>OZ012677.1:92610191-93976701 GCA_963942445.1 Argyra leucocephala
GCTGTTTAATCTTATAAAAATTCTAAAAATTAAGATACTTAACCGAAATATATGAAACCACCTTGTAAAAATATTTTAACTTTTTCTGTACAAACATTCTTTCAGAAAAAGAGGCAGAATATTTTTGAAGCTTTTTGGGAATTGTCGGATAATGAAAAGACCAAATTTTACTTGAAATTTGGACACTTCATACAATGTTAATAAATTTCTTAACTCTCCATGGAATATAGCCAAAAGCAAAAAAAGGTGGGTTCGGTTTTTCAGATCTATCTCCTCGAATCTTGGGCGCAAACAGTAATAATATATAATAATAAATAAGTATAGCTTGAAAATATACAAAGCTTATTGAAAATAAACTTTTATCGGGCAGTTTTTTTTTATTAAACTTCAAACTTTAAACTCGATTTACTCGAAACTATTCTAAAACGTTTGTCCGAAAATAGAAATAAGCCGACGAAATGTAAAATTATAATATTACAAATAAAGCACTACACTAATTGATATAATTCATGCTTTCCAATGGAATTTAAACAAAGTTCAAGTAAAATGTACCTGTTTATATATCAACAGATACTGAACGATGAAAACATAATTGTAGGCTTACTATATTTTTGGACATTTAAACCGAAACAAGTTAAAGAGTATTGAATATAATGATATTGCAAGTGTACATTTTTAACTCAGAATATATTATGACAAGAAGAGCAAAGTGCTATAAGTTAAAATCAACATAAATCTAAAACAAGCCTATAATGATAATAAAAAACAAGGACGAAAAAGTTGATCTGCAAAATCAGAAATCGATTTTGTTTGTTTTGTTTTATGTCATGGTTATAAAAATTTTAAAATCCAATTGAGAAAAAATACACTTAAAACTTAATTTCATGGGACCTAATACGTAAGGAAAATAAAATAAAATAAAATTAGTGCTTAAATTAATATATAAAACATTTCAATCAAATTGAAAAATAAATTATTTTTATTACAAGATACATGCATACATACATTGTAACTTTTTATTTTATTTAATTTAAAATTTCAAAAAATTGGATCAAAGTTAAAATTCAGTTTATTCAGTTTTGCCAACTTTTCTTAATATTCCTTTTTTTATTTATTAAATTCAGTTAAATGTATTCAAGGTGACATAATCCTTCTGGAAATATTTAGCAAAAAAAAAAAAAAACAAAAAAGAAAATTTTATACATAAAACATGAAACAAATATAATCTGACTTGAAGCAACACTTTAAAACTTAGTTCGTGTCATTATGTCAAAAATTTTATTTTTAAATATCAGAAATATTTTACAATTTACTTACGAAAATATCGTTGTAATCTTATTAAATTCAGTTTTTTTTTCATATATTTTACGTTTTGTAAAAGAAAAATAAAAGGACTCGTGGGAACAGAGGAAAAATGCTGGCATTAAATAGACATTTTTATTGAGAAATTATTTTCTTTTAAATATGTTGTTCCTTTTTTCCGAATATTTGGTATCGCAGCACTTGCACAGGTTACTGAAAACGATTTCATGTTAGATTTTGTTTTCCGAAAAAATTCGGCACTGTTTAGGTACTCTAGGCGTTGATTTTAATAAATTATTTATACTATCATACAGGTACTCATATCCACAAAGGCATGATAACATATTTGCGGTAATAACAAAACATACTCTTAGAACCAACACTTACCACTCTAACGGACTTCAGAAGTATATTCAGTACAGAAAGATAACGTTAACTACCGCCTTAGACTTATTGTTAACATAGAAACTAACGGATACTGATAGAGTTATATCCAACATTTGGAACCACTTCTATCAGTATAAGAGGGCATCTTAACCCGTTATGTTTAGTGAACGAAACTAAATACATATTTGAGATATAACAGATATCCAGTCGAAGCCATGACTAAGTCATCAAACGAAACGGCTGAAGTCTCTCACCAACCTATTCGAGAGTCCAAAAGCAAAGCAGTATTGGGACATAGTTATATTTTTTGGGTAGGTATATTTTTTCTCATCTTCCTCATACTGAAAATGAAAAAACGCAAGTTAAACGTATAGTTTATAACAGCAGAACCAATAAGTTTAAAATTATTCTATGGTTATCTAAGGACCTACTTCATCCAATGGTCAAATCGGGAATATATAGGATAACTTACAGTCAGTGAAAATAAAAGAAATACGGAAACGCGAATCAAAGAACACCTGAATACCACTAGACGAAATACGCGTAAATATTCAACTACTTCCAACAATTGAGTTTACAAATTTTACTACAACGCTCAGGAATAAGAAAATTTCTCTTGCATTGATGTTAAAATTTTTTTTTTTTTTTCTATTGAGGTCAATCACGTTATCTTTCTGAACTATCATTTTATATTGGAAAAAATCTGAGCAATAATATTATGACTTCTCCAAATATGTAAATATGTTCATCAAATATGACTTTATATGACATCAAAAATAAGATAAAAAGCTGAGTTTACTTACTTTTCTTAATAATTTCATAATCTATAAATCTATATTTAAATACACAAGAGCGCAAGGTTGAAGGCGCAATAATCAACTGTTTTCGTTTGCCTTCGTTCTTTTCCTTCACTAAAATAAAAATCTTTGTTAACCAATTATTATACAAAACAATCAATTTTCAGTTTGGTTTAGCAAGTTTTAAACCAAAAATAAAAAAATACAAACACTGAGTGAAAACTACTCTATTTATATTTAAATTAAATAATTTTGGAAATAAAAAGAGTATTTTTAAATACAATAAGCAATTGTAATTATTATTTATTTGATTGTTTTTGTAAATTGTCTACAATTATATTTTTAAATAGATACGTTTTTTTTAGAGATAAATAAATTCACTATCAAAATATTTATGATAGATATTTGAGAACTTTTGACTTTTACTATATTAATGTTGCAAACGATAACCCATTTAACAACGTATCAAAATTAAATGTCAAAAAATTGGTAAGATTAAAAGGAATTTTCAAAGAAATTAAATCATATGAATCAATAATGATGTTGTTCACAAAAAATTTTAAATACAAAAAACACTGGGGCCGGCTGGTATCATTTATATTGTTTAATTAAAAAAAAAAAATATAATAAATTATACACAACAATATTAGTTATCTAAATAAAACAAACGCTGACAAAGGTTATTCACAAAAAAAAAAACATATTTCCTTGATAGACATATTACAGAACAGACGGAAAAAATCTAAACAAAACATAAAAACAAATTAAATTCAAAAATTTTTAGATTTTCATTCAGCAAATATAAAAAACAAAATTATTTTGAAGTATTATAACGCAAAATAACCATTCATTTAGATACTATTACCCTTGACATCATCTGCTTTTATTGCTCAAATCAAATAGAAATGAAAAACAACAAACTACCCACAACCTTCTACTATACACAAATTATGTTTTTAAATTAAAACTTTCTGATACATGTAATTTTTCTAAAACCTTAAAATTTTATTACATAAATATTAGATTTAATGTAAGTCAACATATGCTATATTTCAGACATACATAGAGACACACTTACATTAAAAATTATAACTTCTTGCTAAAATCCATATAGAATCCAAACATAATACGAATATACATATAAGTATACTGTATGAAAGTATAAAAAAGGACATCCCTTTCTCTACCTTGCAAAAACAAACAAATGAAAATATGAGAAAATTAAAATGAGAAAATTTTCAATATTCAGAAAAAGAAAAATAACAAAAATAAAAACACAATAGAAAAAATCCTTTAAATCTCAAGGATTTTCTTTTGTCGATGCTGTCGTTGTCGACAACACGAAATCAACGTGTTATTTTTAGGTTCCAGTCTAAAATATTTAATTTTCGTTTTCTTTTAATTTTTTTGTGTTCTTTTTTTTTTTTGTCTTTTTGTTTTTTTGTTGACATTAGATATCAGGTGTGTAGTTTTTGGGTATTCATATATGTATTGTAAAAACGACACAGTGAACGGCAATGATTTTAAATCATTATGTAATCATATTAAGTATTTATATAATATGTTAGTTTCTTTTTTGTATGTTTTTGTATATTAAACTTGAGTAAAAGTTAAAAAATGTTTGAAGGATTTGACCTTCAAGTTCAAGTTCATTGATTTTATTAGAGGTTGTTTATTTTATTTTAAATTTTTTTTATATCAACTCAAAAAACAGAGGATATTCTTTTTTATTTTTTGTTTGATGAAATATATTCAATGAATAGACAAGATAAGTTGAAAATGTCCTTTTAGATTAAGAAACCTTGTTATTTTCTATTAAACATTTTCTTATGTAATTGCGTTTTGATGATATTATTCAATAAATTAAATAGATACAATGTTTTTTTCAGTTTTTTTTTTTCTTAAACTTGAACTTGAATTTTAGAATTTAATTCTATTTAAAATGTTGTTAAAAAAAACTATTGTATTTAAATACATATATCCTCTGTACGAGCGATTGGGCTCAATTGAGAAAAGAATAAGATAAATAAATAAATAAATAAATAAAAATAATAGTGTAATCTTATGTAATAATTAATTATGTTTGCATGTCTAGGTAGTATTAATACTAGTGCTACTATTATAAGAATTGTAATTCAAATTAATTTTTAAATTAATTTACTTACACAGATACCGTCAAGGATTATGATTTGGTAGAATCATTAACGATAATCATCTTTACCAATAAAATGGCCTGAAAATATTTTTGATATTTTGTAATAATTATGTTAATCGTTTAAATAAAGTTCGAAAATTACCAACATCCCCAATATTATTTAGAGCTAACAACAGAATTTAGTAAATACAACATGTAATAGACTATTATTTGAAGCAAGAGCAAAGATCTATAACAAAAATTCAACAAAAACTCAACTTTCAGTACAACCCAATGCCATCAACTTAATTTCATTTCATGATTTATTTGTTTTCACTACACATCTACATCCAACCGGTTACTACAAAATATTGCTTCAAAAACAAATGTGTTCAATTTCCTAACTTAGAACCTGGTTTTTAAAAATAATTTGTTTTAGATGTTCTTCACCATTGTTAGTGCAAACCCTGCATCTGACCAAAAGGTTGTTCTACCATAATAGGAATACATAAAAAAAGTATGCAAATGGGGTTCATAGCCCTCGAACATTTCATATACCTAGATGCAAAACGGTACATACAAAACCCAAAGCATGTCCTCTATTATTTCATTATAATATTCAATCATATCATTTGAAACATGATATGCTTTTTTAATTAAAAGAAACTACCCGGGCAACACATCGTCAAGACTCTTTATGAATCTGTATAGAAATATAACGCCTTTTCACGATAAATAAAGCTTAATCGAGAAACTTAAAACTCGAATAAAAAATATTAAAACTCGTTATCGAATTTTTATAGCTTTCGTTAACGATTTATGCAGGCTTCGTTAAGGAATATCTATAAAGAATTCCCTCAAATAACTTTATAGAGTTATATATTATTTTCTTTAAGTTCAGGAACTAAATTCGATATCGATCTTGAGCGTAATTATTTTTTATAACGAGCTTCACGTAGGTATCTCAATATCGTTGAAGAATTCTTTACAGCTTGGTTGCTCGGGTACTGGTGGTTGGATCGTATAAATTGATATAAACAATGGAGAATTCTTTATTATTTTTAGTTAGTTTAAGTTAGAATTAAGGAATAGAATAAGTTAGATTAAGTTTTTATTAAAATAATATAATTAATTTTGGGTTTTAAGCCCATTTTTTCCAAAAAAAAGAAAAAAAAAAGGTACAATTATATACATCAGATATTGTAAAAACCATATATATATACAAAAAAAAAACTAAATAATAAGACAAAAAATTAACTAAAAAGAAAATATTAATAATTTTAAATTGTTATAATAATGCTATTTTTGTTAAATTTTTTTTATAGCTAAGTAAAATATGTAAAAAATTAAATGAAATAAAAAAAAATTAAACTACAAAAAAATAACTAAAAGGTTAGTTGCCCATTTTAATATTGTCCACCACACAGTCACGCGATCGTTACGTTCACTTAGTGAATGTTTTGAGGATTTTCATCCGACAATTTTGTTTGTTTATATTTAAATCAAGTATACATCACTCTGAACAAAGCTCACTCTTTACTTTAAGTAGAATATTCTATTCGAATTTATTCAATATTTAATAATACTATTCTATATTTAATGGCTTTTAATTTGAATTTTAAATGGATTTAATAAGAAAAACAAATTCAAACATTTTTAAAATATACGCGAAACATTCCTTCGACTGACAGCCTTAAGCGTTTCCAAATATTTTTTCACAAGGTGTGGATGACACAAGAAAACTTATTTTGCTTTTTATTTGACATGCTACTGGTTGTTGGTTGCATACTTTATGTAGGCTTATATTGATTATTTTGTTTTGATCGCGATATTCTGAGAATGCGTTCGGAGGCTGTCTCGTATAGTATTGATTTCCCAGTCAAAAGTCAATAAAACTATTATGATGTTATTTCTTAAGGCTTTATTGCACTTTTACGTAGTTAAATGCCATTAGCTTTTGAAAATATTTGAATTTAAAACATTTAAAAAAATTACATACAAATATATATTTTTTTATTAATAAATCCCAGTGCCAAATATAGTGCACGAACATGTGCTACTAATTACTACATATGACGAAAAAAGAGGCAAAAGCAATTTTACTTGCTAAACTGACTGTTATTTGTTTTACCGAAAAATTGCAATCATTCTTGATCATGACAGCGATTTAATAATTTTAGTTCTCATAAGCATGATTTTACAAAAAACAAATAAGCCACTTAAAAAAAAGCACTTGAAAAAGTGAATTGATCCTAATTTATGTCGAAATAAAAAAAAAATGTTAGCAATATTTAAGGAAAATCCTTGACGAAATTGAATATTTCTTAATCCATGGTTATATGCTTTGGATTATTTAAATTAGAATTTGTCTTTATAATTTATTCATCAAGCAGATAACATGTAGAACACAAATTATACCATCAACCAAACAATTGCTATTTTCAATATACAGTCACCTCAAAAATAATTTGTGCATAGAACAATTACAACACTTAACACAAACAAAATTGGCTGTAACACACTAAATAATAAAAATAATGAAGTACGCAGTTTTTAGAATTTGTTAAGTTTGAACAAAACTCAAAATTTTAACACAAAAAAAAAGTGATTCGTTTATCGTGACTCATAAAAAAAGCAAAAACAAAATCACAAAAATTATTTCTGAAGATTCACAAATAATAAGAGCTGTTAAAGTGAAATCTAGAGTAAACAATGAAACAGGCCTTAAGCAACTTCAATAAAAGTGAACATCGAAACACAGAGCCAACAACTGTTCCCATTTAACACTCTATTAACTTTTTTTGAAAATACATGTTTTATCCATGAAAACCTTGTAATTAGGGTCCCTAAAAATCAAAAATGTTAAAATTTCACTGATCGGTCCTGTCGTTTCCAAGCTGTGAGGGTGGCCGAAAAAGGCTACTTGGTATAATATGAATATAATATGATTTTTTTTTTATTTAAAAAATAAAGTTTCAGTTCCAATTTTATTTAAAATTTTAGAGATTTTAGTAGAAAATTAACAAATTTATTCAGAAATACAAAAATAACAATAATTCCACTTTTATATTCATACAAAGACTAAAATATATAATACCTATATAAAATTTTTAACAAAGATATATTAAAAAATATTTATCGTGTAATGGGATGTTACAAGTTTTGCAAATCTTTGTGGTATGTAATTTGGAATATTTGCAGGTGCTTCGAGGTTGTCCAGATAAAATTAAATTCTGTCCTGCATAGCTTGCAGGGTTTTAATAATTATTATTACTTCGGTGTCCATGTGTAATTGCAGGTAATCTAACCAGCTTTCCTCTTGTAAAATGTTTAAAACCATAACGCCCGAAGTATGGTATAATAGACAAATCGAAATGTATTGGAATAAAATATTTTAAAACATCATATTCTAATAATGGCCGTATTTCATACAACTTGTCATCTTTATCAGAATTTTCGTAATCAGAAAAGTGCAATGACGAAAAAATTACATCAAAACGTCTTCTTCGCATAATGTTATATATGAGATCATTACGGCAATCTTCTAATGAAGAACACTACAAAAATTTCTTCGTGGTAAATGTGCACAACCACTAATAAATAATATTGCAAAAAAAGCACATATTTATTATTTTTTAACGTCTAAAAGTTATTATTTTTAAATTTATATGAATAATCATTAGTATATTTGAGAATTTCCTCAATAAATTCATCGGTCCAGAATAATAAAAAGATGATTTGTTTGATATATTTATTGGCGATAAAATAGAATTTCCTAGTATACGAGAGTTATCAAAAAATGGAAAAATATTTTCTTTATTACCAGAAAATTTTTTCCTCTTTTGCTTTTGTATTAACATGTTCTTTAGCTTCATCATTTACTACACTTGAAATTCAGTTGAATTAACCACAACTTCAGTATTTATTAAACGTTTCCCTACACGGCTTATATCACTACAACCTTCATCCCCAAAATCTTCTTCTGTTAAATTTCCGTCATTTTTTGGCGGAATTACGTAAATCTTTTCGCCAGATATACGAAATTAAAGATTTTGAACTAAAGTTTAAAAAACATTAAAGCTTTGTCAAACACTCAATCTTTATTAGGAACCTATTTAAGAAAAATTTGATACATATACTAAATAGCTTTTTTCGGCCACTTGAATAACCGTAAGGATTTTTGAAGGCCTATGCTATTCTGACAAAAGAAAAGCAATTCCTAGTCTAATATAAATGTATAGTATCCCATGATAATAAGACCACAAATTTAAATATTGGTACTTACCACTCCAAAACTTTATCATAGTTATGCGCTTAATAACTTTATATACTAATAACTAACTCATAAGAAGCAGCATGTGGTTCTAAGTGAAAATAGTTTGCAAATTTAGTTAAAAAGTAAAAACTGCATTATGAAATTTGAAAAAAATTTGAATTTTTGTAACAAATTTTTTTAAAGAAGCCATAAAATTTGCTGAAAAGAAAATACAAGCGGTACACCTAATTGTACAAGGCATACGAATGGTCGGAATATAGCATTTTGGGTAGATATTTCTTACTATGGAAAACACTTCTTGTTTAATTGTCGAAAAAAATCCCATCAAGTACTTAATTTGATCTTTTGCATTTTAGAGTTTTACAACTTATAACTATTTGATAACTTCAAATTTTGTGCTAGAAGAAGATAATGCACCGATACACATGGCTGCTATTATTATTATTTAGTATTTGAAGTTTATTGGGCAAAGAGTTTTATATTACCCATCTTAGAGTCCTGATCTTAATGTAATTAAAAATCTTTGACATTATATGAAAAATAAAGTACCACAAGAAATTTCAGGGTCAGAGACATAGATTTCGAACGCCATTGAAAATACTTGAGAATCAATAGAAATTTCAGTTTTGAAAAATTTAATCGAATCAATGCCTAGAAGAGTCCAGAAGGTTATAGAAGCGAAATGAGGACTATACTTTTTATTAGGTATCATAAAATTGATCTAATATAATTTCAAATCTTTGAATATTTTCCAAAAATCATTTTTATAAATAATTGTTTATGGATAATAAAGACATGCACAAACAATTTATGAGATTTTGTTTTTGTTTATACTGTTACTAATCGAAATAAATTATTTTAATTTTTTATGCAATATTTTAGTATTAGTTCAATAGATATACAAATAATATAAAACTAAATCAATTTAATTTACTATTCAATAAATTACAGTTCATTTTGTAAGTGCTGTCCATTTTGTAAGTACCAATGAATTTTGATATGTCTGTATGTGATGTATTCTTTATAGGTGATCGAATGTATATGTGATACGCTTGCAAGCTGACTTAAAAATATATTTTGTTATATGAAGAAAATGAGTTGCAGTATAGAGAATTAACCTAATATTCAATTTCATTTTTCTAAATATTTATGTAATAATATAATATGTATATAATTTTATTTTTAAGTAAATTATATAATTTATAACCTATACCTATGTAATTTATTTTTTATTGTTAAGTAAATATGAAAACATTTACTGCTTCCTAAATTAGCTAGAAAGAATAGCGTTTGTACACGACGTATTTTCATATCCTTATTAGTTTTCATCTCATTAATATTTTCTTAATATACCAATGTCAAAATATCAATCAAACAATTGAAAAATGAATAACATGAATGACAGAATATGTCCCAATTTAAAATGTAATCCTTGTAAATAAATATACTCACACAAACTCAATAAAATTTACTAAATATCACAGTATACAAATTTATAATACGGTTTTCTTAATTTACGTTTCTTGTTTTTGGATTTTACAAAAATTATCATTAATTATTCCCTTAAAATTATAATATTATGACGTCAAAAAAAAAATTTGTTTTTCATTCCTATTCCTAAACCACAATTTGTTATATTTACTTAATTTTTTGTGCTTTTTACCGTTACATTTTTACCTTAATTTACCAAAGTATTTTTTCCTTAAGCACTTTCGACTAATTTTGAATTTTAATAATCCTTGAGCAACCAACAAACCAACCAACCATCTTTAATTACTCTCTTCATTCTAATTCTTTTAAAAAGGTGATCATGTTTTCAAATATTTAATTTTGGTCAGACATTGAATTCCATCTGCATCTCAACCCATTTTCATATAGAAACTTTAAATACGAGTAGATATATCTATAGATTCTATATCATCATCAGATTTTAGAACTTTGTAAATTATCAACAAGGAAAAGATCTTTGTAAGAAATTTTAATTGAGATATCAGGTTACTTTAATTTATGTACAAGGATAAATTTGGCATCTACATTCAAACAAAAAAATAAAAATGCCTTGAAGGAATCAGATGTAGTATACTCCTACAATAATATAGAAACATATGAAAAAAATTGGTCTTAAAAATAAATACATATATACAGGGTGTTTTACATGATAGTATTATTTTTTCATTGGTATGTGGTCAGTACTAGATGCCGTTGTCGAATGATTCAAGGTTTATGTTAAATAGTTTGGATCTACCAGTAGCAGATTCAGTTAAATTATTATATTTATATTATGCTATAATGTCTGTGCTATAATGTCTATAATTTTATTTATATTATGCTATAATATCTATGCTATTATGTCTATAACCACATACTCGGGTATGTATTTCAACTTTGACTCAAGATAATTTCTAAGCTATCCAAATCCAAATTCATTAAAATTTTAAATATTCTCAATTTAGACTGTTTTTCATAATTTTTTGCTAAAACAAGTACAATCCATGTATTTCGTGCTTTTTGAAGCCTTTATAAAAAAAGTCATTGATGTCAAAATCAACATACCCGAATGAACCGTATGAACTTTATAGCTTTTCAGTTAATTTTGCAAATATATATTTAGAGCAAAAACATATAAGGTACAGAATTTATTTCAAAACAAATTTATATTTATGAAAATTACATAACATAGATAGAACAAGATAAAAAATTAAATGAAAAAATTTAAAAAAAAATCAAATGTAATCAAATAAAATGACAAAAATATGAAAACAAAAAACACTAAAACTTTTCCATAATAAAAATAAGTTATTCAGTCTGGCTTGATAATTAGTATGAAATTATTTACATAATTGGCACTTTTCAATTATAATGCTGTATAATGTGTAACAAATTGGATCAGATTGCACGTAAGACAAGCTTTTCTAGTTGGTCTACGTCTCTTCACTAGAGAAGACCTGCAAAGAAAATAATTGCCGACTACTTTTGTTGTTTCACGTAAGTCAGATGAAGATGATGATGATGTTGTTGGTAGTGTAGAAATAGAATATATAGGTGTCCCAAGGCTTCAATAGCAATTTTCGTACTGAAATGCCGAACAATTTGTATATTATTTGTCCTTGCTATAATATACGATAGTGCTAAGTGTTAATTGACGTCCAAAATTTTGAAGAAATTTACATTATTTACATGTTTCGACTGAATATATAAGCAGTAAGACTACAAACATCAATAATATTATAAAATGAAGTGAAATCTCTTTGATATTATTGTTTGTTGTTTTGAAGTAAGTCCAAACAGCATTTGGTCCATTATATCTACACCACCTTTTCTGCTATTATAATATAAAATAATTACCGGTTTAAGTTTTGTACCAAATACTGTTGGCTTATTGTGTAAACTGTTAATCGTTATAACTTTCTTTTTTGGTACAAACGAAGACAATGTAGTATTATTTTTATATGGAAACACACTTGAATATACTATATTTCTCTTTCGGAATAATTTAGAAAGTATTCAGGGATTAAATGAAAGGTCTGTATTTTATAATCTACCTGGAACTTGGATATTAACGATACTATATATTAAAAAATATTTAAATTTAAAAGTTTTCTTCTAAAATACGGGTAGGAGTTTGAATCTCCAAAATTACACAAACATAAATACCCCATGTTTTACACATAATTTGGGGATTTCATATTTTAATCGTTTGAAAAAGTTTAATTTAAATAAAAATAATGTACAAGCAAAATGTTTGAAGCTTTGGGCTGCCGATGCCACAACTTACCCTACTCACTTATTACAACCCTTTTTGCCCACGGCAAGACAAATACGTCGGCAAACCGGTTTTTTCTATCGGCAAGACAAAAAACAGATTGATATATGACAGTTTATTTTTTTAAAGTTACAGCGTTCACGACATAACCGAAAGCAGGATAAAGGGTCATATTAGGATCCCTATGTTTGCCGTAGTCAAAGTGCGGATTGTGAGCTGATGATGCACAAATATTTATTAGCGGACCAATTACTAATATCATTAAAAATAATGGGCTAAAATTTAATGCATCTAAATCACAAGCAATGATTGCTTATTCTAGGGAAGTTGATACTTCTATATTACCCCCAAATTAAAATGGATAAATTAGCAATCCAATATGTCACTAAAGCTAAAAATTTAAGAGTGATCTGTAATAATACCCTAACGTGGAATGACCACATTGATGGAATACCTAAAAGTTTCTACTGTATTTTAAGAAAATTGTAGAATTTTCTTATGTTCTAACTGAATGATCAAAACGTAAACGCATCCAAGCTTTATTGATTCCCCTTCTGATTGATTGGATTTATAAATAGTTCTTCGTTACAGGAATCGATTAAGACACTTGTTTTATTTTGTTAGAGCTCTTTGGAACTCCATGGCGAACTCCATTTTGGACATTAATAATATTAACAGGTTAATTGAGCTTAGCAGAGCATATTTTAGAGATCATGAGTAGACATTCGTTTCAGTTCAACAGGCCTATATTGATATACATTACTATTTATATTTATTTATTTATTCCAAGCTTAAATCAAGTAAGTTACAATACATATTTATTTATAACAATTTAGGTTAAGTTAAATTAATAAAAGATTACAAGTTAAGAAAAAAGAATAATAGCTTTAAAGAAAAAAAAATAAATAAACAACGTGAGAAACAAAATAATAAAAAAAAATAAAAATGAGAAATAAAAAAAAAAAGAATAAAAAATAAATAAACAACAATATACTAAAATTGATAATTATATAATAGCAATAGAATTGATATGCGGAATAATTTAAAATATAATTTGAGCTACGATAACATATGATAAAATATGATAACAATAATGTAATCTATAAAAATATACTAGGGCCAAGGGATGTCATAGGATACATGTTCATTGACACAAATATAAATTATTTTTTAAAGATTGCTTTGTTACTAGTAGGTTAATATGAGAATTATATGAGTTACATGAAGACATCATTCTATTTAATGATTCATACTTGATTCATACTTCCCATAATTAGTTCTATGAAACTGGTAGATAAACATATTATTAGATCGTAATCTAGAATTAGAATAAAAGTTGAGCTGAACCAGTAATTGGGTAGAAAAAATGTTCCCTTTGATTAATTCAATTGAAAATATCAGCAACAGTTCTACGGTTTTCAAGCGTATTAAGATGTAGTAAATTCAATCTTTGCTCATATGGAGGTAATCTTACTG
The DNA here is from genome assembly GCA_963942445.1 of Argyra leucocephala. Lineage (NCBI taxonomy): Eukaryota > Metazoa > Arthropoda > Insecta > Diptera > Dolichopodidae > Argyra > Argyra leucocephala. The sequence continues at coordinate 92,624,327 of OZ012677.1, forward strand.
GGTCTTCCCATAGGATATTGCGTAAAGCAAATCTGAAGAATTTTTTGTGAACTAATTTCATTCTGTTTATATGGATGTTGTAAAAGGGACTCCATACTTGGCTGGCATATTCCAAATTAGGTCTTACTAAGCAGATGTAAAGAGATTTCAGTACATAAGAATCATCTAATTCTTTAGCCCAACATTTAATAAAACCAAGTGAAGAGTCAGCTCTATTCAATATGTGAGTATAATGAAGATTAAATGATAGCTTACTATTAAAAAATACACCCAAATGTTTTATTGATTCAACTTTTGTAATAGTTTGGTTATTAAAAGAATAGATAAACAAAATAGGGCAAGAGCGACGAGTAAATATAATTCATGCATATTTATTTACGGTTAAATGGAAATTGTTATTTGTACACCAACTATGAAATCGATTTAAATTAGCTTGTAGGGCAACGGCATCTTCCAAGGTAGTAATGTTTTTATAAATTTTCATATCATGAGCGTTAATTTTAACGTGACTGTTAGGAATTATAGAAATAACATCATTGATGGAGATAATAAATAGTAGAGGACCAAGATGACTATCTTGAGAACACCTGTCAGAGCTTCAAACTCCGAAGACGTCGTAAATCAAAAAGACACTCTATAGTCTATATCTACGGTTTGAGAGGTAAGAAAATATCTAATTTATAACCCATACTTTTTTAACTTAAAAACAATGATATTATGAGGGAGAAGATCAAAAGTTTTTCTAAAATCGGTGTATATTACATCCGTTTGAAAACCATTCTCCATATTATTAATAAATGTAGATGTGGATTCAATGAGATTTGTAACTGTATATCAACTTCACAAAACCATGTTGAAAGACTGATAGAAAATTTATGTCAAACACAATCAATTCAAACAGTTTAAGAATAGATAAAGAATAATAAAGAATAGATAAAGATTTAAGAATAGAGTTAAGCAATTGGGCGATAATTAGTTATGTCATTTTTAAAGTTTTTCATGTGAAAAGGTTTAATAAGAGCGGGTTTCCAGATTAAAGACGAAATAACAGAAATTAACGAAGAATTAAATAGAGAAGAATGTGGGCCTAATAAATAAGTAGCACATCTTTTTAGGAATAAGTTAGGAATATCACCAAATCCCGGACTAGAATTATCATCAAGTTTAATTAGGTAGTTAAAAACCATAGTAGAATATTTATTTATTTTGTTTAAATCAAACAAATTACAATAATTAATTGAGATTACAATGATATTTACAATTATAAAAATAAAAAGAAGTAAAAAAATAAAACAAAAAAACAAGAAAAATAACAAATAGTAAAAATAATAAAAAATTTAACAATAATGAAGAAACAAAAAGAATGTAATAAAATCAAAACATGTTTTAATAAATCGTTGGAAAGTTAACTGAAACAATATCTAAAAGTTGATCTGATTAAATTATTTATTAATTAATCCAAAAGGAGGGCTCGGCAACGGTTGGTATGTATGTTAGATATATAGAAGTCCATCTATTTTGTTAATAAATCTTAATAAATTGTAAATTTAAGAACAAATTAATAACTACAAGATGAGTTAAATTAGAGGGATGGATCAGATGAAGCAGATAATTCGGAATAAAGGCGCTTCTTTAGGGTATCTTTAGAGAGGGAAAAATCGATAAAATTCTGGTATTTATTACCCATGATCATCATTCTATGGATTGGTTCGTTCACTCCTTATACGGTTCGATGAAAGGTAAGGGTAAAAAGGGTAGAAGAACGAAAGCACCTGATGGTAGTTATTTGGATTAAGTTGGAAATGTAAGGAGAATTAATATTTCCTTTGACCACTTCAGTGACAAAAATAACATCCGCAACTTCACGTCTCTTTTTCAATGTAGCAAGATGAATTAAATTCAATCTGTGCTCATATGGTGGCAAAATTAAGGGGTCAGACAAGGGAAGATGACGTAACGCGAATCTTAAAAATTTTTTTTGAATTGCCTCAATCTGTAGTGTATGAATTTCATAATAGGGAGACCAAACCTGGCTGGCATATTCTAGATGTGATTTGAGGATATAGGGATCGTCAAATTCTTTGGACCATCGTTTTATAAAACCTAACATTGAATTAGCCTTATTTATAAAATTTCTATAGTGCAATTGAAATGAGAGTTTGTCATAAAAAAAAACACCTAAATCTTTGATGGACTTAACTTTTTCTAATATACTTGTCCGTTAAGGAAAAAGCTATTTGGAAGGTATGTAGTACGTCTATTGTAGCACATTACAGCACATTTATTGATATTTAAAAGAAGATTGTTAGACTTACACCAAATGAAGAAGTTATCAAGGTTAATTTGAAGTAATAGTGACTCATTTGGTGATGTTATTTTTTTGAAAATTTTCATATCATCAGCCCAAATTTGGACTTTGCTATTTTTATTACTGATGTAACGTCATTAATGGACATTACAAATAAAAGCGATCCTAAATGGCTTCCTTGAGGAACACCAGAGTTAGCTTCAAAGGATGATAACATAACTGACCTAAATTGAACACTGTATTTTCTGTTAATTAGCTAAGACTCCACCCAGTTGACAAAAGATTTCGGGAATCTTAATTTTGTCAATTTACATAAAATTACACTATGCGGTAAGAGATCCAAGGTCTTACTGAAATCTGCATAAACGACGTCGGTTTGAAAGCCTTTCTCCATGTTGTTAATAAATGTAGACGTAGATTCAACTAAATTAGTTACTGTTGACTTATGTTTTACGAATCCGTGCTGGTTTGGTATAAGAAAACCGGTGCAATGGTGAGACATTTGATCAAAGACAATTAGTTCGAATAGTTTGGAAATACAAGACAATTTTGCAATAGGAATATAGTTACTTACTTCATTTTTTTTTTCACCTTTCTTTTGAACAGGTCTAATGAAGGAATTTTTTCAGAGAGAAGGGAAGAATTCTGTAGAAATCGATAGATTGAAGATTTTAAACAGAGTTAAGGATAACGATTTTGAACATTTTTATAAACATATATATGAACATTACCAAGTTTTGTTTTTGTTAGGTTGTTTAAATGACAAAAATACGATTCCTTTAATGAGAAAGTTGGCAGAGAGTAACTATGAGGAATAAAAATTTATTATGATTAAATTAAACGATTGAAATTCGATATATTTACAACGATAATTTCTAAATTATCGGTCAAATTGCATTGAGGAGCTAGAACTTGTGAAGAGCAAAATTAATTTATTAAGTATGTAAATTTTTGTATATTAAAGCATTAATTATTATTTCATTTTTGTATCTCTATATATAGCTGTATATATTTTATTTTTATTAATTTTGTAATTTGATCTATAGTTATAATTTAAGCACTTTATATTTACAGTATTTTTTGTTATTTTATTTTTTTTTCTCTTTCTTAAATTTGTTTAGTTTTATTAGTTTTAAAAATTATTAATTTTAATTATATGCTTAAAAGACTAGTCTTGTATGTAACTGAATAAATGAAATAAATGATGAAAGTTTTCTAAGCAATTTTCAAAAAACATAATATTGATAAAGTATCTCTATATTATTTACTATACTAGTATTTGAACCTGTATCAATTGCACGACATTGATTTTACAAATTTATAATTACTCTACATCATTTTTTAATTTAAAAATTTGAAATTTAGAGATCTATTTCTGAACTTTAAGTAATAACATAACTTTTTTTTTACTAACAAATTAAATATTATGCCATAACCATCACAAGTCTTTCCGTTATTTAAAAAGTTCTAAGCTATAATGGTAAATTTAAATAAATTTAATTTTTTTGTCTAAAAATTGTCGTAAACTCTCATTTTAAAGACGCACAAATTATCTTCTTTCTTTTTTTATTAAAAATTCACGTATTCTATGTTGTATGAGCCCCGAATTTTAATTGAATGAAAACAAAAAATTATAATAAATAATCGAAATTAACATCGAAAGTATTTGTGGTGGTGTATAAAAAAAACGATATTTTATCTTGAACGTTTAGAATTTTCAAATAATTTACGTCATTAACATTTCTTGTACATCTATTGAATATATTCATTAATTTTTTTCGGTGTGTACTTAAATTCTACCTATTGTTTGTTTTTTTTTAATTCGTTCTATACGTGTCTGTCTATTTGAAAATTCTATTCGGCTTTTTTTCTTATAAAATTTCTGGGTTAGTTTAATAAAATAAAAAAAATTAAAAATAAGTCAAAGAATTTTATTTTGTGTTGATAATTCTTGTTGACTAAAGTCACTCACAAATTACACCATTAATTTCCTAATTAGATCGTCATTACCAGTTTTTGCAGTAAAAAAAAAAAAAATATTTCTGAACCAAAAGGCAAAACATAAATCAAAAAAAAAGAAAAATATCAATGGGACTACCTTAAAATTAAAATACACAAGAGAATTAGGTTTCCATTTTAATTTCATAAGACCAATCCACCACCTCCTTCCACCACACAAATTTATTTCCTTTATACTTATTTTCTTATGTTTTAAAATAATTTCACCATAAATTATTTTAATTTTTTTTTTTTTAAGAAAAATGATTTACAAGTTGAATAAGACCCCCGATGAATAAAAAGAATTTTCTTTCTACACCAGTAAAACCTTTAAAGAAAATTTGGAGAGTTACGAAGTTTAGAGAATTTTCCACAATATTTGAAAATGGCACTTTTATCCATTATTTATGATGGAACTTTTTTAAATGATGTTTTTTTTTTTTAATGTTGTTAAAATGTAAATTATGGACGCAATCCAATTTTTTTTTAAACTTGTGGGCCTTACGGCATTTGTAAATTAAATGTTTTATATAATATTTAAGAAGAGAAAAATAAAGTTCACCAAATGAGTATGAGATAATATTTCCCTTCCGTAGTATTTTGTAAATAAAAATTGTCGATAGAATGAGTAAAAGGAAATTATATTTTATCGAACATGCTGTAGGCTCTCTGGGTGAAACAGTTTTAATAGTAAAAATTAAAAATTCTAAGGATTTTTCAATCATCACTCTTCTGATTATGGTGTTAATAACCAAAATCGATCAAGATATTAAATTAAATTAACTTAGTGAAGTATAAATAGAGTGGCTAATTTCTATCATTAATAGAAAATGATTCCAAAATTATGTGACAATATCTAAGCTTTTTGCGTAATATTTTAAAATGGATACCGATATAATAATTAAATAGTTCTAAAACTAAAATATGAAATTCTAGCCAAAATATATTCAAATACTTCAACCGGTATTTTAGGGCTAAAAAATCCTATTCAATGCAATTTGAAGATATTTGAAAATTCAGTGAAATATTATACATTTCAAATTGTTGGACTGAATCGACGAAATATATTAGTTGGTTGTGGTGCAAGTGGCTCGTTGCCGAAGATGCAAGACTGAATCGAAGTTTTGTACTATTCGTAAAGCTAACTGCGCACGATCAACTTATCAGTTTCTCATATTTAAGTCCGCTCAAAAGCGTATTCTGCAATAATGCAAGCCCGCCGCAAAAGAAACTTTTTAATTGAGTAATTTAAAAATTAAGAACCTATTTTCAATCAAACGAAATTTTTGACCACAAAAATATATTACCTATACATACTTAAATTTGACATCGCTCATAAAAACCTTTCCAATTTCACGACAAAAAATATTAGCATAAAAGTCAAGTTTAATGGCAGAACACATCATTTGTTTTCAATTTATTATAAGGTTCTTGCCATTTTTCCTTAGCTCAAAATAAAAATTAAATAAAATATAACTCATTGTAGCTTAATTGCTGACCTAATATAAATATTGTAGATGAAAAGGATTTCCTGTAACACTATACATACAACTTTATTTTTAAGTAATAATTAGACAAATTAAGGCAAATAAAAATAAATAACATCATTTGTTTTGTTGTGTCCAGTTTAAAAAAAATGTTTGACACAGAACTGTTAATTAGTGCTGTTGCAGTATGATATGATAGGTAGTTCTAGATCCAATGATAGTCAATAATTTGTTGAAACTTGTTTGGCTTGTCTTAAAGTAATTGAAAAACTTATCACAATGTGCTTTCAAAAGAATGAAATCTTAAAATTTTTCACTCACAGGAGCTTGACTAAATAACATGTTGAGCCCAAAATAAACTTCGACGACGTAATTTGTTTTTACTTAATATTACAGCACAAACATATCAATTTGATTAGTTTTCGAAACTAATTAAAAATAGCATTTATAAAGTTTTTTAATTCGCGGACTCTACATTCAAATGAAATTTTTTAATTGAGCAAATTTTTTAGTTGTGCAATTAGAAAATTTATTGCGCGCTGCTCCGTTAAATATAACAAATCGAACATAGTCTTGAATTAGATTTAAAATTGTCAAATTATATTGCAGATGACATTTGAAGTTTCTCTTTCTGAAATAATAACTTATATAAATAAAAAAAAAATAACAAAATGTTATCTACTTTGTTTAATTCTATTCCTTTATGTTGCAGGCTATGACGTATATTTTAGGATAAAAGATATAAAATTAAAAAACTTTTATTCTCTCATCTTCTCTTATATTTTAAATTTATTTGATTTTTTTAATTGTTTATGACCAATAGTTATTAATTGATATTTGTTAAGTCGCCTGGGGGTGTATATTTATTTAATCCACGTCAGAATGGCAAAGTTAGGCACTTACCTTTTTTTTCAGTGTATTTTGGAATTTATGGCCTATTAGAAGTGAGTTTTCTATCAGCTGTTCGCAGAGCTATATTGAGATTACTTTACGCTAAAAATTGATGAATATAGTATAGATAAATAGAAAATTTTTATTGTTCTAAGTTCAAGTTTATTTTTAAAGGAGTATAAGATCAAGGTCAATATACTTTTATTGAAATTTATTTTAACCTTATATTTGCTTATAAGTTATAATTAATTAATTTAAAGTAAATATCTGTTTTTTATTAAGTTTAATTAACTTAGTCGAATTGCATTTTTTATTATTTGTAACTAATTTTGACTGGTTTAGCTGAAAGTTAAGTATATTAAGTACAGAGTAAGAGTATATTTATAAAAAATGTTGTTGGTATACGCTTTAAAAAACTCATCACTTATCTCATCTCATCTCATTTCAACTAACACTAAGAAATAACTAAAATAATAAATAAAATGGACTGAAATATTTTAATAATTATTATAATAAGAACGGAACACTTTTATATTTTTTAATATTATATCTTTAGAATTTTTTTATTTTTTAATTTTAAATCTGTGGTTTTAATTAAGAGCGCTAACACGTCAAAGGGAATTTCTTTCTGTCGACGTGATTTTCGTCGACTGACTTGGAAGCAATTAATTCGATACGCACTCGCAAATTTAAAATTTTATTTCAAAACCTTTCAATTCTAATATTTTATAACTCTTAAATCTACAACTTGATAAGAAAACTAAGACAATTTTTAATGGAGAATGTTCCAACAAATATTATTCTTGACAAGTTTATTACTAGTAATTAGATATAACCCCAAATAAACAATAATAAATAAATTAATAAAATAATTAAAAAAAAAAAAAATTCAAACCAAAATTTGAAAAGAGTTAATTGGCAATATTTCTATAACAAATTGATTTCAAAAGTTTTTGTCATTTTTAATGTTTCAATTAGCAACATTTTAGGACAAAATTGTATGAAAAAAAAATTGTTTAAATTTAAACCAAATCTAAATCATTAAGAAAAAACAATTACAGTCAAGTCCGCTTAAGGGCACCTCGCTTAAAAACATAAACGCTTTTAAGTGCATTATATTTCGAACGCAATTTTGTTTATTTATTTACAGTAGTGGGATCTGCAGATAAATTTACAGTCCAACTACAGGTACTTTTCGTTTTCGAAATGTGGGCCTTTTATATATCAATTAATTGGTATATATGTAAATATTGTATATTATATTATTTTTTTTTATTTTTTTTTTTGTTCTATATGCTTATTAATTTATTAGTTTTATTTTTTATTTATTTCAAGCTTAAATCAGGCAGTTATAAATTACTTACATTTATAAAAATTAACATTTGAGAAAAAAAATTAAAAATAATACAAAATACAATTAAATTTTTTTATATAGTTATAAACTTAAAGTTGTATAATTTAACAATATATACTACTATATATAAGGGATGTTATGAGTAGGTGTGTAATTAGTTTAATTGGTGTAGTTGTTTTTTTTAAAATAGACCTTGAGAGGGAGAAGTCAATTCATTAGCATTCAGTAACAACACTCTGCTAATGGGTTCAAATCTACCGTAGTTAGTTCTATGATGTGCCAGAATAAAAAAATTAACCGATAGAAGTCGAAAATTGGTGTTAATAACAATTTTATCAGAAATAGGTGGAAAGATAATATTACGGATAACAATTTCAACAATAAAAGTTATATCAGCAATTTCCCTCCTTTTCTGTAGGAATGAATTAGGTTTAATCGATGCTCATAAGGAGATAAACAAATGGGATTTTCCCAAAGAAGATTACGAAGGGCAAATCTTAAAAATTTTCTCTGAATAGCTTCAATTCTTTGAAAATGGACATAATAAAACGGAGACCATACTTGGCTGACATATTCTAAATTAGTTCAGAGTAATGTGTCTTTAAAATATAAGGATCGGAAAATTCCTTTGTCCAACATTTTATGAATCCTAACAAGGAATTTGATTTATTTATAATGTGATTGTAATGTAATTCAAATGTTAATTTATCATCGAAAAGCACACCTAAGTCTTTAATAGAATTAATTTTAAGTAATAGTTCACCATTAAAAGAATAATTATAAGCTGATGGATTAGAACGGCAATTATAACTTATTAATGCGCACTTTTTAATGTTGAGAAGTAAGTTGTTATTTGCACACCAGAGAAAGAAATTACCAAGGTCATTTTGAAGTAGCACCATGTCACTTACGGATTTAATTTTTTTTTTTAATTTTCTTATCATCCGCGTAAATTTGTGATCTGCTATTTTTGATTACTAATTATAAACAGAAAAGGCGCAAAGTGACTACCTTGCAGAACACCTGAATTGGCCATATATAATGTTGAAATCATAAATATATAAAATATAGATTGGCAGCTTGGTATTGCTTTCTCTTTCTCTCAAATACATTATCATATTAATTATCAAATATCAGATTCAGCCAAAAATGAGCATCAATATTTCAACTCAGCTGATTTGATTTTATAAATTTAACAGCCAATTCTTAATATTTTGATGGTTTTGTAGGATAGATTCTTTTCAATTTTTTCTAATTGAATTTAAAATTAGTTTTGTTTTTTAACCATTCTATCTACACATATACTTACTAACTATTTATTTTTTATAGCCTTTCTGTTTTAAATATATTATTTACCCTAATACGATCATTTGAAAATCATTTTATTTCATTTTATTAAATGCAATTTTAGAGCATTGGAAAACGTTTAGTGGAAAAGAAAAATAGGGGGAAAACTTTAAATTTGATGGGAATGATAAATATTATTTATATGCTTATAATACAAGTGATTAGATATACATTGATTATTAAATAATAATAATAATAATAATAATATAATAATACTTATTAATAATATAAATTTGTGTACATATCATCTAATATGTTTTAATATTATCAATATATATGTAGACATAAAATTTCACGGGAATGTATAAATAATAGAATCTATGTGAATTTAGTGTTATAAAATAATATATAATGTATACGATAAAGTAAAAGAATTTTTTCCCACTCTTGGTCATTTTATTTAGTTCTGATAAAGAACATACGTATCAAAGCATTTTTTTTTTTACTTTACTTTTTGATTTGTTAATTATATATTATTGTGAATTTTGTATAAATATACACATATACATGTTTTTAAAAAAGAAAATTTAAAAAGAATTATTTTAAATTAATTGAGATTTTAAAAATGAGAGACGTTAAAAATAATCCAATTATTAAAATTATTGTAATTTTATATTTGTTTTTACTCTAAACTTTTCATATTACATTGGTGCGAAGTTTCTATTTTCAAGGGAATCTATTTGCAGTAGAAACTAAATTATTTGAACTCAGATTTTTCAAAAACAACTGACCAAAAGTGGCTGAAAATTTTTATTCTAACTGCCCATCTATATTTTATATATCTGACCTGAACAAAACATTATAGACTCTATTGGTTAAATATGAGCTGATCCATTTTAGAAAGATTAACGGAAAACCTAATTTTCGTAATTTAACGTTGAGCCAACACAACATAATGCTGCCCGCTTTAGAATTAATAAAAATACAGACAATTGTGTAAATTTTTCAGTGTTGGATTTCATACATATACTATGTACAAGAACATAGCTTCAAAAATTTAAATATAAATAACATAATATGTACCAAATATGTTTCTCATTACTTTTATTTACAACATAGCACCTACATAATTAAAATTGATTTAAAAAACATATTTCAGGACTTATCCGTTTAAACACAGCTTGCTTAAGTGTGCAAATTTGCCTGTTATTTTCGATGTGCTATTAAGCGAGTTCGACTGTAATAATAATTTCGACCCCAATTAAATCTTAAAAACTAAAAATATAAAAAATTTCTACCAAAAAAATAGAAAAAAAAATAGATTCTATACCACGCTTAGAAATTATAATAAGTAGGTATTACAAATAAATTATTAAGACATTTAACAAAAACTCTTAATTTTTTATTTGAAAATTAATTCAATAGCCTCTTAATTCCAGAAGAAGTAAACAATAAAAAAAAAGTTTCAATTTCTATCAAAGTAATCAAAAACCTGAAGTTAAAAGCAAACCCATTTATAAAATTAAATTATAAAATGTAAAGCCCTTAAAATTTATTTTCCATTTAGTTTAACAATTTCTTAAAGTCCTTTTATATAGAATCTGTTATACAATTTAGACTACATTGTTATATTATTATTTTTTTTTTGTACATATACAAGTTGTAGTTGTACAATTATTGTAGCCTCGTAGTATCATTATTATAACAGTATATTAAATTATAGTCCTAATAGAAATATAAAAGAAGAGGAAAATAAGCATTGTTATCTAAATTTAAAAAATTTTTCCCTAAGGAAATAAAAAAGCTTTTTATAAAATAAGAAAATCTTACAATTTATTTGACTTTATAAGAATTCCAGTGATTCATAAAATTTTTAATATCGAAATATGAATTTATATATATGGAACATTATATACATATACATTTTATTACTAATAGCTTTGGTGCAGACCAAATACCGACAACATTTATAAAATATTGCTGCAATTAGCTGAAGCAATTATGAAATTAATTAATGCGTCTTTACAACAAGGTATAATGCCAGATACCCTAAAGATATTTATAAGAAATCTTATAATAAAAATGACATGAATAATTTGAGGGCAATTTCTATATCATCAAATTTTGGAAAAATAATTCAAACTTATGTTTGTAATCTATTTTCACAGAACCTCAATGATAATAAATTAACATGTAACCTACAATATGGTTTCACAAAACAATCTAATACAATGGTCACACTAATTTGATGTAATAAGTTATATTTAGAACCAAGTCGGTTAATCAAAAAGGTATGTCTTGTGTTTGTGACTTAACCAAAGCTTTTGATCTGGTAGATAGGAGAATATTTTTTTTTTTTTTTACATTGATACATAGATATAAATTTATACCACCATTGTATCTATAAAAATTACTTACTTATAAGTAAGAGTTTATAATAAACAAAGTATTTTTAGGAATTGTTTCGTTCATCATAACACTACTAGAACTCATCAGTAGGTATTTATAGTGTTAGACTACCTACACAACTCCTATATTGTTACGCATTTAATTTAAATATTGCGTCTTATCAACTGAGTACACAATTAGTTCGAAAACTATCTCAGTAACAGAAAACAATATGCAGAATGAAATTCAATTGGAAGTACAACACGTAATATTGAATATGAAGTAATCCAAGGTGGTTCTTTGGAACCGGTTTTATTTGAATGTGAAATTTTTTGCTACAAGTATTTTTTCAAATATCAGACTAAGAGGGAAAGCATTTTTGTATGTCGATTATCTAATTTTGGTTCAAAGAGAAGATAATTTAAAAAGTCTGAAACGCACAACAAATATAGACATGTCAGCGATTAACAGCTGGACACATATTCATAAACAAGGGGCATTCTTGTGAAACGGCAATAAATTGGGTAATAAATGAATAGAAAAGAGATACTGATGATGGTTATAGTATTGTAGCTGTGTTTATAGATCTGCGTTTGAAACTATTGATAGAGACATATCAATAAGAAAAATTGAGACATAAAAATTAAGAAAAATTGGGATAAATGGAGTTGAATTAAATTGGTTTCAACAATTTTTAACAGGTAGACAACAAACAACAAGAGGCGGTATTAGTTTCTTCGATAGATTAGATCTTCGATAGATGTAAATATTAGAGTACCATAAGATTCAGGGATGGGAGTTCTATTATTTCTTGTGTTACATAAATTATATTAAAACGGCCATTACGAATGTTAAGATTGTAATTTTCCAGATGATGCTTTGTTGTACATAAAGGGAAAAAGTATTATTTGAATGTAGAAAATAGAAATATTATTTGAATGGTTATGTAGGAATAAACTGAAACTGAATGTGGATAAAACGAAAAGTATGGTGATAAATGGTCCAGGACACACTGTAACATTGAATTTGAATAATCAGGAAATTGAATGTGTAACAGAAATAAAATACTTAGGGGTGTATATTGATAATAAATTTAATTTTAATTTGCATTTGAATTATGTCTGTAAAAATATTTCAAAGAAAATTGGATTTCTGTCACGTGTTACGGACAAGGTGTCGTATGATACAGTTAGCATGTACAACATGTTAATATTGCCACATTATAATTACTGCTCTTCTGTGATTTTTATGTGTGATACTGGTAAGCTACAATGACTTCAGATTATGCAGAATAGAGTAATGAGAGTTATCTTGAAATGTAATCGGTACACACATATACAGGAAATGTTAACACAATTAAATTGGATTAATGTACAACAAAGATTAAAGTTCAATGCCCTAATTTTCATGTTTAAAATAAAATATGAAATATATCCTGAATATCTAAGAAGGAATCTAACATATATATCAGATAGTCATAAGTACAATGTTACAAATGCAGCAAGCTTCTGGTTGCTTTTGTATAGAAGAGCAAGGACGAAAAATAACTTGTTATATAGAAGATCAGCTCTTTATAATAGCTTTCCAAATGAATTAAAAATAGAAAAAAATTTTGTAAAATTTACGGAAAGGTTAAAAGAATTAATTAAAAATAGTTTAATTTGATTTGATTTTTAATTTTTGTTTGTTAATTTAGATTTATGTTTTATATATATAATTTTTACTAATAAATGAATAAAATAAAAAAAAAAAATTGTTAACTCTAACAAGACAATAAAATATATGTTACTAAAATTTAAAAATCCAAATATAAATATTGTATATGGCGACAAACAATTACAAAAAGTTTAAAAGCTACAAATACTTAGGTATTGTTATAGACGAAAAAATTAACTGGAACATTCAGGTTAACGAAGTTATGTTGAAAACTAGAAATATTGCAGATATTTTTAAGAAAATATGACATAGAATTCTATATGACAAGAAGCAATGCACAAGAAGTTTGATAATATGAACATTAAAGACAATCTTCTGCTGCATCAAATCAAGCACATCAATTATAAACAATACAATAGTTGATGTACAGCACTACAGAATGGCTTCTCTGTTGGTTTTAATCCAAATGGTTTGGATCTGTTATGAATGTTGCAATTAAAGCATACAATATGTTGCCAGATGATACAAAAAATCTGAATATAAATAAATTTAAAAGCACCATAAAAAGAAATATTATTGATAAATATCATATCCACATTCTTTTAACCTTTTTAATTTTTTTTTCTCTCTTATTATTTTTCTTTTTTCCTATTTCATTTAGTACCTATTTCATTTAGATCTTATAACCTTTTAACTTTAAAAATAAAAGACTTTTTAAGAAAAAGCTATCCTGCCTAAAAGGTTTGTGGTGATTTCAAAAATATTTTATTTTAAAATGTTTTAAAATTCACCTGAAATAAAAAAATGGCATTTACTAAACATTGACAAGAGTTGTGTCCCAATTTAACCAATACTAATTGGAAATTTTACGTAGTTGTTCCCCATATACCTTTCAATTGATTGTGACACTTGCGATATGCATCTTGAAATGGTTGCCTGCCTTACATTAATATGGTTAGTAGCACCAACTGGGCGTTGATATGATCCAGTTGGAAAAAAAATTTACTACTACCAAAAATTTCAAATGAAACGGTAGATATTCCATTCAATAAACGGTTTATTACGGTAAAAAAAATTATCGGCTTTGGTTTTATTTTTTATTTCTAATTATTATTTACACTATTCTTTTTTGAAATTTATTATTTGAAATATTTTTGATGGCGTTGTATTTTCACTTTTTTATTATTAAAATATTTTTCATTTACTTTTAAGATTAACAAGCTGACCGAGAGTTCCTTATAACTTAAAAGAAATTTTAAGTTATTTATCCCTTATGATCTTTATTTCAGAATAGCAAAATCTTTTAAAGTCTTTTAAAACTATTCACCACACTACTTATAAGATCATATGTTTTTGAAGTGTTTTAATCTTATAGCCCATGTTTATACGAGGCAGAAATCTGCCGCAGATGTACCGCAGAAATCTACCAGAATGTTCATATGTAAAAAAAAAACTGGTAGATTTCTGCCATTGTCGCTGTCAGATTATTAAAATATCAAGATGGCCACAATTGAAATTATTGGCAAAGAAATAAATAAATAAATTTCTATTATTATTCTAGTGTCAATTCAACATTATTATTATTTGTAAAATTTATATTTTTTTATTTGATTAATATTCGATCCGAAAATTACGTTGTCAACAACAATTTCCTTATTTTTTGTGAATAAAAAATAATAAAATATTTTGACACTGACATATTCCCAAAAGACTAAAGGATTAAAGACTAAAAGAGACTAAAAGATTAAGATTTTAATTCCAGAATAGGGGGGTAATTACTATCCTATCTTTTTACTTGCAATAACTAATAGGCAAGTCTGTATTAAAATTTTAATGTAAAAGATAAAGAAATAATTTAATTTTTCCAACTTAAAATGAAACACTGGACTAATATTTTAGTAAGGTATGCGAATTCATTTGAATTAAAGATGTACAGTAAGGAAGCTTTCTTTAAAAATGGAAAATTGTAAATTTTCTTTTAAATAGATTTCTTTAAAACGATATTTTCTAACATACCTATAGTAAAGTACATTTACTCATAACATCTACCATCATTTCACCAATATACCCTCTCACCTTAAAAATATAATTTTTGTTCTTTTTTTTTATATTGTACAGTTACTCGTATATGTAGATATTGTTTGTGTCATAATATGTTAGTTATGTCTTTACAAATTGCATTTCTATTCTCTCATCTCTTCTTTTGCAAATATCATAATAATACGTGCAAGTATTTCTTAAATTTCTTTGCATACGTAAAGGATGTGTTTTGAAATGAGGTGGTGGGAAGAAATTTTATTATTTTTTCTAATAACATTTAACACCATTTTATTTTAGCATTCTTGAAATAGTCTTTGTTTCTTGACATTCCTTATTCAATTGCACATATATGCATATTTTATATGATTGCTGTTGCTGCATGCAATCATAAGAACTGGAAATGGTAATGACAGGCGTCTACCAATTTGAAAAGGATATCCACGTTCTTTAGATGATAATTTTTTCGTTATTTTGTTTTTAATCTATATTATGGTAAGCGTAGTATGAGGTGTGTTGTGATTCTATAGAAACAATATTTTTTAATTGTAGTTCATAATATTAATTAAAAAACAAAACAGAAAAACATAAAAGGTTTTTTAATTTGTTTTTGGAAATTATTTTTAAGAAGCAACAAAAGAAAAATAAAATATTTAGATAATTACGAGTTTTTGTACTAATGTACTAAGAGATTGTTGTAAACTCAATTAAATTTTATTAAATTATAATTATATGCTTAAATATTTACCTTTAATTTTTAAATTAGAATTATTAACAGAATCGCAGATTTTGTGCAGATAAAGAATGAAATACATAAGTTATGCGACGTATTCAAAGTGCCTAAAAAACGAAATATTATTCCGAAAATGAAGTAGATTCGTAATTTGAATAATGCAGCAACATCGCTGCTGAAACATCTTTGAGATAGTTTGAGTGTTTATCTATCTTAGTACAACCATATAAACTCTACAAAAATTAAAATTCTTATAGATAAGAAGAAGAATTTTTTTTCCAAAATACCAAAAATTACCCCTGCTACTACCTCGAAATTTTTCAAACAACTGAGTTCAAAACTGTTATCATACAACCATACAGAAGGCTTATCAAATTCATGCAGTTATAGGTTTCAGTTTCATTCGTATTTTTACGTTCAAATTATGTGTGTTAGCCATCTCTGTCATGCATGATAGTTTCATAGTCACAAAAAAATTATATTAAAATATTTTTTTAATTTTTTTTTTCATTCATAAAATAGAAACAACCATAGAACATTACAAATAACTGATATTGAACAGACTTTTTCTTATTTTCAACTACAATGGGACGTACAATCAGTGCAAGCAGTAAGCAAACTAAAACGTATTTGCATACTTGGTTAACTAATTTTAAACATGGAAAATGACATCTATTTTAGAGGAACTGCATTTTCGTAATAGGTCCATTTTTATAGTGAGTGATTGGCAAATTTTTTTCCAACCAATTTTAATAAATTTTAAATAAATATTTTTACAAAATTCAAATCACAAACTGATTTGAATCCACGAACAAAGTGTTAGTAGCTAAATACCCTATGACGTTCCAAAATTTACACTGCAGACAAATACTCGTTTTTAATAAAAATTTAAAATACACTCTTAAATGCAGACATGATACATTTGAATATTGATATATTAGTGAAACTATTATTTTCTTTATTAAGTACAACTTATTCCAAGATAATTATTGAATAAATAACGTTAGTAGTTCTAACAAACTAAAATGATTTAATATATCTTCTAACAACGTGATTAAAAAAATCTTAGTTGTAATAAAGATAGAAAACTTTATTAATTAAACAAAAAATGATTCGTTCCGTTTCAAATGTAAGACTGCACTTATATCTTTGGTGCAAGCTGATAAGCCTGCCAAGAAATCTGTATACATGAATCCTGATTATCACCAGTTGATATCAGTATTCAGTCTATATATACCGAGACTTCCAAAATGCAGTGAAACTATAAAACTTACAATGTATAGCATTTTCCAAAATGTATGCTCTTGAGCTCTTGAATGAAAAGCTCTTCACCTTATATACTATATACAAAATGTTTGCCATACGTAGTGGTGTGGAAACATAAAATAAGAGTAGAGTGTGTAGCGAAAAAATTTCAACTACATTTTGTATACATGTCATAGAGTTACCAAAATTAATTAAATTATAGGTTAAAATTTATTTTCGGCGGAAATTATACCAAAATATGTTAATAAATTATATTTTTTGTCCGAAAATATGTGCTGCCCTATGAAGATCTGACAATATTAATTTAATGTAACGAAAACTAAACCAAAATTAAGTTTATCGAAATATAAACAAAAATTCAGATTATTACCGATTTATATTACAAAAACACAAAATTATAATTTAAACGTCAAAATGTATTTATATTGTCAAAATGGTATTCCAAAATGTAGCAAAAATTTTATTATAATTTTACAATGAAGTGGTTATAAAAGCTTTCAACGGTACTATATTATATAAAATGTTTTTAAAGTTTGTATACTGGAAGTCATATTAAGTGAAATAAAACACATTTAAGAAAATAAGACTATCAACCGTAATTTTGAAAAGTTTTGAGTCTGTGAACTTGAGCAACCTTTATATAATTACAAGATTGAGGATATTTATTATGTCTTCGACAGACATGTAATATCAATACTATAATATCAATATTGTAATATTCGAGATATTACCCCTTCACAGACATAAACGTAGTATTAACGATGTATTCATGATAAAAATGATATTTTTTTTTAAAAATTGTATTTAAAATTTTCGTTTTTCTTTAAATTAAAATTTCAAATTTGCCTCCATTTTTTTATTTTTATTCATTTTGCATTTTGATTTGACAATGAAAAATTTTGTTTAATTTTGAAAATGTGTCAAATCAACTATTTTTAGTACTAATTTAATTATTTATTTGACGATAGATTACGCTGATTGTACATCATTGCCCATTTGATTCGTAATATTATGCCTTTGTTTGGTATCAATACTATGTTTATATTGCAATAATATATTGATGTTAGGTGACATACATATAGGAATATCACGATATCAGCAATATTACAATATCGATAGACCATATTACTTGTCTGTCAGTAGCATAACATTTACATAGGCTGAGGCTAAAATATTTGAAAGAACGACTGCCAGTACACCTACATATTCCTGTAATGGTCTGGTCAGTCTATACCTTTTCTCAAGAAGTAAAATATAAGGAATATAATAAAAATTTCAACATCCAACTGATGAGAAGATTTACTCGGAATAAAAGACCATACAGAATTGTAACCAACAATTAATGAAATAAGTAAGTAATAAGAAACAGATCACGATCAAACGAAATCAAAAACGATTAAATAGCATTTTATGAAACTTGTAAAGGTGCTTAATCAATCAAATACTCATATGTATTTTGTTTCCTGCATTGATAACCAAAAATATAAATTCTGCCATTCGTCGAAATAAAAATTTATATAAAAAACTAATTTTACTATAACTTGATTTCTTTAAAAAAATATTTTAGAATTCTTTTATTTTTTTCATAACGAAAGAAACAAGCTCCAAGCGTTTTTGACGCTCCAAACGTTGCTCTATTCTAACATATTTCTAACATGTGTCTCCCAGTGTATAGAGTGAAGAAAGGGTTATATTTATAAAAATAATCATTTGATATGTATCGTAAGACGATTATTTTGAATGGGACTAATTTAATAAAAATAAATTTTCCATATCGATTTTAAATTTAAAGCCAAAGAACGAGAAATAAAATTCGAAAAGAATTATTGTAACTTTAAAACATTTTAAATTTAAATTCATGACACAATCGAGAAAGTTTTTAAAAGTTAATACTCGTGAGAAGTTATCCATATTAAGTTACAGAAAACAGCAGGTATGATCTAAGAGAATTTTCATCAATTTCCATGAAAATATTTTCTTTTTTTCTTTTTTTTTTAATATCGATTTCCTTTTTTAAATTATTTTCGATTCGAAAAGGATAAAATAAACACATTAAAAGTAAAAACAATTTAGCTTTTTTTTTATTAGATTCATTTTGTAAGAAAATTTTTTCTTAAGTCGTTTTATTACTTTTCTTTCTCACTATATGGTATTTATTCTTGGTATGTTTACTAAGTTTTAAAAGGTTGTGCTCTTTCATATCTATTTTTTTTTTTTTTAATTTTTTTTTGTATAGTACTTAGTTTTATTCTTTTAGCGCAATTTTAATCCTTTTTTGCTATTTGGTTCGGTTTTTGTATTAAATTTGGTATATTCATTTAAATGTATTATAATTGTGCGGTTTCGTTTTGTAGTTTAAAGTTTTATATATGAAAAATGTTAGGTTAAAATATGGCAATGATATAAAAATATAAAAGTATCGAATTATTTCTGATGTACTGATTTTTAGATCGTACCCACATTATTTTTAATATTTTATTTATTTATTTCAAAATTCAATATCTAAAGAGAGTTAACTAAATACACAGACGATTACAATAACACAATAAGTAAAATAGCAAATCAAAAAAGTTGAGGAAAATTTAAAAATAGTTGAAGATTAATGTCAAAACAATTAGAATAATAAAATATTAATTATAAAAATTGAAAAATACTAAAATAGTAAATCAAAATTTAAAAATATAATAACAAATAAAATTAATTATAGAAATGAAAGAGAAAACAAAAGGGCAAAACTAAAAATAGATTAATTAAACATTTAAAGAAAGAGATGAATTAAAATTTAAAGAAAGAGATTGATAAAAAAATTTTAAAAATTATAGATCCTAAAAAATTTATAACATTATTATTTTGAGTTGATGTTAGACATGTGATAATGTAGATGTACTATATAGTTTTTTTTTTTTTTTTTTTATTAATTCATATATTTCTGATTTAATTTATAATAATACATTCATGTTTATACTTATAGACTATGAATAATTCACAATTTTTTTTTCAATTAAGTATATATATTTTATATAATTTCAGATTGATATGAAAATTCGGTGACCTAAGCTTTCGCTGTCTGGTCTTATTGTTTTGAATTTTACAGCATAATATCATACTTGTAAAATTCTTATGTTTACAAAAAATAATGAGTATTATATATGAAAGTTAATGAGTAAGAAAAAGAAAAATTAAACAAAAAAAAATTTAAAAAATAAATAAAATACAGAGTGATCAAAGAAATGAATTCACATTCTTAAAATCCCCAATATTTATGATATATTAAGTAATTCTTTAATTTTATTTTTGAAGATACAAACATTTTCAATATTTTTTATTTCATTTGGTAACTCGTTATTGATTTTAAGACAGTTGTATACGCAATTATTTCTTTGCTTTTCAGTTTTAAAGAATGTTAAATAAAAATTAGTTTTGTTGCGTGTATTGTGATTGTGTATGTCAATATCCTTATTCAAAATGAAAGTATGCTTTATTTTTTTATTTATTATCTTGAATGCAACCATGTACAGTTCTTGCTTACATATTTTATTGAAACTGATATATTTTCCTGAATAGAGCATATGAGTGGGCTGCAATGTAGAATAATTATGTATGATTTTAATGGCTTTTTTGATAAGAAGATCAATTTTGTTCAGATAGGCTTGTGGAGCTTTGTTCCAAATAGGATTAACGTAGATTACATTTGAAATGATATATGACGAAAAATCTTTTCAATTGTTTTAATAAGAAAACATCAAATGGTGTTATTTTTTTGACAATGTAGTTAGTATGCTTATCATATCTTTACTTTTCATCTAGTATCAACCCAAGATATTTGTAACTTTTAACTACTTCAATATCATGTGTTATTGTACATGAATGTGGTATTGATTATTTTTTTATTGTCAAAAATCAAGATTTTGGTTTTATCGACATTCATTAGTAGTCTATTATTTATTAGCCATTTGTCAATAACTTTTAAGTCATCGGATATTGCAGAAGAAAGGTAGTTGTCACTACTTTCGGAATATTTTATGACAGCAGCATCAGCATAAAGCTGAATGGATCCCAGTAGTGGAAGACGTGCTAAATCGTCTATATAAATTTTAAATAAATCGGGTCTTAAAATGGAGCCTTTAGGAACACCTTTTTTAATCTCCATCCAATCGCACTTATTGCTCCCATTACGAACACATTGAATTCTGTTGGTTAAGTATGATTCGAAATACATTTTTTGGCTGCTATTAAAGTTAAGGCTGGAAATCTTACTTAATAACACCTTAGGATCTACACAGTCAAAGGCCTTTCTTAGATCAACAAAAACACAACCAGTGTATTTTCCTTCATCCATACTTTTGGTGATGAAATCTGTTAGTGTTAGGCAAGCTGCTGTAGTATTTGAATACTGCCCAAAACCATATTGCTCTGGATGAAGAATATTAGTACTTCTTAGGAAGCTAGTGAACCTATTTTTTATTATAGTTTCAAATATTTTAGAGAATACTGGGAGTACAGAAATTGGTCTGTA
The DNA here is from genome assembly GCA_963942445.1 of Argyra leucocephala. Taxonomy (NCBI): domain Eukaryota; kingdom Metazoa; phylum Arthropoda; class Insecta; order Diptera; family Dolichopodidae; genus Argyra; species Argyra leucocephala. Next base: position 92,646,248 of record OZ012677.1, read on the forward strand.
ATTAGATGGATCAGTGCTATCACCTGATTTGTAGATGGGTGTAACGAGAGGCATTTTCCAAGAGTCTGAAAAATAACATGTCTCGAAAATAAGATAAAAGCAAGTTTATTTGAAATTTTTTTTTGCAAATTTCGTTGAAATTCCGTCATATCCCGTAGCAGCTGACGATTTTAATGAGTTAATCGCCAGAATGTATATTGTTGTAGAATACCCATATTGTTCAGTTTTATTTATTGTTAATTCTTCTATCAAGGTGGAATGAATTTTTATTTCTAGTGTTAATATTGTGTATATCATTTCTCTGAATAAATCGGGATGTGGAGTAAATACTATTGTTTAATATAACATATATATATAATTCCATTATGTATAAACTCAGTTCTTTCTCTCCATTTGTAATTACATAAGTTTTTTACGGCCTTATTCTGGATGATTTGAACATATTCAAATATTTTTTGGAAAGTGACCCACAATTTAATTCCGAAATTAAAGATTATAAAAGAGGGCTTCTCCTCAAGCTATATTCAAAAGTACATGTATTCTCTAACTTCCTCCAAAAGGTTTTTGGAATTTATATTAAGTTGGAATCTTTTTGAACCTATAAGCATGAATTTACCTTTTTTTTATTTGATTGCCAATTTACGTTTTTGCATCCATTTTTGAACCTTTTCTAGCTCTATTTCTATTTTCCTTAGAAGTAAATGATAACTTCTTTCTTCCACCACCATGCATATGTCATCGGTAAATATAAAAATTTCTGCACCAACATTATTATATCTCTTGTAGGCCTCCATATAAAGCGTGAATAATAAGGGACCAAGAGTAGTACCTTGCGGTACCTCATAATGTATTTTTTTCTCTACTTTTCTCTCCGTTGATTTGAACGAATTCAGTGCGATTACTTTAGGTATGATTCAAACCACTTATTTTTCTCCTCTTATGATAAAACCATACAATTTGTTTAACAATATCCACAGTACACAACAACAGTGTCAAAAGCTTACGAAAAGTCAACAAAAATTAATTACGTTTAATCTTTTGTGCCTATGTAATCACGTCGATAACAGTTGTTTCGGTACTAGATTTAGCTCTATACCATATCTTCTATCACTCAAACCATTGTTATATATAAGAAATGTATGTACTTGGAGATAAATAAATTTTTCCATATTTTTTGCTAATATAGGTTCAATGATATAAAAATATGAAAATCTCAAATTATTTCGGATATATGTATGTAATATGTATTAATTTTCAGATCGTACCCACATTATTTTTGATATTTGATATTTGTTATTAATATAATAAATACTATTTTTGCTTATTCTGTTATTGAATTAGTCAGGAAAAATATCAGCATCGTATTTATTTATTTATTTCTTTGAAATGCATATTATTCTAGAACATCGTTTAAGGCTATTTGACAGTTTTTAATCTAGATATTTCTTTTATTCAATTTAAACGCATCTTGTTCATAATTTTTTGTTTAATTTTACTCACACTACGTTAATGTTTGTATTATTCTTTGTTATATTCTTCTAAGATCCAATATTTTCAGTCACAATATGTTAACGGCTACCTTATTTTTTGCGTTTGAATTATTAACTTCTGTACATACCATCAATTATTATCAATTGAACATTGTTTCTGTTTTTGCTCAAATTTACTTATACCTCATTTCCCCAATTTGCAACACCTTTCTAAGTGAGTTCACATAATTTTCCTCTTTCAAATATTTTATTTTATTGTTGTAAACTCATAATTTTCCTGTAGGGCAATTGAAGTTTAGTAAGAGAAATTAATTTTGAATACATTTTGCATAATTTATTTTGTAGATTCAAATATATAATATTAATAAGGTTATTTCTGCACGAGATAAAAATAGTAAGATAACTCAATTAACTTATTATATTTAATAATCAGCTGATTTTCAATTTGGTTCCTTTGTAAAACTGTTTAGCATTCTCGATCAAGCAGAGAAAATGGTTAAAAAAACATACCATATAAAAAGTTGGCCATACACTTTTGAAATAAAAATAACGAATAAAATAACTAAATTATTTCAAAATAATTAAGCCTCAAACGATTTTGTCCGTTTAAGTTTTCAAGCAAAGTTTTGATTGCCAGCTAAACGTAAAACTTTGGTATTGACATTCAGTATTTTGGGGTGTAGTGCCAGTTTTTTTTATTTCGCCTTTTATCATCTTGAGATCTCTGTGAATATCAATATTATGAGCATACCAGTCAGCATTGATAATGTCGCGTAACACTTTGTTTATAAACGTTTGGATAGTATGAATATGAAATTATTTAGCACAACAACATAGTTGAATATCGTAAGCCCAGCTTTAAAATATTGGCTTTAAAATATGATTGTGGATAAAAACTTTGTTATAACTCACCAGCATAGATGTCTCATTTAGCCAATACAGCTTTTTTCATGCAGTAACTTATGTAGAACAGTAACTTAGGTAGAATCAACTTTTCGTGCTTAATAAAAGTACCCTAACTAAAGTATGGTACTGCAAATTTATACTACAATATCTACAATATTTCGAGCATCTATTTATCAAATTACTGGCTTATCAACTCATTAAATGTGATAAACTACTAATATTATCAGGAACTAAGCCTTCTTAAATAGAATAGCTCCATTATATATAATTTGTTACCAGATGACAAAGGGTACTGGATCAAGTATCCATAAAACATTTTTTTGCTTAATCGGGAATCCAACCTGGGGCTTTTCGGTAAAAAGGCAGGCGCTGTATCTACTACACCACCCAGCTGATTGTATTTTAGTTCTAACTCTTGTATATACCGGGTGGTCCAAAGCATGCGCATCAGCTTTTTAAGAAGGGAAGGAGCCAAAAAAAAGTTTGTAACTTAATCGAGAGTGCTTGAACTTTGAACTTCCGAAAAGAACCACAAATCGGTTTTTTAAGACCGAAACTGGCCGAAATCAAGATTTTCAAATGGGAAGGGGAGATTCTACGATAAAAAAAAGGAAATTATGTTAAATGATTTTTTTTTTTGTTTTCTTAGTATTTTCCTTCAAAATTAATAACAATAAAACAAAAAGGCTCAATATTTTCCTTTGATAAACTAGTATTAATGATAATAACTTTTATCACTAAATTTGTGACTTTTATCACTAAATCACTCAGTTTTGGGTTCCTACAAAGTTTAAAAAAAAAAAAAAAAAAAACAAAAGACAACAAAAAAAAAATTTACTTTACAAAAGTTACTTATTTTTTGACGCAGAATCCGAATTTGCATAAAAAAAGTACCCCTTTCCATTTAAAAGTCTCGATTTCGGCCAATTTGGGTGATTTTTGGTCTGAAAAAACCGATTTCCCTTCCTTCCTGGAATTTGTAAATATCACCAATCGATAGAGCACCCTTGATTTAGTTAATAACATTTTTTTTTTTCAATTTTAAAATAACGGCTCCTTCCGCTCTTAAAAAGCTGATACGCATGGTCTGGAACACCCGATATATGCCAAGGTATTTTGCAGAATTTTAATATGCTCTAAGAGTATCGTTTATTGTGACTGAAATGGGCAATTTCTTAACTAACCTGAACGACTTAATCAAAAATATGATAATTAAATTTAATACCCTATAGTTCTCAGGACCACTATTCCATCATTTTTAATTATTTTTAAATTAGCATTACGTTGTCAGTACCTATATTTTGGCACAGTTGTTTCATTTTTCATTTTAAAAAAAAAATTTGTTTAACTTAAATCAAGAGTTAAAATCATTTTTCATTTGTTTTTTTTTTTTAATTTTCTTTTAGCAAATCTCATTTTGTCTTAAAAAAAACTTTGAAAATTTCTTACAATAAAATTTTAATAACTGAAAAAATAAAAATGAAAGATAAATATTTAATTATATGGAATGAATGTAGTTGTTGTTGTCTTAATTTTGTTTCGTTAATTTTTTTTTTTTGCACGAACATTGCTTCTTAATCAAAACAAAAATTTTGGGAAAATGTTGACAACATCATGATGATGAATGATACTTCCAAAAACTTTTCCGGAAAATTTTCTAAATCTTATTCCAAGATTAAATGAAAATTTAAAAATTTATTAAAAAAATGTATGTTTTTTGCCTGAAAAGTACATTATAAAAATCATTAGAAATCAAGACTGTTTCAGAAAAATATTTGTCAAGGTTCATAGAGATTTACTAAAGGATTTCTAACACAAATTTACAAACTGTTTTTAAAGTAATTTAAGATTAAAATTATTTACTTTGCTTAAGCGTAATTTCTCAAAATAAATTAAATTATTCAATTATACATATGGATAATAATTATTAACTTATACCTTTATGGTTTAATCAAATCTGAAAATCTAAAAAGTTGGAAGGTCAGCTAGTCCATTAATTTGACACTTATAATAAATTAAAATACGTGTCAGAGTATGGGAAGGCTCTCAAAATATATGAAGTAAAATGAATTCAACTTAAATACGAATTTTTCGTTTTAGTGAATATTGGTGGATCTTGGTTGCACAGTCCAGATTAAAGGAATATTAATATGAACACTGACTGTGTAACCCCTATCAGAGTCCATGAAAGATTACAAAATACGGGCAAAAATAAAAGTTGCACAGATAAAAATTTCTGAATCTTGGTAGGTAATAGGAAAAAAATTGATACTCATCTTTCTATACGTTAATTTTCTATACGTTTGAAATTGAGAGGGCAAAAATGTAGAAGATGGCATTCAATATTATTTAATATTTGATAGACTATATTAATTACAAGCTTGGGATTGATACTATGACTTAAATTTATTCATTTATTCATTTATTTAGCTTAGCTCAAACTTCATTACATTACTATTTCTTTTTTTTTTTTACAATACAACATAATAAGCATTCAATTTACAAATTAAAATTATATCTAACTTAGAACTAGTTAAAATACATTGAAATAAATTGCACACATATTTTAATTACTACAGATTAATTTAAGTTTTTGAGTCTGTGTCGAAAGTGTGAAGTGAATATAGTTTATGTGTTTATTATCAATTAGTAACATTCAATGAATTGGCTCATAATTACCATAATTGGTCCTATGGAAACTTAATGTAAAGAATTTCGTATTTCGTAGGCGATTATTTGAATTAATGTTGATGTTATTCAATATCTGAGGAGAAGCAATGTTTCCTTTAATAATTTCAGTAAGAAAAATAACATCCGCCACTTCTCGTCTTAATTTCAAAGTTTTCAAATGAATTAAGTTCAATCTATGCTCATATGGAGGTATAATTAATGGATTTGACCATTAGAAATTACGCAAAGCAAATCTTAAAAAAAAATTTTTTGTACTGCTTCAATGTTAATATGAACATCATACTTCAAATTTGGTCTAACGTGACTAGAATATAAAGATTTGAGAACATAGGAATCGTTAAATTCCTTTGACCAACGTTTAACAAAACTTGATAATATTACAAAAATGAATATATTGATAATATTACAAAAATGTGATTTAAAGTTAATCTTGTCGTCAAATTAAACCCCTAAGTCTTTAATTGAGCTCGTTTGGGAAAGGCTAATACCATTTGAAGAATAATTAAAACATACCGGATTACGTCGACGTGTGTAACACATAAGTGCACATTTATTCACATTCAAAAGAAGATTATTAGCTGTTCACCATTTAAAGAAGTTATCTAAATCGCCTTGTAGGAGTAACGCGTCTTCTAAAGAAGTAATTTTTTTAAAAATGTTCATGTCATCCGCGTAAATTTTCAGTTCACTATTAAGAATTACTGAACAGACATCATTAACCGAGATTATAAAAAAAAATTGGTCCTAAATGACGGCCTTGTGGTATTCTTGAATTATCATAAAAAGACTTAGAAGTATTTTTTCTAAATAAAATACTATAAGATCTATCGGTTAGATATGATTTAACCCATTTCAGAAAGAATTATGGGTATTCTTAATTTTAGAAGTATTATTGCACGTGGTTTTGCCTTTACTATAATCGGTATAGATAACATCCGTTTGAAAACCTGCTTCCATATTTCTCGTAAAAGTTGAAACTGACTCAACAAGATTATGAACTGTGGATTTTTGATCCACAAATCCATGTTGGTTGTGAACTAAAAAAGATTTACAGTGATAATAAATGGAATCATACAATATTAACTCAAAAAGTTAAGGAATGGAGGAAAGTTTCGCGATTGGTCTATAAAACTAGTGATTTCGTTTTTGGCGTTCTTCTTATGAACTGGTCTAACAACTGAAAGCTTCCAAATAGAGGGAAAAACTTCTAATTTTAAAGAAGAATTGAAGATGAAGGACAGTGGAATTGCTAAGGCACTTGAGCATTTATTAAGTATAACTTCGGGAATACCATCTGGTCCAGGAAAGTTATTAGTCTCAAGATTGTCCAAATATTTTTTTATTTAAGCTTCATTAATATCAATATTAGACCAAGTATAGTTTTAGGAAAATCATTCAAATGAGGGAAATCATCATCATTTGGTGCGAAATTTGAGTTAGTGTACGCTGAACTAAAATATTCGCAAAAGACATTAGATATTATTTGTTTTTTGTTTTTTTTTTACACTCTACAGTAACTTAGGTAGAATCACCTTTTCGTGCTTAATTAAGTACGGTACTGCAATTTTACACTACAATCTACAATATTTCGAGTATTTATTGGCTTATCAACTCATTAAATGTGGAAAACTACTGCTATTGTCAGGAACTAAGCCTTCTTAAATAGAATAGTTTCATTTATTTAATTTGTTACCAGATTAACTCTGAATTATCTTTTGTTATTTATTATATCCCAATGACAAAGGGTGCTGGACCCAGGTCGAAAAATCCATAAAGCATTTTTTTTTTTTTTTTGCTTCATCGGGAATCGAACCTGGGACCTTTCGGTTGAAAGGCAGGCTCTACCTACTACGCCACCCAGCGTTATAGTACAGGAAACTCATCACATTTCCTTTTAAAATTGACGAATCTCCAGAAATGTTTTGGATTTGATATTAATTTAGAAGACATTACACGAACAAAATCGTTATAAAGTAATTCCGAAAATGCTTTGAATTCTTCAGAAATGCTTTTGAATATGTTATAATCGTAAGGATTCCTTGATTTAACATAACAACGCCAGGCTTTCTTTTTTTATTTCTAAGTTTCCTCAAATCCGAATTGAACCATGGTGAACTCGAAAAAGGGTTCCGGTCTTTAGATATTGGAACAAATTGCGTAAAACCATCAAACATAATTTCATAAAACCTATTCGTCATTTGGTTAGTATCCATATGATTAAATATGGAAGAAAAGTCATAAGAAATAATGAACTCATTTAAAGCATCGATAAGCAAAATTTGTTTTATTAAACTAAAAACAATAAGACTTAGTGTTTAAAAAAATGTTTAAAACGAAACCATCTCAAACAGAATAAACATTATTAATTAAGCTTGGGCTACCTACTCTTCGTATGATGTGAGTTTTGAAATAGGTATATCCTAAATAGATTTTTTTTATGTAATCGATTTCCAATTCTATAAATTTTTAAACTTTAAGAATGATTTTAAAAATTATCAGCCCATATTGGTGTTGCTTTTTTCTTCGTCGATTGAAATATATAGCGTCGCACTAAAAATATTCGTCATTGTATCTGTCTCCCATATTCAATACAATATTCAACCATTATAATCTAATAGTGTTGGGAAAATTTGAACAGAAGTAAATCTCCATTTATATTATATTCTTAGGTAGAATTTAAAAGCTAATTGAAGATAGATTAAGTGATAAATATCATTGGATATTGTAAGTTTTGGCTTGATTTCAAAATATATTTTATAAACAATCATATACCCTTGAATCTAGAATTATATTTCAAGGACATTTTTATTTTTTTCAAATAATTCTGGAAAAGTTTTCCACAAAACTAATGCCAAAAAATTAATGTCTTTAAAAGAGTTTCGTGCACTTTTCTCAATTAATTTAATATTAATATTTATAATTTGTTAATTTGTAGTTGTTGGTGTAATAATATTGAACAATTTTTTATTCCATTTATTAAAAATATTTTTTTAGCCTGATATTCATTCACATATATAGATTGTAGGACTATATGTTGATGGTAGAAGCTGTACTTAGAATAACCTGATTCTGCTCATAAAAGTACCTAAGGTAGATGTACATTTTTTTAGGGAATAGGCTCACAAAGTGGAAATCAACAATCTAATCACTGATGCCCAGTAGCCCTTATACAGTATTATCCTTTAATACAAGTCTTTGAATAGAAATCAAAAATATATAAAATAATCTAGGCGGACTGACTAATTAACTCATTTTTAAACTTATAAATTATAAATATTTTTTTTTTGTTTTTATTGTTATTTTAATAACTCAACTTGAAAAAAAACTTATATCAATTTAAAATAATTGAAATCTGTAAAATATCTCTTTTATATATCTCACATTTATATGAGGGCTATAAGTGAAAGTTATAGGTTCGAATTTTAAAACGACTACCTTTTTTGGCATTTTGTTTTTTTTTTTCCGTTTGTATTTTGTTTTGTTGTACCTGTCTTCATTATTTTATTTTAATTGTACTAAAAAAATATTTTGACAGTTCCAATTATGTAAATCAAATGTAATAATATTTTTTTTTTGAGTTTATCTAAAATTGTAAAACATTTTTTTTTTTACTTATGAAAATTAATTTTAGAAAATTCTGAAAAAATAGTCATGGGAATTCATTTATGGTCCGCGCGCCGCAAATGTAGAATCGCATCGCCCCGACATGTTTCCACAATCAAACAATAAAATAACAGCTAGTTATAATCTCCAGAAGTTCTACCTGTTAACTACCTGTTAACTTGCACCACACTTTCCTTTTTCCCCTTCCTTCTCTATCCCAGTCAAGGGTTACGTAAGTCTCAAAGGTCCTATACTAGCGCGTGACTGTTTATGAAAAAAAAAATGTTCTTGGGCCGAACTAAGTAGAAACAACATCACTAAATATTTCTTACTAAATATTTTGTTCTATATTATATTACTACTAGGGGCCCCTGTTAAGTAATTATAACTCAAGTTGAAACCACATTTAAAGTTTTGAAAAAGATAATTTACATACTGACATAGACTTCTTACGATAAAGCATAAATTACTCCACACCATGTTTTGTAGGTCTGTAAGTTTTATTTTGGACACATAAATACACCTCTCTCATATACTGATTCATTTCTGATATATTCCCTATAGTAAGTGGCATTTAATGTACGAAATTACTAAAATATAAAATATTTTTGTAATTAAAGAAGTATATAATGTATATGTTCTTACATATTTTTAATCAAATTTATATGATTGCTACAATTAATGACCAAAATTTAGAAACAGTTACTTAAAAAAACTAAAAATGAAGAATTCTTGATTTGATTTCTTGATCGATTTTTATTTTTAGTTCCTTTTATATTTTTTATTTTCTATTTTTTTGTTGTTTTGTTATTATTTGAAATATGAACATAGGCTCATTTGCAAGTAAAAATAATAACTGATATAATAACTGTGTGCGCATTATTGTTTTATATACAACTTATTTATATATCAAAAGTTCATTAAGGAGAAGCGAGATAAAATGCGCAGGTCCTTAAATGCTTGTCTATTATAGATTTCACTAAGGCACAATTTCCCAGTGAAAACTTAAGCTAAACTTTTTGCTTATAAGAGGTTTGAATTGAAATTTCAGTTTCACAATTGATATTGAAGCGAATAATTAAGTCACGAGCTTCGAGGGCTTAAACTACACTTAAATTTAAACCTAAAAACCATATGACAATTTAACAATAAAATTTATTTGTCATTTTACTAGCTATGCATGAGAAAAAGAACATTAATTTTTAAAAAATATAGTAAATAAAAAGAAATATAATAATTTTTAGCTAAACTAACTCTAAAATAAAATTGTCAGAAACTGAGGAAATTAGTGAAAAGAAAATGAAGGGTATTATGAGCGTACTAATATTTCGAAACCCGAAAGCTAATAGAACTTGGTCTGATTATTTTAATACAGATGATGGTACAACATCTGTAATAACAAATTTGGAGCTAATACGGCCTTATATGCAGAATTATACTAATTGGTGAGTTTTTCGTTCAATTAGTTTAAAAAATGTTGGGATAAATTTGTTTTTTTAACAATAGCAAAGCAATAATTACCTAACTACGGAGTAAATGCTTCAACATAACACTGAGGTTATATGCAAATAGATGCATGCAAAAACTACAATCTTTACAATCTAGAGAGTACTTCGCAATGCTTCGACCTCGTTTTAAAAATTCACCTGAAAATATTAAATTTAGAATATTTAATGAATCTCTTATAAGAACTCGTAATTGTTTAGAACGATCATATATGGTGTATGGAAAAGAAGATTCATCGTGTTTTTTCTTTAGGAATGAGAGTGAAATTAATAATGTTAGAGAGTAGTAGTAGCAACAACAGTACCGCAAAATGGGTGCTGTTTTAATAAAGAAACAGAATTGCCTCCTTTACGTGATCATTTGGAAGATGCTGTGGATTTTGAACTTTCTGTTCGTAATAATCAATTCAGAAATAATTCAAGAAACCATATAAGACGTCATTTAAAAGACAATTATTTCAAAAATCGTTTTTAAAAAAATGTTACTTAATATTCTTATCAATAGTTAAATTAAACATAACGGTAAAACAACAACTTAATACTTTTTGCTTCATTCATATTTTTTAAACATTTTTTTTTTAGTTTTTTTTATCGTATTGATTTTTGAAAAATGAATTTTTACCATCGTTATCAACATAATATCATTAAAATGACAGCCATTTAAGCTTACTTAAAATTTCAATTGTGAACCTCATAAGCTGAAGCGTCAATCGATGCTATCCTACATTTAAGCCACCATTGTGAAATTGACGCTAAATAATTTTTCGTTAATTTAATTTTTCATGTTTCCTTTATTTTAAATTTTTATATTTACAAAGTTAGTTTATTAATCTAATAAAGAGTAGGACTTCATAAATTTTTTTGGTTTACTAAAAGCCCTTCACCTGAAATTCTGTAGACAAATTTTTTAACCATTTTATACATTTTATATTTGCTTTTTATATCTCATTCCATTTTTATTATTTTTATTTAATTCTTATTAATTTAGTACATTTTTGTTTTATTTGTAAAAATTAAGGATAACAAATTTTCATCTTTTTTTTGGCCCTAAATAATTTGATTCCTGTCAATAAAGATATTGATTTAAGTTGCTAAAAATCTATACTTTTTTCTATTTACTCTAATTTAATTCCATTGCATACCAATTTTTCTATTAAGAATACAACTGCACAGTTTTACTCATTTATTCCAAATTTATATTGTGAGAAAAATAATAAAATTAAATTTATAAATATATAAGTAATAAATTTTAATATGGGTATACAGCTCTGATAGCTACATCAACCCTATTTAATTAACTTTAATTTGATTCAAATGTTAATAAAAAAACAAAATCTAACCAAATTTTTTGTTTATGAGGATCCATTACATATACATATAGTTTAGATATTGTAAATGGACATAGAAATTTGCTGAATTTACAGTTAATCCAATATAATTAATATTAAAATATTCTTGTTTCTCAAATACACATACAAACATTACCCACATAATAGGTATATGTATATAGATATTAAATTAATTTAGTTTATCTTATTATTATAATATTATATTGTCATAAAATCAATTTTGGGTCAGATTAATCCAAGATAAAAATATTTATTATATTCTTCAATAATTTCCTTCCAATCTCATTAATATAGAATTTTTTCACTGAAATTTAAAAAGGAAAAAAGAATTATTTCTATTGAGGAGAATACCGGAATTAATTATTTGTAATCCTTTGTTTATTAAATTTATACAAAATTAAATATTTTTGCGTCATAAAGGATGTTTTTTCTCTATTTTTTACATAGAAGATTTAATTTAAATATACCTAACTACTTGTTTTGGGTCTCCTACTAACTCGTCGAAACTAGTTAAATATTTTATAACATCAGTTTCAAACTTTGACAGATTTTTGATGCTATAAAAACATAATATCAGATTATTATTATGTTATAGATCATAATATAATTAGCACAATTCATATACATAATTTAATTACTAACAACTTATTAAGAAATAAAGATATAAAAAATATCTCCCAACAGATTCAAAAAGTTAAAGTTTTCTAATTTCAAAGTTTGTTGATGGACTAGTGTGTGAAACATATTTTAATTATCAATTATCATACTCATTTTGCATTCCTTATCAACATTAGTATCCCTTACATATTTATTTCCGCAATGATAAAATTATGACATATAATAAAGGGTGTTATTATGTATTTTCATAAACATTGTATTGTTTCTACTCTTTTCAAAAGTTGGAATTGCATAATTTTGTTTCGATTTTTTTTATTATGTTTCAATCTTTTCAAATTTGGTACGACATATTTTGGTATTGTGTAAAGCTGAAACGATACTTTTTTTACTTTTGATACGTCTAAATTTTGGCAAGAAACGCACAGAAATAAAAATTTCAATAAAATTGAAAATAAGTAAATTTATAATGATTTTCTTTGAGGAGTATTAAAAAAAAATTCTGGTATTATTACTAGCTTCTATCTTTTACTTATATCTAGTTGCAATTTCTTTTAGTTGCAATTTTTTTAAATAATTTTTTTCAATAGTATTTTCCAGCAATAATAATTGTTGAAATTTTAACGAAACGAATTAAAAATGGTTTTTTATTCGTTTCAAAATTAACGTTTCAAATTACATAATGTCTTCCAAATTTTGTTTCGATAAAATTTTGTTTTGACCGAAATATTTGAATCAAAGTTACATAATGCTATCAGAGGCATGGCATGTAGGTTTAAATTACAGGTAATTATTTGAGAAACAGAAAAATTTTAGTAAAAAAAATTTTACCAAAGTTATGCCAGAGCATTTTTTATATTAAGAGTAGTAGCCATCAGTACGGGTCATTGGCCAATGGAAAGCCACGTTGCCAAGCTAGATAACCCATTCAATCCCTACTGTCACAGTTACAAGAATGAGAATGAAGCAGAAACTCTTCAATACTTCCTTTACAGCTGCGCAGCATTAGCTAGAGTCAGACTCCGGACTTTCACCAGCAATATAGGTTTTATCGTGGAAAGCAAAATAGGAGATCTGATCAACCTTCTCAATCACACAGGGTGGCTCTAGTACTGAGTCCCTGGGGAGAGTGAAAATGAGAGAATGATCCCCTACAACAACCAACAACAAGAAATAGGTAACAAAAAGACACAATTAAGTGTTTGAGCAGAATAGAATTCTGAAACCTTTATTTTATTTACTACGACTTTGTTACTCGACGACCCGATGACACAAAATGTATAAAATTTACTTCAACGTTTTATTTATGAACCGAATACAAAAAAAAATGTTTCTTAAATATATTATGTAAGTTACATAACAAGTATTTGAACACATTGTTGGATCCGAATCCAGCAATTGGACCCGGCAATTCAAATTATGTACTAGGTTTGAGCTTATTTCGATAATGGTGAGGAGTAAATGTAAAACTTAATTGCCAAATCCAACAAATTTATTTTGAAATTCCGTTGCGTAGATAAGGGTGGCTTCATTTTCTTTGGTGACTGTATCATTACTATTAAAACTTTGAAAATCAGTAAAAACCGTGTTTGTTTATTTTTCAGAAAGTACCTAAAAACAAATTTGTAAGTTTGTAACACTTTTTGTTTTTAAAATATTCTTGATGGGTGTTATAAGTTTAGGAGTCACCTAATGACCAGTTCGAAACCACCTAAACCAGTTCAAAATTTGGAAAACAGTAGAAGACGTTGTTTTATTTTTGAAAAAGTGTACCTGTGTATCAATTTTCAAGTCTGTAACACAACTGGTTGTGAAGTATTCTTGATAGTTTTTAGGAGTTAAGTTGTAACACAACTATCGTTCCTGCCATTTAATCGCTTTGTAAAGTATCACGTTAATTCAATTTTTCGATTATAAATAGGTGTGGAAAATTCAAAAAAATCTTTTACTTTTAAAAAATGTAAACTTGTATAGCGAAAAATTTTCCTTTTTATAGGTATAGATTTTTACAATTGTGTCTCGGGTAAGTAAACAATTATGAAAGTTTTTTGCTTTGTTTATCTAACTGAACTTAATTGTAACATTTTCCTTGAAACATTATTACTGATATTTATTTTTGGTTATTTTTAAAAGATTTAAAATGTTTTATTTCGGAGCCTATTTATTATTATTGTTGCATTTTTTTTAACTCCACTCGCTACTCCATGATTTTAGCATAGTAGGGTTTTTAATCTTCATTTTTATTTTACTTAATTTTTTCATTTTACTTATTTTATTTAATAATAAAGATTATTATTTTTTAGTTTTGTAAGCCACTACTTCTTTTTTTTATAATATTATAGCTTCTGTTTTTGTTATTTAATTTTATTCCGTCAGGAAATCATTCTTTATATCTTTTTATATTCTAATAATATATACATATACTTAAACCTGTTAATAATGGTATAAAATCAAAGTCACCCACCTGAAATGAAAGAACATTGTATGAAAATTTGGATTAAACAGAACATCTATAATATAATTATGCACAACACTACTCTTAAACTAAAGCAATACCTTTGATAACTATTAACTAAGATAATAATAAAGAATTGTACACACAAGAATTAAAGTGATAATCTATCAAACACTAATAAGATCTACTCTAACATACCAGCTCCTATCTGGTACAATATCAGTAGTAGTCTCACGAAGCAATTACGCAAATTTGAAAGAAAGTACATTAGGGTTCGCATAAACCCCGTAAGCCAGAAACAGAATATACCAATTATTCAAATAGTGTATAAATCTATAATGAATATAAAATACATTTACAAAACTAGAGTTTTGGTGGCTAAACAATAGCTTGAATCAAATATTGTCAAAAGACAAAGCCCAGTAAATAGTTTTTGTAAGTTAGATTAAGTTAGGTTAAGTTTTATATTCAAACAAAATAATTAATTTGGTTCTTTCAACAATTTTTACCAAAAATTTTGAATAACACAATGTACATGAAATGTATAAATAACAAGTAATACCTTTTCAAACCAAAATTAAGCAAACCAATCTTTATGTTGATTGTACAGAAAGTATAATCAAAATCATTTTTATAATATTTTTTTAGGTTAACAAAATAAAAAAAGTTTATAAAAAAAAAAAAACACAAACAATGAACAATTGATTTTTAGAATAAATTCGATAAAATGTTTTGTTCTTCTCCTTGAAAGAAATTAAGAAATGAACTGAAAAAACAAAAACATTCGTGCCTTGAACCCAAAAAGTAATTATTTGACTTACCCCAAGTTAAATAATTTTTTTTAATACAAAGAATAGAAAAATAACTCGTCTACGTTTCGCATTAAAAAATTTTATATTTCAAATTCCATATTTCGATTTCAATCTACGAAATTATACGAAATTATTATTAAAGACAGTAAAAGAAAAATATTTTCCTGTTTATACAGGAATCTAACAAAATAATTTGGTTTTGTTTTTTTTTTTGAGCAACGGAACAGTGACGAGCAATTATTTTTATTTGTGAAACCGTAAAAAAATACAAGAAAACAAATTTCTTTAAAAAAAAAAAGAATAAAAAAACAACATAAGCACATAACGTAAATGTATGTATCACCCCCATGCCCATGCACCTCATTCTGTGCAAACCTTTTTTGGTTAAATTCAATGAGCCAGAGCTTTTTATTTTATAATTTCTTTTTGCAATAAAAATAAATGTTATCTCCTCCTTGTAAATGCAAAACAATTCATATTTGTTTTCATATTCATAAAAAACCTCTTGATAAAAACCTAAGCTGGGAAAGCGTTTCATAGAACGCCTTCTTTGATGTACAAAAGCCATTCGACACAGTAGATAGAGATATACTGCTGAAAATATTAATGGAATATGGAATTAGGGGGAAAGAAAACATATGGTTTAAGAGTTGTATGCTGAATGTGAACGGACTAAAACTTATACTGTACAAAGCAATTATGGAGTAATACAAGGAAGCTCACTAGGGCCTATATTGTTCTCTATATACATAAGTGGATTACTGAAACTACAGTTGAGTGGTACCTCATATATGTATGCAGATGATCTAGCAATAGTGTATGCTGAAAGTTCAATTGAAAGTTTGGAAATTATTCTACAGCAGGACATGGAACTAATAAAATATTGGATGGATCATCATAAACTGAATATAAATACAAGTAAAACAAAATTTATAATGTTTAAAAGAAAGCCTACTGATCATCTAGAAATATATTATGAAATGATTATCAATTAGAAATAGTTAAAAGGTAAAAATATTTAGGTGTTATAGTTGAAGAGAATTTAACTTTTCAAACTCAAATATTAGAGCAACTAAAAAAAACTAGAAGAATTGCGGGAATATTTAAACTAATAAAAAATAGAGTCCCACATCAGTTACAGGGATCATTATACTATAGCATGTTTCATTCAACACTTAAATATAACATAATAATATGGGGAAATACTTATAACAAATATATTAATCTTCTACAAGTTACACAAAATAAAACTATAGTAAATTTGTTTGGCTATAAAAACATAACGTCAACACAATTAATTCACAAAGAAAATAAAATATTACCATTTAAGCTTTATATAAAAAGCAAACTAGCAATGCAGGTGCATTACATTATGACAAAAAATATAAACACAATTGTTGAACCACCGTTAAATAGAGCCGTCCACACATATGCAACAAGAAATGCAGATAAAATTAGAATAAGATCATCGAGAGCGAGATTCAATAACTGTGATACAGTGTTATTGATTCAGCAACTGTGATAGTGTTTATGAATTTTGTGATTTTTCTTATTGTTAATTTGCTTTTGTTAAATTTCTTTTTTGTAAATTATATTAAATTGTATGTAGTTTGTTTGCATCTTATATTTTTTAATTATTTTGTTGATGAAAATTTATGAACTTGAATTAACAATTATTATGAAACACTCTATACGAGCCTTATGGCTCTTTTGAGTGGAAAATAAAATAAAATAAAAAAAAAAAATAAAAAAAAAGTTTTAGATCAGATTTTAAGATTTATTTTTGATTTTGTTAAGACCATAGTCATTAAGTAAGCAGGTTCACTTATTTATTTTATAAGCTTAAAGTATATTCTTAAATAGTTTCTATACAAATTATTTTCTTCAACTTGTAAATAAAACATATTAAAAATTTGCTTAATTATTTTGAGCAGGAACTAGGTACACGTAAATTTATGTGCTACGTAGCTACGATTAGCCGGGCGGAATTAGGAAAATGATATATTGAAATAATTATTTAAACTATTCAACTATTTTCAGAATGGAACTGGAAACTGGAACTGGAAAATTTTAAATTGAACGAACAAAACTGGACCTAATTACGACATATATATTTAAGTTCGTATATATGCATTTTTTGTTAACCTATTGTTTCATACGAGGCAATAATTGAGTTTTCAAAATAATCATCAAGTTTTGTTATAAAGGGTTTAAATTGTTAAGGAAATGCAAATGTTTTTTATTTAATGTGAAGTACAATCGCTACAACTAAATTCTGAATAAAACGTCATTCAAATGGCCTTCACGACTTCTTCCGCACGACTTCTTCTACTTTTGCAAAATTTGATGACTATTTTGAAAACTCAATTATTGCCTCGTATGAAACAATAGGTTAACAAAAAATGCATATACGAACTTAAATATATAGGACCCGATTTTCAAGCACTTTTTCCACTAAATCCAGTCGTATGTCATGAATAGCACGTTCAATATTGAGTCTGGTTTATTGCTAAAGACCAATGGCTTCAAATAACCCCACAAGAAATAGTCTAATGGTGTTAAATCACAAATTCTTAGAGGCCATTCAATATCAGAATTTCTTGACATAATCGAATCTCCAAACTCGCAATAATTCAATTATTGCACTTGCTGTGTGGCACGTAGTCCCATCCTGTTGGAACCAAATGTTGTCAAGATCAACTTCTTCCAATTTCGGCAATAAAAATTTAGTTATTATCGATCTATACCGCTCTCCATCTACAGTAACGGTGTTACCAGCTTCATTTCGAAAGAAGTACGGACCGATGATTACAGCAGACCAAAAACCACACCTGCACCACAACAAAAACCACAACTGTCAATTTAGGTGAATCTAATGGTTTTTCATGAATAATTTGTGGATTTTCTTCGCACCAGAATCAACAGTTTTGCTTATTTACTGCACCACTCAGATGAAAGTGAGGCTCATCGGAGAAGATGATTTTCTTAAAAAAATCGTTATTGTTATCAAGTTGTTCCCAGGCAAAATCAGTTGTAATACACGTTTGCAAATACGTTTGTAATGAAATACTAAACATTACTGAATTCAATGAATGACAGATCATGACATATTAAAAATGGCCGAAACGTCACTTCAAAATCATATCAACCCTAGGGGAAAATCCCTTATTATAATTAATGCAAAAACAATTTTGATGATTTTTTCAAAAAGAAGACATATCTGGGTTCGTATGCAGTAAAGGGTTAAAACTAAATTTTGACTTTTGTTAAAAATTAATATGAAAAATCAATAACAGAATGTGTCTTAATATTGCAAACTAAATATTTGTAAACTATTTGCAGTAAATTCATTTTTTCTCAGGTCTTCTACTTTATTGTTTATACTACTTAATTAATTGTTTTTTTTTTTTATAAATAGAAGCAATTTCTAAATTTATCTTGCCATCAAAATTTTATAAAGGTATTTGAAATGAATTTTTTTATATAGGTACGAAACATTTTTTTTTGTATCTACAAACTATGCATACATTTTATATAATTTAGATATGGCAGAACATGAAACTAAAATTGAAAATATTTTAGAAAACATGGACATTATCTTTAAATAATACAGCAAATCTTTCTCAAATAATGTTATTGATCTAATAATATAAAAATATCCAAGATAATAGTTAAGTTGAATTAATAGCTAAAAAAATTATCAATCCCGAGATCAATCTATTACTCAATACATCACCAACATATCATAAAAAAGCTTGAAGAAAGTTGTATTAATCAAGAATACCTAGTATTTGGGCCTGGAGAAGTTAAACGGAATTTAAAAACAAAATCAATATTGAACCACAACGTAGCTTAAATGAAGAAAAAATAATTTAATTAACGTAATTTCTCCTTAAGGGGGCAGTAACAAGTACATTTACATTATACTGTTTTCAACATAGTCAAGCTTTACCAGAACGAAATCATTCTTAATGGTGTTTCTAAATGGTGTTTCAGTAATTACCTGTCAAGCCAAGAGAAAAAACAAAATCTTTAATAATAATATTTTTCATGGATTGAAATCGAAATATAAAAATATTTAGATGGAAAATAAACTGTGAAAATTACAATATTAAATGGAGGCAAATAAATTGTTATCATAAGAGTTTAATTAATTCCATTTTTATTGTTCAATTATACATATTTAATTGCGGCATTGAATTACATTTAATTTTACAGTTTGTTTCCGAGTTTATTGTGCCGTGCCAGATTCAAAGTAAGTAATTCCAACAATAGAAATAAATTATTAACTATAAAAAACTTTTTGAAAACTAATGCTGATAATATTTAGAACTTCTTTTCAGAAAGCTTAATATGTTAAAAAATGTGTTGTGGAGAATGACAGAAAGTAATATTCTAAGAAAAGATATTTAAATAATTTTTTGTGTTTTATTGGGGTCAAGTAAATCAAAACTGATTTTAATTTTAAGCATAAGCGAATGATCAATACTTATAGTTCACCATCACTGATATTAAAATGAGAAAGAATTTAACTTTGTATATATAATGGCTTTCTACTCTAGTTCCCATTTCTATACATAATATCTACAAATTGTTCCATCTTTTCCTTACTTCAAAATTATTATAATAGCAGGTATTCAGAAAAAATATTTTATGAGCAATTTTTTGTTTTTTTGTGACAATTCAAATTTTTTTTTAAAAAAAAAAAAAAAAGAAGGTGTAACGACACAAAAAAACATTTGTGTTTGTATAAAAGTTGACAGTCAAAAAAATACAAAATTTCCCAAAAAGAAAAAAAAAATACAACGCGCATAAAAAAACATATTAAAGTTAATGACCTTGCAAATTTTAATTCGAAATATTTTTGTTTTTCTCATTCCATTTTTTTTATGATTTTATTTTGAGGAAAATTTTTCCATAGATTACCACCTACTACTGCTCACCACTGATGTTGTTGTAGGTGATATTATAGGAAAAAAGGTAGGAAAGGAAAAAAAATATGTATGATTTCAGAATAAAAATTGTAAGGCTAAATTTTGGTAGTACAAAAAATGTTGTTACAAAGTTTTAAAAATAATTTATGAGTTAACATATGTTTTGAAAATTTTGGTTTTTTGTTTTACATGTCTAATCGATATTCAAAAAGTCGTCGAGAATTTTGTACGTTAAAAAAGTTTTAAAGAATTCAAATTTCTTTGTGAAATGATTTTATTTTTGAGTATATTTTCTTTAAATTTATTTAAATTATAAAAAAACGTAAGTAGTAAATTAATTCTCTAAGTACGTTTTACAATACCTAAATAAATATATACCAAAAAATGTATTTGTGACTATGACAAACATTGGTAACATCGCATCAATCGAATTATTCAAAACTGAAATTTTATTTTATCAACAGAAAAAGTTGTTATTCGATAGTATCGGACAAATATGAGGTTTGTAACTAATTTTAATTGCTTAAAATAATGAAAAATATAAATCGCATTAAAATTATATATATAAACTAGTGGGCACCTCTGCAATTGCACAATAGTAACTTTATTTAAAAATCCTGGATAAAGACATCATCATTGATTCATATCAATTTATATGAATCTTATTTATTTATTTTTCTGTAGGTAGAAGGAGATTTTCGAAAGACACCAAGTGGTTTCATTCACGCGCAAGCCAACAATGGTATAGTGAGGGTCAGAAACCCACCTCTTTTTTGGCTTTCATAACATAACATTTCCATGATAGACGACTAATGAATTAATACTCTCAGAAAAAAAAAAAATTATATGTTTTTTACATAATATAAATTGTGGTTATGTTTCTGTATTATTAATTAAAAATTGTTTTTTGTAAAATATTAAAGTAAATTTAAATTAAAATTAATTAAAACCTTCAAAAAAGTGTTATAAAAATGAAATAAAATATAAAAGTGTACAAAATTAATGTATTTTTCTATTTTTAGTATTTTGTCGTAGTATTGGAATTGCTTAATTTTTTTCATCTATTAGCCTTTCCTTATATCTCTTTAATCTTCATATGTGCCATGACATCTTCATCAATTTGACATCATACAGTAAACATCGGTTGTAGTCAATACTGTTTATAGGCACAATTCGCTTTTACGAATGTATTTGTATGTATTTTAATTCGTTTATAGTTACAATTCTGTTATAAACAAAATTTTTTTTTGAAAGAAAATAATAAGCTTCATAAGTTCATACAATCGATGTCATTTATAGTCACATTAAAATATAACGCAAAATTTGTCAATAAAACAAAGGTAGACAATAAGTCAAAAGTGAATTAATTATTTAATTTATTAAAAACCTGATTTATACATTGTCTTTTTCTATGTATACTTTGTTATTACATAACAGAATTGCTATTTATTAATAAAATAAAGTTTAAAATTGTTATACGAAAGATATTTTATTGAATTTGATTTAAAGAGGAAATTTTTCTACGCTTATAGAAACAAAACGGTTATAGCCACAAATATTACTGAATTTAGAGAATGACTATAATCGTGTTTTACTGTATAGGTATATTTTTTTTAATGATAGCAGAAGCAAATGAACTAACATTTATTACATCATTTTTAAAGAGTATGATCTGATTTTTGTTTTACTGTTTTTTGTTTTAAATTTTTGTTTGTGTTTTCGTTTTTGTACTTTTTTCTATAAGTTTGTGTGTTTATTTAAAATGAAAACATTTTTATGAAACCTTTTTAAAAGTCTGTGATTGAAATTTGTTTTAGAGTATAGATGTCGCTCAACTTGAAAATAACCGTCATTTATTTATTTATTTATTTATTTTTAACAGTTTATCCTACACATAAATCTGTAGGCCAACTTTATAGGTCTTTTTCTCTTTCGAAATGTGGGCCTTTTTATCAAATTATATTAATTATTTGGTATATATTTTTGTATATTATATAGTTATATTATTTTTTTTATTAGTTATATTATATCTTTATTAATTATTAAATAATATTTGAACCGATGTGGTTGTATTGAAAATTACATTTTTAGTAATTTTCACCATTTGAAAAAATTTTCGGTTCTCACGGGGTTTGAACCCGAGCTCCTTCGGTCGTTACATTACTACACTCCAGTGCTTTACCACTCGGCTACCGAGGTCACTATACCGTCATTTATTTGGTGTCAATATTTGAAATGTTTTAAGTATTCAACACACAAGTAAGAACTTGCTAACATTTTAATATTTTTGTGGGGTATTTTACAATTCAACCATTCTTGCTTTTTTACTCTACACTTCGATCATCTTGTATATTGTATATAAGATATGTATAGTATTTGCGAAATAGTTAATTCGGCATTGCCATAAAATATGATATGAATTATTTAAAATTATATTAAGAGGTAGAGATGTAATACATGGGGGTAGAACATAAATTGTTCTTATAATAATAAAATATTTGTTTTTTTGTTTGAGTCTTTGAATTTTTTGAATCTTTCTTTCTATTTGAAATTTACAATAATGTTTCATATGATATAGAAAATAAAGGCTAGTATTTTAATTGTCTTATTTTTATGACAAAAAAAATATTTTTTTTTCTGCTAAACAGCTAAAGTTTTCTTTGATACTGCTACTTGGTATATTCAGTAGGTTTCTTGCTAATGCATTTGGATAATGCGTGCATCTGTTGTATTCTCACGCTTTTCTATTAGTGTTGAAACTGCTGTTGAAGTTTTTGTGTAAGTGTCTATTTGTCATCTATATATCATAGGATATTAGTCATATCACTATTTAAATATCTAATTTCATTATATGCCCTTTCTCTATATTATAGTTAAAATAACTTCTCCATACCCGGCATTCGTATGACTAGATGAGTTTTAGTATGGAATTGTATATCATTATTTCGTATTTTGTAGTTATCTTGTAGTGAATGTTTATCAACTAATCAGTATAAAGTTTTTAAATTTATTTTGAGTTGCTCTATTTTTCTTGTTTGTATATTTATCAAGATGGTGTCTGAGATATTTAACAACATTTGTTTGCGGTAAAGATGTTCCAGATGAAGTCTGAGATATTTAACATTATTTTTTTACGGTACAGTTTCTCTATTATGTTTATCTGTTATGTTTGTCTGATGACATGACGTATTTCTAACCGTAACAGATATAAGTGTACACATTTACTTTTATTTATTTTATTTTATTTGAATTTACCTTTGAAGCGTCTATTGAAGAGACATAATATCAGTAACTGGTGAGTTTCAAAAGGTAGGTATTTTAAATTTTAAACTGTCATGCCAGACTTTGTCAAACACCTATGACAAGTCAAGAAATAAGGAAAGAAAATTTTTTTTTTCTAAATCTTTCTTATATGTGCTAGAGTGCTACAATGCGATGGTCTTGTTAAATGATATTGTGAGATACTTGGAATTCAAATTGATGGAGATATAATAATAAAATAATGAAAAAAAATATATATATAATACAACTTTCAATAAATTTCAATTCTCAAGAATTAATTTTTTATGTACCATAAGTTATTTATTTACTTATTTATAATACTCCTATGTAATAAAAATAAGTACCTAAAACGATAAAAGGTAGTAATTCTTATCTGCTTCGATTCGCAATTTATATATTACACCTTACATATTATCATTAAAGTCTGTGTAAAAGAGTTATGAAAATTTTGAAAATAATTTTGCCAAAATGTGAAAATCTTACTTCAAGTGGGAATTAATTTTATTTCATTTAACATAAATCAATAAAATTATTACGAATCACATAATTCAAAACAAAAAAAAAATTTAATAATTTAATATAATAAAAAATGATCAATGATTTCGTATTATATAATAAATTTTACCTTTCTTACACTTTTCTACACCACATTATAATTTAAATACCTTAATACTCATTCAGTTTACATTTATGTAATTTTTCATTTGCATTCTTCTCATACCAAAAATATCAAAGAATTTTTAATTTAATATACGACTGTCGTTTTTGGTTTTTTTTTTGTTCTTTTCTTTTTTTTTTTGTTTTCTTCTTCAAACAAAAACATATTTTTTTATATTAAAGAATTTTATTTGAGGTAATAAAAACAACTTTGAATTTCATGTTTGATAATTTTTCTTTATTAGTTCAAAGTTTTATAATATGTATGAGTGTATGTGTATGGGTATACTTATGTATAAGCTTGATGTGTAGGTTGTGAAAGAAAAAGAGAGTAACAAGAGTACTAAAATGAAAAGGACAAAAATAAAAATAATGAGTTTTCACAGGACATAAATTATCAAAATTTGTTTCTTACTATCGGGTCTCGTTTAATTTCCTTAACAAAAACAAAAAAAAAATTAAAAGGAAGAAAAGCCGCATATACAATAACTCATACCACTATACAGTAAAAATAAACAATAGGATATTAGTGCCAATTATTTTTTTTATTTTTCAAAAATTTGTATTAAATATAAAATTTAAATTAAATCTGTTGTAATTATCCCAATTCATGATACTAATCACAATATTCTATTGTTATTTTACAACCATTGTTAATATTTCTTCGCAATTAGAATAAACAATTTACTAACGAAATAAGACTGTGTGAAATATAGAAAGTAACAGTTAATTTCAGAAGAAAAACAAAAATATGGACTGGGCATACATAATAATACTACTATATGGGTGAATTCATGGATGACTCAAGTTGTTGTTCCATCTAAGTTAAAAATGTATAATCGGAACTAAAATACACAAGACATGCTACGTTATTCTGCTACTACAAATCTATTTCCATTGGAGAAAATAATAAACTCGTCTATCAAAATGTTTAAAAGTCTCCAATTAAATGTTAAATTAATAAGTTGTCAAAAAATAATTTATTTAGGAACAAATAACTGCTAATTTCAAAATATTGAACTATTACTTAGTTATTAAAAAAAATATATATATATTTAAAAAAATAATTTATAAAGATAAATAAAATTAGAAAATTAAATTTTCAATAAAAGTACTTCAAGAAAGCAATCAATTCTATTTCTCGTGTATTGGATATAATAATTTTACCTTTTGACGGTAATCGGATTAGTCAAAATCTTGTATGGCAGCAATAGGTGGTCAGAACTTAAATTTTTATTTTAGATCTACTTATGTCTTATTTTATCTACATTTTTATATAATTTTAAAAAAAAAATAATTTCTAATGCTACTTTTCAAATTATATCGCTTTATTTGCAAGATAGCTACTAAACTGGCGATAGATGGTTCCATTGCCTTACTTTCAAATTAATTTGTTTTTCATTCAATCATATTTTTATTAACTTACATTACATTATTCACATAGACATCACTTCTTTTCCATTACATATAATATTTCTTTTTTCTTAATTTTTTAATATTTTTGTACATTCTAATATTTATTTTATCTGAATTTGTATAAAGTTGACTAAATACTTTAAAATGAATTGTGAACACTCTATACAAGCTTGGTTAGCTCATTTTGAGGAATTGAATTAATAAATAAATAATGTAAGTTGTCCATTTCGTTGAACACTTAACTAATTTTGCTTTGCTGTGGTATTGAATATATTAGGTATTGAAATTAGTTCCAGACAATGAAAATTATTGTCCATTACACACTTAACACAAGGTCATTTCGAGCTCAGGTGTTGATCAAATCACTCTCAGCTAAAATATCTCTGAAAAATAATATTATAATGACGAAATAATCTGTATATGTAGTTATGACGAATATTAATATTATAAATTTGTTTATCTTTTTTTAATAAATTTCAACGTAAAGTAACAGTTTAGTGGTTCGTACAATATTCGTTGAATTGTCTTCATCTTATTCAGATTTTTTGTTTTTGTGTAATTTATTATTATTATAAAATAAATCAATGTTTTATCTCTTTTAGATAACTTTATGGATTGGGGTCTATTTCCCTTAAAACAAAAATTCCAAATCAAAATCCAGAAGCACAAAATCCCCAAACAGAAGATCCCCAAACACAACATCCACAAAAAAATCTTCAAATTGTACACATATTTTAGGGATTTCGAATTTTAATTTGAATAACTGCTTTTTCTAGAAATAAAAAAAATAATTAAGTTAAATATTTTGTAAAAGGGATAAATCACCCTTTTTGCATCCAACAGGGACTACGCATAAATATAATTAAAAAAGTAAATATTCTGAAAATCCAATTCTAAAATCCGTCGTAATTAATTTTTCCTAATTAAGTACCTACATAATGTGTAACAAATTGTTCATGCTCTTAAATATATTGTTTTTTTTTGTGGAGGGCGCTAACCTTATTTTTCTCGACGGCCGGAAGATGTAGACGGCAAAACAAAAAAAAATTTAAATATAATTCAGTTCTTCCCATTCCCTCGATTTACGTTATAAATTTGTAATTTTGTCAAAACATTATTTTTGGGGAGTTTGTCTATAGCGATTTTTATTTAAGTATTTCGGTTTGGGGATTTTGTGTGTTTGGGGATTCAGGGTGATGTCAATGGGATTTTTGGGAAGCCAATGGGATTTTTGTTAATTTTTGCGCATGTTTGTTCGTTTGAACTTTTAAGTTATAATGCTACTGAATTTAACCGCCAATTGATATGATACATTGGTCATGTCATCTGATTGGTAATCAAAGGATCCAAGGACTACTAATCAGTATTTTGTTCAGTGCATTGATGTTGAAAAAAAATTTCAATATTTATTTGAAATCAATTTATTTTAATATAATTTGCTTATCATTAAAATCAAAACTGTGCTATGAAATTATTTTGCCATAAATTTGGTTTTCCAGATGTCATAAATTTAAAAAGAAAAACGTATTGTATGTTTTTTTATACATTACATAATCTATTTAGAACTGTAAAAAATGAAATAGTATTTCCAAAGTATTTAAAAATAAACTTATTACCATTACCCATTACCAAATCCAAAATCGAAATTTTGATGGTAAAAAATTTACTTCAAACACTTTTATTATATGATCTTATTTAATTTTAAACAAATTTTAAATTTCATAAAAGTAAAGTTTTGGTATTTTACCCAGCTCTCTGAATAGCAGTACCTAAATTCATTAATAATACGAAACTATATTAATAAATAATATGTACTTTGATACCTAAAGTGCTTCAAAAGTAATTCATTAATTCATAAGTATTGCATTACAACTAAATAATTCATTATGTTATCCTATTTTTGTTTATATAGAAGTAACATTAGTAGTACTGGTAATGCTAATTGTTTTATTTTGAAGTATTAATGATAATGGTAAAGAAATTATTTTGTAATGACAATACAGCACGAAAGTAATACATTATTTTACAGCTTTGAATCTATTTACGTTAAAATTTAATTTATTTATTTTTATATATTAACCAAAGCCAGTCGTTATATCGTCCACTTATCGGAAGGTCACAGGTTCGAATGCCGGTAAAATTATTTGACTCCTGTACAACCAACCTACAAGGTATACATATTAATCGGTTTTGAATCCCGGTCAGGGTATAGATTTTAACTGAAAATATAATTTGGTAACAACTTAAATAAAATAGAACTATACTACTTAAGAAGACTTTAGATCCTGACAACAATAGCAGTTTTCGACATTTAATTAGTCGATGTATACCAAAAAAGTTTTTATTTGATATCCTCTTCGTTATGAAGAAATAAATCTATTAGATCGGAAGTTTTGCTTCTATCTGTAAGCCAGAAAGATATTTCAGTTCTCTAATAACCTGTCTGATGTCTCTACCTCACGGTAGTGTTATCCTGCAACTCCAGTCAGCACCAAAAAATCAATAAATAAATAACTCGTACAACTACTTATTGTACGAAAAGGTAATTCTACCTAAATTATGTGACATTAAATGACCACAAAATACAAAAACAAAAAAAAGTTAAAATACAATAGTATATTGACATTATAAACAATTTGTCAGATTAATAATAAATATTATTAAAATAGATTCAATAATTTTTTTTATTTATTAAAGGATTCGGATATAGCCACATTGAAAACGACAGCATATAAAATTAGTATCATATTTATAAAAATAATAATGACATAAAGTATCATCTATAGACACTTACACAAATATATAAAGTAAGTGAACTCTATATATATAAATTTATATTTATTGAAATAAATTTATATTTTGAAGATTTATACAAGGTTTGATTATCTGTATACTCTTGAAAATGAAGTGATCAATACATGAAAACGTGATATTTTATGAATTTTCTAAAAAAAAAAATATATATATATAACAAAAAAACAAATTTATATAATTTAATATATTTATGGTAGCTCTCATCATCATCATAATTTGATTTTTGATGTCTGAACGTGCATATAATGTAATTAGCATGTTCGATACTATAAAACCTACATTTAATTTAGGTTAAAATATTTTTCATTTAAACAAGAGTACTCAATTAAAATAATAATAATAAAAGACTGTGACAAAAATTGGCTTAGTTCATTATCTCAATTTCATGAATCATTTTTAAAATCAATATTATGATATATTTTTTTTAGTTAGGAGAATGCAATACAAAATGATGTGTTCATGTGATCTGATGATGTTGTTTTTCTTCAATATCAAAATTATATAAATTTAATTAAAGTCAACACAGGATGTTTTTCTATAAAATTTTCAAAACTACAGAGTTAATAACATTTAATAGTTTATATACCATCGTAATAATTTTTTGTCTTACTATTTGAAGGTTAAAACACTTTTAAAGAATTTCAGCTTCTTGGTAATTTTTTTTTAAAATTAAATTTTGGTAAATTGTTTACAGTGTATTTCATCACGATGATTTAACACAAATTGGTAATTGGAGTCAAACTGAACTAAACATTTTTAAAATGTTAAGGTATAATTATTAAAAAACAATGTAGGATGCACCATAGACCATACACCATCCTGCATAAATCATACACCATACACCATAGATCATAGACCCGTGCGCACTATGCACTACCCCAATAAACCTTTTATTCTCTCGTTAACTTGGAATTTTATGTATGTACTATTGAAATGAGTTCACCTAACTTAAATATTGATTTTCACAATGAACAATTCAAAATTGAGCAAAATTATGTATGGGGTATAAATTTTCCAAAAAAAAACACATTTAGTATTTTTAGATTTGCAATTTAAATTTATTAATAAAATCAATAAAAACATGTGATAGAAGCTCGTTCACCATACATAAATTTGTACAAAAAAATTGCATAATGCTGTTTTTTGTCAGTTAAGAATTATTTTTGAACAAAGAATTATTAACTGCTCTTCTTGATAACGAAACATCTTAAATGGTGTTGGGATTAAAAAATTTTAATCATCTGAGTAAAAATATCTTCTGCTTTCGTTCCATACCAACTTTGTGGTTCTGAAATCGATATTTTGATAGATGTTTGTACCATGTCTCAAATAAGTCACTAATTTTTGAAAATGAACAACGAAATAACATGTTGTATGTCATATATAGAAGAAAGGTAGTACTTCCTAATGCGTAGAAATAAAATATATCTACAACATAAATGCAATGTATGAGAAAAGAACATTTAATATTTCTGCTTTAAAGTTTTTTGATTCCATTTCTTTTCATTTTCAATTCATGCATAAGTTCATGTACATTAGATCAAAAATTTACAGGGCACATAATTTTTTGTAATTCAATTGCGTTTAAATGATTTATTTGTTATTTAATATATTTTTATTTCAATATAATTGTAATATAATTATTTTTCTGCTATATGGTTTGGTACAAAAATATAAATATTAGGTTTATTTTCATAAATTGGAGTAAAAAATTTAAATGTTCTAATCTAATCAAAGCATAATAAATTAAAATATAAGATAATTATTTAACTATGTCCCAAAAAATATAATTAGATACGAAATTAATAATTAATTAACTGAATTATTTGGTATTTACTAATTTAACGTTGTTTTTAATCACTAAGAACTTATTCCACATTCAAAATTCTTATTTCGTACAAAAACCATAATAAATGTACACATCATCAGAATTTTACTACAAATGAACAAGGAAAATCTTTAAATAACTTTTATTC
This sequence comes from Argyra leucocephala, assembly GCA_963942445.1. Lineage (NCBI taxonomy): Eukaryota > Metazoa > Arthropoda > Insecta > Diptera > Dolichopodidae > Argyra > Argyra leucocephala. The sequence continues at coordinate 92,676,753 of OZ012677.1, forward strand.
ATTTCCGCAAAATTTAAATATTTCTCATTCAATGATATCAACCACACCATCATCTCAAGATCAAAATTGTATAAATTTCTACAGAATACAACAAATAATAATAATTGCTCTTCTAATGCAACAGCAACATTAACTGCAGCATCCATGATGTTATCACCTACTCAAGATTTACTCGGAAAAATGAATCTCCATTTGAAATCCACAGAAAAACAATTAAATGCACGGAATCAAATTGAAATAAACCGAATTTATTTAGATTTGGCTAAATTTAAATATCTTTATCCAAATTTTGCTTCTCATGATTAAAACAAAACTCCTTTTAATAATATATTAAGGAAAATTAGGTTATATAAAATTTAAAAAAAAATAATATTAAAGCTGGACTTAATTCTGTTTAAACAATTAAATTAATTTTATTTTAAAAATGAATTCTAAATATTGATTTATGAAATATGTACTTATATACAACTTAAATACATTGAAGCTAACTTTTGTTAAAAGTTAAATTAACCGAAATCTATGATATTTACTAATTTAAAGTTGCTGACTAAGGACTAAGAAGTTATTTTTCATATTGATACAACTCTGAACAACAAATAAAATATTTCCATTTTACTATAAGCTCGAAACAATTGCTGTATAAATAGTCCGACAGAGTTTTATGTTATGTTATAATCAGAATAGTTAACAAAAAATGTATACCTTCTGTTTTCACTAAAACAGTAATCTAATACAGGCTGCCACATACAGCACAGCTCTTTATAACTGAAAACATTTATGTTAAGTTAAAGTTTAAATTTGTTATTTTTATACGACCTTAATAATATAAAATATAAACAATAACTATACCTAATTTGTTATTTATTTTAATAGTAAGTACTTATGTATAAACAAAAATATAAAAATAAAAGAAGAATAATAATAATAGGTAACTATTAATATTAAGTCTTCATAAACTTTCAAAATTATTATATTGTATATTTTGAAAAATGAGAACAAGAAACAAAAATATCGTGAAAATGTTTCAAATTTCATCTAGAATAAGTCCAAAATAGAAAAACTTTTTAAAACCTATCATATTTTTATGACAAAATCAGAAAAAAAATTTTATTTTATAAATTTATGATTGCATGTAATTTTGTAAACACATATTTATACATATTCATACATATAAGTAGGTATCATAAATATCCTAAAATGTATTCTATTTTCATCTCTTAATATCCAAATCAAATGTAAATTTTATCACACAAAAAATAAAACCAAAAAAAAAAAAAAGCGAAAAACAAAACAAAACAAAAAACTTTGAAAATTTTTCCGCCGGAAAATTTCTAGAAATTTTTTTTTTTATTTGATGGTAAATGAAAATAAACATAATATATACATTTACACTAATATAGCACAGCCTAAACTATACATAATAATTTTCATTATAGGAAAACATATGTAGGTACATCGAAATGTATAACATCTAATTCTTTATTCAATATTTCATTTTTGTCCTCATTTGCTACTCTTATATTTTGTTGTCTTTTCTTTTTTTTTTGTCTTTTGTGTTATCAAAATATAATGTTCTTTCTTTTATCATGACAGAGATATGAACATAAGGGCTTTGCTATTTTTTTTTTTTGCCTTTTTCCTTTTTGTTTTTCAATTTTCTATTTTATCACATGATCTTAAGTGATATTTCAACCGTACATAAATATGTGTAGATATTGCTACATTAACTTATCTAAATTATCTATATAAGAGGATATTCAGAGAAAGAAAAAAAAAAAACAGTGCTAATCAAGAGTTTGGATATTAAATTATATTTCTCATTTTTCACTGCTTTTAGGAAAAATATAAAACATCAAAATATCAAAATTCAGTCATTCCCGAATATTTAACATTCATTCTTCATTCAACAATAATATTCTACTCTAACACTTTTAAACTAAAAATAAACCAATATTTTGAATTAAATTCAAACAATAATACCTGATACACAAGCACCTACTCCGAAATGTAAACTAAAAAAGGAAATATGAAATTGGAATGTAGACGGGCCTAATTTCGATTCTCAAATAATCTTATAGACTTAAAAGTGACATACTTTTGTTATTATTTGATATTTTATTTGCCATTCGTTCTACAGCTCGAAGTGAGTTTTAACCTACTCAACAACTTTCATTAATTCTTCTACCGGTACTGCATTTACTATTATTTTTGGCAGTTATTTTTCTATGTTCGTGGTTAATATTTTGATTATGTAATTTGATTGAAGAGAGATATTTAGTCTATTTGCAAGCGGTTTTATACCGAAATTTGAAAGTATTTTGAAGTAAAAATACAGATAGGATAATACTATTCCTTGTTTTATATATATAATTTTCTGCATTTTCTGCATTATCTGGATGTCTGTAAGTTCGACGGAATTCTCCAACACATATACAAATTACAATATATATTCAAATTGTAACATCATGTAATTGTCATAAACATAGTATCTATTTTTTATTGCTTATATATGCCATCTGTCATCTGTCATCTGTTATCTGTCATCTGTCATCTGACATCTGACATCTGACATCTGACATCTGACATCTGACATCTGACATCTGACATCTGACATCTAACATCTGACATCTGACATCTGACATCTGATATCTGTCATCTGTCATCTGTTATCTGTTATCTGTTATCTGTCATCTGTCATCTGTCATCTGTCATCTGTCATCTGTCATCTGTCATCTGTCATCTTTCAACTTTCAACTGTCATCTGTTATCTGTGTGATTTACCCATCATTTCATAATGATTGTCAATTTAGGTGGCGCCATAGAACTTTTTACTTTTATTATGTCTTAATTAATTTCATTTTACAATTTGAATTTTACAGTAGAACGCTGCTATGATTGTAAAAATATAAAATTAATATAAGTTTATATTATATAGTTAGATTTTCTTTTTATTAAAAATATTATTTGAATTTAGTATTTCTATATTAATTTAAATTGAAATTATCTTTTTGACTAACTTATATTATAATTAATTGAATACAATAGAATGTCTAAAAATATTGATTATTTAGAGTTATTGAGGTCTTAGGATAATATATGTTTAAATTTTCAATGATGGCAAATAAGATGTCTTTAAAATGATCGAGTAAATAACCCTTAGGTAATTGAAAATTTTGCATCTTACTACAAATATATAAACAGAATATTATTTTGGTATTTAGAAGCATTGTAATAATATTATGGTAGTTAAAAGCATTATAATAATTCTAATAAAGATATGATATTGATAAATTAGTAAGCAAATACATATTTATATATAATACTTTAAGAACTGCACTCAATCTGCAATCTGTTTGTAGTAAATGCCTACTTTCGTGAATCAAAAATATCCAAAAATAAAATTTAGTTTGCGGTAAAGATGAATGAAGCTTATGTTCATGATCTATTCTACAAATCATCTAGTATGGACAGGCATATTGGTCATGTGTTTTACTTCTTTCTGTTTATAATAAAATGACACTTAAGTACTTAAATACAAAAATCAAATTAGGTAAGTATGAAAATAAAACTAGACCCTTGAGCAGTAAAAAATAAAATAATTAGAGGAAAATTTGCTGGGATATGGTTAATTAAAATTTGGAATACTTAGGGCTTAAAAAGTCACACGAATAAAACAAAAATAAAATGAAGTATTTGAAGTTAAAGTAAAAATACAGTCATTTAATAATAAAAATTACATTAAATTTATAACAAAAATAGTACAGACAGAGCAGGTTTAAATAAAATAAATAAGGTTACAGCTACACATGTCTTTCAAGATTTTATCTGGCAGAATAAAATGTCCATCTATTCTTCGCCTTTATAATATCTATGCTCCAGTGCACGATTATATTATATCTGTGCTCCATTTCAGAACCCAAAGATTTTTATATCTTCAAAGTCATAGAACGAACTATGGTTTTTCCGAACCTATAGCAAACTCTCAACGCTTATTTAATAACAGTTTTTCAGTAATTGACTTCAACTACAGTAGATTCGTATTTAGGAGCAAAATCATCACATTTTTTGATACATTACAATAATTCTTCTAATTTTAGTTAATTATAATTTTATTCTACATATTTATTAAAATTATTCTCTATTATCATTTGAATGTACTTCCTACCTTAATAATTACTATTGCTATTACTATTAATATTTATTTATACTACTTATAAGTCTAAATTTTTCTTTTTTAACTTCTTTTCTTGAATTATTTTTAACTAGAAATTGTTAACGCATCTTATTATTAATGTTATTTTATATTTGAAATTATTTTTATATTTAGAATTTTTGTTTTCTACTTCTAATTTTATTTTATTTTAGTTTTTAATATTTTATAAGCAAAATCTGTAAGGGACCAGTAGATTGAAATAAATAAATAAAAAGACACTATATAATTGGGATAGTTATAGTAATTTTCCTTTTGTGCTCGTTCTAAATGTTTTTAATGAGTAAAAATACCATCAGGCTGTGGTTTAATTCTTTCATGATTATTAATCTTTGTTGTACCTCAAGATCAAATTTTAATTTTTTTTTGAAAAAAATTGCGCATCCAAAGAGCACAAAAAAAAAATTAAAATTTATCAATTTTATCTATTATTTGGTAAATTACTGATATACAATTGTTACTGAGTGAAACTGTATATGAGGCAATTTTGATTTTCTCATCGCAGTGTTTATTATAATATAACATAATTTATTGTTGTAATTAGATATCTATTGAGAATGGTTAAATTTAAAGTTACACTAGAATGTTTTGGTTCTATTTTAAGATGATTAGACTGGTTGGTGTTAAAGAGAGAAAAATAGAAAAAATCAGCAACGAAATTTTTTTAAATTCTACAAATCTAAAATAGAAACATCCGATCTTTTTATTTTTAAATTTTCGTATCAGAAACTATCAAGGTACGACTTTCAAAAGATATAAAACTATAATCAAAAAATATTTGCTCAAAAAGTTCAAACTTTGATAGAAAAAAGGATTTTATGTGCATATATACCTACATATAGAGTTGTATATTGTTAGAGCGCAGTGCTTTATTATAGACCATTTGATAAAATCTTATACATATATATATATATATATATATATATATACATATATATATATCTAATTAAACTTGCTTAAATTTAAAAAATACTAAAATTAATCATTTTTTTTTAACTATAATTCTACTATAAAAACTTATTACTTGTTAAATAAAACACTTTATAAATTATTATAATTTAATTTAATGTCTTTATATCACGTCATAATACTTTATGGCACATGTCATGTCATCTTTTACAAAATTTTTAAATTATTTTATAAATTATTCTTTGTTATTATAATGTCTAATAATAAAAATTTAATTTAAAATTATAAAAATCTAAAAGTGTTACAAGTAGTTATTAAAGTACTTATTGTAACATATTAACCCTGTTTAGCATTATAACAAAAATAACTTAACAATAAAACAGAAAACAAACAAAAAATAAAAGCAAATAAAAAAAAATATTAGATTTATAAATAATCATATGTAATGACTACATCACGACCACCCCATGTGAGAGTATAAAATTCAAAGCAATAATTTTATTTAAGTACATACTTTTAATATATAGATTATATCAAAAAGGAAAAATTTAAATAAAAAAATTAACACTTTTCCATGGTTATTACCATCACTAACTAATTTATAAAAAATAACAAAAAAAAAGTTCTTTTACATCAATTCACTAAAATGTTCATGTCGTCCAATCACTTTTTACCTACAATGCAAGAATAAAATTTTTATTATTAAAAAATAATAAAAATTACATTGGAATTGGAATTACCTAAAATGAAATAAAGACGTTGAATGAGGAGAGCACCTGTTCGGTTTTACTATATTAAACTAAAATACAGTAATGAATAGTTTTGGTATTTTTTTGTGTATATATATAATATGATCCAAGCCAAGAGCGATATATAAGCAGCATCTTATCACACCTATACGTCAATATTAACTCGGTTTTCAGATAAACCTTCCAAACTTTATGGATTAACGAAAAATATGGATAAACTAATTGCAAAAATTTCTCTTGTTTCTTTTTCTGTTCTAAAATGGAGATTGAATATATTAAGGTCTTACGATTGCTGAAAATTAATCAAAAGTTGAATGATCCTGCTTTAAATTACAATGAAAAAATTTAAAATTTAAAATAAAAATTAATCCAAAAAATATTAAACAAGAATATTTCAAAATAAATACAAAAATAAAACAAAATGCGTGAAATATGTAAAATGCAAAATTTAACAACAAAACATTAAATACGAAGTCTGAGAAAAAAAATAAATCATCATCTACTCACAAAATAGTATAATAAAATTAACTACAAGGTTTGGCTGAAACGAATGACAAACAATGTCTCAAACCTAAAGTTTTTATAAAAAATTTATTATAAATTTCCGGAGCTGACATTGTGTTAAAATGTTGAAAAGGTTATTGTTCAGGTTATTGGACATGTTCGTTCTAGGTAGCACTTCCAAATTTATACTATTAACTCTCAGGTTATAATTTAGTGCAGTACAATGATTTAAATAGCACGACCTAAAAAAATAGCTTTAATCTTTTATAAAACAAAAACTGACGGAGGTGTAATAACTAGTTCAAGCAATTTAAATAGCAGAAAGCTAGAAGTAAGATGACTTTTTCGTAGAATAATTCTTAAAACATTCTTCTGAAAAATAAGAAGAGGGTGAATTTTATTGTAATAAGCATCGCCCCAACTGTAATTTAGAGGTGAAGAGAGCAATGATATAATAGTATTGTCTATTCTCTTTAACTTAATAGTACAGTATATATAGTCTCAAATTATATGTATATCTTATATATTATGTATACTAATTTTGTTTTTGTCTGAAGCCTTTTATAACAACACCAATAATAATGAAAAAACAATGAATGAAAGAATGAAATTTGAGAAAATAAATAAATTTTTTTAATGTATTATGTGGAAGTAGGTGTAGGTAGCGTAAAAGTAAAATGTAGTGAGAAAATAATATTAATGCATTATGATAAGAGATATAGAAATATTTACTTTACATTGTTGTTGTGTTGGTGTTTTGAGTTGTAATGTGCATACTTTTTTAAACTACATCCAAACTTTACTAGATTAGCAATACCACTATTAAGAAAAATATTCTCTTAAATAATATGAATGATCAAACAGTTTAATTTGTTGTCAAGCACAATCTCCAAGTATTTAAAAATTTAGCATTTTCAAGCTCAAAGCACATATTGTCACAAGCATTCACTTATTTAATTCTTCTACGCAATAAACACTGAAAGATTTATTAAAATTTCAGCGATTTAAATAGACTTTTCTAAACATATAATTAAAGAAAATACAATATACTTCAAGCATTTTCTATATTCATATTTATTTGATTATTTTTCAGATAAACTTTCATTACCGCAACAAAAATTAAAAAATCGTTAACTTCATTTTGTAAATCTATAATTATAATTGACAAGCATTTAAGAACCTACGCAGTAGACACCTTTTCATTTTATTTCACTTCTCTTTAATGAACTCCTAATATAATAAATAAATTGTATATAAAACAATAATGGTTTTATTATTCAGCAAATACATTATGCATAATAGAGTTCTTATTAAAATAAAAAACAAAAACAAACAAACCAGTTATTATAATTAGTTGCAGTGAACATAATGTACATTGTACATAAGTAAAATAATAACAAAAAAAAACCATCTGAAATTATGTGCATAGGCCCCTAGTCTTATTATATTGTACAACAGACAAAAAATGTTGATGAACGTGGTTTTGCCGTTTTGATACCAAACATTTTTGCCAAATCAAATTCTTTATTTTACGTTAAAGTTAAATTAAAAATTTTGTAAATATCTACGTTTACGTAACTGTTTTTCTTCGAGCCGTTGAACATAAAATTTAATAAAACATCTTATACTAATCATTCTAGAATAGTGCATTCTTGAATCAAGTGATATTTGATTCATAAAACAACAACAATATAAAATCAAATATTTGTTTCATACAAAATTTTGTTTACACAATTGTGTTATATTCTGTATAATAATGAAGAAAATATACTTTTGAAGAAATTTATCGTCGCTTGAACTATGCTATTCTAATATATTTAAATTAAAAATATATTAACAAATAAATTTTTAAATAATACATTTTTGTGCAGTTCCACAGTGGTCTACTAGTACAATATATACTCTATTAAATTACTGTTGTGAATACCCAATGAACTGAACTAAAATTATGCAATAAGTAATAGTCTGTATTCCAATTCAAAAAATCTTAGTGGTAGGGCTAATCAAAGCTTTGTTTAAAAAATTAAAATTATTAAAAATAAAATAAAATTGGTGAGTATAAAAAACAACTAAGAAGTCATCAAAAGATAGAATTTAATATTCGAAACTATTTAGGCAGATCGGAGGACAATATATATTTAACAAACCAATATTTGAACTGAAGCCTTTTCATATAATATAATTTTTCTATCCTTTTTCCACTCCATTATAAGTATAAGACTGCGGTAAAGATAATTTGGATAATTTGCTTAGTCTACTGAGTATCGCTTGTGCCACTTTTCGTCAAATAGAAGAAACGAATATCATCTACCAGAGAGCTTGAACACGTGCTTAACATTGGGGAATTTTTCTGCTATCTTACCGATTAGGCTTTAGAAAGATTTAATACAATTTGATATTTAGAAAATATTCATCCGATAGTTAAATTATTTTATTTTTAAAGTCTTGTACTCAAAAATTTTGTTTTTCCCAAATAAGGCGCATGTTTGCTGGTGGAATAATTATATTCCAAAAATAATTTACAAAATAATAAACAAAAAAAAAATTGTTAGCTGATTTTACGCCAGTTTCTCTAAATTTAATATTAAAAATTAAAAGTATGAAGAAAATAAGTTACTAAGTGTCTTTTATATTAAAAAATTATATTTTATAAAATTAAAAAATTGATGTAACTAGAAAACAAAAACAAATGTAGAAAATTACAAAATGAAATAAAATAAAATACAAACAAAAGAAATATTTGAAGAAAAATAAGTCCTTAATTTTAGACATTCAACAGTATTTTATTTATTCACATTCATTATGATAGCTCATATAGAGTTTATATAATAGATTACTTATAAATTACAAAAAAATAAAAAATAATTATAATACAAGAATATTTAGAAAAGTTTAATTTTAAGATTACTGATAGTTACGAATTTAATACAAACAACAATTAGTCATACATATAATGTTAAATTGTTCACACAGCCACATGACTTAATAAAATAGTTAAAATTAATTTATCAAAATATCAAAAATAAATTTAATTATTGCAGTACACTTAGATAACAGTAGTTTATTAAGTCGGTTTTGAAAAATTTGGTCTGTCATATTATTATGAAGGTCAAAAGAAAATTCCTAAATACATAATCGAAGGGTTCAATCCAATCCATTAAAATATTATCTAACTAGCTTTGTAACCCGTCATAAATGACGGAAGCAAAATAAATCCTAGTTTCTTTTTTTCTTTCATTAGATTCTTTATTCCGAAATTACAGTACTTATGTTTATATCACTTTTTATTTATTTTTATTTATGTTTATATTGGCCTAACACTAATCTTTTTTTTTTTTATATAACAGAAAAAGAAGTACCATACCAACAAATTTGTATAAAATGTTTGTATTTTTGTATGGTATACTCGTACTCACTTCCATTTAGTTATAATTCGTTAGTTGGGTTCCATTTAGTATAAATTATACCGTATTAGCGTTATTGAGTCCTCCGGGAGAGCAAATTTAAAAATGGGATCTTATTTTCATATAAATTTTGTCTTTTGTATAATGTATAGGGATCTTATTTTGCTATATGAATAAACTGTTATTATGGTATTGTGTTATTTTTAAAAAAATATTCAAAATTTTGTATCTAAATTGGTAAAATTTACAAAAAATACAAAAACATTTTCATATATAATTTTCAATTTAAAAAAAACAATGTTTTATTATCCGACGTAGAAGTAGAGTTTATCATCCTACTCTACTTCTATCCAGTTCTATTGATTGAACAGTGAACCTGAACAATGAAAATAAAATAATATTTTTGGAATGGAGCATACAGAACATACAGAATACAGATACAGGAAATAATAAAAAAAAAACAAAAAAAAACAAAAATAATTTTTTTTGAGTGAAGTGAATTACGCACACAATAATGACAAAAATAAAAGGTAGAAGCAATAAAGTAGTATAATGTATAATATTATACAATACAAATATGCTGATACACATGTATATTATTGTGTACAATTTTAAGTAATAAGAATAACCTTTGAGTGAATTATGTTTTTTTTGTGTTAAATGCTGTTTGCCTTTTGGTTATTATACCATATTAAACAATTGATTAAATTTCTATTAGTCCTTATTATTATAAATCAAAAAAATTGTTTGTTTTATTTATATTATTATTATTATTTTTTATTTTTCCTTATTATTTGCGAAGAAGACTAACATTAAATTAAAAAAATATAGTTCATGCAACCAATTTTTCCTGCAAAGGTTCAGCATGGTAGACAGGGGTTAAAAAAAAGCCCCAAAGCAATTTGTATATATATGCATTTGTATACATATGTAATTTGTATATGTGTTGGAGCGTTCCGTCGAACTTACAAACATCCAGATAAATGCAGAATAATATATATATAATACCATATCACAATGGACCTCACCGGTCTAAGTGTGTCGGCGTACTGTCGGCAGCCACTACTACCTAACTAATACCATATCACAGTTTATTTACTCGTTTCGTATTGTAATGATGTTATTATCATTAATGATGATTGCCATAATTCAAATTATGGCCAATTATAAGCATTCTGCATTAAGGTGGGTTCTAGCTGGTAAACATTCTAAGTGTGATAATATTTTGATGGCTCCAAAGAGCGAGAGGTAGCTTATAAAATTTGTACAAATTTCTATTTGGGAAATTTTTATATATACAAAAATCATTATCAAGCGTTATCATTTTGATATACATTTACTCAAAAAATTGTGAAAAAAAGTGTTGTCAGTAAAAAGAAACTATCCTGATATTTTAAAATTATAATTCATCAAAGTAAAATATCCCAAACTAGTGTGAAAAATATCCCAATTTCAGGGGTAAATATCCATTGCAGGAACATAAAATTATTTCATGTTTCTTTAGAGCCAACAAAAAATTATCACACTATTAAAATGTTTATCAGCTAAAAATCCACCTTCAGCATCAGATTTTCGTTCTTAACAAGTAATTTTATCCAAGTATTTCTAATAATATTAAGTTACTTGGTTAAATTTTTTGTTCTATTTTTTCTGTCCAATAAACTAAGAATAGAAAATTAAGATATTTCAAATTATTATAACAAAAGACAACTATTCGATTACAATATGACAGAACAATTCTAAGCAGAGTAGAAACAGAATTGACAAACAGTCAAATTAAAGTTTAAAAAAATATATTTTTCACAATTAAATTAAAATAATGGCAAAAGTTTGTATTGTATTACATTATGTAATATAAAACCATATTTTTATTTTTAATTTCAATCGCATGTTTTATCGCAGATACCTAGTCCCTTAATCACATTCAATTTACGTCATATAATAATATGTACATCAAAAATTACAAAAACAACAAAAAAAAAAATTAACAATAAAAAACCACCAGAACAACCAAAAAGCAGAACGAAATAAAAATGACCAACGGGTAATGATTGCGTGTGTACAAAAAGCCTATACCTAGTACCTACATATATTCATTAACTATAGAATAACTCATAGTATATTATATACATTTACATATTAATTATTTAAAAGGACAATAAACCTATTACAGAAGGTGATTTTTTATTTTTAGAATAAAATTATTTTAAATATTATGTACTTTACTACAAAATATAATAACAATTAAATTCACATAGTAATTAAGTAAATATGTTGAATATTTTATGTTACATTCATCATACACAATAATATAATATATTTGTACATATGTACGAGTATAAATAGTAGCAATTAGTAAACATTTAAAATGAAAATTAAGTAAGTAAATGCTAAGATTAAAAATGTTAGCAGCTCATATTTCATAACATACATTTTGAATTCCAAAAATTTTATTATACGATAATATTATAATCGTAATAACCGTTATAATAAGCATTATATTATATTTTATGAAGTGGCTCACATTATACGCGTTTTATTATACCACAATTGATGTAATTTCTGCTTTTCACTATGAGAGCAAAAATTAATTGAAAACTACTAATTTGAAGCAGAACGACAACCCGCGCGAGTACTATGGTTTATATGACATGCAAAAATACTATGGTTTATAACATAATATCGAATGAAAAAAATTTTAAAAACATAATTACAAATTCTTAATAAAACACAAACAGGTTATGAATGGAATTTGCCAATAGTTTTTTGTATATAATTACAGTTTTTTTATTACATTGACAATAACTTACAGTTAATTTTTCGGAACGATTAACATTTCCCGACTATCTATAGTATTTTCTGATATACGAAATAATTAGATGAGGATCAGATGTAGATGTGGAAATGAAAATCAGGATTCGAACCCGGGATATTCCGATTATTGGTGAGGTAACATAATTATTATACCATATTGGTATAAAAATTAAATTAGTTGGTGCAATTGAATAAATTCATTGATTTGCAGCAAATCATGTTTGAATAAAGAAGCAAATTCTTCATTCTTTGCAACGTGACTTTGATAAAAACTAAATTGAAGTAAGTAGTTTAGAGTTATTTTTTTTATGCTCTTGACAGTAATTTAGGTAAAGTCACTTTTTCGTCCTTAACTAAGTACGGTACAACAAGTGTATACAACAATATCTATATGATTTCGAGTATTTATTTATTAAAATTACTGGTTTATCAACTCATTAAAATGTAGGAAACTACTGCTATTTTCAGGAACTAAGCCTTCTTAAATAGAATAGTAGGTATTCATTTATTTATTTTGTTACCAGAATACACTCTCAATTATTTTTTGTCGTTGTCATTTTTGTCACATTCAATGACAAAGGGTACTGAACCAGGTCGAAAAACCCATAAAGGGGGTCGAACCTGGAACCTTTCGGTTGAAAGAAAGACGAATGATTTGTTAGATAATTTAGAAAACACATTTGCGGTACCTATTTTAAGTGCCTATCTATAAATTTGTTACGAAATATAGGTTTAACCGTTGCATTGAAAATGGTTTAGGTATATACAGGACATACTATGGGTGAACCTAGTGTTGTAAATGTTGTGAAAAGGATGGCTTCCAAATATATGTATGTATTTGTACATGTAGTATATACGTATGTATGCATTTGGATTTTGAATTTTGGATTTTAAAGCAGATTCATAAAAATTATATAATATATAAGATGATGCAAGTACCTTCCCACTCCCGACTTTCCTTGTACCATGATAAATTAATTATTCTGATTCAGACATTTTTGGATTGTACAAACACCATAAAATAAATTATATAATTTCATTTGTATACACATAAATACATCAGAATTATTTCATTATTGTAAAGAAAGAAACTCATTGTAGTAGGTATACATTAATTAATTCATAACTGGAATGTAAAGACAGAAAATTATAATTAAAATAAATTTTACAGAGTTTTGAAATGTAATGAAAATTCCCATTTGATTTACTCGTAATTTATTAACATTCGGGTTAAATTTAAATTATAATATTATTATTATTCGAGAATATAAAATTTTAATTGAAAATTTAATATTATCCAGTTTAATTAAATTTAATTTTATGAAATTCAAAAATTAATCTTAATTTATAATTAACACAATATAGTATATAGTGTTATACATATATATATATTTAGAATAAGAGAATATCATAACGAATTCACATTAAAATGTTATTTGAAATAAAATAAATAATCGAAATACCAGTCATCTTAATTAATCTTAAACTATTTTTGTTTTTGTTCTAAAAAAACATTAGGTAAGATTTTGAAAAATTTCGAATTTCTATTTTTCTATAGAAATTTTGTAGAAATATATAGGTAATTAAACCAATTTAGTAGGGAAAAAGTAATAGAGTTGTGCTTACCACTTCCAAAACTCAAAATTGCCAAGTCTCGCGCAAAACTACTTCATTTAACCCCACACTTTTATTCGAATGTGTACGTATTCAGTGAATCAATACTTGAATATCCTGGGCATGCAGGGAAACAGGAAAATAATATGGAATGACCACATCTTTAACATTGCCAAAAATGCAGCGAAATGTTTAGGTTTTTTGAATTGCTGCAAAACGTATATTTTTCTCCAAAACATACTACATATATCATCATATATACGATACAAGTTGGAATACAATTCAAATATATGGACCTATGCATCACGACCAGCATTATTCCAGACGCACTTTTAAAGCGTGCCATTTAGGTTATCGACAGCCCTAGTGTGACATCCTCCCTTGTACCACTAAAAAACCGTCGTAGTACTTTCCCTATTTTATAAATATCTCGTAGGTTTAGGAATAAAAAGTCCAATCCAATGCCATCCCTTAAACATTTCGGCTGAGGAACAAGAAAGACTCCTCCATCAAGTGCCTACCGCTACTCAGTGTAAATTCCTATTAGCATTGGGAAAACGCTCAAAACTGGTTATGGAAATTCATTTGTTGTAAAATTTTCTCGAATGTGGAACCATATTCCAATTAACGTGCTTTTTTTTATATGAAAATACAAAGATATGCCTACGTACACTCTACAAAAGTTTAAGAGTAATATTATCAAATTCATTCAATATTACTGATCAAAGGGACATTTTTCGTTCCCCAATCTTCAATTACTAATTGTATAAAGGTATCGTTTGAAACCTGATATTTGGCTTTTCAACAAATATTTATTCTTGATGCGATCGTATTTAACTATTACCACAAATAAATAACATACAGATGTCGCATGGCCATATAACAAAATGATTGAATTTTTTCTCTAGCTGAAAAAAAGCTTTAATAAGAACAAAATCATAAAAAATACAACGTAAAAAAAATAAGAATAGTAGACGTGAAGAACCATGGTATGGTACAAATAGTGGTACAATCAATAAATTATATATGTATATATAGATAATATTATGCCACAACATATAGTTATTTATTTGTGCTATTACTATATGAAATTTTTAGAATTGGGTAGGTTTATTTATTACAAAATATTATCTTCAACTCTGTTTTAAAAAATATAATACAAATAAAATATAAAATATTTATTTCTCCAGAGCGCCTTACCATGGCTACTTTAACCGATTAGAGTAACGTTTTCAATATATTTCCAAAATAATATTACTTAAGGATATTTCGCACAAGAAAATTAAAAATTTGATGAACTTTCTCAAAACTTTAAAATTGTTGACAGTAGAAGGAAAATTAGAATTGACCGAATTAACAATAATTTTCAAAATGAAAATTGTAACATCTCCGGAATAAGGAAAGTCGAAAAAGTAAGAGTAAGAAAAAGAGTAAGAGAAAACCGACTAAGAAATCAAATATTTAACAGTGCTAATTCTCTTTCCGGAATCTTCCGGAATAACCACCTGCCCGTTTTATAAGATAAAAATTCATCAAGAACAATTTGCAATTAAATTTCTTAATTTTAAATAGCATTTTATTAAATAATGAAAATTGAAAATTATAAATAAATTAAGAATAAAATTGTTTTTTGATTTAATATGACGCAATTCTAGGTTTTCTAAAAACTCATTAAAACTTAAAATACCAGCGTAATTAAAAATTAAAAAAGGAAAACTAATTATTTAGTATGATTGAGAAAGTGAATTGAAAAATAAATTTATGGTATTAGCTATATGGTATTAGCCATCCATAAACAAAATATATTTCGTTCCGGTTTAGAATTCAATATTTAACAACCATAATCAGGTCATCAGAAAAAAAAACAAAAATTTATCAAAGAAAAATTAAATTCAATTTGAAACAAATTTCAGTATAAAGGATTTATTCAAAATTTATTAAAATGGAATTTCTAATTTATATTATTAAAATAACTCAAACAATTTAACAAATGCATTTTTTTTATTTTTTTTTTTTTGTGACACATAATTTTCCAAAAACATTAAAAAAATTTCGTCATTATAATAAATTTATTATTAAATATTTAATTTTTATATTCATATAACATTTTTTCTTTTGACTAACCGGCACCTACAACAACTAAAATAATTATTTAAATGAAAGGAGAGTTTCGATTACCAACAACAATATACTGGAACGAATCAGAAGATATAGTAGGGTTTCACTACCTAGATATCTCCTACTTTAATCCTAATTAGTTTCATAACTCATATATAGATTCAAAATAAATTTACAGGTGAGTTATAAAAACTAAATAAAATTAACAACAACTTGGATATCCTAGGCTTTATATCTAAAAACTATTAGTCTAATGCTAGTGATGTTACTAAACATTTACAACCTCGTTTCTGCAAATGGAAATTATTTACATTGATTTTTGCTAACTAATTATTATAGACGCATACAAATTTAAATAACCTAATTTTTATTTTATTTAACATTTTAAAGTTTCTGCAAGTCTTTCGATAGCCAAACAAATGCAAGAATGTGAATAAAAATTGTTCAAGTCATAAAAGTATATTAATATTTTTTTAAACTCATTCAGCTTTTTTTAAAGGAATAAAATTTTAGTTTAAGTTTATTCCAGCTTTGATTTACGTTATTGAACATAATTTATTCAGATCTGAATTACATTTTCTTACTCTAAGTCCCCTTTGGACTATACATTCGATGAAGGATTAAGAAAAATATTTTAAAGTAATTTTTAAAGTTTTATGTACCTGCCTATACATATACTATTTTTGTCATATTAAAGTATGACACCAGTACTCTGTAAGGGGTTATTAGGAGTTTTTGTGTTATTGGTAAGCATGCTAGAAGGCTTGGACTCCTCTCAAACGGCTTTCGCAGAATGTGTAGAACCTACTCTGTATCTGCTCTGGTCTTTATCACAAAAGATAACCCCGAACAGTCACTTCTACCTACTCACCTACCTAGGCTTTTATGACATAATTAACATAATTCTACCGTTTTATTTTTGCCCTAATTTTAAATTTATTTTTAAATAGATATTATTATCCAATTATATTAAATTTAGATACATTTTTAGTAATTTCAACCACCGTACTCATTGTTTTTTATGTTTTCAAATAATACGCAAAATTAGTTCTTAAATTTATAACAATAGGATTACGAAAAAATTAGTGTATATATTTTAAGAGTAGTTCACCTACAGGGTGACTGAAATTAATCAATAGTTAAAATTAAAAAAATGAATTATCAAAATAGATTTGCTGAGACCCGTAGATGTCTTATATATCCTATTTTACATTTCAGAACTAAATATATTTGCTTACTATTTTTTTTTGCATGGAAAACTTTATGTTGCAAAGAAAATTCTCGATTGTTTGATTTTCAATTGAAAGAATCTGTAGTGGTCAACAAATTCTCTTTAAATGCTACTGTATAGGTTTATGCACTGTAACGATCCATGTTAGAACAGCAATTAACAAGTTTTTTCCACTTTCGATTTACTGCTTTATAAATGATTAATTTATTTATATGTATGTATATATATTTATTTTAGGTACCTAATATAAATACTTTTTTATCTCTTCGAGCTATACTACTTTCACCAATTAAATTGGCATTACGAGGCATTTTGTTTGAAACGGTTTTTCTAAAAAATTACAACTAAAAAAAGATCGCTCAACAAAATTAAACTAATAGAAACTGAAAAATAGAACAAAGCAATATTCAAGAAAGCACGTGGCTGTACCTCATATCATCCAAGCATCAATTTCGTACATTAATTATTATATAATATCGAAAACAAAAAATTATTATCAAAATAGATAATTTTATATTTAAACTATATTTAAATTTTCTAAAATAAACAAAATTAATGTGAAAAATAATGGAAAATTATTTAAATTTAATTAATTTAAATGATGAAAAATTTCAATTTTAATTTAAATTAATTGTATTGTAATTATATTATACAAAATTAAGTATATATTTATGTGTATGTATATATATTAGTTTCTATTTAATAATAAAATTAAATTTTCAAAATTATTATTTTATATAATATATAAGAAGGATTCATTCGTACAATTAATAATGTATCCTTGAATCTATCCAAAACAAAAAAAAAAACTTTTTTTATACTACAATAATAAAGTATTGTATATAAATATATTGTATTCAAATTACATTCACATACTCATTTATTATGCAAAGTGTTATTTTGTATTTTTATTATTTAATCTAGATACAATGAGCACGAGTACACATACATATATATATACCTTCTTTCATAGAACCATCATTAGACTTGATTCAATAAAGTTTGCCCATATTGCTTAAACAATTTTCCATAATATAGTAACCATAAAAGTCTTAAAACCGTATTTGGATAAGTTAAGAAAAAATACACAAAGAATTGAATAAATAAATAAAATAAGTGATGCTAAGAATATTATTAGCATAATTTGGTAAAATAAAAACTTTGATATTTTAATGCAATAGAATAACAATTTAATATCCTACCATTTATGTATATACGTTTAAAGGGTTTGAGTGAATCTGTACAGAACCATAATAAAGTTATTGAGTTAAAATTTTCGATCTTCATAAAACAATTTATTTTATTTAATCCTCTCAAATAATATATTTTAGTTGCACAGTTTTAAGAATATTGAGAGAATATTGTTTATAAGTAATTGGTAAGTTTTTTCTATCATCATCATCATCATTGTCGTGTAGTCTTATCCGTGGGGCATAGGTTGGATTGTTATACTATACATAAGGTTAGGTAATTCCATGCAAACTTCATCATTTGGTAAAACTATCCTCCGACTTGGTAATATATCTTGTATTGGTTGTTCTCTTGTACGTTCAATAATAGCTGAATTTTATAACCGGTTCAGGTTCAAGATTTGGAAAAAACAGTCATGGTATGATAAGGATTTAATATGGATCATAGGCATTTTCTGCGTATATATATATATTTTTTTTTCTTTATTAATTCATATATTTCTGATTTAATTTATAATAATACATTGATGCTTATACTTATAGACTGTGAATAATTCACAATTTTGTTTTTATTATTATACAGTTTTTTTTTATTTATATAATTTATATAATTTCAGATTGATATGAAAATTCGGTGACCTAAGCTTTCGCTGTCTGGTCTTATTGTTATGAATTTTACAGCATAATATCATACTTGTAAAATTCCTATGTTTATAAAAAATAATGTTAAGTTAATGAGTTAGAAAAAGAAAAATTAAACAAAAAAATTTAAAAATAAATAAAATACAGAATGATCAACGAAATGAATGCACATTCTTATAATCCCCAATATTTATGATAGATTAAGTAATTTTTTAATTTTATTTTTGAAGATACAAATATTTTCAATATTTTTGTTTCATTTGGTAACTCGTTATAGATTTTAAGACAGTTGTATACGCAATTATTTCTTTGCTTTTCTGTTTTGAAGAATGTTAAATAAAAATTAGTTTTGTTGCGTGTATTGTGTATGTCAATATTCCTATTTAAAATGAAATTATGCTTTATTTTGTTATTTATTATCTTGAATGAAACTGATATATTTTGCTGAATAGAGCATATGAGTGGGGTGCAATGTAGGATAAGTATGTATGATTTTAATGGCTTTTTTGATAAGATATCAATTTTGTTCAGATAGGTTTGTGGAGCTCCGTTTCAAATAGGATTAACGTAGATTACTTTTGAAATGATATATGACGAATAAATGATGTATAGTATATTAGAATTGAAAAATCTTTTCAATCGTTTTAATAAGAAAACATCAAATGGTGTTATTTTTTTGACAATGTAGTTAATATGTTCATTCCATCTTAACTTTTCATGTAGTATCAATCCAAGATATTTGTAACTTTTAACTACTTCAATATATGTATTATTGTACATGAATGTGGTATTGATAAATTTTTTATGTAAAAGAGCAAGATTTTGATTATCGACATTCATTAGTAGTCTATTATTTATTAGCCATTTGTCAATAACTTTTAAGTCATCGGATATTGCAGAAGAAAGGTGGTTGTCACTACTCTCGGAATATTTTATGACAGCATCATCAGCATAAAACTGAATAGATCCCAGTAGTGGAAGACGTACTAAGACGTCTATATAAATTTTAAATAAATCGCGTCCTAAAATGGAGCCTTGAGGAACACCTTTTTTTATCTCCATCCAATCGCTCTTATTGCTCCCATTACGAACACATTGCATTCTGTTTGTTAAGTATTTTGATGTCATACAGATACAATTATTTGGATTTAGAAAATTAAAATGTCGTTGGAGTCGGAGGCATTTGTTTTTATAATCTTATATATTTTTTTTTTGTTTTATTTATAGCACTTTTTTAAATTTAATTATATTAAACAAAGTCGTGTAAATTTAAGTCGTGTATTAATAAAATATAAATAAAATTTTATTAAGTAATACATACACACACACACACAAATTGAATATTTAACACTGCACTGTCACAACTTTAAACGAAAACAATTTTAGTACTATAAAAAAAACTCAAAAATTAGAAACCGACATCATCTTTTGGTTATGTCATCCGTCATGTTATCCGTTATGTCATCCGCATGCTTGAAAATTTAAAAATTCTTTTTTTTCAATTCGGCTGCTCATAAAGCGTTATAAAGCAAGAAGGTGATTATTCGGAATTGAAAAATAAAAGAGCAGAAGTTCAACGAGGTTGCCTATACGAATATTAAAAAACGAAATAAAAAATATTTTCATTAATAATTATAATTAAATTTATATTTATATATAAGTGATTTCTTCTCAATCAAAATATTATATCATATAGTAAATTATTAATATTAACGCTAAATTTGGTCTTTATAAAAATTGTAAATTAAAATTTCACATTAATAGTTAATTGTCTTTATACTATTTTTATTTTGCATTCGTATCTATTTGAAGTTGAACTGTACTTTATATTTTGTTTTTATTAGAATAACAAATGAATTATTATGTACTGCACGAGCTATTAAGCTCATTTTGAGATAGACTGAATAAATAAATAAAAAAAGCAAAAAAACATTTGGCAAATCAAAAATATTGATTCCTGTAAACCCACACAGGCCTTGCTTTTTAAATTTAATAATAATTTATTCAAACATATAATAACATTGTATTAGAATAAGCTAAATGTTGCCAAAAATTATTTTTCTAAAATATATTTTATCTACAGTCAATTTTTAAAATCTGAACCCACACTAATATTATTTCTATTATGACTTTATCAGTCTTTAAGAAACTTTATAATTTTTAGAATTAATTTTAAATTTATCTACATATATGTTCTCGTATTAATTTTTTAAATACACTAATTCTAATTTAATGTTTTATGTTATTTGGTAATTCATTGAAAATTTTGTACTCCTCTGTGCATAAGGGAATTCTGTGTGCTATTTTTTTTTTATAACGGTATTCTAAAATTTCCCCTGTTTCGTAAATAATTATATCCACCAACATACTCAATGTGTTTCTGCATGTAATTGGATAGTATATTATACTTAAACTTAAACATCAGAATCAGTACGTTGTACTTCAATTTACTTCTAACATCCATCCATTTCAATGTACTTACCATATCTTTGATAAGGGTTCTAATACCGCATTTTAAAATAATTCTCATCGCTCGATTTTTTCCAATTTGAAGTCTGTTCAATTGTGTTTCATTACTTAGGAACAAAATTGAAGAGCAGTAGTTGAATCTTTAGAAATTTTTGATCTTATTCTACCCAAAAAAGCTATTTTCTTTGTTATCTTTTTACATATATATTTACAGTGTCAGCTATCTCATCCTCAACCACGTATACCAAAGTGTCATCTGCAAACAGTGAAACTTTACAAAATTTCAATGATGTGCTTATATCATTAATTCGGCTATTATAGTTTTATCTGATCATATAACATGTTTAATATTGTTCTCAACTGGATCTTTTGTCCCTTAGTAGCTCTTTTATAATTTGATTGCATTCAAATTGCAATGGTGGTTGTATTGTATTTTCTGTTATTCCTGTTACCTCTGAAATAATAACATTTTTTTTTTCATTTTTCATCTAATATTCTATTTTAATTGTCAGTACTACCCTCTAAAATATTTTTATTTTTATTTTGAAATTGCATTTTAGTTGTTACATCATTCATTTGTAAATAAACATTATGTTATTTAATTATTCTTTTTTTTTTAATTTTTGAAACGTTAGATATTTAATGTCATAAAACTGTTTCAACAATTGAAATTTTCCTGAGGCCTGATTTATACCCCTAGTTCTGAAGCTTTATTTTACTCAATGTTATATGCAAATTAATGCGTTGCAACTATTGCAATATGCACGAATATCTTAGGGTATTCTTTTCTTGTTATTCAAATTGTAATTATTTAGAATGCAAATTTCTAATTCTTATAAATAAAAAAATAATATAAAAAATATAAGATTAAATTAACCAACATATTCACCATATCATATTATGTAATCCTAATCCTTGAAATACTCTTTTTGAGCATACCCAAAAAAAAAAACTATATTTTATATTATAGATATAAGTATATACACAGACACATGTACGGTATCTACATATATTTGTTTTGATATTTGAACAGTTAAGTGGGTGAATAAACAAAAATGGTGTTTATATTCATTTAGTTTCCTTTAAATTTTATTTTTTCGAATTACATCATTTCATGTGAAATATGAGAAAATTAAGGAAATTAATTTTAAAAAGAAAGGATACAATATTTTGTTTTATTTTTTACTTTTTTTTTTATTATATAATAAATTAATTTCTAAAAAGCTATTTAAAAAATTATTTTTATATTTTAAATATTAAATAGAAAATTTTTGTATTAGGTTATTCTTGACTTATCAAAATAAATATACAAAAACTTAATTTTTGTTATAATAAAACAATGTTTCAGAAATTTTTTAATATACATTAAAAAAAAAAAAAATACATAATGTGAAAAAAAAAAAATTTATAATACTCGTATAGGAAAATTTCATGCATGAAACTAGATATTTCGACATTGATAGGCTATGAATTTTAATATAATTTATTTATTTTAACTTATAATGCAAATAGGAGAGTGGATATTTGAAACAGTTTTAGATGATTGTATAGTGTCACTTAGCCTATACTGACACTTAAAAACAAACTTATCTGTCTTTTTCCATTCAGTCTTCAATTCTGTTAAGCAAGGTAATACAATTTTTACTGACATTTATTCTAAAGTTTATGACAAAATGAATCATTTTGAACTTCTATCTAAAATTGACGCATTGGATATTTATGGCACATTGTTAAAATGGATACAATCCTATTTAATTGACTGCAAACTTTCAGTAAAAACTTCTCTTCTATTCAATCTAATTAATTTCTAGTAATATCGGGATTTCCCCAAACAACACACATGGGTCCCTTTGCTACTTTTGTTTTTATGAATTATTGCAATTTGTACATTGATAACTCTACCTTGTCATTTGTTGATGTTACGAAATTGTTTTCTATCATTAGAACGTTAGATGACTATCGTAGACTTCTAGTTGATCTTGAGAAGTTTTGTAAATGGTGTCTTATAAATGGGTTAAGTATAAATATTAAAAAATGTTATGAGAATTTACAACACCAATCTTTTTTTTCAATTTATCTATAAATTAAATAATTCTGATATCGATGTTGTTAATCAAATGAAGGATTTGGGAGTCATTTTAGAGAATAAATTCACTTTTAATATACATGTTTATTTGAGGCGGCCCCAGCCAGAGTGGACCAAGCGCCAATTTTTAAAAATGAGTTTTTGTCATTTTCTATTAAAAAATAAAAATTTCTGTAATCGCGCAAAGAAAACAAGTAACAGTAAACGAATTTGAACATTATTACAATTATTTTTCTAAAAGAACTAAACTGCATTTTGAGTTTGAGACGAGTTTTAGACGAGTTAAGCTCAACTCTGTTTTTTTTTCCAGTTAGCAATTTTGTCAGATCGTGGCTAATCATGCTAACCATTATCTGTCTTCTATTGCCAACTTGGGTAGTTGTAGCATTACATTTTCGGAGAAAATCGATGGATGCCACCAGAGTACTATCATCAGCAAAACTGTGGATTGGATTGAAGGTTGTTTGGAGTAAATCGTTGATGAAAATCAAAAAGAGAGTGGGTGAGAGAACAGATCCTTGCGGAACACCAGTATTTATATTAAATTTTTCAGACGTGAAGCCGTCTACTAAGACGCGAATCGAACGATTCGAATGGAAACCTTCAATCCATTTAGAAAATACAGGCCCTAGACCAATAGCTTGACATTTGCTATCTAAAGCAACAATATCAACCTCACCAGAATTATGTAATGAATTATATTGAGCTTTTCGCAAAGACAAGTCATCATGTCACCGGTAGACCGATGCGATCTAAAACCGTATTGTCTATTTGAGATTATGCTTTTGCTTTCAAGATATTTCTAAAGTTTCTCATTAATTATACTTTCCATAACTTTGGAGAGAATCGAAACGATAGCTATAGGTCTATAGTTCGTGGGAATATTATACTATCAAGCGCTTATTTCAATAGTCCGTCCTGATCTAGAATATACTTCCCCTATCTGGATGCCATCTTATACTAATCCCATCAAAAGAATTGAATCAATTCAGGAAAATGTGAACTCTCAAATCTAGACATAATATTGCTTCAGTAATTATATTCTATAAACGAGAACACTGGTAACATAGAGTGAGATTGTTCCGAGAACTTAAAGTAAAACAGAACAATACTATCAGCTCTGAAAATAATTAATATTCTAAGACTTGGTAAGAAATTTCTTTACTTTTCAAAAAAATATTGGTACGTGACAAATCTCCACTTCAATATGTTCTTCTAAATACATCTGAACTCTGTATATAAATGTAATAAAATTCAAATGTAAATGAAAAAACTAAATTGAATAAAATTGAAATTGAATTGCAAATATGTTCTTCTGCTGTCCGATTAAAATTTTTGTTTAATCAAAAATCAATTCTAAAAAAATAATATAACATACACACAGGCCATGTGTGAGCTTCATCCGATGTCTGTGACTTAATTTGGACTATGAAATATGAAATATTTTTTAACAAAAATAAATTTTTATTTAATTTTTATTTAGAAAATTCTATAAATTTGTTATGTAAGCAGTAGAAAAAACTTTATAATAACCTATATTTGAATTTCTGTTTTTGTAAATATTTTTTGTTAGTTTAAAAAACAAATAAGTTTACATCTTTAAAATAACTAAAATATCCAACAAATGGTATGGCTACATTTTTAATAGTCCCAAAAAAATAAAATCCCTTTTTTAATAATTTACCATGCTTTAATTTTGTATTATACATATTTTTCTCGGAATTCCAAAAATATGATACAGAAAGATTTGCTTCAGACATTTAAGGGTAAATCGGATAGCACTTTATATCTGCGGCTGTATTATTAAATAGTAAATATTATTATAAAATAATAATAATAGTAATAAAATAATAATAATAAATATAAAAACAGCAATCTCTTCAACTAATAATTATGTTAAGACTACTTATTATCGTTTATTTTTTTATTTAGTAAACAATGACCCATATTAAGTTAGTATTAGTATTATCAATAGTGTAGACAACTCACCAATAACTTATACTTAATAAAAAATAATTGAGTTTAATTAAAAATGCCATATAATTAACGAAACAATAAAATACAATTTTTTTATCTTTTTTTACACTCTTGACAGTAACTTAGGTAGAATCACCTTTTCGTGGTTACATTTTAAAGGCAAATACAAAAATAACAAAATTTATAGTATAACAATTGGCTAAAAAAATGTATGCAAAGGTTAATTAAATTTTTGAGAAATTGTTGAAGCATAAAAATGGAAATCATATATAGAGTAAACATGGACATTGTATTCAATTCAATCTAAATCTTTGATTAAAAAATAACCATATTGCAATTCATTAAAAAGCATAAAAAATTGCTTTAAAATGTCTGCACTAAATTTTTTCGGAAATCTTAATTCCATCAATACCACTGCTAAAGTGATTTATCCATAATTTCACCAAAAAAATATATCATTTCTTTAATTATTTTTTAATTCAAATTATACCAACGAAAAAATAACAAAAAAAAACAAAATTGAAAATACATAACAACTTGAAGCTAATTTGAAAAATTTCTTTTTAAAATGATAGCACACTAAAACAGCCGTTTACAGGATTCAATTTTTGATTTTATTTCCTTCCTTCAATCATTTTCTTATTTTCTTTAAAATTTTTATTTTTATTCATTTTTTATTTTAATTTTTTCCAAAACAAACAAAAATAAGTACACAGATGTACAGGGTGCTCATTAACGATGGTGTTATTTTTCACAAGAATACATAGGTGCATTCGAAATATAATTTAAAAAAATGTGCCTGCGTTCAAGCGTAGACTCACCAGTTTTGAATCGTGGGTTTAACTTTTTTCAGTTGAATTACAATAACTTTCTTTTATCAACATTTATGTATAAGAATCGATGTTTCAAAGTCGATTTAAAAGTTTTAATAGATAAAGTTTTCAAAAAAATTTACCATCATCATCATCAATTGCTTCTATACAGCTAAGGGGGAAATTAAACCTGGTTTACAATTTTCCTTCATTCTGCTTTATATTGCTCAACTCTCAATTTCAATAAAATTAACAATTGTTTTAATAACTTGCGTAAGATATAGTAGCTAAAAGCTTTTAAATTTTTATGTTTTGTCTCAAAAAATTGTTAAGTATTGGACGTTAAATGACGTAGTTTTTTCATCTGTCAGACACTTAGGTCTAAATCAAATCTCTAGTTGAGGTAAATTTTTTTCAGAAAGCCATAAAAAGTGACTTTCTCGAACATAATTAATTTACAGTACTCATAATTAGTTTTAAATAACCAGAAAAAAATTATACAAGCTCTATACATGGTGCACCATGCACCATGAACACCTTTTGACCTTAAATTATAAGCACAAATCATTGTTAGTTTAAAAAAAAAAAATTATATATATAACTAAAATTTAATTTTGTAAGTTAAAAGCTTACAAAACTAATTCTATTTCATTTTTTCCAATATTTGGCATTAAAAACAAAAAACTCAAAACACGCTTGGTGGCGCAGTTGCAAGTAGAATGCCTGCCTTTCAATCGAAAGGTTCCAGGTTCGATTCCCGACGAAGGCGAAGAAATGCTTTCTGTATTTTTCGACCTTTTTACGACCCTTTATCATTGGGATAAAATAAATTATAAATAGTTGAGAGTTTTGGTTGTCACTAAAAATAAAATGGAACTATACTATAATGAAGGCGAAGTACTCTACTGTAGATATAGGTTTCCACATTTAAATTAGTTGATATACCATCAAAATTCTAAAGATACAAATATTGTATGTAATTACGTATGTCAAGTCCCATAGACTTGGAATTTGTATATAAAAAAAAAACTGTGATGCACACATAGTTTCATTTGCGAAAAAATAAAATAAATAAATGGAAAGCATAAAAAAAATTCCTGCATAAATACTATAAGGAAAAAACACCCTATAACCCACAGTCACAAAATTCAAGAATTTCAATTTTTATTTTGTATATTAATAATAATAATTTTGAAAAATTTCAAGGACTTTTAAATTTGCGATTGGCAGGAAAATGATGTTGATTCAAATCCAAAAAATTTTATCAAAATGAAATTTTTGAACGGTAAAATTCGCTAATAAATAAATAAAAAAAAAAACAAACAATTTATATTATTTAAAAACATTTAAGAGAAATTGATATAAAATTTGACATTTTTCAATTAATTTGTTATTTATTTTTTTGTTTTTTTTTTAATGTATTTTTAAGAGAATTTATATTGTCATTTAATTTGTATAAGACTCATGCATTAAGAAAATTAATTTAATTATAAAATAATTTTTGAAATTTCAATTTAAATTTCAGAAGAAAATTAAGTATGATGTTTATTAATAAATTAAATGTTTTACTTAAAACCTACAATGATTTAATATGACTTTAAATGTTGCATTAGTACAACCTGAATAAATGTTAAAGAATCTTTTGTTGATTTATGTTAAGATTACATGATACACTAATGTTTCCTGACGAGAAAATCCTACAGGCAGCGACACTACTTAACCATTGCAATTCATAAGTGGCTGAACAACAGGCCATACTCGAAGCCATGGGCATAACGGAGAATGAAAGTACACCTCACTCACATCATTTACACGAATAGTTTAAGAGTTGTAAAAGCGCCAAAAACAGAACAAAAATAACAAGGGAAATAAGAAATACCACATAATCTGGGTCAACCGTGTGATAAATAGTAGTCACCAGTAAGCAAAAAAAATAAATATAACAAGTAATGATGACCTACATTAAACTTACAAATAAAAATATTAGCAAGCAAATAATAAAATAAGAACAAACTATTAATGTAAATAATCAAAACTAAATTTAGATTAAATTTAAAAAAATTAAACAAATTTAACAACAGAGCTGGCCAACATGTCACACGACACAAAATTCTTAGAATTAGGTTTTTACATTTATGTAATAATTTAATATATAAATCAAATCACATCGTTAATTTGAAAATTTCATCCCATCCCATCATCATTTCAGCTTCTTGTTTATTTCTTCTAAATTATTTTGAATCTCCAGATGTAATTTGTAAAGTTTATTTCAACAATTTGGGCCACTGCTTCTTGAAATAACAATACGAATTTAATTAATTGCAAATACTTAAAATAATTGAATCCTCGAATGATTTTTTATTATATTCTCATTTAACATTAAAAATTATGAAAACTAACAAAACTACGAAAATAATATAGAGAGATATGCCTATCAATTTTTGACTTTTTAAATCAGAATACGAATACTACCTATTACTATTTGAAATGATAAATGTTGAATTGGAACAAAGACGTCTTGAAATTTCTACTATTGAATTAGGATTTCCCCGGGTATAGATTAATCGATATTTTAATTTGATTTTAAACTAAATTTCTTATATACGAAATCATTCACATTCTTGTCCTTCAATAATCTTTTCTAATTGAATTTCAACCCTGCTATTAAAGTTTTTGCGCTGCTTAGGAACAGAAAACTTCAAAAATACTACGTGAACGTACTGTAGTTAATGTTATTTTTATTTGTAACTACTTTTTCCAATTGCTATTGTGCCATATTTTTTTATTTTTTCTTATTCGCCGATCTTATCCAATTCATCTAAAGTCTTGTTAACTTCTTTTCTCAAAATCATAACGCTGTTCTATACTTCACAATTCATGACGAGTATATTGTAATATATTTATTGCAAAGTTAAAGAATTTATCTGGATATTAATTGTTTTGCAAAAATAATTCAACATTTTTTTATATATATAAAAAAAATTAATGAAATTGTTATAAAAATTTAACAAAAGAAGGAAAATACTATGCATGTAGGAGGAAATGAATACAAGAAAATTACCATTTATTTATATTACATTTTTTTTATTTTATTATTATTATTTTTATTATGATTACCGTATTTTACACAAATTTATACAATTTCGAGTTTCATCATTTCCTACTTACCACCTCATGCATTCAATCCGTCCTACCAATGATAAAAAAATAAATGAAAATATACTTTTTATAATTGAATTTAACTTGAAATTTTCAATTATACAAAACCTTACAATTTTTGCAATTTTTAAAATAAAATTTGCATTTTTAATTTTTTAATTATTTTATCATTTTACTTTTATTGTATTTAAAAAAAAATGTTTTCACTTGTATAGTGTTTTTTATCTATTTTATTAGCAATTCTTTAATCTTGTATAAAATTTTCTGTTTTCGCTGTTTTCGCTGATAAATTCAAATATTTGATTATAGTTTTAATATACAGAGTGATGGTATGATCAGAGATAAAAATCCTCTAAGATGTGATTCTTTGGAGTACTTTAGAGAAAAAACAGTTCTTATTGAAATTTAACTTGGACTACAAAAGGTTAATATAGAAAAGGGATCGGAAAAATAATATTCAACAAGCTCACTACCACTAAGATATGCAATCTGGACCCTGGAGCAATACATTCTTGAAAACTGTTGTTTTTTTTAGAATTGATTTACCTAAACAACGGTATTTATTTGGTGGGTATCAAACTCATATTTTTCGAACTTCGATATAAAAAACTGCATTTTATATTAAAAACGTTAATTATGTCGGAAAAATTTGATAATTTTGTTTTTATTTATTACTGTAGTGAAATATCCTCTACATTTTCTCCGTACATACCCAGTTGACCAAACTTGGAATTTTTGTACCAGTACCAAGTTGTTCCACGTATTTCCTAACTCAAATTAAGGATTTTTAGATGGAATTTTTTCGAACTTGTACCAGTACCAAATGTACCACATAAATTTCCAAATTCAAATTAGGAATTTTACATGGATTTTTTCAGAATTTGTACCACTAGGAATTTTCCCCACATAGTACGAATAATTTTTCCTTACGAATACATACAGAAAAGTAGTGGTACCCTTTAAAATTCTGCATGACGTCTTAAAAAAATTTTATTTTAAAAGTACCGTATTCTTTTCCTATAAAAAATCTTCAGTTACGTCCTATCCAAAACAAAATGTTTTCACATTAATTATACCAGCAATGTTTCCAACAATTATTACTGGAAAAAATACTGAATTAGTATCCAATAATATTACCAAACCATACAACACATACCATACAAGACCATACAACACATGGAGACGCACAATTGATCAAGAATTAACAATCAACAATTATACCTGGGGTGATATTAAGGAAGCAGTACTCAACAGAGAGGAATGGAGGTTCACTATCGAAGCCCTATGCTCCCACGCGGAGTAATAGGAGAAAAAAAAATACATTTCCAATGAATATTCCAATTAATAATAATTAACTTGTTACCAACAGGAAAACAGAATTGAAAAAATATTGGTACAACGATTTATACGTTTAGAAAAACATTATCATATAAAATGTACCAATACTATTTCCAACAATTATTCCTCATGCCTAAAAAAACACTGAATTAGTACCAATTAGTTTTCATGTCAGACTTCCCGTTTTTAAGATAAAGTCATATCTAATATTTGGATACTTGCATTTTAGTAAGAAAAATAAAAACTTAAAGTTGAATATTTGCAACAATTTTATTTGATTATTCAAAATTACTGAAATTATTGAAGTTACTGAAACTGTGATATGAATTCCAAATATGAATTTTTTTCCAAAAAAATAAATTGATCTCAATTCAGATATAACATTCATGCAGATGACAGAAATCTAATAGATAAAGCTAAATATGTAAGATTTGGAAAACATAACAAATCAATATATGGGATTTTTTTTGGTTGGATGAGAAAGAACTGTGTCTAAATGTTAAAAAGACAAATTATTTGATATTATTAAAAGCCTAAGGGGTTTCCCCATAAGGAAGAACGCTGCGAAAACAAACTTAAATTTGCTATAAAGAAAACAAAATGCGATCCTAAAATTCATCTTGGCTAAACGTTTTTTTTTTTTACCAACCGATTGCATAGCATAGCAAATATTAATACTGTTTTCGAACAAATAGCAAAGATATCGCCTGCCTTTCTAGAGAGTTGTCTAAATTCAGTAAATCCGCTAATAAGAGCGATTGTAGATTAAACTTTTACCAATTAAGTTTTTTTTATTTTATTTTGTTCTTTTTCTTTGTTTTCTTTATAATTAAGTTAGTTTTTAAGTTTTAAAATAAAATTAAATTGATCAAAAACGTTTTTACTTGCCATTTTTCCTTAAAAAATAAATATATTATTAATAGAAAATTTCAGGTTAGTCTAAGTAAATTAAAATTCATAGGTGTAAATACATTAGTATAAGCTCTTAATTATTAAAATCAGAAATAAGGAAAATTGTAATAAAATAATAATAATGATAATAATAATAAAAAACAACAAAGTACAAAAAGCTAAGACTGTAAAATATCTAGGAATCATCATGATGAAAAACTAAAATGGGATGATCACATAAACCATATACAAAAATGGATTTTTCCAATATCCATATGGCAATAAATAGGTTTGGTGGTATTTCAGAAAAAGCAACTAAACCAGTGTACTATAGCCATATCTTGTCCAAAATTAGATATAATATTTGTTTTGAATTGGAAAATTGCAATTGATGAAAACAAAGTAGTTTCGCAGAATGTTTGAAACAATTGATCGTGACATATTGCTAAATAAATTATATAAGTATTGTATCCGCAGTAGCGAATTAAAATGGTTTGAGTCATATTTAAAGAATCAATCACAACGAACAAAAATTGATGACATAGTTTCAGATCCGGTTGATATTAAATTAGGTGCACCACAAAGAACAATTCTGGGTGTAATACTCTTTTTGATATTCGTCAATGATATGGAGAGAGTTGTGCAATTGTCAAATTTGGCTCTATTTGCTGATGATACTCTAATCTAATATATGTTGTGAAGAATGTACTCAAAAAATAAATGACGATTTAAAAAGATTAGGTGACTGGTTTATAGAAAACAAGTTAAAATTGAACACTGAAAAGACGATTTTAATAGAAAATGTAGAAATAGATATTATTAATGAAATTAAATATTTACGTTTAGTAATAGATGATAGATTGAACTTTAAACAACATCTAGAATATATATGTAAAAAAAAATTAATAAAAAACTTTACTTCTTTTCAAAAATAAGAAAAAATTTATCGATATTAGGTGCAATCAAAATATTTAATGTGATAATAAAACCACATTTTGAATATTGTTCATCAATACTGTTCATGTTTAATGCTGAAATGATGAACAGATTACAAAAAATGTAAAACCGAGGGATGAGAATATAATTAAAATTTAGTAAATTTACTTCAAAATCCTTCATGCTGAGAACATTAAAGTGGATGAGTGTGCCCCAAAGAATAAAAATGAATGTTTTGATAATGGTATATAAAATAAAATATAAAATTGTGCCAAGTTATTTAACAAATATACTAATTTATGTAGAAAATGTTCATCACTACTATTTAAGAAATATTTGGGATTTTAGGTTGAACTTTTTTAATAAATCTAAAACACAGAATATGCTAATGTATAATGGTCTGCAACTGTTTAATAATTTACCACTTAATTTAAAAATGGAAAAAAAACTTGTCAAATATAAGAAAGGCTTGATTAAATACTTGAATGAATCAGTTGATTGCAATATTTTGTAATACAAATGAATTGTTATCCCTATCTAATAAATAAATAAATGAATTGTGAAAAATATATTAGATATAAATATAATTATCAAAATGGGTAATACAAATGAATTGTTAGAATTATAAATAATGTTATAATTCTACACTATAAATAGTTAACAAAACTAAACAAATGAAGTAATAAAAAAAAATATATATAATATTTGTAGCTGGAGTTATTGCTTTCAATTTCATATAAAACAAATTGAAACAGTGATGAATAAAGTCATTATTTAAACTTATCTACTGGACAAGAACTTCGGAAATATACAAAACAGTTAACCAAAATGGATATAAACCAATTGATTTATTTTGAAAAGAGTTATTATATTTACAAAATAAAAAACAATAATCTTAAGTCAAAGCTACAATTAACAAAACAGTATGAAATACATAGATACGACACGACATCAGAAACCGTGGAAATATCGTTGAACCAAAAGCAAATACTACGATTAAACTTAAAAGCCTAAAATGCAGTGGAATTAAATTATACGACATTTTGCCAAATGAAATTTATAATATAAAAATTTTTAAAAGTAAACTAACAAAATTTATTAAGGAATTTTGAGAATAATAAAAAATAAGTATTTTTTTATGTACAGATATATATCTGAAATATAATTATTATATTTTTTCACTTTTTCATTTAAATATTATTATATATTACATATATTTCTAAATTTATTATTACAAATTAACAACTTAATTTCTTATACAAAATTTATCTGAGAAATTATTAGTTAAATACAATCAATTCTAGAAAAAAAGTTCTGCATTGCTCGAGCTCGTATATCCTTGGAGCTGTAGTGGATATTTGATAGACATAATTTTTTCAATACCATTGTCTTTAATCCTCCCTAAAGCCCAGGTTATATTTCCTTAAAGGAGTTTTACCTCGTAGTAAAAATATCACCCTGTATATGTAATAATATATCTTTATATATGTATTTATAAAAATACAAATATACAAAACTACATGTTTTCAGGTACCAATTATTCATACTATTTTAAATACTTGCTAACTGACTTAACTTAAATCCTCAAAATTCATTAACTTAAAAGATATTAACTTTATTCTATAAAAAAAACATATTGTGAAATTTTCATCAGATAATACAATTTCTTTATTTATTTTTCTAATTAAAAAATTATACTTGCATTTATACCGTGTCTGGTGAGAAACATCATTTTTAGTTTTTTTTTTTTTCAATTTTTATTTTTTATTCGGATTTTTTTATAGTACTCGTAAGTAAAAAAAATATACTTATTTAATTTACAAAAACAATAAATGTCAGTGTTCACTAATTAAATTTATTAACAATTATAATGTACTATATTATTATATACATAACTAGTAACTGAATATTTTTTTATTTTTTTTTCAAATATTTTACTATTCTTTCAAAAAATGTTCACAATTCACATTTAAAATTTCAAAATAGAGACTTCAATTGTCTCAAATAAAACTAAAATTTCTTTTTATTTATAACAATTTATTTAAAACGGGAAAGAAAAGTAATGAAAAGAAAAGCTTTTAAGAGTTCAATAATAATGACCGCTAATAGTATGCAACGGATAGACAGTAAAAGAAAAAAAAGAATGATTCTTATATCGTAGTAATTTCTTTTTTGATAATTTTTATTGTAATACTTTTATACATATATATTTTTTTCCATTGAAATTCAACATTTTTTCGAACAAATTGAACAATTTTTCATTCAAATTCAACATTTTTTCGAACAATTTATTTGAAAAAATATTGAATTTGAATGAAAAAAAGTATATTTTGTCCCTATTGAAATTAAGACGAAAAGTTTCTGATGTTATTTTTATTACGGAAGTAGCAAAATAAGATATACCATCATTTATCACATGCAATTTCAAATAAAATTTTTATTATAGCTTTCCACAGAACTAAGTATGGAATGTTTGAACCAATTCATAAGATGTTGATTATGGGAAATAAACACAAACACCACATAAGTTTTTCAATCTCTAAACATTTATTGAAGCAGCGACTTTATCAAAATTTCTAGCTATATATATTTAGTAGGTACATGATGTATTATTACTGATTTAGACATTAGTTTTATTTTGTATTAGTCCATTCACATATACATTAACGTTAACCTGCATTAATTTAGTAATTAATTATTATGTATATGCTGATGTAAAAATATAAATTAAAACAAAAATCGAAAAATATTTTTTATTATCGAAATTGTAGGTCTTAATTTAATTTTATTCGAATTATATAATTTATTGTTTGTGATAAACATTTCAAAATAAATATCGAAAATAAATGTATACCACTTTACATAGTTAGTCTTCAAGAGTGCATACTCATAAATAATTTTTCAATAAGCATTTCGAACATTACCTACAATTTAATGTACAGTATAGTACCTACAATCACATCTATTAATTTTAATTAAGATCTTAAATTCATTCTTTCGAAAATATTTATTCAAATGAATTGATTTAATCGCTCAATTTTATAAATTTTTCCAAAATAAAAAATATATTGCAACATCTGGGTATATGAAAAACAACATTCTACGAAATAATTTCATACTCATATAGATTTTTTTATAGAAGAATCAAAAATCGATTTAAAATAAACATATACACAGATATACAACCGCAAATAAGTATTTTTTTTTGTTTACTTTCTTTACCAAAATTCAATTCTTCTATTCTAACATTTTCTGAATTTTCCATATAAAAATCTTATTATATTCCTATTACAGTTTTCTATTTCATTTAAAAATTCAGGCTCTTAAAATTTATTAAATTAATTCAAATTTTCTGCAATTTCTTTGTTTTAGTGAATTTCCTAAAGAATACAAAAAACAAACCCACAACAACAACAACAACAACTATATATCGTCAAATTGCTTGGAAATAAAGACAGTATTTATGAATTTTTTTTTTTATCCTCTTTCATTTCCCAAAAACAAAACAAAACAAAACAAATACTTATTTTCAATATTGAAAATTCCATTATGACCTTCATCGTAGTTAAAGTAAACGATGAAATTTTTTGGTATGTGTTATGTTTTTTTTTTTGTTTGCGTTTTAAATGAAAACAAAAAGGTTCAACTGAAAATATTTCTAACTATTGACTGGAATTTAATATTAGGACAACACCAACAAACCGCATTGTGACTGGTCATTGAAGAACAGGAATATAAAAAGGAATTTTTATACATTTAGGTATATATGTTGAAAAAAAACAACCTAGTCCTTGAAAAGATGTTTTCTATTAATAAAAATTAATGACGTGAAAATTAAAACAAAAAACCAACATTTTTTTATGCACAAAAATTTTAGAAATTTTTTTCATTTCAGAAGTTTTTTTACGTTACAAAACGAAATTTCAAATAAAACTAAAAAAGGATGTTTGCATATACACCCAGAAAAAAATTTGATAAGTCTTTTTGTTTTTATCTTTTTTGGGGAATTCTAGTTAAATGTTGTGGAAGGAGTAGAAATCAATTTTATTTTAAATTAATTTGTATTAACATAGTTCTAATGTTCTTTAAAAACAAAAAAAAAATTCTACTTACTTGAAAAAATTTTAAATGCCTTAAAAATTACAAGTGGTGTTATGTGATATTAAGTGATAGAATTAAAATTAAAAAATTAATAAATTAGCTATAATGTTTTTAAATTTAATTAAAATGACCGCAATTATTAAAAAGTTAGTAGTAAGTAGTTAATTGAATATTGATATATTTAATAAAAATAATGTAAATATAATATAATTATATATGTATGTTTGTACAAATTATTTGTTTATTTAAAAACCAAAGCTTTTAATAATAATTTTTGAATTTAAACATAATTTTTTTTCTTTATTATGTTTATTTAATTATTACTTAAAACTAAGATTATAATAAAAAAATTAAAATTTTAAAATACGTAATAATGAATAGATTAATTTTAAGACCTAGCTGAAACGATGTCTGATCGAATAGATTTGTACAAAATTACATGGTTATATTATAACCTTGCATATACTACATAGCTACCTTTATTTTTTATTTTTTTTTTGACTTAAGAACAAAAAAAATTAAATTTAGAAACAAAAGATATTAACTCTTAACCGCATACTGTAGCAGGTCTGCATCATGCTCGTTTTTTCTCTGTAATTGCGTGGTAAAACTTCCAAAATACATTCTAAAAGTCTTATTTTGTTTTTTGGAACATTTTAATCGAAT
This sequence comes from Argyra leucocephala, assembly GCA_963942445.1. Lineage (NCBI taxonomy): Eukaryota > Metazoa > Arthropoda > Insecta > Diptera > Dolichopodidae > Argyra > Argyra leucocephala. The sequence goes on from OZ012677.1 coordinate 92,714,573, forward strand.
GCAACTTCTAAAATTTTGCTTACCATAATATTGTGCGTGCAATTGATACTATATATGTCTGGTAACAAATTAAATAAAATGGAGCTATTCTATTTAAGAAGGCTTAGTTCCTGACAATAGTAGTAGTTTTCCACATTTAATGAGTAGATAAGTCAGTAATTTGTTAAAATAAATACTCAAATTATTGTAGATTATGTAGTGTAAAATTGCAGTACCGTAATTAATTAAGCACGAAAAGGTGATTCTACCTAAGTTACTGTCAAGATCATAAAAAAAAAAAAAATTGATTGATTTTTGATGAAGGATATAGAAAAACTGCGCAGTAAGGCACCCATACGAAGAAGTAGTTTTTTGTAAATTAGAAATAGAAATTTTGCAAATGTTGATATCGTAGATATTTGTACGTTGACCTGGAAGGATAATAAAGCTGTAAATGTATTATCAACATTTTCAAGCTGTAATCCAATGGGTTCTATAAAACGCTTTGATAGAATAAAACCAATATTGATATTAAATGTCCCAATTCTATAAAGCATATGGGTGAAGTAGATTTAGTAGATGGCTTAATTGATCGTTACAGAATTAGAATGGAATCAAAGATATAAAAGTAAAGTATTATGCTTAAATATTTTCAAAATTTAATACCTTTTAATGCAGGATGTAGATCTGAATCATATTTTTTTTTATCTTCAAAGCCCTGCCAAAGCACAATTTGTTTCTTTAAATACGTTTTGGATTTCAGGGAGTCGAAATCTACTCAAACATATTTATTGCATGCATTTAAGGGTTAAATAAAAAATTTCTATATGAGTTAGTAAAATAATTATTTAGGAACTATAATACACATTCCAAATCGGTTAAAATTTTTAACCTTTTTCAATACACTAAAACTGCGTCCCGCTGAAGCAACCGAGGCGGGTAGACCTTAAAATTTTCTTAAAGCTAAAAATGTTTAGCAGCAATTTCGCTGGACATGAAGATGATTCTATATCAAAGTTTACTTCAAAAATATTTTTTAAAAATATCATTTCAAATTTCCTTTGGATATTTTAAGTGCATATTTTTTGCTCTCGATTTCATTTCCTCGTCTGATAAAGTTTTAAAGTGTCCAAAGGAATCCAAAAGTTTGGCAAAATTTGCGAAAAGACTCAAAGCGATGGGTGAAGCCTGAAATAACTGAATCAATAATGTATACAAAAACATTAACTCTATAATGCTCTTCAGCATCAAACTGTGACGTAATATGACGAGTTAATTGAAAATCAGTTGACATTTTGGATAATAGTAATCTGTCCCACTCCTCACGTTTTATCTGCATCCTTGCAATAAGATTCTTAATATTTTCCATTTCGGAGTCAAGTTTTGCATTGCGTGCTTCAATAATTAAATGATTTTGTTAAAATAATGTTAATATTTCAAACCATATTGTTGTCAAAAGAATACATTCGACTGTATCCAAATATTGAAAGATTTACTGAAGTTCGGTACGTGCGTGCGGTGGAAGGTTTAGTGACTTACGCTCCTCTAAAGAAGCCAGAATATTTGACTGATTTTTTAAAAGTGGTTTAACAGCATCAATTCGAGCAGACCATCTTTTTTTTTATATTATATGAAGTTGCCTCCTCTTCCTCCTCTCCTAAAATCTCCCACTTTCCAAGACTGCTGCTAAAAAAATTATACATTTGTTCAATTCTCCCAAAATATGTAACTGCTTCTTTACATGATCCAGTAGAGTCAACTCCTACAAGATTAAGAGTATGATTTCAAGAACTGGAAAAAATACAATTCGGATTACACTCACGCGGCAGTGGTTGCACACCGTTATACTGTCCTACAATATTAACACCATTATCATATGCTTGCCCAAAGCATAAATTGAAATCAAGGCCAAATTTTTCAATAATTTCAATAATTCGTGTAGCGATTTCGATTCCTCTTTTTTGTGTAAATGAATCAAATGTAATAAATCTTTCCTCAGTTGAATACGATGCATTATTCATTATTTTTACACAACGAATAACAAGATACGTTTGTTCTTGGTGTGAGCAGTCTGGTGTCGCATCCACAATAATGGAAAAATATTTAGAATCGAGAATTTCTTCAATAATTTTTCTTTGTACAAATTTTCCACAAATCTCAACAAATTAATTTTGAATTCTTGATGATAAATAATGAACTTGAAGACGTTTGTGCTTTACTTGGGACTCACGAAAATTTTTTACATGCTCATTTGCAGTTAAGATCAACTCTGATAACATTAATTGTAAAAGCATAAACTGTTCTTCAAAATTCGTTTTTGTTGTACTATTACAAACGCTTAATCCACTAGTTATAGACAATGTATTACGAATTATATATAAAACAAAAATTGTTCACATTATGTAGAGCAATGTGACTTTAGAAGTTTGATTTTAATTTGATTTAACAATTATAATACCTAAATATTTTAATTCATATATTTACTTTATAGATAGCAAGCTTAAGTGAAACATTTTTAAAAATAGTCAACAGTCTTCTGATGATGGTGTAACAACCAAAATCGATTAAGATATTTAATAAAATTCGTGAAATATACTTAGAATTTTTAATCTTTAATGTTAATTCATCTGCATTTTCAACTAGAATGTTGTCAATCATTACTAAAATTCTATTTAACGTCATATAATAACTTTCGATTCTCACACATTCACCATTATTCTATTTTATTCGAAAATATGTAAATAAATTGTAAAAATTTCAATTTCAACCTGTTAGAAGCAATATAAAACAATTCAACAACATTTCAAATTCGAAATAGACATGTTAGATAAATACGTATAGGTATTTCGAATTACTTAGTTCTTTTTAAATTGCATTAAGTTTTTAAGCTTTAAGTCATTATCCTAAACAAATATGATTTTCTATTTTATCTGCATTAATTAAAACGAACAAAATACATACACAGTTCAAAAGAATCCTTTATGCGATTTAATTTTTGAAATAAAATCTATAGAAAAAATTACTAAATTTATTCAACGCATTCTATATAAAAGCAGAATTTTTTTTGTTTTTGCTTTTTTAACTTGCATAAGATTTTATTGATTTAATTTTTTTTTTCTTTTTTTTACTGTCACCTCTTCCGGAATTGAATTTTATTAAATTGTACTATGCGGGTGCAGTAGGTAGGTAATTAAAGAAAAATTAAAGGAAGTATAAAAAAAAATTCAAATTCGTTTTTCTATTTAAATACCTTGTATAGTAAAAGTTGAATGTTTCCGCCACACGCAAACAATACATGTGGAAAAAAAAAGTTTTTATTAAAATGTCAAAGCTTTGAAAGTCAGTTATTTGAAAAAAGTTTATCTAGAAAATTTAAAATTGACTTAATTAATTTATAATAATTTATGGAATGGTTTTAAGTATAGAAAAATTTGTTCTCAATATTTGAATTTTTGCAAATTTATAAATTGGTAAATTAACACTTTTCTAATGTTATGAATTAATTAATAGTGCCTTTTGCAAGACAGTTAATTAATAGTTTTTAAAATAAAAATATTTACTCTATTAAATTAAAGCAAAAAATATGAGTAATAAACTTTTGATTCGTTAATTTTTAAAAATATTTTGAATGTGCAAATGGTTTCGTGATAATTTTGTATACAATACTCTGTCGCCCATTTGCAAAAAGGGATAAGTCACTCGTAAACTATTTTTGTCTTAAGTTGAAAAATTTATAACGAGTTAAAGCCCAACCATAATGAACTTAAGTTGGCTTATGCTAATGTCAAAACTAAACGAAAAGACAGGTAAAGTTTTGTAATTTGCTTATGTTACACATAATAGACTTTAGCTAACTTAAGTGATTTTGACATTTATGAATTATAAATATAACCAAAAAATAATTCTTTAAAATAAAGTACATACTTTTGAATATATGTATGCAAATATTTGAAAACGTAAAATTTTCTTAACAAATCAAAACAATCTTAAATCTTAACAATCAAAATCTAACTAAAACAAGCTGAATCAAAATCAAATTTATACAACAATTAAAGTGTTTGCTTTTGGCAATGCAGGGAATTAATCAATTAAAAAAAATTAAAGACGAATTGGAAAAAAAAAACATTCTTGTAGTGTTCGGGTAATAAACCGAGATAGAAGAAAAAATGGGTTTTTTAAAGTTACCTTTCAAAAAATTAAGGAGCTTGACAATGAACAATTTTTTTATTTATACAAGAATGAACCCAGAAATTTATGAGCTTCTTTTAAATTTAATTAAACCCGACTTGGTGAAGATATCAATAAGAGAACCAATCCAACCAGAATGTCGACTGGCTGTAACATTGTTGTAATAACATTTATTTAATCTAATTTTCACATTATAAATAATTTGCGTTTTTACACCCTTTATGATATTTCTTAGATATTTATGATTTATTTTTTGTATACTAAATTTTATATATAGTGATTCTATTTTGTTCCTGTGGATAGTAAGAAATTAACTAAAACACGTACTTACGTTTGTACATTTTTTTATTTATTTCAACAGCCACAAATATTAATAAAATAAAAAAGTATAAATAATAATAATTATTTTATTTTATATCACAAATTTTCAAGTAATAACATGTCAACATCAAATGTCAAATTTCCGTGCAGAATGTGTGAATGGAATCGCCCTTTCCTTAAGCCAGCTAAAGTTAACGAAAACTTGACGAAATTCTCTGATATTCCTATTATGGTTTCACAATACAATTTACATGTACATTTCCTTAAGTTGGCTTAAGCCAACTAAAGTTCATTATAGCTGAGCCTTTACGCATAAAAGTTACTGTATTTTATTATAGTAAAAAATAAATTCTTTTAGATGGTACCTATTTCAAAAATCATTAATTTATATTTTTTGGGCAAAAATTTCAGAAATATCCCTTTTTGCAACAAAATGTTTAATTTGTACCCCCTTGCAACTGTAAAAAGTAATTTATTTTCGAATGTAGTGTGTATTAAGTAATATTGAAACAAAAAGACCTCTTTAATTCATTTTTATTTTTTTAACTTCATAAAAAAATGTTCTCAAAATAAAATAAAAAACATAAATTTGTACAAATAATAACAAAAAATATAATATTATTAAATTTATTTTTTTTAAATATATTGAAATAAAATCTTTTCAAGTCTTAAATCTTATAAATTACATAAAATAATTTTCAGATTGTTTCATTACAGACTACTATCATTAACTAACCACTACAAACTACTATAAATTTTACTAGATTTTCAATCGTATACTAGACAACCAAAATGTTTCAAAAATCTTCACATTCTCTTCTATGGTCTTATTATATTTCCCTGTTTCTTTATTTTTTTCTAATCAGCCGAATACGCGATCAAGTGTAAATATGAATGTCCAACAATTGGTTTACTAATGTTGATGGGAGCTTTATTACTCAACCAAGTTCATAACATTTCAATCGAAATATGGTTTTTATTTTGGCCGAACAGCCATCAGAAAAAAATTTAATTGTGTGAATCGATTCCAAATTAGTATTATTTATAACGATCAAAATCAATTCGTTAAGCATTTTCTATGTTCATCACCAAGTGTTTTCTGTTGTTTGCTTGTCTTTAAATGACCCAAGCACAAACCGTAAAATTAGCGGTTATTAAAAATTAGCAACAAATCACAAAAACGTTAAAATATTTGTCCCCTTTTGCAATTTTATTTTTATTTTGCATTAAAATACCCAACAACATAACTCATTTTGCTTATAAATGACTAACACAGAGCTTGACCCAATCAGCAAATAATCTAAAGTTTGGGTTGTAATTATCTGTGAAATTACATGCATTTTGTAACGTTATTCTTTTGCTAGAATGATAGAGCTGTAGAACTGCCTGTAAAATGGTATATGAATCTAATTTTTTTCGAGAAAGTGACTTGTCCTCTTTGACACATGGATGATAGTTCTATTCTTTGATTTGTGATATTTATAAAACATAATATAATTTTTTAAACTGTTCTAATGTACTATCGGTAGTTTGTACTTTTGGATAACATTTGTTGTTGTTGTCCCCAAACCTATAAGATTTTATAGAGTTGGGCTGGGTTGATTTCTTTTGCAAAAATTCAAAGAAGTCTTTAGCTCAACCCTCTTTTCGATAGTTTAATCGGCTATTTTGGCTTGATCATCATTAAGTGAGCTACTCATCATGTTTCTATTTAAGTTGATTCCGAAGCAAGTGGTTTTAGATTTCCTTAAGAAGTCATAGGATCCCACCAAAATGCTATCATTGAATACACTATGGATTGGATTGAGGATTGACAAAATAAGTCGTTGATAAAAGTCAAGAAAGGAGTAGGTGATAAAGTACAATTTATTATATAGGATGCCAGATGCAAAGTTGTCGACATTCATTTTAATTATCAGTTTACAATCTAGTTTGACACACATACAAAAATACAATGAGCATGATACAGATTAATCTATAAAGATCAATGAAAGCTATACAGAGAGAAATAATATAATGAGATCTAAAATCGTTTCAACTTATTTTTAACTAAAACAAACTAAGACAGGTTTTTTTATTTAATTTCTACTAACAAAAACTTATCTAAAAACCAAAATTTATTTTTTAAAAAATTAAAATATAATGTACATAGTTTAAAACTAAATAAATTCACATTCTTCTTATAAATAATAAATTAAACAAATACATACATACAGTAGGTATTTGAAAATCCTTAAAATATTATAGGCTTACCAGCATTTTATATTTATGCATTTGCAAACTGAAATCTGACTATAAATTAAAATTTGTTTAATAATTTGTCTGACTGACTACAAATTCAAATTGCAATTTCAATTTCTATTCTATTCTAATTTTTATTTATTTTTTTAATTCCAAAATTACATTTTCACAATTTCCAAGTAATAAAAATAATAATAATAATAATAATACCATATTCTATAAATCTCTTAAATGTCACAATTTAAATAATTCATTCTACAATTATTTTTTCTATCCCCTCTCTCTCTCTCTCTCTTTCTCTACAATTTTAAAGAAAAATATTTTAATACTATCAGCCGGAAAGAGATAAATAATAGTAAAAGAGATAATCTTTTTGTCATGACCTTGAACTTTGCACGAATCCATTTTACATATATATATATATATATATAATAAATGTGATGAAAAAGTTCATTAGTTTGCGGAAATCAATTGTACAATACAAACGGAAGACTTAAAAGATTTGATACAAAAAAAAAACAAACAAAGACAAAACAAAATGAATGTATGTTTTTTGCATTATGTACACATACATTCATACATAGATATCGTCGGCTTAGTGCTTGTTTCGGACAAACGCCATTTTTACATTTTTTGTTCTAAATATGTTTTCTAGTGTTTATGAGGGTGATCTTTCAGAATTTCTTATCGGATTTGTCCTATCTCCAATAAGTTTTGAGATATGTTATGTCCGTTTTCGTACAAATCCACATTTTTTAAATCTTATTATTGCTTATTTCGGATAATTCCATGTCTTTCGGATTTGTCCGCCTGCCACCATATAGTTTTCTAAAAATTGGTTGAGAAAACTTAAGTCGGACAACTACATTTCCAATGGAAATGTCCTAACATATATATATATTGTTTTGTTACTTATTTCGGCTTAATCCATTTATTAAATGACTATATTGTGTTAAACCTATTTAATATATCCGAACAAATAAAAAATCATATCAGTGCTTATTTTGGACAAATGCATATACTTTTACATATCAGTTAATTGTTAGCGTGGAGTTGTCCGAAAAGGAAATATTTTATTGTACTTTAATTTCGTACATCTCCATTTAACGAGAGTGAGAGTTTATAAAAAACTATAAAAGAGAAGACAATATTTTTTACATTAGTCATTCTTTCGCCAAGCATCGAAGCGTGAGGTTGTGTTGAACAATGGAATCACCACCACCAGATTTGTCGTTAGAATTAACTAAGTAAGTGTTTTTGTTCTTATATAAATTATTAAATGATATTTATTTTATTTATTATGCATTTTAGTATGATGGAATCGATTTTTGGAAGTAGTTCTGAAAGTGAATATCTCGTTTCAGCTGCAAAAGGAAGAGGGAAGTCATTACAGGAAGGAATTGCCTCAGAAAACTCCATAATTGACTTTTCAGGTAAAATTTTATTTTGTTTTTATTTAGTATGATAATCTATTATTAATTCACTAGCTCCGTTACCCGTCATAAATGACGGAAGTTGTATATGTATAACTTTTAATAAACTATGTAAATAATAACAAATAAGAACATTTTTCATAATTATTAATAAATTTATTGGGTGAAAGATAATATCTTTTGAATGTGGCCTCCTTTTATTTATTACAGATGATGATCTAATTAACGATCCAAATTTTTCTCCCCAAACTGAAGCGAATGAAAATAGACTTTCCACTAAATTCAGTGATATCAGTGGTAAAAATATTTTAAATATTTAATTATAAAAAATTTAATTGAATTGTCTTACTAGATTTTTCCGAGAGAGAAAATTCAAGTTTAAGAAGTTTACCATCCAGTCTTACTACAAATTCGACACCCATACCAAAAAAAAGGAAACGTAGACAACCAAAATTATGGCAGCGAAATATCAAAAAGAAGCTCAGAGAATCTGGACAGCCCTATGTTAATGAAAAGGGTAAGTCATGGGAGGAAAAACAAATGAAACCTGGCTGTAAACACACCTGCTTCTTTATGTGTTCAAAGATTTTTGGTGAAAACGATAGACAAAAAATTTTTGATTCGTTTTGGAGTCTAAGTGACGATGAAAAAACCATGTTTTATTTTAAATATGTAAAACAAAAAGCTGTCAAATCAAAATAATATTTATGTTCAGGTTTAAAAAACTGAAATAAATTTATTTTTTAAATAAAGGTGAATTTACTGGTTCGGATAGATTTAGCCGAACTCATGCGCATGCATAAATTTTGTATGAAAAATGACAGAATTCAAATTTTCATACAAAATTTATGAGTGCGCATGAGTTTGGCTAAATCTATCCGAATCAATGAATTCATCTTAAATGTAGAATAAACTAAAAACTGCCAAATCAAAATAATATTAATCTTTTGTACTTAAGGTTAAAAAAGTGAAATAAATTTAATTTATTAAATAAATGTATATTATTTTCTAATTAAACATTAAAAATTATTGATCTTAATTTATTTCTTGTTTCGGACAATTCCAAATGCATTCGGACAACTCCATGAACGCATAAATAAAAATTTCTAAGTCATGGGATTTAGCCAATGGTGAAAAATCATGCTCTTATAAAAAGCTTCATAACTTACATCAAACTTAACTTCAATCCTTAAAATTTTCAAAATTAATAAAAAACTATACTTTCATTTAATACCGAAAATTTTATTAAAATCTATAGAGCAGTTTTTGAGTAATTAAACTTTAAACTTTAAACTCGTTTTCCCAAAATTCTGGTCGTTGGCGCTTGTCCGAAATAAGCACAAAGCCGACGATATGTTATGTATTGTATTTGAGTTGAAAAATTTTTTAAATAAAATTTATATCATCTGATTCCCTTTCATTTTCTTTCTTTGTACAAACCATATTATACATATAGGGAGGAAGTATGTAGATGAATTAGAGGAATGAGATAATGGCAAGTGCACTTGCCTTTGAATACAAAACAAGAGAAAAGGTTCAAATAAAAAGTATGTACAGTTGAAACAGCTCACACCATATTCCTTAAAATACAGAATGCTTTATTTTTATTGTTTCACTTTTTTATTGTAAATGTTTTATTTATTTATTTTTTTTTTTGTGAATTTTCATACAAGAACTAACATCCATTTTATACAATTAAATTTTATTATCAATCGAGGGCAATCCTCAAAAATGTGAATAATTTGCTTTAAGTTCAGTATAAACAATTGAACAATCTTGTTTCGTAGCATTTCGATTGTGCTTGCGAAAACAAGGGTTAAGAATTTTCCATAAAATTCATATTGAAAGTATAGTTCTATGGCGAATATCTTGACAAATATCACTAACGAAATTTTCTCAACTGCGAATCAGAATTTAGGTAATAGTTACCCATTCCGAATCTTCCGATTCTGTTATCTTTGTGTTCCGGTCGACACCATCAAAATATGCCGAACCCCCAAACCTGATGTGCAGTTTACTAGAACTCAAATCCAAAATGTGAAAGTAGCTCAGTGCTGGACATGGATCTTCCACATTTGGTTGTTACCTCCACCGTTCTCAGATACACTCTATCCTCTCTCTTCTGTTCTGTTCGATTCTGTTCTAAATCTACTGAACAAGTTTACTTATTGTTGTTTACATTAGAACCGACATTTTAAAGTGAATTAACCATGTAAAACTCTACTTGGTTAGTTTTTCATAATTCTAATCCAATTGTATCCAGTATATCCTATCTTGAAATTTAAAAACAAAAATAATAAAATTTTATTCTATTTTATTTTTTATTTTCTTGGATATTCAACGTGAAAATGAATGCATTAATTTGACTATTTTCAAACAAATTAAAAATTTGGGGTATCCAAGAAAATAAAAAAACAACAAAAATACAAACTAACCAAGAAACAACAGAAAATAAATAATTAAAATTTCTTTAATTTTTCATAATAACACTCCTGAGCAAAATGAAGTATTTTTGAACTCATCTTTATACCTCACAGACACTCTTTTTAGATGTTGAAATAAAAAACGTATTCAAGGTTAGTTAAGAGATATCTAGGCACTGTTCAACACTACACCCTACTTATAAGTTCAGTAGTTTTGAAAGAATGAAACACTTCTATACAAATTTTCATATATATATATATATATATATATATAAATATGTGTATATATATACCAATTTGTCATACAATATACAGCATCCATATTTGAATATAATTTTATTATAATTTATTGGTGTATTACTAATAGTACCCATGCTATATGCATGCATAATTTTAAAACAAATTAAATTTGGATACCCAAGAAAATAAAAACATAATTAAATAAAAAACCATCAAGAAACAAAACAAAAAATTAAATATTTAATAAAAAATTAAAAATAGAATGATCATGTACAATTAAATTAGGTTTAGATACATAATATTTCATTTTAAAATCGTCCTTTTTACCAAATTTTAAAGCTATATAATCCAACAATAAATACATAATAGCTTAAATAAACAACAAATTTCTATACAATAAAAATGTCCTTAACTTAGAAAGACGAAAAATTTATTTAAAATTCATTTGGTTTTATTTACAAAATTGAAAAATATTTGCTTAGGTACCTATATGAGTACAGACATACCAACTTATTCGAATTTAAATACACACATTTTAGACAACATCAAAAAAAATGTTTATTATCCTAACTAAATCTTCCTATATATAGGTAAGTATTATTTATGCTCAAATGATAAATTTCAAAGGATATACTTGTGTAGTCGTATAGTTAACTATGTAGGTGTACCTGTGCAGATGTAGGTACCCAGAGATATGTAATTTCAATTTTAATGTGTACCCAGTTTGAATGTCCAACTTTTTTATTTCATTTTAAATAAATAATACAATATAAAGAGATAATATTTAAGAGAGTAACAAATGGTTTCAATTTTTTTTTTTCATTTTCCTAAAAATATAAACTTTAATTTTGTAATAATTTTCTCCTAATTCAAGTTTTATTTTTAACATGCATTCTGGTTGAGAATTGGTTACAATCTTTTTAGAAAAACTTATTTCAAAAACAAAAAAATATTTATACTATTATGAAAAATCAACATGTACAGCATATACGTACTGGTTTACATACATAGTGTTGTGGTTAAAATAAAATAGTAGAAATTTAATGTATATATATATATATATATATATATATATATATTCGATTACAGGATGTTTTTCCTGAGGATGGCTATCAATAATTTACAAGTAAATTAACTAGAAAACTCAATGAATTTGGATTGATCAAAGAAAAATAGACAAACCTCTCTGTGTCAATTTAAATGAAGTCGTCATACTATTAAAAACTACCAAATACTAGGCACATAAAACTAGATACCGAATTTGAATGGAAAGAGCATGTCAAGGAGATAGGTATTAACTTATTTGTAGCAGAACGAAATTATACCCAATAATTTTTATATACAATCAAATTTTTGAAGCCAGTCTCTAAACAGTTTCAAATTCAAAATATTTCCAACCTTTTTCAAATAAATTATTGCGAAATATTTTTAACACTCCTTGGTATGCATGCGTTAATGTTATTTAAATAGATCTTTACATAACATATGAAATCAAAAGATACGCTGGCTAGCATAAGATTGGTTTGTCTTTTTTTTTATTTCTTTTTTTTCTGTTTTTCATACTTAAGTCTACTTTACAAATCCTTAAATTTTTCGCTTAAAAATAATTTTTAAAATATGTGATGATATACATTTTTTTTTGTTTTGTTTTTTAATTATATAAGTTAAATTTTGACCAAGCCGAAGCTGTTCGGTCTGATAGGGTATTATATCTTAGAACAAACAAAAAAAAATTTATAACAGTGAAAATAGTCGAATATTTACTTTTCAATTTTACTGATATGCTTATCATACAGATACACGTATTTCGTCTACTACTTGCAGACTTCTTCAGTGTTTTGTACTCGATGTCGAAGCATATCAGTAAAATTAAAAGAAAAGTATTCGACTACACGATTATTCGACAATTTATACCAAAATTTTACTCTAACGCTGGAAAACAAGTTTTTATAAAAACCAAAAAAATTTAATAACTTAAATAACTAGGTACAACTAAAAAATAATACATACCCAAAAAAAAAAAATTATAAAAGTTTTAAATATATAATTTTTTTTTTTTTTGCTTTAAGTTATGGTCATATTCAAAAACTCGGTGATACTTCTTTTAAATAAAGAAAGGCTTTATATTAATTTTAGGTTAGCTGGCAGATCATTATATGATTTCAAACAGATATATAGACAATTGGACTTCTGTTTCCCTGTTTTGAACAGGGTAAGATAATAATTTGATTTATTTCTTGTGTTGTGTCTATGAATATCTATATTTCTATTGAGAATAAAATTATATATTAAAAAATATATTTACTGGATATTGAGTTTAATATAGCTGATCTGTTGGATGTAATATAGGGTAATTATGTAAATATGTATAATTTATCGTCTAAGAAATATTTTAATCTATTTAATATAAATACATATGGGGTGATTTTTTTACAAACTAAATTAATATGATCAGCCCACCTAAGATTACTGTAAATTATCATAGCTAAATAATTAAAGCTTTTTACTATTTCAATTCTGTCATCATTGTATTGGAAAGGAGCGTTGCTAAAAATTTTGTTTTCAAAAAGTAATATTTTAGTTTTTTTTTTAAATTTATACCTAAACGATTTTTAATTAACCAGGTTTCTATTATACATAAGTACGTCAGAGAGGATAGATGATTTAAGTTCCGATTCACAGCTTGAAGAGTATTTATTCATCTGAATATAATCGTAGAGAGCCTTTAAGTTTGAGGCGTGCTAAGTCATCAATTTACAGCTTAAATAAATAGGGTCCTAAGATTGAACCTTGAGACACACCTTTTTAAATTATTGTTGTATTGCTACATTTATTACCTATTTTAATCTTTTGTGGCCGGTGAGATAAATAAGTTTTGAAGAAATCAATTTGTGATTGTGTAAAATTCATATTTCGCATTTTAAGAAGTAATACTTCAGAGTCCACGCAATCGAATACCTTTTGGAGGTCGATAAGTATACACGCAGCATATTTACCCTTGTCCATGGTCTTGGAGATGTAATCAGTTAGAGCGAGACATGTCGCAGTGAGTGCGAATTTTGCTCAAAGCCAAATTGATCAGGGTGTAATATGTTGTTATGATTAAAAAAAATATTAATCCAAACTTTATGATTTTTTCAAAAGTTTTTGAAAAAGTACTGAGGACTGATATAGGTCTGTAATTTGTTGGATTCATTGCATTGTCTTTTTTATATATTGGGGTTATTATAGCCGTTTTTAATGATTCTGGAAAAACATGTAGTATCGCAAAAGAGATTATTATTATTATTTTCATTTGTTTTTCAAACTTAATAGAGATAATACTTAATATTGAAGCTCTTTCTAAAAATTTATTTGTTAAACGCCTCAAATGGATAAAACTGTTCGAACTGATGTGTTAAACATAAATTCTTCAAAAAACTTTTTTTGATCTATGTTGAAAATAAAAATTAGTAGTACATAGTTTTTTTTTCATTACTTTTCTTGGGAGTACAGGGCTTCCACTTAACATTTCCATCGTATTCGATTTCTAGCTGCTATTTTCTCTTGTTCCCACGTTTTATTTGTTTTTTCAAGGTCTTGTTTTATGGTCCTACGTCAGGTGTTCTTTGGGCGACCGAGTCTACATGGCTCATCCGCGCGATGTTGTTTGATGGCTTTCTGAGAATGTGGCCTATCCATCTCCATTTCCTTCTTCTAAGTACATAGTAGTAGTGCTTCGTAGTACATAGTAATAGTACTTTATTTTTATTGTAATAATATAATTTTACATTTCTGTTTTAATAATAAGAGATATTGATACTAAAGTTGGTATTTATAGCTAAAAATATTTTAATTTTATTTTACTATGAGTTTGACATAGATTAAGTCTAACTGATTTATGAATTTTAAATAAACATAAATTTTAAACTTGTTTTATTCCAAATTCAACCCTATCTTGATTTCTTAGTGTAAAACAAATATTATCTTTATTATAAAAGTAAGAGTTAAAGAAAATTAATAGTTAGACGTATTTAACAAGCTTTAATTCTGAATTTATTAGATTCTCACAATATTTTGGAGGTAAACAAATAGCCTCGGTCTAAGAGTAGTCTCTGTTTCTCTGTGGAACAATATTGATGTGGCTTGTATTTATATAAGCATTTTTTTATATATAAGAAATTTTTAATTCTTCTAATTTTAAATCTTTATTTTCAATAATAATTAACCCGTTACTGTATACTGTTTGTTGCAAAATACACCATCAATTTTATCAGTTCGAAAAAAGATGAATTCGAAAAAAGATGAATTTCTCTTTATTTTGGACACCAAATTAAATTAAAACATTGTTTATAAATTTTACAAACTTGGTAATGTTTTGCTTTGTACATTAATGGGTTAAATAATATAATAATATAGTTTTATAGCGGGTGTTCCACAACATGCGTATCAGCTTTTTTAGAATTAAAAAAAAAATTATTAACTAAATAGAGGGTGCTCTATTGATATTTCCAACTTCCGGGAAGGACTGGAAAAGGGTTTTTTAAGCCCGAAAGTCGCCGAAATTGGCTGAAGCCGAGATTTTGAAATGGGAAGGGGTATTATTTTTTTGAAATTCGGATTCTACGTCAAAAAATAAGAAACTTTTGTAAAGTAAAATTATTTTTTTTTGTTTTTTTTTTTTTTATTTAAACTTTGTATGTACCCAAAACTGAGATAAAAAATATCCTAATATGAAAAACAAATTTAGTTTTAAAAATGTTTATATCGAAAATTTCGAAATAAAATAAAAAAATACAAATCAACTGCAGTAAAGATAATTATATATCTGTTACTAAGTAAATAGTTTTAAAAGAATTAATTGTACAATTTATGGAGCATAATAAATAAATAAATAAATAAATAAATAAATTTATAAAAATGATTATTATTAATTTTGGTTTACCAAAAGAAAATATGGTGGATTTTTGTTTTATTTTTATTAATTTTAAAGGAAAATAATGAGAAAACAAAAAAAAATCGTTTAACATAAGTTTTTTATTTTTTGTCGTAGAATCCGAATTTCCAAAACAAAATACCCCTTCTTATTTAAAAATCTCGATTTTGGCCAATTTCGGCGAATTTTGAGCTTAAAAAAACTTTTCCCGGAAGTTGAAAATATCATCAACCGATAGAGCACCCTCGATTTAGTTAAAAAAAAAATTAAATCTTAAAATAACACCCGGTACAAATATAGTAGTTTTGTAAGAAAGTTACAGATATTAAATTACATACATAATTAAAATAAAATACAAGGTTTGATAAAATTTGATGACGTAAAGCTATTGCCGGATCGTACACAACTAATTTACATTTCCTCGCAACACTTAATAAAACAATCATCAAATGAACAAGTTTCGAGGACACCTTGTACTTATACAAATAACTTGCATTATAATTCAAATTTTTACTTTTAATTAGTTTATAAATTTAATTTTTCCTAAATATATATATATATGAATATATATATGTACATACATATATGAAATATAGCCAATGTGGTTTTTCATTACCTAAAAATACATAATTAACAAGTTGCCTAATTAAAATTAAAATACTTCCTTTGCTAAATAGTATAGAACTTTTCTTTAGAAAAAAAAATAAATATACAAAATATAAATAAAGATTTATCTAATATGTTATAATATATCTATGCAGAAATTTATGTATTTGTGCAAAATATCAAAAAAAAAAAAAAATGGACCACTTTTTAATAATAATTTTTAAAAATAAAGAATTTAAAGATAAAACAAAACAAATTGGAATTCTAAATTAATTTTTTCTAACCATATCACGTACTAGTATTTTCAAACTGGTACCAATTTCTGTAGTTATTAATGTATAGCAAAACTTCCTTCTGCGATTTGGAAAAAAATAGACTACAAAATAAAATTACTGAACATTTCAATACCAATACCATTTCAATACCATTCAAACGAGATACAATTTTTTCAAATAGCAATTATCAGCTTTCTGGGATAGAAAATTTAATAAAACAACAAAGTACAATTATTCTAAAAATTCATTTCGGAAATTTGCCGCATTTAGATTTTGTATCATATATATTTTTGAAAAATGTAGTTTTACTGCAATATTTTCTATTTACAGATCACCTTAAGAATACGTTAATGGGTGTATATCAAAATACAGAGTCAATTCATTCCATTTTATTAATCAATTTTAAATTGTAGTACAAACTAAGCGGTCTATCAAAATTATTTCACACGTATTTTTTTCTCATAACTAAAATCAGTAGTGGTATAATACAATATGCAAATAATAAACTATAAAAATATTTTTGTGAATGTAACGCCATATCAAAATTATATTACTACACATTTTGAGTTTTAAGACCTGCCTCCAAATATTATAAGATCAAATAGATTCGTTAATTCATTAATCCCATAGATACAGTGAACTCATAAAACTTTAGATGTAGATGATAATACTTATACGCTAGTTCTCTCTCGGTTAAGAGAAATCAGATTTCTTCATATTGCGAAATTACATTAGCATGTCACAGATAGAAGACGATGAAAAAAATTATTTTTGTATAAAATTCAGAACAATAAAAAATTATTTAGTATACTTAATACGACAAACCATACAGCATTGATGTAATTACTATCCTACAACAAACATTAAAGTCCTACACTATTATACTATTACTAAAAATACCAGTGATCGATCTATTCATGAATTATTCAATTATTAAATTATTTATTAATCAAAAAATATATATAAAATTTTATTATACTATAAATTATATCCTCTCAATAACAATACAATAAAATTAAAATGTCATTTGCCAATGCATTATAAAACTACCTATTGTCATAAAAACAAAAAACACATTAATGTAATTTAAAAAAATGTCTTTAAATTTCCATTTTCCTTTTTCTCAGATACTTCATTAGCAATACCAATAACAATAATAATCTACCATGATAATCTCTCATAGATTTACAAAATAAAAAAAAAACTCATCAATTTTCTTTTTTGTAAAAAAACAATAGGAGAAAAAAAAACAGAATAAATAAATAAACAATCAACCTACGAATATATCAGTCAACTTCATCTCTCCTATTATTAAACTTACCAAATTAATTCACCTCTTGGTGTCTTTTACTCCAGAAATATTTTTATTATTGTTCATACATACTTCATATAAGATAGAAAATCGCTTTTTCCTTACTTCAAGAGAGAAAAAAAATGGCGCTAAACTGTCTGACATTTTGTTTTTTTCTTTTCATTTTCCATAGTACAAAAAATGAAAAACAACAAAAAATTAAATATCCTTAAGATCTCATTTAAATTTTTCTATCATAAAGGATAATAATCAAAAAGAAAAAAAAAATTAGAGAGGCTGCACGTGGCAGAGACGCGTGATATGATGATAATTCTATACACATAATATACAAATTTGTATGTATATATATAAAAACTAACTGTATTATTAATACCATGACATTTTTATTTTCCAATTGCTATTCTTATCCATTCATTTCATTTTTTCTCTCTTTCACTCTCATTGTAAAATTTATAGCCCTTTTTTGTTTTATTTTAAATTTAAATAAGATGAATTTTATTTTAGAATTTTCCTTCCAAATTTCGAACAAGCATCATTAGACACAAGACACAAAAAAAAAATTAAAATAATGCCGTTATTCTTTTTTAAAGTCAATCCCAAAAATAGTTTTCCAAATTTCAATTACTATATAGAATGGTATGAGTGGTGAGTTTACAATTCACCATAGTTATCTTTAGTAATAATTTTCTACTGATTTATTGTCAAACAATACCAAACCATTTCAGGCTGGCTACTGATAAATTTTATATGAAAAGAAAAGAGTAAGAGATAAAAATAAAAACTTTCTTTGTTTTTGTATAAATTTTAATTCAAAAACACAATAACACACAGTAGTAACTGGTTGCTTGTTTATTGGGTTAATATCTAAAGATAAATAACTTTGAACTTTGTAAAAATCAAATTTCAGAATTTTATTTCTATCAAAAAATAAAAAAAAAAATGAAAAGAATGAAAATAACAAAAACTACAATAACGAAGGTTCTTCAATCAATACAATCACTAGTAGTGAATATAGCACGAAATAATGATTTACTCAGCTAATATAAAGAATTCGATTCCATGAAATGGAAATGAGAATAGAAAATTCTTCATATCCTGATTGATATATCCTTGAAATAAAAAATGTTGAACAGACAATAATAGAATAAAACAAAGAAAAAATAAAATATAATAAAAAACTTTCTTTTATTAAGAAAGTTGTATGTATTAAACAAGGATGGAAAGGATATTTTATATTATACACTTCATTACATCTGAATAAATTCAAATAATAAACAAAATTTTTATTTTATATGCGAAGAATTGATGGTACTTCAATCTTGACAGTTCTCTAAACTAACTAAGACCATCTTAAGGGTAGCAAAAAATGTTTCATGTATATATACACATATGGATATATGTATATTCAATGAATTAAACAGAAAAATATTATGAGCGTCCTTTCATTATCCACAATTCTGTGGCAACAATATATAACGGCTCAAGTCGACATAAGCTAAAAATGAGATATTGTTACCATCACGTTCTATATGCCAAAAACTATTTGCCACAAAAATCCCAATGAAGAATATTAGAAAATTATAGATTTGTACTAACACCAAGGTAAGTTCAGCTTTAGTTTTAATTGGGCAGTGTATAATGCAAGATCATTGTGGTGTTTCTGTTTGTTTATTAACATAAGCATTCTACTAACAACTTCATATTTACCATAATTGGTACGATGAAATACTGGACGAAAAATATTTTCCGATCTAAAGCAATTTCTGTTTTTTATATATAATTGAATCATATATCCAATACTAATTTGGCTTCAGACATAAGCATTCCACAATCGAACAAATACATAGAATTGTAAATAAAATAAATGAAGATTTTGAAAACAAAAATTTTTGCTCTGCAGTTTTTCTCGACATAAGCCAGGCATTCGACAAAGTCTGGCACAAAGGAAGTCTCTACAAATTAAAACAGCTCGAAAATCACCATTATTCTATCAAACAAAATGAATATTTTACCAGCCTCAAAGAAATCGTTCTAGGTTCAGTGCTTTATGGAAGATTAAACAAATGGAAGATTAAAGCCAATGAAGATAAGTCTAATCACGTTACGTTCACATTAAGGAGGGATACGTGTCCTACAGTATTTTTTAATAGTAATGCTGTTCTTCAAACAGAAAGTGTCAAGTATCTCGGAATGCATTTGGATCGCCGTCTGACCTGGAAAAAGTACATCTACACAAAAAGAATCCAACTAAACACAAATTTCAGAAAATTATATTGGCTCGTCGGTAGAAGATCTCAAATGACACTGGAAAACAAATTGCTAATATATAGGGTGATACTCCAACCAATATGGACTTATGGTATACATTTCTCTGTGTAAAAGCAGTTAGGATGTTCATTCCATAGACTTAAAATTATATACAAAAAAAAAAATTATGGGGAACAGCCAAAAAACAAATATTGAAATATTACAACACTTCCAAAATAAAGTACTGCGAGCTTTAGTTGATGCATCCTGGTTTGTGCCAAATTACATAATCCACAATGATTTGCGACGGTCCAAGATGATATTCACCGACAAAGCCAGAAATATCGTGTTAGATTTAATAGTCATCCCAATGTAATCAAAAGTACACTTATGAATACTACACGACATACCAGATTACAGCGAAATACAACATAAGACGTAATGCTCGAGTGACACTAAAAGTTAAGATTTGCATTGCAAGCCTCTTGATAGTGTGCCAGATCTCCTGGAGATCTGTAGAAATTTCTTTACATTATTATTAGAGAATATATAAATATTTTTTATTATAAATTAGGAAATTACTTTTATTGGATTGTAATTTCACATGTCTATTATTCATTAATTCAGTCAAAAACAGATTCACTTATTGTATTATTTTTAATTAACATATACAGATTGTGAATAAAAAAACAAACAAAAAAATATATCTAATATAAGAAATCTATTTCATTATATAAAAATTTGATAATAAATATGATATCAGCAACCTCCCTTCTGAATTCTAATAATCAGAATCCAATAACTTTAAAGCGGTTTCTATAAGGTGGCACAATAACTGAATTTGACCAGTGTAAATTACGCAATGTGAATCTCAAAAAAAGTTTTTGCGTAACTTTATTTCTTTTGATATAATTAAGGTAATGGGGCGACTACAGTTGACTAATATATTCAAGATTAGGGCGAACAAGAAACATAATAAGTGATTTCAAGTCATGTGAATCGTTGAATTCTTTAGAAAATCTTTTATATTAACAATTAAAAAACTAGCATATTATGTAAAATAATATAAAATTTATTTTTTTTGTCCTAAAGTTTCTATTTTGCAATATTATTCATTTTAGCATGAAAGTAGACTTATTAGTAATCACATTTAAATGTTGTTTGAAACACAATTTATAAATAGGATACCAAGGTATCTCAAGGTGTGAGACTCGTCCAATAGATTTCTTTTCAAAAGTATAATCAAGATAATCATTAGCGCCGTAACTAGGCAGTGCAACAGGTGCACAAGCACAGGGCCCAGATATATGAGAGGCTCTGAAATAAACCTTTACTTATTTTTTTATTTTCACAATACTAAATTAACGCAATAATAGAAAACTTCAATTTTAAGTCAAGCGTAACTACAAAAAAAAAATGCAGCTTTAAGCGATAAACACAATTGGAACTGTCGACGAAAAATTCGCAACGAAAAAATTAATATACATACGCCCTTATATCTAGAAAATGTAATTTTAAATAAAATAGTAGCTGATAAATTGATACTCATGATGTCAGAGAACAAGGATACGACAACGGTGTTAATATGTCTGGCAAATATAAAGGTGTAAGAGCACGTACTTTTTAAATTAATAATTTGGTAAATTTTTGTGCCTTGTCCGGCTGCCTTGTTCGGCCTTAATTTAGCTGGTGTTCAAGCTGCGTCTACAACACCTAAAATGATCACTTTTTTCGTACTGTGTTCGTTATTTAACTTTTTTTCATCATCGACAGCACGATGGGAAATTTTAATAAAATATTTAAAATTTATCGGATACAAGGTGGTAATCAAAGGCCAATTTAATGAAATCGTTAAGTTTACATTTATTCGATGTAAAAACAGCATTGAAATCGATTGCAAATGGTTCAACTGCATCAAATCCAGAAACTATATCAAATGCAAAAAGTTTGCTCTGACTAATTGATTATAAATTTATCTGTAATCTTTCTGTATGGAATAAAATTCTACAATTCACTGAGCGAATAAATAAAGCATTACAACGAAAAAATGTATCGATAGATCATGCAACAAAATTAATTAATGAACTACGTTGTACTTTACAGGGACTACGAGAAACAGGTTTCAAAAAAGATTTTGAAAAAGCAAATAATTTGGCTAAAACTATGGATTTACAAGTTGGATTTCGCAGTAAGCGGAGGAGAATAGTTAAAAAAAATAGAAATTGATGAGGCACCGGACACAACTTAGAAATATTTATAAATTGTTCAACTCCAGAAATAGACAGTGTGGTAGATTTAAAAAAAGCGGCTGCTATTCTTTCCATTAAGTACAGCAGAGATTTAAATATGTACGAGTTCTCCTGTGAAATTTAAAGTTTTAAATTTGAAGCATCAATATTAGTAGACAATTTAAAAACTGCAACATTACTTAAAATTTTTCAATACCTTGGATTAATAGAGTCTTATCCAACTATTAATATTGCTCTGCGATTATTTCTTACTCTTCCAGTATCAATTGCTTCATGTGAGAGAAGCTGTAGCAAATTAAAATTAATAAAAAATTATTTAAGATCAACTATCGGACAAGATATGTTATCCAATCTTGCCATAATATCTATTGAATTCAATTTAGTTAAAGATATATCATTTGATGACATAATTAATGAAGTTGCTGAAATGAAGGCCAGAAAAATCCAATTAAATAAATATAATTAAAATTTCGTATATAATGTGTGATGATATTTTTTTCCATAATAAATGTTTTTTAAAAAAGTTATTTAAGACATTTTGATATCATAATTGTGTTATAACTTACTTTTTCTCAAAAAAAGATAGGGACCCTAAAAAAAATATTGCACAGGGCACTGGAAAAGCTAAAAAAGGCGCTGATAATCATCTGATTCGGAACAGCGGGAAAAGGTCATTAAAGCGTATTTTTTTAAGTCAGATTGTTAATTTTACACCAATGTAAAAAAGAGTTTCAGTTTTGTTAGAGAAGGGATGTGTCGCTTGATGATGTAAATTTTTGATAAATTTTCGTATCATCTGCATAAATAGTAATTTTACTATGTTTAATGACAGAAGTTACATAATTAATCAAAATAATAAAGGGAAGTGGATCTAAAGGGGCTACCTTAAAAACGCCAGAGTAAGCTTTAAAACTTTCAGAAGTAGCAGATATAAATAAAATATTGTAGTTCTTATTAATTAAGTAGGAGTTAATACAATTGATAAAAGAAGGAGGGAATCCCGTTTTTTTATTTTAGAACTTTCAGCATACCGCATTTCTAGATCATCTGCATACATATATTTCGTTTACCCTCAACTGCACATTCAAATAATCCATTTATGTATAGTGAGAATAATGTGGGCCCAAAGCAGCTTCCTTGTATTACGCTATCCGAATTTCAATTTTGTTCAATACTACTTTAAATTCATTCCATTGCATCCAGCATAATGTTGCCTATCATATAAGTAACTTTTGAACTATCAGTTTCCTTTCCCCCTAATTCCATATCAATTAATTTAAAGCCGTAGTAATAATTAATCACGATATGAAACCATTCGCAAAATGTGTAGCATTTTGGAGCAGTGTATCGAAAACGAAATATCAGGTTTAAACTATATCCAAAAAAATTTCAGATATCGAAAAAAATTAACGCTACATTATTTTTCGTCGTTTTTTTTGTCTCTCAAGCCATAATGATACAATAATACTTTATTTTTTATACGGACCACGTTTCCAATATCTGCGATTGAATGCTTAGAAAATTAAATATTAAATATAAGCGATGCTAAAACGGCGTAAATAGTTCGATTACAAGCCAAGAATTCAATACCTAGTTTTTTATTACCTGTGCGACTTTAGCAAGCCATTCTAAAGTCGCACAAACAATGTTCAATCATTGTCAATTGTAATATAAAAAGCGAGTTAAAATAAAAAGAATACATGAAAAACTGTGCAAACTTATAAATACTATGTTACATATAAAATTATTTTTTGTTACTTCTCAAAAGGACTGTAAAGGGATGACCGTACAAATAACGCAAAAATTTTTGATGTAAAAATAATGAAGAAAAAAAAACGTGGAAGCAGATATAAATATAAATATTTTTCGAATTTGCATTCGAGGCATAAAATGGTGTTGGTCTGTGTTCACAATGCTTTATATGCTGCTATGGTTAACGCATGGAAACTTCGTTGTTTTCTGAGAACATTTGAAAAATAAAACATTGAATTCCGAATTTATTTTTGTTTAGTACTTCCTGAAATACGCTACAACACCTTTAAGATAAGAATTAGTACTAAAAGAGATCGGACAAATTTCAGCATCTTCAATTAAATATGACCGTGTGGATCACAATATCATTAATAGCGAGAAACCCCCTCGATGCCGTTACTGCAAAAATCAAACCGTTTTTAATTAATTAAAACAATGAAATTCTTCTTTTTTATAAAACAAAAAATTGTATTTTCTTTTGTAAGGATATTTATTCATTTCAGGTATTTCTTACAGTAGATTTTTAAAATAATTTTCATTAGGAAAATTATATCTTTTGATCCTGAAGTTTTGTTTTCGAAACACGTAATATATCCTTTCTATATGATATGATATGATAGGATATGATACCAAATACGTTATTTTTTTTCTTAATTATCTTAAAAATGCTTGATGTATAATTTTTAATTACTCTGGGTGAATTGAATCTAGGTTCAGGACAATATTTACATGATGGGTGGCGTATTAGGAAGAACATCTGCCTTTCAACCGAAGGGTGCAGGTTCTATTCCCGATGAAGCAAAAAAAAAAAATTAGCTTTGTGGGTTTTTTTACTTGATCCACTACAATACCATTTGTCATTGGGGTAAAATAAATGACAAAAAATAATTGAGAGTAACAAATTAAATAAAATTGAGCTATTCTATTTAACAATGCTTAGTTTAGTTCCTGACAATAGCAGTAGTTTTCCACGTCTAATGAGTTGATAAATGCTCGAAATTGAAGATATTGTAGTATAAGCTTGCTTAATTAAGCACGAAAAGGTGATACATAAGTTACTGTCAAGAGCCTTAAAAAAATAAATATGGGTTGAGATATTATACTCAATTATTTCCCCCTACATTTTATATCCGATAATTGCAAACCGTAATGGTATTCTTAAAAATCCAATATAATACAGATTAATCGATGTTCTTTCTTTTTTTTTTTAATATTCATTTATTTAGTATTAAATACTATTTAATTATAATTTACAAATTTTAAATTAAAGCTTATGTTTAAATTCGGTAAAACAAAATTAAAATGAATTTGAAAATTTAATTAAGAAAAAATGAGCAAAATAAAGTTTGTAATTACATCGGAAATTTTACGTTTGAGCTGACAAAATATAACTATTGTGTAACTTTAAATTTGACCTTATTGTAGTTCCTTTCCAGTTTTAGATCTGTGGGTAATTCATTAAACATCTTTAGACCACCATACATTAATTGATTTTTCGCAGTTTAACTTCTAAAGAAATCTAGTCTGAAGTTGAATATATTCTAGTCCCAGCAGTTGATGGCAGTCGACGATGTAGACGTAAAATTGATTAAAAGAAATGTTTCACACACATATGAAGCTAGTACAAATCCACGACTAATAAACTAAAACAATTAAAAAGATTTACCGCAGGTTGGAAAAGCATCGGCCAAATGCACGAATGTATAATTACAACACTGCAGAACACTGCAGAACACTCGCGACTAATGCATAAGTACTTATTTGACAGACCGACAAGAAGTATACCTATAAATATTCTTGTGATAACCAGACACCAATTAGTGTTCAACACATTTTCCAGACCTGTCCGCGCTACATAAATGCAAAGAGTATACATGGTATCGGAGGGTTAAATACTTTTGCTGAAAACTCTGAGTAGTCCCTTGACTGTATTATTCTGTTCCCCAAAACCATCTGATGTGAAACAACAAATGAAACAGTGAAATTTAAATTAATCTTCTTCTTTCTTTTCTACTTTATTTTTACTTTTATTTTTATTGTTTTATTTAAATTACCTAAACTTATACGTATATTCAATTGATTCATTGTTGTTACACTTTTTGTAATAATATTTCCTGAACTTAAAGTTCATATTCAGTTATTTTTTTACAGTTCAGTTATTTATAGTTTATATTATATATGTAGTTTTTGTCAACCTTGCTTACTGTTATAAAAACAAAACATATGGCCTAAAAAATCGAATAAAGTTTAGTGGCCCATAATAAGCTTTCAATTATTTTATTAGAAAGCTAACTATTAAGAAAGTTGTTTCCTTGTCTCAAACGTTAATAACACAAAAATCAATAAATAATAAAAATTAGTTAATTTAAAAAAAATAATAATTTATTTGAATTTAATCAAATGTAACTGAGTGTATATACAATGTATATTAATATTGGTTTAATTCGAATGAGAGATGATGTTATAATTTAAGTGTAAAGTTTTAGTTAAAAAGTTACAAAAAAAAAACTTTTTAATTTAAGTTAGAGAAGTGATATAATTATGTCTGGTTTGTGGGCGCACATTCAATATATTCTAGAAAAGTTATTCTTCTAATAATATTAGAGGTGAATTAAGTTATTTATAATATAATTTAAAATATCATGACGTCAAACCGAAGTAGGTATATTAAAAAAATTTTTTTAGTATTCTTTGATTGGGTTTCCTGTTTTTATTTCTAATAGACTAATTAACTTAGCTATTCAGCTACTTTGTGAAAAATTATTAGGTTCAAGAAACTAAAGCACAGGTTTTTAACTACAATGGATCCTAGCTAAGCCGCAGATCATCATCATCATCATCATCTTATAGCCCTACAGCTCTGGGTGAGCTTTGACCTTCGTCACTATGCTCCTCCAAAAAGGTCGATCTTGTGCCACTTGTCTCCAATTTGGGATTTGTAGTGTTTGAGCATCGCTTTTCACATTGTCTGCCGATCTGGTTCTTGGTCTTCCTCTACCACGGCTACTATCGGACTTTCTATTCAGCACCACTCCTTGTTTTGGACTTTCGTGCATTCGACTTACGTCGTCAACCCATCTTAGTCTTTGGACCTTTGCAAACCATACAATGTCCACACTATCGATCAAACTATCATGACAAATATTATGTGTTTTTCATTTGCATTTTTAATTTCTTGACTAAGTAATGCCTGACACGGATTAATTAGAGAGTAAAGACAATATATTTTGAAAAAAATTTATATAAGTATACCTAACATTCTTGTATTCTTGAACTGATCGCGTTTTGTACAAATTGCACAGTATAGGAATTAGTCTTATATATGTACATTATACTCAGACTCGGCGCTTTCATATGCACAGGTGGCACAGTAGAACAGGCTCGGCAAAATTTAGATTTAAACAAAAAAAAAAAAAATTAAATTTTATTACAAAAAAATTTAAAATAAAATTTTAAAAAATTAAAAATTTGAAAAAAAAAATTATATATAAAGATACTTAAATAAATAACTGTAGTGGCCTCGGTAGCCGAGTGGTAAAACACTCGAGTGTAGTAATGTAACGACCGAAGGAGCACGGGTTCAAACCCCGTGAGAACCGAAAAATTTTTCAAATGGTGAAAATTACTGAAAAAAGTAATTTTCAATACAACCACATCGGTTCAAATATAATTTAATAATTAATAAAGATATAATATAACTAATAAAAAAAAAAAAAAAATAATAATATAAATATGTAATATACAAAAATATATACCAAATAATTAATACAATTTAATAAAAAAAAGGCCCACATTTCGAAAGGGAAAAGGACCTATAAAGTTGGCCTACAGATTTATCTGTAGGATCAACTGTTAAAATAAATAAATAAATAAATAACTGTAAAAATAATAATATCGTATTATGGGCTACATTTCTATAAGTCTATTGTTGTTCTAAAATTTAATGAACAAAAATTTTTCTCTGTTCCATTCAATACAAATAATTTACGAAATCTAAAGAGTGAGTATACATAATTATAATGTTTATTCTTTCTCTTTAAATATATGTTTACTCTTCTCTATAACCACTTCAAATTAAATTAAAAGACAAAAAATTAGAAAACAATTTTTATCAGCTTAAAAAAAGTGCACCATATGCATAAAGCAAACTTCTATATAGTTACATACTTAAAAAAGAAAATTCCTATATAAGATTTCTAAATTAATGGAACACACAACTGTTCCTTAATATTTTATGTATACTATTCACTAATCACTATTCTATGGATTCTCATCAATACACAATACTGACAAGAGTTACAAAACAATTTACTCTAAATGTAAAGAGTAAAAAAAGTAATCCAACCCATAGTTATTTACTTTTTCATTAACCATCTGAAATTACATTACAATTCTGACTATTTAAGGCACACTTTTATCAACTTCAAAAAAGTGCACCATATACATAAGCAAGTTCTTCTATATACTTAAAAAAAAAAAAAATCACATATGATTTCAAAATTTTAGGAGCAGTCTTATTTTGTTGTGCCATCCATATGATAGATATTCGCTAATCGCTAAGAGATGAACAAAAAAAAATATTTTTCTATAAGATAAGATTTCAAAAGTTAAGGAACAGCAATTTTATTTTGTGCCACTCCATATGAATCCATATGAATTATGGTCGCTATGCCATTTTCAAGGCAATATCTAATATCAATATTAAATCAAAGAGTATTAATATATAAGTAATTGTAAAATAATACAAATACAATACAACTTCATCTTTAAAAGAAGTTATTAAGGGCCCTATTACACATCAATCATTCATCCATATATTGTCAATCATTGACCGTTGATTGACCAGTGATTGATGAGAAATGATTGATGGTGGTTCTATTCTCATCAATCATGCCATCAATCATGCAAGTAAAATTCCGATCAATCATGCTGTCAATCATCCCATCAATCAGCGGAATTAAAAAAATGGCTTTTTGGGGAGTGTTCAGATATTATTTTTTGGGAATGTTCAGACAAGGTTATAATATTAATTTGTGATGTAATTCTAAAAAGAATAATTTTTATATATTAATTTTAATAATTATAGCAATTATTGTAAAAAAACGATTAATATATTATTCAAATGTGCAAAAAAATAATTTGTTATTTTTTATACCCAACATTTACTTTAAAAATTCAATTTAAATTGAAGTTAAAAACATTCCCCCAAAAACTATATTTTCAATATTGATATATGTTTCGAAATTATCAATATACTCAGAACACTTCCACAGTGTGTCCTTGCAAAATGTATAAAAAGATTGACGAGTTGCTGATTGATTTGTCATCGGTCATCATTTTTTTCTTCCATATATAGTCAATATTTGGACGAATTGATTAGTGAAAAGAATGATGTGTAATAGGCACCTAAGAAGTAAAAAAGTAGGGACAATTTTTTGTGGTGAATTGCTTTTTTAAAATGGATATAATATGTATATTGTATATATTATGTTATATGTATATGCTTTCTTAATTCATACATAATGTTGAATCAGAATTAGTTTAATATAAAGAATGTTATTATGGAAAAAAACCACAACCAGATGGGAAAGTCGAATAGAAGCTTTAAAACCCTTAGTTTCTAATTTAGAAAATATTTATGAATCATTAGTAGAATTATCAAATGACATGGACTCTTTAACTAGACCTATACTGCAGAAGCTGTGGGTATAATATTTTAAAATTTGAATTTATTTGTTCTTTAGTAATTTGGGCTAAAATCTTGGAAAAGCAAGTAAATATAGCAAGTAAATATTTATAAACTCTAAGAATCTGTTTATCGACAGTTCCTAATATTTTACTTTCAACTAAAAAATTTTTTGGAAGCTTGAGAACAGATGAAAGTTTTGAAGTTTTTATTGGTAAAGCTAAGGCAACTGTTTTAAAGTTAGATATTAGTCCAACTTTTCCTTCGTCTTCAGCACTTAGAAGCCGTAGAAAACCATATCTTTTTTCATACGAATTCGGTTTTGTTATTAAAGTTAAATGAATTTTATATATTTTTTAAATTAAATTTAAAATATAAATTTTGAATTATGGTTATATTCGTCATATATTTTTGAATTTGTTGTTGAGAATTATACCTCCGCGGGACACCACATTAAAAAAATGCATCAAAAGTTCTACTTCAAAGGTGATGTGGAAACGAACTTATGAAGGGCGGCTATCTGAAAAAGTGCACCGGGAGACAAAATGTATAGCGCCGGCGATAATTATACTATATTTAAATTTGTAAATATTCTCGAATGCGATAATCTATACCCGCGGCTCCCAAACTATCTTCCGCGTAAAACAGGTGTTCCGTTGAAGATCATCAAGTGTTCCGTGAAAAAAACAAATTAATCTCGTTAGAAAAAATAATTTCTATTTATCATTTTATTCGTTCTTTAACATCAACAAAAAAAAACACCTTGTTTTTGTATTTGATTTGTTCTTCTCAAGCACATGTGGTTGAAGAAACAAACAAGTGTATAATAATAAGCCGGTGCTATCTAAGACTACTCCAAAATGAAAATATGATGATAGTTACTTAAATTTTGGTTTGACGTATACTGGAAATACAGATGTTCCTGACGCATTATGTGTTTTATGTAGGAAAATTCTATCAAATAGTTCAATGGCTTCAGCTAAACTTCACAGACATTACGAAACAAACCACGCTGAGTATAAAGAAAAAGATATAAATTTCTTTAAAAGACAACTTGAGTTACTGGAAAAATCTCAACAACAAATGAGAAAACTTGTGAAAACTGAAAATGAAAATGCAACAGAGGCATCTTTTCGCTGAGTTACCGCATTGCCCATAATGGTGGAGTAATGGTATCCAACTGTATAAGCAATTGGAGAGACGCTTATTAAACCTTGTGTAACAGACATTGTATCCTGTATGTTAAATGAATAATACGCTAAAAAAAACTGATGCACTACAATTATCCAATAATACTGTTTCGCGCCGCGTTAAAGGTCTTTCTACTGATATGAAGACAAAGCTAATTAATCGACATAATCGGCTTTGAAGAAGATTTACTATTGTATTAACAATTACATTACATTAGAATTGTATTAATAATTACATTACAAAACACGAAATCGAATGGAAGAAATGCATTGATATTTGTACAGATGGTGCACAAGCCATGGTATCAAAGATGAAGGGAGTTGTAACACGTATTTTGCAAGTAGCTATACAAGTGCCACAAAAAGCCACTGCGTTTTGCATAGACAAGCATTAATAACCAAAATAATGTCGCCTTATTTAAAAACTATTTTGGATGAAGCTGTAAAAATAATCAATTTCATAAAATCACGATCACTTCAATCGAGATTATTTAAAATTTTATGCGATGAAATGGGTAGCGACCACAGAGCACTTTTATTACATACCGAAGTTAGGTGGCTGTCCAGAGGAAAACATTGCTGAGACTTTTTGAACTTAATTGAATTACTAGTTTTTTTCTCGTCGAACAATTTGGCAAAGAATTTTATTGACTTATTAACCACTCCTTCATGGTTGATAATTATTGCGTATTTAGCAGATATTTTTATTAAGTGCAGAAATATTACAATTTTTAACGTACAAGATAAGATTGCATCTTTTAATAAAAAATTAAGCTACTGGATTTCTGAAGTTGAACAAAATAATTTTGATTATTTTCCCACATTAGAAGAGTTTTTAATTGAAATAAATTGTAAAGTAAATGATAAAGCCTCCAAAGAAATTTTAGAACATTTGCATAACTTACAGTCGAGCCTATTACAATATTTTCCAAATTCCCCTGAAGATACCTCTTGGATTAAAAATCCTTTTTTAGTAACAAATAAGCCAGCGGGTTTAAGCGCAAATAATTATGAAAACCTAATGGATTTAATTACTGACTCTAGCTTAAAACAAAAATACAATGAACTTCCATTAAATGAATTTTGGTTAAGCTTAACAGAGAGTATTCTAACTTGTCCAAACTAGCCCTTCATGTTTTACTTCCTTTCACAACTACATTTTTGTGTGAGGCTGGATTTTCATTTTATGCTGCAACAAAATCGAAGTACAGAAACCGACTGAATGCTACACCAGACAAAAGAATTCAGCTTTCTAATATTGAGCCTGATATAAAAAAATATGTAATGCAAAGAATCAAAAACACCGCAGTCATTAATAATAAAAATGATTTTTTTTTACTTATTTATTTTATTATTTTTATGTATTTCGTATATGTGTAATTGAATTTCAAAAAAATATGCTGTTTATTTTGTTTTTAAATCTTATATATAAGTATATTTTTAAATACACAAGCTTATAGCTTATATAAATAAACATGTGTTCCTCTGAAATTATTAGTTTTGCGAAGTGTTGCACGACCTGAAAAGTTTGGAAACCGCTGATCTATACAATGATATGTGATCGTATACCTAGCTTCAAAAATTAACACAATACCATTAAATCTTCGTAATAGCTAGTATTCTCTTTCAAATATTTGTCATCTTCTATTTTTAAAAACACAAAAATTACAAAAATATTTAACATAAGAAAAAATTAATTTACGTATAGTTATGGCTGTGTGGTAAGTAAACATATTGAAACAAATAAAACCACAATTAACTATCGTCATCTTTTCAATTCAGTACATAAAAATTTTAAAAATTTTACGAATTACGACATCGCATTCATTCACCAGCAACTTTGTTGTATTCACAGAAATGAGAATCAATTAATTCACCAGACCAAAAAATTATATTACTCAGTTTTTGTATATGAAATCATTTTTTCTGCAAAATATGAGTTTTTTCTTTCCTCCTTCTTTTTTGTACGATTTTTATTTTTCCACACTAAATGCGAATTGAATTGTAGTAACAAAGCAAAAAACACAGCATAAGAAAAATTTTGTTTTGTTGTTTCAAATTGGAGTATAAATTATACTATGTTATACATTTGTTTATTTATATGATGACGGGGTCCAATGTCTTGGAACTTAGGGTCTTTATAATTTTGTATTTTAAATTGTTGTTAACATATAAGCTTTATTACAATAAGTAAGTAGTGTTCGGAACTATTTTGAAGGAGTCCAATGTTTCGGGACGCTGGGCCATTTGAATTTTTGTTTTTAATCTTTTTATTGTTTGTAAATAGAAACTTTATTAAAATAAGTAACAGTCACTGATGACGGTGGAATAATTGTATTTCGCTAGGTGACAGTAGAAATATACTAATATTTTGTTAGTCTTAAAATTTAAAATTTATTTTTGATAACATTTCACCAAAACGTTTTTTAATATTGTTTGCTCTAAATCTAAATCTGGTAGTTTTATTTGTTTAAACATCGTTAATGTGTATCTTCATTGACCAATATCTAAATATCGTATCGTAATGTGAATCTTAATTGACCAATATTTAAAATCTTAAAAATTTTAACGGCTCTAAAAAGGGAAATAACATGAAATGACATTATTTTATATGAGAACTCAATGCGTACGACAAGAACAGTAAATATCATTTACTGGGGATATTTTCACAAAAATTGGGGATACTTTTACAAAAATTGGGGTTATTTCAAAAACATTTGGGATTTATACTTTGATACTACATGTATTACATGTCATTGAAAAACTTATGATCTGTTTAAATAAAGTAGATTCTTCAGTTTGGACTTACTAATATGAAAATTGAAGACATAAGAGTTATTGTTCGCGTTACACAGCATTCTTGTAATTGGCTCATAATTCTTGTCATAATCCAGTGCAATGAAAATTTAATCGAAAGAAGGGAGAATTCCTAAGAGAACGAAAGTTAATATTTAAGTTTATGTGTTCTAAAATACCAACCGAGTCAATTGCACTTGAGAGAATTTGGTGAGCAAATATAATATTTCGACGATTCAGCCACTTTACGACGATTAAAGGTGCTTTGCAGACTTAGAAGCTTAAGGCGGTCTCTGTAAGAGGGTAAATTATATGGGTCTGTCCATGAAAGACCACGAAGAGCGAAACGAATGGATCTACATTGAACAGATTCAATCCTGTCAAATCTCCAATCGTCAATCATGTGAACTTGATAAAAAGGTTACCATACCTGGGATGCGTATTCAAGTAATGGTCTTACCATAGTCAAATAAAAAGGCCTGTGACATATGGGTCCTAGTGATCTATGAATCGGTTTAATAAAGGCCGTTTTCTAAATTTGAAAGAATAGTCCAACTTTAAAAGACAGATTAAATAAAATTTATTTCTTATAACTTCAAGTCATAATGTAATGTAATGTAATTATGTAGCACTGTTGCAGTATATCAGTATAGTTATGCAGTATGTTAAATTTTATATTCTATAAAATTGATTTTGAATCGTAGTTGACATATGTAAATTCTGATGTGAATATTACAATTCATTTATTTATTTATTAATTGTTAATTCAAATTAAAATTATTTACCAACAACAGCTACGAATCCTATCTATATTTATTATTTTTGTCATATTTATTGTAAATAAAAGCCTACAGAACATTGTGCTTTCATTGAGAATCGAACTTGAACCGAACCTTTCGATGCTATACTTTATTTCAAATCATTATTTTATTCGTATAGCCGTATGTTTACTAAACCTAACTTATATAAATCTAACATATTTTGGCATTGCAGGATATCCGTAGATTTGCAACAGTTAGGGGTAAAGTTGGCGAATAACTAATGGTCTGGTTGATACTGTCGATCCCTATGGACTTATTGGTGGCTTACTATCGTTGCGGCAATTGATTATTGACGATTGTGAGACAAACGAAACGAAAGTACATTTAAAAAATTATTAAAGGCCCAAAAAAACAAAAAATCTACTGAAATAATTATAAATTAATATTAAAGTCTAAAAAATGTAAATGGCACAAGGTATCAAGTTACAAAACATAAATCAAAATAAATTCAATAATTCATATTGTAATTATATAAGTAAGTAAGTATCTCCCCCATTGTGCGAGCATATTCAAAAAATAATTTTGTATTAATTCCTGTCAAAACCATTTATACTCACTAATTTTGATTTGTAACATCACTTGAAATTACATATTTTTAAAATATCGGGGTTAGTTTCTTTATACCGGCATCACTTTTTTACCAATTTTTTGAGTAAATGCATATAAAAATAAAATATTTCTTTTAAACAGATGATTCAACCCAACCGTCAAGGTTTAACAATTTTTTTTGTGTATAAAATAAATAGAAATTTAGAGAATTCTTTGCAGCGATCTATTTTTGTCTAACATAAAAGTTCAATAAGCTATCTCCCTTTTTAAAACCAATAAATTTTTTAAGATTTCAAAATATTGGTCAATTAAATTTACTCATCTCAAAAAATCTTCACATTTTCAAAATCCTATTTAGAAGAAATTAATTTTACGTAAGCATCCGAGACTAAGAAATAATGCTTGTTTACTTGTTGTTTAATCTCGATTTTTGATTTCTCTATGATGTTATTTTGGGTACCAATTGACTCGAGTTGCTTCGTCGATAAGCTTGTTAAAAACTTTGACGAAAATGATGGAAACGAAATATTGGAACATAATGGAAGGAAATAGAACATTTTGTCTTTTTTGCAACAATACATTTTGTCTTTTCGCTCTTTTCGTTTATTTGCATTTTAAAGAGACCTATTATATTCGTAAATGCAAATAGGAATCATTTTCATAGGTGTCATTTTCATTAATAGCGCTTTCTATTGCGTAGCAGATATTTCTTATTTTATTTTCATTCTTATATGGTATAGTTATTGTCCTGAAAACGACGATGGTCTCTGGAGGAGAAAATATAAAGCCGCACTTGTATGGGCTGTATGAGCAAGAAAATACAGTGACTCGGACAGCTAGAGCGGAGGAACAAAAATGTTCCAGTCAAGAGAATCTACGAATCCAGACTCGAAAGTATAAGACATCTAGGCATACCAAACCTTCGTTGAAAAGACGACGTATCGGCAGACATTAAACAATTTCGTATCTTCAACTGTATAGAAGACGCGTGTGTCAGACAAAAAAGAAGGCCCAGGACTCTCAATCTTGGGGGAATTCCAAAAATTGTTTTTATTATGTATAAAAAATATTGTGTTTGTACTGGCCTGTAGTTTTATTATGAGTTCCATAAATTGAATAGTGGAGGAGATATAGGGACTTAAATTAACCTAAGTAAAAATTAATACTCAACTTACGCATATATCACTCATCTCAGATATTGAGTTTTTGTATTACTTTCTCTTTTTATTAAGGTCTTTTGAATGACATTATTTGCGAAAATATTAAGTGTACGGTCTGAATTTCTAGTCGAAAACATAAATTCTTTGTGTGGCTAAATTTTGATTTGTAGGTAATTTTACAGTTAATTTTCAATCCAATCTATATTCTCTATCACTCTATCGATAGTTTTAATTAATATCTATACATTTTTTCGTAACTTTAAAAAATAATTATAAAGAAGTAATGTGGAATGTATTAAAATATTGAATGTACAAGGTAGGTAAGTAGGTAGTAGTGGTGGCTGACAGTACGCCGATACACTTAGACCGGTGAGGTCCATTGTGAGTAATACCACGGGAACTTTCTTCGCGTACAACTAATTTGAGCTTTTAACGAAGCGGTGTATATTTTTGATATTAGTGCTTTCAAGGTCACCCAGCGAGTCCAGTAAGAAGGCTACTAGAAGGGTTTTCCTTTTACGGTAGAGACCAGGGCAGGAATAGAATAGGTATTGGACAGTTTCATCCTCTTCCTCCTCTCTTCATGTTGTGCAAAAGTCATTTGAGTGGAGTCCCAGTCTTTTGGTATGTTTACAAATCAGACAATGACCCTTAATGACGGAGCAAATTATAACATTGTTAATACTTACCCCATTTCATGTTTTTGTGAGAAATTAAATTTTTATTATTATAATATTATAATTTTTTTACATCAACGGCTTAGAAATTTACGAGCTAGCAGCTGAGAAAGTTCTGGAAAAGAAAAATAGTTTGTACAAATTTATAAAACAAAAAAAAGAGAACACTGCCATTTGTGCTCGTTATACACAATCAATAAAGGTGATTTCTATTCAACAAGAAGAAAAGATAACTGGTTATTTATTAAAATGTTCCAGTATCTACGCTACCTACCCTAAAGAAGTGCAAATAGATTTGAATAGGTCACACTTTGCGAAAGCCCTATAAATCATCTCTCCGGATGGTTTGACTGTACCTTACAAAAGGACTACCAAAATCATTATCAAAGTTGATTGTCTATATTCCAATATATATGATAAGACTAACTGATGACTATACGCGTAGATTATAAAAAAAGAACTAACAAAAAAACAAATTTAAAAATAAACCATAAAATGTGTACATTTTAAACCTACTCTTCACATTGAAATTCTGACATCATTAAGTATGTAGATACATATATCATGAATGTCACATTTTACTTTATAGTTGTCAAGACTCAAGAATAATCTACTCGTATGTGTTGTAGAAAGAATTTTAAATTTTAAACTTAATAAAATTTGCTGTGTATTTTTCAAGATCATCTGATTTGATATTATTTTATTTTATTTATTTATTTATTCATTTTATTTAATTTTTCTTTAATTTCATTGATAAGAATCTTGGAAACTTTTTTTGTGTTTTGTGCGTATGTATATAAAAATCACAAAAAACAACAAATTTCCTGAATACAAACATTTTAAAAATAAACAAAAAAAAAAAAAAATTAAATAAAAAAAATAAACTTTTTTAAATTTATTACTTTTTACATTTAAGTATAGTCGACATAGTATACACTTCACAACATAAACAAACATAAGCCCATATATAGAACCCACAAAAACTCAAATAAAATATCTTCTTTATATTGAACTTTACTATTAAGTATGTAGGTATTTCATCTTAAATTGAAAAACAAAAATAAAACAAAAGTTTTCATATGAACATTTGAAACTCGAGAAATTAATGGTCTTCTCCATAACTATAAAGAAAATGAAAAATGAGTTGATGTCAAAATAATAATCTAAGTTTTTGTTATTGTTTTTCTATTCTGGTATACAAAATACATATATAGTTATCTAATATGGTAATCAATAGATAGAATGATGGTTAATTTTTCTTTAAGGATATTTTATTGCGTAAGAGAAAGTCGGACAAAAAGTATTAAACTTGAAAATTTTACTAGTCATTTTTTTTATTTTTTTTTATTTTTTTATTATTATATTGATTCTATTAGGCGGGTAGTCTGAAAAATTGATTTATGTATTTTTTTATTTTTTATATTATTTTTTAGAATAAGATACGTAGTAGTTATAATAATATGGAGGATATGGTATTCGAATTAAGAATATCATGTAATATTTATAGAATGTATAAATTTTAATATTTACTTTTCGAATTGATATTCAAGGTCGAGTACGAGTATTACGATGTTTTTTTTTATTTTTGTTACATAGGATATGACTATGAAAATAGATTTTTTAGAATTCGAAATAAAAACTTTTTTTTTTGTGTTTTGGTTGATTGTAATTTTTTTTTTCTTTTTTGTATATATATGTAGAATTATATCTGTATCACAAAACTATCGAGAGACTACAGCCTCAATAGATAGATTTAAATGAAAATAAATAAAATAGTTTTAAAATGAAATAGGATATATATATAAAATACAGGATGTGACATCCATTACCGAAAAGCTTCCTATTAGTCATTCTATTACCTCAGAAATTATTGTAATTAATAAGAAATCTAAATGATTTCTGAAATATATACTAAGTATTATCTGTGAAAGGTGGTTAGAAATTTTATAGTTTGGCTTACACGCTGGGTGGCGCATGGCGCATTAGGGAGATCACCTGGCTTTCAACCGAAAGCAAAAGCAAAATGCTTTATAGGCTTTTCACCTTGATCCAGCAGTACCATTTGTTCTTTGTTCTTTTGTATTTGTTGTTGGATTGGTTGGTGCACTTCTTAAAGTTAAGTAAAGTAGTGGATTAGTGGAATGAGTGGAGTAATACTACGGTCTACAATTTATCTCTCGGCTCTTGGTTTTTTACA
Source organism: Argyra leucocephala (assembly GCA_963942445.1). Lineage (NCBI taxonomy): Eukaryota > Metazoa > Arthropoda > Insecta > Diptera > Dolichopodidae > Argyra > Argyra leucocephala. Next base: position 92,753,830 of record OZ012677.1, read on the forward strand.
TATATTTTTTCTCATTATACATAAAATAGAATTAACTATATATTTATTTTAAATATTTGTTATTGTTATAAACTATAAAATTGATTCTTCAAACTTTTATAAAAAAAATACATAATTTTATGTTTTTATATGGAAGAAAATATGTTACCATTATGGAACAACAGTTGAAATGAAAAAAAAAATGAATGCTGTGATTCCAAAAATAAACAATCAATAAGCTTTTAGCATACTTAAGAATTCAATAACTTAAATTGCTCTTAAATAAAAGGGAATATGTTGCAATTATTATGGTGATTTATTGCAAAGGCATTTGGAAAAAGTTTTTACTCACAAATATTTCTTATTTGGTCATCGTCTACTATAAAAATTAAATTTAATGTACTAAATTCCATTTTTGACCAAACTCAATCATTTAATTTTATATTAAAGAAAACAAAAAATATTAATTAAATATCGAAAAGTTTATTAAGAGTAAGAATATTATATTTTATAAAAAATAATTTGCATTATCAAAATATTTTTAAGTCAACAAGTTTGATTTAAGTGTGCTAAAAATGAGTAAAAATGGAAAAAACGTTAATTCACAACCAATGTTACAACAAAAAAATGTCATTAATTCTATTATTATAATTATGAGCTTTTTGCCCTATAACAGGCCCATTACATCGCTACAAATTGTTGAAGATTATGAAAAATGGCTAAAATATTTTGTTCCTGTTAATCGAACATATGATCAAGATTCTGATGCAGACTTATGGCGTGAAAATATTTTATTTGGACGTCAAACATCACGTTATTTATGTTATTCAAAGACTAAAAGTCTTCCCGAATACGTTTTAGAGACTTTAAAAATAATATCAGAAAAGGAAACACCACCAGAAAAACTTTCTTTATTATCAAGAATTGTTGATACAGAACAAAAAGCTTGGCGTAAGAAACAAATTGCATATAAATTATCAAAACGGGGAAATGTTAATTATGCTATTACCGATATTATTTTGTGCTCGAAATTAAAGACTGCTCCAGATGGGTTTAAATTTGCTGGCGAAATAAATGGAGTATTGGTATGTTACAAAATGGGAAATTTACCTGTGCGACAATCTCAACCTGTTCCTGCACTTTCAAATTCAAATACAAATTTAACTACAAGTGAGGTAGAAAAAGCGTTAAATAGAATTAATTTAAATAATAAACGACTAAGTCAACCACTCCCACCAGTTCCAACGGAACATGATTATGAAGAAATTTCAGCTTCGTTCCAATTATCACCAAAACGGCCAGCTCCAAAATCACCAACTTTGACTAACGCTGTCAATAGTCACTATACACCAATTGGAACATTAGGAGTTTATACAGAAATAGAAAGTGTCCAATTTACTTTACATCCCAATCTTGCTAAGAATCCAAATTCACATGGTGCTTCTGTCAAAGAGACTATGAACAAACTATCAAAATTTAATAGAAACAATGAAAAGGCTGAATACGATTTTCAGCTTGAACGCCAAATTTTATGTACTATGAAATTTTCTGCCTCAACAAATCCGTTTTTTAAATGAAAATAAATTAACGCACAACGAAGTCAACCAAATTATGTTACGTTGATTTAATCAATAGCTAATATTTATAATTATAAGAGCTGAATATTGTTAATTAAAAATAATAATTCTGATTAATTGTATAAATAAAAAAAAAACGTAATTGCGATAATATGGTATCTAAAATAGTTGTAAAATTAAATTATAAATAATGAGTTTCTTTACTATTAACATGTAATAATATCTTTATACAAATAATAATTTAACGTTAAACAAAATTTATATATTGTTGAAAAGTAAAAAAAAAAATTTTAAACCAACTTTACCGTTAATTTTTTAAACATTAAAATGAAATTTTTAATTCAAATTAAGGCCATCGTCATATTCACATAATATTATTTAAGTAGTCAAATAAATGGTATGAAATAAATGATAAAAAATCTTATATAATAAAACGTAACAATCCTGCTGCCAACCGTTGCTAGGTTGCTACAACAAAACAAATTAAAAAAAAAACCAAATTTTTTCAAACAAAAATTTTTCTTCTGCGATTGTTTATGTACCTAGCACAATAAAAAAAAAAAAACAACCTAAACCAAAATTTGTTCTTCTCAGCTGCTTCTAAATCGTATCTGTACTTAGTGTGTATGGACAATGAAAAGACTTCTAATTGTGTGTGACATAACTATATATTATTATGAAATTATGTATAGATAAATGGTGTTTCACATGAATAATTGTATAGTTATATTTTATTTATTTTATATGAATAAGTTGTTGTTATTGTAAATGCTGTATGAAATTATGAATAGTTTAGAAATAGAATTATAGATAATAATTTTCGATTTCAATTTTATTTTTTTAAACGTTTTTAATCAAAATAATTATGTTGTGAAACTGTATATTAGCTGCGGTAGATGGTGATCTAACGAACTACCAAAGTTTGCCAAATCTAATCGAAGTCTAATATAATTCGAATATCATTTGCAATAATTTTATCGTACAAGAAATTTTTAGAGACAGTCTAAATGTGGATAATTTTGCTAACTATTTAAAAAAAGCAATATTTTGCCCAAAAAATTCTACAATTAACGAACAATTAATTACAATTAAGGATACAATTAACGAACGAATTTTAAACATTTTGGAGGGAAATGTAATAACTTATTTGAGTACCAATTCCATTGATGATTGCGGTAAAAATGCAGGGAATTTCTGTAGAGTTTTTAAACGACTGCTGTCCTGTGTGCCTCCACATAATGGAATGCTTCTACATAAACTTAATTTGAAAATTCGTAGTATAATAATACTACTGAGAAACCTAAATACCAAACACTGGCTCTGCAATGGTACTCGATTAGCTGTAAATGCTATACAATTAAATTTAATAATCGCGGAATTCCTTGGCATAAGCTATAGATGAAACTGTATTTATTCCAAAAAAAATTTAGCTACAACGACCACAGAACTGCCATTTATTCTTAGCCGTTGACAATTCCCTGTTAAGTTGGCATTTTCTATGACCATAAATAAGTTGCAAAGTCAAACAATGGAAGGAGTTTAATTGCTTGAAACAGTATTTAGCCATTGACAACTGTATGGAAACACAAAAGTGTATGTCGGTTGAACGCATCCTTGCATCCCGTTCCACGTGACGTATATCATATTCTACTTGATAGATATTTTGGCAGCAGCCAAGTAGCTTTACGTTTTTTTTTCTCATTGAATTTTTCGCCAATGATGTCGCTGTCGTTTACGATGCTGAAATAAGCACAATATAATTATATTTTTTTTTAAGAAGATAAATATACCCGAAATTTTGTGGAATGCATTAAAACATTTTTTTTATATTAAAACCAAAAACACAGTCCGTTTTGTCTTTGCCTTTAATATATACAGAGTAAATTAACCTGAAAAAGAATATAAATAACATAATTGTTGTCGAAATAACAAATTTGCACCAATTTCAAAATAAAAATTTTATATTCATAGAAAAAACGAAAAACCTAACACACAAAAAATATTTAAACCATTAAAATGGTTAATTTGGAAGGAATTTTGATAAAATAAAATTCATTAAAATAAAAACAAAAATATCAAAATAATTATTTTTTAAAATGTAGACTTATAAATGCAAGGAAACCAATAAAATAACATTTCGAAAGTGGTTAGTTTTAGAATTCATTTAAAATCTGTGCAAATGAAATTTGAAAGGATCAGCTTTTTTATATTATTTTCCTTTTTCTTTTGTTATAAAATTCCGCCCACAAAAAGTTTAATGTGACAACAATTTCAAAATATTCCTTTTAAGGTTTTAATATTGTGATAACTAAATACACAAATCGTTATAAGAGCACAGTTTATTCTTTTTTTTTTGTCTTAAGTAAATGATATTTCGCTAGAAAATGGTGATTTAGACAAAACAAAAATTATTAAAATAAAAAATCCCAAGAAAAATTCAGAGTGCACTGTTGACACTCCAAGGAACATTTAAGAAACAAATGTACTTTTTTAAGGGAAAATGTACAAATGCAAATCCAATTAGAAATTTTCAAACTATGGTCATTTTAAATTTTTGCAAACCAAAAACATAATACCTGCACATCTTCCGAAATTTCTTTTTATTTTATTTTTACTTCAAATCAAATGCGTTATGAGATTAAAATTTCGTTTGAAGTAGGCTTTATACAATAATTTACATTTGTATCAATCATTCATTAAAACTTATAAGTTAATTTTTATATTATTTTTTTTTTTATTTATTTATGCTTAATTCAAACATATTACAAGTTACAATATCTTAATCTAGTACTTAAAATAAACAAAAAAAAAAATTAAAAATTTAAAAATAACAATTAAAATTACAATAAACTATTTTGCAAAAACTTAGCCTAAGAAAAAATAAAATAAAATAAGAAAAAAAATAAAAAGTCTTAAAATATACATATATACTATTAAACTAAAATTACATACGTATATATAAATATTATTACAAGTACAATATTATAGATTATGGTAGATGTAAATATAAAGTTTTCTTTAATTTGAATTTACTGAACGAAAAATCAATAAAATCTTTATACTCATTAACGGCCATAAACATTCTATTAACTGGTTCATATTTCCCATAGTAAATTCGGTGAAATACCAAGTTAAAAATACTTTAGGAACGGAAACGAGTACTTGTATTTAAATGGGTGTCAACTGCTTAACAGCCTGTGAATCAATTTCTCCATTTAGAATTTGCATTAAAAATACAATATCAGAAACAGTTTTTTTTTTTTTTTTGTTAATTATAGTGGTTATTACTAAAAAGCAATATTTTTGTTTTCCTAACATTTAATCTCATCCTATTTTTTTGAAGCCATTCATCAATTAAATTTAAGTCATTTACGATCGAGTTTTTTAGATCTTCCTCGGTATTGCAAGAGTACTGAATAACAGCATCATCCGGATAAAGTTGGATGATTTCATTAAGGTTTAGCATGATGATGTCATCGATATAAATTTTAAATATATCAGGCCCCAAGATGGATCCCTGTGGTACCCTTTGGTTTTTAGTTTCTAAACTACTATACACGTTGTTGCAATGAGCCAGTTCTTTTCTGATGGTAAGGTAAGACTTAAAAAATTTTAATTGATTTTCATTAAACTTTAGTAGCGATAATTTAAACAGAAGTACATCATGATCAACACAGTCAAATGCCTTTTCTAAGTCGATAAATAAACATCCAGTATATTGTTTTTTATCTATGCTTTTAGAGATAAAATCAGTGAGCGCTAGACAGGCAACCGTTGTATTTGATCTTTCTTTAAAACCATATTGTTCTTTATTTAAGACACCATTTTTCCTAATAAAATTTATAAGTCTGTTTTTTACAATTTTTTCAAAGATTTTTGAAAAGGAGTTTAGTACAGAAATAGGTCTATAATTAGATAAATCTGTTGTATCACCTCCGCCTTTATGTATTGGAATAACATTAGCCACTTGGAAAAACTGAATTTTCTATAGAAGTATTTATTAATTTTACCAGGGTTGGTATCAATTGACTATTGAATTTTTTTATTAATTTTGCTGAAATAGTATCACATCCAGTACCAGCTCCTGGTTTTAAAGAATCAATTATTGTTTTAATTTCATCTGGATTCGTAGGAGTTACTTTTTGATATATATATTTTTGGTGAAACAACCCAAGTAATTTTTATCAATGTCGTTTGATGTGGGAATATTTAAATTTTTTGTAATATTAATAAAATAAGTGTTACTTAATAGTATTTGAAATATTTTGGGGGTTATTATATATTTTATTAAGAAAATGTATTTCTGATAAATTATTTGAGCTTTCGTTGCAGTTTTTATTATACATCCTCATTTTATATAGCGCCCATAATTTTTTGCTATTGCTAGAATCTCAAGAAATGGCTCGATAGTTAAGTTTAGCTTGTCTGATTTCTTTGTCAACAATTTTTTTATATTTTTCAAATAAGTTAGCAGTTTTAGTATCATTAGGATACTTTTTTTTAATTTGAAGAAATAATCACGAATCTTTATTTTTTGCAGAATTTCGCTGTTCATCCATTCTTGTTTTTTTTTATTTATTATAGGTTTAGATTTAGTATAAGATTTAATCTTCAGTGTTAGAATTCCGACTGAATCATCAAAAGAATCATAATTTTCTAGGTTAATCCAAAGTCTATCTTCACCAAGTTTTTCATAGCTCAGAATTGTTTTGGTGATATTGTTTAACTCTTTTGTTATTTTTAAATTCGTACTTACAAAGAGCATTTGATGGTCAGATAGAGTTGTGTCGACAACGTGTAAGTTATAGTTATAACTAACTAAGTCTGTAAAAAAATGTTCAATTACTGTGTGGTTGAACTAATCCGAGTTGCAAACTTATTCATTAATTTGTTTTTTACAATATAGCCATTACAAAAGATTGTATTTAGGTGATTCTTAGCATCAAAATTATTTTTATCTAATAAATTGATATTAAAGTCCCCTAAAACTAAAGAATTTGTATATTCATAAGGAATTTCATCTACTTAGTTTACTGATAAAATTATCTAATCTGGTTTTTGTGATCTATAGAAACACATTATATTCACATTTTGTTTTAATAGTTTTACTATTAGAATGTTCGAATTATTACAGTTTTCCTCTAATACTAAGGTGCTACAAATATTGTTAGAGATATAAATTGCGGTACCATCATAAGCTTTATCGCGATTTTAAAAGTACGCTTTGTACCCTGAAAGATTAAAAAATTGATTTTCATGCTTTAATAACTAAATTTCAGTTAAAACAATAACGTGGATATTACAATGAAGATTATCAACCAAAATTTCTAAATTATCTATCTTAATTCGGAGACTTTGCATATTAAGATATATTATATTAAAATTTTCATTGTATTTCATCATTACATTTTTAGCACACCCTATGAAATGATTGACATTTATATTTAATGATTGATATTTATATTTGGAGTTCTTCGGGACTCCAACGTATTTAATTGTAATAGTTTTAGCCGGTCTGTACAAGGAGGGAGAATAAAGGGTCAGACGTCAGACAGACGGTAAACTGCGAAGAGCAAACCGAAGAAACTTTTTCTGAATTGCTTTGATCATGACATTATAATGGTGTTTAAATGATATTTTTTCATCAAAATATATATATACATATAATATAACACATATAAAAATATGTATAAACATACATATTTTTAATAATACATACTTATTATAATAATAATACATACTTATATAATTATACATACATATATATATTAATTAGTGTGGCCTCGGTAGTAAAGCACCGAGTGGTAAAGCACTTAAGTATAGTAATATAACGAGCTTCAAGCCCCGTGAGAACCAAAACCAAAAAATTTTCAAATGGTAAAATACTGAAAAAAATGTAATTTTCAATACAACCACATCGGTTCAAATATAATTTAATAATTAATAAAAATATAGTTAATATAACTAACAAAATAATACAAATATATTATAATAGTATAATATAATATTTACGTCAAATATATATACCAAATAATTAATATAATTTATAAAAAAAAAGGACCAAATTTCGAAAGGGAAAAGGACCTATAAAGTTGGCCTGCAGATTTATCTGGTATTAGAATCCACTGTTAAAAATACATTAATTAATAATTAAAAAACAAACTAAAATATATAATTATTAAATATTTTAAGAAGTGTAATTATAAAAAAAGTAAAAACAAGTGGCAAAATAAATAATAAGTGATATTAAATTAAAATTAATTGTAGTACCAAGAAAAAAACTGTTAATACATTTCAATTTCACATATAGATATATAGATTAGTAATATACTTAATAGTTTTAATGATTTATTAATTTTATTATATAATTTAATTGCCACATATTCACAGTTGTATGCAAACCAAATTGCGGCGGTCTTTTACGTTCTAGTTAGTTGAAACAAATTTTGATTCTTAATCTTAAACTGGTGACAGTAACTTTTTTTGCTCAAAGTAGTAGTAGTATGAATAGTTACCATATTTATTTTATACATATATGTATATAATGAGTTTGACTTTGAACTCTATATGGGCCAAAAACATTTTTCGTGACCATTCAAATTTGCTGTATGTCTCTAGACAATAACACTTATAAAATTTTACAAAAATTTTTAGTTTTACTTTTATTGTTAATTGTAAACTAAGAAAACATTTCTACGAACTTGCAGTCAAGGTAAAAACAAACTAATCAAATTAGAACGATGAAAAATTTGGACACAAAATTTTTCACATGACAAAAATCGCCTGTCCCCAACTGAAGTTGATTAGCAAAAATGCTAATTACAAAAAATAGAAAGTTATTTTAAAACAAGAAATCACATTACTTTCTTCTTAAATTTTAGTTTTTTGATTTACTGTAACTACATAAAATTTTTTTAAAATAATAAAAAATATTATTTTTTTTCAATCAAATGTTGTTCATGTAATTTGTCCGCTATGTCACTAAAAAATCGTTACCATAATATATATTCAAAAAATACACTTTAAATTTCCAACGCAATTTAAAAAGGATGACGTAATATTAGAACTATATTGCAGTAAATAGGAATTATAAGTTGTGAGCATTTGTGAAATTAGGACTTGTTAACCCACCGAAGTCAACGCGTGTATTAATTGTGCTTCTGCTGTGTCACAACGATTTTTCGATAAGTAATTAAATTTTTGCCATTTTTTTTTATTATAATATTAACATTTATAATTTAAGCTGGACGTACTAATTTTTGGAATTAAAATACATTTTACAATATGCAGAAAATAACATTTTTACGACATTTTTCCACTACGTTACACCTCCAATTCGTCACAGTTAGAAAAGTGACGTAGTGGACCCAATTGTGATGTAGCGGAATTCAGTAACTATAAATTACTTATTTGTTACTTTTAACCTATTATTACTTTGCTTTATTATGGCAATATTTTCAAGTAACTACATATTTTTGAATTTCTATATAAAAATTTATAAAGATACCTGTGTAGAAGTAGTTTTTTGCATGTTTGTTTGCTGCAGAACGGCAACGTCGATGCCGAGAAAAGCGCAAAGAAAATAATAGTAAACATGAAAATACAAAATGTTTGTTTATAGAAAATTATAAAAAAAAAAAATTATCAATGAATTAAATTTTTTTTATGTTTGATGTCTTTTAGGTCACGTTTTGAGTCCACAGCGTCACAGTTTTTGACGTGTCCCTAAGCAATTATTATAAAAATTGACTCAAATTAAAAGAAATTTTTTAATACAAATCAAGACATAATGATGGTTTTTCTTGGGGCTACAAGTTGCAATAATTTTTAGTTTCTAATTTATTGTACTTCTACATTTAAAATTGAATGTCAGAATTTTTATTTTAAAAAATTGTGATGAAGTGGAAAAATGAATCCCAAATATTTTAAAATAAATAAAATTATATTCATACGGTAATATTTTTTGAACTGCCCGTGAATAATATTAATATCGACAATACTAAGTAAAAGTTAATAAGTACGTATGAAGTAATAAACCGAGTTGCATAAATGTTACTTAGTGGACTTTTTTGTCCACCTTCTCAAGATATTAGCGCTATAAAATAGAGGTTTGGTTCAGTTGGTCACTACTTATTTACCATCTCAGATGCATAATCTATGAATTTATTGCATTAGCAATCTAAATATCCAAACAAACTAAAATGTTTACCTTTGATCACAGAAAATGTTATTTTTTTTTTTTTTTTTTTTTTTTTTTTATGCATAGCCAAAACACTAGGTGGGAACCTTTTATACCGATTGGTACGTTTGGCTAGGGAGGGAAAGGAAAATTTGGAAAGGAGGATGGTAAAAGGGAAGGAGGACAATTACGAACGAAGGTGTTAATGTTCGTCTTGAATTTGTTTAGGTCAAATATTTTATATTTATTTATTGGCCCATAAAATCTTTATTTGAGAGTATATCATAATTTTTGTGAATATATATAATGTACCTTCCAACCAACTATAATTAAATAGGTATTTAATAGTTCTATTTTGAATTGTTTATATTGCTTCAACATTTTTCTGACAAGAAGTACCCCACAAATTAATGCGGTAGCTGAGATTGCTATGAAACTGTGCATAAAATATTAATTTCTTTACTTTATTTGGCAATAAATTGAAATTTTTTTAGAAAACAACTGAAATTAATGTCTTGCTCCAGGCGTGATATAAGTATGATAATTCCATATTTATAGTGTTCATCAAATCCAATGTCAAGGTATTTGATTTCAGACCATTTTTCAATTTCATCATCAAAATGTAGATTCTGATGTTAATTCATGGCTCAGTTGAGTTTATATTAACATATATTTATTTTTTTTCGGGTTGATTGTTAATTGTTGAGCCACCATGTACTTTTCAAGTTTTTTAATTCCATTGCTTATGACATTTTCCAACTCATTATAACTCGCGTCATTAAAAATAAGATTTTAATGCATAACTATAATAAAAAGATAACTGAATTTTCAAAACCCATCATAATTCGGTATTTTTACAATGGATGAATAATAACTTGTAGGCTCTGACATTCCACAGTCAAATCGCTTAACACTTATAAAATTTTAGTTCATCCAAGCTGCTTCAAACTTCACAAGATTTTATCTATAAAATCCCTAACGATTCGACAATCATCAAGAAAACCTTGCATTGATGTAGCGATTAAATTACACCTATATTATATATGATATGGCACATCTCTTACACTTTATAGAGAAAATGGTTAACAATGGTAACATTCGTTCATTATTGCAATTTATGCTTTATCTTGAGTTGTATTTAAGCTTTTTAGGTCTTTAAATATATATATATTTTCTTTGAGTTAAAAGTATGGTATACAGTAGTTAAGAAAATTTGAGCTCTTCCTTTTCCTCATGTAATTAAAAATTGTAGTCGTTACCGCACGTAATGTATGAAAATTATTGTCAAGAACATAAAAAAGTCATTTAACAAAATTTTGATATCTAATATTTCGAATATGATTTATTCAGATTCAGAAAATAGTAAGGTCCGACAGACATAACGTATTTTTATCTTAAAATTTCCGGGTAATCTCGAATAATTTAATATTTTGCGTAAACTAAATAAATTTTCAGAACTTTAAAGTGTTAAATTTAAGTGTTTGAAACTTACAAAGATAATTAATTATCTCAATGCTAGAACTTTAATTACATCAATTTAAGTACAATTAAATATTACAGTATATATATATTTATAATTGTATAATAATAAGTATACATAAGAAAGCTATGTAAATAAAATTTGTAATAAGAAATAAAAAATGTAATTACCTTTGGTATTCTATGCTGTCCTTCTATATTATTATTCTGACCTGATGCACCAGGACCTGTATTACCAGGACCAGCTCCAACAGCAGCAATACCACCACCACCACATTCTAATACTTCGATTTCATCAACTTTTAAAAGATTATTATTATTTTTACAGAATGACAATTGTTTTTGAAGCGTAGATGTTTTACTATCGCTAACAATTGTATCATTTAAACCACCCCCAGTACCACCCAATAAACTACGTGTAGTAACATCAACTGTCATTTTTATTTTTTATATAACTGTGATATATTATGTATATGTATATATATATATAAGTAATTCTTATATTTTACTATATAATCTTAACGCCCTATTGTAAAATAACGTTACAAACGGCAGTATCAAAATAATTTTTTTTACAACAAATTAAATTTATTTCAATTTTGTTTTTGTTTTGTTTTTTATTTGTTTGTTGTATTGTAATATATATAATAAAACATAAATATAATAAATAATAAATCCTTAAAAATAATAAGAAACAAAAAAAAGCAACAAAATAAAAAAATAAAATAAATTCACAAATAGAATTTGTTATTTATTTATTTTATATTTATATACACGATATAAATAACTCGGACACATTTATGTAATATAGGACAAAGTTAACATTCTTTGGATAAAAAGCACTCATTTGTTATGTTTATGTATATTTATATATATATATATATATATATATATATGTAGTTGTCATGTATAATTATGAATAAATTTATGCTTAGTTTTTATAACAATTATAGTAGAATTAGAAATTTTTACTTATAAGAAGAATTTTTTTCGTAAGAATCACAGATTTTCGTATTTTTATTTGTTTATTTTTTTTTAAAACAATTAAAAAAAAAATTAAATTTAATTATATTTATTTTATAAATTTCCTTTAGTTTGATGTAACTTTAAAAAAAAATAAAATTCACATTAAATATTTAACATTTTATTTTTAACTTGGATAAAATAAATTATGAGAATTAAATTGCATTCACTAGTTTTGTTATTATTGTTGTTGTTGTTGCTGTTGTTGTTGTTATTTTTGTTGTGTTGTAAAATTTAAGGATACGAAAATAAATGAACAAATTACACAACATTTTTAAAATCACTTTACATTTCTTTTATTATTGTAAATTTTATTGAAAATCAATATTTAATATTAAAATATAATTTACGTAATATGTTGTAATATATTTTATTTAATTTACAATAATTATTTTATTTAAAATTTATGAAAAACAAAAATTAAATTAAAAAAAAGAGTTGCGATGACATTTTTGTACGCGTGAAATTAACACGGCGAAAACAAATCGCAAACTCACCAATTGGCAACTAGCTTATGAATGAATAAATATATTTTCCTTTTTTTTGTTATATTTTAGGAAATAAAGGAAAATTAAAGGATATCAACAAAGAGCTTTTAAATTTAATTCAATACAATTTCCCAATTTTTGTTTTTGTTATTTTGTAGTTTGTAATTTGCACATACTATTTGTGTATATACAAATAGAAAAACTGTTAGAAAACAAATTTTACAACGTATAAACTGTTATACATAATTTCTGATAAATTTAGTAAAGACAGCAACCACATTAAAATAACGAAAAGTTAAATAATTTGATATGAAATGAAATGGAAATTTGGTACAAACCAACTAAATACGATTATTCTACGATTATTCCACGATTATTATTATTACAAAATATAAATCTCAAATAAATTATATTATTGAAGATAAAAGTCCTTCAAATAAATTGTTATGTTTTTTTATTAATTATTTTAATAAATTTCTTTTCATACTACGCACTCAACCCAAATTCAATTCATATAATAATTAATAAATCCAGGATTTAGATTTAGGCATACACAAAAGTGTTGCAAATTAAAAATAGTCGTGAATACATAACATACTAGACTGATGGCACAACTTTTTTAATTTGAAATATTCAATTGCATTCCAATATTTCCAATTTGCAATTGACATTCATTTAGATTCTCTTTTCACCTTTCACCACTCAATATTCTTACCTTAATTTATTTCTCCAAATTTAAAAAAGAAACTGTCAAAATTTTAAACTAGTAAAGTAGTTATGCAATAGTGTAATTCAATTCAAACCAAACTCAAAGTCAGCTTAACGCTTAAGCCAGATTTAATCTAAGTTATATCACAAGTTAATAATATTATTAATATATCATTAATTTGTGGTTCTATACGGCTTCAGTCAAATATCATTCAACTAAGTCGATTTAATTTTAATATTGCCGTATTAATAATTTTAATAAGTCGATTTAATTTTAATTATTAATTTAAGTCAAATTACAATACCACGGCACCAAACTAGAGAAATTAAATATAAATTTTTTTTAGTATATAACCATATACTTCCTTTATGATATAACATTTAAAAAAAACCTTTTAATATATTATTAATCAGTATAACCTCTTTGTGTTTGTTTTAAAGCTACATATTCCTGTTGTAAAATGTTTATAAATTATTAAATTAAAATAAAAAACATTTCCTTCTCATTTCAATACCCAAAACAATAAATAAATTTATAAATTTCTTGTACTAAAAATTCAGTATCTAATTATTACTCTGGTGTCAAATAACCAAACTAAAGGTATGTAATGAAACGAAATTGGAACGAAACATAATAAACCGCAATGACAGTAAACAATACGTAAAATGTCAACATTTAAACTTGAAATTTTATTCAAAACAAAAAAACCAAATGTCATTCCTTCATCTACTCTGACTGAAATACAAAAGAAAAAAAACAACAAAAACAAGAAAAAAAATTTATATTTTTTTTTCAATTCCTTTTTGTTTAGTTTGTAAAAAATTTTCTTATCGGTACGGGGTGCGCTAAGTAATTTATTTTTGTTATAAATTTTTTTTAATTATTTTTAAGTAAATTTCAAATGTCCAGAAATTATTTTAATTTTTACTCCCATACCATAATTTTATTAAATAATTATAAAATTCAATTGAATTACAATATTTAATAAAAAATATAATAATTTTTGTTGTCGGATATGTTTTAAAACAAAAAAAAAAAAAAAAAAAAAATAGCAAACCAAAACAAGAAAAACTTTATTTTTATTCCAAATGTAAGTAAACTTTTTTTTTCATTTTACACATTTGTACATAGGTACATACGAATTCATGTTATATTTATTTATTTATTTATATATATATATTTATATAATATATATGATTGGAAATGCATGTTTTAATATACACATCCATACATACATGTGTACATTCATCCTTCCATACACTCTTATGTACATAAATATATTAATATGTTGGGAATCATAAAAATCAATATTTTGATTACAAATTAATTGTGCCTTGGTAACTGCATCAGAATTATGTATATAATAATATATATACTATACATTAATATATAATATACATGTGTTTTCTACACCTTTCTTGTATCTCTATCAAAATATGCAAGTTATATAAAGTACCTATTTAAGATAGGAAAATTCGTGCAATTTAAAATCTTATTGAAAAACTCACATTTTTCTTGATTAGTTCATTTTTGGGCTTTCGTAAACACATAGCATATAAAGCCTATATATTTTAGTTATTATTATTAATATTCACGTTTTTTTTTATTCAACACACATAGATACTTAATGAACTTATATAGGTATATAATATAAATTGCAAAAAAAAAAAAAATAAATTCTTATTACAGTATTTTTTTTTTCTTCTATTCTTTGTTTTGGAAATAAGGAAGGAAATTTTAGGGAAACCGGTAGAAAATATTTTGGGTGGTTCGATATTTATTTAATTTTTTTTTTTACTTTTGTTTCTAAAGACTGTTAAAATAATATTAAAAGTGTCTTTTATCACATAGGAAATTTTTATATGAATAAGTAAAAAGTAGATACATAGGTAGGTAAGTAGGATTGGTAAGATAGAAGATTAGTAGAAATAAAGTGAAATCGTGAATATGACTATTAAACACGAAAGTGGTATAAAATTTATTAAAACAAAAAAAAAAAAAAAAAAATTTTCTATTTTCAGTTTTGTGATTTTTATATATGTACATTGTATGCATATATCGTGCTGCAATTTAACATATATATGTACTTATATAAATACATGCATATATGTACTATTTTTAGTATTAAAAATATAATGCAGTTCTTTGAAGAAAGAAATTTAATCCTTTCTGGTGCACAAATTTGTTGACACATGTTCAATTTATACTTTATTATTTTCATTTCTTTTAATTTTAGAAGAGAAGAAAAAAAAATTTATATTGAGATTTTTAGAATTCTATGGTTTGAAATTCAAAAGTTCTGCTGCACGCGATGATTACTTTTAATCTACAATTTTTGATTTGAAACATTTATATTGAATAAAAAACTTGCATTTATTTTTTTATTATTATTATTTTAATAGATAATGAATTGAATCTACATATTTGAATTCACATGTACTGGATATTCGAATTTTTGTTTCCTATTTGCTCATATCCTTACCTATGTTTCTAATAAATAATTTAAAATTTATTATGTATTTGATGATGACGAGACTATATATTTATTATGTATGTACATACATATATGCATGTATTTATTTAGACAAAGTGTCTGAGTCATAAATATGACATATTTGTTTTTCTTTCATTATGATGTCATAATAATTCCTATCCTTACATTCCCACTGAAATTTAATAGATCCTGTGTGTAAAATATGTTGAAATTTATTGTAATTATTGATATATTTTTGTGTTTTATTGTGTTGTGGTTGACACTGCTTATCACGTTACTCTAAATTTTTCTAAACACAGTCTATGTCATAATAATTTACACAATTCACAACATAAATATGCATTTTATTTGTTTTACGATAAATAACTAAAATTTAGAAATCCATTTTATTAAATTAAACTTGAATATTTATCCTAGTTAATTATTATTACTTCCAGTACAATTTAAATGAAAATTTAATGTTTTGTAAGTTTCCCATGCTAGGCTATATCACTTAATAAATTTAACATTTATCTGCGCTAGTATAAAAAAAAATATTTATGTTGTTCAAATGAGCTGTAGGTAGGTAGGTAGTGTAGGTTTTCTTTCAACATTTTTGGGTAACTTAAGTATGACATACTTTACTTACTATACTGACAATTGATCAATCAATATTTATTTACACAAACGGACCTAAAGTGTTACATATAAATTTAAAAAATTTCAGTCGAAATCGAATTTTAAACAGTTCTTTACATAACCATAGTTGCTCAATAGGGATTCCCCCATTTTCTGAATTAAATTTTTTTTTGTAAATACAACATTTTTTAATCAAAATATGTTTCTGAAACAAAGACTTCTGAACATTTCAAAACATCGATTCAATCAATCGATATATTGTCGTATTGCAGCATAAAAATCACCGTTTAAATAATTGATTTTTCACAACAGTAGCTTGTAACAATTATTTAAAATAGTTAATTATGTAATATGTGTTTTTTGGATTTTTTTGATGTATTTTGAGTTATCTTGCGTGGCTTTGTGTTCAAACAAAGATTAATTTCAAATAATAAAGAGATTCTATATATATGAGTTGAAAAGCCGATAGCCATGGTAGCTAGTGCTTGTAAATCACTATTGTATATATATAATTTAAATTGTATCCAATAAAAATTAATAATAATAATAATAATATATGAGTTGAATAGGAACGAAATCTCGTCTCTAAGAATCTCGCTCTTTCAAAATGTTGTTTTGATTTCATTTACCTTAATTATTTCTACTCTTAGGCGCTGTCGAACCAGAAAAGGGATACATTCGTACATCTCTTTTTTCCAGAATATTTATTAAATTTAAAAAAAGCAATATTTTGTAAAAACTATATAAATATTTTTGAAAAGCGAGAATTCGTACCGGACCCGAGTTAAAGATATTGAAATATTTTTTACGATATTTGTTTTCCTTATTTTATTTGTGTCCTTAAAAAATTGTAGTAACTGGCAGTTTCTGTTTCTGTGGGCTCTCTATAACCAAATCTCGGTATAGGATGGTAAAAAAATTCAATATAAGGTAAAACCGCCTATTACCGGCAATTACCGGCAAATTATTTTTAAATCTTAAAAATAAGCAAACGGACAGCTAAATTAGGCAGGAAATATTTTATTTTCTTTTTTTTATTATTATTAAATTAAAGTTTATATAATATAATGCTAAAATTTACGTAAAGGAAGAAAATTTTAATAAAAATGTATTAAAAGTAGTGAAGGTCTTCAAACTAAAAAAAATAAGATTTTTTTTAGTAGGTGACTTAAGAATTCCATACATTTTCTTAAGGTGAAATTTACATATTTATAGCAAAATTTATATTTTTTATAAATTATACATTAGTATTAATATTTTTTCTATCTAAAAATATACTTTTTTTAAAATAAAAATATTTTTAAGACTTTGAAATAACTAACTTATTTAGTGCCGGTATCATAGTATTATAGGATTACAAATATTGACGGTAATAAAATTGTTTTAAAATTGAAAAATTCTTAATAACTAATGTAATGACAACATTTTGTTAAAGTATGAACCGAATTAAAAAACTGGCCCTTCAAAAATATTGAATGATAAGTAATGAAGAAAAATTGTTGGTCAAAGGGGCAATAGAGATTGGGTACATAGGATTTCCACTTTTGCGATAGACAAATAGCAATTTGTTCACAGTGTGGCTATTTTAGTTAAAAATTTGGAAAAGCCAAACAATTTTAAAAATGATATGCCAGGAGCAAAATGGTTTTCCAATTTTCAAAGGCGTTACCCAGAACTAACTCAAGAACTTCCATAAAATTTATCGAATCGAGTGTGCAATTATAAATTGGTTTGAAAAATATTTAGTAGAGCAAAACTTGCTAAACCTAAATAAAAATGCGGCACGAATTGTTAATTGCGATCAAACAGATTATTTTATGTGTTCAAAGGAAAAGTCTATTTTGTTCAAAAAAGGTTCTAAACAAGTATACAATAGAATAGTAAATGATGAAAAAGAGTATATCACAGTACTTATAATGACAAGTGCTGATGGTAAAATACTTTCTCTAATGATTTTTAAATTCATACACATACAAGGGATTGCCAGCACAAATATTAATAAAAATGCCCAATGATTGCGGATTTGGTCGATCAGAGAGTGGATGGATGACTTAAGAAACTTCCGATACCGTCCATTTAATAAATTCGTTGTATTTATTATTTCTTTTATCGCTCAAATGAAATTTTTGAATTGTTTTTCAATAAATAATATAATTGATCCATCCCTTGTTAAAAAATTACAATCTTACGACTAATAGCTTAAAAGTAAAAAAAAAATATTTCTTTCGATTTTAAAAGAATTAGAAGGTACAGAAAACTTCAATAGTATTTTTTTTTTACCTTACTTACCACTTTTTCACTTAATTATTTTGAAAATTAAGATTAAGTTATATTGGTAATATAAAAGTGGACGGAATCAGGGGACTGTTCAATTAATGAGGAGCCTGATTCCGTCCATGTGTTATTAGACTAGTTTTCAAATTGAATAATATTATTTATTTGTTATTTTAGGTTAAAAGCCTAATTAATGAATTTTGCATTAAATTAAAACAATAAAGATCTTCTTTTTATAAAAATTATAAATAAACGTCTTTTAATGTTTGATAAATCATATACGACGGTAATAGGAATGGAATCGCCGGTAATAGGATTTTTTGAAATTTCATGCTCCGGTAATAGGACAATTTGACTGGTTTATTAAAATTTAATAAATATTAAAAAATATTATTTTGTAATAGTTTGTATTACAAATATGTTCTTAAATGTTCGATCTGTAATAAAATCCAATTTTTATTTAAGATATAGATTACATTAAATTTTACAGCGAAAATTAAGTAAAATAACTCTTAACATGACGGTAATAGGATACTTTACCTTAACCATGTGATAAACACAGATGCAATTCAATATATCTACAAAATAAACATCTCCTTTCTAGACGATAGGTTGCACAAGCGACAGTAAGTATAGAATAAATATAAAAACAGTATAGTGAGTAGTTATGAATTATTTTGTGAAATAACTATGATTGAAAACTGAAAACAATTTCAAAACCACAATATTATCATAATATATATGAGTTATGCCATAATCCTTATACTTCCAACCCAAGAGGAATGATTAAAGGATAAAAAACAGTTTATGAAGAAAATACTTATGCACTTGTCCTGATTATTTTCGTTTTGTTTTAATAATTTACTAATTATTACCTATTCATCAAATTTAAATTAAAATTTTTAGATCTAATTATAAAATAAATCAATTTAGTAGTAAGCATCTATGAATTAAAGTATTATTAATCTGAATGTTGTAAGTAGGGTGCATAACTGCATATAGTAAAGTTAAACTGAAATTGTATTCTACACCTTTAACCTTTTACTGATGTGTAACTAGAACCAATGGATTTTTATCTGGCTTTGTGTAAAATTTTTTTGTTGCCACCATGCAATTTTTTTTTTAATGGGGAATTCTATGAAAACGTGACCTCTTCAGATCTATTGTACTTCCCCGTCTATTATATTAGTATTGCAGGTCTATGTCCTTGATGAATCCCACTATTGCTTTAATATCAATTTCAGAAAAAGGCAATGTGTATTTTTAGAAATGTGTATGTCTTTTTCGAGCTATGGCGTCACCATGCAATCAAATGAGAGTTTACAGAATCAAGGCATCAAACTAAAAATAGAAAATTTCTATTTCGAAGCTCATGATCCCTTAGGACAACAGATTGTGACAGACAAATTTTTGTTGTATTTTTATCAAAAAAAATGCGTATGTTCTGTTCTAATCGAATCATATAAACGTGACCTTTTATGATCTATTGTATTTCCCTGTATACTATCTTAGAATTGCAGGCGTATGTCCTTTGATGAACGCTATGAAACTGACAATGCTTTGGCCCTGTTTACAGCATCATGCTAATCTTAAAACTAGTTCAAATCATTTCTTATATTCTCATGTTTCAAAATTTCTTCAAGACCAATTATTGAAATATCAGAACACTTTTTACAGTTATTGGAAAATTTTTTAATTCGATTTTTCATTACACTATTACCAGAAGACGTATATATAAGTACCATCATACATTTTTAATGGCATTCTAGTACATAATATGTATGTATATTCAAATTAGATTTGTTTTCATTTCAAAATAATTTGCTCAATGCTTTATAAAAACATTTTATGTTGATGCAATAATCGATATGATATTGTAGTAGTATCGTATTGCAGGCAGGATAAAATATTCCATTTATTTATAGTGTTGTTTTAATTATTGTGGCATTGACTGTAGTAGATAAATGTATTTTTATTGAATTTTCAATACTCTTCTTTAGGATACAAACGACGAGTATAGTTAGTTATGATTTTTAGAATATATTAGAAATATATTCTTTACATAAATGAAAAAAAATATATAAAAATAATTTGAATGAAATTTTATTCAAAATGATTGAATTTCAAAAATTACATCCAATTTCACCGCATATTTTCATATGGTTCCAATATAGAAATTCTCAAATATCATATCAAAACCTAGAAATTGTGGTTTCAATTTAACCAATAAAAGAAATCAGTTGAAATATTATCAATGTGATTTGATTACTTATGTACATATGCATTTTTTTTTTCTTATTAGATGTCAATGAAATTTATGTTTTGATTATAGTGTAAATTGATTTAATATTTCATATTTTTTTCTTTCCTTTAATTAAAATTGAAATTAATCTCTCAAAGGAGAATGAATATCTCCTCTGCATTATAATAATTTTTAAAAATTTCTAAAAATGGTTAAAGAATCAAGAATCATTTAAATCTTTAAAAGGAAGTCGTTAATGATCTTCTGATTACCATATTTGTAATCATATATTTTCTATATATATCCAAATCCATACGGTAAATGTAAGTAGGTATGTATGTACATATTTGCATTTCATTTTTGTGGTCATTAACTTCTTACAGTGTCACTTACTGTAGTACAAGAAAATAAAAAAAATAAAAATTACTCGTGACAGAAATCAAAGAAATAAAATAGATATATATATATATATATATATATATATATATATGTTATATATATGTTTGTTGACTGTAGATTAGTATACATTCAAAAACCACGACTTATTTATATCGAAGTTGATTACACTGAGACAAAGTGAAATTGTTGTTTATTTTTTGTCGTATAAATAGCGAAAAAGAAATATAGTTGGAATTTTTTTTATACCACATCACACATGGTATAAGTTGAAGCCAGCAAGAAAAAGTTAAAAGAAAGAAATTTCACGAATAAAGGTTAAAAAAATTGATCTTGGGTTTAAGTAGGTAAATATGAGAAAATAATTCTTAATACTTAAAAAATACAAGAGATGACAATTGATTTTATATTTATGATTTTCCAATATTCAAAACTTGTATTCTTTAGGAATTTCCTCAGTGAATATGTTTTTTATTTCGTCTAAAAATTTGTCCACTCCTAAGATCCCATTGTCTTTGTTATATTTTTTGAACTTTCTTTAATTTATAAATTTATAAAACAAAACAAGTTCACTTGGTGGACAGTTAAATGACTAACCCTGCTTTCGGTTATTCCGTCTGCGCTGCAACTGTAAAAAAAATCAACTGTCGGACAACGCTTTCGGTTATGCAATTGCCGACAATTGACGATTTTTATGCTTTTGGTTATATAAAATGGCAGTCAAATTTGAGCATACAAAGCAGTAGAAAAATTTATATAATTAGTTTTTGATCGTTATTGTGTGTGTTAGTAGTGTGTGAAACGACAAAAAGCAGGAGAACATGTAACAATGTACTGTTTGTAAGTTTTATTACGTATACATTTACGGTAAAAAATTAAATAAAAACCAAAAATACACACAGTAAATCTCAATTCATAAATCAAAAGTTTATGTTCGGTAATATCGAAGACGTCTATTTGACAAATGATTGGTTGAATCAAAATTTAATTTGTTGAAATAATACAGATTTAATTCCACTGAGCATGTACCAATGCCTACGGGATAACCGGTAACAGTAGGTAGGTCTTTGATAAGATAAATAGCCTATTTTAGAATTTTTTCAAATGTTTTAACACATTACTAGAAGCATCAGCCCACCTGTGAAAATTGTATTCCACTTTGGATTTTATGAATGCTAAAAGGTCTCAGAATTTAAAATAAGTCATTACACGCTGGGTGGCGCAGTATGTAAAACGCCTGCCTTTCAACCGAAAAGTCCCAGGTTCGATTTACGATGAAGCAAAAAAAAATGCTTTATTGTTTTTTCAACCTGGTCGAGTACGTCTTGTCATTGGGATATAATAAATGGCAAAAATAATTGAGAGTATGATCTGGTAAAATGAAACTATTCTATTTAAGAAGGCTTAGTTCCTAACAATAGCAGCAGTTTTTCACATTTAATAAGTAGATAGGCAGTAATTTGTTAAATTAATACTCGAAAACTAGATATTGTAGTGTAAAATTGCAGTACTGTACTTAATTAAGCACGAAAAGGTGGTTCTACCTAAATTACTGTCAAGAGTGTAAAAAAGAAAAACGACCACTAAAACCCAAATACTTGGCTGCTTTGTTTGCAACATGGAATATACGATCATTCCAGATTATTTGTGTTCGATTTAAGTGCATAGAAGTTTATCGTTCCTGTGGCGAAAGATTAAAATTAAAGATTGAGGTTTTTCTAGAAATAGTATAACTCTTATTTTGGAAGTATAAGATCCTACTCTCTTTTTAAGCCCCAGTTAGTTATTGCGCCCAAGTAATGGCTAAGGGCATAATATATTTTTGCATGATGTCTTTTGGTTGAGATAGCGATAGGTTTTTTTTATGAATATCCTAGGATGACGTAGTAATCAATTAGTTTTGTATGCGATAGAATCGAAAAAGAATGCATTTTTTTCACGTATTTTAGAGTAATCGATGGCATTAGTGCTAGCAAGCGTTTCTATATATATATCAAAATGTAATCCACGTCAATTTGTTGAAATGTGATGTATAAATATTTGAATGTGATTGATGAATAAAAAAATAAACGAATATGCCTAAAATATTGGATAATCTAAAACCAAACAATAAAGTTAAAATTTTAAATTAAAATAGTACCTACAATCAAATGTGAGTAAATTGTAATCGTAATTAAATAGTAGAAATTCTAGTCTTTCTTCCAATTCAACACTTGTCATTTCAAGTAGTGATATGTAATATATATTCATATTCTGATATAAAAAGTCAAAAATTAATAGATATAACTCATGAATACTATTACAAAACCTTAACTTTCATAACACAATACAAAATAGAAAAAAAAATCACCTGAGGAATTATATTTTAAGCCATATTCTACTTATTAAAGTTTTTAGAAAACTTACAGTAAGTCTTGTCCAAATTAAAATTACAAATTACAGCTGGAGATGCAAAATATTTTACAAACTCTTCTTCAGAAGCTGCAATGAGGATATCAAAAAGTCAGTAGATGATATCACGAATTGAAAGCTGTATGATTTTTCAAAGAGTAAAGATGAAAGCCCCATATTGTTCAAATAATGCACCATAAAAACTTTGTAATTTTATTTCTGGCAAAGTCTAATTGTAATAATTGGTAAAAATCTGTTGTAAGCCATTAAATCAATTTGTTTGTTTTTATTATCTTTAATTTTTGATATCTGAATTTCTAGAAAATATTCAGAAAGCACTATAAACTATATGGAATAACCAAAAATTTGAACATTTATTCTGGTTTCAATTTCCCATTATTGTCCCACTTCAACATTTAAAGTCATATTAAATCAATGTAGGTTTTAAGTAAAACAAGAAAATTATTAAAAAATATTAGTTACTAAATTTTCTTCTGAAATGTAAATTGAAATTTTAAAAATTATTTTTTAATTAAATTAATTTTGTTACAGCATGAGTACTTACACAAATTAAATCACGATGAACTACATTTAAAAAAAAAAAGGTAAAAAAAAAAAATGAGCGTACTTATAGTAAAAGTGGGTATTGGTGACCTATGTCAACAAAATTTTGATTTGGTCTTTGTATTTGTGACTATGAATAATAATACTAAACTCAACACTTTAATAGCTATCATTTATCAATTAATAAAACATCACATCTTATTTCAGAAATTCAGTTAGTGAAAATCACAAAAAAATAATTAGAATTAATAATAGTTAATAAGACTTAATTATAAAAGGAATTAAACAAAAAATAAATTAAACTTGATAACAGAAAAACATATTCTTATATCACACGTTTGATATAATTAATTTGTCACTGATCTGCGAAGATCTATTTCCTTAACGAAAGAGATTTTCTTTGCATTGACTCAACATTTTTATTAATAATGTCACCGATCTTATGTCACAATATATTATTTTGGTCTGGCCACTTCTAATTATGACCGCTCATGATCATAGCCTTGACTTGATGTTCATCGTTTTTTTTCTACACCGGCGAAATATTCTACAAAACTACAACGGGGAAATATTCACCTTCGTACTACACAATGACGTATAAATTAACTTTAATCTCGGATTCTGATTCTATTGAAGGACTTTCGTTATGTTTATTTTCTATCTTCTTTTCAAATAAAACCATTTTGAGTTTTTGTTGATGTTTTATGTTTTATCCAAAGCTTTATATTTTCTTCATGTTTTTTTTTTTTTGTAATAAGCCATCCATAAATCACTTCTAGCTGCAGATGGAAAATTTTCTTTAAGCCATTTATTTGTTCTTTTGTTTTTTTTATCTTCATGACTTGTGGGCCAAAATAGAGACTTTTTAAATGATAAAATTAATATACTATAAGTACCTACTACTTATTTTTTTTCGTACTCTTAATTTTTTTTGTTTTATATTGAAAGATAGGTGGCATATTTGTGACCGTTTTGAATATAATTATGACCGCTGTAATGTTTAATGATTTGCAGCCTATTTTATTAAATTTTGTGTAGTTCAAAAAATGAGCGATGATTCCTTATTTAATTTACAGTAAATAAATAGACATGATCAATATAAAATTAAATATATTAATTAAATTAATTCTAAAAAACAACTACAATTTGAAACATGTAATTCGGATACATTTTGCGGGTGATTCGGCTCCAATAATGCTTGAATTTGTGACGTTTGTAGTAATTTGACGAAATGAGGCTTTAATCGAAACATATTGTAGGTCACAAATTGAATTTTATTTAGAAAGTACTTTATACTTTCCAAATAAAGTAATTTAAATTTATATAAAGTAATAAAAAGTTAACTATTTGGTTATACGAAATTATACCTTTTAATTCGGACCCGCTTTTCATTATTTAATTACTCAGCTTATTTACAAAACAATCACATTTTTCGATCATTTTACGTTAAAAAATCTCTAGACCTTTATTATTAGGCATCGATTTAATTTTATAATAATACCAACCTTTTGCTATAAATTAAAAACATTTTTATCAATTTCTCACTTCAAAGCTTGACGAAAACGGAAGTTACGAGAAAAAGTAAGGTGCTTAATGACAAATTGATTTTTTGACACGAAATTTTGACACGAATAAAATAATTAAATTTTTGAAATAAATTCCCAAAAATTATTCTTTTAGATCACAAATACCCACTAGGTCACGATTACTCACTTTTACTATATTAGATGTTAAAGAAATACATTCATATTTTTAATAACCTAAATTCCCTAATATACACGATATAAATTATATTAACAACACTAAACGGCACTAAGCACACCAGTGATGAGTTAAAGACTTTTTCGTCAGAACGCAGTAACATGAACATCAACAACAATTTTAAAATATTCAATATCTACAGTTTAAATATGTTACAACTTTTTAATTATAATTTTTACCCTCTTTCGAACTATGTTAAATAATAGTTAAAAAATTTAAATAATACCACTTTCATCCTACAGATTAAAAAATCACTGACTTAAATCAATTTAATCTAACCTGTTGCTAACAATCAATTTAATTTCGAATTTATCAAATAACACGAACAAATATTTTCTAAAAAAGGAACGAAGACGTGTAAAAGTAAACGTGGCATAAAAACAATTAAAAAAAAAACCACAAAAATTAAAAACCAATTTTAAATAGAATGGAATTGGAAATAATTTTATGAAATCTAGTTATATTTCATTTTTAGAATTGTTTTGATAAAAGCTACAATATTAATTAATTATAAAACGCTCCACTAAATTTTAATATTAAATCGAAACTATAATAAATAAGTTATTTTTTTTATTTTTTCGCAATAAATCGCACATTTTAAAATAATCGAACAATGAAAAATTAAATTTGAATTTGTGAAATTCATTCAGTTGAGTCGACAAAACAAAAACAAAAAAAGCTCAATAAATTATACAATACAATATTATGTACCTATAAGTACCTATGTACCTATATTATACTATTATATACATATATATATTTCACCAACTAGTTATACAATAAATAGTTTGATCTTCATTATAATTAATTTTTACCGATCTTTAATAAAATTAATGAACCATTAACTTAATACTCGTTCTATGTGTACAAAAAAAAACAATAGAATTTCCTCACAACACGAGTAGCAGATTTTTATTGTACATTTCCTGCACCAAATTGAAACAAAATGAAATACGTAAATTACTTCCATATCAATTTGTATTAAATAAATAGTAATTTTTAGCACATATGGTTAAAAGTCTTACATTTCCCACGACTAAAAACAAAAAAAAAATAAAATAAATCAAGTTAAATTATATGGGGTGGAATAAAATAAACTAATTTAAGTACAGTAAAACTTATAAAAGTCGGAATATTTCGGAAATCATAAACAAATGTGACTTGTGGAAACAAATTAAAGAAATTTTATATTTTTAGTAACTATAGGGCTTTTTTGGAATATCATTTTTAACTTAGTTTTATATAAGTGGGTTTAGCCTGCAGTAGGTATGTTTTTTTGTAAACTGCGTCAACTGTAAAAGCATAGTTAGTGTTCGTAAAAGAGAAAACGGCAATATTGGTAATATATTCGAAAAGTAAAACACTACAACAAATTTAAATCTGCAGGATTGTTGACGCAATTATGCAGTATGAAAGTTTTGCTTGCAAAATTTAAAATTAATATCAGATATTTTTTTTTCTCCAGATAGAAGAAAATCATCAAAAGAGTCTTCTACTTCTGTTCTTGTACCGGGGAAGAACGAAGTGAAGGACTGTGTCGACTTTAACGCATTAAAAACTCCCATTCTTTTGTTGAAATTAAAACTAGTCTTTAAGACTAACCATTAATACAATTTTGGCTCTATTACTTCAGATATCTTTATCCTAACACAGTTCGAACGGTTCCGTCCATTTAAGTCTTTTAACAAAGTTTTGACAGTCAGCTAAACGTGAAACTTCGACATTGACATGTTGAGAGAGACGACTTTTATGGCGTATAGCCAATTTTTTTCTTTCGTCTTTTATGAGAGGAACCCTGAGATCCCTATGAATATCAGCATTGCGAACAAACCATGGAGCATTGACAATGTTTCGCAATACTTTGTTTTGCAACGTTTGGATAATTTGAATATGTAGCTGTTTAGCACATCGTATGCTCAGACTGTCCTTAATATCTGATTATGAATTCAAACTTTGTTATACGTCGAGAGCGTAGTTGTTTGCCCAATTAGCCAATACAAATGTTTGTATTTTATATCCAGTTCTCCTTTTTTTTTTCTTAACGTGTTCTTTCCATCTACGCTTTGCGCAAGCGTCATACCAAGATATTTTGCAGAATTTTGATATGATATGATGACATTGTTTAATCTTACTGGAATGTGCGATTCAACTTTTTTATTTGTAAAGTTAATGTGCGTGGATTTCGCTTCATTCAGTTTAATTCTCCACCTTTTTCACCAAATGGAGATTTTGTTAGTGACTTGTTGAAATTTATTTGTAGCTTCATTTATATTTTTACCGATTGTTAATTTAGCCGTGTGATCTGCAAAAGTAGTTAACGTCGCAAATGTCAGATTGTGAAATAAAATGTCTGATATTGACCTAGTTTTTAATATAACTAACAGTACATTAAAAAATAATAATAAATTGATAATTTGTTTCTATTGTGAAAGAGTGGGAAATGGTGAATATATGAATGGCGAAAAGAATATATAATATGGCAATAAGTTTCTAGTTTTTATATAATTCGGTAGTTAACTACTTTAGATACCACAGTTTTTTAAAACCTTTCAAGATAAATTAACAATAAATCTTCCGATTACTTTTATTTTTTAAATAATGTTTTAAACTTCGAGAGTAAAAATTTTATTAAGAAATTATCCATATTTTGTTCACTAGTTTTTAATAAAAATAAGGTTGATTATTTTTACGAAATGTTAGGCAAAGTAGTTATGCGTAAACATTTTTTGCAGCTTTAAAAATTACAATGCAGTATGCATTTCCGAAAAAGCCCACTGTTTCAATGGAAGGACAAAATGCAATGTCAATGGAATCAAAAGTTAAGGTTACTGAATGATGAACGGCGAGGCTTATTGTTATTAACAATTTTATAGTATATACCCGTATTATCATTACTAGTGCTAGTACTAGTACTACGTAATACCCCTTTATCGTTATACAAAAAAGAAAATCTAAATTAAAACATTCTAGTTTGAACTACAATATCATAATTATGAAATCAAACCATTACCCTATTCTCAATAATATTTAGTGATAATAATTTTGTTAAATTAATAGATTATTAAACATTATTATTAATACGTAATTAGATTAAGTGATTGAAATATTTAATCTAAGTACTAATATTTTATTACAGACTTATATCTCATATAGTTCCATTAGTTGCGGTTACAGTTTTTAAATGATTTCTATTCCCATGTGTGTCTATGTGAAAAAACCATCTTACTTAATAAATGGTCAACTTTATTGAGAGGTTGTTACTCAGACATGAAACTTAATTCCAGTATTTTATGGTATCATTCTGGGTATTAAAACTTGACTTCCCTACTTAGTTCCACTACAGATTTCCACTTCCGCTATTGGGTTTTAAATTAGTTATTAATAATTTCGCCCCATTACTAAGTCCCATTGATTGCAAATCAACATAGTAATTTTTAGGTCTTATACAATATTTTGAAACAGGCGGTGTATACTGAAGAAAAATAAAATTAAAAAATTAAAAACCTGATTTTTAAATTATCCTCTGCAGAGTTCGACAAAATTTTTGTATCGACTGACATAGCGAATATGTTGGTTATTTATTCACTGATTAACCCTAAATTATTGTTTACTCCTAATATATATATATATATATAATACACATATGGATTAGTGAAATAAATACATAACAATAATGAATGACATTTGCATTGATAGTGTTACCTGTGTTAATTAACAGAAGACATGGCATCATATTCAAAGTATAGTAGCGGTTCAAACAAAATAGAATAGATGTCTGATAAAACTATTTGTTACACGCTAGGTGGCGCAGTACGTAGAGCGCCTGCCTTTCAACCGAAAGGTCTCAGATTTCCGACAAAGCAAAAAAAAATGCTTTATCGGTTTTTGTCTGACCTGTTTCAGTACTCTTTGTCATTATGGGATAAAATAATTGACTAAAAATAATTTAGAGTATATCTGCGTAACAACTTCTTAAAATAGAGGTATTTTATTTTAGAAAGCTTGCTAGTCCAAATGCGAAAGACTTCGTACACTTCTTATTTTTTAACAAACATAAATTTATATTATTCGTAACTAATCTTAATATGTAGGATATAAAAAAAATTAATACAATTTTAAAAATTCAACAAATTTACTAATTAATAAAACGAAAATGAAATCAATTTTAAAATTTATATTTTTTAACAGTAAAAAATGTAATCACACGAATTCATTTCAATGGAAAATATTTCATCCAGAGTAATTTTAAGATTTTAATGCCTTATTGTGTAACATTTCCCTTTCTCTTCATTACATCTTGCATTCGTCAAGGAACGGTACTGAAAAGTTCATTACGTTGTTCAGAAGTGAATCCATGCTGAATTTTCTTCAATCGGTCACGTAATTCTTCCGTAGTCGTGGCAAGATTTGCTCTTATTTTTTTTTTCATTTCATATCACAAAATGTCAATTTGGAACAAGTCTGGGCTGTTAGAAGGTCTTTTCATTGTTGGAATATCTTTTTTCCGTATTCAGGACAATATGCTCCTCAATCTGCTCACGAAACCTCGTCCTATTGAAAAATATATTCACCTTTAGGTGACTAAAGCAATTGTATTGATGGCAGTAGCAAGCTTTCGAGGATGTATTGATTCTTAATACTATTAACCGCTAATAAATGAAAGTTTATTACAATTAATATAAATTTATGTTTGTAGTACCTATAGTAGTATGTCAATAGTAGTAGTTTTCCACATTTAATAAGTTAAACTATAGAAATTTGGTAATTAAATTACTCGAAAAATACTGTAGTAGAATGTGGAGTAAAAACTTGCAGTATCGAACTTGAAAAATTAAGTATGAAAAGCTAGTTAGTTATACTTAAGTTATCTGTCCTGAATTCTATCGTATCCAGCACATAAAAAGAAAATATTTTCATACATAAAATAGAACTTTTAATTTTACTAAACTGTTCTAACTCTTCTTAATTTCACTGATATGCTTATTATACAAATACGCTTATTTCGTCTACTACTTGCAGACTTTTCAGTGTTTTGTACTCGACTGAGAAAAGAAATCTAAAATCGTGTTCTTTGTTGTTATTGCCCAGGTAGCAATTTTTGTTGTTTATTATCCAATGAAAGAGCACAGGTAGAGGGTTGAGTAACAATATTATTATTTATTTCATTGTTGGTATTTGAAATATAATTTCAGACGTTAGAGTGACAGGTAGGGGTGGTTTTCTTGAGCGAACGTTTAGGCATGAGCATTTTAGCTTGACGATTTCCAGGAACGTTGAATCAAAAATCCTCACCTTTTTGCCCTACGCAGCACTGTGCTCAAGGGAATCCCACAGAACAGACTTGGCCCTATAAAGGTGTATCCGATGCTTTCCTTGCTAGATAATCTAAAGCTTGATTTCCTGCTATGCCAGAATGTCCTGGTATCCACATTATTGTGACATTATTTGTTTTTGTCAGGGTTTTAAGTATTTCTACACAATCCCATACTAACTTTGATGTGATGGTATATGAATTAATAGCTAGTATGGCTGCTTTGCTGTCCGATTTTACATTTTTTGTAATTTCTTGATAGGCCTTGAGGCTTTTTCCATATACTCCCGATCCTACTCCATTCATCTTCTTGGAGCCATCCGTATACCATATTATTGATCTTTTGTCGAAAGAGGGTGGGTAGGTTTCCCACGTCTCTCTGCTTCTAATTAATTTTATTTAAATTATTTCTTAGTGTTTACATGTTTCTCCTAGTTTGCACAATATAAATTTTGTTACAATGACGGCAAGTGATCTTATATATATATCTGATTTTTTCCATTTGCTCGATTGCTACCCCTATGCAATATGAATAAATATGAATTTTCGATTTCTGTCCTCAGTCTAGTACAAAACACTGAAGAAGTTTGCAAGTAGTAGACGAAATACGCGTATTTGTATAATAAGCATATCAGTAAAATTAAAAGAAAAATATTCGACTAAACGATTATTCGACAATTTATACAAAAATTTTACTCTAACGCTGGAAAACAAGTTTTTATAAAAACTAAACTCTTCTACACTTATCCCAGTGTAAACAAGATTGCAATTTAGGAAATGCGTATTATAAATGCTTTTACCAGTTTTTTTTAAATTCAATCGTTTATGTAAAAGTAACAGTGGGATCTTCCACAATTCCCGTAAGTTCGAGTAGACCCTTTTAGAAAATGTAGTTTTGCAAAAAAAAAAAAGAGTTTTATTGAAGATCAACCCTTCTGCAACATCCCAACAGTGGGATCTCTAGCCTTGTTAACATATTTAATAATTTCGTCATCCATTTTAATTTTAAGTAAATATCATGAATTTATTCCTCGCGAGTAGATCATTGACAAACAACCACTTAATAAAATTATTAGATCGGAATCAAAGAAAATATTCAAGAGCAAACTCTTTCATCAGTGATGTTTTTTTCAATCACCTCTTGAGCTATGTTTGCTTATGTTCAATAAACCTAGTGTATCAAACATTACTACATTAATGTATTAAATTTTTATTTACTTTCTCTTCCTAATAATCCGAGGCCGATTTTTTCCTATACCCTTTTTTAGAGGTTTTGTGTATCATTAACTAAAATTATTTCTGAAGAGATTTTCTAAAACAATTTTATAACCTTAATACTTCAAAGCTCCAAATATTTTTACAATCTCTCATTATAAGAATTTAATGAGGTTATGAAATATTTTGTGGTATTTATAATGATTTATTAGGTATTAAAAACCAAAAGGATACAAAATTGTTAGTAATTTTCAAATGCACAGTTATTTTAGTTTAATTCATGGATATTAATGGAAGGGGTCGGTGGAGTTTCTATTTTTAATGTAATCTTTTTATTTTTTTATAGTTTTCGCGTCCCCTTTTCTCTATTTCAAATCAGAATAATAGTATAGGGGGGTTAATTTAGATTGACATAAAAATTTCTATAAAATAAATTAAATATTCTTTTTATTCAGTTGATGATCTGAAAATTAGCTGATTTTACTAAACAGGTTAATTTTGTTATTTGTTTGTTATTTTCTTTATTATATTACATATTTTGTTATTTTCTTTTTTCTCTCCTGCCTTCTACGGAA
The DNA here is from genome assembly GCA_963942445.1 of Argyra leucocephala. Taxonomy (NCBI): domain Eukaryota; kingdom Metazoa; phylum Arthropoda; class Insecta; order Diptera; family Dolichopodidae; genus Argyra; species Argyra leucocephala. Next base: position 92,787,105 of record OZ012677.1, read on the forward strand.
TGTACTTTTATTGTAAAATAAACTTTTATGATTTATTGATAGACATTTCAATAAACAATATCATTGTTTTTTTTTGTATCTTGTTCAATTTTGTGTTATTTTAATTTAATTTTTTTTTGCTATTAAAAGGGCCAAACCTTTTTTAAGGGGCTCATCAGGGGCTTAAGAACAAAATGTTACGCAATAAATTTATTGTGTCATAATTTTATCATCATCATTGTTGTGCAATTCCAGTGGGCCATAAGGCGGAATAATTTAGTTGCAACAAGCTTAAAATTCAAGTTGAAATGGTCGAAAATTACGTAATATCAAAATATGGCTAGTAAAATTAAAAATTCAGAATTATATACGTATATGCTTCGTGGAATCACGATCTTGTAAGAATCACTATCAAATGGGTCGTTACGAATATCGCGATTTTGAACGTGATCAAGGTAGCATAGACTGTAGGGGAAGTGGCGGCCCAAATGTGTGAATTATATTCCACTTGGGACGTATAAATGGTTCATAAAGGTTAAGGAGTTCCAAAGTTAAAAAGAAAGCTTTATATCGACTTAAATAGCCCTAATTTATAATGTTTTGTACATTAGCGGAGTCAGTAGTTAAAGATATTTGCCTCAGAATTGACATTTAGAAGACCCAATTTCTAAAAGATCATTGTCCCACAAAATAATGATCTATATCCTATTTTACTTTAACTAACTTAACTTATTGAAAATTCATTAGATCAACCCATGAAACATTAAACATATTGTCATGTCATCCTAAATTGTAGTACAAATTCACATTTTTTAAATTGATATATTTTCGTCGTTTTCGACGGCAGCATCAAAATTATACTCTTCAAACATTTTGTTGGCTCATTGAATTAGAAACAAGAAGGATTAGTAAATTTTACTTTTTTAATTTTTCTTCTTAGTCTTGCATAATAACTCAGTTCTTTTTAGTTTTAACATTTTTTGTTTAATATTTCGTCCTACATTTGATTTTATTATTTTACAGCTCCTTGAAATTTTGACAGTTGTTTTTAATTTACATCTAATGATGAAATTTATTTTTTATGAAATTTTAGGCTTAAAATGTTACAATTAAAAAAAAACTTCGTGCCTATTGCTGCAATAAAATTGAAGAAATTTTTTTATGTATTCATTTTACGAATCGTTATAAATGCATCCTGAATATGAAATAATGTCAGATTTTGCAAATTTGAAATAAATCTGATCGATTCTGAAAACAGATCTAGATCGTTCGAGATTTTAATTATTAAAAATGCACTTTTTTCCTGAACTTAACGTTTCTGTAGAAGTAAAAATCTATTTGAAAGGCCTTAAGTCTGATAATTATTATCTTCAAAATTAATTTGTCTCATCTGCGTCCAAATTGTTTCCAAAACATTAGCTATGTGTTTTTTTTCATGGCAAAATCAGATGAAATAATCAGGACAAATTAGTAGTTGGACTTTAGACCATGAAAACCAATACACTCAGTTTCTGCACACATTTGTACAGACACTGAGAAGAAGAGGTAGAAACTATACTTCATATTCTCTGAGTAACGCAAAGAAAAAACAGGACAAACATATTGGAAGACTACTACTAAGGAAATTTAGCAGATGTATAAAAACCAAACTGGCGAAAATCATTCGGTTCATTAAGGGAATTAATTAGCTGGCGATGGAGTCTGCTCATAGGCAGAAGTAAAATCGTTGAGAGGGCGTAGGATAAAATTAAAATAGATTTTCTTTTATTTTTTCCACTCCATAAACCACCCATTAAAAAATTCAAAATCTATTTTTTTTCTTCCTGTGTATGGACGTGTCTTTACAATACAAACATTTTTTGTAAGTGAATTTGAAAGAAAAAATGCAAACAACTGTGTTCCTTAAACCTAAAATTTCTTTCTTTCTATTTTTTTTATATAAAAATTTAAAAAAAATTCTATTTTTAGGGAGAAACTTGTACTTTTTAGAAAATTTTAATTATTTTTTCTTATTTAAAAAATACCCAAAATATTAGATTTTTTGTTTTAACCCCTTTTTAGAAAACGTAAAATATAAGTAATTTCCATGCTTATTCATAATATACGTCCACATATGAATTTTACTATCGCCTGACTTTTGTCTATTAATATTGTTGCAAACGCTTTTTAAATAAGTCCTTTTTTAAATAGAATTTTGTATGTATGTGTATAAAATACCTCCTTGTATAATTTGTATGTATATATATATATATAAAATTTGTTTTTGAGTAAAGTGTCCTTTTTATAACCATATGCTATTTATGTCCCCCTTTAGTATTAGCCACATACACATAAATACATAATATTATCTATACCTAATATAGTTACCATTATTGTATCCATTATTTTGTGTCAATAAGAGCTGGTAAAAAAAGCATATTGTAACGATTACTGCAACATTTATATAATTCAAATTAACTTTTATAAAAGTAAAAAACAAAAACCAAAAACAAAATCAACATGAAAGGATATTTTAATTTATGTATAGGTAAATAATAAGGACAATTATATTTGTTAGATTGAGGTGCACACAAGTGCATAGTTCGAAATATAATACGAATTTTGGTTTACAAAAATAGAAAGAAAATGTTGTTTTGACTTAGATTTTTACGGAAGTAAAATTTAAGGTAACATGTTGATACCATTGCAAGAAAATTTAAGTAAAATGGTTGTTTCCTTTATTTATTTTGAAAATAGAAAATGTTTTTTTTTAGTAAAAAAAGACATTAGCGACGACACAATTCTATATTAAGAAAATTTTTAACAAAAACATTTAAGTTAAAATTATTTTTACATTTTTACTGTAAATAACTACTATTTTATAAAACTTTTTGTTTTATTTATTTTGATTTTGGGTGAAAACAGGTTAATGTACTCAATTTATAAATTTTTTTTTAAAGACTAACTAAAATGTTATTTAGAATTTTAAAAATTCATACAATGACATTTTGTTTTTTTTTCCTTATTGTTTTGAATTCTTCACGGGTATATAGTGATTTTCGCAGGGGGAGTTGGAGTAGAGTTGAACTAAACTGGAATTTGTTTAATGTTATGCTCTAGGTTTAATATTTTTGATGATGAAGTTAGTTCTTAGCAAATTTGGATTGCCTCATTTATTTCACTTAAATTGTAATAATTTCGGGTGTTTTGATAAATGCTGCAAACTGATAACAAATTTGCCACCAGTTGTCGTATTTTGCAATAACAAAAACAAACTCTAAATTTACTTGATAATTCTGCAGTTTCACTAACAATTTTAAAAGTAGTGTTGACCGTTTTGTTTATAGTCAGACTTAAGGCCTTTCAAAGCTGAGACCAATAAAAAATATAAAAAATATAAGACTTCTTGTTTGTGTAAAAATACAAATTTACATTATTTTTAATTTATTTAAACAAAATGAAATTAATAATTACAAATAAGCTTTTCGAGCTTTAATGTTAGCAAAATCTTTTATAATAATTGGAAAGTCAATATTTCGTGCAATATCCGAATTTATATGTAAAATTGATATCCCATTCAACCATGTTTTTGGCTCATTACAGATCTGTTAAAATTTTTCACCCTTTTCAACACGCACTTAAACTGCGTTCCGCTGGAGCAACGGAAACGGGTAGACTTAAAAATATTCTTAAAGCTGTTGATATATTGGGAAACAATCGAATTAGATTTTTCCTAATGCAGATGCAGATAGTAAAAGAATATTTTCAATAGCTATCGACATTAATGATAAGAAAAGAAATCTACTTGGAAATGAAAATTGAAATAGCATAGCTGTAATTCGTACAGCATGTCGAGCAAAAAATTTAAGTCCTACGGATTTTGAGCCGGAAAAGAGGCATTTTGAACAAAATTTGAACGATAAAACTGAAATTTAATTTTTAATGTTTACTGCAAAGTAAGTTATTTACCTACATTAATGAATGAATAAATTAAACTTCAAATGAATTACATATTTAATAAATTTTATGTTAGTATGTTTATATAAATTAAAAGAAAAATTTTATGTTCATGTTTTTTAAATTTAATAAAATGTTCCCTTTATTGTCAAACCTTTATTGTTTTTATTTTTGTTCAATTATCAGCCCTATAAAATATAAATATTAGTTATTATAGTGTATATTTGTAACCAAAAATTTTTTAAAAGACTCAACTTTGTTTTAGGGATTTTAAGGGATTTTTTTCATCGATAAGTGATTTTCCATCTCTGAGAAATACTATTCTATTTCATCACTGATTCAACATTAATATTCTTTTTTATGCAATTGGCCTACTACGTAAAAAAGTTTTAAATAACAATAACTTGAAATTTTTACTATAATTTTTGTATCGTTCCACAATCTTCTGATAATATTTTATAAATCATTGGTTAAAATAAATTTATTGTTGAACTCAAAATAATGTTTCAACTTAATTTTTCTGCACCTACTGTGACCAAATTAGGAAATCAATGTAGGCCCTTTCACAACTCGGGGCCTGAGCCAAATGGCCCTCATGGCTTACCCTCTGTTATAGCCTGGTCAGACTTACTTCGAAATCACTAGTCCTTATTTAAAGTTTTTGTAATATATTAAAAAATGTGGAGTACTTACATTTTCAAAATAACAAAATTTTTTTTAAATAACAAAGCAAAAACTAAAATACTCAAAACAACTAAGAAAACTACTTCAAAAATGTTTATGTTTATAACTGCAGGTTTGCATTTATGAAAACAACCATCTTCATTGACGTTTGTGTCACAATCATCTTGAAGAATCAGTTGAATTAGTTGTTAAAAACCTATAAATTGAAAATTACCAAAATTAATTGTTATTAACGGTATATTCTTTTGAAATTTCAATAACATTAATTGATCTTTCTTTGAGTTGAGTGAGTTGAGCATGATGATTAACATTAGCTTTGGTATAAAACATCACAGAAAAATTCATATTTAAAAATAAAAGTAAGATACTTACAATCTAAAGATTACATATACATATATAGATATACAATTATTATATATCATAACATAAAAAAAAAGAAAAAAACAAAGAAAAAAAATATATATACATATATTATGTGATAATTCACTCTTTAATTAATCTGTCCATTTCTGCAGGATTATTTTTTAATAAATACTTTAATTTTTTTACGAAAAGATCTAAATTAAAACTCTCCTTTATGTCCAGAGGAACAACTAGACCAATTACATATATTATATCTAATATCTGAAATAATATGAGAATAATATAGACTATCAGCGGTTTGTCTACTGAGTATGATTCCACTTCTTTTGATAGCACCTAATAAAGGCCCAATTTTTTTTTCCAGTTCATTGATATGATCACCCCATATCAACTTTTCATCAATTACAACACCAAGATATTTATATGTAGCAACTCCTTCAATTTCGGTATTATTTGTTCGGTAACAGTTTTGGATTTATATCGACTTTATTTCTTATTTTGTACACTATGTATTTGCTTTTTCAGCATTTATAGTCAATTTATTAACTTTGAGCCAATAATTGTATTTTCTCAAATCTGCATTTATTACTCTTTCTAATTCATCGCAATTTTTGGCACTGTATATAAGTAGAATATCATCAGCAAATATCTTATATTCAGCTACTAAATTCGCTAATTGTATATTATGAATATATTGCAAATATAATGTATAGGACCTAACACAGACCCTTGAAGAACACCAATATTTATTGAAACTTGATTGCTTAGTACTCCATTTATTCTTGTAATAGTTTTCCTATTTTTAAGATAAGAATTGAGTAAATCCTGAGCTGGTCCCCGTATACCAATTTCATATAATCTATCAAGTAATACACTGTGATCCACCGTATCAAAATCAGAAGATATCGTTTTCAAATCCCGCTCAGAACAAGGATGTTGTAAAAAAAAAATTTGTTTTTCAATTAATTATTCTTTAAAAATAATTTGAAATGCAATTTTCTTATAACTTTAAATGGAACTATGCTATTGCTATTGTAAAGCGAAGTTACCCTACATTAGACGTATAAAGTTTTACTCTATATATAAAAAAATTCAAAAAAACAACGATTGCGTAGTAGACTAATGTTTTTGGTATAAGCCTATGATACTCATATGCAGGTTTTTTTTTCTCTTTTTATGTATTTTAAAATTGATTGCTCATACTCAATTGAAAACTATCTAACAAGTGGCAATTACTAATTATTAGTTTTTTATTACTATTAATGCCAACTTTGACGTAAATATGTGAATACGCATTAAGAGATAGGACACGTAGCAACGAAATCAGGGACGTATGCGACATTCAAGATATTGTCAATTGAAGTCGAAATAGATGAAGAAACTGAAGAGATCACGTACCTTGAGAAAATCGACTGGCAAAGGTAGTAATGAATGACCAAATCAATATCAAACGACCTTCGAAAATATTGTAATGAATTCTGGACACTGTTATTACAAAATTAAGAATGAGATATGTATATTGAATACCTAGTTATTAGAAGAAATTTTTTTATTCACAGCTAAATATTTTAGTTAAAACAGCAATTAAAATAATCTTAATTTTTCACTACACCACCCTTAAAGATTTAAAAATATAGCATTTTTATAATTAATTTCTCTGAAAAACACTTCAAATTATCATTTTTCTAATTACTTTCACACATCATTTAAATTTATTATATTCATTTAACTAGTATTTTTTTTTCTTGTTTTTCTTTAAAAATATAATTAATTAATTTTAAAATCTCTTTCTTTATCTTTTTTTTTACAGGAATAGTATTACCATACACAAATTCTTCCTTTCTACATAAAATAAAACTTTTTAAACAGAACAACTTTAAAAAACAATCTACAATAGATAAATTTTAAATTAAAACAATAACAATAAAAAAAAAAATAATAACAATAAAATAAAAACTTCCACAAAAAAAAAAAAAAAAAAAATAAATCATACACCAAAAATGTATAAAGAAAAGTCTAGTTCCGATACGGAGATTATCTGCCGCCGGAAAAAGTGTGAGAAATCTAAAAGGTATTCAAAAACAAAAACTATAAAGAACAAAAATTCAAAAGAATTTTAAAAACAAAATCAGTTTTCTTTTCACCTTTAAATAAGTTTTTCATTATCGCAAATATCAATTTCGCCTCACGCTTTTAACACCCACCCACCTCATAAATTTTTATTCAAATGAAATAAACAAAGTCAATTTGGTTATTTAAAAAAAATTAAAATTTTTAATTTTTGTTTTCCTTTTTCTATTTTTTTTTTTGTTTGTCATTGCTTTTTTTAAGCTCATTCAACTTTTAACCGAAACGGAAAATTAGTTTTCATTAATTGAAATCAAATTTTCGCTACCATTTTATAACCATAATCGCTTCATATTTAAACACAAAACAAGTTTGAAAAACTAATTTGAAAAAAAAAATGCATAAACACCTGCACAAGTTCTCAGTATCGTATCACCACTAGGTATTTGCGGTTTTTTTTTTTTTTTAGTTTGACAATTTTCAATTTTGTCGCTTACAAAGTGGGCGAATTTAAATTAAAAATATTTTTTTTTTTAATTGGATTAGAAGAAATATTTGAAATTGTTTAATTTTTTTTGGTTTTATATTTGCACATAGCGCCATTTTGAATGAATATTATTTATATACAGTTATTTTTACAATAATTTCTCTATTAAAACTCTAATATTTTGCCCTTTTACCCTATTTGCTATTTTTCAGTTGTCTTTCCCTATTTTATTCGATCTATATTTTTTTTTTACTGTTAAATGTTGAATTTAAATTTTTTTATTAGTATATGGGGTTGAAAATAGAAAATTGTATATATATTGTCAAAAAAAAATTTTTTTTTTCTTTTGTTTGCCTCTTTCTTGTCTTTTTCTAATTTGAAATTCGTAACATTTTGTAATACAAAATTTCTAGCACCACAGACAACATTATCATTTATCGTCGCGTAAATTTAAATAACAAAAAAAAAATAGATTATAAGAAAGAGAAAAAATTACAATATTATATGGACGATGCATGCATAATTGTGTTATGTATGTATTTGTAAAAGGATGATTCTATCTTTTTTCAAATATGGTGACTTTGATGTTATGTGGAATAAAGTCACAATCAAAAAATATTTGCTAAGTTAAAACTTTTATTAGTAATCAGTTGGTTTTTTGTTGATACCAAATATAGAGGAGGTATGGGAATCGTTGAATGAATAACTTATATACTCGTCTATGTAAAGTTAGTATGAGTTTCAAAAACATTTAAAATTTCAGTTATTTTAGTGTGAAAATAAAAAAAAATATTTTTATACACTGTTTTGTATAGGATATATTTTTAATTTTATTAAAATAGCTTACATTTCGCTAAGTGTATTTTTTTTGTCCTTTGGTAATAATTAGGTGACGAAGGAAGAAGTTGATAAGTAGGTAACGAAGTTAGAAGTTGAGGCCATTGTAACATGCTTCTGGAAAAAAATTATTCCTACGTTCTGTCATTGTGATGTCACTACCCACTAAAAGATCACATGTCATTACTAGTAATAGATCTGGTTGACACCACCAATACCAGTAATGACCTGTTACTAATGTTATTTTTTAAGTTTGACTCATGATGATAATTGATTATTTTAAGTTTTAGAAACCATTCAACTTTTAACCGGAACCGAAAATTAGTTTTCATTAACAAATTTTCGCTACCATTTTTATAACCATAATCGCTTTATATTTTTTTTCCTTTATTGGCACTAATTACGCATAGAAATATAACTATATATACATATTTTTTTTCAAAATTAACTACAATACTTTATCAATTCAATTTTATATTTGGAATAGGAAATAGATAACACTAAAACATAAATTCATTATTCTTATAATTAAATTAACTGATTAAATTAAAAAAGAGAAAATTTTTTTTTCAGTTTAATTAATAAATATTCTAAAAATAAACGTATTTGGTTAAAAAATATAATCTTAACTTTTAGATATTAAATTACATACGAGTATTATGTAATTTTTTATTTTTTTTTTACCTATATGCATACTTTAGTTATCTTTAAGAAGCTTTCCTTAAAAACTTTTTCATATTTCCGAAATAGAAAATTTTTTTCAAATTAGATTCAGTTGATAAAAAGCTAACAATAACGAGTTTTTAACATTAAAAATATGTAATTTAGAATTTAATTATAATTATATAGGCTTTTGATTATCATGAACTAATTAATGCAATCCCTTTTCATATGATTGAAATTCAAAAATACACAAAATTATTTTGAATCAAATTAAAGTAAATCTGGAAAAGCTCTAGAAAAATGTACTTTTTTTAAAAATATTTCCAGAAATATCTGCGATAAACTGTTTTTTAAGAAAATAATCACTTTAATTAATATATGTTTACAATTATAATTAACAAGCATTTAAGGACCTGCGCAGTAGACACCTTTTCATTTTATTTCGCTTCTATTTAATGAACTCCTAATATAATAAATAAGTTGTATATAAAACAATAATGCGCACACAGTTGAAATTTTTTTAATCATATGGTTTTATTATTCACCAAATACATTAAGAAATAGGTAGAATCGAAACAGAAAATGAGAAGTAAGATATTTATGTTTTTCTATATCAGTCCATGCAAATCCCTGTTCCTTTAAAAACTCTAAATTTGGCTTTAACTTGAATTATAATTACTCAACAGGGACCCCTAGTATATTTATTATACAGTAACTAAAGTTGTGAACATTTTAATTAAATTGAATGCTCATCCACAATAATGTAAGTGAAGTAAAAGTTTAATATCGAAATGAATGTCAACATAATCAAATAAACGACAAATGTCTATTAGTGACACTAATTTTATTGCATTGTTTTTAAAAATTTATTTTCATTTTTTCTGGTTAAGTATATAAAACTGGAAATGCAACGAGTAGTAATTTTTTAGCATTTCAAAAATATTTTCCACTTGAACCGTTTTTAAAAATAATTTGAAGAAAAAAATATCATCAAAACACATCTGTGGGTACGTTTCGGTTTTTTCAATTAACTTCATTCAGTGTTTAAAAAAAATAATTATTTATTTTACTTAGGGTCTTCATTAGACTTAATAAAGGCCTAACAAGCTGTATTAAGTTAACTTAATATTTTTCGTTATTACGTTAAAACTTAAAGCTACTTAAGGTTAACCAGACAACATAAGCTACCACTGGTAAAACTTCATTTCATTTGAAACTTTGAAAAAAGAACCACCACTTTGAATTTTATTTATACTGATTTTTATCGACAAATCGAATGTCATTTCATTCAAACATCACTTTACTTAAGTAACCTACGAACTGAATCGTACCAGCTGAAGTTGAATGAAAAGTAAATTTTTTAACGAAACTGAAATTTAAGGTAACTTAAGTACGGCTACTTGAATATACATAATATGCAAACTTATAAGAGCGTATATTAGTTCAATATTTACTTAAGTTTACTTAAGTACCACTAGTTAAGCCTTAAGTCATAATTTAAGTATGTAACTAATGATCCTTACATGATCTTTTAAGAAATAATATTTCTTTGCTAATATTTACATTCATACACTGACCACAATCGAAATCACTGCCATCTAGATCACAATAATCTAACAGTATAATCTGGCAGTGCTTTTCAGATTGTAAGCTGTCAATTCTGTGCTTACTTTGTTTTGGTATAAGATGATTTATAAATCAAAATTTATAGTTTGTAATTTAATCAGGTAAGTACCGTTATAATAATACAATTGATTTTTTTAACTTTTTTTTTAACTCTTCATTTTTACTAAAATATTTCGTTGTTTTCTTGTCGAAACATTAAGACCAAGTTATCAAGTTAAATTGCAACTTGTAAAAACTTATTTGTCGAATTTTGTTGCTGTATTTTTTTAAGTTATGTCTTTATAAATCAGTGAAAATAATTTAACTTTTTGAAATTAATTATTATTTCAATTATTTAAAATAAAACTGCGTAATTTGCCTCAGTAAATTCAAATTTTTGTTTATCTTTATATTAAATAAATGTTAAGTTGCTTGACAGCTGCAGGCTTATTACAAGTAAAGCAATCTTGTACTTTACTTACAAATGAGAGTTTTTCACTTTTTTTTTTTTTCTCTCATTTACAAATTTTTGCAAGAAAATCACCTGAACGGTCCTATTATGTCATATACCTTACACATCTTAAAAGCATATGATTTTGACAATCTTACTTACTTACTTACTTGCTGGGCGCTACAGACCTTGAAGGTCCTGGGCCTGACGCAAAATTGTCCTCCGCTGATTTCGGTCACAAGCGGAATCTCTCCAGTTGGTGATTTGAAGTTTTTTCCAACGAAAGTGTGGCCTCCCTCGACGACGCGTTCCCTGGGGTTTGGATTCGAAGAGTTTCCTAGCCCGAACATTTTCATCCATACTCTATATGGCCCCTAGCCAATTAAAAAGGTCTTATTCTGACTTTTTTAGCTCTACATGGCTCTAAATACGCTCTACATGGCTCTCAATACGCTCTACATGGCCCCTAGCCAATGAAGACGTCTTATTCTGACTTTTTAGCTAGGTCCATGTCGTTGATACAGATGATACAGCTGGTATAGTTCGGCATTGTATCTCCTTCTCTAAACCCCTTCGTCAGACACCACCATAAGTGCGACGAAGAATTTTTCTCTGAAATATACCAAGTGCATGCTCGCTTGCTTTTTGTAATGTCCACGATTCAGAACCATATAGCAGCACCGGAAGGATGAGCGTTTTGTATAATTATGCCTTGGTATTTTGGGATAGGAGCTTTGAATCCAGTTGTTTGGACAAACCGAAGTAGCAACAGTTTGCAAGGGTAATTCTTCGCCATACTTCAACATCGATGTTATTGGTGGAGTTAATGTTGGTTCCAAGGTAGATAAACTCCTGAACTACCTCAAAATTGTGTTGTTGTTGTTGTAGTGATGTTGTGTCCTATATGATGTTGTGAGTACATTTTATTTGTCGACAGCATATATTTTGTTTTATTCTCATTTTGGCAATCAATATGTGTTATTTTGCTGATGTTGATTATGTAAATTACACGAGTATCAGATACTCGGTGTTGTGACAACAGTCTCGCTTATACATGAATTATAATGAATCAGTTTTTATGTACGAATAGGCTTATAAATGGATGTGTGTTATTTTTTAATTATTTGTTTAAGATGTGAAATTAGTACGCATAAAAAAGTTCTCACATAACTTTAATTTTAATACATTTTTTATTTCAATTTTTTATACATGTATATTTATTTATATTTAATTATTATATAATATTTATTTATTATAAATGACTTAATTCTTTTTCGTAAATTACTTAAAATATTATTTTTAGATATTTTTTGAGATAAAAATAAGTTTGGAGATTCGTATAATTTACTACATATATATTTATGTAGAAAAACATCAAAATTTAAATATGTAGATATTCTATTCTCCAATATTTCTTCAGAATAGGCAATATAAAATGACAGACTAGAAAGCGTAATTCAAACTACATATTTAGAATTAAATTTTCTTAAGTACATAAATTGGTTTTAATAAATTAATTAAAATTTATCTTACAAACGTTAAATATAATTCATACTGAAAATCATTCCGAAAATAATTTTCACAAACATATTTTATATTTTATGTTAAAATTTGGTAAAAAAAAAGTTTAATATATTCGTGACAAGAATATTTAAAAGTCCTTACAAAATTTTTCAACATGAATCGAACGTCATGTTCTTCTTATGTACATGACGTCGTTGTGTTGTACACAATTAATTCAAATTCGTTTTTCTAATATAATCCAAAAAAAGAAAAATTTGAGAAAAAAAAATTATGTATCGAAAAGGAAGTCCTAAGAAGGAAAAGGGTTCGTTTTTTTCTTTTTATTTCTGAATAAATAATTAATTATTTTGCATATATGGCAGTATGAATAATTTCTGATGTTTACTTATGAGTTACGTACGTTACGCTCCAAAAGAAATTCACTGCATATTTTTTTTAATGAACTTGTACAAAATATTTTAATTAAATGGGTTACTGTAAAAAAAAAAAAAAAACACAAAAAAAAGTTTGTTTAAAATTTTCTAGTATTTTTTTTTTTGTAAACTAAAAAGTGATTATGTCGATTAAATCTTTAGTAAGGTGAGTTAAGTGATTCCATTGCAACTCGTGCTTAAAATTCATTTTAAACCGCACAAAATTGAAATGCACATAAAGGGATACCATTATGCCATACTTCAATCGATTTAATTAGGTTATTATTTACCTTCAATTTAATTTTTTGAAATCTATATGATAGATAAGGTAATGAAAGAAAGAAAGAGAGAGAGAAAGATATAGAGAAGAATTTATCGTTTTAAAGTAGGCTAAATAGTGTAAAATTTTAATTAATTATTTTTTTTTTTTTTGCAAAGAGTTGATTAAGTAGGTCATAAAGAATTTTATTCGCATTTGGTATTGAGTAATTTATTTTAATGTTTGGATTATGTAGTTTGTATTTGAAGTATTTTTAATTCTACTAAGCATGGTGAAATCATTTATGACTATTTTGAAATTAAATGACTTTTTAAGGTAAATTAATACGAAATTGAATCTAAGACACAGCAAAAATTGAAGGATTACAAAATTTACAATGATTTAGAAAAGGTAGTTTAATGGCCATATACACATTAAGATAAGAAATAACCTACTACGTATGAACTTGTTTTATTGTACTGATTCAGATTTGATAAATCATAGGTATGTACTTCTATGTGGGGGTTTTCATAATAATGCGGCAACGCTATTTCAATTTGCGTTAAGTTATCGAGATAGAATCAAACATTATTTTGTGGAAACAAAATATTCAAGATTAGTTATTATAATATTATTATTATAATAAATACTTTATATTAGAAAAATATAATATATATAACATATATAAGTATCTATACATATAATATATATATATAATTTATATAATTAGAAATTAAATAAATACCAACACATATCAAAATATTTTCGAATACTACATTTATTTGTATATACCTATATGAAGACTTTCTTCTTCCTTCCCAGCGGTAAAAGGAATGCTTCTATCATGCATTATGGAAGCATTCTTAGGAAGCAATATATACCTTCTCGCTGCGCAAAAAGGAGCAATACGATTGGGCTTCACTTCGTAAAATTCCTTTGAATCGCTTCTTCATGCATGACTGGGACGGCATGTAGAAGCAGTGATTAAGAAGACATGCAGAACGCATGACTGGGAAGGCATATAGAAGGCATAATTGGGAAGGCATGTAGAAGACATGCTGAAGACATGATTGACAAGGAATGTAGAAGGCATAATTGAGAAGGCATATAAATTTTTATGTTTATTTTTTATTGATAATGAAACAATGTAATAAATAATTTGAAAATAGTATATTCTTCAAAATATAAAACATTATTGGACATGAATTTTACGAACTAATTTAACATTTCGCATAAAATAAATAAAATTTATTAAATAAAATAAAAATGATTACCTACTTATATATTTTATTTTATTATATTTTTAACGCACAACTCCACTTTACTTACTCAATTGATATTTTAAAATCGACTGATAATATTGCGTTATCTTTCATCAAGTTTTAACCAGAAAACTGATAAAAAAAAAAAAATAATAATTTAAGAATTTTAATGAAGTTACGCGAAGTTGTTTACTTCAGAAGCACTTCCTGAGAAGATATGATTAATTTTTTTCATTGCTTCTACATTGCTTCTACAAAGCTTCCAAAGAAGACCTTCTTTTTTCCATTGGGTTGCTTCATTCGAGCTTCTTAATATCTGAATTTGTATCGTATAAAACGTTCAAATGTTAATTTTTCCAAAAGCAACAACAAAGCTTATAAATCGTCTACTGCTTTCAGAATCATGTTTGCTTGAATAATATGTTTCTATATCTTTCATACACCCATATTCTGTTAGACCCATCGTTGACGAGAAGAAAAAATTCATCTCGTCTCGTCTCGCTGAATATGCCTTTCTGTTAGACACTGTAAGCGGCGCGATAGAAAATTTTATTTGTTGGTAGTACTGATCATTTTTTACTATCAAAAATAATTATTGGTATATAAACAAAATATGGTTTATAAAATTTTTGGAAAGGATTAGTGGAGCTTAGTTTTAAAATATTTTTTAAATAAAAAATAAATATAAATATATTTGTTTTAAATATTTTTTAGTTTAGTACATAAACAGTAGTAAAACAGTAATAGTACAGATGGTTTTTTTTTTTTGAAAATTTTACAATTTTAATAATAACGCAGAAACAATAATGAAAAATTGTTTATTAATCTTTACTTAATTATTTTATCTATTCAATTTATTTATTTAATTCAATTTTTTGATAAAAAAACACAAAATACTTTGACGAGATACTCTATCGCTTACAATTTTTGACGAGATAAAAAATGGCTATCTCGTCTCGTCAAAGGTCTAACAGAATACAAAACTATCTCGTCAGAGATATTCTCACGCGATCTCGCGAGATGGGTCTAACAGAATATGGGTGATAATATCAGACTCTATATGTCTAATGGCTTTATAGTTTATTTTTCCAAATGCAGTTACTTCTTGGTAGGCATCGAAACTCGTTCTTACTATATATTGCGTACATCGTTGTATCTATACGTCTTTAGAAATAAAATCTCATTTGGTCTTCATTTTTTTTTGTGATAAGATTCGTGATTCGGAATGGTTCATCATTGTTGGATTAATGTACTATCTTAGTTTACAGTGACATTTATATCTCTTTTTTATTTCATTCGTTTCTTTGACATTTTGTATATTTTTACTAGATTTAGTTAGTATCAATGTACATAACTTTCTTTATTTAAAGGACTTACAAATTAAATCACTTAATTTTTGTCAGATATGAAATAAAAATTTAGGATGTGGTGATGTGTAGAAGTATGTATATAACTATTTTCTAGCAATTCCTTTCAAATTTTTGATGTTAGCAGCAATATGCGAAAATGAGCTATAAATAACCTTATGTCTGTTAAGTATAACGTTATATAAATAAGATGAGCGGAGCACAGCACAAATTCTGAATAAATAAATGTTAAGGGTATCTATGACATTTTCATTCTTATCCATGCTTATCCATTGACCACTGTTTAGACTTTTTAGAGTATGAACTAAGTGAAAGAAAAATATATACAACTATACCGGGCGTTCCAGAGTATGACGTAGAGTCCGAATTTGTATAAAAAAAACTGCATCTTCTCATTTAAAAATATCGATTTCGACAAATTTCCTGTCTAAAAAACCTATTTCCGGCTTTTCTCGGAAGTTGAAAATATCACCAATCGATATAGTCAAAATTTTAATTTTAAAATAACGACACCTTCCCGTCTTAAAAAGTTGCTTATATGCATGCTCTAGAGTCTAGAACACCCCGTGCATACCATATTTTTATAGAATATAAACTCCTCTACACAGCCATCAGGCTTACACACAACTGTATATTCATTATGTTTATATTATGAACCCAAATCCAGCGTTAGTATATGCTATATAAACCCTCTACAATAATGGAAAGAAATAAGAAGTAGTCATGTCGGTTTGAATTAAAAACAAAACTTTCATTAAATTAAATAGCTATGACTTCAATTTTAATAATTTTTTAAAATTGTTTTAAGTATTTAATTAAATTTAAATTAGTGTTTTTGTTTTAAAAAATAATAAATAAAGATTTTATTCGTAAAAATCATAAAAAAATAAATATAGCAGGATATTGTATGCGTTTTTTTCACACAAAGTGATATTTTAAAGTACTTCAAAAGTTCGTAATGGAAGGTTTTCGTTTTTTTTGTATTTAAACTTTCATCTACAGAGAGTGAAGTAGTTGAAATTAAAAAAAAAAATAATTTATTGTGTAAAAGAAACACAAACATTCATATTATCAAATAAATCCAAAGTACATATTATCAATCGCATTGGGTTTCCTTATATCTTTTTTTTTTTTTTGTTAAGTATTTACATATTTTTTAAGTATATAAACACTTTTTTTATGTAAATATAAGTATGATGAACTACATGAGATGAATTGCTAATAAAAATTGTATGAAATTATAAATTAAAAACACAATCTGATCTATAAAAAAAATATTTTTATTTACAATTTTATAAAATAAAATATTGTAAAACATGTTGAACAATTTTTAAAGAATTAACAAAAAATTAATCATATATTAGCAAAGAATATATATTCCTTGATAGTTTTTATATCTTATTTATATACTATTTTTGTTTTTGGTCTGAGGACATAGATACCGTACATGCTTCCTTAGTTACATACACGTTACATACCGTACTTAGTTTGCAAGTAAATTCATACCAACCGTATTATCAAATAGATGATAGTATTTTATGAAACTGTTACCTGAAGTAAATCCGAAAGAAATAAAGCCAAATGACGTTTCCTTACGTTATTTTATATGAGTGTTGAAATAAAGCCAAAATTTAAAAAAATAAGATTAAAAATCAGTTTATATTTTTTTGGCTTTATTTCAATACCACATTTGATATGAAGCCGAAATCATGAACTTTTTATCATTTAAAATTAAATAAATGCAAAAATATTATTAACAGATGATAATGATAAATTTGAATTTTAATTACATATCTTAGATTTGGATTAAAATCAGGGAATATTCATAATAATTAGTTATGTTATGTTATATTGTTATGTTATTATACTCATACTCAAAAATCATATATCCATATTATCTTCCACTTAAATATTCATACTAGATCAGATAAATCAGACTAGGTACATACATACATAAATGAGATAATGAATAAATATACAATCACGTCTTGATGCTATATCAAATTTTGCTTGACGAAGTGGAACACGCAATATTGTATAAAACCATTTTTTAGTGGGGAAGAGCATATAAATTTATATAAGTAGTATTGAATTTAAATTTTACATATTCAACTCGGTAACTTTAAAATAATGAAATTTTAAAAAAATTAATATTTAAATTTTTATAATTTTTTTAATCGATTTTAGATAATATTTAAAAGTATAGTTTAGCCTTAAGAATATCTTTGTAAGATTTCGAAAAAAAAAATTTACTTAAAACTATATAAAAGTTATATATATATGGTAGCTATTACAGTTATATGTTCTTTGATTGTACTGAAATTGCAAACAGACAAAAACAAAATTTCGTAATTATCATAAAATAGTTAAAAGTACAAATATTTCTACAATTTAATTTGTTTCATTTTAAGGGTAAATTATCCTTAAATACTTTTTGATTTACATTACAAACATAAATTTAAATATTTAAGGATAATTACCCCTAAATTGAATTACTGCAATATCATCGCATTTAATTACATCTACATACCTTACCAACTTAAGTTATAATGGAATACCAATTAGTCTTTTTTGTTTTTGTTTGAAAATTTTTTTAAATAAATTAAAATTAAATAAATTATTACTATATACAGTTATTAAATTACAATAATTAATTTTTATTTTTAAAATTTATTTTTGTATAGTTTTTTTTTCAGATATTTTTGGCATAATTTTGATTTTATTGCAGTAAAATTATATTTTCGCAATTTTAAATAAATTTAATAAAAAGAAAAAAGCAAATACATAAATAAATAATTTTATCATTATGATATATTTTTATACTTAATTACTTTAAAACACGAACATTATTATCAATTGTTGAATATGTAAAGGACTTTAACCTCTATATATATACAATGTATATAAATTCTTTGAAATTATGATCCTACAATAATTTTTTAATGCATTTAAAAAAATTTAATAATAACAAATATTTTTGAATAAAATGGGAACTTTTATATATATATATAGATAAATTCATATATATATACGTATATGCCCATCTTTACTTTTATTAATTTAATCTGTAATTATTCTATTGTTCTACTTTAGTTTTTAAATTTTACTTTTTGTTTTACCATTTACATTTTGAAATTTTAAATATTTTTCTAGAATATTTATAACTTAGTTTATTTTATTTACAATCAAATTTTGCAGTTTTAAATACGATAAATAAATAAATTTGTAAATTTAGTTTATCTGATATCTAGTACAAATTCCATAAAAATTTGATAAAAAAAAAATTGAATTGTCATACAACAGTATAGAATATTAGACCTAGATGGTGGTAGCAAGAAAAAGAACCGCCGAAACTAAATTTAAAGGTTAGATGCACTAATGATCTGCTAAAAAATTCATTAGAAGAAAATTATTTTCTAAATCTATTCTCTCTGATTATGGCTAGTTACATGCAATGTAATATGATCATCAGCATCATCATTATTGTCCTGTAACCCAATCCGTGGGTATAAGGCGGAATGTACAAGGATAACATAGCTTGTGAGATCAATGAAATCTATTAGATTAATGAAAACACAAGAACATCAGTAATGAACAAATTGCAGTTTTTGTGAATCGAAGATTGAATAGTCGAATATATGTTCTTTAATTGTGTCATTTTTTGTTACAGAAGATATTTTATTTATTTGTTGCTCAAACCAACCTCTGCTACATCATATAAAGTCAAAGGAGAAATGGTTGATTTTCTCAAACTGAAATAATAGTTAGATATGTCCATGTGTAATAGATCACTGCAGGCCGCGCTGTTACATAAAGCCTGTGACTTCCTATCGCTTTTGCTAAAAAATAAAAAAAATATTTATGTAAATGTTATCATTTAGTGTAATTTTGTTTAACTAGCGTTAATTCATTTGCTTAAATTTAAAAATTAACACGTTGGCTTACAATATATCATCAATCGTAACATCTCTATTTTTATTGTCAGGTACAGTGATCATAAGTGATAACTGCTTGTCTGTCAGAAGGAAAGAGTCGCCATCTTAAAAGAGGAAAATGTATATATGTACAACTAAACTAGTGATCACGGTAGTGAATTATATTTGATTGATGAATCACACTTAATTCATCGTTCAACTTTAATAATATGTTGATTTCGTTCATATTTGAATTAAGTCAACTTGTGAGTATACTAATTTACTTCAAAGTGTGAACGGATTTATTGATCTGAGTTGAATGAACAGTGTTGATGTGGCATCACTATTTTAAAGTTATCATATATGGATTCAATAGACCGATATCTAAACTATCTTGTTTTCCAAAAATATTTGAAGCATTGATTAATGACAGATTAAAATTTATAATTAAAAATAAAGTTCCGAATAATCAACATGGTTTTACTACAAAAAGATCTACCACTACAAATCTTGCTTCTTTTGTAAACTGTTCGATAAACTAGGTAATCAGGTGGATGTAGTGTATACTGATTTTGTAAAAGCATTTGATAGATTAGACCACTCACTTATGATTTCAAAACTGGAGAGCTTAGGATTCCACTCTAATATTCTTTCCTGGTTTGAATCATATCTAAGAAACAGAGTGCAATATGTAAAGATCAGCAATTTTTCCTTATACAATTTTCCTCTAGAATGGGGAGTACCGCAGGGATCTCATTTAGGACCCACGCTATTCATTCTTTTTATAAGTGATATATTACTAAAATTTGCTCATATCTCATTTTTTGCAGATGATGCTAAAATTTTCTCAAAAATATCATCTTTACATGATTGTACAGCATTGCAAGATGACTTGAATACATTTTATGACTGGTGTCTAATTAATGGTTTAGACCTAAACTATAGCAAGTGTACCGTGAAGTCGTATTTTAGAAAATTATCACCCATAACATTTGACTATTCTATAAATTGCAACATTTTAAATAGATCAAATAATATAAAAGATCTGGGGGTTTATTTCAATCAAAAATTTTCCTTAAAAGATCATGTAAATTACATAATCGCAAAGGCTAATAAAATGCTGGGTTTTATTAAGCGAAACTCTATCGATTTTAGAGATCCATATACGTTTAAAGCGTTATATGTATCTCTGGTACGACCAATTTTAGAATACGGTGTATTTATTTGGAATCCTTATTACAATATCCACGTATTAAGAATTGAAAAAATTCAAAAAAATTTTACTCGTTTCGCACTGAGAAGATTTAAACTCACTACAGGAAGGCCCTCATATGATGCAAGATGTAAGTTGTTAGGTTTAACAAAGTTGTCTAATAGAAGATCAGTTTTCTGTGTTATGTTTGCTTGCGATATTTTGACATCGCATATTGATTCATCAAATTTATTACAGAGTTTCGGTTTAGCTATACCACCGAGACTACTTAGATCGCAGAACTTGTTGAATACTAAATTTCATAGAACTAATTATAGTAGAAATGAACCGGTTTCAAGGTGTTCCGCTTTTTGATTGATGTTTTTTTTTAAATAGAACTCAATTTAAAGATCTTGCGTTATATAGTGCTAATTATATTTTTGAATAATTTTAAGTACTCTTTTTTTTGTTTTTTTCTTATTTTTATTAATTATTTTTTTTTTTTTTTTTTGTTGTGTTGCTAGTCTGTAAGATCTAACTTTGTAGACGAAATAAATAAATAAATATAGTATAAGTCAATTATTGTCAATATTATGTCATTGAAAATAAAGATACTTCTTGAAATAAACACCACAACCGTGACTGTAATATACTCAATTTTATTATTTTATTTGAAACTACATACCAATGCAGATAATTGAATGTGAGATAATTTTATTTAAATATTTATCACAAGTTCATGAATCGATATGATTCTGGCAATATAACCATTTTTTAACATCTTTTGATGGTATGATTCATCTTATTTCTTGTTCTTTGCATCATCTTTTTAAATTGGGTTGCTCAAATACAGAAAAAAAAAATATATTTTAAATTCATTTGAGTTAAATATTTATCTTATTTTAATTTGTTGTATTATTGGTTAATTTCTTTTCCTGGAATTCATTTTAACTTTTAATTTTAACTTAATTTTGTATTTCACACTGAATTACTCTACTTTACTATACATAAATATAATTTTTAAATATATTGTATACTCTGAATCCGAATCGGTCTTTTGGGAAATTAATAAATTTTTTTTTTGCTAATTTCATTACAACTATCTTAATAATTTTATTATACATAAAATACAAGATATCAAGTATAAATTTTGATTTGAATTAATGAAGGCTAGTGGAAGAGATAAAATCCAATGATTTCTTCTTCTAGAAACTTAATTTATTTGGCTAGTTGTTTGGAAATCTTCAACTTAGTTCCAGCGGCGTGAATCTTTTTAGTCTGTGTGTCTGCCGAGTAATTATAAATTAAAAATTAATAAAAAAAAATAATATTTAACTATGACTTTAACAAGAACAACAACGTATTGAAATTAATATTATTAAATAAAATGGAACTATTCTATTTAAGAAGGCTTAGTTTCTCACAATAGCAGTAGTTTTCCACATTTAATGAGTAGAGCCAGTAATTTGTTAAATAAATACTCGAAATATTGTAGATATTGTAGTGTAAAATTGCAGTACCGTACTTAAATAAGCACGAAAAGATGATTCCTAAGTTACTGTCAAGAGCATAAAAAAAAGTAATGTATTGCATATTTCGGAAACCAATTTTGTTATCTATTTGAATTTTATACTATTGCTTTCTTGAACAACAGCTATATCTAATTGATTTCCTCAATCGCAAAAAGTGACCTTAGTACTGAGTTTTTTGATCAACCACTCGAGTCTTGGCATCAAAAATATACAATTAGGTACTAATTGTTTTACCAGGAGCAATTGGGATCGTCTGTTCGCCACCAACCTACCTTCCAAATTAAAATTTATTTATTTCAGTATTTAATGATGTTGGTGTAAACCTTTTACTTTTAATATAGGTTCAAATATTAAATATTTGAGCATATCTTCTTTTATGTCTAATTTTTAATTAAGAAGTATATAAAAACTTTAAATGATTGACGATAGGTGTGTTACCTTTTCTAAATGAAAACACTAAAGTTCAAAAGTTTGTTTTTTTTTGTTAGATTAAACATTCTAAACTAAGAAAAAGTTATTACTAAATATTTTAACAATAACAATTGAAGAAAAGAAGTTATTTATAAAACCTTGAATAAAAATAACTTAAGTTAGCGTGATTTTCTATATCTTGTTTTTTTTTTTTTTTTGTAAAAAAATGTTTCAGAAACGTAATCCTTACAAAAATAAACATATAACATTAAAAGCTCCTAAAGAACCTATAACTATTTTTTTTGTTTTGTCAACTATATTAAAATTTGTCATGTCATCCTATTGAATTTCTTTCTAATCATTTTAACTGAAATAGAGGTGAAAATTCAAGTTGCCTTCTTGTATACAATTTCATGGCATGGTATACATTATAAAACATATATATATATATATATATATATATATATATATATATAAATATATATATATACAATTCATATATTTTCTTCCGTAAGTTCAGAAATTTGACAACTGTATATCATTTTAAGTGTTTTACATGAATTTGTCTATTTTAAGAATGTACATAAATAATTTGTCAAATTGAAAAAAACAACAACAAAACAATAAAAAATAAAAATCATTTAACATTTTTAAATTACCATTATATTACCTATAATAATAATAATAATAATCATAATAACAATAATACCAATAATAATAATCATACTGTCTCCTACAGAATAATAAGGATAATAAAAGGATATGTGACAAAACCATATATATATACATATACTTACATATGCTTGTTGAGAAAATTATGCAATAAAAAGGGAAAAAAAAGTATACGCGTGTTTTTTTTAAAGAAGACGATATCGGTGCCTTATGTGCAATTTACATTATCTACATAATGTATTTATGCATAAATAAATACATACATATTATATCCAATATTATATGTACTTATGTGAATTGACAAAAATTTAGAGCAAAATTAACATAAACATTTCAATGAATATACTTATAGTATGAAATTTTTGGCTTTATTTCCATTTTTTTATGTAATCCATTTATAACTTGAATATCCCAACAATTTTGTACTGGTTTATTCTTATGAATGTTGTCATAACTTTTATTGTTGTAAAATAATAAAACATTAATTGTTTTTTTTTATACATATATATTATGTATTGTAACTATACAATTGTAGATATATATTATAAACATTTGACTTGTTTTTTTTTTTACAATTAAATTCTTAATGGATATTCATAGAAAATTTATTGTATACTTGTAAAATTTAATTTTTCTTTTAATATTTAGAAGTTGTTAATGCTTTTATGAATTTATTGACTAGGTTATAATTTTTAAAAATAGGTACAAAAGTGTAATTTATAATGTTTATAAAAAAATTTAAAAAGTGTTTTATTCACCTAATGTATATAGTGTTTACACCACTTAGTGCTATTTTTTTTTTTACATCAAAACTTTTTTCTTTATTACTTTGCTAAAGACAAACAGTTGAAGTTTAATTTCCCGATTTGAGAATATTCTGAATTTTTTTTTTTAAGTAAGTTTGAATAACAATTTTCTGGTATATATCTGTTCAATATGGTATATGATTAATTTTTTTATCTGACCCATATTGTTCATAATGAGTTAAAAATTTATAAAACTATACGTAAATTTGAAAGTAATTTCATAATATTTTTAATAACAAGAGAGAAATTAGTGTTTATAAAATATTAAAATTGTTCCAATAATAGCAATTGAAAATAATGTATTCGAATATTTTTCCTATAAAATTTTACTAAATATGCTTATGATATAGATCAGCGTATTTGGTCTACTACTTCCAGATTTATTCATTTACAGATTGATTATATACATATGTATTATGTACAACATGATTATTTTTTTAGGGTATTTTAAAGGGTATTTTCAAATAGTTTTTGAAATGTGATTCAATACAAAAATATAAATACATTCATTATGTCAAAACAAAAATAGTTTCCATACACATTTGGTGTCTTTTAAACACCATTAAAGTTCCATTCTAAGTTGAAATATTTGAATAATTTATCACTGTAAATTATTTTGAACACCAATACCTCTGTGTTAGTTTTACGGATGACAAGTTTTTGTTGTACGCACAAATGTATACAGGACATATGTATAAAAAACACAGATATTTTTTTCCCTTTTGTTATTACCACTATCGGAAGAACAATCTAACTGCGTTAAGGCTTCTTCAGACCGGAAATCACGCGAAATTCGCTTAAGTAAAGACGGCGAAACTATTACATAATAACTATAATATACATTAAAATTCGGTATAACACCGTATTATGTTGTGCTTTTTAAATAAGCAATAATAAAAAATAAAGCTTGAAAGCAATTTATACCTAATCTAATTATACATATTTAATTATGAATAATATTTTACATAGCCATGTTATCAGATGAAGATGAGATGCTTCTATGTTTTGCCTTACTAGAAGATTACAATAATAGAGAGAATTATTAAGTATATAAATATTTATATATAACTCTATAACGACCTATAATCCAATATCATCCCATATTTTATCCTTTTTCCGAATATTTATTTGTGTGGCAAATCATATAATATGAAATATTTTTTAACTAGTTCAATAAATTTTTCCATTATTATTTTACAGTCTCCATTGAATTTTACATTCATTAATATTGTTTATTAATATTTTACTTTTTTAAAAAATTATTGACATATGTAGCGAAAATTGCCAAAAAAAAAAACGTTGTTCTAACTGCTGTTTTTGTTCGACTAAAATTCATATGCACATCAGCGGCTAAAAACGCAGTAAAATCGCAGTTGGTGTGGTCATACTCCTAAACCGCCATGTAATCAAATTTGTCGAAAAAAATGCCCCGGTCTGTGGAAACCATTATACAGTATCTTGGTCCATGCCCTGATGAAGATTCAAAACCTATATACAACATATCGATCGACAACATAACATTTTTAAATTGAAAAATTAGATTCAAATTAAAGCATGTAAATGCAAACAAATAAACAATATAAAAAAAAATTTTAATAAAAATTAATACTTCTTTATAAAAAAATAATTGTAAAAATAAAAGAAAATGGTAGTAAGTTCCATTCTTGTAATAAAATTTTGTTCAATTTCACAAATATGAAAGATTACCGTCTTATCAAATAATATGATAAAAATTATAAAGACTTGTTTTAGCTTACCCTAATATATAGCGTATTATATATATATAGAATATTATTTCTAATATAAATAAATAAACAGCTTAATAAACTGGTGCATTTAATGGAAAATAATCCTTGATTTGGCTTGTGGGTACAGCAAATTCGGTTGCGATAAAAGTGCATTAAAAGTGTTGTGGGATCAATTTTCAACCAATTTAAATGCATTAGGAGTGCAATAAAGTATTGCTTATTTATTTATTCATCTACGATCATCAAATACACTATGTTGGCACTTATCAATTTTTTCGGTATCACTAGCACTACTACCTCATCCGTTATCATAATAAAAATCTCAACTTGTATTCATTTGTATGTGTTTATTAATTTGTATTAATAAAATATTTAATTTTCGAGTGTTAGCATCGACTTTTCCACAACGAATAAATTTATTCGGGAATCGTGATCACATTTACGCAAACGTACGACTGGCATATTCGATTCAAGAATCGTTATATTATAAAATTATATCCAGATTTGAAATCGTGGAAGTCTACTTTAGATATTTAATACTAGTTACTACATATATATACACGAATCGTCTTTTCAAAATATTGTACGTCAAACTCTTAACATTCTAGAATAAAAATTTCTGTTTATCACCACTGCTTGAATTGTTCTATTATTTTTTCACATAATTTTTGTTTTAGGAAAACGAAGAAGCAAAAATATGTATCTGAGTAAATTTTGAATAATTCACATCCGATTTAGCTTTTCTTCGCCCCCATAAACCTCATTGTTACTACAACATTAAAGTGAAATAATTTAAAAATCAGTTTACAAAAACCTAGATTTAAAAGCAAACAAATATCTAATAAACTACTTCTTCAAAAATTAATGATTATGAAATTGAAAAGCTGCTTCGGAATCGAGCTATGTCAGATTATCTGTACAAAAAAAATATTTTTTGTAACATAGAAAAATGTACATATATGACATATGAAAACATTAATTTAATTGTTTTGAATGTTAGGTTTAAAGTTAGGCCTAAGTTTTATTTAGAAATCATTGTTTATTTTTTTTAAGTTAAAGATTTTCAATTAAAAAAAAACCTCTCATATTTAATTTTTGCGTAAAAGAACGTCCTGAATGTCCTTAACAAAATTTTTTTTTTCAAATTTATATTGTATTTGTTTAGTTTTTTTAATTAATTCTTATGAAATGAAAAAAAAAATATTGTAGTGAAAGTCACGTTCATACAATTTACTTTCTTTCATATACAAATATTTTCAAGAATATTTTTCGTATACATATGTATGTATAGCCTATTTGCTTTATTGTAATTTTTTTGTTTTCAACCAATTCATTTTGTTTTGTTTTCATTTCTATTTTTGTATCTATAGATACAAATCTAAAACAAGATATGATGGTTAAAATGCATGTAAACTTGTGGCATTCATTATATTGTATATATTCTACAATCTACATGATTCCTTTTTTTTTTATTTTTTTTTATGTTTCACTAGCATAAAATAGGAAACTTTATAATATTCAATCCCAGAAATTACTTTTTTTTTCTTTCTTTCTTATGTTTCTTTCTTCACATTTTGTTTCACATTGTCATTCAATATTCACATTTATATAAAACAAGAACAGAAAATTTAAATAAAAAAAAATAACAAGATTGTGAAAATTGTCCTGAGGAAAATAAATCTTTTCAAATATATTTCGAATAATGGACCTTAAAATGAAAGTTTTTTTTATATCTAGATATTTCTATAGATTCAAAAATTTGTAATCAGTGATTTGTATAACTAGAAAATATTCTCTAAACAAACATACACCTAGACACTATTGAACTTTATCTACAGAACAAAAAAAAACAACAAATGCACATTTTCTTTATTTATATTTACTGTGTTTTGGAATGAATGAAAACCAAATTAGATGAATAAGGTGACTATAAGGTCGCATTGTATAGTTAAAATTAGCCGGCATTGTAAAGAGAATCGACAAAGTGTCTGTATAGACAGATGTCAACAAAATTTAAAAATATTAAAGTAAAATGAAAAATTCTATGTTTTTAAAATATTCAAACATTAATAATGATAAATCTACTTTCTTCATAGAAATTATTCCGACCTCCTAGTTTTTATCAAAAGACATAAAGAAAAAAAATTTTTGATACACTAGAAAATATATAGAAAAAATTTATAATCGAAATGGTTTTTAAACTAAAACAAAAAATAATAATTAAAAAAAATGAAGTTGTATTAAAAAACTTTTATTCAGATTTATTTCAAGGTAAACAAGCATGAACCCTGCAAATAAAACTAATAAACAGATTTGGCTCTATCAAACAAACTGTATTTCAATATGCCAAAACAATTTAAACAACTTTCTTCCTTGATTCTAAATTTTTCTTAAAAACAGGGGCTTTCAAAAATTTGGAGAAGTCTTACTTATGTTTTTCATGTATTTCAAAACTAAAATTATTAGAATTTTTGAACTGGATATGTTGTGCTCATGCGGTCATGAGCAAATTTTTGATAGCATGCTTTTAATCAAATGTGTGATTAATT
This sequence comes from Argyra leucocephala, assembly GCA_963942445.1. NCBI lineage: Eukaryota > Metazoa > Arthropoda > Insecta > Diptera > Dolichopodidae > Argyra > Argyra leucocephala. The sequence goes on from OZ012677.1 coordinate 92,815,826, forward strand.
GACATTTTAGAAATGTATAAATTTGTATTTAGAAAAAAACATATAAAAAAATAAAGTCCGATATTATTTTTCTTCTTAGATCACACAAATAGTCGCTGGCCAATTAAAGAAATCTTCTTCGTTCATCTCTATTTTTCACAACCGTTCAACATAGCTCTGTTAGCTCAAATATTACATGTCTTTGACTTCTTTTTTCCATCTGAGCTTTGAGGTACCTTTACTGTGGTCACCATTGCAGTTAAATTCAAAAATCATTCTTACTTGATACTTTTCTTTCTTCAATACAAGTTACGGTTTATAAACGTTTTATACCGTACAGTAGAAGAAGACATAACTAAAACTAGTCTAAATATCAACTATAAAAAATAACTTCAATTTTTATTAGAATTAGAGTTGTAAAAGACTATAAGTTAACGCAGAAAATACTCAAAAGTAGAATTATGTTTAAGTTTTTGACAACTTTTTTCAATATATTTTGTTTTTGAGATGTGAAAATTTATCGAGAACATCATTAAAGACAACTACAACCTTTCAAATCTCAAGAAATCAGTTGAATTCTTCATATTATGACCGGCAATTTCATCTTTACATACTAGAATTAGAGTATACCTCTTTAATTACAAAAATATTTTATGTTTAGTAATTTTATCCATTAAATGCCACTTACTATATGTCAAAACGAAACAGTATATGGGGGAGCAGTATTTATTGTTTTTGATAATCAGATTTGTTTTTAGTGATAAATTTAGATTTATGGAATAAAAGTCGCAAAGCACTGATGAAGGAAGTAAGTTGCTTCCGAAATATCGATATTTGCAAAATAAATACAAATGATTAGTGAAAGGAAACTCGACTTTTATTCCATAAATCCAAGCAGTATTTATGTTTCCTAATTCAAACTCAGTAACCTCCAAATTTTTATGGAAACATGAGTGGTTGCTACTTTATCGTGAGATTTACTCTACTATATCACTGTGTAAATTACTGTTCTTTAAAAAATTTTAAATTTGGCTTCGACTTGAATTATAATTACTCAACAGGGGCCCCTAGTCGACTGATATATAGTGTAGTAAGTCTGACTACTAATCTTAAAAAAATCAAAATTATTTACATTGATATGTTTTGTAAATATCGATATTTCGAAAGCAAAATACTTACCGTTACTTATTTAGATTTAATTTTTTTTTTCCACTGAAAAGCAGTACCACATACTTTTGGTGTCATTATAGTTACGTCAATGTTTGATTGTTCCGCTAATGTGTGTGAACGTTGTTACCATCACATTTCCAGAGTTATATGAGGACTGTATACGAGAAAACACAGCATTTTTCATTGCTCTGTACGAGCAATTGGGCTCATTTGAGAATTCTTAAATAAATAAAATAAATTTTTATGACAGCAATTTTTTTCAGAAATGTGAGTTCTCCATAATGGACCATGAAGTTTACGTTTTAGTTGACTTCAAGCATTTAATTTGTAAATGTAGATTTTAGGCTAGTTTTTTACACTCTTGAAAGTAACTTACGAATCACCTTTTCGTGCTTAATTAAGTACTGCAATTTTACACTACAATATCTACAATATTTCGAGTATTTATTTAACAAATTACTGGCTTATCTACTTATTAAATGTGAAAAACTACTGCTATTGTCAGGAACTAAACCTTCTTAAATAGAAGAGTTTCATTTTATTTAATTTGTTACCAGATTTTATATATACTATCAATTATTTTTTGTCATTTATTAGACTAGGTCAAAAATCCAATAAAGAATTTCTTTGCTTCATCGGGAATCGAAATTGGGACCTTCCGGTTGAAAGGCAGGCGCTCTATCTACCGCGCCCCCCAGCCTTTTGCATAGTTGCACTTTTATGTTGAACTATGCAGAAAATAAAAAAAAAATTAAGTATGATAAGTCTTACTGTTCCGAAATAATATAATATGATTTAGTCAATATTTCAATGGCAACATCGTGAGTCTAACAAATGCATAAATGCATTTCACCTCTTAACCTAAAAAAATAAACAAAAATTAGTTAAATTTTAATCATATACAATTAAATGTTGAGTAAATAACGAAATGATAAAAGAAGTAAATTATCATTAACGGGACTAGTTCTTTTATGAAAAAAAAATCGATTAGTCGAACTTTTGTTTTGATGACCTTACGTATTTGGGAAAATATTCATATAGCCTTAATAAAAAAAAATAAAATACAAAAACAAAACACTACCACAAAAATAAGCAATAAAAAAAGCTTCTGAAAACAACAAAACACTAAAAACTATGGATATGTTCAACCGTATCTATGCTATTAAGTGAAGACAGACAACATGACTGTATATTATTATCTATATAAAAAAAACATAAACCAAAAACAAGCAAAAAACTGTATAGGTAAAATGAAAAAAAAAGAAGAAAAATATGAAAATTAACTTACTTTTAGCTACTACCATTTAACTTCTACAATTTAGTTTCAGTTTTAGATCCGCTACTGATGGTTGGTTATTTGGTTAGTCATTAAATTTAACCCGTAAATCTGTTCTATGTTAGAACCGCATAAAGAGCGTGATAATTCGAATAAAATAAAAAATAAAAATAAAAAACGGAAAAGAAAATAAAAAAAAAAAAATATTTTAACTCATATTCATAATTTTCATTCATAACTAATATTATTAGTTTAGTTATTCTTTTTTTTTTTTATCAATATTTTTTTCATTGTTTGTTTTCTATTTTTACTCTCATTTTTAGAAAATTTTATAAATTATGTTCGAAAAATAGTAAACAATTTATGAAGAAGAAAAAAAAAATGTTATTTTTTTTTTATATTTATTTTAGTTATTCTGTGTTTTATTCTTTTTAATTTTGTTTTTTTTTTTTTTTTTAACTAAGTCTAGACTTTAGACTTTGTGTGCTTATTTTTTATTCTTTTATTTTTTGTATTTGGAACGTGTTAAGTTCACGTGGTGTTTTTATATGTGCTTGGTTTATTTTTAGATAAAACAATAAAAAAAAAAAAAAAACAAAAAAATTATAAATACGGAAATGTTACATTTCATTAATATTTATCTATTATTAGTTATTTATTAGTTTATTACCAATAAATAGTATCAAGATAGGTGTCATTAGTGTGTTCCAGTTTAATATAATAAAAATGAAAAAATCTAAAAATACTCGTAGGAAGCTTGCAAATTATTTGGGAAATTCCTTACCATATATGTCTGATACGTGTTAAATAATTCCATTCATAAGTAGGCTTATGTAGGGAGATATGATTTATAAATAGAAAAACCGATTTACTTATTTTAGGAATTTTTATTTTATCTTTTTTAAATTTATTTATGATAGCGGTGTTTTTGTTTTTCTTCTGAGTGTTCTATATGTGATAAAATCAGAAACCCAGATTATATCATTATTGTTTTCAATTTTATATTATTTTTGTTTTATTATTTTTATGCTTTAATCAATCAGTTACATAACGTGTAAAAAATAATAGGGGGTCCAAATGAATAAAATTTAATTGATATTCATAATAACATAAACTAATCGGATATTCTGATTTAGAACTTTAAAAATTGCTTTTGAATTGTATTCTATTATTTGAATATGAATATCATAAAATATGGGGATAACATCTGGCTACCATACTTGCTGGGAAGTTTTGCTAGCAATTTCGTGAAAATTTTTAAAGTTTGTTTTGTACCATCTCTTCTGGAAAGGTCCAATTCGTTTAACCACTTTATAAAAATCAACTAATTAATCTGCATACCTCATAGTTAATATTTTAATAGCATTGGTTCACCATATAACTAATTATGACAAATTTAAGACTATTAATATAATATTAATACTGGTCATAAAATTTAGTCTCTCAATTGACTTCTTTCTGTCTAAGTTTGTTGTAAAAAAACAATTTAACTTACCACCCCATCAACTATTTCGTTCTCACTACACCCTCACATAATATCTCTACATCTACATTATAGCATTGAGAGCGTATGTTAAAAAATTCAAATATAATTAAGGATTTTAAAAATTGTAACTGTATTTTTTTGTTTTTCAACTCTATATTTAAAAATTTAAATAAAATGTCTATTTATGGAATAATAGACACTGTTAGTGAAAGGAAACTCGACTTTTATTCCATAAATCTAAACATATCACTAAAAACAAATCTGATTATCAAAAACAATTAAAATGTCTATGTCTAAATGTCTAATAAACTGCTTGATTTAAGCTTGTAATAAATAAATAAATAAGATCTTTCAAAATATAGTAGTATCAGGAAATAAACCTAAGACCAATGTGGTTTAGAAAGCAAATAGTATAGTATTAGATTTATTTATAATATAATTATTTAAATCTACTAAATTATTAGGTTAATCATAATTCTATTCTATTTGACATAGTTCTTATGTGGCAAATAATTAATAAATTTTTACTATAAATTATTCGCTATTATTAATATGATGTGTTTTGACATGTTAAGCGTGTTATTATTCAAAAACATGTATAGGCGTTTATGTATAAAAGATATCTGTTATAGCTTCAATATCATATTTGGTGAAATTTATCATTAATATTAAATTACATGTCAATATAAACATAAATCCCTTCTTATATACCCTTAATTTTTAATAGGCATCATATTATTATATACAACGTATTATTTTTTTTTTGTTTATTTGATGTTATTAATTATTTTTATTATTATTGTTCTTGTTGCTTAATACATAATATGGTATCATGTTTTTTAAAATGTATATATAGAAAAATAATTATAAGAAAAATTAAATTGAAGCGAAAAAAATATAAGCGCTTATTTTTGATATTTATTCAAGTGTTCACCACATTATTAATAACAAAAAAAGTATTTTGTTGTACGGTTAGTAAACATTCACAAATTTTTAAATAAGACGAAAACAAACAGAAAAAAATTTTAAAAATTTAATTTTAAAATATAATAAATTAATTTTTATTGTTTTTTGTGTAAAAAAATAATTAATTTTTATTTAATTTTGTTGAAGAAAATTAATAAATTTTAAGATACGTGTGGTTAAATTTACAAATTTACAATTACGAAAAAACAAAAAATAAAATTTTAATACATCTATAATTTAAAAAAAGTGTGTTTTGGATATGAATTATATTTATTTATTTTTTTATTTATTTCAAATATGTAAATATGAACATTAAGTTCCATTTAGAACTAATTTTAGAACTAAAATGAATGGATTTCAATGTTATTTAAATTATTTTAACTTGAATTTGCCGGCGTGCATACCGGTGCTCAATTAGCAATGCTATGAATGTCAAAAACTTTTAGTATTCATACCACTCGCTCGTTGCTGATATAATGTCAAAACATATATATATTATTAAAAGTGAGATTAAGGCAATAACAGCCATGTTCTGTAATTCACTCGGAATGGATTCGAAATGAAATTTTATTTTCACTCGGTGAATTTCATCATTCATTCTGCATTCTGTATTTCATGTGATTTCAAAAATTTTCAAATTTAATTTGTGAAAAGTCAAAATGATATAAGATGTTTTTTTTAATTAAGGCAAAATAAATATATAAAATAAAGTAAAAACATATCAGATTCTATTAAATAATAATAATAATAATTTGCAATCTATTAAATTTTATATATGTATATTAGTTAATAAATAAAATAGCCTATAAATTTATAAAAACATACACAAATTCCATATTGTAAAAAAAGTCAAAACTTACAATGTTCTACATTCCATTTTGTATCAAAAATATTTTAAAAGGTACAAATTCCGAATTGTATGAAATATAGGGCTTAATAACACAGAAAAAAGTAAATCGTACAGTTAAAAAATATTGAATACTTTTCATAATATTTTATAATTGGTTTTTCTTAATTGCGTCACCTGCAAAACGTGATCCGTTTTCTTAATTTTAATAATTTTTATATAGTTCAAGTTGACAAAATATGTTTAATATGTGAATTGTTCAAAATAATTTTTGAAAACACGTCCATTTTTACAAACATTTTGTTAAATTTTTATTATATTTGTGTCTCCAAAATAATGTCACTTCCCTTTGCCGAAAAAATTTAAATGTTAAAATATAAAAAAATTTAAAAATTTGCATTCGGAAACATATAAAATATAAAAAATAATGTATAAAATATAATGTATATAAAAAACAAACTTTGAATTGGCGGTTTAAAAAGATTTTTTTTTTACAATATGGAACTCTCAAATACTTAAAAATTATATTTGTTTATATTTTTTGACATCTGTAGCAATGTTGGCGTTTATACAATGATTAAATGAGATTTGTGTAATTATTATGTTACTAAGTATAACAATATAGTTAAAATAGCTTAGTCTTGTTAATTTAGCATTGACCTGAACGCAGCAAATGATTAGCTTCTATATTAGTACGTAACAATTTAAAAAACACTCTAAATTTCTCTAACTTCAAATTAATTAAAAAAATTTTAATAATGTAAATGACAAAAAAATAAATATTGAATAAGAACATTGTTTCCGGAACATCAAACTTTAAATTGAATTTTAATATCACCATATTCTTCTGTTCAATTGTTTTTGTAATTCAAACATTTAAGTAAAATGCTGCTACCTTGAAAATATAATAATTTCGTATACTCATTTATTATTCCAACAAACGTTGTCTTATTATGGCATTATGTGAGGGCAATAACCTTAAAAACCGATTTAACCGTTTAAAAATAAAGTGTTACGTGGAATTTTTAATGTATACTCGTATATGCCAAACTTTCATCATGATCTGCAAATCAATTTATTATTCTAACATATTTTTACTACTAGTATTCCATTGATTATCTTAATCTATTTTCTATTTACATATTTTATCCATTTCTCAGAAAAAAAACTAAATAATAAAAACAAGAAAAAATTCTTGAAAAAATTTTGTACTAACTAGAAATTGACGAGCCCATCTATCTTTCAATTTTTGTTTTTACTACAAAAATTTATTCTATTAATATAGATTTTCATAATATACGTCCGTATATATAATTTATGAATCTTTTAAATCAAGTGTTTGTGTTTTGACATGTTATCTACATGAAAATATACTTTTTTGTTTTAGCAATTCTTTAAAACTATTAACCACGTATAGTGAAATAAACAGTTTGAAGGTGTCATGAATTTAGTCCGAACGAAATAATTTCGAAGTATTAAAAATGAAAAACTTAGTTTTTTTTCAACCTTTCTTTTATTTTTCGAACTTATTTCACAAATAAACATTAAATCATCATCATTATCATCACTGTTCTGTAACCCAGTGGGGCATAGGGCTGATAATCTTAACAGTAAATACTAAATGAAATAAGATCAAAATTTTGAAATTTCATGATAAAATAAAAATCAAGAAAACGTGTACGCAACTGCGACTACCCGTACCTAGCTGGGGTTTTTTCGAATATTGTCATAATTTCATTAAAAAAATTTCAAAATACACAAAATTCAGACCAATACAAACAAAAATTCTTTACAAAATTCAGACCAATAAAAAAATTTGCTTTGCAAACAAAAATATATTTCCATGCGTAGTCACTAGTTAGATACATCACAGACCTATGTTCCAGGAGGGAAAAAATGATATAACTCTGGATATAAATAGTACTTGAAACTGCTTAGAGGTTAAGAAATTTTGCCTTAATTTATCTCAGAATAATTTTCTTAAATTGAAGATTGAAATAAAATATTTTTTTGTTGCTATGAATTAACTACATAGGAAAATGGAATTTTGTATTTTAAATTTTTTTTCTTGAAATAATGTAAATTGTATTTTGTAAATGAATTAGGTACATGTCGAACTTAACCCTTCTATTTTGGGTATAAAATTTCAAAACACATAATCCCATAATGTATAATTAATTTATGGCAGTGAAAATTTGTTTTCTTTGATTTTCCAATTTACGAAAATAAGTCCGAGGTAAATTCGTATTTAATATTTTCCATAATAAGGAAGAGATTATGCAAAAACCAGATACCTTCTTTCTCGTATCCAACCACCATCAACGCATAAAAATGGAATTTATTTTTTTGTTTTCTAAAAAATTAAATAAGTTCGAAAAATGCGTGTTGTCGAATTTATTTCATTATTAAATAAGTTTGAAAAATTGAAAACGTAGGAACATAAAAAACAAGTCTGTCGAAATTGTCGAACGAATTTGTGACATCGAACTTAATGTATAAGCGCTTGTTTTAAGCTATAGAAACAAATTATTTTATAAAACGAAATTACAATAATAAATAGGTATGAAAATGGATTTAATTGGATTTACTTATTTTGAATTGTTGTTATTTTTTTATATTTTAAAAACAAATTGTTTTGCATTTAATGTGAACTTAGCAAAAAAAAAATTAAATTTTTAAAGAGGCTCATAACTTAAACAAAAAATGATCTAAACAACTTCTGAACATTTATGTGGAAAATAGTTCGGTTTTTTTTTTTTAATAAAATTGAATCAAACATAGGCAAAAATTGCATTTTAATTTTTTTGTTTATTTGGAAAACACAAAATCAAATACAAAACTAAACGTTTTTACGACCCATACCAATTTCGAAAATTAGAACGATATTCTAATTTGGTGATTTATGTTATTATTGAAAGGGGTATTTGATGACAACTGAAATGCAATTAAAGATTAATTCAAGTTTTTACAAACTCAATTACCTTTACTAAGTTCTGTAATTTTTAGTGAAACATAGAAACTTCAACTGTGCGTCATTCCGAACAATTCAACGCAATGTACAATATCTCTCTCCAATTTCTTTTACCCCTTTTTTTCTCGTTCTTTGCATGTTTTTACATACCTTTTCCTTTTTTTTCATATATTGCCAAACATTAGAACGTAAAATGTTTATACATATATTGTTACACCAACAGTTTGGTCTATTGGTCTATCGGAGGAAAGAAAACATTCCTTCGGTCCATAGGGATATTTTAGACGAAGTTTTTTATATTCTGAATCTTTGAAAAAAAAACAAAAATTAATATTTTTAATAATAAAGAAACAAAAATAAAAAGAAATTTATTTATATATATTATTTATTTAATTACTTTTACTGTTACTCTGATTGTAAGTGGGCTGATTATTTAATTCCAGGATCACGCTTGGTTGGAATATGGTTTGACATTCTGGAAAATTTTATTACACACGATTTCATTAGCTTTTGTCATAACCACTACTGTAGGGATGAGTATTTGAAGACTCGACGGAAATATTCGGAACGTTATAACGAAATATTCGGAACGGAATGTTATATTAATTTACTGAAAAACAAAAAAAAAATATGGCTGAAAAAAAATACAACGAGGTACCAGGAGCCCTGATAAATGTTAATTCAATTCAATTCAGGGACTCTGATAAATGTTAGTTAAATTCAATTCACGATAATTTTTTTTTATTATTTTAAATCGTAAGTATATTCTTCAAAATTAACCGTAACGAATTTAATAAATAAATTCACACACCTTAACTGGTTGTTTAAATTGGTTGTTGTTATTATTTCATAGAATCTTAACAAATATTTTTTCATTTTCAATTTTTCTTTAATTGAAATTTCTACCCCCATTAGTTATTTTAAAATCTAGTTTAAATTTTCAACTATACCAATTAAATTATATACGAGTATATATATACGTATTTTGTAATTCTAATGATAGACGATTATTCTACTCTACAAATAACATTCTAAAAATCTGAAAATGAATTTATTTGATAAGATTTCATTTTTACCTGTTGAATTCTATTTCAATAAATATTTTCAAAAAAAAATATACATATTTTGTTTCAACAGTTATGTAGTAATAGTTTTTCACTTTCGATTTTATAATCATTTTAAAATATAAAAATAAAAAAAAACATTGTTGTTAAAAAGGGAAAATTTTATTTCTATTCGAAAATCGGAAATAAAGGAAATGAGAAAAGAAAATGTATTTATTTTTTTTGTTGTTGTTAGTATTTCAATTAGAGCATAAATTATACATTACGTTATATTATGTCTTAATTTACCTGTATTTTACCTGCTTATTTATTACCTGTACTTTATGAAGTGAAAATTTATTTAATTTTTATTGTTTATTTGTTGTTATTTAAAATGGAAAGGGTTAATTTAAATTTGAATTTAATTTACAAAAACAAAAAATGTACCGTTACTTTTTTTTTTTTGGTAAGAACACATCGATAATTTTCTTTTTTTGCGCGGGGTAAATTTTTGATAAGCTCAAAATGAATTGAGTTTTATTTGATAGATTTAATACAAAATGAGTGAACAAAGAGAAATGGGAAAAAAAATTAAATTTTCGAAAATGTAATGACTGATAAAATCATGACTTACCATTACTGCTATAATAATTCTTTTAAGAGGTCTTTCGTTTGTTAATTTAAAAAAAAAAAACAATTTTTTTGTTTATGATATTTTTCATGTGAATTGAAAATTATGTTTGTAAATTAACTATCTTAATGGGCTTTTTATGTTTTGTTTTTCTGTAAGTAAATAATGATTTGGTTATTTACTTAATATTTTAATTGAAAAGAATAAAAGAAAGTTTATTTTGTGACTTACCTTTTGTGATTCAAAATTTAAAGTAAACAATCAGAGATGTTATTTCATAAATTCTTTTAACGGCTGAATTCTTGTAACCTAAAATTGTTGCTAAAAAAAATTCAATATATAAAGATGTAAAAATTTAGCTTAATAATTGGATATTAACCAACACATCATATAACGATACGCCTCTCGATGAATAGACGAAGTAGTGGCTAAACTCTAACTACCACTAATAAAAATATACCAATTAGGGTTTATTTAAATAGGTTCCAGAAAATAGTAATAGCTTTCAATTAATTAGTCAATTGTACCAAAAATGTATAAAGTATTCCTAAAACATTATTGTAATGGAACATTCCACTTATGGATCAGTTGTACCTTGTTTCGGAGCCCTATGAGATTTAGGGCTTCCGAACATTCTCAAACCAATCTAGATTTGATGAAGTTACTTTCAAGAGCTTTTAAGGCAGCCTGACTGTCACTAAAGATTCTATTGATAACTTTTACTTTAACCCTGAATTAACAAAATATATAGGTATGAAATAGGAAAATAGAACTTACTAATAAACATATCTATGTTTAGAGGATGACAAAAAGAGATATAAGTTTGAAAATAAAAGTTAGAAACAATTTTAGCTGTTGTCTCCTACCTTATATATGTACATCTGTGAAAAGTCCAGAATGATTGCAAACCACCATGGGATATTATTTTCAGAACTGTCTTATGTTCTATTCTTTGTAGAATTTAGCTACCATACAACTTAATTAATTCTTGTGTTAACATATTGTGTTACAGAACCTGAAATATCGGTAATCAGGCCCTCTCACAAAAAAGTACAATAAACATGCCTTTTTCCCTTTTCAAAAATTCTAACTGACTCTAAAGAACTTGCAGTTCGGTTGAATGTTATTCCCTTTAAAGTATTATGCTCTTAAGTTTGTATCATAGGAAATAAATTGTATCATATGCAATGTTTAAACGTAATGTTATGACACTAAAAAGTCTTTTGATTTAAATGTTTAATTGAATTGTTTTAATTTTAACGGCTCTTCCGTCCAACCCTTGATTTTCACCAACTTAAAATTGTATCATAGAAAATTTTTAAATGTAATATTATGACACTACTCTTGTTTTATTTTAACTTATATATTATATATGTTAAAGTTAAAAAGTTGTGGATAGTAAATCCGGCTCTTCACTTTCACTGACCGGTAGATGTTCACGTCGATTCGGTTATTATATCTACTTGTGGATCGTATATCCAGCTCGAACTATAGTTGTAGCTTGATAAAAAATAAATTTTTGAAGACCTAATTGATGAAAATAAAATAGCGACGATAAACTAACCAATGAAAAATGGAGATGTTTGGTATCCAGTAGAATTTCTAAATTTGTTGGAGTTGATAAAATATTTTGGACATTCTACTTTATCAGTCAGAATCAAAGGTTCAATAATGCTTCCATAATGCTCAATATCAGCTTCAATAATGCTTTTATAAAACTTAATTCAGTCAACGCATTCTCATGCTATTGAAGCACAATTTCAAACAAATTTAAACTTGCTACAGATTTTGAATGGAACCAAGCATGCATTTGAACATTGTTATATGCAACTTTTAAAATATATTTTTGAGACCCCATTTTTTTAAATTAGGTTCATTAAGTAAATTTTATACATTTTGTGTTGTGGTACAATGTCGGAAATTTTTTTTTTTGATTTATTCCTCTATTTATTTTATTTTATTTTTACTCATCTCCCAAAAGAGCTGACAGCTTGTTACAGAGCGAAATTAAAAATAAAAAAAATAAAGAAGTATAAAAATTATCGACATTTAAGATATAGGTAAAAATATAGTAGAACAGTTAAATAGGAACTAAAGTATAAAATAGAATTTAATATGCCAAGTAACGGTTCCCCATTTATTGTTAAATTTTTTTTTATATTTAATTATGTTTTATTATAAATACAAATTATAACAAAAAACAATGCAATATTTATGTCCTAACAACAAATATGTTACCATTTTGATGAAAAATATTTTATTATTGCACATTATGCATAGTTATAATAATTTAAAAATCGAATTCACCCTAATTCTTTTTTTCCATTTTTTGGAAATTTGTTTTTTTGACCCCATTCGCGATTGACACTTAATGAAGAGCTCTTAACAAAAATTATTCCATTTTGGGAAATTATTAAAAAAAAAATTTTTTTCATTTTGTTTTATTTTGATTTAATTTTTTTTGTTTTGTAGTCAAGTTTATTGACTTAACAACAAATATTTAATAATTTGACATGTTAGTTTTTTACCTTTCTTTTGGAGTGTCATCAAGAATACAGGTGTTGTATTTTGTAAAAAAAAAAATTATTGTTTTAAGTGAAATTATTGAGAATGTTTTGTATTTGTTAAAATTTTTTTGTAAATTCAGACCGAATTTAAATTTTTACATTTTTGGAGAGATTATCTTGTAATTTAATTGGAAATAAAATTTGAATTTTTTTTTTGTGATAATTCTTAAGTAGTAAGAAGTTTTAACGCTAAAGGTCGGTTTTAGATGTTGACTTTAAAATTTTGAAAATCAAATTATTGAGCTATTATAAATATTATAATATTTTGCAATGAAATTTTGGTCAATTTTTATAACTCACAGATGTATTATTGACATTTTTTAATAAATTTTTTAAGTTATAAAGTCAATAAAAATAAAAATTAGGAGTTGTATAGGTATAGTCTAACACTGTAAATACCTACTGATGAGTTCTAGTAGTGTTATGATGAGTGAAACAATTTCTGAAAATAATTTTATTTTTTAAAACAAATAATAATAATATTTATAGATACAATGGTGATATAAAATATATATATGTATCAAGATTGAATATTAATTAATAAATCGCACTTGTTATTTTTATTGAAAGTAAAATGATGTGGAAACTTTAAAAATTTACAATTATATAAATTAATTTTGTTTATAAATTTATTTTTCTTTTCTTTTTTTAATCGGAATATTAACGTGTATTGTTTTTTTTTTTACAGTTAGATATTGTCATATTAGACATTTCATTTGACCAAAATTATATCGCTTAAACTATAGTTTTTCGTTAACATATTTTGTTAACCTATTAAAATTAACATTGTTTGCATTAGTTTAAAGAGATTAGATCTGAATTTTATATAACATTTTTTTTATTGAATTTTCAATTCCAAATACAACTCTATGGACAATGAACAATAATTGAATATGAGTGAAATATGCTGTATAAATGTTTATAAATTTAAAATATAAATACGATATTTAATTTTAACATGTAAATACGTATAGCTAAGTCATTTTAAAAAAATGAAATATACCAAACATAACATATTAGAGGGTTTATTTACATAAATTTATGTACATATAGTTTTAAAATAAGTCTAGTAAAAAGAATAAGTGGCCTCGGTAGCCGAGTGGTAAAGCACTCGAGTGTAGTAATGTAACGACCGAAGGAGCACGGGTTCAAACCCCGTGAGAACCGAAAAATTTTTCAAATGGTGAAAATTACTGAAAATGTAATTTTCAATACAACCACATCGGCTCAAATATAATTTAATAATTAATATAGATATAATATAACTAATAAAAGAAATAATATAAATATATACTTAATATACAAAAATATATACCAAATAATTAATATAATTTAATAAAAAAGCCCACATTTCGAAAGGGAAAAGGACCTATAAAGTTGGGCTACAGATTCATCTGTAGGATCAACTGTTAAAATAAAATAAAATAAATAATAAAAAGAATAATATCTTATGGAATATAGAATATGAAATGGAGTTTTCTAAATTATACAATGTGTACTGTATCTTGGTATTGTAAATTTGGATTCTGATTGATTTCTTCTGATTGAATCACGCCCTGTATCTATTGAAATTTACTCTATTATTAAAACTAAATAATCAATATTAAATAAATATTAAAACTGTAGGTATGTTTCGAAAAATTTTATTAAATATCTTAACCGACTTCGGTTATTACACCGTCATCAGAAAACTGATCTATTACATCATACTTTTATACATATGTATATTGTATAATGTTTGGCATACACATTACCTGATTCATAAATGGAAATTAATGCAAAAATAGCGTGGGGCTTGGACCTAAAATTTTAAAAGTCAAGTACAATAGACCTGAAAAAGTTGCGTCAACATAGTATTCACCTCACAGATAATAAAAACAAAAATATAATATTTTTGGTTTTTTATCCAAAACGTCATCCTCCGATGACTTTATTCTTTAATTTATTTTTTACAAGGCCAGTTTAAAGAATTTAATCCTTTTAGGTTTTCTTATAAATATTTGGTTGGCTAATCCAGTATGACTAATTTTTATTTTTAAAAATATGATATTTAATTTATTAATCCGATTCTTGTTTTTAGTAATATTTTAAATTATTTAATTGATGTCAAGTCTCTTTGCACTAATAATTTTCTATGTTTGGTTGCAAATATCGATATTCCGAAAGCAGCATACTTCCTATATCATCAGTGCTTGTGTCTAGCTTCTTAGTGTTTTCAAAACAATTGGGGGCCTCATCAAGTCTTTATTTCTTTCCATATCCATTTGCCCATAATTACTACATGATTAACTCCAATAATCTCTATATAATTAAATTTTTAATTCTTTTTACTTTTGAAATAAACACCTTTAAATTTTCTTTTAATTTGATTTTCCACCAAAGAAAAAAAAAACAAAAATCATTACTAACTATTATTATTATTGACATTAATTTAGGAAATAATTTTTATATATTATGTATGATAATGATGATGATGATAATTTCGTGTAGTCATGAAAAGTGAAATTTGAAAAAGAAAACTGAAAATATTTTTGTTATTTTGTTATTCTTAAAATAAATTTGACCTTGCCAATAATATTTACTTTTTTATTTTCTTCTTATTAGTAATGAAATTTATATTTTCTTATTTTTTTTTTTTCATGTTTTTAAATTTAGAATTTTACCCAAATATTATAGTAATGTCTTATTCAGTGTTAAATTAGATATTGAAATTTATGTTCACTGAATGTTATTTATTAAAGTTTATTAAATGCATTAGAAATATTACAAAAACAAAAAGTGTAACTAATTAAAAGTGAAATAAAATAATTTTATTTTTAAACTTAACTAAAATTCAAATCGGAAATTTTTATTTAAAAAAAGAAGAAAATATTGGTAAGAAAATTATTTAGAAATAATAAAGTGAAAATGTAAATATGGAACCAAATACTGTAAATAACACTAGTGGTATAGTAATAGTAGAAATTGTAATAAATAACAATTAATCGATTAATAATTGACTAAAACTAAATTTGTGAATGAATCAGTACATTTAATATCAGAACATCCAATTTAACAAAACTATGAAAAATATTTTACTTGTGAATACAATTTTAATCACAACATAACATGTATAGCTACCTACCTACTATAAAAATAAAAAATATAAAAATTTGAAACTCGAGAATTTATTTGGTTATTTTTGTAATACTATATCCCTATTTACCGCACACTATAATTGTCACAAGATACAATAAAAATTACAATGATAATGAAAAGCTAAATAACATGAAAATACACAAGTAACAAAAATAAAAAATGTATAATTAAATGTTAACATTTGAAAGGAATCTTGTAAATAAATATTACGATTATTAATATACGGTGATTGTCATAAGTATGTGTACACTTATTAAAATATACTTGTTATTTTAAAAATAATTTACTTGAAATTGGAAATTTTTATCATTGTGTAATTAGTTATTTTTTTGTACGCTCACATCATCAATTTAAAAATAAAAATAAATTTTTTTCGAATTGACGTCATGAACATTTGAATCACTTTTTTTTAGAGAAACCAACCATATTACAAAGAACTTGTTTCCGTAGTAATATGTAGAAAAAAATGTTCGGAACACAACAATAATAACGCACAAAAAAATTTGTTCAAACATTTTAATTCATCCCATTCAGTTAAATATTTTTTAACTTCTATCTGAACTATGATGTTGAAAAGATTTTATTAATAATTTAATTTTAATAATTAATAAGAATTTATGAATCACAAGATACAAATCATTTCTCTTCTAGAATTTGAATTTTACAACTCATGTTCAAAACGTTCGAAACTTTAGAGGATAACATGATATTTATTTTATATTTACTAGTGAATCCGCTGTGCAATTGCACAGAAGCAGCTCTTTCAGGTACGATTTTATATAAAAAGAAATATTTGTTTTGGTATAGTTGTAGTTGTTTTCTGAATCGTTTGATTCTTGAATATTTTTACTATATAAAGAAAATAAAGTATAATACCTAATACTTTATGACGAAATTACTACTAATTTCAATATAAAATAACACAATAAAATCCCATTACTCTCAACGCAGTAGATCGATGTATTTTAATTTGTTTATAGTCAAAAACTTTTGTAGTCACGATTCTGTTATAGTCAACAATTATTTTGAAAGAAAGTAATAAACTTCATAAGTTGATACAATCGATGTCGTTTATAGTCACATTAAAATATAACGCCAATTTTTTCAATAAAACAAAAAAATAAGTCAAAAGTGAATTATTTTATTAAAAAACTGATTAGGTACATATTATAGTCTTTTTCTGTTCATTATTACAATTAGGTATATTTTGTGATTACATAACAGAATTGCTATTTATGAATAAAATAAAGTTTAAAATTGTTATACAAAAGATATTTTATTGAATTTTATTTTGTTTATAAAGATGCAATTTTTTTTTTACTACGCCTATAGTCACAAAACGGTTATAGTCAGAAATATTACTGAAATTAAGCGAATAACTATAACCGTATTTTACTGTATATATTTTTTTTAAAATAGCAGACGCAAATGAACTAACATTTATTATACCATTTTTGAAGAGTGATCTGATTTTTATTTTTCTTTTTTATTTTCAATTTTTGTTTGTGTTTTCGTATTTGTATTTTTTCTTATAAGCTTAAATAAGATTGAATTTTATTTTAGAGTATAGATGTCGCTCAACTCGGAAATAACTGTCACTATTTGGTGTAACTATTTAAAATATTTTAAGTATTCAGCACCAAGAACTTGCTAAAATTTTAATATTTTTCTGGTGTAATTAATTTTTACTTACCACGTCGTTTATCTTGTGTATTATATATAACACTAGGGGCCCCTGTTGACTAATTATAATTCAAGTTAAAGCCAAATTTAAAGTTTTTAAAAGAACAGGGATTTGCATGGACTGATATAGACTTCTCATTACAAAGCAGAAAACACTCATGTTTTAATGAAAAGCTTTGATATTAGTATGTTTTCGTTAAAAAACATAAATACTTTACTTCTCATTTTCTGTTTCGTTTCTACCTATTTCTTAATGTATTTGGTGAATAATAAAACCATATGATTAAAAAAATTTCAACTGTGTGCGCATTATTGTTTTATATACAACTTATTTATTATATTAGGAGTTCATTAAAGAGAAGCGAAATAAAATGAAAAGGTGTCTACTGCGCAGGTCCTTAAATGCATAATTAAAGATTTAAATGTGTTTGTTTATATACTTTTATAGTGTTGTAATTAGTTGTTCCGATTTCCGAACGTTCGAACGTGAGTACTTTAAGTTACGTTTATAACTGAAGTGCTTATTACACATCAATGTTTTCATTAATACTGGTCAATTAATGGACAATTAATTGATGAGTGAAGGATGAGAAAGTAATTGATAATAGTTTTATTCTCACCAATTTACTCATCAATCTAGTATCAAAATCAGCTGAGTTATAAAATGTTTTTATTTTTTTTTAATTTTGGGATTTTTTTAATTCAGACAGTTTTTTGAAGCTGAATTCAGTTGGCATTAAAAAATGAATATAACTGAATAATTTTTTTTACAAATAAATATAAAAGAATTTAAAATATTAGGTAAAAAAAATTAAATGGATACGAAATCGATAGTTCAACATGGATGTGTAGTAGCTTATCCATTTAAATTGCCGTGTAATTGACAATTAAAATGATGAAAACATAGATGTTTAATAAGCTTATAAGAACTAAAAATTAAAAAAAAAATTAATCAGAAAAAGTAATTAGTTAGAAATACACAATTTTTTATAATATTATATTGTAAATTAATTTAAAAATCTATTTTTGGATTATAAGTCAAGCAATGGGGCGCAAACCAGGAGGTGTAAATGCTACTTTTGCACTTAGTGGCATTGAATTAATCATTGGCTTGAATTAATCTCTATGTAGGTCTGTATCTGTACTTTGAATTGTTTAATGGTTAATTTGTTCATTTGTTAAATTGTTAAACTGATGTTAAATTATATTGTTGGCTTGTTTAATTTTTTCTGTTTTAGATTATTTGTTATATTTCCTAGATATTAAGTGTTATATTTTGTAAATTTTTAAATATTGTTTCGTTCATCTTTATATTATAAAGGCCCACATTCCGAAAGGGAAAAGGATCTGTAGTTCGCCTGCAGATTAATCTGTAGGTCCACTGTTAAATAAATAAATAAACAAATAAGTAATTAGTTAAAAAAAATCATTTTTGTACAAAAATTAGACTTATAGTAAACAGGTATATAAAATCTAAAATGTTACTATTTTAAACACGCATATTCTGAAATATTAAATTTAATTACTACATCTACATGTCAAAAACATTAAATGTTAAAAATCTTAAACTATTTTATTTTAATTACGATACATATGCAGTAAAAAAAATTATATCACAGTAATACAAGTTAATATAAACGTTATTTCACAAAACGATTTATGAATGTATTCTAAAATTAAAAATTCTATATATGATAAGTTTCGTTTCTAAAAATGTATGTACATCAAATTTCTAAAAATATCATCAAATTTAATTGAATAAATTAAATAATATTATTTAATTTTTCAAAATAAAAACAAAAAAAGTGATGTCATTAAATATAATTAAAATTTTCAATCAAAATTTCTTATCCAAAAATTTAAAATAACAAATTATCACCACTACAAGAAAAAACATTAATAAACCTGTCAAATTCAGGTTGTTTTTGTTTTCTTGGTTTTATTTTTTTTTTTTTACTAAATATTTCTTTTAAATTATAACATTTTGAATTAATTAAATTTCATTAATTTATATAAAAAAATAGTTTTATATAGATAAATTTATAAATTCGAAAAATTTGTTAAACTTGTAAATACGTAAATATATTATTTTTTTAGCTTAAGTTTTGATTTCTTTTTTAACTATTAAAGTAATTTGAAATTATATATCCTGTATAATATTACCTATGAATGTATATAATGTATATAGAAATAATACATAATATAATCAATAAAACATCAATACATAATTAATGATAATAACTCTAACATATTGTTCCTGTCATGAAAATTTGTAGCAATTTATTATACTTAATATTTATATTTAAAAATATGTAAATAATTTTTTTTTTCAATTTTGGAAATAATAATTAAATAATCAATAGATATTATTTGTTAATAGATACACAATACATTTCATTTGTTTAAAGTTATTTAAAATTAAATATCTATGAGGAAAAAAAAATAAAATTTCTGAAATAAACATGTTAGATTGTTGCATGGGTAGATTGCATGCTACTACATGGGGAATGGGGATATATTAAATACATTTTGTTAATTTTTTGATTGTACTGAAGAAGAAGTATTATTATATTATTATAAACTAGGATTTGTCAATTGGGAATAAATCACCCTAAACTATCATATTCTTAAATTTCAAGAAGTGGAGGGAAGAGAATTTAATAATTTAGTTAACACATAATAAAGTTTGTTGATAGAGAGGGTAAGTTGAAAAATGCAAACGAAAAATGCAATGAAAAAATGTAAAATAGAGAAAGTATTAAAAAGTAGGAAATAACATTTAACATAGAAGTAGATTTCGTAATCTGGGAATAACATTGCGCACGATGAGAATGAAGAAAGTCCTAAGTGTAATCAATAAAAAAATTTTCTTTCAATTTTAATTTAAATTTTTTATTTTACTGCTACATTTTATATTAATGTTTAGTCTAGTAGAAAAATAGCTTTAATTTTAACAAAATTATAGTTAGGAAGCTCTAGTGCATTAAAGCTGGCTTCAGTTTAGTTCTTCACTTCGTTTTCCCCCGAGAAATAAAATGATAAATGAATGCTCTTTTAATGATTTCTTCTATCTGAAAAAAAGTCTAATATACGAAAACAGTATTTTAACATTAAATAATATTTTACAATAAATTAAAATTTAATAATGTTTTAAGAAAAAATTAAAAATAAAAATTTAAATTTTGACTTGGGCTACAGCGGGCATTAAAAAAAGTCGGATTAAAAAAAATAATGTCTAATAAATAGCCCCTACAGATCCGAAAATATGTAACCTAGAGTGATGTCAATTCTTCAGGTCTTTTTAAAATTGAGCTTACAATTAGTATTAATTTAGTATCAACTTTTTAATACTACCTAACAGTTTTTATTTTGGGGGGTATCAGACTTCCCGTTTTCAAGCATTAGTTGGCCCAACTTAAAATGTTGCTATAAAAAATTGCAATTTTTGTGAAAAACGTCAATTATTTCGGAGAAGGTTGTTTATTTTTTTTGTCCATTACTTATTTTGCTAAATTGAGCTATCCTCTTCTTTTCGCCATACATTTTGATGTCAGATTTGCTGTTTCTCAGATATCTTTAACCAATCTTTAATCCCTTCTGTAGCACTGATAAAGCTTAAAAATAGACTTTCTACATTGAACAATTTTTTTCCTAAAATGCTCCAACGAATTACCCCCTAAAGTCTACTAGATATATAGAGTTTTTTCTAATATAGAAAATTAATAATACTATTAATATAGTTATATAATTCTAATATAGAAAAAAGTATATTTTTGTCAATCACGTAAGTCTACTGGGTTGACTTATGTAAATATTTCAGACTTTTAAAGTCTACCGTATTTTCGCAGTAGACTTTCACAACAAAAATTAAATTTATTAAATAATCAATCATCTAAAATTGATTCATAACTGTAACAACCATGCGTACAAGGTATGGTATAATTCCAAAACATTTTATGAGTCTCTTTTAGAGGTCTTCTTTCGCGGCATAATGCGAGGTTAATTTCTGATTTCACTAAAAACAAAAATTATTATTGCAAAATGTTTAATTCACAAACATTTTGGAAAAACCTTATATTTATAAGTTTAAATGCAGATTCAAATACTTTAATCAACTCAAAACACAAAAATATAGGTATCATTTTGGATTATCACTCAATCCAATCATATGTTTTTGACAAACAAATTTTTTACTGCAATGATAATAGTTTAATAGTCAAGTCTATTCTATTCTGTAGAGTTTTAGGTGACTTATTTTAGTATTTTTGTTTGTTAGACAAAAGTATATTGTCAGTAGACTTTCATGATTGCGTCACTTATTTTTGTAAACTTTTTTATTATAGATATACTTTCATAATTGAGCCATCAGAATGCCTAATTGCATTATTACCGTTAATCACAACAAACTTAATTGCGACTGCGGAGATCACATTTGTGGAGGCAGAATACAATACAACCCTAACTAAAATCAGATTTAATTTGTTTCTACAGTTGTTTTGGGTTATTATTGATTTGTTTTTTTTGTATTTGTTGAAGCGTGAAAATAAACTTAAAACGTCTTATTATTTATTATTATTATACCATACCGTTCAAAAATCGTACAACAAATTCAAAAAACCTTGATAAAATTTCGTAACTAACCTAGACCTTTAATTACAATTATTACAAAAGATATTTGTAAAATGAAGTTCAAGTCCGAAACCGAAATCCTTGAATTAAATTGGTACTTGACATTAATTTCAGAAATTTGAATCAACCATTTATAAAAATAAAATTTTCAAGGATATTTTATTTAATCAAAGAATAATTATCTCTTCCATTACAAGTCATTTCTTAATTATAACCTTCATTTAAATCTATTTTTTTTTTTTTAAATACATATTTATAATTAGTAATTACCTTATAATAATTTAATAATATTGAAATTAATAACTTTTAAGTAGATTACGTAAAATCATTTACCTTAAATTATATACATATAGTGACCCTTAAAATTTCATTAACATAATTTATCGTAAATTAATCTTAAAATGTTACGTAGGTCGGAAGTATGTATTAAGGGAAAAAGAAAATTATTTAATGTTATAAAAACATCTATAAAAAGCTATTTAAGGATCATATAAAAATAATAGTTTATTTTGTTTTTGTTTTTTTTTATGCATAGGTATTATAATTTATTAGACTTTTTTTTATATTAGATATATTAATAAATAAATTCAATTTTAATATGCAAATAAATAAAATGTTATTTATATAAAAACAAAAAAATAATAATTTTAATAAAATTTACACATACTTAAGGAAAATTATTTTTCCAATAATTAATGTCGATGAGCATTGAGCAATGACCTTCGCCAAATTATTTTTTATATTAAAAATAGAAGCGTGTTCAGTACTAATTTTTGCGTTAACAATTTTTGACAATTTATTAGATAACATTATTATGGCATTCTTGTCACCTAAAATAAGTATTTTTAACATATATTATTTAAATTACAATAATATATGTATGTATGTTTGCACTGTCAGTATATGTACATTCATATGCAAATTCGTTAAAAAGGCGTGTTTCATTTGAATATTGATTTTGTCTATGACTCTGTCAAAAAATAAATTTTTATTACTCCCTAGGCAGCCGGCATTTATTTTATATATGTATGTTATAGAAAAAAATTGCTTCTGAAATTTACCTATAATTTTGATGTTGTAATACCGGGTGTTATGTAAAATAAATATAATTGTATTAAAATATAATATGTATAGTAGAAGTAAACAATAACATGATGAAAAATGTCTATTCGGTTTAACATATGCAAAAAGTCAAATAGGAAACAAAATGTATGGTAAATGAAATATATCCTTCATCAATCTAATACCAAATAGTTGTCCACAATAACGTGATATGATGTAGTTGTTATTCTATTTAGTATGTAGAAGGAGAGTAGATTTAATGTGAGAATACTTTTTTAATTTGAATACATTCAGAATACAGATTGACAAGTTCAACACCGACAAATGCAAATTCTGCTCACAAGCAGAAGAATTTTTGTAACCCAAAGGCACCGTATACCGACCACCTATAGATAAGTAAAAATCAACTTTTCGAAAGATAACTTTATAATGTCGCAAAATATAATATAAATATTTTATCAATTAGTTTAGGGTTTTTTTTCTTAACTAATATAAAATTTAGGACACTAAATAATCTATTTTATATAAAAATTGGCTATATAAAGAAATTACTGCAAAAAAGTTATAGGGCTCCTGATTCCGTCCATTTAAATACATTTTTCCTGATACCGACCACTAGGGTGCCTGCATCCGACCTATTCAATTGTATGAAAATATTTTGCTACTAAAAAAGTAATTGCGATGTATAGAAATTAGCAAATATAGTTACCTACTCATTTTCAGAATCATTATTAATAATTTATACATATATTAAATAAATAATAATTATAAATTCTTTAAATTGAAACATATAAAGTAAATAGATTTCAAGTGATACAAAAAAAAAACTTCACGCCAAATAAATTCAATTCAGTAAATCTAGTTTTGATAAAATTCAAAGTTTTTGAGGAAATTTAAAAGTTTTAAGCCCTACTCTAATGCTATATTCATCATTTAATCATATTTAACGCTTAAGGCTCGTAAAATATTTTCGAAGTACTTATGTTTAAAAAGTTTACATATTTATTGTCATATAAGTATGTCCATAGTTTTATTAATAAAGTTAATTAAAGTAAAACTTATTATAATTAAGTAGGTGAATTAATGCTTTTTGAAAAAAATTTATGTTATATCATTGTACCTTAGATAAAGGACCTAACGTGGCTGCATCGCCTTCTATTAGTCACTACTAATATAATACCTTTACTAATCACTACCACCTTTGATATAGCAATACAAAACCTGGCCTGAAGTTGGTTAGTTTCGTTGACGATACACGGGGTTTTCTTAACGGCTCGCAGTTGAAAGTAAACGCAATCCTCAAGAAGTCATGAAAATATATGAACTTTGATAATATTACTAGAATATAAATATACAAAAAAAATTGTATGACTTCTGATACTGGCGCACATCAATATTATTAAGTAATTTATTAATTTGAAAGTGCCTTGATTTTGTCTGAAACATTTTAATATATATAACAAATTTATTGAAGTAGTAAGATATCAGGATAGTATGTATTTTTAAATAAATTTATTAGTAATGTTGCATTTTGACGATTAGTACTATTCGACCATCCAGGTAAAATATTGGTATCACATAATAAAATGTAGACTGTATCGGATCGCACTTGTTTTTAAGTACCATTCTCATATCTAAATTGAATTTTAAGTTTTTATTTTTAAGCAATTATTAAGAAGGTAGGATAATACCATAAAGTCGTTCCAAAAGCGACGTACATAGATTTGTAATTGACTAAAATCAGACTTAAAAAATTAATTTATTACGAAATTTCATGTAAATTTTAAATTTTTTAAGTTGATTAGCGCTGAATCTGTTACAGGTAAGGTAGGTCGTATACAGGTTCTTATAACCTATTAGGAGTGGTAAGAATAAAAAAGTATTAAAAAGAACAAGCTTAGAAGGACATTTCAATATTGCAGGTATACAAAATAAATAGTCTGAATTCCTCATACCGTCCACGGACAGAATCAAGCATTTCATTAATTGAACAGTTCCCTGATTCCGTCTACATTTACATTGCCAATATAGTCTAAGTTTTCAAAATAATTGAGTGGAAAAGTGCATTTTCGTAGTAAGGTGACATTTAATTTGCTAAAAAATACTATTAAAATTGTCCGTACCTTCTAATTCCTTAAAAATCGAAAAAAATATTTTTTTTTTACTTTTGAGCTATTTTTTCATTAACCCCTGCTGACATAAAATCTCGGACTACAAATAAACTATTTGTCGTAAAATTCTAATTTTTTAATAGGACATGAGCAGAAATATAATTTATTGGAAAAAAAATTTCATTTGAGCGATAGAAACCAAAAATACAACGAATTTATGAAGTAGTCGGAATCAGGCGGACGGAGAACGGTACCATTGCGTTATCAAATTCTATTTGAATGAAATTCAATAGCTCGCAAAAAATATAAATATTCACAGGTACAATTGCATACATATCGTTTGATTCAGAAATCGATATTACCCCAATAATAGTGTTCGCGATAGAGTACAATAGATTCGAAGCGGCAGCGTCTACCTAAAATTCCCCACCATTAAAAAAGAGCAAAGGAACACACTTCAAATGTCTGTTCAAATGAGTTGAAGTCACAACATACAGAAATGTAAAAGTATAGGGAAGAAACAAATAATTCAAAGCATTACCATCAAAAAGGTGTAAATAATGACGAGGTCCTACTTAAAAGAAACTTCATATTGCTTCTTATTCCAAAAATTGTTGAAGAGAAAAGGTATTGCTCCATAAAGTTAGATACATTATGTATCATTACAGTCATTGTTCTTCTCTATTGCCCTTCATTGATGTATTTCAAAGCTAATAAAAAATTTCGATAGAAGTCAATCATGATTACGATGTTAAATTGAATTCTGAGCGAAGAATAATTCAAAAATTTAAATCATACCTACGTTTGCAAACCATTGTCAAAAGAAGTATAAATAAAAAATGCTTTTATAAAAAACAGTAATCGTAAACTTCTAACGACCAATAATCGTTATAAGATATGATGATTAAAGGTTTTCGACCTATATTGGTGTTATTAATTGACTTATGTTCCTAATGTTTACTGCAAACCAACAATAATTACATAATTGAGTTTTTATTATTCAATATTCAATGGTTTAATAAAACTTTAACGCAAGTGCAATATACCCCAAAAACGTAGTTATAACAACTATTGGAAATAGATGGAAAGCGATGTACCGTTAGGTTCAGAAACTTTAAGAAAACATTTAGATAAAAACAAGATGCATTTGAATGATATTTGTAAGAAATTAAAAGCTTCATACACTATTTCTTTTTAAATTTCAACAAATACCTTTGATGTTTTAATTCTATTTTACTTATAGTTTGTCTTCAAGAATCACGGCTCACCTACAATAATTTGCTTTGAAAAGAAAAATAATCAAAAACATTTTACTTAAGATTAGAACTTTAACTAAGCTAAATTGTCCATACAAAATTTGTCCAAACTTAGAAATAAAAAATTTTATGCTTAAATGATATGCGCACCAGATATCGCATATATGTAAACTCTCCATATTATTTATCAGCAATTTTAATGTAAAGGTTAGTATGGAGCTCGGGTCAAGCTATTTTTTTCATTTTTCCTTTAATAGTAAAATTATGGAGATGCAAAACTGTCTGGGAAAGGAAAAAAAAAAGAGTTTTGAACAAAATTTAAATAACGTGTATGTAGTATGTACTATTATAGACCAAAACCATTAAGTTGTTACTGAATTACTACTAATTTTCGTTCTGCATTCGAAGTTGGGTTGTTTGTTTTTTCTTTCACTGTTTAAATTTTTTGTAGAAATCACGGAAAAATATTTGCGATTGAAAATATTTATTATTCTCGGAATCACACTAACGACATTTTTCAGATAATTACTATTATTTTATTTTTTAGTTTTTTTGGTATTGAATGGGAATCACATTTTAATTGCTTTTTCGTTTTTGTAATGGTCGATAGTCAATTATTTAATTTAAAACGATTAAAAAACGTTTCGAATTAGTTTTGTACATAGATTCGAATTAGTTTTGTACATTTTGTTTTAGTATACTATTCATAATTTTGTCAAACAGCTAAGACTAAGATAAAAAAAAAAGCCAAACTATTTTTGTAAAATATATAACCTTGTTTGAACAAAGAAAAAAAAAACATTTTCTTGTTCATGATCGAACGTCCAGACAATTTTACTTTACACTATAATTGAAACAAATTCAATCAAAGAAAATTTTATGATTTCCCATCAATGTGCGAAAGACTGACATTTGCTTGACTAGAATAATTAAATAATATTAAATATGTTTTTTTTAATATT
This sequence comes from Argyra leucocephala, assembly GCA_963942445.1. Lineage (NCBI taxonomy): Eukaryota > Metazoa > Arthropoda > Insecta > Diptera > Dolichopodidae > Argyra > Argyra leucocephala. Next base: position 92,843,603 of record OZ012677.1, read on the forward strand.
ATGTAATTATAAAAAATCATGTTTTATAATATCCAATTCGACCAGACAGTTCAATTTTTATATTTTAAATTACCTAATATAAAATTAATCTTAAACTTAATTTTTTCGTATTGTTTTTTTCATATTAATTAAATCAAATATTAATATTTTCTATTATAATATTGAATTCTATAATGCCAAATATATATTTAACTATAAATTTTATTAATAAATGTGAACTGAAAGGTGAAATTTTAATACTGTAAATATTACTTAAGATTAAAACAATATTTGTATGAATTTATTTTAATAAAGAAAAAAAAAAAAAAATTTTTCAATAGATTTAGAACAGAATCGGACAGAACTGTTTGGCACGATGAAAATTAAATTAACACAGTTAAACGCTTTAGGATCATTATTTAGGATTTAGGACTATCTACTTAGAACAGAAAAATTTACTAAACAATTTTTTGAACTTTTGTTTATTCTCAAATATCATTGTTTAACTTTCAAAATTTAAAGAAAAACCAAAATCAAAAATTGTCCAAAATTATTCTCAAAAAAATTCAGATCAAAAAAGATTCATTTAGAACTGTTTTGGACAATCTACTGAACACCGACAAAAACTCTTTTGGACAAAATAGTTCAATTAACGAAAACTACTGAACACAAAAAAGTGTTCTTTTTTACTCTAAACCGTTCTAGATCGTTCTAGAACAGTTTACTGAACAAATCATGTTCTAAGAAATATATTTAATGCTATATTTAGGTTGAAAGAATTTCCTAAAGTTTGGAAGGTAGCTCAAATCATAACAATACTTAAACCTGGAAAAGATGCTACATTAGCAACATCGTACCGACCAATTGCAAAAAGTCTCTTGCCCATTCTCTCAAAAATATTCGAAAATCTATTTTTTGATCGACTAGAACCAATATTAGTACAAAAAAATCTAATACCGAACCACCAATTTGGATTCCGGCGACAACATGCAACAATACATCAAGTCCATAGAGTGATAAATAAAATAGCTATGGACCTGAATGATAAAACTTTTGTGTTGGTATCTTCTTAGATGTGGCAAAAGCGTTCGACAAAGTCTGGCACGAAGGCCTACTATATAAACTAAGAAAATTTTTGCTAAAGGGATATTACCTAATTATAAAAAGCTATTTAAGTGATCGTTATTTCTTTGTTAAATACAAGTCTGAATGTTCAAATATAAGTAAAATAGAAGCAGGAGTACCGCTAAGCAGTGTATTAGGTCCAGTATTATATCTCCTGTATACAGCCGATCTTAGAATACCAAGAAAACAGAATACATTATTCGCAACATTTGTAGATGATACTGTTCTACTTGCTTCACATGACTGCTTAAAAACAGCTACTAAACACGTACAAGAAATTATGAATAAAACAATGATTTGGTTCAAAACTTGGAATATCCAAATTAATGAAGATAAAACTCCTCAATTTATATATACAACAAGAACTCAATACGATCCTGAACCAATAATGATAAATAAAAAAGAAATAAAAATCGAAAATCAAGCTAAATACCTAGGGATGCACATTGACAATAAATTGACATGGAAGAACCACATAATCCACAAACGTAATCAAATAAGGCTAAAATCCAGACAACTACAATGGCTTTTGGGAAATAAATCTAAATTGACAATGAACAACAAGCTGCTACTTTACCAAACAATTATGAAACCGATATGGACATATGGTGCAGAAATCTGGGGTACCTCAAACAATACCAACATTAATTTAATACAAAGAGCACAATCAAAAATAGTTAGAACGATAGCGAGAGCCGAATGGTATGTGAGAATTATTGATGATCTACACTGTGATTTAAAAATACTGACAATAAATGAAGAAATTAAAAAGACAAGTTTAAAATATCAACAAAAAATATCAACCCATTCCAACAATAAAATTAGCACTCTACCAGAACAAGAAAGAATAAGAAATAGACGCCTGAAAAAAAATATATAATGTTCTATTAGAAAAAAAACAAATCATGTAATGCCAAATATGCAAACCAAAATAGTATATACTACCTAAATACATATACCAAATATCCTATTTGAAAAATATTTTGACATTTGAAATTCTACATGTGAATACGTTCACACAAAGCCCAAGATAGGAATAAATATTTATAAAATAATTATATATCTACACCTTTCTTTTACTTCAGTCTTTAGCCAAAAGTTAAAAATATTTTTTTATTTTTATATCTTGGTAAGTAGGTAGATAGAAGTGGCTATTCCAGTTGCTTCTGGAAAACCAATTAGCTTTTAATTGTGCCTTTTTGATAGCACTCGAGTGACCTATTTTTTTTCATTAGTTGTTATCATTCCGTGTATGTTGGTGGTAAGATCAAATTTGTTGATTGATTGAAAAAGTTATTCGATCGTTCGGTCGTTGAGAAGAAATCCACCTTAAATAGACTAAACAAAAATTTAATTTAAGTTTGTAAGGTCAATTAATAAATAAATAAAAAAATTTATGAAAAAATTAAAGTTTGTTCATATTTTATTCTTTATTGGTGAAATTAATTGATTGTCAATCAATTTTTCACGAATAAAATTAAAAACCAAATTGTTTGTGAATGCAAAACTACTGTTCTAATTTGAAAATTCATTTCATTCCATCCAATGCATTTTCTAACAATTGACGACCACTCAACTGTTGAAAACACTTCAAAAGATAATAATTTCAAAATATTAAAAAGTATTGATTTTTTTTTTGAATTAGTCATTTCCAAAGGACATAAATAAATATTTAATAAAACAAAGAAAGAAAAAAAATATTTGAAACTTTGTTTTTTGTATTTCAGTTTTTGACATGATGAAATCGAGTTTTTTAGACATTGGCTTGGGCATTTTATGATTAATTGATTTTAGTTGACGTTATTTATGAAGATTCTTCTATGTTATTTTAGAAAATGATTATCCTTTTCGTTGTAACGTGAAAAACTAATTTAATTAATTAATTTTATAGATAATTAAAATTAAATCAAAAAATCAATTATTAAATGTCGTAATTTGTTGAAAGTATAGTGTAATATTTTTCTTCAAATTTTATTATATATTTAATATCTACATATCATACAGGAACGTTTATTTCGTCTAATACTTGCAGACTGTTTGAGTGTTGTGTACTCGACTGACGAAACAAATATAAAATTATTATTGAAGGTCCTTCAAAATTGGGAAATATATTTTAGAAAGTATACATATATATGTACATATATTAATTAAATTTATAGATGATAAGAACATTTTTTCTGTTGTTTTTTAATTAAATATATTCGTCCAGAAAAAGTTGAGCTAATTTTTATGCAATTTGATAAAATAATTTCGAAGGGAAAATAAATTAAAATTAAAACCATTTAATTTGTTTTTTTTTTTTTTTAATTTGTATTTAAATTGTTTTGTATATATTTAAGTCTAATATTCAATTTGGAATAGAAATTGTTTTTACTATTTTTTTCAATTATCAATTATTTATTTCAAATCTTATCAATTGTTATAAAATCTTATCAATTGCATTAAAAGCTACGGGTACCTACGACAAAAAAATTGTTTATATTGGCTTACTGTCATTTGAATTGAATTAGATTTACTTGATTACTTACAAAATTATATATGTAATACAACTGATTGTGATCAACTATAATTTTGCAGTTTTTATGTTAAGTTAGCAACGTTTGAAATCAAACTTAATTTAAAAAATTTTTTTATGAATAAATGCTTAAACAGTATTAGAATTACTGATGTTTGTTTATAAAAATGTCTTACGCTTTTTGATAAACAGCGAAAATATTTCACTTTAGTCAAATGGGAAGTTTGGAATATATGTCTCTTTTGACAAACTGTACCCAAACTAATAACAATTTTATATGTTAATAAACTAGTGACTCCCTTGTGCAATTGCACAGAAGTGTTTTTTTTTTTTCAGAAACAATTTTAATAAAAATTTGATTTAATTTATTGTTTTCTGAACAATATTACTTGATTCATTTAATGAATTGAGGAAAAACAATAAGGTACAGACTTACCAAATTTCTCATCGGAAATTAATGTAAAATAAAAACTTCATATATGGAAAAATTGTTGTGCCAAAACGAAGAGAATGCTTTAACATTTCCATGTCTTGTATATGATATTTATGATAAAATCCTAGTGGTAATTAAACGATTGTTTCGTTGATGTAAGTTTAATCTCTTAGCAATGCATAACTAAAGTTCGGCGTTGTATTTTTTTTTTTTTTTTGAGAAAATTCATGGCTATATAACCCAATTAATGAAAGAATTTAGTAGTTAAACTTTTTAGCTTCTTCACTATGTACATAAGCAATATAAATATAACAATTTAATATAATGTATAGAATATGCTGATGTAGGCTCTATGTGAAACATTATTAAAATTAAATAAATATTAAAACTCTAGAATTCTAGATATGTTTCACAGTTTTATTAAATATCTTAATAGCTTAGGTATTTAATAAAATTGTGAAATATACCTACAGTTTTAATATTTATTTTTAATATTTATCTAACAATTTAAATTTACATGGTTGGTTTAATTTAACTTTGAAGAAAATTTTAAATTAATTAAATTTTTTTTAAATTCAATGCACACAACTATTAACAATACTGTATTAAGTGTATACTTTTTTCCACTAAAATTATAATGACTTGTTCATATAGGTATTTAGTTAAATTTTTTGTTTAAATTTTTTTTAATTTTTTTAATCATTAATAATAGGCGTATTTTATTTGAAAACAAAACAAACACATTAAATTATTTCATTAATTTAATTGCATTAATTAATTTCGATTTAATATATAATAGAAGTAGATAATAGATTAAAAACTTAATAGAATTTTATATAATTTCATTTTAATTAATGAATTAAAACCAATTCAATCATTGTATAAAAATTAAAAATATAAAGTGAGATTACAAACGTTTAAACATTATTAGAAATCATGTTAAAAAAACGTTCATCAACAAATACCCATAAATGTTTATTACTTGGACAAGTTATCAAATCAAAACTTAATGGTCTACCTTGTCCTTGTCTAAAAATGAATTCAGATTTAATAAGTCGTGGATTTCTTACTTCTTACCATATAAGGTAAAATTTTAGTTAACTAGTTTTCACGCTAAATTTAAAAAAAAAAGCAGAACCAATTTTACAATGCAATTTTCAATTGAAATTAAAAAAACAAAATTTCTAAATGTGCGCTTAATTCTTAGAATTATTTCGTCTATATAATATTTATATATATATATGTATGTATGTATATTTATAAGATTTTAATGCTTAATTAAATTATTGCACTAATTTATAAAAAAAAAAAAAAACAATTTTTCTATTTGTAACAAATTAATTTATTCATGTCACAATCAAAATAAAAATCACAACACATTCTTTTTACTGTATCCATTTACTGTATAATAACTGTTATCCATTTATGGTCATATACGTATTTTATGATTTTTTTCTTCTAAATATAATTTTCAATTTTCATTAGTTTTCCAATTATATTTTTTATGATATTTTTATTTATTTGCATACATAGACGGGGCCATTAATATTGTTTTAAATTTGAATAATGAAACGTCAATAATAATAAAATGTTTTGTACACTCTCATATACAAACATTTGTTCTGCAATGAAATGTGAAATGTGAAATTTAATTTGAAAAGAAAAAAATTAGTTCTAAAGTAAAAAAAGTGTAGTGTATTTTTGTTTCGAGATAGTTTTTAGAAGTTTTGTAATTATAATATTAACAATATGTTACTCCTTGGAACTCATGGAAACAAAAAAAAAGTACATGCATCGAATTAATTTTACAAAATACAATCTATATAGAAGGATGAATCAATATAACGCAGTCCCTGTGAGCTTACAAGAAGACTTCAGTGTTGAATGCTGATCGACGTCTTGAACATATGATGCTAAATACATATATGAGTCAGTTTGTACAATGTCTTATGCCAAGTTTTTGGATTAAACATCACTTTTGTCGGTTTTTATAATCAACTGTTTTCCACCTTGGAATTAATGGGTTTTTTTTTAGTTTATTAGTAATATATTAAGAATGCGGGTCTAAACAAGTCCAAATTTCTTACATTTTTGACTTAAAGCGGTGTAAATCATGAATATTTTATCTTTTCTTTTTTGAATACTAATGGTTTTTCTGGATAATCTGACATGATGGAGTTTTTCAATTCTTCAGTATTCGAAATGTTGTGGTTTGAAAAATATAAAAAAATTTATTTGCAAAATAAATAATTGAAAAACTACTAAATTTCTTTCATCGCTCATACAATCGGTATCGAACCATCCAAGAAAGTTCTGTAATCGTGAAAATCTAAACCATCGTACACCGGAAAACACTCATTAGATTAACACCCTGTACAACTATATTAATTTAAAATAAAAAAGACTCAGTTACTATAAAGCAATCAATTTTAAGTTCAGAAATTTCAATGATTGCAAAATATTCAACTGCAATATAACATTTCACTTTTGCCATCAAAGTCAATTGCTATTTTTATTAAGTTTTTTATAATCATTTTTTACAAGCTTGTTTATTCACATTATTTAAGAAATATAAATTATGATCTCTGTTATCAAATTTTCACCTTAATTTATAATCTTAATTAATATTAAGTAATTGCTTTATTTTTTTTTTTTGTTTTTGTTTTAAATTAAATTAATTTACTTTTTTTATAAATGATTAAATTTATTTTAAACGTAGGTAGAATTAGAATTAATTTCAATTAATGACCAGCACAGCATTAATACATTATACAATATTTCAAACAATTTGAAATTTATCAAAATTAAAATTATAATTATATACATAATAGTATTTCACCAATTATTACTTATATACAAAGGCATATTATTTTTATACAAATTCAAATTTCTTAAGCATCAGACTTACTGTAATAATATTTTTAGATCAATTCAATTTTATAGAAAAAATGCTCATACAAACAGCCGAACTTTAACGAAACTTTAATAAAAACGGAAACAAAATTTATTGTCACAATTCAACATTCACATATACATAGTTAGCTAGTTAATTTATCTCGGTCCAGATTGTCAAACATATACTTTTTTTTATTCAAATTCAACATTTGTTCAAACAAAATGTTGATATTGAGTGAAAAATTGTTTAATTTGTTTGAAAAAATGCTGAATTTGAATGAAAAAAAGGATATATATTCACCCAACAACCTAACACTAGTTTTGTCAGATATAGACAATCTCAGACAATATGCTTGATGTTTTCTTGAATCTGAAGACCCTCGCAGATGTGTCAGTAATCAGTTTTGATAGGTCCCAATCACACTGCATGCTTATGAAGAAAACAGTGGTGTATCAATATACCCACTATCTTCGTAATCTTCCTTCTATTTAGCTGAAGCTTAATTTATCTTTATCAACTTCCGCTCATAATTCCCTGGAACTTTTCCAAGACCATATATCAAAAATGATTTTGTATTATTGAAACGTACTAAAAATAGTGTCGTATTAAGATCACGGTCCATTACACAGGTACGTGACGACGACGTGACATGTTTTTATTTATAATATATGCATTTTTTGTAAATACTATGACAGCGTTTTGCGGTCAAAAGAAAAATAAAGTTATTTTAAAGTACCAGTACGGAGCCGGTCATCGTTAATTTCATTGTCGTCCAGTGTGAAGAAATGTATAGTAAAAATAAAAATCCTGGCGCTGGAATTGACCTTTATTGAAACATAGTTACTATATTATTTTATTATTAAACACTAAATTGCTTATTATTAACACAAGCTAACTAACTATGCAAACGATCAGTTTCATACATTTCTTTTTTTTTCAATTTTTCATTCTAAAATACTTTTCTAATCTGACTCATTTATTATTATCCATTATGTATTTAGTGTGTGTTGTTAAATCTATTAGACTAGATTGTATTTAAAAAAAAAATTAAAACAAAATTAATTGCAGTTAAATAAATTAGATTTAGATGTATCTAGCTTTTTTCAATTTTTTTAGTTCACTCCAAATTTTATTAATTAATGTAAATATGTAATTATGTACTTTTAAAGAGTTTTTATTTATTAATAATTAATGTTATAACCCAAAAAATGTCACAATTCAATTTCACAAAATGCATCATAGCTATTTCCAATCTAATTCGAAAAGAAAATTTTCAAAATAATTTTTAAAAAAAGTGTCCAAAATTAAATTTAAATTATTTTCCAGAAGCAGTATGCCAACTTCACTTTATTCTAATTTGGAAGGTGTTAAAAATCCAACTGTACCTATGTAAGTATTTTAAAAATAATTCATAATTTGTATATAAAAATGGGTAGAATTAATTTCATCAATTATCATTCGACATCATTGTCATCATCATTAGAATAATCATTGTTAACTACTATCATTATTATTTATTTATTTATTTATTTATACTAAGACTTAAAATATTAATACCTTAATTCCTATAGATAGACCCTAACTAAGTATTTAATTTCAAAATTTCAAATAAAAATATTAAAAGTGGGATATAATAGTTGCATAAGTAAATGGTATAAGTAAATAAATAAATTATTTTAATTATTTTATTTTTATTTATTTGGTTTTGTATTTGTAAAATAATTTTTAAAATGTCTATATATATGTTGTGTACATCCTTTATATTATTAGAGTGGCCCCATGGTCAACAAATTTACGAAAATATTATTATGATGCTCGTTTAAAAATAACAAAAAGTCAATTTGATAAATCTAGAAAACGTGTGGAACAACTAAAAAGAAGTCATAATAAAAAAAATCGGTAATTAAAAAAAAACAAAAAAAACAATAATAATAATATGAAATTTATATATTGCATATATATATAAATTAACTATACTTATCAAAATTTAATTTTTAATAAAATTGAATATTTTAAATAGTTTTAATTTATTTTCCATCTTTAAAAAATTGTATTATGTATTTTGAATACATATTTAAAATTCCTTATTTTAATTAATTTTTAACGATCGAATAAGAATTTATAAAACACACATAAATATGTAACACAGAGACACACGCATTAGGTTAACACACAAATATTAAAAACATAAATCAATTGAAAGTTATTAAAATATTTAAGCCACTACAAATTCTACTAACATTTAACTTTTAAATAACGTAATGTATTATCACATATAATAAAAGGCAAAAATAAAGTTTTTAATTTAATTAATTTTTAATTTAATTTTTATTCATTCCAAAATATAGTTTACATATATACTGATATTATCGACTTGTATTAATTTAGAGAACTAAAACTAAAAAAATTTGAGAAACTATAACTATAATTATAACTATAACTTAAAATCGAACGGTACAAACAGTAAAACTAGACAAGCGCAGCCTACCAACGATCAATAACTAACCATCTCCGAATTAAGTAATTACTTGAGTATTCGCACTTATTGTTGCATTTTGTTTAGCTATTTGTAATTTTATCAGCTATCGATAGACGTTTTAATTTCAAATGTATTTCCGTCGTGCTGTAATACCATACATTTTTTAACCTTGTTTTGGGCAATTTAGAATTTTTTTTGTGGCAATTAGCACAGTCTACCATTCATTTATATCATTCTTTTATTCAATCTTAATGTTAGTATACATAAGACGATTAGTCTTTATAAGTGTATACAAATAAAATATATTAAAAGAAAATATTAATTTACATACATACTTAACTTACAACTAAACCAGCCAATCTCCCCAATATTGCATCAATTTGAAGTCCTATCATGTACATATCCTTCAGTCATTATGCAAAATTTTGAAAGCTGGTTCAGTACTCTTCACCAATACTATTACAAATGTAAAATTAAAATCATAACCCTTCTAAAAGGCAGCCAGCCTGCTCCTTCTCAAGGAAAAGAAAGTATAGTTTTTAAATTAACATAATTTGCATTAAAATTCTAATAAGTGTACATATCTTCTAAATCATCTTAACCTTTTTAACATCATACCTCACCTAATATTTAATTTGATGTTCTCACCTCCAGCATAATTAATTTTTTTTAAGAAAAGATAAGAAAGATAATTAGTGGTATACCAACATTACATATATTATTTAATTCATATTGACAAAATTTATTTAAAGATAGAAAATATGTGGAAAATTTAAAGAATATTTTTTATATAAATACTACAAAATAATAAGGCAGCATTATTGTTGCTGCTGTAATAGGTTAAATTATTGTTGCTGTTTGCCGTCAATAAAATGCGGAATTCGCGGAACAATCTTAAACAATGCTAAGCGCATATCATGCCTGGCATCCAATCGATTTCTGGTTTTCGGCTTTACATTGACCAATGTTGAAAATGCAGATTCGCAGAGGTATGTTGTTGCAAATGGTATCAAAGGTGAAACAGCTTTATTTGACAAAACCGGATAAGAATCTATTTGCGAGCACCAAAGATTTTGGTTGGTAAATTTTTGTAAATCTCTGTAAATCAATGAGGTCTTGTGAAGAATTTTTTTTTTGTAAATAATTTTAATTTTTAATTTAAAAAAAAAGCATAACAAAAATAAACAAAATCTCATACCTCCCCTAATACATTAGTATACCTCACCAAGGGAGGTATACCTCACCGGTTAAGAAACACTGTTCTAAGTGGTTTTCGTCATAAAGGACTGCACAATTTTTCTGCACTGATATTTCTTGATTTATATTCGCTTCTATACAATATCTTGATAAAAAAATTTTCTAATTTGTACCAAAGTACTTTTTCAGATGCATCCTAAAGTTAATAATAATATTTATAGATATTTTACATTTTACTTAAACTTTTATCCTTTTTTTTTTGAATAAATTATGAAGTTCCAATATCTCAAATATAAAATTGTTCACTTCCATGGATCCTTATGGTATAATTTATTTTTAATTTAATTTATAATTTTTATCCGCTGAATTTAAAATTACATGGAATTTCGGTTTTCCAACCGAAAACAGGATAGTTAACATTTCCCAAACTAATTTTAATAACTGTAACAGGTTCATTGAGTATAATCGAGATTCCTAGGTTTAATGTGTTTGTTTTTATTTTACCTAACACATTAATTTTTTTTTAATTAAATAAATTAATATTTTTATTACTTAAAACTTCCTCTGCCAGAACAAAAGCTATATCTGGTGGAAGGTATGAAAGACCAAGAATTGGAAATAGAATTCAATTTTACTTAATATTTTAAGGTTTTGAAGGTGCTTTATTTAGCAGCCAAAATGGTAGCATTTAAACCATAGTAGTATTTTTATTTTGGCCATTACATAGAAATCCGTTCTAGTACATAATGAGTTTTTTTTTATAAAAATGAGAGGAAAAATGGGACACCCCCAAAACTCTCTAGTATAAGTTTCGATTTGTAAAAATTTAAGTACGCATCAAAGTTTGTTGTTTTTTGTGTTTATTTTTTAAGGTTATGGTTTCGTTTACTGTTCTTTGTACTTACATCAAATTAATGAGCAGTAGTAGCAAGGTTTTACAAATAATACGTTCTTGTACTTTAATCACAAATGAAATATATTTAACTTTTTTTTAAAAATTATTTTCTCATTTGCAACTTTTTGCAAGGAAAGTACGCCAACGAACCTATTAAGTGGACATACAAAAAACATAATGGGGTTTTTTTTATATGGTCAAAATAATGGGATAAACACCCTAGCTGCTTTCGCAGAATTTTAACCAGTAGTTAGTATAGCAATAGAATAAAAGAAAGTATAAAGGAAATAAATAAATAACATATACGGAAAATGAGAAGAGAATAGATGAGAAATAGAAATAGAAAAGAAATAGTAACACAGGTTTACAGACAACTTAACAGAAATTGATTCACTCGTTTTTTGAAAACTTCCAAGTTGTATTTTTGAGGGAACACATGAGGCGATAAAGTGTTTCATAGTTTAGAGATTCGGTTAACGAAAGAATTTTTGTATTTCACAGTTCTGGTTCGAAGAGGCTCGACTACAAATTTGTGGGAAAATGCTGCTCTGCGAGTATTTCGTTGGAATGGTTTTATTTTGGGCATAATACTTTTAATTTCGTCAGAACAATTACCCAATAGATATTTATAAAACAGAGTGGCTGCTACTACATTTCGACGGTGACTCAGCGATGTTAGGTGCTGGGTAACATCTCCATCATTAATAATTTTGATGGCTCGCTTTTGTACTTTATCTAAGTACTGGAGGGATACTGTTGGGTGCACCGCCCCAAATATGTGAGTTGCTCAAGTCGTGGTCGAATCGAATGTATGCCTTATATATTAGAAGGAGGTTGGATGGTGTAAAATATTTTTTATTTCTGCTTAAGAATCCCAAACATTTCGCAGCATCTTTTGCAATTGCAAAAATGTGATTCTGCCACGAAAGTTTGTTGTTTATCACCATTCCAAGAATTCTTAAGTTTTCGAAAAATAATGTTGGAGAAAGAACTGAGCCTTGAGAAACACCAGCATTGATATTGAATTTTTGGGACATAAACCCATCCAACACAATTCGTATTGAACGGTTTGAAAGGAAACTTTCAATCCACGTATTGAGTAAGTTTCCTAGACCAATTGCTTCTAGTTTTTTTCTAGCGATGAAAAGCTTTGGAGATATCTAGAGCGACAACTTTTGCTTCACCGTATTTTTCTATGAATTGGTGCCATTTTTCAGTCAAAAAGGTCAAAAAATCACCAGTTGACCTTTTTGACCTAAAACCATATTGGCAATCGCTTAGAAGGCGATTGCTTTCTAGATATGTTTTTTACTGGAAGTTAATCATAGTCTCCATGACCTTTGATATTACTGATGTTAAAGCAATTGGCCGGTAGTTTGAGGGATTTCTAAGGTCATCCTTTTTTGGGATTGGCTGGACATGAGCTATTTTCCATGAGGATGGGTAGAAAAATTTTGAACTAAATTTATTTTTAAGGTTGGTAGAGCGTCTGCCTTTCAACCGAAAGGTTCTAGGTTCGATTCGCGACGAAGACAAAACAAAATGCTTTCTGGATTTTTCGACCTGGTCCAGTACCCTTTATCATTGGGATAAAATAAATGATAAATAGTTGAGAGTTTTGGTTATCATTTAAAATAAAATGGGACTATGCTATTATGAAGGCGAAGTACTCTACAGTAGATATAGTTTTCCACATTTAAATTAGTCTATACCACAAAAATTATACAGTAAAAAGCTATTGTATGTGATTGTGTATTCCAAATCTCTGTGTAAAAGCAGTTAGGGTGTTCATCCCATAGACTTGGAATTATATAAAAAAAAAATTGTGTAGGATATGTAACGTATTTAGATAATATAATTTATAATAAAAATGGATTTTGAATAAAAACTTTTGAACTGATTTTCTCGAGATATACGTAATGGGTTTTAAAATGTGCTGGGATATGTCATTTTGTTCGTCTATGCATTTTACACAATAATTATAATTATATTCCTGTTTTATTTTATATTGAAAAATATGTAGGTATCATATGAGATTTGAAACTAGAGGACACAAAATGATCAAAATGTATCATAACCTTATCTATTGTAATATTGTGACTAATTTATCTATTTGATATAAATAATTAATCATTCTGATGATATTTTACACATTTATTTATTTATTTTTATTTATTTTCAATTATCTTTGCCTAAAGAGATTTATCTCACTTCAAGGCTATACAAATTAATTTAATTCAAAAATTTAATAATTTAGTTCTTTCATGACATTATAGTAATAAAACTACAAAATTTTGTAACAAGTTAAAAGAAAACGAAAAAAGAATAAAAAAAAACAATACAAAGTAGAAAATAAAAATAAGTAATATTTCTAATTATAATTCAATTTCACATTACCGACCGTTAGAACAGAGGTCGTATTATCTCATCTCACTACTAATATCGCTCAGGGCATGGATTTTTAACCGATGTTTTTGTGTTGCTTTATTAAATGTTTTTTCATTATTTTATATGTTGCATTTATAAATTTAATTTTTATTTTGTATTTGTTTTTGTATGTATATATGTATATATACCTAGGTTTATCTGAAAATAATTCAAATTTCATATTTACAAACAAAACAAATATTACTTAACGCTTTCAACGTTTTCATTATGTTCAATCAAATTTAACTGTTACCTTTTTAACATTTTGCAACACTCTGCAATAAGTCTTATAATTCAAAACGTTGTCTTACAGAATCGCATCATCAGTCGTAATATATTAAAGTCAATGAAAAAATTACGAGAGACAGTCTTTTTGTCGAAATAAAAATGTAGAAAACAAAATGTTGAAAAAAAATGTCGAACAGGGAAAAATGTTGAAAAATAAATTTTTTAAAATAATAATGTCGAAAACCCAGTTCTAGAAAAAAAAAGTCAAACTTCAATGTTGAAAGAAAAAATGTCGAAATTTTTTTTTAAGTACTATATTTTAGAGCTAGTTACATAAATCAGCTTTTATCATTAACGAAATATGAACACAAACAATATAAGAAATTTAATAATAATGTTTAGCGGGGGTTTGGGGTGACAACCCCCACTGTTATAAGTGTTTTTTTGTGGAAATGCATATATAATAAAAATAATTAGAGAGAATTAAAGAGTAGGATTCAAAATAAACCAATCAAAATATTACAGGGTATTCCCTTTTTTCAGAATATTTATTCAGATCCTGAATTAGGAGAAACTTTAGAGTTGGATTCAAATTAAGAGTATTCTCTTTTTCCAGAATATTTATCTTAATTATGTTTATATGTAGCCGCTGTTGGATATCTCTAAACCGTCTTAATTACGTCTGGCAAGTTTGGAAAAAACATTTTTTCTTGGGACTTAAACCTCTTTGAAAATTTCTCTGAGTGTTGAAAAAAATGTTGAAAGTTTGGATTTTGACCCATGTGGGTTGGAATGGTTTAGAAATTGAAATTTTGGATTTTAATATTTGAATTTTGAAAGTTGAATTTTAATATTTGGCTTTTCACGCAGATCTAGAAATTTCTCATAATTTCTGTCAGTAATAACGGAAAGTAGCTTCGTATAATTTCTGAAACTTTTATGATACATTTTTAAAATTTACAGTGTCCGAATTAATAATGGTTAGAGTCGTATGAAAATAGATAAATAAAATTAAAACAAAAATTATTTTAAATTAACATACGAGTATAAGTTTCCTTATTCGACATTTTTTTTTCGACATTTTTTTTTCGACATTTTTACATTCAACATTTAGCTTTATTCGACATTTTTTTCTTCAATATTTTGTTTTTCGAAATTTTTGAATTCGACATTTTTAATTGGACTTTTTTTTCGACAAAATGATCCACACACAAAAATTACATTACAGAAAATTGCCATAACCATTACCTTTCAAGATTGAACTACGCACTTAGCTACATTGATATAAGAGATAAATTCAGTTTCAAAAACTTATTGGGCTATTTTAAAACCCATTATCCTTCTATTCAATTTTGTGTATTTCTAATCCATTTGATTTTTTTTATATTGAATTCACACCCAATCTGAGCGTTCAGATAATTAGAATTTTTTAAGTATATACGTACATACTTATTACTTATGTTCTGGAATTACCTAACTCATCAAAGATGTGTAATTAAATTAGATTGAAAAAATGAATAAATTTGAAATTACATGAACTCAAACAACTTATCAAATATATTCAAAATCAATTGCTCAGCTATTACTATGTAGTGTGTATGTAGGTCCAACAGTATAAAATGATAACATAATGAATGGTTACCCAATAGGCTCCTTAATTGTGATCTAGATATATTACATGTAAGTACGTTATAAAAATATAAACTAACAAAATTGTGTGATTCAAAGGACAAAACAAAATGGAAATTACATGGACGCAGCTAAAAATTAAATATTAAAATGAAAAATGAACAAATTATAATTTTCTTTCTAGTTATCTAGTTATTATTAAAAAATATACAAAATATTAATTTTAATTATTGAAATTAAATTTATTGGAACGCCAAAATACATACATAAATGTATGTATGTATATGTAATTTTATGAAATATCGAAAAGTTTATATCTGGGGTATTTGCTTCATTTTTAGGAAGTTTTACGACCTCTTCGTGAACGACTTCGGGATTTACCAGCTTTTCTAGGTTTAGAAACACTGCGCCTTTGACTTAACGCTCTTCGTTTTGATTGTGATCTCCTCCTGGGTGTAGTCTTTCGTTTTGTTGTTTTTCCTTTCATATTATCAGCATCCATTGGTTTTCCTTCTTCAATTGACATTCTGTTTTGTTTTCTTATTACTTAAAGAATTTTCTGTTTTATTTTATAATTTTCTCGAAATCAGGAAAAAAAAATTATTTTAAATATAAAATAAAAAATATAATGTCATCCCACGAAAAACAAAATTTATATGATAAAAAAAAAATTAATTTTTAAATTTTATTAAATTTAAAAGTCGATGAATGCCTGATTTATTGAATAATAAATTATTTATTCGGTCGTGAGATCGATCCAATCCAATTCTGTTTTATTCGATATAATAATCATAGACACCGCATCATATGTCCTCAATGCAATCACCAAATTTATAGGAACATGAAACGTTGAATAAGTAGATAGGTAGGTACGAGTGAATGTACCTAGTTATACATTGTAAGCGAAAGCTTGTATCATATTGATAAGCGGTGAGTTCATCATTCAGTGGGTTAGTAACCATCATCGATATTAGTAGGACATAAAAATAAAATAGCTAACATGCTGCTGCTAGTAGAATGTTAAAAAAGTAAAACAGATAAATTTAAATACAAAAGGAAAGTAGATAAAGAATAAATATCAGTTGCAACAATTTAGTTATCGGTTATATAGTTTTATTTTTAAGCTTCTTTTACTAAGACTAGTATCAATACAAGCTGTTTTCTAGTTAGCTTCACGTAACATTCTAGACACAGACTCAAATTTACTGTATTCAGTATACTATGGTTAACAACACTTAAACCGATTAACGAAACTTAAATTACATGGATTCTCTCTAAAAGTTATTAAATCCGCAATTGTGGGTGCCAGGATATTCTTAATTGGTGGACAAACATGATTATCAGCAACCGATTGACGTTGTTGGAAAGATTTTAGATCTATAAAAAACAACCTAAAAATAGTGAGGTCGTAACGAGGAAAACGATCAGACCGTGAAAAAACACTTATATAATACTTATATAATACTTACTTTGAATTGCTTTAATAAGTGAGATATTAACATTACGATAGGGAGACCAAATTTGCGAAGCATATTTAAGTATTGTTCTAATATGTCTGATGTATAAATGTTGTAAATGTCGTAATGTAGTGCTCAGTCAACTCTTGCCCAGCGCATTATAAATTATAGCATAGAGTTGGCTTCGTTAATAATGGAGTTTAAATATATGTAATATAATATATGTAGTTTGTTACAGAATTTTTCTCTTTAAAAATTTAAGACGGTTGACAAAAATTTTACACTAAAGTCTAAAATAATAATACACTAATTAAATACAAATAAAATTTAATATCAAATAACCACTGTACCTAGTCCACAATTTCATTTTGGATTCGCAATTTCATATCATAATTTAAAATTAAAATTAATTAATTTATATTAAAAACTTTTTTGAATTTCTTATACTTTTGTTTTATTATTTTTGTTTTTTGATAAATTTTTTAATCCTATAATTTTTTTTGTTTTTTGTATTCTTTTTCTTGTATATTTTTTTCTATACAATTATTTAGAGAGAAAAGTTCCGATAAAAGTCTTCATGATTCATGGATAACAAGTGGTAAATTAGGTTCAAAAGATGCTGTTTTAATATTTCGTACAGATACATTAAATGATTTCGATGATCAACCATTAAAATCAAAAAGTGCATCACCAGCATTACATGCAACATGTAGTAATAAAACAAATAATTTAAAGTCTTTCCAAGTATTGCAAGATGTTAAAGATATTGATTCATTATTATTATTGGGTAGTAACAATAAAACAGTTATAAGTAATACTAGTAGCATAAAAAACAGTAACAGCAGCACTAATAATAACAATAATAGTAATACTACGAATTTGAATAATTCCTCAAGTAATAAAATTTTATTACCACTGCCAAGAAATAATATTGAGAATAATATTAGTAGCAATAATTCACAATTGAATCAACAACAACAACAACAACAACAACAACAGCATCAACATCAGCAGCAGCAGCAACAACAACGAATGGGTTCTAGTACTAATTTAGTAACAATAACAACAAATAATAAGAAATCATCATCTCATCCAAATTTAGCGAAATTACAAGCAATAACTGATTATCAAAAATTAACTCAACAACGTAATCCATTAAATTTTATTAAATCTTCACCAAAGAAACGTTTACATGATTCTTTATCATCAAGTGAAAGTTCAATATCAACGGATAATGATGAAATTTTTGAATCAAGTTTAATAAAAAATTCCGATTTAAAGAAAGCTGTTACATCCAATATTAAAAATATTGATAATCAAAATAAAGAAAATTATGATCATTTAAATAAAGATAACATAAATGATTTTCAAATATTAGATCCTTCTGATATGCCAGCTTATCAATTAAATATTACGTATAAATTTATGAATAGTGAAACAAGATTATTACGAAAAATATTTCAACGTCATGGTTTAATTGAAGTTGAAAATGATCAACCGTTCACACTGTTATGGACTGGTATTCATATGAAACCAGATATATTAAGAAATTTAACACCATATCAGAGAGTTAATCATTTCCCTAGGTAAGATTATTTTTTAACAACAACTAAGTTATTAAAAATAATATTTTAAATATTTTAACTACAAACTTGGCAATATTATTTTCTGTACACTTAAACTGCATTATCATAACGTACATAATATGTAATATTTATTAATTTGAATTAACACTTGTTTAAATTTATCAAAATATTTTTTTTATTTACAATTTAAAGGTCTTATGAATTAACTAGAAAAGATCGTTTGTATAAGAATATTGAGAAAATGCAACATCTTCGTGGTTTCAAACATTTTGATATAATTCCACAATCCTATGTTCTGCCAAATGAATATAAAGATTTAATTACTGCCCATAATAAATATCGTGGTCCATGGATTGTTAAACCAGCAGCTTCTAGTCGAGGTCGAGGAATTTTTATAATAACAAATGTATGTACTTAGTTACTCTGTTATTTAATTATCAATTAATAAATTATTGAAATATTTTTATTTTTTATTTTATTTTTAGCCCGATCAAATTCCAATTGAAGAAGGATGTTTAGTATCAAAGTATATTGCAAATCCATTATGTATTGATGGTCATAAATGTGATATACGTGTTTATGTATTAGTTACATCATTTGATCCTCTTGTTATTTATATTTATGAAGAAGGTTTGGTACGTTTAGCTACCGTTAAATATAATCGTAATATTGAGAATTTCTGGAATCCATGTATGCATTTATGTAATTATAGTATTAATAAATATCATTCAGATTATATTAAATCGGCTGATGTACTTGATGAGGATGTCGGTCATAAATGGACTCTGTCAGCACTTTTACGTCATTTAAGAAGTCAAGGATGTGATACAAATCAATTAATGTCAAATATTGAAGATTTAATTATAAAATCAATGTTTGCCTGTGCTCAATCGGTTATTTCTGCATGCCGTATGTTTGTTCCGAATGGTAATAATTGTTTTGAATTATATGGATTTGATATTTTAATTGATGATACATTAAAACCATGGCTATTAGAAATAAATTTATCACCTTCATTGGGCATTGATAGTCCATTAGATACCAAAGTTAAAGCATCTTTAATTTGTAGTTTATTAACATTGGTTGGTATACCTGCTTATAGTCCTGTAATGAGAGCACATTATGATACGAATTGGACACGTTTTAAAAATATTGATTATGGTCGCAAAACAGCTTCGGCTGATCCTTTAAATACTATAATTGGGAATGGTGTGAAAAGACAAAATGGTGGTAATAAAAATGAAAATGTTTGCATTTTAAGCGCTGAAGAAATGAAAATTCTAAAAAATTTAAAATTTCAAAATGCTCGTCGAGGTGGTTTTGTTAGAGTTTTTCCAACTGAAGATTGTATGATAAAATATGGATCCTTTTTAGATACTATTACTGGTATACCATTGTCAACAACAATGGTTGGTGGACCATCACCATTTTCAATGACATTTCCACATAATTACAATCAAATGATATTCAATTATTTTTATAGTAAAGATGCTAGAGATAAAACTTTACAGGATAATGCATTCGAACAAAGAATGTTACAGTATGAAAGAGTTTTAGAAACATCAAAAACTTTATTGTATAGACCAAGAATAAAACAACCAAAAAGTATTGAAGAAGGTAAAAAATTAAGACGTCGAATTCGACAATTAATTGAAAATGGTAATGAATTAACACATTTACAAGCACGTCAAACTTTTTCACATTATTTGGAATTAGTTCTGAAACGTTTAACTGAAGAGCCAAAAAGTTTACATGAAAAATTAATATTAAAATTTATTAATCGTACATCTGGTGGTAAATCAGCACCATCATTTTTAAATAGCTTAAATTTTAAAATGACAAATAAAGATCGTACAGCTATGGTTGCAAAACTTCTAGGTGATTATTTAGATACATATATACGTGAAACTGAAACATATATTGATCCATTTGATACTTATGGTATGATACCAATTAATTTATTTAAAGAATTCTTAAAACATGCTGATGAAAGTGATTTAGAATCAGTTTTAACATTAAATACAAATTTAACACATTCAATGCCATTCTTATATAATCGTTGTACATTTAATATACCAACAGCACCACCAATACCAACTGGCGCTTATGGATTTTTAAAAGCATTACCATGTATGGTACCTGGTTATAATTCACGTGATAATACAAAAATTGACCAATACTATAAATCGGTATCACCTGATGAAAATATTGAAAAATCATCAGAATCTATAACAAATGATACTAAAAGATCATTTTCAAATACATCAACATCATCATCATCAATAGCTTCAAAAAATAATAGTAAAATTAATAAATTGAATTTAAAGGATGGTAACAATAGCAATGGACAATCGCCAAGTCAAAAACAACAAAGTACTAAATCATCAGTGATTAGTAAATCGCCAAAAAGAAAAATTCAAGCTAGAAGATAATTACATTTTTCATAGAAAAAGCAAGAAAAAATTAAATTGCTTAATTCTTTTAATTTTGGGAAAATATGATTTACCTATTATGATTTAAAACATATTATTATGTATTTACATAGATTAATTTAAATTTTGTTTATACATACATATATATATATAACTATATATTTATATTTTTTTAGTATATTATAGTTATTAGTAAATTCATTATTTTTTTTTAGGCAAAAATCATTTATAATTGTTTAGGTTTTCTTTATTTAATTATGTAATATTAAACGTTTTCATTCATCAGTGAACATTCCAAAATATTTCCGAAATAATGGAGGAATTGTTTTCAAATTTATTTTATTATAAAACATATGTATTTTATTTTCTATATATTAATTAAATTTACAATAACATAATTGTTTTTATTTATTTTTGCTTTGGTTGTGATGTGATAACCGCATATAAATATTAATTTATAAAATTGGAATCACTACCAAACAATATTGTTTATACACATTCAATTCAAAATGCTGTGCCCCATTGCAGCATTCACTTTTCATTTTGTATCGATATAAAAAAAAATTATTTTTTGTGAAAAACAGAAGAGTGACTTAAAAATTCAATGTTGCGAGAAGCATCTTTATTTTATAGAATATAAAATCTGAAATAGACAATTTAAATAAGTAAATGAAACCAAAAATTTAACAATTGTGATCATTTTAAAGATTTGAAATTGATAACGGACATTTATAATTTCTAAAGTTCGTAGATTTTTGAAAACGCTTATTAAATAAAAAATATTTAAATCAGGTATACCACAGTTTCATGTGATACAAAAAATAAAAACAAAAAATTAATAGAAATAAACATAAATTTAAAATAAAATTATTGCAATAATATTTAAAAAAAAAAGCATTTTTTTAATTAATTTTTTGATTTCGATTTTTTTTTCTTATTATTAATTCAAACATATTAATTAATTTATAATTTAAAATTAAATCTTATTTAAATAATTTGTTATTTACATTATGCATTTTTTTTTCTTTTGTAATTTTAATTTATAAAATTGCCTAAATTAGTTTTTATTTAAATAATGGTTTAATTTGTTTTAATTTAAATAATGGTATCTAAAAGATTTTCTGTTTTTTTTTTTAATAATAGTTAAGAAATTTTAAAGTGCCATTACTTTCAGATTTTTAAAATAATTTACGCAAACAAAAAATTAAACCTGAAATATATTTAAGTAGATTAAAAGAATTAAAACAAAAAAAAAAAAGAAAATACATTTAATCAAAATAAAAAGAAAAAAATTCTATAATAGAATTCAACAATTTTTAAAAAAATATTATATAGCTCTCTAGATGTTAGATATTTGAAATTATCTTAAAGTATCATGTTTTAGTAATTAATTAAAAGTAAAAAGAAAAATACAAAATGCTTAATAAATATATTTAGATATCTTAAATTTACAATAACTAAAACAAAAAAAAAAAAAATTCAATGCAAAATCTAAATTTTAAAATAATTTTATTTAATAAATAGTTTATCGAAAACGAATTTTATGTTTCACATTTGATGATAAAAAATAATATATTTTCTGTTTTAAAGTATTAGCAGAGTTATCCGGCATTGTCTGAGAAATTTGAAAGTTTTTAAATTTTGTTTTTTCGTTTTTAATTTCAAAAGAAAATATTATTTGATTTTTGTCTTTTAGTAACCTAACTAACTATTAGTTGGTCGAAACTAGATTGATAAATTCAATTGTAAATATAATAAGAAAGCACTGCCTTATAGTAAAGTGTTTGTGTTAAATATTTTATATGTAATTGTTTCTTTTTTTTGTTGTTTGGAGAAAGTATGAAAATTATCCAACACGAATTCGAACTTGCTTCGTCCGATTAGTAGTTTTGAGTTAAATAACCACTAAGGTATACATACACCATTTCACACTTTCCAATGAAATATTTCGGTATTTATTTACATTGTTTAATTTAAATCGAGAATTCTAGAAAAACAAACCTTTACAATTATATTTTTGATTATTCCTAATACCAAAATTATGCATTCTGCATCTATTATTTTTACAGAAACATTTTAAAATGTTTCTTGATTCGAATTATGATGATTAAAAAAGGCCCTTGCTTGTATCTTGTACAATTAAAATTTTAAATTGAATTAAGTAAACTCTGTTTTCTTTGTATATTATATTTATTAAGCTCGGTTCCTGAATTTATTTCGTTAAAATGAATTTCAACTCTTTTTTTGTTGTTGAATCACACAGTTATTCGTTGCTGAAAAATGCTTATTTTTCTGTTTTGGAGTATATTTTTGGAATATGTTTTATCTTATATGAAATTTTACCTACATATACGTATGTATATTACTATTAAAAAATTTTAATTTATCTTGATCATTATTGCTAAAGTTTTTTGTCAGTTGATTCCAATGCCGACTCAAATGTTTCATATGTTTCAATTTATTCTTCTTTGAAATATACAAACTGGAGATATTATTTCTTATTGTTATGAATTATATCATTTCAGTGATTACTAAAAACTGCTAGCATTGATAACAGTTCTCAGCTCAATATTTTAATCATTTTGAAATATTTCTAAATTAGAATTATTTGCTATAATTAAAAATATTTTAACTGGGTAATAGTAATAATTATACTAGGACGTTAGGGAAATTTATGTAAATGTAAATGTAGAGTAATCAAACATACGTGGACGTGGAAAATAATATATCATTTTAATATTTATTTACTTTATTAAAGCACAGTGTACATATACGTTTTCATAAATATTTTCGTTTGGAAAATCCTATTTTGATATATTTTGAATTATGAAAAGAACTGGCAATATCACTCACTACATTTCCCAATATTGCTTGATTAATTTACTTTTTAAAAATGTGAAATTTCAATTAAAATAGAAATAAAAACTAATTGAAATGTTTCATGTAGAAATAAAATATTCGAAATAATTCAGATTATGAAAAGTTCTGAAAGAATGGCAAATATAATAGAATACATAAAACATTAACTTTTTTCATTATTTTCTAAATATTGTTTATAGTTTTATTAAAATGTTTAAATGCATGAATTTAAAAACAAAATACAAAATATACAAAGAAATCGTTTATCAACGAAATCAACCTAAATACTGGTTGTGTTTTATAGTACTTAGTTAATAATTATTTAAAAAAAAAAAATGTACTAATCTAGTCTAATAAAGATTATGATTTCAAATTCAAATAAAACAAAACAAAAACGCGCCTACATTAGACTAAACATCACAATTATATCTTAAGCAAAAAATATTTATCAACAATAATTTAATTTAAAAAAATCGGCTTTTAAATTAAAGATTATTATAAGCCTAGCTATGTTAAATAAAAATAGAAAATTTAATTTAATTTTTAATTTCCTTATTTATGAATATGCAATTAAACTTTATGGTCCTTTTCCACTAAAAATGTGGGCAATAAATAGAAAAAAAAACTAAAACTTATAAATTAATTTTAAAATAGAAATTAAGTAACAGAAAAAAAAAACAAAATGATTGTGATAAAATCGTAAATTTTATTATGAAGAAAAAAACTTGTCAACTTAATAATTATTAGGATTTTGCAGCTATTAAAACCAAACTATAATTAATAAACAAATTAACACAATGAAATAATTTATAAAATAAAAAAATATTTTAAAAATATGTTTTAAAAAATTTAATAAGAATACAAATACTTGATTACATAAAGTGATTACTTGCTAGATTTGTAAATTTTTCATAGGATTTGCACATAAAATTTCAAATTGAAAATCTTTAAAAGCCTTAAGAGGTATTTCAGCCTAATAAAATGTGGAATTATTAATAACCAAATTTATTTAAACTAGTTTTTAAACTAATCTATTTTAACTTAACATATTTACATTGGTTCATCAGGCTGTACATTTGATGTTATATATCCCTAAAAAAAAATCGTTATCTACCAATGAACTATTTATCAATTTTGGATTAAGTTTGTTCTATTTCTTAATGGTATTACTTGTTGACTGACAGTGACTTCATTCTTAAATAACATAACGTACCAACTCATACTGCCGCAAATACTACAAATCCTCTCAGATATTCCAGAAAATGTTTCAGATTAGCCTATCAGAAATCTCAAAATTAAATATTTTTCACAATTCATTGCATCAAATTAATGTCCGAACTTTCTTAACAACTTGCTGAAACAGTAGAAACAGTAAGCTATAATTAATTTTAGCTATAGCAAAGAAAGTCCTAAATCGATGTAGGGATAATAGAAGCATCGAATAGGAATCGGATAACTGACCGTTTTCATAAAATGATAATTATAAAAATAAACAAAAATTTAATGATGTGTGAATAACATTCTAATGAATGTCGTTATTAATAAATATGTGCTCTAAATGTTTAATAAAAATTCTAATTTTACAAATTTAGAAACTAATTATAGAAATTTTAACTTTTGTAATTAACGTATTTAAAATCGATTTATTTTTACAATTTGATTTAAATTTAAAAAAAAAAAATCAACAAAATTTTTAAAACAGAAATATATAAAATACTCTCTCTTAAATTTTATTCTAGAATTTTTAAGAAAATTTAATAAAATATTTATAAATAATAAAAAATTCAATGCTAACAAAATATATATTTTTTTAAATAGTAACAAATAGAAAATTAATTATTCAGTAAAAACAAGAATTTGCCTTAAAATTTAATATGTAATATTAAAAAGGAAAAAATAAACTTTTATTTTAATTTACTGTACATACTTCATAATAATTTATGTGTATTATGAAAGTATGTTTACAAACAATAATATTTTGGTAAATCCTAATTAATTTTTAAAAACTCTAATGTAAAAATTCAAAAAAAAAAAAAAAAAAAACGAAAAAAAAGTTGCATAAATTAAAGAAATAAAATCGATTTAAAAAATTATATTTCAAAATTAAAGCACAAATTATTGATAAAACGAATAATATATAAAATAATATAGAAATTTTTATTGTAAAATAATTTATTTGAAAGCTATAATCTTAATTAAATAAAATATATTTATTGCACAATTATAAAATTAAAATGAAATCTAATCGATTTTTTATCTATTATTTTTAATAATTAATTCAATAAAACATATTTTTTATTAAATAAATATTATTATTCATTTTAATATTCAACCACAACAAAAAAAAAACGTAAGAACGAAAAATTTAAATAAAACAAATTTATTTTATTGCAACAACAAAACTAATAAAATTTAACAATTAACATAATTTATTAATTAATTAAGTTATTAAGTAAATATTTACTTTTAAATATTTCCGCTTCAAGTTATTAAAAAAAAAAAATTATCAAAAAGAAAAACAAATAAATCAAAATATGTATATTAAATGCAATATAATTGAATCTAATTATTAAAAATGTGTGAGTTTTTTTTTTATTTGTAGGAAACACCCTTTCACATTATTATATTTATTAATTATATTTTGTCACAGATTATCCAGTAATAAGAAGCTGCAGTGACGTCAAATTCCCTAATTTTTTAATGTCCTTGGTATGGTACGGTAAGTATAAGGGTATAGGTCGTACGTAGGGATTCCTTCCATAATAAATAATAAGTAGAAAGTAGAAAAGGTAAAAAATGCAAATTTTTAAGAGTAAAAAAGAGACCAAGAAAAGTCCATTGAATTGAATTATATTTTATTTTTATGTTAATATTTTAACTTTATAACTATATAAAATAAAACAATTATTTATTGCATATGTAGCATAATTATACACAGATGTGGTAACGAAATAAAATAACGATACATATATAACAATTAAAGAACCTAAAATATATACGTATGTATTTATATAGTAATGTAAAACCAAGGAGGCATGGGCTTAAACCCGTCAGATGAAAGTGATGAAAGAAAAAATGATGAAAGTAATTTTCAATAATCACATCGGTTCTAATATATAATAATCTTACATAATAAAAGGCATGGTCCGCTGCTACGTTTTATCAATTTTACAATAACAAAAACAGAATTTATATAGCAACACAAAGATTAATCATTCCCATCACATACATTTTTTAAAAATAGTATACAAGGATGGTGAACCTATGGCACGCGTGCCCAAAGTGGCACGCAAATCCGTTTTCATTGGCACATACATATACATTCTTTCATTTTTCATACATATTATTGATATTATGTACTAAACCATGTACAATTTTTAATTTAGAATAAAATTGATCTATTTAATGCTTATAATATTTTAAAAAACAAAACCAAGCATTTTCACAGATTTCTGGCGCCTTTATTTCAACGTTATATTATTTGTGTATGTAGGTGTAGAAATATATATATATTTAAAAATTCAAAGCATACTATGTTCAAAACATAAACCAAATTTAGTCAATTACGAAGTCTGGATTGGTAGCATTTGAGGATATTTTAAGTATGTTTTCCAAAATAATAAATTTTATAGCAGCCCGAGCTTTGAATAAGAGGCATATTCAGTTGCTGTTACAAGAAGTTGGTTCAAATTAATGGTAATTTTTGCTAATATACAATCACATTCGCTGGCTGAGTCGCGGCTTTTTGTTACAACGTTTTGTAGAATGTTTTGATGAAATTATAATGTTTCTGAAGGATAAGAAATCTGAATTTCCTCAATTTTTTGGTAATGACTGATGAATGAATTAAATATTAAATTGCAAGACCGTGGGAAATCAATTGATGTTATGTTCGCTATTATTAAAGGTTTTGAGACCAAATTAGTAGTAATATTCAAACGTGATATTAAAAACAATACTTTTAAGTACTTTCTTTTGTTGAAAGATCATTTTCAAAAAATTTCCATTCATGGAGACTATGAAAATATGTAATATAAATTTTATAGACAAGTTATAAATGACATTAAAGACAATTTTGTAAGGAGATTTCAACATTTTAAAATATTTGAATCGATAATTAACTTTATTAAATATCCAGACAAGTTTGATTTGGAAACTACTAACATTGATCAAGAATGGTTAAAGTTAGAGAATTTAGAAATGCAGTTGGCACAGTTTTATCAAGCTGTATTTGAAAACAGAAATTTGTAGAATTGATCGAAATATCGGTATTTGCAATCAAAAATATAAAAATTAGTGAAATCCGATTATAATTTTCAAATTTATTAACAAAGTCGTTGCATGAGACACTTTTATAATAATTACAAGTTACTAATAAAAGTGCACGTACAGTCTCTTAACCTAATCCGTTTTTTGTCTTTCCTTTAGTTCATTGAGTCTATATCATAGAAAGACTCTTACAACATTTGCGTTCCTGGGATGGGAAAGGAATTGAATTGAATAAAGTTTATTTCGGGCCGCTGAACCTTATTAGCTTTTCAGGCCATATACTTTTTTTTTTTAACAAACATATACTAAATTTAATCTTAAACCAATTACTTATTAAAAATAATATAAAAATCAACCCCCTATAATCGTCGACTACTATCAACTGCTAAGAATCAGGATCCATGTCTGTAACGTTTTTATTGCCAGGGATATTGGAAAGGAATATTAATTACCAAAAAAAGCTGACAAATTTAAATTTCATGTAGCTCAAAAAAAAATCAACAATTCAACCCACCCTACTTCATATCTCTTTCTCATGGGTGAGGTTTTTCATTAATTGATGTAGGCTTTGTTTTGATCACTTCACTTTTATCACAAAATGCAAAATATTGTCAGAGAAAAAAAAATTTAAAAATGTTTCCAATAACAAGCAAATAAAAAAAGCATGTTTTTTAAGCTGTTTAAAATAAAATTAAAACTAAAATGTTTTACAAAAACAAAAGCGAAATAAACTGAAACGAAACCACAAAAACTAAAGTGGGTAAATTAAACAAACTTTGATAAATAAACCTTTCAAATAAGTATTATCATCACCTTATAGGGCTACAGCTCTGGATGAGTTTTGTTCACAATACTCCAAATCACAATACTCCACTAAAACGGTCTTGCTCCGTTTGTCTCCTATTTGGGATTTGTAAGTTATGTCATATTCATAACATTTCTTAATACTTTGTTTTATCTGTTGAAGAAAATCTGGTCAACTGTTCACTTTGGCCTCGTAAACCGCAAATAAGTATAAAGTTTATAAATGAAGGGTTCAATATTTATTGTGAGGATAATAAGTGAAGTTTCTCATAAATAAAACTAAATGGAAACGATCTCAAATACCTCAAATACCTTCGACCCACGATCTCACATACCTTCATTTTTGTTTTTTAATTTTAGACAACTAAATACAATTTTCCAGTGAAGAATATAAATATAGTTGGTTTCTTAAAAAAAGACATACCTAATTTTAAAAAATTTTTTTTAAAAACATACTTTCATTACCTTTTTTTTTAATTTTAAAGATTAAATATTATTAAATACAAATGCATACTATTCAGTAATTAAGATCATAATTTTAATGAATAAAAACTATTAAAACTTTATATTAATTTTTCTTTTAATCTTTGCGCTTCCGTTAGAATTTATTCAGTTGTTATTTCTACGATCTTGGTAAGCTGCTATTATTTGCCACCAGATTAATATTCAATAAAATATTATTAAATAAACTACTAGCGCACTCTGACGTTTCTTTTGAAAATAAATTGACTACACGCATCTCTGAATTGTGACGGAAATTAACTAAAAATCCAAATATTTTAACTCGTGAAACGACTGTGTAATTTTTAAGTTTGGTGAATATACTAAAAAGTCGTTTAAAAGAAGGTTGAGGTGGTGCCTTATAAAAATTTTAAATTTGTTTGAAATAAAAAATACATAATGACAAAAAGAAGCAATTTATTGAAATTTATTGAATGCTACAAAAGTTATGAAGAATTATGGAACGTTAATAATAAGAATTATTTAAATGAATCAGTAAAATGGAAGGGATACCAAGCACTTTTGGATATTTTAAGACAAGAAACACCAGATGCTAATATTGGCCTTGTCAAAAACAAAATTGCTTCATTGAAAAATGGATTTAAAAAGGAATTGAAAAGATTAAAAAATTTGAAATTTCACAGAGAAATAACCTCAAATGCTAGTAGACCTAGACTTTGGTGGTATAATTCAATGAAATTTCTTGAAAATCTTGGAAAATCTGAAAAAATTGAAAATTCTACTGATCCTGTATTAACGATTAAAAATGACGAAATTGAAAAGGTAAGTTCGTTACAAAATTTAAAATATTTTGGCAAACCTGAATTTGATAGAATTTAGAATCATAAAAATTAATATTTTTTATTTGTTGCAGAATAATGATAAAGAGATAGAAACAGTGATTCCAACAACTGAAAGTAAATTTGAAAAAAAAGATCTACTATTATTGGCTTATAATTATTTGATAGAAGATGAAAATGATATTTTTTCTTCTATTTTCCAAACGTGGGCATGCAAACTGAGGAATTTGCCAAAAAGAAAACAGTTAGAAACAGAGAAAAAAATAAATGAAATATTTTACGAGGCCGAAATGGATTTCATGTCCCCCCAAATCATATTAAACCAATCGAGTAGTGTTTCGTCACCAATAAGTAGTATTCTGCCACCAATAACTTGTGTCTCGCCACCAATAACTAGTATTCTGCCATCAATAATCAGTGTCCCGCCACCAATAACAAATGTTCTGCCACCAATAACCAGCGTCCCGACACCAACAACTCATGAGGCTTAATATATCTCAACAATAATCATCAACATGAGGTGAAATTTGAAAGATCATGAAATTGATCAAATCATTGATAAAAATTTGATCATGAGATGATCAGCACTAATAATGTTTAAAATTATTAGAATTAATTACATACTAAAAACTACCAACCTTTATTTTCAAAATTTTGCATTTATTTACTAAAATATTACAAAAATATTTATGGTACATAATTTATTATTTCAATTGAATTAACAGTTTAATAAAAACACAAAAAATTAACTATTATTATTTTGAATATTTTTTAACGTTTAAATTTCTTGTTTTATTTTAAAATTAATTTTTGAATTAATACGATTCATATATCTTTCAATATCATCAATTGAATATTTGACTTTTGGATCAATTTTCTTTTCATTAGATTGGGATGATAATAATGCAGGAATAGACGGATCATTACTTTTAACCTTAAGACACAAATTTTAAATTTATAAAATCGACAAAATTTAAATAAAATTTTACCAAAAAATTTGTATACTCTGGCGACAGCGATTCTAAATGTAATATTTTCATTTCCAGAATTTTTAAACGTTCATAGAAATTTTGTGAACAAGGTACATTTAAATTCAAATATTTTTCAACATTTTGAACACGCTCTTCAATTCCATTAGACGATACTAATGTTTTGCAATTCTTGACATCCGTAATTGGTCCTTGAATTTCTTGTTTTATTTTAATTGTAGGCTTTTGGATGTTTTCCATCAATTTATCTAAAGTTTTTGTATAATTTGTTGGATCTTGTGGACCAATTTCATTTTTAACTCTATGAACTAAAAATTAAATTCATTTCAGATGTTGCATTGTTATAGAAATATTAGTTTTCAAATTTATTGGAATTTTACCTCTTAAATGACCTTTAGAATTATTTGATTTAATAAGTACCGCATTTATTCTAGCACATGATTCTTCTTCTGTTATTTCATCCGTTTTAAATTCATTAGTGACTGTAAAATCTAGGACATTATTCATATCAATTTCTTGCCTTTTTTTATCTATAAAACACTTAATTCTTCGATTTATTTCATTATCATCAGCATTAATTTGCACTAAATTTTTCGACAAATTTGTAAAAATTACTTTACAATTATTTTCAAAATCAATTTTTCTTCGTTTTTTCTTTTGATCTTTATTGCCTGAAAAAAGAAGAAAATATCATGCCACTCAGAATTTTAAATGAAAAGAAAAACTTGTAATAAAAAATAACTACTTTTAGTATTTATTTGTACAGATAAAATTTCTACAAAACAGTCAACAAATTTAAAAAAATATATATATATATATTTTTATATACACAACGTTTTACGTATGTATGTTAAAAATTTTTTTAAAAAATAATATGTGAAGTGAAAATGAATTATTGTAATAATTTTTTTTCTTATTTTTATTTTAAAATATTTTTACTCCACTGACATTCTTTATTTTCTTTCCATTCAGATTCCTGACCAACATATTTTTCTTTTTTCCATATGGGTACAGATTTTTTGAGGTCATCTATTGCTAATTGTACAGCTTCGAGACTACTTTGACGATGTGGTGAACTAATGGCTATAACAACACTAGCTTCTTTAACAGGAACATTTTCTATGCGATGATAAATTGCAATGTTTTTAATATCAGGCCATTTGTTACGAATTTGATCACATATTTCATTCATTACTTTGATTGCCATTTTATCATACACTTCATACTCTAATGATACAACCTAAAGCAAATGAATATAAAATGTTTAATTTTATTGATATGGGGTTTTATTTATGATAAATAAATATTTTTGCTACTTTCGAATTATCCTTATTTTCACTATGAAATTATTTAATTATCACATTGTGTCCAGTAGCGTGGAATCAGAGAGCCACAGTATGAGAGTTAGAGATCTTAAGGATTAGGTCATTTCGAAATACCTTAGTTTAGTTATTTCAATAAAAAGTCGGAATCATATGAAATAGGATTAGTTCTGTTTATTTAAAGCCTCTTCTGACACATTCTTAACTGTTTTCTTAGTTTCTTTTATTGAGAAATAAAGTTAAGAACCTAAAGTCGAATAAAATTTTTGAGAAGTTATAGATTGTTAGAAAAATTTGTTAAGGATTTTATTGCATAAAATAAAGACAAAATAGTTCATTTAGAGTTTTAAAGAATTATCTAAAAAAAAAATTGTTTTATAACTTCAAGAATTTTTAGACTTGATATTTGAAAAAAATCTTTACTCTTACCGTTATTGTATTTACAAAAACAAGCTTCAAATTATATTTTTTAAAAAATTTAATAATACATATTCAATATATGACTTTAAAGCTCTATAAAACAAAATAAAGATACTTGACTTGAGGCCGCCTTTAGCTGCCTTTGAAAAAGCTTAGAGATTTTGTGGCTATCCACTTTTAATTATTCGTATTTAGTTGGGGTTTAATAAGGCTAAAAACTAAAACAAGATATATCCAATAGCATTAATCGTCAATGGCTGAGAGTAGACCGCTATCTTTTTATTTACTATAAATAATGTTAAAGTGATATTTTAAAAGCTAAGATCGACTTGTTTTCCTAATTAGCTTAATCATTATTTTCCAATTGAGAAGTTTGACAAAATATATGAAATATATATTTATTATATAATGTAAAATATAGTATTGAGTATGTAGTTTATATGTATTTAGATTTTACAAAATAACTTTTTACAATACAAACGATATGGCAACAAGTTAATACAATATCAACTTATAGTAATTAATTAAAAAAATCATTCATATTGTAATTAAGTACGTACACATATAATTATTCGCTACAAAGCTTTTACCATGATTTGTGATTTTTATTTTTGTTTTTGATTAGATAATTTAATAAATAATAAACGTTATTCTTATTGAATAGAATCAAATCTATAATTACCTTTTTGCCTTCAAAATTATCTCTTGTTGTTCCAACAAATAATGATATTGCACCACATGATTCATCAGCTACGAGATCACTAATTTCTCCAACATTTAATTTATTTTCTGTTAATTTTATAAAATTCATATTTTCTTTTTTTTTTTTTATCTACTTATTTTTATGGAAATCGTTTATAAATATATTAGCCTCCACTTATTGGTGGAATTAGAGCAATTTCGTCACCAGTTTGAATCGAAATCGTTTCTTTAAAATTGGAACAATAATTCTCGTTAATTGCAATAATGATATTATTACGAAGAATTTCAATATTATATTTTTTACAAAGTAAATTCAATAATGCTTCAGCTGTTATTTGCTTTGGCGAATAAAATTCTGCTGTATTCAAATTTGTTATTTCACGTAATTTAGCAAAGAATAAAATTTTAACACAAACTTTATCACAAGTATCTTCGGTCATGGCTTATTTATTTTAGTGAAGATAATTTTTTTTTTTTTTTTTAAATTATCTTTTCAAATATTGAACTAACATGTTATTATGCTACTTGATTATAAAATTAATAAAACATTTCACTCTTAAAATTTAGTATTTTTGTTGCCAATTAAACCAGAAAGTAAAATAAAAATTTTGTATACGTCAAACTTGAAAGATCTGTCAAATTCAAATTTTGATTGGAATTGGACTTGCCGTTTCAGTAAAATAGTTTCTCATTTGGGAAAATTGCTAAGTGAAAACCAAATAAAGGCGATTTATTTAGTTTTAAAGAATTCGATGTTTTATAATTTTTGTTATTCCTCTTCTATTAGATCTATAATTACTTTTTTGGCTTCAAAATTATCTCATTGCCCCCACAAATAATGATATTAAATTTTTGGAAACAGTTCTGAGTACATTTTTAAAAAGGATTATACAACTAAAAAAAATTATTGATAACATGAGATAAAATTCTAATTGCTAATTTTTTATTAACTTTTATTTTTGTCAAAGTTGAACGTGTCATTGGAAGCAACAACTTAATAATTTATTTTAGCTAATTTCAATGTAATTAAAGGACTCTTCAATAGATTATTACAAATTTAATTGTATCCGAATACTCCACATTTTGTAAGAAGTAATTTAGGACCTAACTAGGACTATACGTATACTATACCTCATCATTTATAAAGAAAATTTCTGCTGAACTAATTTCTAACTTAGTTGTTATCGCTTTATATAAAATTTCTGTTGTAGTTTAAGAGAACAAAATAGTTTCACACAAAAAGTTCAAATTTGAAAATTCTAGTTTTAAAACTATTATTTTAATTCAATTTAATTTAACAAAAGATAATAATATTGTATTTTTTTAAATTAAACATTTTAATTTGAAACAGCATATTTTACTTAAGAAAGTTATCACACGAAATTCTTTCATAATTTATTATTTCGTCTTTTTAGTATCCAAAATGTTTGATAAATTCAGTTTTTATTTTTTGAATTTCTGTAATTGTGGTGCTGACATTTTTACTTTACCAGGAATATTTCTGGCCAATGCCTCCTCTTTAATTCCCTTTAGAAGATCTTTTTCTCTTAATGAACAAAATTTATCTTTTGAGAACATTAATAAAGCTGTCTTTGCGGCTTTTCCACGTTTACCCGGTCCAGGTGTTAGTTTAATTTTGAATCTAAAATAAAATAAATAAAAAATTAAACTTAAAGTAAATTTTGTATAAAAAAAACAAATTTTGAATTACTTGTGATGTTGCATCGATTGGTAAGGTGCCACTATAGGTATTGCAAATAATAATTCATCTTCATCAACTGGAAGACCCGTTAAAGAATCAAGCATATCAACGTCAGCATTTGCTGGCGTATCATCGACATCATCAAGATCTTGATTTTGTTGTTTTGGTTGAAATTGTTTTTTTTGTTTCGCTTTATTTTCAAGGTTATCTTCATCAACTTTTTTAGTATCTTTACTCTTATCTTTACCAGCTGATTTTAAAATTGCCATTCTGAGCTCTCGTTCTTCGTCATCTTGATCTTTATATTTTGTTTTCATTTTTTTTAGTTTTCCTTTTTGACCACGTTTAACTTGGGATTGGGTTTGCCTTTCTTCATTCCGATTACGATACTCTTCAGCTTTTTTCTCCTTTTCAGCTTTTTTCTTCTTAGAACTTTGCTGCAATTTCGTTCTCGGTTGTGCAGCTGGTATTAGATATGCATCTTCAGTATCTTTATTTTGTTCATTTACAGAATTGGTTTCAGCAATCTTTTCTTTCTTAGTGTTAACTTGTACTGTTATTTTACCTGTATCGTGTTCAACTTTTATATGTGTATCTGGAAATTTACTTTTTTCTTCATCTGAAAACTCTTTATTATCAGATTCGTCCTCATTAGAAGATTCTACATTTTCTTCAGTATCATTGTTTTCTTTTTCGTCCATATTTTCTTTTTTTGAATCTTCAACATTGATATTCACGTTATTTTCATTTTCATTTTCATTATCTGAATCATCTAAATTGACTTCTTCTTCAGGTACGCTTTCAAGTTTTTCATTTTCGATTGTCAATTCTTTTAATTTACTAACATCATCCTCATCTTCGAAATGACGCACTTTACGTTCTCCTTTATGTCTTTCAACTGAACTTTCTTCTAATTTGAAAAGTAAGCTTAATCCCATTACTAAATGACATGGTGGCAAAAAATTCTTCTTTCCTCTTACCATAAAACTACCAGTACCTAAATATTCACCAGTTGGTGCTGTTTTACTAACTTGATCCATTTTAACCCAATATGCATTTGTAACAACTTTAGCATCCCAAGCTACTGAATACGATATAGCCATTGTACCAGCTTCAAGTAGAGTTTTTGGTGGTACTTCACCACCTTTTGGATTTCTTATGATAACACTTGATGCACCCTGAATCTCTGCATGCACATAAATATCAGTTGGACGCATATACCTAAAACAAAAATACATAATTTTTTAGAATGAAAACATTTAAGCAAGAGTAACAATTACCGTTTAACAATAAGTTCATTTTGTTGAGCATCTCTACCACCAATAACTAAATAATTTTCTGAACTAATAAACCAATAAAACTTTTCAAACCAATAAACTTTTCTTGCCTTAGAAATTGTAGATATTGTTCGAACTTCTTTAAGAGTTTGTTGAGTTTTTCTTTCAGCTGATTTTAAAGCTTTTTGTGAAGCATCAATTGTTTTTTGTTCTTTTTTGGCTGCAGATCGTTTTTGATCATAATATTTTCTGGCATTAGCCCAAGCAGATAACGCTAAATCAACGTTGATTACTAATGTTGGTAAGAATTCTTCATCATCTTCAGAATCATTTTCATCCAAATTTAATTTATTCTTAAAAGGATCAGATAACGTAAGCGCAATGTGATTAATTTCTAATTTTAATTGCTTTATTGAACTGGCTACTGGATCTCCATTAGATTGGGCTGCCTTTACTAATTCATGAATATCTGGCCATGACATTTGATTAGCTATAGCACTGCGTATTGCCAGTATAGCATTGTCTACAAGAGCTTGATTTCTTGTTATTAATTCAGCCTTTTGTTTATCCTGTTCTTGAACTTTTGTTAGTTCTTCTAAACGTTTGGCGTGATCTTTTTTAACATTGGACAATTTTTTAAGTGCTTCACGTTCCTGTTGTACGGTTTTCATGTCAATTTTTTGACCTTCTAAAGTTGAATAAAATTCATCAACGCAAGCCATGAATGATTCATACACTTTCATTTCTTCATCTTCATATTGAATAAATTTAAATGGATGATATTCAATATTATGATAAAAATAATCTTCTTCACCAGATTCAGTTGGTTTGAGTTCTTTCTTCTGAATCATGTAACCTAAAATCAATAATTTTAATAAAAATATTTTATTATACAAAAAAGTTTTACTACCTTTAGATGGATTTTTTTTCGCTTCAATTAATATTTCTTTTGATAATATAATAGCATTCATTAAAGTTTCAAAATCTTCATCGAAATCAAATATTTTGGTATTTTTAGACGCTCCATCTTTTTTCTTTTTTTTATTCTTTTTGGATTTACCAGAATTATCAACTTCTTCTTTTTCCGAAATTTCACCGGGCATAGCACAATCACCCAGACCATATTTTAATAAGACATGTGTTATAACTGATGGACCACATTCTAAAAACGGAACTAATATAGATCTCAAATTATCACCAGGTTTAGCAGATTTTAATATATTTCTAATATATTCTTCATCGGCACAATCTTGAATGACTTTTGCTCTATCCGTAGGATATTTTTCCCGTACTGCGAAACGTACGGTTTCTCCTTCAGTATGTGGTCTTAAAATATTTAATATTGTTAATTCATAATCAGTTAATATGATGTTACCTCGATCATATAATTCAAGAATAACGTGATATGCTGCTTCCTCAGTACCAAATTGCAAATCTACAATACGATCTGTTCCAAGTTGTTCCACTTTTTCAAGACGTTTATTTTTAAGATGTTTTCTTAATTTCATACTAAAACCCGAAGGTGCTACATTTTTTGGCCATTCAAAAGCAGTTGGATGGAATCGATATCCAGATTCTAATAAAAGAACTACTTTTATTTCTCCTTGTTGTAATCGAATTAAATACGTCTTATTGTCTATATCATAAATTTGGTTTACTCGAAGACCAATTAATCTTAAAATTAAAGAATTTAATATAAATAATTAATGAATGTAATATAACTAATATATTATACGTCTTAAGAAAAACTTACTTTTGCAATTCAGTAACACCACAAATAATATCAAAAGTATTAAATCGAGCCTTCATTTTTAATCAATAATCAAAAACACAAATCCGCAGCATTAAAAATAAATAATAAAAGTTATACGGAGTTTTATTTTTCTTTTTAAGAACGAAGTTGAATAAAATAAAAATAAATTCAACCACACTTTAAAAATGAATTGAAATTTTTACAATGTAGTAGATTGTACACAATCACGTACAATACAAATGTTTATGAGTAGTGTATGTATGTAACCACGTTGACAGATCGTTAAATGTCATATTTGCTTTAATTTTTTATATTGCAGAGTTGGAAACTGGCAAATTTGGTTCGGGTACAAATAACCAGAATATTTATTGAAAACTAAAAAGGATGATAGAAATCAAAGAAATGACTAATTGTGTTAAAAATATATGTATTCATAAATTTTAATTTTAATCAGAATTGACTAATTTGAAATTTTCCTGGCTTGTGTCTTGGAATTAGGCAACTCAAAATGTTTTTGATTAATGACAGCTCAATTTTAATCGAAAAATATATAAATCAAAGATTATATTATATACTTTCAAATAAACTTCTAATTACGTCTGTAAAATTTTTCACCTCGGTGAATAAGAATAGCAGTAACAAGAACCAAAAAATATAAATTTTAAAATGATCGATTAAAAAAAGTACTTATTTTTGTACACGATCAGCTTAGTACTAAAATTTTCATCTCGCTCATAATACAAAAACGTATCTAAGTTCTCAACCTTTATAGGAAATTTATATATTCAAAACAAGAACCAAATAAAATTACTTGAGTATGAATGGTATGAATTTGTGCATTGGCATTTGAATTTGGGATCATAAATTTAAATTTTTTTTAAAGTTTCTTGTTTTTCTTTTATATCTTTTTTTATGTTCTTGACAGTAACTTAGGTAGAGTCACCTTTTCGTGCTTAATTAAGTACGGTACTGCAAGTTTATATTATAATGTCTACAACGTTTTTCGAGCATTAATTTTTTCAAATTACTGGCTTTTTAACTAATTAAATGTGGGAAACTACTGCTATGGTCAGGAACTAAGCCTTCTTAAATAGAATAGTTTCATTTTATTTAATTTGTTACCAGATTATATTCTCAATTATTTATTTTATTCCAATGACAAAGGGCACTGGACCACGTCGAAAAACCAATAATGTATTTTTTGTTTCATCGGGAATCGAAGCTGGGACCTTTCGGTTGAATGGCAGGCGTTCTACCTACACTACTACCATACCTAACTGCGCCTCCCAGTGTGTTGAGGATATCAGCAGAATTGTCAGACCTATGGGTACTTATGTCTTATGAACTTAAACCCATATACTCGTAAGATACATACAGAGTAGAATAAATTTTTAAAGCTTATTTCAGTCTCCTACTAAAGTTTTTTTCAAATATTATTAAATATTATTGTACATATTTCTTTGTTTTTGTGGGGGCCTAAAATAAAATATCATTAGCTTTTTCTAAATCAATTATCATTTGATATCCAAAAATAACGGTACTGACATAAAGATTTTTTAATTCTTTTATTCTAAAAACAGTTCAATTTTCACCAAAGTAATTTTCTTAATTTCATGGAGCCATCCCATGGCACTGAACATCGAGCGTTCTTAGGAGATGGGAAAAATATCTATAAGAACTATGCATTAATGGACTAACTCCTATTATGAATAAATAAATATATTTTTATGTGATTGAATGTTGACACTACAAAATTTTAAATATTTTTATCTAATATGAAAGTAAACATTGAAAAGTTACAAAACTTCCAAAATAAAGTGCTTCTTGGTATAAAAATGTATATATACAAAATAGGACCATGACTTCCACATTGATTCAGTCATGGAAGAAATCAAAAAATATATAATAAAGCACGAAGAGTGACTGTAAATTCATGAGTGAACTCGAAAATGGTAGCCGTTCTTGATATCGACAACAATTTCTGTCAACTTAAGAGAACGAAGCACCCACGAGCTGGTTACATAATTAAAATGAGAAATTCTGCAATAATGATTTCCTGCATGAAAATTGAAACTAAATCACAATACCCAGTTCGTTTTTGTTGGTACATACATATTTAAAATTCAATTTTCTTTCAGGTTTAAAATTGATTTTTTTTCTTTAATCGAGTGTGCAATCGTGATGTGCATGCGCATTACAACAATACAAACTTATTAAACCTATTGGTATATAAACAAATAAAGATACAATCATTGCGCTGACTAAAAGATGTTGTATGAATGGTAGAAAATTGTTTGGTAAGAATGCTTTTGAAATCCATCTCTAGTGGTGCATTCAGCAGAGGTAGTTCGAAGCTTCGGTGAAAAGAGTATTAGAAGGCGGCTATGAAACTTCCAAGACTGTCGATAACGAATGCCAAGATTGTTTTTTCAACTAAATAAGTTATTTTTTTGAAAAGTAAACAAATTTGGCATGATAACATTTCAGTGACTTCAATGAAATCAATCATGGAAGTCGTGAATTCCTAATGTAATACTTAAATAAATAAAATTATTCACTGATTAATTGCTGATCATGCGCAATTTCTAAACATTAAAGTAAAATAAGCATTTTTAATATATGTAGTATGCATGATAATATTAATTTATACTCCTTGATGGTGGATTCATTGCTGCAGCAATTTGAAAATTGGAATTCTTTCATTTTTCAAATTTAATTTGATGTTCTCTCTTTAGTTCGGCAGTATCAGTATTGTTTTCTAATGTCATTTTGCTTTAATTTTTAAAAGCTGCAACAAATTTACGTCTTTTAAAAAAAATATTTTCACTTGTTATTTTTCAGCAATTAAGTAGTATTTGTAAGTAAGTGCAGGCAGTAATTTTCTGAAGCAGTTTAGTCTCTATTTTTAAAATAAGTTCGGCACTAAATTGCTAAAGCAGTCAATTCACTTTGTAGCGTACCACTTTAATAAATTCCGGTTTGAATTTTGGTCTATAACGACTATTTTATACGCAGAGTGGTCTTAAATTGAAATGTTTTTTTCTTTTCGAAGTTCTTAAAACAACCAATTTTCAAAATTTCAAACAAAAATTTTGTATAAACTTTAATTTTGGAAGATAAACATTTTCGAAAAAGGAGTGTCTCCTACTCCTAAAAAACAATTTAAAATTTTACAATCATTGTCGAAATAAATTAAGAATAAATCCTTAAATATCATATTTTATTATTTTGTTTCATTTTATTAGTTTAGGTACTATGCATTTTATTTATTTGATATCGATTATATAAAACTAAAAATCGAGTCATAAAAGTAAAATAAATTTCGATTTTCGAATAATCAAACAAAAATAATAAAATCGAAAAACAAAATAAAAAGAAAATACAAAATTTTCAATTTTTGTCATCATATGTTTCGTAAATACAATTTAGGAATTTTCTATTTGACATGCGTTTTCCATCAAAATAACAATATTTTGCTTTTGGGGGGGAAAATACAATAAAAATATCCTATCGAAAAACAAAAACAAAAATAAAATAAAAAAATAAAAATAAAGGTAGAATTCTGAAATATTATTGGGGTTGTTAGAAAGCACAAGAAAATCGAAATGGCTGCCTGTTTTGACATCCGTACGGGTTTTATTTAAATTAAATAATATAAATATATATATATATATATTTATATATAGATTCACACATATATATCCATATATATATATATATATATATATATATATATATATATATATAAATCCATTGTATAGAAAACTCTTTTT
The DNA here is from genome assembly GCA_963942445.1 of Argyra leucocephala. NCBI lineage: Eukaryota > Metazoa > Arthropoda > Insecta > Diptera > Dolichopodidae > Argyra > Argyra leucocephala. The sequence continues at coordinate 92,886,052 of OZ012677.1, forward strand.
AAAATCTATTTAAAAATAAAGAAAAAAACATATTTTGTATTAAAACGATAAATAATTATTAAGTTTTAATTATAATATATATATATATATATATATATTATACGGTAATAAAAATGAAACAACGGTTTTCGGATTTTCAATATTTATAAAATAGAAAAAAAAAAGTATTTGAAAAGAAAAAAACATTTTTTTTTTTGGTAAAATAATTCTTCCGTTTCACAATCGAATTTTTTTTTTGTATTATTCATTCCTGTCGAAGGACCAAGAAAATTTTCACTTGGAATACGTGCTAAATAAAAAAAAAATTAAATTTGTGTTTTTAGTGTTTGTATATTTGAAATAAAAATAATTGTTTCCAAAATATACAAAAAAAAAATATTTTTTTTTTAATAATAAAATGTAAGAAAAATAAAATTGCAAAATTATTAAAAAATTTTATTAAAAAAAAAAAAAAAAATTAATATAATATGAAGAACACTTCACACCCATACACATATACATTGTACATATTTGATATTTATATTAGAAAAGTATATATAAATTTGTTATGTGAATGTGTAGTGAATTTGTTCGTATATAAATTAAAAGTATGGGAGAATAAAAGTGTATTTAAATAAAAAAAAAATATATATATATATATAAATATATATCTTTTTAAAAATAAAAATTTTGTGTATATGTGTTTTTCCTATTTAAAATGAATATATAATTTTCATATGTTTTCATAATATATATATATATATATATATATATATATATATATATATATATATATATATATTAAATAAAGATATGTGCAAAATATATAATACGAGACTAAGTTATGAAAATAAGAATAAAAAATGAATAATAATTATATCTACATATTTTTCTCTTCGATATCAATGCCATCATCTGGCTTATTATATTGTTTATAATTATATATATATATATATATATATATTGAAAAAAATAATGAGAAAATAAAAATAAAAATTCTAAATATAAATCTATAATATTATATTTTAAGTAAAAAAGCTTAAATTCATGTGTGTGCATATGTATTGGTTTAATATAATATATATATATGCATATTTAATTGTGTTAGTGTACCATATTATGGATATATTTTTTTCGACGTCGTCCTCTTCATTTTCATGATATTAAAAAAGAATGTACATACATATATATGTATAACGGTATTAAACATACATTTTGGATAATATGTAATAGAAGGAAATGGATTATTTATTTATACATTATCATAATGTATATGTATGTATAAGGATATTTGGAATATTTTATTCAACTTCATCAGAATTTAGAAAAAATATTTATAATAGAAATAAAAATTTTTTTTTCTTTAAATCAATTGTAATTGTTGTTAATTTAAAAGTTATTATTATTTTTTTCTTTTGTTTTTCATAAATGGAATTTTGAAGTAAATTATTTAAGTTTATGTAGGTACGTACACCTACACGTATAATTATGTACATTTAAAAATTCAAAATTTAATTAAAATTGTTGAATTTTCATGAAAGCTTATTTAAATTAAAATATTTATTTAATTTCCGTTTTAAATTTAATTTTGTTAATATCATTATTAATATAATTTTAATAAATATTTTTAATTAACCCTTATATACCTATTTCAATTTAATTTTAAAAATATTTAAATTTAAAATTATTTTTTATTTGATTTGAAAATTAGTTATGGTTAATAATATCTCGTTTTAAATCTTCCACTGATGTCATTTTTATGGTACTGTACTAATTAAAATATTCCTTCATTCTAATCAGGGTTCATCAAAATTTGTATGTAAAGATAATTTTTTGGACCAATATTATCTTAAAATAAAATTTTTAAGTATTAATTAAAAAACAAATGCCAGTACAACATTTAAAAACTCTTTGTCGGAACCCGCACTAAATTTATGAATTTCCAGAATAAACTTCTTATATTTTTTATTTAATTTCACTTTATTTAATTACAAAATTTAACTGATATTGTGTAATGAAGAAACATTTTCGACTTAGAATAATTTATATAGTTTAGATTATTAAATATCTTATATTTAATTTTTGATTTATTTACATATTGTATATGTATATATATACATATACATATACTTTATGTTTTTTGTCGATTTTTTTCTTAAATTTCAAAATTTAATTTTAGCAAGAGGAAAATTAAAAAAAAAAAAAATTTGGATTATTTTTTAATTTCTGATTTTAATTTATTTACTTAAAATGTATGTATATTGCTTTGTTATTTTTATGGATGGGAATTATTTAGTTAGAGTTTTTGTTTTTTAATTTATTATATATTAATACATAGAGAAACTTTGTTATTTTTATTTGAAGATAGTCTCACTTATGAATGGAAAAACTTTTTTCAATTGGGATTTGTTTATTTTTGTAGGTATAGTTAGGTTTGTGTTATTGCTATATTTATGTTCGATTAATAATATCATAATATTAATTAATTTTATTTACGAGTTAAAAATATAAAGTGAAATCATATTGATATTTTTAATATTAGTAAATTAATAGGAATTGATTAATTTTAAAATTGCCAAATAAATTGAATGTGATGATTGATCTTGATTTATTTAAATTAAAATATGTATAACGATACGAAACATATACCATTAGAAGTTATGTATTGAAGATAAAAAATGTGACATCATTTAAAACTAGGAAGTGAATGTTGAAGGCTTATAATTTTTTTCTCCGAATTTAAATTTTTTAATGAAGGTCAATAGGTCACAAAATATTATCTTAGGATTGATTATCTTTGGGTGGATCAAAGAGGGGTGACTTAAATCATTTGATTGATCAAGTAGAGAAAACTCTAATCCTAGCTATAAATATTTAAATTCAAAAACTTATTAAAAAAAAAATGTTAATTAAAAATCTTAAATTAGAGTTATTCTTTTTACAAAAAATGTTACAGGATACGAAAACATAATAGTTTTAATGAAATTGTTCATTTCCTAAATGGAGTCATTGAATTGACAAAAATGTTAAGTAGTTTAAACTTTAAAGATATATATTAAATAGCTAAATCCATTATTGATTATTAGTGATCTAGGGATTTGACATATTAACACAAACCTTTGGTGAAGCATGTCAAAAAAATTTATTTGATGAACATTACAAGCTCTAAGACTATATGTTACGTCGACACAGTCGACCACCTGCTTTGTAATTGCCATGTTTCCTTCTATAGGGGATATTTATAAAATTTTGGTATAAAAAACCATTATACTGCCTCTATCAGATTAAGTTTTAAATTCAAACAGAGGTAATTAACTTTGTCTTTGTTTTTTTTTTTTAAATATATATGAACATTAAACTGGAATAAATAGGTAAATATAATTGTAAAATATATGTAAGGATACACAATAGATTTCTGATTCAATTAAAAAAGCATATAAAATGCAATATAAGTGTGCAAATAACATGCAAAAAATGCTTAATTTCATTTAAGTAATTTGTAAATTCAATAAGCAACAATGTCTAGCTATACACATAGTGAAGCAATTTACTTTTTAACGATTCATAATTATACTGACATTGATGCTATATAACCATGTCATGGTATAGTTTGTATCTGTAATAAATATCGAAACCTGATTAGTTTTTTAGTTTTAAACTACACCTTGATTCGAGTTTAAAATGAAGGCACCATATTAAACAAAAATCATTGCAAATTAAGAATATCAGAGATATTTATTGGTTAGTATAGGCAGAAGTACTCCATACTTAACCTATTTTCGACAAATACAGATGTAAAAAGCTTAATTCAATCCATCTGGACTTATGATAGTCAGTTTGGCGGCTGTGAGCTATAAGAAACGCATAGAGAGAGGTCAAGAAATAAAAAAACATTATATTGCTAACAAACACCAAATTGCATCAGCACATCAACTTAAAGACGATTGAGCTGTTTATACAACAACTAAGATATGAGCAAAGAAAAAAGTCTAAAATACCACCTAATGTGGAGCAGAACAGATTTAAATAATATAAAATGTAATAAAAATTTATTGAAGTGTGTATTTATAATGTAATAAGTTTGTACATACTATTAAAACCTCACAAATATCAAAACTAGAAAGGAAATTAGCATTACTTATATCAACATTTTTAAGTTTTGAACTCTTCTAACTCTTGTATTTAACTAATTACTTTTTTTTTGTTTTTGTTAAGTTATTTATGTAAATTCTCTTTCTATCAATTAAAAATTATTAATTTTTAAATTATTAATTATCAGTGATGTAGGGATTTGACATATTAATATAAGCCATTGGTGAAGCATGTCAGAAAAATTTATTTGATGAAAATTACAAGGTCTAAGACTATTTGTTACGCACAGTCGACCACCTGCTTTGTAATTGTCATGTTTCCTTCTATAGGAAAATACATAATCGAAATATTTAGATAATAAAAACAATGTTACTTTAGGTTAGTTTAGTTTAATAGCCACATTAGGAATAATAACCATAGCAAATCGTTATCCTCATGACATGTGTTGACATGACATGCCACGTGTGGGTGTCATGACCTTTCCCTACAACACAATATGAACATGAATTGGACCATTACCAATTCTTCTAGCAAATACGTAGCTATGGTCAAATCAAATCTGTGGATATTATATGAAATTTTTGTCAGGTTATCAAACATACCCTACCATCCGCTTGAGCCCAGCTTTCGTCAATGATGTCATTAAGAATTTTGAATGAAATTTAATTTAATTATATCTTACTTGTTTCCTATGTGCTACCAACTTTGAATATCGTGGATTGACCGAAGCAATGAGCCGGATTCATATCAGCTGATATTTCATTGTTGCATAATTTACTTACTTCTAAGTATATATTGCTTTTAATAATAGTTGAGTACAAAACATTGAAGAGTTCTGTAAGTAGGCATATTTGGTAAAATAAAAAGGGAAATATTCGACTATTTTCAACAATTATAGTAATAATAATTTATTTTCTAAATAGTTATTGTATATTTCCATTTATTTTTTTTTTTTATTTTTATTTTCTTTTTCTCAAATGAGCTCAGTCGCTCGTATAGAGTGTGTAATATAATAAGATAAGTATGCATATTATGTGCAAACAAATGCATATTCATATTTAATTTAACAATGCAACAATATAATAAAAGTAGTATGTAGTACAGTGGTGAGTTGTATAACAACAATTTTTTTTTTTTTTTTATTTCATTAATCTATAATCTAAAGTAAGCCTAAACTATTAGTGACCATTTTTTTTTTTAATTCATTAATTAATTATTAACATAAATTAAATCTGGCTATATTAATGACAAATAGTAACTATTCATTAATTTTTCTTTTAAACTCATTAAATTCATTAATATCTTTTATATACTTAGGTAGTTCATTCTAGTACTTATATGCTAAATTGTAGATGGCATCATGATTATTGAATCTGACTTTTGATGAAATAATCCTGATATTATCAGCTGCTCTGGTGTTGTAATTGTGATTCTCATTAATTGATTGTGCTTAAATTTTTTTTAAAAATTAAAGTTTGTCTCTTACCATTTTTAAACCATTTGGCAACACTAATATATTAAATTTAGCATGTGTACAAATAATGATGCTGTACATGTTATGTACAATTGAATGGTTAAAATTCAAAGACCAAAACAACCACAATTTATCATATTACATTTTTCTATGTTTTTCTTTTTTTGGTTTTTAGATAAATTTGGATTCAGTCAGTTACAATTTTTTATTCTTATGTTCATAATTTAAATCCTGAAAATGGTATATCACCAATACAATTGCAGATAACATATAAGGACATTTGTACTTAACTGGTTCTATATAAATTAGCAATATTCGGTTTAAATTTTTAAAATTATGTTTTAATTTAAAAATAAAATAAATTCTATTCAGAAAAAAAAAAAAAAAAAATTAAACCTTATTCGGTGTTTTGGCATTTGAATTTTTTTTTTTTTAAAATTTTTTGTTATTGAGTTTTTGATGGAAAATTTTCATTTGAAAAATATCCCTGTAAGTCTGGCAAAAAAATAAATAAATATGTAAATGTTTTTTAAGACAAATTTAAAATTAAAAGGAAAAGGATATTTCATTTTGATAAACGAATATTTGAATTTTGTCTTTGGAATATTTGTATTTGTATATATGTGTAACCATCAATCAATTTAGTGTGACAGAAGAAATACGCAAAATATATTTTTTCTTTAATCCTTGATAATAATCTAAATTCAAATTTTCTTTTTCTAAAGCAAGGTTAAGTTATTGTGGAGATGTAGAATGAATTGATACAATTACATTTTTTTGTATGTACTCCAATCATTCGCGTTTTGCTCATTTCGGCTATCATTTGAAATTGTTTATGTGCTGTTGGATGCAAGAATAATCTAACTCAAATATTTCAGTTATTTAGGCTAACAATATTTAGATATATATATATATATATATAATGTACATATACATATTTTTTTTAGGTTTAATTTGATCTTGTTGAATATTTCCAAGGAAAGTAACAATATGGTTTTACGGGTGTCAAATTTGGAAAAACATGTCCAAAAGTTTTCTGTGACAAACAATGAGAATGATTACCAAGCGCCATGGTATATTCAAAACATGAATTTTGTTTTTGACATTTCAAAGATTGCAAGAAGTGTTAAAATCTTATACTGAATTCTTTTTTAAAATTGGGTCTGCCCCAATGCACATAATACTTTGTTGATTTCGCTTAATTGAGTAATTTTTTTTCAGTCTACTACTTAGTTATATGATGGTAGATTTGCCAAATTTCTTGTTAGCAAGGTTGATGTGGTTTACTATTACTTTATCTAAATTTCTTGTTTCTATTTCAATAAATTCTTTTACCATGGGTAAATTTAGGTCCTTATATGAAGGTTGGAATTTTGAATATACCATACAACGCTTGATGGTAATCATTGTCATTGTTTTCGGCTGGAATCTTTGAATTATATCCAGATTATTTTCGGACATGATGTTTTTCCAAATTGAGACTACACGATATTAGTTTTATGATCACTTTGTAGATGAGGACTTTCAATTCCAGGATCAACGATGATTTGCTCCCAATTAGCCGGTACAGAGAGACTAGTTTTAGTTTAAGCTGTATTTTTTTTATCTCTATGCACTTCCTTTAATTTAATCTTCTATCGAGATGTATTTCACTTAATTAGATTGAGGTAACTATTTTTATTCCGTTAAGGAATACAGGTGTCGGGCATGTTTCTTTGTTCAATGTGAATATGATGTGTATAGACTTTTATTTCCATTCACTTTAATTTTCTATTTTTCGAGCCAGTTTTCGATTCTTCCAAGAGGGGAGATTTGTTAGGGCTCAATATCGCCATGTTGTCAGCAAAAGTAGATAAAAACATTTGACCGTTTTCTGTTAGAAGTAGTTATTAAATATAGTATTGGTCCGAATACACTAACTTGTGGTATGTCAGTTTTAATTTGATGTACTTTAGTTATTATTGATTCGTGTTTGACTTTAAATGATCTAAGTGACAAATAACTTTCTGATATGTGAAAAAAACCTAATCTGTCAAAAGCCTGAGTGATGTCTAAGAATAAGGCTTGTTTTCCTCATACACGCATGTGTGATTCTTGCTGCTGTTCTATATGTACTTCCTCAATGGTAATGTGATTTCATGGAAACGAAACTGATGAAGAGGTATATGATTCCTTTGTTTTCAATTTTATAGGTTAATTTTTGTAACAGGTTGATAGGTCGATATGAATCAATTTTATTGAGATTTCTAACTGCTTTTCCAATCATTGTGATGGAAGATAATTTTCAAGGAGATGGAAAATAACCCAAACGAAGAATTGCTTTGAAAATATGCGTTAGGTGGATAAGTGCAGGTAATTCGTTGAGCATTTTAGCATTAAAATTATCATTTCCTGGAGACTTCTTAGACCTTATTTTTTTGTTTATTGTTTTATCAATCTTTTTTTTTGTTAATTTTTATTGTCTTAAAAAATACTGTTTGGGATGGCAGTAATATTGATGGTAGTATTGATTTCGTGAAGAGTGAATACACTCTGAAGATGTTTGGTCAATGTTTGTGTTTAGTCGATGTGGCTTTTATCCCAATCCCCGTTAGATAATCTGATTGGAGTTTCTTGTTGTTGTGGTCTTTTTAGTTTCTTGGTTGGCTTCAACAGAGAATATGTATAGTTTTTTTCATCAGATGGAGGTATTTTCTAAATATCTTTTCGGAATCGTTTTAGGTTTAGGAAAGTCTATCTCTATCGTATCGTATCGTATCGTATCTCTATCTCTATCTATCTTTATCGTATCGGTAAGAATATCTCTTCGTAAGTTTTAGGTTTTTGAGATTTGGAGATCTGTTCTTTTGCTAACTTCTTCTAAGATTTCCCTTGGTTGTTATTGCTTCACTTATTCCTGATACTGTTCTTGTTGCTTGATATTCGTTTCGATGTGCGATATATGCAAATGTAGATGAGGCTTCTAATTAAAGCTCATTGAATTTACTAACTGCAGTATCAATTTCACAGTTATTTTTCAAAGATGTTCTTAAATTTAAATGAGAGCTGATGTATTTTTTATATTTTACCTAATTCATTGGTTATATTTTTGGCGTTCATACTACTTCAGCTCGAAGATCCAAAATTACCGGAGAATGGTTATATGAGAGTACTGTTAATGCTATATTGACTTGTTTTTGCTATATTGCTATATTTGACTTGATTGCAAAATTAATTAAGTCAAAAATCCCTCTCCTGTCTTTAGTCCAATAAGTAGGATGACCAGAAGAAGATATGTCGTATTTCTTTTCAAGTATAGTCTTATATAAATGTCTGTCACTTAAAGACGTTAATCTAGAACTCCAATAAGGATGTTTAGTGTTATAATCATTAGCAAACCGTTAGAATTGCAGTGACATATTTTGAAAGTCATTAAATTGTGACATTGATTGGATAAATGAGTTTAAAGTTCCTCTAGACTTTTGTTGTTATTGGAATCTTGTTTTAGGGAGATACCATTAGTATATCTTACTATGTTGGTATATGAAGTTGAAGGTTGATACCTAGAATAATTTGGAAGTGTATACGAGTTGTTTCTTGGAACTTCTTGAGTATTAATTGTTGTGGTTTGATAGTTAGTAGTTGTCTTCTTCTAATATCCTGGAAAACTACGCAGCCGCTATAGTCAGTTGTATGATTAAGCTTTGCTGTATGATTTTAGCTTTTTTACATTCTACAGTTGGATGGAAATCTTCACATATTACACAAACTGCAGGAAGGTTACAGTAGCTCTTCGTATGGACATACTCTTGACAGTCAATGCACTGAACTGGACCGGAACGTTGTCTAGAGTACTATAATCCTTCTACGTAGTAAAAATTGAAGGTTATAAATTGGATGTATTTCATTTTTATTCAGGTTATATATTTATATATATATGTTACGGTTAATGTGATAAATAAGTAGAATTTATTACATTTACCGATAATTATTAATAATTATTCTGCATTTATCTGGATGTTTGTAAGTTCGACGAAACGCTCCAACACATATACAAATTGCATATGTATACAAATGCATATATATACAAATTGCTTTGGTGCTTTTTTTTAACCCCTGTCTACCATGCTGAACCTTTGCAGGAAAAATTGATTGCATGAACTATATTTTTTTAATTTAATGGTAGTCTTCTTCGCAAATAATAAGGAAAAATAATAAATAATAATAATAATATAAATAAAACAAACAATTTTTTTTGATTTATAATAATAAGGACTAATAGAAATTTAATCAATAGTTTAATATGGTATAATAACCAAAAGGCAAACATCATTTAACACAAAAAAAAACATAATTCACTCAAAGGTTATTCTTATTACTTAAAATTATACATAATAATACACATGTGTATCAGCATATTTGTATTGTATAATATTATACATTATACTACTTTATTGCTTATACCTTTTATTTTTGTCATTATTGTGTGCGTAACTCACTTCACTCAAAAAAAATTATTTTTGTTTTTTTTTGTTTTTTTTTATTATTTGCTGTATCTGTATTCTGTATGTTCTATATGCTCCATTCCAAAAATATTATTTTATTTTCAGTGTTAAGTGTTCACTTTTCACTTCACTGTTCAAGTTCACTGTTCAATCAATAGAACTTGATAGAAGTAGAGTAGGATAATTAACTCTACTTCTACGCCGGATAATAAAACATTGTTTTTTTTAAATTGAAAATTATTGATGAAAATGTTTTTGTATTTTTTGTAAATCTTACCAATTTAGATACAAAATTTTGAATATATAAATTATGAATATTTTTTAAAAATAGCACAATACCATAATAACAGTTTATTCATATAGCAAAATAAGATCCCTATACATTATACAAAAGACAAAATTTATATGAAAATAAGATCCCATTTTTAAATTTGCTCTCCCGGAGGACTCAATAACGCTAATACGGTATAATTTATACTAAATGGAACGCAGCTAACGAATTATAACTAAATGGAAGTGAGTACGAGTATACCATACAAAAATACAAACATTTTATACAAATTTGTTGGTATGGTACTTCTTTTTCTGTTATATAAAAAAAAAAGATTAGTGTTAGGCCAATATAAACATAAATAAAAATAAATAAAAAGTGATATAAACATAAGTACTGTAATTTCGGAATAAAGAATCTAATGAAAGAAAAAAAGAAGCTAGGATTTATTTTGCTTCAGTCATTTATGACGGGTTACAAAGCTAGTTATTAATAATTACCTCTATGGATTGGTAAATGTGATTGAACTTAAAACTATTCCTTTTAATTTTCTTATATTTGTTATTAAAATTATGACAAAAACAAAAAATTAAAAAACAAAAGTTATATTTTTATGGTTAAATTAGTCTTTTATTTCTACGAAGTTAATTTATTTATTTTTACAGGAAGAACTTTTATAACATTTGGAATTACACTTGATATTTGACTTTTTACATTTGCAACGATTTGAATTACAATCGAATTTACAATTACAGTATTGAAATCCTTGACCACCTAGATTTGAATTTATTGATTTTTAAGACCAAACCCCCGCTACTTATTTATTGAACCCGTGTTTTCGCAGACGGCAAGCTTTTAGTGAAACATAAATTTTTTCTGAAATATTCAAAAAAATACAATTTAAACACGTGATATAGAGTTTCAGCCCAATTCCTGGGACCCCGAACCTATTGTCTTCATCGTATTTAAGAGACATTATACTGATGATAAAAAAAAATTAAAATTTTAAGGCCTGTGGTCCTGATTTTCGGACCGTTTGACCTATCCAAAAAAAATTTAAAAATTGTTCATAATATTTATTACATTTACCTAATATGGATGGGAATTATTAATAATTACCGGTTTATGTGACAAATTAAATAAATTCTGTCCAAATTAATCACTTTAACCTTTCTATTTGGTAATTATTAATAATGAGCGGTTATTATTAATAATTACCAATTTATTATTTTAACCGCAACATATATATATATATATATATATATATATATATATATATATATATATATATTTATTTATTATTTAGATTATGTTGTTATTACTATGAAACGTGATATTAGTCTCTCTGGTGTTTAGGTGTTAAAATAAATAAAAGCAAAAAACAGAAGTTAGAGGAAGGACATATGTAGTGTTGTTACGAATATTCTTTTATATTCGAAAACATTCAAAACTGTTCCACAAAATTAGTTAATAGTATTGATAGTAAGATTTAAGAATTTTCTAGAATGGTAGATCTTTCTAGAATTTTAGATCTTTCCAGAATAATAAATTTGCTTGTAAATGGAATGTAAGTTTCATAGATAAATAGAATTAGTAAAATATCAATCTTGAATAGTCATAGCCAGTTAATAAGTGAAGATTGAAATACATAATAGTTACTTAATAATATTGTATTGTTATTTTTCGTCTGATAAATACCGGTTATATTATGGTTTATGTGTTCTTAACTTAACGATATTGTTTAATTTTTAGTAACTATATCTTATACTTTAAAGGCCTTTGTGTGCTTTTCTATCATTAATAGTCAAATTTATATTATATTTACTAATTACTAGCTCACTTGACCTGGCATGCATTGCTGTGGCATTTTTGTAAATTGTAAATAAAAGATATTAATATTTTTTTATTTATTTATTAATATTACTGAGTAGTTTTCTTTGTTAACATTTTGTAATCGTATACTCTTAAATGAATTTAGTTGCAAGCACTGATAAAACAAGTAAGTTAATTCTGAAATATCGATATTTCAAAAATAAAAATTAATTATTTCAACTAGTTTTCCAACGCTAGTTTTTAAATTTAATTCACATACTTGAAAGGCATATCTGTTGATATCATTCGTTTTCGTTCGTTTCGTTCGTTTTCCAATAGGGATGATATGGTTTTGAAGTGAAGTTTCGGCCATTTGTAATATGTCATGATATGTCATTTTTTTTTCATTGACTTTAGTAATGTTTACAATTTCATTACAAACGTCGTGAGTTTGCTGATTTTGCTTTGGAACAACTTGAAAATGATAACGATTTTTTAAACAAAATCATCTTCTCCAATGAGCCTCACTTTCATCTGAGTAGTGCGGTAAGTAAACAAAACTGTCGATTCTGGTGCGAAGAAAATCCATAAATTATTCATGAAAAACCATTACATTCACCTAAATTGACAGTTTGGTGTGGTTTTTGGTCTGGTGGAACGATCGGTCCGTACTTCTTTCGAAATGAAGCTGGTAACACCGTTACTGTCAATGGAGAGCGGTATAGATCGATGATAACCAACTTTTTTTTACCCAAAATTGAAAGAAGTTGATCTTGACAACATTTGGTTCCAACAAAACGGGGTTACGTGCCACACAGCAAGTGCAACAATTGAATTGCGAGAAAAGTTTGGAGATTCGATTATTTCAAGAAATTTTGATATTGAATGGCCTCCAAGAAGTTGTGATTTAACACTATTAGACTATTTCTTGTGGGGTTATTTGAAGTCATTGGTCTTTAGCAATAAACCAGACTATTTTCAACCTTTACAAGTCAATATTGAACGTGCTATTTACGACATACGACTGGATTTAGCTCTTAAGGATTTAGAAATTGGGTTGATTTCGTTCCTGCAGAAGAAGTCGTGGAGGCCATTTGAATGGCGTTTTATTCAGAACTTAATTGTAGCGATTGTACTTCACATTAAATAAAAAACATTTGAATTTCCTTAACAATTAGTGTGTTTTTTTTTAAAAGAAATAATATCACTTTTATTGGAAAAACTTTGCGTGGATCCAGCACATTTTTTCCTTTGAATTTACTATGTAGAAGTGTTGCTTCGATGATATTGTACGTATTTTTTTTTCCACTGGAAGGTTGATTTCATTTCAGAGACGTTGCAACGATTCAAAGTTTCTGAGAAGAATGATAGGAATAAAAAAAATAAATTTTATAATGTGTGGTGGCAATCTTGGAAAATCAAGCTGCATCATCAGATAACTTATTTTGAGTGGAAATATTAACAGCATGCACGTTTTTTACAGCCAATATTGCACTTTGACTTACGCCTTGATAATTTGTGTAATTTTGTGTTAGTTATATTTGGGAAAACGCATTTAATTAAATCTTCTTTTGTTTCTATACAAAGTTATGATAGGAATGTAACATGTATTTGTGAATGCGTCAATTGATATTTTCTAATTTGCCATATCTTATCTTTTTGATAGTTTTTGCAAAATCTAATACTTTGCGAAACGTGCTGCGGAAGTACCTTTTTATAATTGAATGCGATGAATTTAAATGTTTTGAGTACTTCAGCTATTCTGAATTTTTTGAAATATTGCACGTGCCTAAGCGTATTTATATTACATATTCAATGGTAATTTTATAGTTCTGTCACCATATAATCTATATGTTTTGTGTATTATATAAAGGTCATTTTTTTTTCTATCGCATTATACTTTTCAGTGTCATCTATTGAAAATTTAGGTTTATCAAACTATGTTCTAAATCTTTCTGACATTAAAACTGACAGAATATTCAAATTTGAGCTCAATTGGAAGCACAGCTGTTAAGCCTCATACAAACAAACATTCATTTTGATATATAATATAAATTAAGCCACCAAGATGCATCAATGCCTTTATTATTTAAGGATTGTTTTCCATCTTTGTCATATTCATATAATTTGTTTTTGATTTTTTGTTTTTAATACGATGACAGGCGCTATTATGATGTTATTATGAAGCTGAAGTTATTGAAGTATGTAGTTTTGTACGTTTAAATTACAGTTGACATATAGGAAAACTTATTATTGATTTTTAATATGTCAAGAGTCGGCCGTAAGAAACAGTTATAAGGAGTTTGTTCATATCATAGGCTTTGAAAACTTAAGAAATCATCTATACATTTACATATTTTTGTACATTTAATCATTCATGTATATATTTATGTATATATATATATTATATGTAGAAAATTAACTTTTGAGTGGGATCAAAATAGTTTATCTCAGTTTATATTACAATTCAGATTTCCATTACTAATTCAACAAAATGATCAATAATGCTATTAAATGCTGATACATATATAAATTATTTACCTATAATTATAAAAACAACAACTTCCCAATTCATATGATAATATAGGCGTAATCATAGCCCACTAATAATACTCCAGTGACTTAATTTTAAATTGCAATATATATATATATGTATTATATATAATACATTAAATCTCTAGGAATCTAGAATGGATAGAGTTGATTTAACATTATTCATCACTAAAACGCAAGACTCTTTGAAATGTGCGTATACCTCTGTGATGGTGGATATGTGTATAGGTATTGCTTCTGGAAAGCCAATTAGCACTTACTTAATTGTAAATTTTTCTTGGTACGAATTGAGTGACCGATTTTTTGTTATTGTTGGTTTTTTAGGGGGTTACTAATCTGAGGAACTCAGTACTAGAGCCACCCTGCTAAATCGTGAAAGTCAATCATGTCACTAACTTTTTTTTCTTTTTAATGGAAAATTCTATGTAAACAAAACCTCTAAAGATCTATTATACTTCCCCGATTAATATCTTCGAATTTGCAGGTCGTCGTTTATGAACGCTTTTATTACTTTGATGTCAATTTCAGAATAAGGTAACGTGTATTCCTGGAAAAATTAATGACTAAAGTTTATGATGTCTTGCCTTCTTCGTTGCAACTTCAGCAATGGGGACTGAACGGAATGTACAGTTTAGTAGATTCGCTTCCGTCAGTGACTCACATTGATCGCTACCAGTCTTGATGTATCAGTACCAACATGGTTACAAGTTATTTGGTGGTGTTGATGTTATATGAGCACCATGGTTTTGGAAGAACAAATAGTCACAAACCTACTTTATTCTAAAAATTCAATTTGTTTTTATACAAGTGTATTGTTTTTATACAGTTTTGAGTTAAAATTATAATTTAATTCATATGTTTATATATACATATTGGTAAGTAATAATGAATATTAGGTTTAAAACATGAAGCGGAAGTACACTTTCTTAATAGCTGCAGCATGTCCTTTTCATAAACTTAATCTAATATAACTGTTCCGAGCATCAGGATTTAAGATATTATTTTTACTGTATTGTTAAATTTTAGTCATTTTAGGATTACTGGCTTAAACTAGATAATTAGTTTTCGATTGATTTTTGTAAGCTTATAATTGAGTCGTATGGGATATGTCGTCATATCCATGTTTATTTTAACTCATTCCACTTATTTTAATTCAAATTGATATTTTTTTTCTCCTATTACTCCGCGTGGGAGCATAGGGCTTCGATAGTGAACCTCTCTGTTGAGTAGTGCTTCCTTAATATCGTCCCAGCTATAATTGTTGTTTGTTAATTCTTGATCAATTGTACGTCTCCATGTGTTGTATGGTCTGCGGGTCTTCTTTGTCCTTGTGGATTCCACTCTAGAGCTCTTCTTGCTATATCACTTTCTGATTTCCTTAGTGTATGACCTATCCATTTCCATTTATTCCTATTTATCTGTCTGTTGATTGGTTCTTCTCCAGTTATCATCCATAAATCCTCGTTGCTAATTCTTGCCGGCTAGAATATTCTGCATATAATACTCAAGCACTTGTTGATGAATACTTGTAGCTTCTTTTTATTCTGACCGAAGTGAGCTATGTTTCACTGCCATATATTAATGTTGACATGATCTGAATATTGTTAGCTTTGTTGTTTTCGATATTTGGTTGCTCCGCCATATCTTCATTAGGCTCCCAAATGTTCTTCTTGCCTTATTTATACGGCTGTTGACATCTTCTGTTGCACCTCCTCTTGATGTTATAATGCTCCCCAGGTAGTTGAATTCTTCTACGTATTCTATCTGTTGTCCACTCACTGTTATTGGCTCACTATCACTGTTGTTTGTCCTCATTGCCTTGGTTTTCTCGATATTTAATTCCAGTCCCGATTTCTTTGCTTCTTCCTGTAATCTGTTGACTTTGTTCTGTAGGTCCCTTTGATTTCTTGATATGAGGCATACATAATCTGCGTAATCTAAGTCTTCTAAGTTGCCGAAGAGATCCCATTCTATTCCGTTTATTCCAGTGCAAACTTTTGATATAATTCAAATTGATATAATCAACCAATAAAAATTGTAACAAACTAGCCCTACCAGTTTAGGGTTACCGCTCATAAAAAATTTTAAGAGACAATGCAGAAAAAAAACAACCAATTTTCGAAAAAAGCTAAAATATTTGAATAGTACTTATAAAAGAAAAATCTTATTTATATTAACTTGCCAGTATCTATTTATTGTATTTAGTAATACATAAGTATCGTATCGAGCAAAAAAAAAAAAAGAACAATTCATATGACAAAAAACATAACAAAACATAAAACAAAATAAAATAAAATCTTAATTCATCATTTTTGTTCTTTAGTTGCTTTAAACAGTTACTTAACAGTAAAGAACAATTGATATTTTGACAGTATGACATAACGTTAGTAAGTTATGACAGTTCAATTATATGACTAAGATTTCTCACGTTTTAATACATTAAACGAAAAGTACTATATTTAACTTTATTAAAAGATTTCATGATATAAAAAAGATCAGTCAAATTTATATAGAAAAAGTCAAATATCCAAAATTAATTTAAAAAAGAAAAATGAGCCATGTTTGGCTGTTTTAAGGCAAAGTGGTAAATAATGCCCACCATATAAATTTATTCAGTGCCACAAAAGAATACAATGGTGATAGAAACACTCGGTACTTAAATAAATAAATTTTTCTCAATAATATTGAAGCACAAGAATTTCTGTCCAACCGAAACTATACAAAAATTTAAATTAGTTATTCAAAATAAGAAAAAATAATAAGAGCCATCCATAACTTCCAAAATAGAGAAGAGCTGATATTTCAAGCTTCTCTTATTACAATATAAAAAAATTAAAGAGAAAACAAAAGCTTATGGAGCCTATCATCATAATTCCATAAAAATAAAATTTAAAAGGTATATCATTTTGATTTTAAGTTAATCATTTGAAACCAATTACATATACTCCATCATATATATAAATTCAAGGAATTTATTTTATTTTCCATTTTAATTTTTTATTTTTAAAAATTTTAATGGAATTCTTAACAGTGAATTTCTTTTTTATTTATTTCAAAATAGAAAATGTATGGATGGATGTCCTTAAATAAAAATTTTCTTTTAGTGTTAATATATTGTACCTATACATCATCTTCTGTGAATAAATACATTCATATACATATGTACATATATATGATAATATTATATTTGCGATGGATTTTCTTTCTGTTTTTGTTTTTTTTTTTCCTTTTTTAATACCATCGGTTATTATATTTTTATAAGAAAATTGCAATTTTTTTTTTTTATTAAATTTACAATGATGACATGATAATATGAAATATAAAACTAGGTTATATTATATAGAAGGGGATGCTTGCTATTAAAGTAAAAGTGTATAACTTTTATTATTTTATGACGTGTTTATATTCATTTTTCTACATACTAAAAACATATATATATATAATATTATACACATGGATAAAATACATATAATAGATAAAAGTGGAAGAAAATTACGTTTTCCAATTTTTTGTTTTTATTTCTATTCTTTTTGTTTTTTTTTTCATTTTGTACGTGTTATTTGTAGATTGTTGTTGGTGTTGTTGTTTTGTGTTGTTGTTTATATTATTTTATAGGAGATTTTCTTATAAATCCTTAAAGTAACTTTGACGTGACGTCTAAATATCATTACAAAATTTTTTTACACCTACATATGTAGTTAATCTATACACATATTATAATGAATGTATATGCATACATCATATGAGTAAAACATATATTATATCAGTTATATTTTGATGAATATAAGTATGTATATATCCATTAACAAATATATTTAGGTATATGAATATTTATAGGGGGAAAAAAATTAATAATAATAATAAAATGAATACTTACTTATAAAAATAAAATAGTTTTCTTAGAATATGTAAATAAAATCAAATAATATTTAAAATTGAAAAAGTAATGAAATAAAAAACGAGAGAAAATCATAATAATTTGCGTGACATGTGTTCACAAAACAAAAAAAAAAAAAAAAAAATTAAATAAATAAAAATAAAATAAAACTTATTTTGGTTTAAAAATAAAATTTATTCTTATTATAGCTATATTTCTAAATATAATATATCTACATAAAGATTTAATTATATGTTTGCATGTATATGTATATATGGGAAAAGTGTTTATAGATACAAATTAAGATATGTACAATTATTAAATGCTAAGCTGGTATTAGATTAAATAGGAAAGGAAAAATCATTCTAATTTTAATTTGTTGTTCATCCTTCATTTAATAGCCTTACAATCCTTGCTGAATTTTATCCTTCTTCAACGCATTATTTCAATTCTATCTTGTTTTTATTTAATATTTTTAGATTTTTTGAGTTTCATTTAATACTATCCATTTTGTGGTTTGTTCTACCCTTTGGCCACATGCAGTTTTCTAAAAATATTTTGAGGTGATTTTTTCTATTCTCTAATCCCTAATACTATTATTTCCTGGCCCATCTTAAAATTTAGCTAGCAATAAATTTTACTTTTGTAGTTATTTAATAACAGTAATTTGTTAAATAAATACTCAAAATATTGTAGATATTGTAGTGTAAAATTG
Organism: Argyra leucocephala; assembly: GCA_963942445.1. Classification (NCBI taxonomy): domain Eukaryota; kingdom Metazoa; phylum Arthropoda; class Insecta; order Diptera; family Dolichopodidae; genus Argyra; species Argyra leucocephala. Next base: position 92,905,309 of record OZ012677.1, read on the forward strand.
CAGTACCATACTTTATTAAGCACGAAAAGGTGATTCTACCTAAGTTACTGTCAAGAATGTAAAAAAATAAAATAACAGTTAATAAAAAGTAATAGGGTTAGTTTTTTTTGTGATATATGTCAAGAAAATAACCGGTAATGAACGGACAAGCTATCTTTCAATCAAAATATATAACGAAAATTTGAACAGAAAGATTGAGAGTCAATCGTGAATACGCAGAGTGGATAATTATCAATGTGAAAATTTTAAACACTTCGAAAATTAACGTTTAATTTACTTTGAATTTGATTTTTAGATTTTGATTCTAGGTTTGAATTTCTTTATATTTTTATGAGCATTAATTTGTTATTGTTTATATATCTGTAGCCTAATCGGTATGCAATCTAATGATGTGGCAAGTACGAACTCAAATCCCCTGGGAGATAAACTTGTAGACGATAGGTAAGCGACAGTAAGTAGAATAGTATAAAGTGATCAAGTACTGTGTGAAAAGAAATGATGTTTGAAACTTGAGAATGTTCTTACTCCCAATTGGAATGAGAGTAAAAAGGATAAAATACTTTTATTGTTATTGTTGTTTTCTACTTTAAATTAATATTAATATTTTACATTTTTTAAAGGGTGATTTAGGGTCATAAAACTTTAAATTCAAATAGAATATTGTAAATTATAGTTTTGAATAGCTAGTCTTATTTCGGACAATTTTTTTCAAGCCATTATTGCGTCCTTATTTCCGAAATAAAACATAAGTTACATTGATTTTCAAAACATAAACTGTTGCCTGCTAATTAGCATAGGGACAGAAAATAATCAAACTGCGTTAAATCACATGATCTGGGAAGGCCAATTCAATGGACCATTTACAAAAAAAAAATGAGCCCTGAAATTTACATTTTAATAAAATAAATTAATTGTTTGGGCCGCTGTGTAACACCCTTAACGAAGCACCATATTATTGAAATTGAAGGTGAAATACCATCAGGTTGGTATTAAGTAGATTTAAAAACAAATAATCATTTATCATCGATCTTTAACGATTACCATTGACTTGACAAAATAATTCACTCTTACAATTTAAATCTTACTAACTAATATTCTAGTAAAGGAAATAAAATCATGTAATTTTTAAAATTAACTCTATCAGCCTAATTTATCATAACCATAACAATATACAATTAATTCATAAACACAAAATTGACTATCAATAAACAAATTTTTTTTTATTTTTTTTTTATTATTATTTAACTTAATTAACAGCTAGTTTAGTAAAAACATCTGGATAAAATAATCATTAATTTTACTTTTGAATTTTATGGTATCATTTATTTATTTGAGCTCAACTGGCAGTTCATTATAGATTGTAAACGCTTTATTATATATTGTGTCCTGATTGTTGAATCTAATTTTAGACCATGTGATTCGTAATTTCTCTGCATTCCTAGCTCTATAATTATGTACTTGACTGTTCACAATTAACTTGACATTTGTGATAATGTTATTAGTACACATATAATGCACGTGCATTGCCAACTTACTTTTAATTAATAAATTTATTGGTAGTATATTATTATTCAAATAAATCTGTCGAGTTGCCGATCTGTTATTGTATCCAAATAAACTTTTTATTGCTTTGTTTTGGGCAGTTTGAATTAATTTAATATTCTTGTTATACACATATTCCCATATCTGTATAGCATAAGTAACTGTCGAATGAAACATACTGAAGTACAAGGAACGTTTTAGTTTATGTGGAATTCTATTACTTACAAGTCTAAATATACCCGCTAATTTCCTATCTTTTATTAGTTGCTCCCAAGTAAGATTTTCATCTATTATTACACCCAAGTACTTGTAATAACTCACCATTTCCAAATTAGAGATGAGTTTTATCACCATTATGTTTATAATGATCTGCGGTTTGTTATCTTGAAGGAATTAAATCTTAAATGGATATATATAAAAATCTTAACATCTTTTAACATTCTTGAGAATGGCAACGAACATGCAAATTCAAAGCTGCATCCACTTTCATTAAAGTACAATATTTTCTTCTGTGTGCAAAATGCTTCGTCTTGATGGTGTTGCTTTTCTCTTCCAGTAGATTGTGTATATAATTGAAATGTGTATAGTAATTCTCTCAAAATATAAATATTAAAAATGAATAAATTTCTCAAATGGGTCATTTATAATTTTGCCGAACAAAACATTGATTTTGCAAATAGATTTTTACAATTTAAAAATGTTGTTGTGGAGTGAGCCTTGCCATATTGAACCAAAATTAAAATGAAGTAGCTATGTGATAAAAAAATTAAAATTAGTAGAAAAGTACTTTAAGTAAGATTGAAATAGATATTTTTATTTTTTTTTTCCAAGAAATGGATTTATGTTAATTTAATGTTATTAATTTTTTTGCTAATATAATGAAATTTATTTTTCTTAAAATGTACCTAAACTTTTTTATATTGACTTAAAAATAACACTACAATTTAAAACTTTTATATATATTATCTTATAGCACTTTGTTGAGTTATTAATGTAAAACCAGGTAGCTAGAACTATTATATTAAGAGATGTAATAAAAATCCCGTATCCATGTAACTTTATTACGTTGAGAGATACAACATACTACGGGATTATTTCTCCCAGCATGAATATGACATCTACGCTTTATCGAACTTTTGTTTTTCAATTATTCCATGTTAAAGTATTACATCTCAAGATGTTATTATATTAATAAAAAACAAGGGTAAAAATAGAACTAGTACAATTCAAATATCTCGAACTTAACTAATTTTGAAATTAAACCTGGTGCAAAAATTAATAATATACCTTAAAATAATATGCGGCCAAAAATTTAGATCATTTTACGCATCAGTTAATGTTTTTAAAACAAATTCCAAATATGATAAAATTTTAAATTGCTCCTCCTCTAAAATTGACTTTTCTAAGTTGTCATACTTTACTGTGGATAGGTCGATGTATAAATTTATCAAATATTTTTCAACACAAATGTGAAAACAGTCACCATGCTGCCAAATAACAACTACTATATCTATTGAAAGTTCTATCACTTTAAAAAAATCACCCTTTACTTCATTTTACTTTAAGATTTACAACAACACTGAGTTCAAATTTTACATAAATTTTTTTTTATTTGTCTTCACAGAGAAAATGGAATGTTCGTTATTTTCTTTTTTTAAGTAAAAATTTAAGTGTTTTTTTTGTTTTACGATTTTATTTACTGCTTCACAAAATGAAAAAGTATTTCATGAGTGTACTCAGGCTTATTATAGGCCTTATATAGTATTAAATTTATTTATTTTTTTGAATATTGAACGCATACGATTCAGATTTTGCAGTTTTGTAGTATTATTGTAAAATCTTTAATATTTTTATAAAAAATAAGTCATCCGAGACATTGAAAAATAACAAAAAGTATTTTTTGATGGTAGTTAATTATATAAATTTTGTATATAATCAGAAATATAAAAAAGGGGAGAAAAAAAGAAATTGTAAAAATATTGGGTAACGAATAAAAATGTAGTTATTATATTGTAGTGAATAACTTTTAAATATTTAGTCAAACTTACGTGAAATCGGAAGAAGAAATGTTTCATTACAGAAACATTACCTATACAATATTGTATTATTTGTTACTGTTATTATCTACTTTGTAGGTAATTTTTAGGGTAGATTAAAACTTTTTTATTAACGTCAATGACGGGTGGTAAAAATACTATAGTCTTCCATTTTTTATGTATTAAATAATTAATTAATTTTTCACATATTACTTCTTAATTTTTAAAATCTTTATAAACTGATCTATACCAAAATGGGTACAAACCTGTACTGAAACTTTGCACAAGCAGTTAGATTACTTTTCCTATTGATTTTACAAAAAAAAAAAAATAAACGATTTTTTACGTCTATGTTTAAAATTTTTAAGACGGCATGGAATTTACATGTAATATTTAATATTCGTGATGAAAACCGTTTAGCATTTACACGAACAACAAAGCCCATGAAGTCCATGAAAGTTTGAAACAACGTTCCACAAAATCTTTTTTTCTTTATAGAAGTTGATAAATTCTATATGAACTTCTCTCCAACTAAAATATTATACATTTTAACTAACCAAATTAAAATCAAATTCAATAAAAAAAACTTTTAGTACTTTTAAATTACCAATTTAAAATAAAAAACTGTTCAACTGTTCAACATCAAAATCAATCTCTATATCAACAACGAAAAATAAATCATTATCAAAATCAGCTGAAAACACAGAATTTAAATAAAAATTTACGCGATCGGCATATTTAATTCATTAACTGTCAAATTTGATTGGATGGAAATCAAATGGCCATCCAATTCGATTCACGGTGGTTATATGATCAGATCGGGTAGAAAAGAGCTCTAAAACGTACGTTTTTGATATTTGAATCAAATCCATGGATTAAATCGTATGTAAGCTTCACCTTAAAACTCTACGTTTATATTTTATTAAGATGAGAAAGTTAAGTTTTAATCCCTCATACATGTGCCTCGCGAGCCAGTGCTACCGTTTTAAATATACTGAAGGCAGCACGAAGTTGTTTGTTAAATATTGCAGTACTTTGCAGTACATAATGTAAAAGTAAGGAGAAATTATAAAAAAAGGTCATTGAGTTGTGATATTTTTTAACTATTTGTTAGAAAATTTAAAAAATTAAATCTTAAAAATTATCATTTAGCTATAGTTTCAATAAAATAAAATAAATAACAATAAAATAAATTTTAGTGAATTCCTTTTATCATTCTTAGTTAATTTTAATAATGAAAAAGCCCTCTCAGCTGCTGCATTACTATGAGGCAAACTCAAAACATTTCCAACAAATTGTTTCAATCATTTAAAAAAATTGTCATACAAAAAACTTGATACCAATATTCTTCAAAATCTAAATCTTTCGATAAGCATGTAAAACTGATAAACTTCTCCATTCTGGGTTTACTTCTTCGAGATTATTTTCATCATCATTTATATTTGGAAATGCAGATAGTACCTTCAAGAAATCTTCCATATTTTTCAGATTCAAACATTGTAATGCCCAAAGTTTTGCATGTTGAAAAACAACTCTGCCAAATTTGCTTACAAAATTCTTTATAAAATTCCAAACAGTATTGCTTAACATTAAGAATTACGTTTCAAGTTAATTTAGAAGAGTTAATAAGAAGCTACATTCAAAAATAAATTTGAATTTGAAAAACTATCATTATTGTAATTTTTTCATTATTTACATATTCAGGTTAAAAAATTTCATTTAAAGACTGAAAGTAATATATGAACTCTTGCCGATTCTGACTGAAACTCTAAGTTCATTTTGTTGGCAATATTTAAAATTTATTCTAAAAAATTATAGTAAATTCTATTATTTATATTTAGATTTTCAAGAACGTCTTTTGCTAAATCTGAGTTGTGCTCAAAATTTTGAAGTAAAAAATTATGACGTAAGTTATTCCATTGAGATAGTATTCTTGTTATTATTTGTTCTAAGGAAAGCCATCGACCTTCAGCCAGTCTCAGAATTTTCACAGGTTTGGTATCAAAGTTTTCTTGAAGTTCACGGAATAATCCTTGGCGTTTCGGACTGTGAGAAAAAAAGTAATAAATATTTCGAACCAACTTTTCTAAATTATTCAGCAGTTTTTTTGAAGCAGCAACACAACACAAATTGATTGAGTGACAAATACATCCCATAGAATAAAGATTAGGATTATGTTTTTTAAATAATGCTTTTACTGCACTTTTAGCTCCCATCATGACAGACATATTATTAGCAGCGAAGCCTATCATATTTTCTTTATTTATACCATTTTTTTTTCAATTAAAATTTTCAATACCAATCAAAATAACAATCAAAATTTGTTAGTTGAATTAAAGCTAGAAATTTGTTCTTTATTTTACCTATTGTGTAATCAAAAAATCTACACAAAAATACTAAACATTTAGTATAGAAAAAATAAAATAAAATTAATAATTTAAAAAAATTATTTAATTGAGTAATGCAGTACTTTCTTGATTTTTAGAGTGAGGTTGCAGTACGGAGTACAGCTGTTAAGATTGCAGCACAAATACTACAATTGTAGTACTTCGGCAGCTCACTCCTCGCGACCCGTTGTATCCCCTCTCAACGATTTCACTTCTGGTAATCCCCAGACTCCGTCGTTGAACCAGCTTACTCAAATTACCTAATCCGGATAATAAGTTTAGATTATTAATTTATTTGATATTACAATTATTTAAATTACTTAAAGTTACATAATTCATACTGACATAAAGGATAAAAATAGTAAGAAAATAAATTTGCAGAAAATGAGCTTTTGATGAAGGATTGTAACGGACAATCCATCCGCAATTTTGTTTTTTTCTTTGTTCACTAACTTTATTTTATTTTCATATAAGATGTTAATTTGTTTTATCAGTTTATTTGCACGTATGCATATCAGTGGCGACTACTGCTAATATTATAAGCTTTTAAGAACTGCCATATAAAGTAGTAAGCCTATATGTCAATTCAATATTGAGTAAACGTTGTTAAGTATTTGTAAAAAGCTACTTCAATTACTTGTTTTATTTTTTTTTTGTTTTACAAAATTCCATCATTTATGCAGAAGGAAACTAAGATATTGGAAATTGAATACACGTTCAATATGTTTATTTTTTACTGTCATCGTATAGTGTTGACATGTTTTACTGTGTTTCTGTTTATACATAAATTTTGTTGTACTAATACTGCAAGATCAGAATTTTAGCAGTGACTATTATGCAGCAAACTTTAACTATAACGGTAAAGAACAACATATTATGTAAATGCCAAATTGCTTTAGGAAGCCAAACTAGGTATTAGTCAAAGTATACATATTACATATTTCGAATTCGGTTTGGATGGAATTTAACATAACAATTTTATTATTAACAATTCAATTTAATTGCGCATATTATGTATTTTCGTTATATGGAGCATCACACATGAATCATGGAACAATATAGTTATTATAGTTAGCGTATAAGTCTGGTTAGATGATAATAAATTCGAAAAGTTTCAACGTTGTTCTAACATGTTGATTTTCTGATGATTTTCCATTGTATCATTGTAAGATTCTGAATTTGATATTGGTAGACTTTATATTTTAAGTACATATAATTTAGAATATAAAATTATAGTATATTTTAATACTCTTGTCATTGACTGTAAACATTATTATCGTATAAATTAACTTATTTTTTAAGTATTTTTTCGCACTACACTGCTCCCATCTAAGATCTTGGAATAATAAAAAAAAAACTTAATAAAAATTTTCTCTAGCTCAAGCAGAATTAAAATTAACGATTTTTAGTTGGTCGATCGGGGGCTAAAAAAATGCTTGTGGGTATTATTTCTTATTTGCAGATTTCGGGTTAAAGTTTTTTGAAACCTAGCCTAAGCTAGTGTTGAATCACTGTCAAAAAAAATGTGTAGATTGGTGAAAGTGGTTTTCCAGTTACTTCTGGCAATACCATTAAGTTGTATCTCTTATGATGCTGTGAATGGTGTAATCCATTTACTGTTTTTATTTGTAAAGGATTATTTTGGACTGGATAGGATGGACTCAACAAAGTCCGAATGACGAAATAAATCAGAATTTTTTTTCGTGAGATACTGTTTCAATAAGTTGTACCTTCGAAATCCGGAGTGTACCTCTAACTAAAGCTTGAAAGCTGGAAATGTAGTACTTGTACAGCCTGTCTCTTGCCTACTGTTTTCAGGTGCGACCATATTTATAGTTATAGACCATTTTTGTTTGTTTAAACATAGTCATAATTTAAATCGTGATCTTTAGTACTTAATTATTGTTTGAATCAGAAATTTTCTTTTACAGCAGGGACATCTTTCATTTCGGACTAGATAAATTTTGCAATTTGAACCCGAAATTAGAGGAGTAAAATTGAAAATAATCTATTATTAATATGTTAGTTTTTACAAGAAAGTAGATTAAACAAAAATATCCCAGGTTATATATTTCATTTAAATTTGGCTCTAGCACATACTTCGTTTATAATGTCATCGATAGGTTTAATACCACAGTAATCCTGATAACTAATAGCTATCCTCATTTACAATTTTTAAAAATTATTCACTAGAATTTGGGTCATGTATTTCTTGTCTAATCTAATGACAATTTATTACTAATGAAAATTAATTACACATTTTATAAATTCTATCAAATTTTGACACATACATTCATATAAATTTGATAATATTGCAGATTTTTACAATATGGACACTAAGTATAGTTTTATTAAAAAATAGAAAAAAAAATTAATTTTCCTTCACGGGAATGCAATTTTATTCAATTTTATTTTATTTTGGTTTTGTATATTTTTATATTCTTTATCTTCATATAAAGGTCATCAATCATTATGATTTAAGGTATTTATTATACAAGTATTTCAAAATTATTCACATTTTTTATCATACTGTTACACACATAAATCTACACACATACACATATATGTATATACCATATAATATAAATTTTTCATATTGATTCTAATTTCAATAAAAATATCATTAAATTTCTACAATTTCCTACATATGCCAAAAAAAGTAATTTTTTTCTACTCGACAAGACTAAAAAAAAACAACAAAAAAACAAGAAATGAAAAATGAAAAACACAAACACAATCAAAATTAAGAAAATGAAAAATTTGAATAAATATTTATTTTTGTAGGAAATTTAATTAAGTATATATGAATAATAAAATTACAAAAATTGGCCATTAAGTTAAGAATGACCTTATAAAAACAAACGGTTGTATAAAATTATATGAATCCATTTTGTTTTGATACGTTTGTTAATAATATTTTTTATACGATTTACGAAATTATTATTTCTTTGCTTATAATCTAGAAAATAAATATTGAAATTTCAAATCTCACATATAAAATACTGAACAAATGCAAAAGTAGATGACAGGTACAATTAAATGAAGATCAAACCGATGAACCTATCAGATTATATTGTTATAAGGTATAAGGTGTCTTGTTATCACTTTAGAAATATGTAAAGCTTCGGTATATTTGATCTTAAGCTAAGTGGTACACTTATGTTGGTTGCACAGCAATAAACACGCACATTGTTAAAGCCAGCTGGATTTAAGTTATCTTTTAATACAGAACAATTTTATTTTAACTATTATTGTCTAAAAAATTTGTATGAAAATTATTGAGAAAAAAAAAGATATATTCTAACTACTTTAAAATATGTTTATTGATATCTATGGCAAAAAGCATTCAGAATTGCGGTCAGACTTAAAACCAACTCGCCTCGGAAACCTCAATTAAATTGCCACTCTTCTATTATGGAATACAAAAAATTTATTCCAGAAAGCCTAGACCTGTCTCGTACAGGATATTTTTTGAAAGGTCGTATCAGGCTGATATTCCATCCAGGGAAAGCTGGAAGAATGACACGGTTCTGATTAAAGAGCACGCACACCTCTACACAGGTGACAAAAAACTAGATTCAAAACTGAATGACAGAGTGGTAGGCGGAGTCTACTCTACTTTCAGCTTTATTTTATAGTAAAAGCTTGAATTTATGATCAATTGCTCAGTACATGTTTTTGAGTTCAAACTCCAATTATTTATGTAGTCTTAATCTTCTGTAAAAAGTAGGAATATGGATTCAAGTATTGTATCGTCTTATGTTTACTTTTGGTACTTTCTAGGTCTTATTCTTCATAAATTTTATTTTGAAATTATTTAAATTATTTAAACTATTCCTACATATTATTTAGATGTAAGTAATTATAATTTTTCTGTAGCTATTTCCGGATTTATTTGAAAACTCTGCAAAAGTTATAACTGATTAGTTCGTGAGTTGATGTTGAAGAATCAGCAGTTATTAAACAGTACATATTCTAGGTTCTTGATATTTTATGAAAAAATTACATCTTCTTAGGATGAGAGTCGTCAAGGAGTGCATCTATTCATACTCTCTGGCCAGAGCGAATGAAAGGTGGCATAGACTAAATATCTGTGCGACGTCGAGGAAAACATGGTTCGCGTATAATATCAATAAAACCAAACAACTCTTAACCAGGTCCCGTACTGGTATAACAAGAGTAGTAGCCATCAGTACGGGTCATTGGCCAAGAGGAAACCACGCTGCCAAGCTAGGTATTCGTTTCAATCCCCACTGTCGCAGTTGCAGGATGAGAATGAAGCAGAAACTCTTCAACACTTCCTTTGCAGCTGCCCAGCATTAGCTAGAGTCAGACTCCGGACTTTCGGTGAGGCTTTCGCCAACAATATAGGTTTCAAACCGGAAAGCAAAATAGGAGATCTGATCAACCTTTTCAATCACACAGGGTGGCTCTAGAGTCCGTGGGGAGACTGAAGATGAGAGAACCCCCACCTATAACAACAAGAAATAGGTCACTCGAGTCGTGGTATCCAAAAGGCACAATTAAGTGCTAATTGGTTTTCCAGAAGTAGCTGGAATGGCCCCTTCTACCTACCTACCTATCTAGGATGGAACTTAGTTGTTAACGAAAAAATTTATAGATGGAAATATGGAGTTTAGGAATAGAATACATATGTAATTATGACCATTTTAATCAATTTTAATTGGCCTGTTTTAGGCTTTTATTTTCGTTCGGTTTAAGGATAATTTTATTTTAAACTGTTTTGTTAATAGCATGAAAGTAAAATATTGTTAATGCTGCATTGCATAACTGCATATTTCCTTCAGGTGCTCCCTTTAGTATTTTACATGTTACCAATTCTTTCTATGGCGTTTTCTTTATGTTGTCAATTACAACATGACAATGAGGATTACATATATCTTGCAATGAGAGAGAGGACAATATTTTTTCTAGATACCTGGCAAACAGTTTTGATTTTTCTATTATTTAGTTTAAATATTTGTATAAATATTTTAGGCAATTAAACCAAAAATACAGTGGAATGAGCATTTTTTTTATATAGCTAAGAATGCTGTAAAATGTTTGGGCTTTTTTTTCCCGATGTAGAGCCTAATTTTCTCTAAGGGATGCGTCCAATATCTATAAAGTGTATATCCAACCTAAGATGGAGTTCAATTCGCATATATGGGCTGGCGCTCCCCAAACTTCGCTAGATTACCTTGACCAAACTCAAAATGGCGCTCTACGCCTAATGGGCGACTCTACCGTCCCGGTAATCCTTAATACTCTTAGCAATCATCCAAATGTTGGAGTTCCAAAATAACAATTTGCATTTTTTAAAAACAACTGCCAATTCTCCTCTATTATCCTATTTCCTTCCAAATCCTTTTTCTCATAAAAGGATTAGAAAACAAAAAAAATTATAAATAAATACTTTTCTGTGCAATCGCAAAGGGAATTTACTTGCATAAAGAAAAAAAAATAATAAAATATACATGTAAGATGTATATGTAAAAATCTCTATTATGTAGAAATACTGTTAGAGTTTTCAATAGCAAGTTATATTACATATACGGTGTTTGAGGGTGATGCAATCTTCATTTTCGCAATTTGTATGTTTCTTAAATCTTGTTTTTTTTATATAATTCTTACTCACGAATTAAAATATTATTATGATGGTGACAGTATAGCAGAAATTCGTTTATTATAACATGATTAAGTGTAATCCGCAGTCTAATCGGCAGAAACGAAACAGTATGCAATTTAACGATGGGTACGTAAAGGTTAAAATCTCGTGGGAGATAGAATTCGTTTCTTCTCCTACCCAATAAGCGATTTAATTTAAAAATAGACCCCATTGTCTAGAACAATTTGTTTTCTAAAATATTCCAAGGGGTCTTAAAGAATTTTTCAGGTAAAGCCGAACCACGGTGTATATCAAGAAGACAATCAAAATCCCTATGCCAAGGAATAACATTGACGACGACACATTGTAGGAAGTATTTGATAAATAACGACAAATACTCTGGCTTGCACAGTATTTTAGAGTGATTAGTTCGCTTAGTTTAATGAAATGATTAGGAAGAAGTATAGGAAAAGTTATTATAGGATATTTATTTTTCCATCTTTTGAAAGCTTCCAAGTTATTATTTTAAGAAGACTCATACAATACTAGTGTTGTCCATAGTTTAGAAATTGGTTTGATAAAAAGAATTATATTTCGTAGTTTTGATTTGAAAACGTATGCGGACTCCTGCGAGTAAAATGTGTTAGTTTTCGCAGTTTTTTTTTCAAATCACCCAGTAGATATTTCCTGCTTGATTTTAAGCATTTAGTTTCTTTTATTATTTCCTTTATTCTAAAAAGCGATATTTGCGATTTTGGGTATTTTGTATTTATTTTACCGGATTTACATCTATATCAGATTTTATATTATTTGGGTTGGATGTTTCATAGAGGGGATCAGCGAAAGTATCAGCCTTTTCCTTATCGCTACGCGCCTACGTTCAGTTACTTTTTCGAAGTGCAGCAGAATGCACGATCGGTTTTTTCAACTTACTGGTTCCTTTCCAGAGTAAGTATTTACTTTCTTTAGTACCAGATAGGTTTTGTAGATAGTTCTGAATTGTCTCTTCTTTCAGTTGTTTTATTTTCCTTGTTAACTCTTGAGACTTGGAATTAAGAATACTTTTATCAGCTGGATCACGTGCTGTCACCTTCTTTTAGCTCTTCGTTTTTGCTTTATCTTTACTATAATATTTTTATGGAAGTTATATCCAACTTTTCTGGATTTGCAAATATTAGTGCTTTTCCATGCATCATTCTGGATAGCCTCCAAAAGATTTTCAACAGCTTCTTACAGTTGTTCTTTGATATTTATTGAAATATCCTGATCCATGCATTTTTCTATCTTTGATTTAAAACTGCACTAGCTCGTTAGTGGATTGCATTGGGGACGGTTTGCTAGCTTTTCTCACCCACAGGTTAATATAAGCTTAAAAGTACTGATGAGTAATCCAAATCATAGTGTTCCTCGACAGTCAGGAAATTTGCTGATAACCTCTTCGTTATGAATAAGTCTATTAGATCGTTTTTCTTCTATCTGTTAGCCAATATGTTGGCTTTCCAGTGGAGTGAAAGAGAAATTTCAGTTTTCTAATAGCCTGTCTGAGCTCTCTACTTCGTGTTAGTGTTATCCTAGACCCCCAATCAAAATGTTTAGCATTTAGATTACCTCCTAGGGTAAACCTATCGCCTAATTATTAAAACATATCTTTAAAGAGTTGTTCCTTTATGGTATAATTGGGTGAATAATATATTGCTCCTACCTGGAGGCTTTGCTTCATTGATGTTATTTTGATCACCCTAAGTTGCATTTCATTATTTTCTATCTTATAAACCTCATAATGTTTCAATCCATCTTTAATGATGACTACGCTCCCATCTTGTATTGAATTGTAAGATGAAGTGCGTAGTATATTTTATAGTCCCAAATCTTCATTTTTTTTATAGTTGTGGCATTCAGATAGCAGGCAAATGCCAATTTTTTTTTTAGCACCAATAGGATTTCTAATTCCAATTTGTTGTTAAGAAGGCCATTGGCATTCCAAGTTATGATTTTAATACTATTTTCTATTATGTTAATGTAGTACGCGGTGTTACAGGATACTTTTCAATATCTTTCTTTTTTTCAAAATTATTCACTTAAGAATATTATTTAGCTTCTCACCTAAGAATTTTTTTTTCTAATTATTTAACAATAAGATTGCTTCTTCTTTCTTTTTTGTCAAAATTTATTCAAATTAAAGAAAGTAATTGAAAAATTCTGAGATTTATTAATCCATAAGGATGCTGAGAAAATTCTATTGCCAAAATTTATTTCATGGTCAATATATTAGGAAAAGAAAATTAAGTACAAACAATTTGAGAGGTCAAGGTTTGATTTCCGTTATCACTGAAATAATACAAAAATGATGGCGTTAAAAATTAAAATATGAAAAAAAACTAATAAAAATTTAAAATATGGAAATTCAATGTGGTATTTTTTAGAGGTCATTCTGACATTTTTGATTAAAATTTCATTTGAAATTTTTTTTAAAGATTTTTTTGAGAAATCTTAATTTTAAATTATTTACAGACTTTGGCATTGGCATCAGTATCGATTGCGAATCAATAAAATTATAATAATTCAAAAATAACACACTAAGAAATGTTTAAATTGAACTATAAGTATTCATAAGCCACAAATATTACAATTGAAGAATGAAACGATCAGCTGGTATTATCCTCCTAAGCATTTTCAATATAGATAAAAACCATTACTAACCGGACTAATGATGCAAAAATATTGTGTAGGCAGCCAGAGTACTTTTCGTTATTTATCAAATACTTTCTATAGGTAAATGTGCCGTCGTTGATATTATTCTTCGAAATAGAGATTTTTATTGTCGTCTTGATATACAGAGTGGTACGGCTGAACTTGAAAATCCTTTGGAGTATTTTAGAAAAAAATATTGTTCTAGACAATGGGGTCTATTTTTGAACGAAATCACTTATTGTCTGGTAAAAGAGACGAATTTTCTTTCCCACAAGATTTCAATCCCATCGTTGAATGGTATATTTTTGCGTTTCGGATCATACAATAAAAGTGCGGATTAGTCATATAATAAACGCATTTCTGTTACCATCATGAAATCAGTTAGAGTTATGACCATAATATTTCAATTCAAAAGTAAAAATACAAAAAAAAACAAGGTTCCGGAAACATCAAAATCGCGGCAATGAAGAGTGCATCAGCCTCAAACATTCAGTATACGTAATGTAACTTTGTATTGAAAACTCTAATAGCAATTCTACATAATAGAAATTATTACATATTTACATCGTACATGTATATTTCTTTATTTGTTCTCTATAGACTAGTAGATCCCCTTTGCAATTGCACAGTAGGGGCTTAACATAAACATCTTTTGTGGACACGCCATTAATTAAATATATTAGAACAGGTTAGCATAACGTGTGACTGACTTCTCCAAAAAATCACTTTCTTCATTAGGACAGAATACAGAGTTACAGACACGATCATATGATATTGTTGTTGCTTTCTGAATAATATCGATTTAAGCAATCTCTACTTTATAACGAAATCAATACTATAATTCGCTATTATTTTTTACATTTAAAGCGGTAAATACAATTGCGACCACCGACTACAAACGAAATTCGCTCAATCAAAAAAATCATTTTGAATAATTTATTAATTTATTTGTGGCATTATCAGACCCAAAAGCATTGCTAATAAATCTAAACAGAACAACAGAACAATAATATTCTAATATCAGATTTCAGAATAATTGTTTTATTTTTAAATGTCAAATCCAACTATTACCGAAAAAAATAGAAAATAGCCTTATTTAGACGACCACGAAATCGTGGTTGAGCGATTGTAGTTGCAATTGTGAGCATATACCTAAGAGCGTCTGTATTTAAATTTTTCGTTGCGAATTTTTCGTCGGTAGTTCCAATTGTGTTTACCACTTAAGTGATAGCAATATCGCGCAATAATGTTTCGATCAAAATACCCAGGGTACATATCGAGTTGGAAAACAAATAAGATTATGAATGATAACACTTTTAGTCGAAACAAAAAATCAACAGACAACATGAACGCAACTGAAGAGGTTAGCTATAGAAATAGGAGACAATGGACTTCATTGTCGCCATATGCCTGTTTGAGGCTGCAAAAAAAGTGATGATAGTTATTATACAATATTATAGTTATTTAATTTGGTTTGGATTTTAAATTATATTAAATAAAGCTCGGTAGAACTTTGTTTTGAAAAACGATGCGGTATTTAAATATTTGAATTTTCGAAATTCTTATTTGCACTTCATTATAACTTTATGCCATATTTGAGAATTTTCTGCTGACCAACCCATACATTTTCATGAAGTTTGTGCTAAACTGATTTATCTTTCTCCAGATCAAAAGTCAATTTAAATTTATTTCAAGATACTTGAAATCTCCTGTTTGAGAACAACATTGCTATTTAAAATACCGGAGGACATGTATTTGGTCTTAATGTGTTTAGATTTAATTTCATAATTTTTAGAATGGACTCGTTTTCGATATATTTATGTTGTACGAATTGTTTCTGAATTTCTTTGAGGATGATAAAGTATTCTTGTTCTTTAACAAAGGGGGGTTTTCTAGATAACTTTTTAAGACTTCATAATGATAGGTAAATGAAGGTAGATGATGATTAATGTTGTTTTAATTCATATAGGACCCACCTTTGACAGTGATTTAAAGAATGCCAAATTTACTTGAAAAATTACAGTACACAAAAACAATTTTTTTCTCCAAATTTTCATTTATTTTATTTACTCTTCTTTATGAACTTATTTTATTTTGTAGGTAGTGCTTATGTGTAAAGCCAAATTGGTGTCATCGGATTAATTTTTTCTGATTATACTACTCTAGATCACTTAATAATTTACTGGTAATAGAATGGTGATTATTAGATATGATTCAATGTCTTCAGATGAATTATTAAGCCCTAATATTGCTAAAGTTTCTGATATTGTTTCGGGAAATACGCATATGAAGACTTGCGTAAGTTGTATAAGGCAATTAAGTTAAATTTGACATAATATTTTTCTGGGGTTCAAATTTATATCCTGTAGACATTTTTAATTTAATTTTTTTTATTATTTTTTGAATACCGTTCTTTTATCAAAGATTTTTATTCACTTTTGAGCTTCTGGTCTTCCTTATTTTTTCCTGACGAATCTGTAGGTTTGTGTTTTGAGGATTTTTGACTTGAATTTTTTCTTTTCCAATATACTTATAATAGTTGAATTAATTACTCAATTATTTTTAATTATCCACTATATTATTTTTGAAGTACAATATGTTGGTCGTCAGAATCGAGTGTAGCTACCGAAGATGATTGTTGTAATGTTGATGGTAATTTAATTATTTATTTCGCCTTAATTATAATATGTTTTTTTGTTTTACAGAGTTTAATTTTAGTTAGAGCTTATACTATGTATTTACACCTATGATTCTTTTTATTTAGCATAATTGCAATACTTTTATTTTTTGTTTTTAATATTTAGTTTTAAGGAAAAAATGGCTAGACAAAACCTTCTTAAATTTTTTTTTATATAAAACTTACTTAAATTTAACCTATAACTAACTAAAATTATCCTAACTTAATCTAAAATTGCTGCAATGAGCGCATTTTCTGAATATTGACAACTTTCCAAAAAAACGGATAGCATTATATCAATATGTTCGCATAGAGTATTTACATTTGCTAATTCGTGTAGTTTTCTTATAGAAAAATAAAAAGGTTTAGAAAGTATCATTTTTAAGATTGAATTTTGCTTTCTTTGCAGTATTCCTAAATTTGTTTTGGCGGCCTGTACCCAGACGGGGTAGCCGTATGTGAGTGCGCTGCGAAGAATTGCTTTAAAAAGAAGTTTATTTTCTACATGAAGATTAGAGTTACGGTTTATTAATGAATGGATGGACTGTTATACAGCCTAATGTAAAAGTCTATCTTGTTAATTGTTTTTTTTGATTTAGCAATTTTTTTCTAAGTGAAGTCCGAGATAGGTAATAAATTAATTTTTCCAAACTATTTCAGAGTTGTTTATATTCAGATTTCTGTTAGGCAGAAAACGTGGTTTTCTTCTCGTGGTGATTTTCCACTTGTAATAAAAGTCTTGAATATGAGAAAAACCATTTTCAAGATTAGTTCTTATCTCGTTTGGACATATTGAAGTGGACCATAGAGCATTATCATCTGCATAAAGTGCTAATTCACAGTTTGGTGGCTTTGGTAAGTCTGAGATAAAAATATTATATAACAAAGGAGAAAGTGATGAACCCTGTGGAACTCCTGCTTTAATTTCTTTACTCATTGATGCTTCAGAACCGGTTTTGACGAAGAAATATCTATTTCTTAGGAAGCTTTCTATCACTTTTGTTAAGTAGATGGGAATATTAAACGTCATAAGTTTGTGGATAAGGCCATTATGCCAGACTGAGTCGAAAGCTTTTTCAATATCGAGCGTTAGCATACCTACTGAATGTTTACTGTGTAAGTTTTGTTTGATGTGCTTGTTAACTCAACAAACTTGATGAGAGGTTGTATGTTGGCTCCTGAAACCGAATTGCTCATTTGATAGAACTTTAGCAACTTTAATAAATTTCTCAAGCCTAGTTTTAATGAGTCTTTCAAATAGTTTCCGATTGTGCTTAACAGACTAATTGGACGGTAGCTCTCAATCTTTCCGGGATCTTTTTCTTGTTTTGGGATGCAAAAAAATTAAACAATTTTTCATTTACCAAGAAAAAAACCTAGTTCCAAGCACTTATTAAAGATTTTACTTAAGATTTTATAACTTATCCTGGATATAGTACTATATTTGGTATTTTATCGTGTCCTGGGGCTTCCTTTCTCTTGTTCTTCCATTGATATAGAAGAAATTTTCAAGAACAAGAAAGTTTCTTTCATTGATATAGAAGAAATTTCTCCAGTATCTTCGATTAACAGGTTGTTGATGGACTCCTGAACATTATTTATGGTGTTGATGTCGCTATAGTTATCAGTCAGACAATTTTGATTTGCAAAATAGTCTGCTAATATGTTAGCTTTTTCTTTATCAGTAGTAAGCAGTTGATTATTATTGCGCAGCGCTGGCATTTTGGTTTTTTTCTTTTCAAGAACCCTGCATACATTCCAAAAGGGTTTAGATGCCTTATCAAGAGAATGCAGGAAGGAGTTCTATTTTGAGTTTCTTGTTTTTGATATTAGATTTTTAATTTGTCGGTTGTAGTAGCTACCGAAGATGCTTGTTGTATGTTGATGGTAATAATATGGCAAAATCAGTTTCAATATTTTCTTTTTTTTTCATGTAAGATGTGATGGTAGATTTACCTATCTATTTGATGATAAATGTTGCAAGATTATGACCTCAACCCTTCTTTTAAATATCAGAAATAATATTTATGTCGCCCCATAGAGAATTAAGTAATTTGATTTTATTACTTTAATTACTTAAAATAACGTTTTAAAATCGTGTTTGACTAATGAACTGACCTCCAAATATTTTTTATATTTGGGCGCCTTTTTTCCAAAAAATAAACATAAAAATCAATAAAAAAAACATTTAGAATCAAAATTTTGGATATTTTTAAATTTAAATTTTTTTTTTACATTATTTTTAATTACTCGTATAACATTAAAAATTTACATGGAAATAAAAAGTCAATGTTAACAAAAGTGAGATTGTATTATAGGAGTTCCAAATATAGTAAGGCATCATCAATAAATCTCTTTTTGTTTTTGTTTTATATATATATAAAAAAAGATATGTATACATATACCTATATTATTATATAATATATATATATATATGTTTTTTAATAAAATATTTATCTCAAAAATTGCAACAAAAAAATTAAAAATTAGAGCTAGGTAACCTTGTAAATATGCCAACTAGGTTAAATGATTTTGATGAAATAATAATGATGATTATGATAATGATGTTGATGATGATAATAATAATGATTATGGTATAGAAAAAAAAATTAAATTGTTTTTTTTTTTTTTTTTTTTTTTTTTTATGGAATTTTATTAACCAAATAGAGACAATCTCTCTACAAAATGAATACACGTATATATATGTATATTCCTATATATATGTATAGAACACACATTCATAAGTATATTTTAAAATTATGAAAGGAATTTACTTCATATGAATTTGCTTCATAATGAGTTCAATTCAAAAATTATTTTTCAAAAAAAAAGAAATAAAAGAAAAAAACGGGAAAAATTAGGTTAAACTTTTTTTAAGGATTGAGAAATAAAAATTTCTTTTTTTTTATTTGTTTAGTTTTCATATTCATATTTATATTCATATATATAATATACATAATGTAGATGTAAGTTTTTATTTGTCCATATTTTCATATTAAATTTTAATTACACCATCCTGAATATATGAAAAATAATTTGTCGCTTTCTTCAGTAACCTTTTTATTTTCTTTTTGTTTTTTTTTTTATGAGAAAATTTATAATGTTGCAAAATACTTCATTATAATTCACGTTTATATTATTATTCATAAAAAGTTTGGTGTTCTTCTCAAATAATACAAAAACGACAAAAAAAAAATAATAACAATAAAAATACAAAAAAAAAAAAGTTATATCCTTAGAAAAAAGCTTTGGAATTAAGTAAAGAAAATTTATTAAAATAATTTTTGTTGTTGTTTTAATACTAATACATTGATAATTATGCAAATAAAAATAGCTTTTATTAATTTACTAATACAAATATAATAAATGTATATATTTTATTTCTGAATAATGTGTATTACAAGAAATACATTATTATATATACATATACTTGTCAAATTTAATTTATATATATATACATACTTAAATAATAAAGTAGTATTGAAATGGGAAATTTACTTCCATTATCTTCCATTTTGATTTTTGGGAAATTTTTTCAGGAAAATTTTGTTGTTATGGTTTTTTGTTGTTGTTGTTTTTTCTATTTGTTCTTTGTTTGCATTGTTTTGTTCGCTGTCATTTTTATTAAGTTTTCTTTACTGTTTTGGTTTTTCTAGATGGGATTGGAATGGAAGTAATGAAATGAAAGTTTTTGGTTTTATTTTTATTTTGATTTCTTGTTTTTTTTTGTTTTTTTTTTTTTGGGATTGAAAAGAATGGAATGAAATCAAAACCAAACCAGCTGATGAATGAAAAAAAAAGGAAAATAAAACAAAAAAAAAAAAGTAAAAATATAAAATTATAAAAAATAAAATAAACAAAAAAAAGATAAGAAAATATTGTTTCGTGGTTTTTATATGTTATGTATAACAGTATAAATTCTTCCTTATAATTTAAATTTTATTTATTCATTTATTTTTGATGTTGTTGTTGTTTTTATTATTTCTGTATACAGTTATAGGTTATGTCCTGCTTTTAACTTTTTTATATTAAGGAAAAAGATTCTTTTTTGTGTTTTTTTTTCTTGTTGTTTTACATAAAAATATTAATGTTAGATATACGAATGTCGATGTGTGTATATACATGTCCATATATACGTATATGTACAATTTACGTCTAGATATAGAAAATTAAGTTTTTTTTTATTTTTATTTATTTTTATTTATTTTTTTTTTACTTTTTGTTTTTTTATAAATGTAAATGTGTATTCTAATATAAGTTTACTTGCCCTTATATATAAATATGTTTGTGCATAAAGGATAACCTAAAAAAAGGGATATAATAGTTAAGTAGAGAAAATAATATTTTTGGTATTGTGCATTTCTTTTATGAAGGTTTGTCAATATTTACATGTGTGTATGAATGTTGTTTTGTTTAATATTTCATTTGTTTGTACAATAAAAAAAAATGCTCTTTGTGTCCTGTACTTTTTTTAGATGTTTTCTTTCTACTTTTTTATTTTAGAAATCATTGTTTGCTTTAAGATTTGATTTTTTTTTCTTTTTATTTTATTTTATTTCATTTTATTTATAATAAAGGTATATTTTTGTTTTTTATTATTTTTATTTTATTTCATTTTTTTTTTATCTGATATACGGTACACATTGATAGAACATGAAGAAAAAAATAAACAGTAAAATAAATAGGAAAAACTAAAAGAACATAAAATGTATTATCTATTCGATATTAAAACGATGACGGGTTTTAGGTTTTATCTAAGATCTTTAGTTTAGGTATTTATATTCTCATATTTATGATCCCTAAGTAAGGTATGTACATATACATGAACAAACAATGTTTAAGTTCTTTCTATTGGTTTTTTATTAATGACAGTCAGGAGTTAAAAAACAAAAACAATTACATATAAGTACCTATGAACCCATTTCTAATTTAATTTTGAATGTAAATATGTGATTCAATGTCTTGTTAAATTTTTAGAAATAAATAAATGAATGCTTAGTATAGTAGTGATTGTGTTTTTGAATGTACTAACTAGAATATTGTGATTATGAATTCTAAGTTAAGTTTAAGTTTTAAAATTCTTTATTCTCAAATTTACAATTAAAGTGCTTAACATATTACAAATATAGAGCGATTTTTACATAAATTTACTTTACAAATAAGAGAATAGTTAGTGACACTTTTAGATATTTTTCAGAAAATAGTGTTAAGTGCCACTTCAATAAAAGTTTACAATTTGAAATTAACAAAATTTTATTATTTTTTGTTTCTACTTTATAATTTGTATACAGTATTTTTTTTTTTTATTAGTTTTGTATAAAACTTTATATAATTAACATTAACAATAATTTAATACTAATTTAAGTAAATTCAATTCAATTAATTCAATGCATCAGAAATCAAATAATATCCCTTCCAAATACCAACAAAGAAAAAAATTATCACCAATTAAATTTTATTAGCAAAATAAAAACAAAATAACTTTAAAATTAATATTCTAAAAATTTACTATAACATACTTTGAAATAGTCTTTTTGAATCGATTGATATTCCTGATACACTTTATCTCATTCGGCAGTGAGTTAAACAACTGCAATCCTTTATACAGTAATTGGTTTTGACCTGCTGTTCTGTTGAATCGTGCGACTCTAAATCTTTCTCCTTCTCTCAGATTATACGGCTGGCATTCACTAACAAGGTGTAAGTTCCTTGTGAGATATTGTGAGAATAAGTTGTACTTCAACTTAAAAACAAAAATTAAAACCTCAAAATGTGTTCTTTGATTTATGCTCATCCAATTTAGTGTTTAAAGCATAGATTCAATCCTTGATCGATTACTACATTTTAGCAATATTATCATTCCTTTGTTTTGCAACTTTTGCATCCTGTTCAGGTGTTCTGATGACCCTGAAAACATGACTGTTGCACAATAATCAAAATGAGGTAAAATAATCGCATTATACACCATTTTCACTGTTGCAAAAGAAAGACTGCTTCGAATTCGACGTAGAAAGCCATTTTTTTTTGTTAATTTTTCCACATACGTAGTCTAAGTGTTCACGAAAATTTAGTTTATTATCTACTATAGCACCGAAATACTTAATACTCGTAACAGGTTCAATAATCTCATTATTAATATAATCAGCAGGAACAGTAGAGGCTGCAGATCTAATATTGATATACATACACTTAGTTTTTGTGACATTGAGCTTTAGCTTGTTCATACAAAGCCAGTTATATATATTTTGCAGATCTGTGTTTAGATTTCGAAATAAGTCTGCAAAATTTCTGCCACTAGTATATACCAGACAATCATCAGCGAACATAACTATATGGCAAAATTTAAGAATTTTCGAAAACCTGACTGCTTCATTGCGATAACATTGTTTGTTTCAACATATTTCTCTAGTTGCTCATAAGCAACCTTTTCCAACAGTTTCTCATGTAGAGACGTCATATTGATTGGGCGCATATCTTCACATCGTTTAAAATTTTTAATTTTTGGTACTGGAATATTTAATATCTTTTTTTCCTATATTTAATGTCTTTAACAACATGATAATGATACATCCTGCAAAAGATGCTGTTAAATTTAATTTCGGTGCCAAATCTTATTCTTTGACATTTTTCAATAATTTGAACTTGTTGAACTTTTCTACATAAGGCAAATGAGCTGCGTCTATTATCTTTTGGGTATTTTTGAATTTTTATTCTCACAAATGGTGTGCCAATGCTATCCTTTGTGTTTCAATAAATTGTATGATATTTTAGTATTTAATTAGTGTTTGCAATACCTCGCTTAATGTGATATCATCATCGTTTATTTTGCGACTAAATGTATTTTTATTTTAGATAATTTTTAAGCTATTTTCTGGGAATGTGTCATAGATCCTTGGGCCAAAAATGCTAGTTGGAAATTATGTCATTACTAATAGTGATTTACAAACTTCAAATTTATTTTAATCATTACGATATCAAAATTTCTTATAAAATTATAAAATTTATCTGTCCTGAGTCTAACACATTTAATTTAGAATTAATGAAAATTTTATTAAATTTTCCTGTTTTTATAATAAGTACCGTTGACGTTGAGTTAGTTGTTTATAAGTTAAATTAAATTTTTATTAATTGAAAGTAAGTGTACTATTTACTACTTACTCGTTATTTTGTTATTTCCAAACATATCATTTTGAAAGCAATATTTTGTTTTTAGAAATTTGCAAGTACTTTTCAGTGTGTTTTTCAACTAATCTTTTTAAATTTAATCTATTCTACCACAGATTTTTTGATTCGATTCCCTATTTAAAAAGAGTTTATGTACTTCAAAGAAGGAAAAGATGGATAAAACTATAAATAGGAGTATATAAATAAAATATATTTATTTTAAAAGTATTTTTGAAGTACAATTCTTCGAAGTGAAAAAAAACATGCGTTCTATTTTCATCGAAATATTACAAACTAAAGCTTAAATTGAATTATTTTGATCGTTAATATATTTTTGTACATGTAAACCATAAAAGGATAAAAAAATTTAAGTTAAGAAAATTGAATATAGTTTATAATCGAATATAATATTTGCTTGTTTAATTTTTTTTTTCTATTATTAAATTTATTTATTTATTAATGAACCTAATCGCTCGTATATAGAGTGTGCAATTAGATACAATAGTATATTAAATAGGTAGCCAGAAAAATTAATAATAGTAAGAATTAATATAAGAGCATATATACTAAGGAAGATCAATCTATATTAATTTGAAAAATAAAGTTCAATGGGCCAAGTTACACGAGTCTGCAGTTCATGCCATCATGCAGAAGGTTCACTTTTACACGAGTATGCACAACATGATATTTACTTGTGAATGGATGTGTGAAATTATTTTAAATTTCCTATTGTACTTATAATAATAACAAAAGTATAACAAAAAGTTTTATGTTGGAAAGAGGATGTGAAACGAAGAGTAAAACTTTCTACATGCAGACTCGTGTGACTTGGCCCAACAAGATAAGAAATGTAATCAAAAAAATTTAATATTTTTCAATCCACACAATCTACCTGTACTATATTAACTTAAGGCAAAAATAAGTTTTTATTAATTTATTATTCAAAAGTAATTTCTAATAATTTAAATTACAATAAACAAAATTAAAACAATAGCAAAAATTAATAACCTAAATATACTAACAATAATTTTTGATTGAAATTATGATTTGCATAATATTGATTTGATATATTTTTGAAGAGAGCTAATTTGTTCCAGTTCAGTGGACAGCTGATTATAATATTTGTAGCCTAAATTATATAGAGTATTAAAAGCATTGAACCTGATAGTAGATTATGTCGGTCTTACATTTCTTCCTACTGTTGTACAACAATTGTGATAATCCATATTACACGAGTGTTTTATGTTTGTATTTACTTTATTTTTTGGCAATTATTATCATGTATCAGTTTTTACTTTATTAGGAGTCTAATCGGTTGTTATATCCCTTGCAATTTATAGATTTTAGTGATTGACGTTGTTTGGTCGTATTTAAATCCTGAACTTTTTCAATCCTGAAATATTTACGTTATTAAAATTGTTATTTTGTTTCGATTTCACAGATTTTGTGTTTTATTACATTTTTTATTCTTTTTGTATTTCTAAAAGTATTTAATTTCAATTCAACTTTTTGGCTACCTACCTCACTTATTTGCCTTAGATTGGGCATATCTGCTAGTATTTCATAATTTTATTTAATTTGATTTCGTATATTATGTAAGAAAGAATATCTAACGCAAAGCGTTTTATTTAAATTTCATCATGATCCGGTATTGATAGAGAGTGGTGTATACAGTAACAAATTAAATAAAAAAGGAATGTCTCAAGGCTCGATTTTAGTCCTAATTCTACAATAGAAAAAGTTTATTGGGCTCAATCCCAGAAGCCTTTATTGAGGAGGAAATTTTTCTATTGATAGACTTTGGCTTAATATTTTACTTTCATATTTTACAAAAATCATTAAAGAATTAAATTTAGTTAATGTATTACGAATAGCATATCCATCGCTTCTTACTAATTCGTTTCTAACGGATTCACTTTCACCTATTTCAGGTAGCTTGTTACTTTCTACTATACGCCTTCTAATTCTATACCATGTTGAATACATTTGCTGTATTAATATCGTTGAATTTGTTGTACATATTAACATTGTTAAATATTATGTAAAGCAATCCATGCTCATTTATTATTTTTGTGCATCTCTCTGATTTATAATAAAATTCTCTGGCTTCTCTCTTATTTTGTTCAATTCTAAAGGAGTTCATGAATCTTTTTTTATAAATCTATTATAAAGTCTATTTAATAACAATAGACTTTCGCTATTGACCCTGTACTAAAATTAACTTATAAAATCACAATTCGACCAGAGAGCTTAAGCTAGGTCTCAAACCCTTTTATTTTTTTAATAAATATTTGAATTTAAAGTATTTTTAATCTCAATCTTTATAATTTTTATTATTTTTCTGTTCTCTTCTTAATTCTAATGTTAAAATTATTTTATTTATTTATGTACCATCTAGCTTTTGATTTTAATGATACATTTTAATCTGAAATATAATTTGAATAAATTTATTTATTATTGCTGGGATTAAAAGTAATAATCGAAATATATAAAATATATGAAAAAACTTAAAAATTGCAGAGACAACATTTAATAAAAATTAATCCAAAATATTTGGATACTAACAATAACTTTTTTATTATATGATTAACCAATACAAATGCAAACATAAAGCTTATTTACGTGCACATTCGTATAAAATATAATTAAAAATGGAAAAATGGAGTTAAATAAATTAATATAAAAAATATTTTATTTACAAGAAAGAATATTTTGCCTAAATTTAGCTTTTTTACTTCCAGAAGTGAATTTTTGTTATCATAAAAATAAATTTCAAAATATAAAATATGAGAAAGATGTCATGATATTTTCTGTTTAATTTTAAGTTTATTTTTGTTTTTTTTTTTTTAATTTAATTCTTAAAACAAAAAAAAAAATTAAATATTTGAAATTTCAAAAGACTGATATATTAAATATATAATAATATATTAAACAAAAAAAAAAAAAAATATCTGTATATATGTAATAGGACTTCTTTACGGATCTTCAGCCACATTTGAAGAAATAATCAAATAATAATAAAAAAGAAAAATAATAAAAAAATCATTGTAGCAGAAAACAAAAAACGAATTCGCATACTATTTTCGTTTTTCTTATTTTCCGCTACTATTATTATTACATTCGATTGCTTATCAAATTCTTAAATATAATATAATTTATTTAAATAAATTTAATTAAAATATAAATTAAAAATATTCTTTAAAGTTATTGTAAATTAATAAAAAAAAAAAATAAAATTAGTAAAAGTTTTAATATTAAAAATGACTGAAACATGATAGTATTACACACGTTTAAATTTTTAAAATAATAACTTCTATAAATTAAATTTTTTAATCGTGAAATTTAAAAATTTAAATAAAAAAAAAACGGGAAAAAATAACAAATAAGAAAAAAAAAACAAAAAAATAAAATAAAAAGAAAAACGCGTAAAAAAGCAATTTAAAAATTTCGAAGTTATGTATAAATATGGATCCAAACAAAGTCTACTGTCACGGTTCATCATCACACCACCGCCAACAACAACAACAACAACCACATCAACATCATCAACAATCACAACAACAACAACAACATATAGCACCATCATCTTCATCATCAACTTCATCTGTACCATCACAACAGCAGCAACAACAACAGCAATATGGAAACGAATTAGTACATGCAAAAGGAAATGGCAGCAGCAGCAGCAACAACAACAACAACAACAAAACACATTTGAACAGTACTACAGCCGGAAATTATATAAATGTTGTTCCAGTGCCTATTGGTGTCCAATATCATCGGAGGAAATTAACACCACAAGATTATCAGTAAGTATTATACAAATCACATATATATTTGTTCCTATATATTTATCATATTTTTATGCATATATTTTCAAATTTTTTAAATTAAATTTATATATTTTGTTGTTACAATTTTTGTTCGAGGAAATTTTCAAAGAATCTGAGTATTTTATTAATTTTCATTTTCAAATTTGTTTTATAAAAAATGTGTTAGTATACTGGGTCTCTTCGTTCCAGTCTTCAACCATGCACAGGGTGATATATGAAGTCAAACAAACAATCAAAAGGAGTAGCCCATATTTGCAATCATTTAATAGTTATGAGGGCTTAAAAATTTTCTAAATTTCAAAATAACTATATAGTTAGTTTTATGCTGATAAAGCCGAAATTTAGAAACATATATCATAGAAAAAAGATAGATATGCTTTTTTATTAAACTATATTTTGTGACCACTTGTAAATCAGCTTGTGTTATTCCATTATTCTAGGTTTATTCTTTAATTAAAACTGGGTTGTAAAGTCGAATTTTATAGATTTTTTATGAAAAATATTTAATTTATATCCTATTAACACTACGAGTGTATAACATGTTATCGAGCTCGGATAACTCGTTATCGAAATAAGCGCACAAACTAAGAGAAACTTTGCCTTTTTCTTTGGTTTATAATAGAAAAATGAAAATTGAAAATTTTATTTTTATCCTTTTTTTATTATAAAATATAAAATAAACAAATTATTTCACTTCAATATGAGATTGAATATATTTTTTCTATACTAAAGTTGTTAAAAAAATGACAATATAATTGAAAAAATCGAACTAATGTTCAAAACCCTTTAATTTTTGTGTTATACTTGATAGTTTTATTTACATACAAAATTTCTAGTCATAACACCTTGTAAATTTAGTTGGTCGCTAATAACGTGTTACAGACTATAGAGCGTAGAGTAAATCTTATATACCGGGTGTTCCAGAGCATGCGTAACAGCTTTTTAAGAGGGGAAGGAGCCGTTATTTTAAAATTTAGAAAAAAGTTCGTTGAATAAATCGAAGATGGTCTATCGATTGGTGGTATTTTCATCTCTCGGAAAGGACCGCTAATCGGTTTCTTAAGATCAAAAATCACTGGAATTAGCCGAAATCGAGATTTTCAAATGGGAAGTGGTACTTTTTAATGCAAATTCGGATTCTACATAAAAAAAAAGAAACTTTTGTAAAGTAAATTTTTTTTTTGTTTTTTTTTTTTTTAAACTTTGTAGGGACCCAAAACTGAGATAAAAAATATGATAACATGAAAATCAAATTAATTTATTAAAATGATTATCATTAGTTTTAGTTTCCCAAAGGAAAATATTGAGCATTTTTGTTTTATTGTTATTAATTTTGAAGAAAAATACTAAGAAAACAAAAAAAAATCATTTGAAAATCTCGATTTCGGTTAATTTTGGTGATTTTTGATCTTAAAAACCGATTAGCGGTCCTTTCCAAAAGATGAAAATACCACCAATCGATAGACAACCCTCGATTTAGTTAACAAACTTTTTTCTAAATTTTAAAATAACGGCTCCTTCTCCTCTTAAAAAGGTGGACCATGCGGGTCTGGACCACCCGGTATAATACACAAGATGAACGACGTGGTCAGTAAAAAAAGCAAGAATAATCAAATAGTAAATTACACCACAAAAATATTAAAATTTTAGCAAGTTCTTGATGCAGAAAAGTTACACCAAATAAATGACGGTTATTTCCAAGTTGAGCGTCATCTGTACTTTAAAATAAATTTCAATCACGGACAACTTTTAAAAACGCTTTAAAAAAATTCAACATAAACCAAACGTTTTTGACTATAAACGAATTAAAATAAATCGATCTACTACGTTGAGAGTAATGGGATTTTATTGTGTTATATTGAAATTAGTGTTAATTTCGTCATAAAGTATTAGGTATTATACTTTATTTTCATCATAAAGTATAAATATTCAAGAATCAAGCGATTCAGAAAACTACAATTATAACAAAACAAATATTTATTTTTATATAAAATCATATCTGAAAGAACTGCTTCTGTGCAATTGCACAGGGGATTCACTAGTAGGATATTAAGCTCAGCTAATTACAAAAATAAAGTAGTTAAAACTCATCAAATAGTGTAATGTATTACTATGAGAATTCAGAAATCAAAATTTGGGAGGAAAATTGGGAGGAAAATTGGGATATAGGATTTATTTTCGATTCAATTACGACAATGCCAGTAGTTTTAAATATTGTTTCATTGTAATTCTGTTTGTTTAATAATTCAACAATTCTTGCTGTCAAATTAAGTTCAAACCGATAGCATAACTTGGTGCAGTATCGGTTAATCATATTACCTACTATACCATGTGGGTCGATGATTTCTGTTTGAACACTCTAACAGCTTTACTTGACTTAAGGTATTGGACCAGACGTTTGTTATTCATAATAATTTTAGATTATGTAATACATAATTGATGTTGACCATGTAGTAATAACAGACTAATCTACTATTACTTGCTATATGAAATCAATATTTAAGTATATGAGTGCTATATAAAAAACGCTTGGCGTATTCCACTTCCAATATAATTTTGATACGCCTCTGACGATTAAACAAAAATAATATTTAAATAAATTTTTACTTTAAATTTACAACAATTATTCATATTTTATGATTTTATTCTCTTTGTTATTAAAGTCTGAAATTATTTATATTAAAACTAAAACTAAAAAGCAGAAAAAAAGTAAGTATTATTTTTATTTTTAAAGAGATCCGTAAAGTATTACAGAAGGAAATATAATTTTCAAATAGTCCTTGAAATGAACAATCTTCATTGCTTTGTTGTAACTACAATAATGAAAAAAAAAAATTTGTTTTCTAATTTTTTTCGTTTTTTTTTTTTTTATTTTTATTATTATTATGTATATGACAAGTTGGTTAGGAGTTACCACTATTTCTATTTTATTTATATTATGTATAGCTATAGTTTTCCGGTTTTTTATTTTTCTAACAGTTTTTTAAATTTTTTTTTCTATTTATGTGTTTTTTGTTTTATTATTTTCCTTTTGTTTATATATTATATTCTTTTTGTTTTTTGTTCTTGTTTTTTAGTACTTTCGATTTGAATTATAGTACTTTTGGAATTAGAGATATATATTATATTTCATGACATCGCATCATATGTGCGAGTTTCATAATCATTTTCAATGTTATTTTTATATGAATTTATGATATTTCTTTATGATATTAAGTATGAGTGTGAGTACGAATGTGTGTGTAGAGTAAAGAAAATAATGTAATAGTATCTATAAACAATTTAAATGTGTTATGTAGTTAATCAAGTATTATGGTTGACACGTGGACTTAATAATATGTTTTCTATGTTAAATCTAAATAATAAGTTAAAAGAAAATAGCAAAATAAAAACAAAAAAATAATAATAATCTTTTTGGATAGTATTTTTTTTTTATGCAGATAGATGTATAGAGAGATATTGTACTTGTTTCTACAAATGGTTCAATTGATATAGAAATATTTTCATATAGAGTAGCCCACGTAAGTAAAGAATGTTATGATAGGTTGTATATTTGTTTTTATTGTTCATATTTTACTGACTTTTCTTTACAGAATGTTAGCTGTACTGTAAAGACTTTTTTTGATGATCAAATTTTATATTTTTTGGTAACTTGATCCATTTAAATTTTTTTGAATTATTTTTTGTTTGGCAATCCTCATAACTAACATTTTTCCAAACATAAGGATTGATGTAAGGTTTGCAACACGGGTTGGTATGTTGGTAGATTATAGTTACGAATCTGGAGTATAGGCCATGACTAACAATGACTATAAGCGATCAGTGCCTGCTATTTTAAATTTTAGCCTCCAGCTTTTGGGAAAAACAGAGTCCAACCCGGAAAATTAACAAGAAAATGTGATTTTCTTAACTTCAAACTTTTTGTTAATTTCTTTTGTAGAGTTTTAACTTTTTTGTTAAATTCAACTTATTTTTTTGAATTAATTTTTAACTTTGGCTACATATTGAATCATCGTAAACATAAATTTTTTTTGCATTTCATTTGATCTTTAACAGTTTTTGATGAAATTAAAATTTAAAAGAAAAGTGAAATAAACAGCAATTTGCAAGAAATTTGTTGTACAATTTTTTTTTTGTCAAAATCAGTTTAAGAAAGCTGATTCTGTATTGAATGATAAAAATTTTGCAAGAAAGAGAGGGAAAAAGTAATACGCAATATTGTAAAATACTTGCTTTTTTGAGTTGGCTTCTGTGGTATAAGCGAATTATACACTATTAATTAAGTTTGTCGGATACGCCAAAATCCAAAATCACATGCTCTGACCAAAATCACACGTTCTGTTGGATTAGTCAATGGAAAAAATAAGTATAGTTAGTTCGATATAATTATGTTATGAGATACTTAGAGCTTTAGGTTAAGCAATATTTCAGCTAAAAAATTAACATGTTCGCTGCCACTGACAATTAAGTATTGTCAACAGTATAGATTTTTCTTGTATGCTATGACGAGAGTGTATTGTCAAACTTATTTGCTTAAAGCATAAATTTGATGGCAATAGGAAAAAGGCTCCAAATTTGCTTTTTTGTAAAGAAATTAATCTAATAAAAATTTTTTTTAACTCATTTTATTTTTTACTAATTTTTTTTAATTTTTGTTCTCAATAATACTTCAGTTCCATGAAATAAACCAAAATATACAAAATAATGAGTATGTTATATCAAAACATCTATAAAATTAATATGTTGTAAGCAATATTATATGTTTGAAGCAATTTGATATGCAAAATGTCCATTTATTTGGACACTTTTAACAAAAATATCTTAATTCTTTATGTATTCCTGCTTCGTAACATACTTTTTTGTTTTTTTTTTATTTATTTTTTCACATCAAATATTACACCGAAAAAGTAAATATTTACAAAAACGGTTGCTATTTACTTATTTAACGAACTTAATTTTAAATTAATTTTTTATTAATTTTCGTTCAGATTTGTACTTTTAATATTTTTCTTATAATTTATACCAAGTTACCACTTAACTTATGTATTTTTAATCTTTACTAACTATTTATTTTTGGTAAAATTTTACTAAAACCCAAATTAATTCTCACGAAAAAAAAATCTTATAAACTAAAATAAAACTTAACTTATCCTAACCTAAACTTAAGACTACTTTATATAGTTAAACTATTCTAATCTATTTAATGGAGCTTCCTCCAACTACCAGTAATCAACTTTATATCTTTTGTCCCTATCCTGGATGAATTTATCAAATTTTAATAGATCCTGAATTAAATTTCGAGGATCAAAATCGATAATTTTACATGTAGCCCGTCTATTATAATGAAATAATATTGGGACATAGTTTTGGTTTTGTATATAACCATTCTTATCTAGATAAATAAAGGACACTAGGGACACAAAACCTTTCTGTTGGCTAATTTTTATGTATTCATCATCATTATCATCATTCATTATCATTAATATACATGTGATATTAAGCCATTTGCTGTATTTCTCATTGATCTATCGAAATGCCTACGAATCAGATTGATAAAAAAATTATCGAATCTGTTTATATTAGCTAATTTATATATAAACCTGTTGGAATAATATTTTTTAAAGTCTGATTGCGGTGTTCTATTTTTCCCCAGACAAACTCTAATGTATTTCCGTTCCATTTTCCTAATTTTTTCCATATTACTAGCACTTATATTATACCAAATGGGTATGCTCCACCCATGCTAGCACTGGCCTTATAATTGTTTGATAGTCTATCAATTGTTTTTAACATACTTTTTTGCTGTAGGTGGTATACGCTCTAGTTGGTGAAATAGCTCTACCTCAAAGGCTGCCGAACAAGATAGTTCTTTCACATTGAATGTTTGGTTAAGAAGACGACACACATAAGCTTCTCTAAATTTTATTGACGTAAGTTTTGCAATATTATTCTGCCGTCTATGTGTATGCATTTTGGATAAAGATTTCAAATACTTAAGTGAATTCCAATTTTCTTGTGTCAACACAAATTTTTTCTCAGAGCAAGATAACATAAGATAACATGTGTACAGATAATAGTAAGACAACATTTAAGCTGACTGGTCAATTCGTGAGATTCCATCATTATAGTGTTAGGTTTTATTGCATTTTTACCTTTTCTATTTTGTCACCATTTCTACGTTGTACTTTTGTTGAATATTATTGTATCCTTCATTTGCATACCTACCATCAATTCTGATCGCAACCATTGGCATTCACCTCTTTTAAATTCAAGTTTCATCAAAGTTTTTAGATTTTCTTATTTCGTCAACGACAGCAGAAAGTAACAATACCATTTCTATGGCCAGTGGCGAATTTGACGAGAAGTCTACTAATGGGCTTCCATAGACATCATTTATATTCTTTGAACAAATAAAAATATTTCCATCCAAATTCTCATAATTTTCCTATAACTATATCAGACAACGCACGAAACATAAACAAAATCGCTTTGGAAGCGACCGTGTTCACATTTATTTTTAAGCATAGTTTTTTTTAAAGTCAAACTAAAAAGGAGGTCTCTCTCTTCTAGTTATAATATCTATTTTTGTGAAATATTTGAATCTTATTTCTGACCACCCTGTAAAAGTATTTATTTTATAGAAAGCCATAAAAATAATAATTTAATTTGAATTATTTTTGTATTTTCTTTTGACAACCCCTTGACCTGCTTTTAAAAATTCTTCTTTACATCAAGAATGTGAAGAAATATTCAACGATTGTTACAACAAAAATCAATTATTTAACATCTCGTATGCCGCTGTTTAATTTATTACAATTTTTTGAATTGTACAAACCCATTATTTATTATACAGTTTGGATTTGTTGTAATTTTTAAGGAAATCGTTTTGATTTTTGAAATTTTCCTACCTATCCTAATCGTTATAATACTTTTAGTCATTGTAATTATCAATCATTCTAGATATTTAATAGTCATATTTTTAGTGATGCTTTAAAATTCATTTTCATATACTGGTTTAAATTACTATATAGGTATTAGTTTTCAAGTATATGGACACAATTTTGTTATTGCAATTTTGGATTATTGACGAGTATGTTTATGTAAATGTCTTGTAAGATAGAATTTTACTTTTCTTGGGAACTTAAAGTGCTTTCACTTGTGATGAAAAGCGTTTTGTTTTGTATAATTGTATTGGATTATTGTATTGTTATATTTGAGTACTAGTTTTGTAACCCGCCATAAATGACGGAAGCAAAATAAATTCTAGCATTTCTTCCTTCATTAGAGTTTTCATTTTAAGTTTAACAAAAATATGTATTTGCTTACTAATTTACCAATATCATACCGTTTTTAGAATTATTAGAATGCTTTTAATTACCATATAAACAGAATATTTGTAGTAAGGTGCAAAATTTTCAATTCCCTAAGGGTTATTTACTCGATCATTTTAATGACATCTTATTTGCCATCATTGGGAATTTAAACATATATTATCCTAATATTCTTAGACATTCTATTGTGTTCAATTAATTATAATATAAGTTAGTCAAAAAGATAATTTCAATTTAAATTAATATAGAAATACTAAATTTAAATAATATTTTGAATGAAAGTAAAATCTAACTATAAGCTTAAAATAATTTTATATTTTTACAATCATAGCAGCGTTCTACCTGTAAAATGAAATTAATTAAGGCATAATAAAAGGAAAAAATTCGATGGCGCCATCTAAATTTAACACTCAAATGACATGACAATCATTATGAAATGCTGGGTAAATCACACAGATGACATATGACAGATGACAGATGACAAACGACACATGACAGATGACAGATGACAGATGACAGATGACAGATGACAGATGACATATGACAGATGACAGATGACAGATGACAGATGACAGATGACAGATGACAGATGACAGATAACAGATAACAGATAACAGATAACAGATAACAGATAACAGATAACAGATAACAGATAACAGATAACAGATAACAGATAACAGATAACAGATAACAGATAACAAATAACAGATAACAGATAACAGATAACAGATAACAGATAACAGATAACAGATAACAGATAACAGATAACAGATAACAGATAACAGATAACAGATAACAGATAACAGATAACAGATAACAGATAACAGATAACAGATAACAAATAACAGATAACAGATAACAGATAACAGATAACAGATAACAGATAACAGATGACAGATATAATTTATAAGCATTTATAAGCAATAAAAAACAGATACTATGTTTATGACAATTTCATGATGTTACAATTTGTATATATATTGTAATTTGTATATGTGTTGGAGTATTCCGTCGAACTTACAAACATCCAGATAAATGCAGAAAATTATATATATATATGTATAATAATCCTCCAGGGTAATAAGTTTCTTTGTAGTTTGTTGGTTTTTCGTGGTGTGTTCTATTAATTTTTATCTTTTTATTTTAATTTGCTTTGACATATGTCCTTTGCAAAGGTTCGTTTAGAAGGTTTATTTTAGAGCATATTTCACCTGCATACTTTTGTAAATTATTTATACTAATTCAAATAGCGGTGAGTATACATTTTTTAAATTGTTGTTATTAAATTGATGTAAACCAATTTTCAAGAGTACAGGTAAAATATGTATAACTGCTAGACATCAAGATATAAAAGGGAAAAAGAAATTAAAAAGTTAGTCACTGTTGTCACTAGTTAGTCACTGATGACGGGACATTTTGCTTCCGAAATATCGATATTTGCAATCAAATATTAAAAACTATTAATGAACGGTAACCTGACAACAATCAAATTATTTAATTTAAATCAGGCCTGGCCAAGCCAATCTGAATAATGAGCCAAGATAAAAAAAAAATATATAATTGGATGAGCCGAAAAAAAAGTTTACGAAATAAATTTTGTAAGATTTGATGCATTTGTTTTTGCATATATAAATTATAATTAATTTATATATGCAAAAACAAATGCATTTTAATAAATTTTTTCTTTCAGATATAAAAATCTTATTAAACAACTGCCAACGAACATTAGATCAGACATTAGACAAAATAAATAACGTGTTCGTAGTGTTAATTTATTTTTTCGAAATATTCTTGAAATTGACGATGGAATAGTCCATGACTACGAATAACATTAATAGTTTTAACGACGACATTCATTACATGATCCACTTTTAATGTTTGACTTAAGCTTTCTTGATGTATAATGCAATGAAATGTTTAAGCCTGTCTAATATTTATTCCAGCTAACAATATCTTTAATTTTCTTATTGCACCAGTAATATGTTCAAGACATTATTTCACAATGTATTAAATTTTTAAATTTAATTCCTGCGGTTAGCAATAAACAAATGTTGTTTTTGATTTCACATTTTTTAGGAGGAAACAAAAATGAATACATAATCTGGTTTTATTCATACTTATTCAGAGCTATATTCTAAATTTAAAGCCTTGTTTTATATTAGGAATATTTTACAAATATTTATAAATTATTTTGTGAGCCCCAAATTATCTGAGCAATAATTTTTTTTTTTTTCACTTTAATAATTTTGTATACAACTATGTATCAAAATACTATGTTAATGGATTTTAATGGAAAAGAAAGTGAGGTTAGAATTTATTTAAAAATAAATACGTAGAAGAAAAATTATTGAGCAGCGGGTTGGCCAGGCCCGATTTAAATTATCACTAAAAATAAAAGTACGATTAATTAATTAAAAAACCATATAAAGCTTGCATACCACAG
Source organism: Argyra leucocephala (assembly GCA_963942445.1). Lineage (NCBI taxonomy): Eukaryota > Metazoa > Arthropoda > Insecta > Diptera > Dolichopodidae > Argyra > Argyra leucocephala. The sequence continues at coordinate 92,943,021 of OZ012677.1, forward strand.
AAATCCAAACCCTAAAGAAAGTTTTCAGTTAAGTACACTTTAATAAACAAAAAAAAACCCAACTGTGATATGTGATATCCGTAATATGTGTTTTATACAGATTGTTCACACAATCCACAACTACAATTGCTCACAGGATCCACAATAGGACGGAGCTATGTGTACATAATAGATGAAAATCGTTATCTTAAAAATTGTAATGCCTGGCTAATTAACAGAATATTTCTATTGGAACAGAAAATCCAATAGAAAAACTAAAAGATGGTATGAATGGTGGGCGTCAAAAGAGTAAAACAGAACGAGTATTTGGGAATAAACAATAATCTAAAGAACAGAAACAATATAAAATGTGTAATAAACAGCAAAATTTTAACAATAATTTTATAAAAAAGGTTTAAAAAAGTTTTATTTTTAAATTGAATTAATTAAATTGTTTCAAAATTTGAAATAACTTATATATTAGAGATAATAAATTGAGATATAACATTCTAATAAATAAATATTTCAAAAAAGTTTTCTCTAAGGATTCCCAAAATAATTTAACTTTTAATATAATTTTTAATTGTGTTTGTATTATTTGATTAAAAATCTATTTAGTTTTATTTTATATGTTCTCATCATGTCTAGTCACTTGAATTGATCTCATTTTAATAACTTTTTTAATTTTTTTTTTTTTGTTATTAATTTATCAGATATACGAAATTTCCAACAAATCTGACCTATATATTGGTCAGAATCTACTATAATGTCTGACAAATAATAAAACATCTAACTATAAGAGGTAGAGTATACTATAATCTTTTAAATTAGAAAAGATCAACGTTGGTAAAAAAACAAAAAAAAATATCTTCCGTCCTTATACGTTCTGAATATTAAGTGTTTTAATTTGAAATAGGTGCATACTTCCCATATAAATATTTTGCCTCTCCATGTGGAACTTAATATTCGTAGAGAATAATTTTGTAAGAAAAAAATATATATGGTATTTCTATATTAATATCTATACACCTATGTACTTTTATTTAATTTTTATTTTTCATATGGAATTTCAGATTTCATATTTGGAAATTATATTTTATGACATAACTACATTATACTCGTATGTATGTTCAAGGATGATTGCATTTAAAAGAATTTTCTTATAGTTTATATATATTAGTTTTCCACCTTTAAAAATTTCAAATTATGAATTCTCATCCATTTTTCTTTAATAATATAAACGGACACTTAGGAGGTTAGATTTTTTCTTCTTTATTTTATTGTTTTTTTTTTTTTTTTTTGTTACCTGTAAAAACTGTTGTTCTATTATTTGTTTTATTTTTGGCAAATTGCCAGTGCGCAGTGCTTTCCAAAAGATTTTCACAAAATTAACTTTGATTATATCAAAAAAGAAAAAAAAAAAAAGATTTTTATTGTGGTTTTAATAAACGTCATGTTACTATATACAGTTTTTAGTTTTACCGAGGTTTCCCAAATTATGAAAAACATAATTAACAAAGTTCTTATTAACAAATTTCTTGCATTTTTGTTTAGTTCTGTTTTTAGTTTATTGTTATTTGTTTTGTATATTCTTGACAGTAACTTAGGTAGAATCACATTTTCGTGCTTAATTAAGTACGGTACTGCAAGTTTATACTACACATATCTACAATTCTTTTCAAGCATTTGTTTATCAAATTACTGGCTTGTTAACTCATTAAATATGGAAAATTATACTGCAATTGTCAGGAACTCTTCCTAAATGGAATAGCTCCATTTTATTTAAGTTGTTACCACATTATGCTCTCAATTAATTTTTTTTTATCATTTATTTTATCCCAATTACAAAGGGACCTGCTCGAAAAACCTATAAAGCATTTTTTTTCGCTTCATCGGAAATCGAACATGGTACCTTTCGGAACTATATAATTAACCAATGTATGATGCTTTCTATTTTATTTCTTTACTGAAAGATTTGGTTTCTGTTGACGGTTATCATTTGACTGGAAACTGATTTTATTTTTTATTTATTTATTTAAATTTATTTCAGTTTACTAGCATATTAAGTAACAACAATAAGAACTAAATCAAAATTTCCTTTTCCCTTTTAAGAAGTGGGTCTATTATTTTTTTTATTGTCATTTATTTTATCTCAATGACACAAGGGGTATTGTATCAAGTCGAAAAAACAATAAAGCATTTTGCTTTCATCGGAATCGAACATGGGAACCTGTTCGAGAACATTCGGTTGTGAACCTCTATCTATTGCGCGACCCTTAGTGTCTGCTTTTAGAATATTTTTGAAATATCATAGATTTGCTATTGAAATCTGTAATTCAACCGATTATTTTAATTAAAATTATTAAATGTTTTGAGTTTGTTTATACCTGTATAAGATGCCGTTTTTTTTATGGGTTTAATTAAATAAGTCAGACCATAAGGTTTATAGTATAGTACTGTTTACAGTAAAATTAAGACTGGGTAGCGTCGGTCAAAAATTGAAAGATGTTGCTTGATTGACGCTACAGGTTATATCCTGGTCCTTATTACCTTCAACATCTATCGATCACGGATGGTTTTTGCATAGTTCGACCTTCAGGTCTGTCTCCTATATCTATCTAACAAAGAATTTACACTAATGCTATAAATTATTTTTAAGTGAGGTTAGAGCATATATTCAGTTACATGACTATAATGTTAGTTTATGACATTTCAGTTAGGTTTATGATGTTATATGGCTTAGGCTGGAGAAAATAACCGAAATTTACTACACGAAAACAGAAAATTGAATAGATTAATAAAAATAAAGATTATAATGCTTTTTTTTAGTTCTTGTATGCTGTTAATATATTCAAACCCTCTATTTTAAAATACTTTTATTCAGAAATATATTTTATTCGGTAAATAAGTTGTTTTAATAATTTATTTTGGTTTATTTAAATCGTTATATGGAGTAGGAATTGCCATATGCGGTACCTTTTAAACAACGTAAACATTATTTTGCAGGTTATATTTTTTTTGCAATGAATATATATGTACAGTAAATTATAGGATCACCCTCCAAGAGTTATGATATTGCTTAAATATTGAATGAAGTCATATTTATGCGGTCGATCAGACGTTTTTAAGTTTAGTCGGCACATGTTTTAATTTCTTATTAGAATTTCAATGCAGTTTCTGCGAATTTTCATACTCGGAGATATAAATTTTTACATCCAATCTTAGTATTGTGTTAAGAGTTCACATATTTACAAGTAAAGTTTAAAATTAGTTTTCAAAGATATCAGATTTTGATCCAGAAACACCCAAATACTTTATTAGTTTTACAATTAATTTTAAGTGTTTTTTTTTTCAATTAATTTATCAATTTATTTTATAAGATGACGTCATTTACAATGAAATGTTATTTGCTATATTAAAGGTGAAATCATGTTTTTCGTCCTTAAATTAGTTGACAAAAACATTGTTTTTTTTTTTTACAAAATTAAATATTCGAAAATTTTCGAATATACCGTTTCAGGAACACTGTAAAAGAGTATCAAATTTCAACTGATTCACTGTACACATGGATCTGATGGTTTATGAATTGAATTAGAAAATTTCAATTATTTATTCTCTCACATAGATATTTAAACAAACAGTACCGTAAAGGACAATTTTACTGCATTTTAGGTCAAAGAAAGATATATATACATACATATATACATAACTGTGACCTGTGAGTATATATTTATGTACATATATATGTACATTATTATCTTCAAGGATATTTTATTTCAAGGAAACATATATATATTAACAAATTGTATATATATGCTTATGCTGTATATAAGACGCAAGTAAATTCAAGGAAGGATAAACCATATTTTCTATTCATGTGAAAAACAAAAACCGCAAATTTTATTTTATCTTTTGTTAGAATCAAAATCTTCCAAGAAATTTTCTAAAGAGATTTTTTTTTTATATATTTTTTTTTTCTATAATGTTAGACATCGTATGTATGAATTCGTATGTCTTTAGCTTTCATTAGTGTGGTAAAATAATATATGACAGATTAAAATGTATTCTATTTTTAAAAAGAAAACGCTTTCTTAGCTCTTTTCGAATGGGATTACGAAAATGTTGAAATGTGATTTATCTAAATTCTTTTATTTAGTATAAAAAAATTGAAGTAATTTGTGAGTATGTGTGGTTACATATGTGTATGTGTGTATAAAGTGGAAAAATATACACATACATATATTAAATATATGTCATAATAAATGTCAATTTTATATAAATATTTGAAGTGATATTATTCTTAAATGACTTAATTTTAATTTGAAAAGAATTAGTTAAGTTCCAAGAATTCTCTTTCATGCTAATTTCATCATATCACGATATAATTAGGCAATTTTTGATATTTTTGTAAACATTTTCTTTTATAGCACCTACCAGTATATTAAATTGAATATAGTGCATTATGATTGAACCAAATAACAAGAGTATTCAGAATGAATACGTTTAGTATACGTTTCATATCCACTTACAAATAAACCTACCTATTTGATTAAAGGGATTTTCTGCGTCTACGCAAAAAGAAAATAATCAACAAAAATGTTTGCGTCGATCTTCAAACACAAATCATTAGGATTTTTATAAATACGTTGGATTTATTTTTGTTTTATAACATTTTTACAGACACACATAGATCAATAATACTATTTAGTAAATACAGAAATACCTGTGAAAGCGTGATGTGAAGTTAAAAAGCAGTTGAAAGAATACACGTGGAAACAGGTCCATCGGCAGGTGACTGTGTTAGCGTTAAAAACTGAATATATGACGCAATAATAATGGAGAAAAAATTTTTATTCTAAAATGGTTTTTCTTTGCTTGTTTTTGTCCTTTTCTTTCGTGAACATAGCATTCATTCATAGCAAGTGACGTGTTGATCTAAGTAAATTGAATGTAATATAAAACAGCAGATCAGGTTATTAACAAAGCTATAATCTTAAATCTTTCAAGGTTATAATATGTGGGTTGGTTATTTGATTTTGGCTCTTTCAAATATGGTTCCATATTCATTTTTACTATAAACTTATTTTCATAGTAGGTTTTTCGGAGCCAACTATGACTTTTCTCTGTATAAAAATGAGCACTTGAAAACCTCTTTTGTTTTTCGACGGAACTGTTTAATATCGTTATTTTAAGTTATGATAAATATTAATTGGTGATATAAATAAAAATTAATTTAATGCGATTTATTGATAAAAATACTTGTATACTAGGTTTTCATATAGAACACAAAATAATTTTGTACAAATATGAACAATTAATATTTCGATATTTAAAAATTTCTACCTATATATAGTGATGGCTACTCAGAGCTTGAAAAAAATACTTCGACATTATAATAATTTTATATATATAAAAAGTTATTAATTTTCAAGGATATGAAATTTATATTTCTTAATTTATGTCATTTTATAATCATCATTAAATTTATGTGTATATGTACCTATATATATATATATTTGATTTTTTAATTAAAAAATATTTATTAATATTTTATTTTATTTTTCAGACCTCGTGTATATTATAGCAGTAGTGATTACAGATGTCGAGAAGATTTTTATTCAATAGGATCAGCTGCCGGTGTGATAACATCACCAACTCAGCAACAACACCAACACCAACACCAACATCATGATGTTGTTGAACAAGCTTTAATAAATAGTCGTGTTGTTGCCACACAAACAAATAATAATAATAATAATAATATTAGTAATAATAATAATAATAGTATAATTAGTAATAATAGTAATAATAATAGCTGTGACCAACAAATTTTATCTGCTGTCAGTAATAATGGCAATGGTAATAATAATCTTAATAATAATAATACTAATAATAGTAATAATAATGGAGGCTGTGGAACACCGGTACAACCCCCTGTATTATATACAGTACATAGGGTAGTAACAACAGCACAAATACAAACAGCTGGTGGTAATACATTTGCAGCATCATCGAGCGTATCAAGTGTAGTTAGTTCTGTACGTGGTGAAAATGATTGTGGATTAATACAACAACAACAACAACAACAACAAACATCCGGCACTAGTGGATTACAAATACAAGGTGCATCTAGTTCGACTGGATTACATAGTTCACCTGGTAAGTTTTTGGTTTATTTATTAATCAAAAAATATGGCAAACATAATTTTCTGGTTTATTCAGGTTTATGGATAATCTGGTATTTGTACAATAAATTTATTAATTTAATCAGTACTAAATTTTTACTTTAATTTTGAATTACATTGCTTGAATTCTTGATAATTAACCCTATGTTATATTGTATACTACTTTACGGGACTATTCGATGCCGCTGAATTTAGAAGCTTAAAAGAAAAAATAATGTAATATATTAGGTTCTTCTAAAGTAAATTTTGTATCAGTATGGGATCAAATGACTATATCTTAAGAATACTTAATGTTTCCAAAAAAATTTATATTTTTAATGGCACATTTTATCTTATGGACGAACATGACGTTTGAAAGCATCCTTGTTGTTTTAATGTTTTTGTATATGAACAGTTATATCTGTGTATCTATTACATATATATATACAAAATATGTATGTATGAGTTATAGTGAAAAAGAGACCTTTCAAACAATGCATAAATACTGAAGTTTGTTTTATAAAATTTTGAGATATTTGGTTTTTAAAGAAAGATACGAAATATGCAACAAGAAAGCTTTCAAATGTCCTTTTCATCCTTAAAAGATAAGATTCGCCATTAACGATATATATTGGAAGCTGGAAATATCAAGTATATTTGAGATATAGTCATTTGATCATATGCAAGTAGAAAACAAATAAATTACTATAACCCGTAAATTGAAGTCTTAGTATTTTTCATACATCAGCCCATGCCAAATAATTCTTAAGTTAACAATATAAACAATTCAGCTCCCAAGTAGCCCCACTATACTCTGTTGACAAATGAATTATGCTTGTGTCATGTGTGTGTAAATAAGGTTTATTATAAAATTTGTTTACAAGAGTACCAATACTTTTTTGAATAATTTTGAGACATCAACAGAAAATTCTGAAACCTATAAGAAAAATATTTTATTGAGAAAATAATGTACCTGTTAGTACATTTCAACTCGAGTAAGGTAAGGTATATTTATCGATTAAGGTATATTTTTGATCAAAACTAGCTACACCAAAAGTCTTTACAAAAATTTGTCTATAGAGAAAAGAGGTGACACCAAGACGCATGATAAAATTGTTTTGAACTAAACACAATGTGGCATAGTCCATCTAATTTATTATAACTGCTTCTGTGAAAGTAAAAATGAAAAAAACGAAATATGATATTTGCATTTCTTAAAAATAATTCTAATAAATATTATTGTCTTTTTGTATAAACAATATAAAACGTTTGATATTTTTGTGAGTAAACAAGATTTTCTTTTCAATTGGAAAATTCTTATTATCTCATAAATGATATTTGGATAACACAAAGCATAAAGAAGAAAAGTGAGAGAGATAGAAGAAGAAGCATAAAGAAAATTCTTTGTGTGTTCCAACCACAGAGTGTTGATAAAGATAAAGATTTAAAATAATTTTAGTTCTTTTATGTATTAAGAAAAAAAAAATAATAAAATAAAAGTTTAAAAAAAAAAAAATGGGAATCAAAATTTAAAAAAAAATTATTAATATTTTGATACTGTAAAAAACTCTACTGGGTTTTAAAAAATTGGAATCAGTTTGATAGGAACCAAATGATAGTTTTTTTTTTGTACTTTTATGTCTTCAGAACAAAAATACTTAAGTCACCACTCCATTTTACCAAAACTTAAGTCAAGTTAAGTAATTTCACCCAAATAAGAAAATAGAGCTTTCAGTTAAGATATAAAATTTAAACGTGCTAAGAAAAGATTTTTCATAGTATAGTGGCTAAAAATCGGTATGTAAACAAAATCGGTATGTGACGAACAATACTCTGTACAGAGCTTACAAACAATAAGCTGCCTTCTTTTAAATTTTCACTATTTGTCAACTAATTTAAAAGTAGAAGAATTATCTTCATAATAGCACAATATCATTTGAGTGTCTCAGAACCATAGTGGCCTAACCAACATTAACATTTTATTGAATAAAAGGCATTTTAAAAAATAGACAATTTTAAAATGCTTATAAATCTCTATTTTTAAGGTACCGACATTAAAAAAATATGTTTGGGCTTATTTTTTTAAGTACTTTAGTGGACATATTGTTATTGGGCTCTAGCTTTAAAAAAACCCCAATTTTTGTGGGTTAGGCCACTTTGGCATTACATATAAATGATGAAAATCAAAAAAACTAGTGGCTTAGGCCAAGATATTTTTTAGTAAATTTTTTTATTTCATTGTTCAAATAATAAATAATAATGTAATAGATAAATTCAAATCTTGTATTTTTTACTCCTCTTCCGACTCCGTAAAAATAATATCTTCAATAGTTATAATTCAAATCACAATTAATATAATTTCATACAAAAACTATACCTTGGCTGGAGTTTAGCTAATACTGGTAGTCAAATAACGACACTTCTGAAATCTAATTAGATTTAAAATAATCAGACTCGGATTTTGCAAAAATATCTAAATTTTAAATTAAAACGATAATAAACGCTTTCAAATAAACAATCTTTTTTGTGTATAAATACCTGGAGAAGTTGAAAAAGTAGGATTCATTTTCTATTACTAAAATTGACTATAATAATTACACTTTCAAATTGAACTTGGATTTAAAATAAATTATTTACACTCTTAAACTGGAGGAAAAATAACTTTAAAATTACTCAGAGGAATAATATCAGACACAATTAAGAAATAATTGATGACTTACTAAATTAATGAAATTGGTACATCAAATTTACGGGTGTGGGTCGATTTGTTGAAAAGCAAAATGCCAAATTAAAAATGTTGAAAAAAAAAAATGTTGAAAAAAAAATGTTGAATAAGAAAAAATTTAAAAAAAAAAAATGTTGAAATAAAAATATACTCGTATGTAGATTTAAAATAATGTTTGTCTACTTTAATACGATCATAACCATTATTAATTCGGACATTGAAATTTTTAAAAACTTAAAACTTTGTCTTGAAAAAAAAAAACCATTTTATTTTTATAGTGAAATAACTCCTCAAATATATAAATATTCTGTAAAAGGCGAATAACCCTGATTTTTCAAACAACGATAAAATCCCTTCAAATTGAGGATCTTGCATATACATTTTCTGAAAATAGGAAATACCCTGTAATATTTTGATTGGTTTATTTTGAATCCTACTCTTAAATTCCCTCTAATTATTTTTATTAAATATACATTTCCACAAAAAAGCACTTATAACAGTGGGGTTTGTCGTTCCAAACCTCCGCTAAACATTATTGTTGAATTTCTTATATTGTTTAAGTACATATTTCGTTAATGATAAAAGTTGATTTGTGTAATTAGATCTAAATTATACTACTTAAAAAAAATGTCGAACATTGAAATTCGAGATTTTGTTTTCAACATTTTTTTTTTCGACATTTCTTTTTCGACATTTTTTTTCTCAACATTTTTTTTTTCGACAAAAAGATCGCCTCCCCTCATTTACTAATACCTATTTATAATAAAAGTATTATTTTAAAAGTTAAGTGTACATTAGCATTTTTAAATAATATCGAAAATATAGAAATTTAATTACAACAGTAACATTCAAGAAGTGATTATTGAGTTAATTTACTTCTACCATAGTTAATTTAAAAAAAAAATGTATTATTATTGTTAATTCAATTGTTTGATAAAAATATTATTTGTTCAACCTATAAGACCTATAAGACCTTCTGTTAAAAGAATAGTTACCCGGGTACACTAAATATTAATAAGATACGATACATGTAACATTTCAAATATCTTGCTACTGACACAAAGCTTAAAACAGATGCACATTGATAAAGACTCATCTTGTACAAGTTTAAAGCTTTTTGTTTATTTAAATTTGAAATCAATTAAAATTTAATTAGAAGGTCAATTATAGGTTATTCAGGTCCATCAAAAATTATCAAATTCTGTAATAGCTATTATCATTCCGATTTTCTTTTAATTATATTTTCATTATTTTTTTCATTATTTTTAAAATTCGAACATAGTTTAATTTTTTTACAAAATGTTTTAATTTTTTTTTAAACCAACAATGTGGGTTAGGCCGCTTTGGTTTTTAAAAAAATTGTAAATTAAAAAAAGCTAAAACAAATTTTGTGATGAATAATAAGGAAAAAACTATTTCTGAAACTGGAAATTCAAATCACTGATTCTAGGAGACAAACATTACCGATTAAAAAAATTAAAATTTTTTTTTTTTTGTGTGTGGGTTAGGCCACTATGGTTCTGAGACACTCGTTTTATTTTAGTTATAACCAAATTGTATTAGCAAGTAGTTAAAAATAAAAACTTTTTGCAAAATCCATATTCAGTATGCGATCCCAAAACATCTTGATTATTAGCCAGATGATTATCTGCTGAACATCATATCGATTGGCAACGAAACTTTTATACGGTAGAAGAAGAAACTCTTCGAACTTAAATGCTTTGTGTAATTAGTTGAACATTTCTTGATTTTGGTTATGTTGATGCAGTTCACTGACTTGACTTGACTATCTTTACAGAATAAGCTGTAAAAAAAATAACTATTATACAATTGAAGTAAATCGGACTTAAAACATAAAAATACAGAAATTAAAATTTCCTCAATTTAGATATAGAAGTAATTTTATTCAATCGTTGGATTTTTCGTTAAAAAAGTTATTGGTTTAATTTGGTTATTTTTTTGTTTTGCTGAAATACTGGTAGGTACCATATAAATGTAAATTCTTACTTTGAAATTTATGACAACTACATTTTTCAAAATTAAGTCCCTTCACAGGAAATGACTGGAACATTGGATTGGAACTGGTCAAAGATATCTTTTTTACGTTCTTGTATTTTATGTTTCTATGTGGATTCGAAAATGAAAACAAAAAAGTCCATTTCTATCTTTGACTATTTGGTATTTTTCTAAGAGAAACAAATAATAATTAATTTTAAAAAAAAATTAATTAAAATCATGTTTTGTTTTTGTTTTATTCCAAGACTTTTGGTCGTTGCAGCATCAAAATATCTTAAAAATCAACGAAATAAATTATAATATATGAAGTTTTTTTCTGAGTGATCAATGGGTTAAGTGTGAGTTACACATTCGGTTTAAATTTATTTCAGCGATGTTTAATAGTACAAGATTTGAATAGTGGTGTAATACTCCTTTTTGAAGAAAAAAAGGTTGCTTTCTGAGTTTTTACTATTTTTTGATACTAATTCTTACTAGTCTAGTCTATTGATTAGTCAAACGAAATATTCCAAAGTATACCTTTTCTGCCTGTTAAATATAACAACTCTTATTTTATTATAAAGTTTTGTAAATTGATTGTGCATAAAAATTAAGTATACAAGCCCTAACCATTAATAATTCGGACACGGAAGATTTTAATACAGCTGTTACTTTAGATTGGATTCAGCAAAAATGGATCCCCATATTAGAGTGGATATCAAGCAGTCATGACTTAACTTCAATTGAATCTGTGAGGGGATCAATGAAAAGGACCCTGCGTAATAATTCACAATCCACAATTGATGGTTTATGTAAAAAATATTCAGCAAAAATCGAATTTAATTACTGCTGAAGATTATCAGATATTTATTGACTCAAAGCAAAATCGAGTAAATGCAGTAATTAAAGCGAAAGGAGTCGTAATTATTTTGAACTGAAAAATAATGAATGAAAAAGAAATGAATTAATTTTATAATAAAATTATCGATTCTAATTATGTTTGCTTCCTTGTACAAGTATTTATTAGAGTAGTAATGTTTTTGGTAGAACTTAGGTAGAATCACCTTTTCGTACTTGGTTAAGTACGGTACTGCAAGTTTATACTACTATATCTAAAATATTTTTAGCATTTATTTATCAAATTACAGGCTTATCAACTCATTAAATGTGGAAAACTACTGTTATTGTCAGGATATAAGCCTTCTTAAATAGAATAGCTCCATTTTATTTAAGTTGTTACCAGATTAAACTCAATATTATCTCAATTTTATCCCAAATGACAAAGGCGTGCATTCGGGCATTGGGCTTTCTATATATATTAGTACACACTCTTTTTCTTTCAAATTTTCGTAGAGTTTCCATTAAGCTTGCATTGATGTTGTACCATACGGGTACACCATTTGCAAATGTTGGCCTTATTAATGCCTGATAACATATCATTTTTATTCTATTGCTTTTTGTTGTAAAGTTTTTTTGAATCCATTAAAGCTTTATTACCTTTTTATATACTATATGTGATTTGCTCGATATAGTTTAAGTTACAATGTATAGTAAAAGTGGGTATTGGTGACCTATGTCAACAAAATTTTGACTTTTGCGATGCGCCAAAAATCCAATTTTCAAGATAACTTTCTTAAACTATCATTTTAATTTACATTATTTAATTCTTTACTAATAAAATGTAATTTAATTGACTTTTTATTAATAGTTTCTAAAAAAAAAATTAAATTCTATAAAAACTCAAAATTTCAGCCTCGCACCAAATTGTGACTATTTGGTCTTGGTATTTGTGACTAATAATAATACTAAGCCCAAATTTTAATGCTATGTTTATCAATTAATAAAACATAATGTATCACATATTATTTTATAAATTCAGTTAGTGAAAATCATAAAAAAATAATTAGAATTAATAATAGTTAATAAGACTTAATTATAAATAAATTAAACAAAAAATAAATACAAATTCATAACAGAAAAAAATATTCTTATATATCTACTTTTGATATTATTAGTTTTTTCATTGATCTGCGAAGATCTATTCTTTCTTCCTTAACGAAATAGATTTTCTTTGCATTGACTAAAACTGATTCAATATTTTTATTAACAATGTCACCGATATTATGCCACAATATATTATCTTGTTCTGGCCACTTCCAATTTTGACCGCTCATTACCATAGCTTTGACTTGATATTCATCGTTTTTTGTTTCTAAAACATTACCGGGGAAATCTTTATCTCCGTATTACACAATGACGTATGAATTAACTTTAATCTTGGATTCTGATTCTATTGAAGAACTTTCGTTATGTTTATTTTCTACCCTTCTTTGCAAATAAAACCATTTTGAGTTTTTGTTATTGTTCTATGTTTTATCCAAAGCTTTATTCTTTTCTTCATCTTTTTTTGTAATAAGCAGTCCATAAATCACTTCTAGCTGCAGATGGAAAATTTTCTTTAAGCCATTTATTTGTTCTTTTGTTTTTTTTATCTTCATGACTCGGCCAAAATAGAGACTTTTTAAATGATAAAAATAATATACTATAAGTACCTACTACTTATTTTTTTTCGTACTCTTAATTTTTTTTGTTTTATATTAAAAGATAGATGGCATATTTGTGACCGTTTTGAATATAATTATGACCGCTGTAATATTTAATGATTTTCAGCTTATTTTATTAAATTTTGTGTAGGCCACAAAATGAGCGATGATTCCTTATTTAATTTACAGTAAATAAATAGACATCACCAATATAAAATTAAATATATTAATTAAATTAATTCTAAAAAACAACTACAATTTGAAAAATGTAATTCGGATACATTTTGCGGGTGATTCGGCTCCAATAATGCTTGAATTTGTGACCGTTGTAGTAATTTGACGAAATGAGGCTTTAATCGAAACATATTGTAGGTCACAAATTAAATTTTATTTAGCAAGTACTTAATACTTTCCAAATAAAGTAATTTAAATTTATAAAAAGTAATAAAAAGTTAACTATTTGGTTATACGAAATTATGCCTTTTCATTCGGACCGCTTTTCATTATTTAATTACTCACCTTCTTTACAAAATAATCACATTTTTCGATCATTTTACGTTAAAAAATCTCTAGACCTTTATTATTAGGCATCGATTTAATTTTATAATAATACCAACCTTTTGCTATAAATTAAAAACATTTTTATCAATTTCTCACTTCAAAACCTTGATGAAAACTGAAATTACGAGAAAAATAAGGTGCTTAATGACAAATTGGTTTTTTGACACGAAGTTTTCTATCAGCATATTAAATTACTAGTACAAGTATAGTAGAATAAATTAATTAAATTTTTGAAATAAATTCTGTAAAAGTATTCTTTTAGATCACAAATACCTACTAGGTCACGATTACCCACCTTTACTATAATTGTACTTCTAAATATTTAACTACTTTTTTATCAAACCTTTTTTTTTTATTAAATATCGCTAATAAATCATGCTTTCAAATAAGTGTAATACCTTGTGTTGAAACAGTCAGTAAGTATGCCAGAAAATTTGTCATTTTTTATCAAATTGAAATATTTTTAAATTTTGCTGTGTCCGAATTAATAATGGGTAGTGTCGTAAAGTTTGATATTTCTAAAAAGTATCCATCTTTGTGTTTTTAAATAAAATTTAAATTTCATAACTAATATTTGCAATTGCTTGTATTCTATTGCCCCCACTCTCGTATTTTAAATCTAATTTAAATTAGCAATTTCTGGTGTAAAGTTCAAATTTTTCCTGTTTTTCTTTTTTATATTTTAAATTTAATTTCCAGTTTTCTTTTTTCACTTTTATGCATACATCTTTTTAGATTTATATTCTTTAAATTGCGAAATTTTACTAAAAAAAAAATAAAACAAAAAAGCAAGGAGCAGATAATTTAAAGAAATGGAAAAGAAAAAAAAAATGAGATATGAAAAGCGAAAATTAGAGGAAATAAAAAAATAAAAATAGAAATATTTATTCTAATAATGAAGCAAAAGAAAAAAAAAAATTGAGAGAGAGAATGGCAAACTACCTTCATCAATGTCGAAAATTTTAGAAAAATGTTTATTTCATCATTTTGTTTTTTATTGTATTTTCAAGGAACGAAAAGAAACAAAACAAAAAAAAAGAAGAAAATTTAAGGAAATTTTTAAGACGAATTAGATTGATGTTTTACAGTTTACGCAACAGAAGTGACTATTTTTTGAATTTTTCTGTTTCAATTTGGTTATCATAGTAGTTTGATAACACCTGTGTCAGACTTGGTTTAATTTTAGATGATTTAGGTTTATGTTTATATTTTTGGGGTTAAATTGAAGTGTTCATAAATTGAAGTTTATATTTTTTTTCAAATAATTTTGTTTTTTTTTTTAAAGAGGGTTCGTATTTTTAATTCATATTTTCATCTTCTTTTAAAATAAATTGACGGAATTTGGGTTATTTCTAGGGAAGTTAATTTAATAAGAATAAAAAAGAAAAAATGTTTTCAATTTTCCAAAAAAATTCAAGGAATTCAAAATTGAATACAAGAAAATAAGTTTTCTTATTATGTTTCGAATGATTTGGTAATGATTATGTATATATTTTTAATAATATTTAATCTGACAATAAGTTTCGATGTGAAAAACTATAGTGGATAGTAAAATTCCTATACGTTGTAAAATTAATCAATTAAGATGTTGTATGTTCAAATGCAATACAAAAATATTGTTTTGAACATTTTTAAATTTTTTTTATAAAATATTTCTCAATATTGTTCAACACTTGTTTTTTCTACAAAAATAAAATTTCAAATGTTAAAATAAACCGAAAATCTTGAGAATTATTATCATTATTAATGTTATTTAAATAAAAATAAATAAATTTTTAATGAGTCTAAAATAAATTTTAAAATAATTATAAATTATTTGAAATTGAAAAATAATTCCAATGTTATTTTTTATAAGTAGATTTGTATGAATAAAAATAAACCTTAAAATACATTTAATCAGATTTTTATATGTAGGTAGGTATACATTATTTGATACGCAGAATAATTTTATTTTCTTCAAGAATTATTTTAATATTAATTTTTTTGGTAAATCATTTTCAATTTAGATATTCAGAGAAAATAATAATATATTTAAATATACTCAAATATCAAATTTGAACTTTGAATTTGTTGTTTTTTTTTTGTTTTTGTAAGGATAAAATCAAGGATACAACTTATATTAAGATTAAATTGAAAATTAGAATTTTGTTAAAGTAATTTAAATTTTTTTTTTTATTTATATATTTTTATAGATAATTTTCAATAGTCAATTTAATTCTTCTTATATAAAATTTTTCAATATATAATTTTGAAATTATCAACTTTTACTTTAATTGAATTCAATTATTTTGAAATTTACTTCAAGGAAGTTTTTGGATAATAATTTTATTGTAGCAATAGAAGTTTGGGAAAGATATACAGGATGAACTACCATAGTCTAATTTGTATGTAGAGGATGTAAAATATTCAATAATTTTACATTAAAAATATCCCAATTGATTATAGTTAAGTAATGGATTAAAAATAAGGAGATATAAAGCAGAACACCTATATTTTCAATACCTACCATTTACAATCAAAACACTAATGCCCTAACTATAATGATATAGAACTATACGCATGCAAATGTCAAATTGCTTACCGAAGCTGACATTGACAGTTGTCAAATCATATGTTGACCCATAATTACATAGTAACTTAATAAATTATTTCTTAGAAAAACAACAACAAAAGAAATTGCGTATGCCAAATTTGGTTTAGATGGAATTTAACATAAGCAATATTTGTTTAATAGAAATTTAATGAATTGTCAGATTCAACTTAAATGTCGCATAAATTGAGTGTGATCATTTACATGCATTTCCATATACAGAATATCACATATGTCATGACATGTAGTTTTATGTCATTATTGTTAGCGCATAATATTGTACAACAGACAGCACTTCTGAATCACCAGATATCTGTGCATGTGACGAAAAACTCACTTGTTGCAGACTTCGCCACTTGGGGATAGCGCTCCCCGAACAATGGGAAGAATACAATTGAAGAATTTTCAAAAATGAAATAAAAATATATATATTAAATCAAAACCCAATAAATCAAAATCAATAGCAAATAATAAAGTATGTTATAATTATAATAATATAATGGTAATAATAATGATTTATGATAAAAATTGTGTGGAAACAATATTGTTGTTGTAATTCTGTTAGCAGGTGTGAAAAAAAATTAAAGACTTATAATGTAATAATTAACAAAAAAAAAAGATTAAGAAAAAAAAACAGGAAAAAATGAAACTATTTAACTTGGCCATCATAAATTTATCTACAAATTTGTTTTTTTTTTTATATATATTCATTTTTTATTAATTTTATATAATTTTCCTTTTCGTCTTCTTAATAAAAACTCGTTAGCTTATTTAAATTAAATTGAATTATATACAAAAAACAATAAGATCAGACAGCTTGAACCTAAGCTATGATCAATAAAACTAAATTTAATTATCTATTACGTATTTGATATACATTAATTATAAAACAAAATGTATTATTGAAAATAAAGAATATCCTTTGTGTGATCACAAAATCAGGTATCCTTAAGGACTCATAGGACTAACTAGCACTAACAATCACAATAAGCCAATTTGCGGTTGCGGTGATATTAGAGGTTCGGTGATACAGATTCCCTCCCGAAATCATACAATTTACAATCTACATCACCAGATTTATAAAGTGGGGGATATTTTAAATAGCTAAGATATCAGTTATCAGTTATCAGTTATCACATACGATGATGCATAAATCCATTAATTACGGTAAAAAATTCAAAGAGTTAAATAAAAAACGTGGTATAATAATAATAATTCTTTCTTTCTTACATTTTTTTAAAAACTTATAGTTACACTTTATATTCATTTATATTCATTTTTAGGCAATATAAAAGTTTATAATTAATAATAGTATATTAGTGTTTAGCTTATCAGAATGTCATGCAAGGAGAAAACATTTGCTTGTCTTAAGTATTTCTGAATCCTGAAACATGAAAATTTTTCATTATCATTTCATTTCCTAATTTGATTATTGATCATTTGAATTTCTGATTATGACGAAAATGTTAAATTCCATGAATTAGTTGAAACAATTATATTAATGTACTATGTATTTAATTACAATGTTAAAAAATTACTAAAACATAATTTTAAATATTTTTGAGCTAATTACTGATAGGATCCAGACAAACTTAGTTCATCGTAGTTATTTTTAACTCATTTTATTTATTATTTTTATTATCCTTATTTAGTTAAATACAAAAATTTTTTTCATAAAAAATTTTATACAAAATATTTTTCTTTATACTTTAACATTTTAACGACTAAGAAAACCTAAACAATTTTTTTCCCCCGAATTCTAAAAATATAATTTTCTTTAAATTATTAATGAGAACATAAACTTTCAAAATTAATTCAAAATTTCTTATTTAGATATTTTTGTTTTCTTTTTGTTATTCAATAGAAAAAATTTACTACTTTTCATGGATCTCATGAATTTCAATAGAAATTAATTTTCCAAAAAGTAATTACTCTTCAATATTCCTAGAATGTATATGTATGGATTCGTAGATTATATATAAAAATATGTATGTATATGTTTTAGTTAAAATGTCATTGTTTTCAGACAATTTGACAGATAATAGACATACTTACGCAATTTTGTATTATGTACATATTCGCGTACATACATATGTATATGCATATGTAATGTATAATGATCACAACATTTCATTATATTAAATTATATTTATTATGAACTCTCACATTTTGTGTGTTTATATGCCTCCTCTACCTTACAAAATAGACTTTGACTATTAATAATCCTAGGATTTGTATGTAGCTAATCAAAATTCACAAATCAAACAAAAATTCTTGAATACAATCACGTATTTCTAAACAAATTGTTGTGTGTGTTTACTTTACAAAGGAATCAGTAATAAAGAAAATTAGGAGTCATAAAACGAATTGATTATATATAAAGTAATTATTATGAATAAAAGCCATTGAGATTCGATTTCTTAATGAATGAAATGAAATCAATAAATAAAATTAAAATGGTCTAATAATTTTTTGGTGAAGAAACAAAAGATGGTTAATTCTGTAATTTTCTGTTAAAATATTCTCTCAAAAGGTACAATTCAATGAGAGGTTTGTGGTAGGTATATGACTCTGGGAAATTTTTGATTTGTTCCAAAAACTAAATAATTTTTTATATCAATTTGGGAATTTCATTGATTTATATTTAATGTAATTATAGTCTAGTAAGAATAGGTGCAAGAATACTGTGCAACTAAATAACTTGTTAAAAGCTTAACAAACCAAAGCGATGGGGAAAAATATCTCTTGGATTTATTCTGGAGTATAAATGAAGTAATAATTTTTTAGTAATAGTAAATTTGGTTTTAAATTGCTGAAAAACTCTCTAATGTAGTTTTCAGAGGTTTCGTTTTGAATTCGTTTGAATCATTTTTCAAAGGCAAGAATCAATTAGTTAAACTCAATGACACCTACAGTTCTTCTAACAATATAAATATGTACTCTTCAAGGCTCGGTTCTTAGTCCTATTCTTTTTCTCATTTTTATCAATTTTAAAGATAATTTGACTGTTTTTGCGGATGATTCCGTCTTTACTTATAATAGTAATACCCTTCTAAATATACCTTTATAAATCTTAATTTTGATTTAGATTTGATTAGTAAATGGTTTTTTTGTCATAACCTCGCTGTTAGTTACAAAACTACAAATCAACCTAAGCTGTAATATTCCACATAAATGCAAATTCTTCTATCAAGTTTAAGTATAAGTTTAAAATTTTTTATTCTCAATAAGTACAATAAAACAAAAATCTTAAAATTTATAATGTAATATACAGAAAACTTACTATAATAATAATTAAATAATTCAATTATGACTTAAAACTACAGAAAACTAATTTAATATTATTGTTAAATGTACAAAGAGAGAATAGTTAGAGGCATTTTTTATTGATAAAAATAGTTTCAGTCATCCTCCTAGTTGATCTAAATTTTCTGATAAATTATATGATACTAGTACACGGTATAAAGACTAATATAGCATATATATATAGTTTTAGACTAATATAGTTTTTATATCGTGATACAATAGTATTTGTTCTTATAACGACTCATTGGCTTGTGGCAAATAATGTTTTGAGCTTCAACTTGTTGAATCATTTAAATATCTGGATATTGTTCTTGACATTAAATTAAACTGGTCTAATCATTCAAGTAATTTGAAGAATTATTGTACTTAAGTTATAAAACCATCTAAGTCTGTATTGTTCAACTAAAGTTTTGAGAATGGTTTACTATGCAAACTCTTTAATTCAAAACTTCACTATGATATCACTTGCTTGGGAGGTGCTTATTTCAATAAATTTTTCCCACTTGTTGTTTCCCACTTCAGCTTTTCTTTATTTTATAACGTTGGAATCTTACCCCTTCCTTATTTGTCTTTGAAAGTATTTTTTATTAGGTGGGGGATATGTAAATCAGCGAGTTGTGTTAAATTATAATTTTACACTCAATAATTAGAATTGTTACCTCATACCGTCTATTTCGAAAATTTATATACTTCTTTGTTTCTTAGAATTTTTAATAATCTTCCTGAAAGCTTAAAATTGGAACATTTGCCTGTTCATCCTTTTCTAAAAAACTTAAAATTTGGTTCGTTCAATTTGGCAATTCTCGAATTGAATTATTTAATAACTAACTTTATTTTTCATTATATTTCCGGGTTAATTTATTCTAATTTTCGATTTTACTTTGACTCGTGATTAATCCGAGAAGATGTTCAATTTCTTTGAGACTTTTACTTTCTTTCCAACTTCTTTCTTTCTATTTTTAGTATACTTATTTGTTTGTTAAATTTAATTTTTTGTATTTACATAATTAGAATCTGCCAAATTTATGTTACTTTAAAAAAAAAAATGTTTGTGAAATTTAAAATTGACAATTATTGTCATAAACATAGTATCTGTTTTTTATTGCTTATATATGCCATCTGTCATCTGTCATCTGTTATATGTGTCATTTGCCCATCATTTCATAATGATTGTCATGTCATTCAAGTGTTAAATTTAGATGGCGCCATAGAACTTTTTACTTTTATTATGTCTTAATTAATTTAATTTTACAATTTAAATTTTACAGTAGAACGCTGCTATGATTGTAAAAATATAAAATTATTGTAAGTTTATATTATATAGTTAGATTTTGTTTTCATTAAAAACATTATTTGAATTTAGTATTTCTATATTAATTTAATTTGAAATTATCTTTTTGACTAACTTGTATTATAACTAGGGGCCCCTGTTGAGTAATTATATTTCAAGTTGAAGTCAAATTTAAAGTTTTTAAAAAAACAGTAATTTACGTACTGACATAGACTTCGCACGATATAGCAGAAACGACTCGTGATTAATAAAAAGTTTTGTGGTTAGTAAGTTTATTTACTAAGTAAGTTATTTACTAAGTAAGTTTTGTGGTTTGTAAGTTTATACACGTCCCTCATATACTGCTTCGTTTCCGATATATTCCCTATAGTAAGTGGCATTTAGTGGATAAAATTATTAAAAATAAAAAATTTTGTCATTAAAGAGGTATGTATATATATACCTACATAATACATAATTTTAATAAAAACTATATTATTACTACAAATAACCAAAATTTAGAAACAGTTACTTAAAAAGATAAAAATGAAAAACTCAATTGTTTTTTTGTTTTTATATTTTTTATTTTAGATGAATTTGTTTTTTTGTTTTTTTCGGCATATGTACATAGATTCATTTGCAAGTACATAATGTATATTATAATAACTGATTTGTTCTCTTTTGTTTATTATTTTAATAAGTTCTCACATATGCATAATGTATTTGCTGAATAATAAAATCATATGAGTTAAAAATTTTCAACTATGTGCGCATTTTTGTTTTATATTCAACTTATTTATTATATTAGAAGTTCATTAAGGAGTAGGAGAATCGAAATAAAATGAAAAGGGGTCTACTGCGGAGGACCCTAAATGCTTGTCAATTATAATAATTGAATACAATAGAATGTCTAAGAATATTGATTATTTAGAATTATTGAGGTCTTAGGATAATATATGTTTAAATTCCCAATGATGGCAAATGAGATGTCATTAAAATGATCGAGTAAATAAGCCTTAGGGAATTGAAAATTTTACAACTTATACAAATATTCTGTTTATATGGAATGAAGGCAGAAATGTTAGAATTTGTGTTAACAGAATGGTAGTAGAATGCTAGTTTATTAATATTATAAGTATTACATTATTTAAATAATATTTGAATTTGAAACAAATAAATTATTTTAATAATAAATAAATAAAAATCAACGCTATAATTGTTAATTCGATACTAAGGGCCTCTGACTACTTCCTTGAAAATACAAGCTTCCAAATAGCCACAATTAATAATTTCAAAAGTCTCCTCGTCACATGGTAGCTTAGCTATAGCACTGAACTGATTGGGATGGTCTGAATAATTTTTAAAATAAAAAAAAAAAAATATTGATTCATTGTTTGAAATTTTCATTAATCAACGAGTAACGATTTTCAAATGGATAAATTTTAATTCTCAAATAAAACCGATAGTCTTTAAATGAATCACAGAAAGATGTAATTTTTCCATAATCAGTAGTATTTCAATTATCTAAACCAATTTGTGTCTTTTCACAAAACTTCTGTTTTAAAAATAACCAATTCATTTTCATTTAATTTTTAATTTAATTTTTTTTTTTAATCACGAATTCATTTATTTTCTTAAAATGGCTCAGCTCGAACAGAAAGAAAAGAAGTATGTATATAGAAAATTAGAAATGGCATTTTTTTTTGTTTTTGTTTTTATATTGAATTGTTTCTGTCGTAATATTTCAAATGCAAAATTGTTATCCAGAACAGAATAATGAGAATATGTACTATGTGGATAGTGACAAAACCAATGGAATTCCTAAAAAAAATTATGTTCTTAAACTTTTCTGCAAAAATTCTACTAACTTTAAAAAATATTTTTTATCTTTTTTCATTCTATTCATTTGAATGCATTGAAATTGCACCACAAACAAAAAAAATTTATTGTAGTGTAAAAATTTCTATGGTTGACCTCGTAAATTAATTCTTCGTAGAAATTTATGTTATTTGTTTTAATATGTTTAATTTTTTTTATTTTGAGTAAAGTTCAATGCTGAATTTATTTTTGTTATAGTTAAAAAACTAAAGTTTTATCAATTAATGAAATTGCATAACTTTTTCATATCCTTTTCATTAAAAAAAAAAAAAATTTTTTCTGCATAAGGATATAATATGTAAATTTTTTAGTTGACTTTTGATTAATTTAATATTTTAAAAAGCCTTATCACAAATTCATTTCCGCTTTTACAATTTAATGAAGTAAAGCAAATTGAAAGTGATATTTTTCTATTAATAAAATATCATTCAATAGTTGTACCTGCCAATTATAGGATTATATTTTAGAAAAACAAATATATCTTTTTTGTTTTGTTTTAAGGTTGGTGATCTCTTAAAGGCTTTTTTAAAATAAAATAGTATTGTAAATTTGAAAAATTGTAATTATTGAATTTTAACCGAAGAACTTAAAAATTATTTAAGATAACTAGTAAAAAATCATGCGCTCAACGTCTACGTTTACTTTTTTACTACTTTTTTTTTTTATTTATCTCTATGATTGTCTATAATAATAATATGCAAAAGGCATATTAAAGATAACAAGTAAAAATTTGTGAAAATGTACAGATGGCTTGTGAGGGATGATTCTACTTAATCGACCCCTTATATCAAAGATTAATACTAATTTTAATATTAAATATGATTCTGCAGTTACTTACAAAAAAGAAAAAAGAAAACAATAAAAGAAATATAATATGAATTTTATTTTAGTTTAGGAATCTACTTAAAAGATAATGAGGCCTGAGGCGTTTTAGTTTTCTTGTATGGACGGTATTCAGCAGGTCAGCTGCCAGTTGGTTTCGATCGAGCTGCATGCATTCGTGGTATCTTATACTGGTCTTTGTCACCACCTCTTTCACGGAGCATATGTTTAGACCCTTTCTTATATTTGAATTGCTGACGTGACAATTGCATGAAGAGCTTTGGCTTGAAACCTTCCAAGGATTTCGATGTTTAGAATTGATAGCTGTACCCCAGAACTCAATTCCATATATCCTGATGGGCTTTAAGATTGCCTTATACAGCAAAACTTTGCTCCCAAATAAAACGCATGAACGACGCCCCATAAGACAATGCATATTCCTGAACTTAGTTCATAACTGCTTATTTTTATTGAAAATGTGTTTTTGCCACTATAGTCTACGGTCCAGATGCAAGTCTAAGTACTTTATCGAATATTCCTGCGGTAAGACTTTGTTGTTTAGGGTTACTGGCGGACATGTGCTTCTTCTTAGGATTACTGGCTGACACGTTAACTACTTAAACAACTATCTTTTTCCGGACTACATAACTAAGCATACGTATATCAAGTTGCTTAGTTCTTTGTTTTATTTGAATAGTTTTAATTTTCCATGGAAGTTGTCGGGCACTAAGGTTCCATTCGCAATACCAATTATAAAGTTTCATTATTTGATTGAAGTATAATATTTTTTTTCAGACAACAGGAAGTTATCGAGAAAAAAAGGGCCATATTGAAGAAAAAACTATTCATATATATATAATTTTGTAGTATTCTTGTGACTTATTGTGACTAAAGGCTTATTATTTGTTCATTAGCTTTGAGACTTTAGTCATTAAATCTTATTTATAATTCAATTTAGACTCTTGGTTTTAGCTATTTTAGTTTCGTAACAAAGTTTTGAAATTGTTAAACATGCCTTATATTTCGATATTGATGTCATATTGAGAAAATTAGGTTTATCTTGTACGAGTATTATGTTGTTTTTTTATAAATAATCTAAAGATAATACGATAAAGAAATATTACGAATTACTTTTTTTTTTTTTTAAATTTTATTAATTTTTAATTAGTATTTTATTAGGTTGTAAAGTGATGGAATACTTTGAATATGGAACTATTTTTAACATTTTCATAATTGAATATAATCTTCCAATTTTTTTTATTTTTTTTTCGTATTTTCCTATGAAATAATAAAATTTTTCTCTGAAAGAGACATTCAGTAGTTTGTATATTTTTTATATGTACGCAACATATAATGGTTAGTGAATGAAAGAATGCAATGGTTAACCCTCCATCATTATGATCACATTACACTACATTGTACTGCTGGACACTTACTACGTTGTTCCTATTGCAGCTACCCAGAACGCTGTGGCACTTAAAACGACTCATTCAACTTGTAGCTAACAAGTTGTTTGCTAGTCTGTTTCGATGTATTTGTATAAATGTCAAAGTATTGTTGTTATTTGGCTTGGTACGACTCAATTAGAAAATGACTTCATACTCTAGCTAGGCTTATAATCTAAATTAAATGCAAATGAAAAGTACAATATAAATTATTAAATTTTTACATGTAATTGTAACAATAGAAAACTTTTGTTTTTGCTGATGGTTGAGTTGTGTATCCAGAGCTAAGTTCAGATTATTTATTTTAACTGTGTCCGACTATTTTTTTATTTGTGAAATTTCTTATGAATGGAATTATTTTACTTTATGAATTGTTTCGACGTTAGCCGTAACCGTTAGCAGTGCCATTTAATTCATTCATTCACTTCGATGTTTACATTATTTTATATACAATTTTTTTGCATTTAATTTTACAAACATCAGATTTTACACTGATAAATCCGCACAAATTTATCCATACAAATT
Source organism: Argyra leucocephala (assembly GCA_963942445.1). Lineage (NCBI taxonomy): Eukaryota > Metazoa > Arthropoda > Insecta > Diptera > Dolichopodidae > Argyra > Argyra leucocephala. Next base: position 92,968,824 of record OZ012677.1, read on the forward strand.
ATTTTCATTCGTAATTCTAAACTTTTAAAATTACAATTTTGACAGGTAAATTGGAAAACCTTGTTAAAAATGTATAGTTTAAATTAGCTAGAAATGGTGTGTAACCAATCGTTTGTAAATCAATACTGCGACTATTATTGAAATATAAAAACTACTAGGGGCCCCTGTTGAGTAATTATATTTCAAGTTTAAGTCAAATATAAAGTTTTTAAAAAAACCGTAATTAACGTACTGACATAGACTTCGCACGATATAGCAGAAACCACTCGTAAAAAAAGTTTTGTGGTTAGTAAGTTTTATTTAGGACACTTAAATACACATCCCTCATATACTGCTTCGTTTCCGATATATTCCCTATAGTAAGTGGCATTTAGTGATAAAATTACTAAAAATAAAAAATGTCATCAAAGAGGTACGTATATATATACCTACATAATACATAATTCTAATAAAAACTATATTATTACTACAAATAACCAAAATTTAGAAACAGTTACTTAAAAAGATAAAAATGAAGAATTCAAGTGATTTGTTTTTTTGTTGTTTTTATATTTTTTATTTGAGATGAATTTTTTTCTTTGTTTTTATTTGGCATATGTAGATAGATTCATTTGCGAGTATATAACGTAAATATAATAACTTATTTGTTTGCTTCTGTTTATTATTTTAATAAGATCTCACTTATGCATAATGTATTTGCTGAATAATGAGATCATATGAGTACAAAATTTTCAACTGTGTGCGCATTTTTCTTTTATATATACATCTTATATATTATATCACATCTCAGAAGTTCACTAAGGAGTAGCAGAATCGAAATAAAATGAAAAGGTGTCTACTGCGCAGTACCTTAAATGCTTGTCAATTATAATTATAGATAACACTCTTGCGCACTCTTATAACACTAAGTTTTTAGCAAGAGTAAGATAGTTCTCTATTTTTAGGGTAGCTAATAATAATTTTATGGAGTTTATATTTTTTCATGAGTAAGGGAGATAGATATTAGTTACATATTTTTATATTTGTATGCAAATGATTTGTAATATAAAAGGTGTCTTACTAATTAAGAATAATTCTTTTAATATTTATAATTATTTTGAACAAAAGATAAAATTTAGCTGGGAAAAAAATATCATTGACATTTATTATAATAATACTTTGAAAAAATACATTACCCTTCAAAAATAACCAATTTTTAAATAAATAGAAGAAAATATATTTTTAAATTGCATCTTTAAAATGTTAAGTAATGTACGTGAATTAATGCATAACATCAAATTCGATATTTAAATAATTATTCTTTTAAGTAAAAATAATATGAGAAAATATTTGAGTAAATAATAATTGAGAAAATAGTGCAAAATAAAGCTTTTCAGTTTTTGTTTATTTAAAAAAAATTTACCATGTTTGTAAAAATAATGGCCTTATAAATTGTAGCATCATATGAATACAGTATAATAATAACCCTGCTACTGCTATTCTAGCAATTCTATTCTTATAACAACACTCTAACTCTTGTTATAGGATTACGCACTTTTAAATTTATAACAACATTGCTTTAGCACTTGCTGAAAATCCCATTATAACAATTTCTGCAATTACAATATAGGAACGTTCTTATAGCAATATTAATCACATTATTCCCATAAAAACATTATTGTAACACTTTTAGTGCTTATCGGGACTCATAAAGGAGTCTTATAGAACTAATTTTGCTTTTATAACAATAAAATGTTACGTGGGATGTATAAAGCAAGTATAAAGGATAGTTCTCGTTATGTATTGTACGGCACTTCTAATTCAATAATTTGTAATAAAGAATATTCATCATCTTGTTTCATACGGTATATTTAATTTCAAAATGGTAATTCAAGTATTTCCACATAATATTTGGGAAATAAGTAGATTTGAAGCTTTTAGCCATGCCGGGAGAATGTAAAATCTTTAAGAAGTCTTCATACTATCAACTCATCTAATATAATATTGTTTGAACATTATGAAAATAATTAATTGATCGTGTTTATTTTCTAAACATTCATTGGCCACAGATTATTTATAAAAGAACACTGTGGCGAAAAAAGAACTAAAAACAAATAGACTGGGATATCCGACAGAGGAAATGGCGTTGAATCGGGAATACTCTGATGAGGAAATCGAAAAAAAAACATACTCAGAAGCATGAAACAGACATGGAGAAAAACAGTCTTAGCCGAAGCAAGTATCCAACAAAGAATGTGGCCACAATTATTTAGTATAGTATATGAAGAGGTTAATCGCAAATAGGAGCCAATGGAAAGATTTTATTTCCACCCTATGTTCCATAGATACGGTTACAGGACAATAATGATTTTTTTAAAAATGTATACTCGTTAAAGAGGGTGTTACAAACGGAGATTAAAACAATTATAGCTTTATGGTTACAAAGTATGTCGTACCTTTTTAAACGGTAAATAATTCAGATTTTGTGTTTATTTTTGTTTTTTAATCATAGTAGGTTTTTTCAACTCTTTTTGATTACTCAGCCTTGGAAAACTTTTTTTTACTGTTATTGAAAGTTACTATAATTTTGAGAATGAGCTGAAAGGAATCAGCATTTTTTTGCAACTCATATTAAATTTGATTTTGTTAGCTATAATTTTTTTTATTTCTCTTATTTTGTTTTATATTATGTACTTATATACAAAACTATATAACAATTTTATTAATTGAATTGAAATTGATTGAATACAGGAAGTTTACCTTTTCAAATACAAGTAAATTGCATATACAGATACAAACATGTACGTATTCAATTAAAAATATTATGTAAGTAAAAGTAATTGAATTTATTTAGTTTTATCTGATGTGTTTTTAAAAAATAAAAATGTATGAGTATTAATAGAACTGAATTAATTTATTTTTATTATCTACATATTATAGAGAAAAATAAATATATCAGTTAAAAAATAAATTATCAATAATTAACTGTAGAATTATTTGGGGGATGTGTGCTTTGAAAAAGAGAACATTAATCCGTCCGTTAATTTGAAACATCTTTAAGTTCAGACATAAGAATAAATTATTATTCAGATTCTGGGTTATATAACACCATTAGTTTTTACTCTCTGAAGATGAAAATATTTTAAAATACCCTAAGAGATCTAACATCAATTTAATGGAGTAGAAGTAAATTCACCCATTAAAGTTAGCTCTTCTAAACTAATACATTTTTTTTTATGTGATAAATCCAGTGATTAACCACTAAAGATTTAGGCGTATAAGTGGTAAAAAACTGTGTCCTAGTTGTATTAGCTCGAAAAGTTGTATTGTTTGTAGTCTTCTGATCCGACCTTGATTGATAAGGAGTGCTGCACAGCTTCGGAATTAGGTGATGATCAAGACGATCATCATGCTTTACTTCAAGACTCTTTCCTTCATCTGATACTCTTATATACTTTTAGTATTCTAGGATCTTTATATAATTAATTCTATAACATAACATTGTGGCAATTTTTAAGTTTCTCTAAGTATTATTTTAAAAGCTTGAATACTGTTTGTGTATACTTGCAACAGAATCATACAGAAATGAGAATTAAGTCTCAAGGGAAACAAAATAGATTTTCATCGGGGTGAATTTATTCTTAAACAACCCTTTGAATTCAAAGCACTACTAATTCTTACTTTTTTGGGGTTTGGAAAGGCCCTTGATAAAGTTAATCATCATCATCATAATCTTATAGCGCTACAACTCTGGGTGAGCTTTGTCTTTCATCACTATGCTCCTCCAAAAAGGTCGATCTTTTGCCACTTGTCTCCAATTTGCGATTTGAGCATCATTTTTCACGTTGTCCACCCATCTGCTTCTTGGTCTTCCTCTACCACGACTACTATCGGGCTTTCTATTCAGCACCACTGCTTGTTTTCGACTTTCGTGCATTCGACTAACGTGGCCCATTTTAGTCTTTGACCTTTGCAAACCGTACAATGTCCTCACTATCGATCATATAACCTCGATGTTGCTTCTGATTACATATTCTCCATTCTGTAATCTTTTTGGACCAAGTATTTTTCGGAGAATTTTTCTTTCAAATATGCGCAAGCTATTTTCCTCGGCCACGTTCACAGTCCATACCTGGCATCCATACGTCACTATTGGTCGTATGAAAGTTTATATATCGTCATTTGGGCTTTCTTGATATTAGTGTTGATTGAAGCTACTTTCTGTTTGCATAGTAGCATCTATTTCTGGACTGAATTCTATTATGAATACAGCATTGCATACCATTATCACTTCTTATTGTTACTCCGAGGTATGTAAAGCTTGTAACTTTTTCAAAGTTGTACTCTCCAAATGCTATATTCTGATTACTTCTTATTTGTTCATTTCTTGACATTTTTAGATATTTTGTTTTGTCTTCGTTGATATTTAAGCCTACTTTTTTTGTCTCGGTTTCTAATTGTATACAAATACTTCAGCCATATATCTGTAATCTTTTGCCATGAGTAAGTATATGCCATGATAAAGTAAATAGCAAGTATATTTGAAAACCGCTTACAAGAAGTGACATTCTAGAAAACATTGTAGCCATAATCAAAGAATCCTACCAGGATGCAAGATAAAAGTGTTAAGACACCCGACTAATTACTTTGAAGTGGTATAATGACTATTACTGTGCAAGAGCCACGGCATTGTATATATAATACTCGAAAAAGTGCATATATCTAAACGTATATATGCCTCTGGGCCATCCAAAATATTCATTGGTCACAAAAAAATTTAAACACTGTTTTTTGGCACAAAAAGAATGTGAAATTAATAGAGATGGAAATCAGAGAAAATGAACAGCAGTATCAGGAAATAATGTTTTGAATGGAATCACGTCGGAAGACGAATAAAAATGTGATGGTCAACATTATTAGCTAAAATTTATTTTCGTTTTATGCCCCATGGTTCGGGTTCAAGTCAATGATGATGAGGAATTATAGATTCGATTTGGAATCTAACGGCATTATATTTGTCGTCTAATGCTCATTACTCATTGCGCAGGTTCTAATATTTTCATTAATTTTTAGAATTAACTTGTACAGCTTTTATTTCTTTTGTCTTAAATTTGCTCTAAATGTTTAATATGGTTTGTCTACCTCAGACAAATTAGCGAAATAACCTGCAAAAAACATGATAATTGCGATAGGTTCAAAATGTTAAAGTAACATTTAATTATATTTTATACGTTTTGGAAGATACGAGTCTTGATATTTGTGTTCAAATATTATAGGAATCAAAGCTGATAATGTTGAAAAATATAAAAATTACAAAAACTAAAATAAAGTCAATTTAAATTACGATTGCATTTTTTACTAAATTTTAATTTTTCGAGTTGAAGTTTTCGGAATTCAAGGCATGAGTATTGAACATATTAAGTAATATGTAAAAAATTACATAATATATAGACGTATATATAAATCTATCTCTTTCCATTATATTTTATAGGAATATATTTATTATGTATATATATTCAGGTATATTACGAGAAGAGAAATTTTAATTATTTATATAATGTAAATGTAGAAATAATCCTATTATAATGTGGTTAAATATTATATAATAGAATAAAATAAAATAAAATAAAACAAGTGACAATTATTTATCGGTTAATTTAATACATAGTTTATACAGTTTTATTTTTTCTATAGAATATTATGGATGTGTGTTTTTCTATGTACATATGTATATATTTTAAAAATAAAATAATTTTATTTTTAATCAATATTATTGTATACCTATTACATATTGACTATTATTTGAATTGAATTAATTATAACTTTTATTTTATTATTAAAAATATTTTTGGTTTTTGCTCTTTTTAGTTTGTTCTTGATTTTTTTTTTATCTTATTTTATTCAAATATTTAAATGAATCTAATTATTTCCTCATTTATATAAAATCGAGAGTATTGGCAGTTAATTAAAATAATTCTGTTGATGAAACTTGGAAATTATCATACATTTTGAATTAATGATATTGACTTTGCTTATATTTATTTTTATTTTAAAACTTTAAGTTTAGTTATGTCATATGGACTCCAACTCTTTCTATTCTCTAAAATATTCACTATATTCATTGTGATCCATTTTTTGACAATATAATTTTCGAAATTACAAAAGATTCATAACAAAATGCTGTTCGTAAAATTTTCGTTTTATTTATTTTACTATATTATATATAGTTGTTAGTGATTCTAATCTAATAAGGGACATAATTTGATAGTTTAGAAAAAGTAGAGTTAGAATCTAGCGATTTTAGCTTATATAAATATTTAAGCTAATGTCCATACAGTTTTTTGTTCGGTCGTGCCTAGTTACAGGCTTAAGAATAGCCTTATAAAAATGACGTTATGAAGTAAATTCATCCCTGAATTATTATTTATGAGCTAGTACCTAGATATGCTTAAATTTATCATTTTAGTTTCTAATATTTTTGCAATAATGAGATTTTTTGCTTATGTTTTCTTTAATTATCTGTGTTCACTTACAATTTTGTTAATTCAAAAATAGTTACAAATTAATTCAATATAATATATAAATTCAATAACAATTTTAAAGTTGTAATTTTGACACACATTGTACATAAGATTTTTAAGACCGTTGCCGAAGCTGTCTGGTCTTATAATTTATTAATAATATAAAAATTCAATTGTTTGACAATTTCAATTAAGTACATCAGGACTGAACGTTATATTAAATGTCTTAGTAAGCATTTTGTTTAATAACGAAAGAAATAGTATCCGTCACTTCCAAAATGCAGTAAAAACTTAAAATTTACAATGTAGCATTTTCCAAAATAAATAAAAAATAAATAAATAAAGTTACCAGAATTAATTAAATTATAGGTTAGAATAATGTAAAATAGAAAATATGTTAATAAAATATATTTTTCCGCCGAAAATATGTGCTGACGTATGAAGATTTGGCAATATTAATTTTTATGTAACGAAAGATAAACAAAAAGTCATATTAGTACCGATTTATATTACAAAAAAACAAAATTATAATTCAAACGCCAAAATGTGTGTGTGTGTTTATATTGTCAAAATGGTATTCAAATGTAGCAAAAGATTTAATATTTTACATTTGTGAACTAATCTTTTGTTCTGAATTTTTTCGAGAGTTTTGGGCAATTGTTTCTATTGTTGTTTGTTCTTCAAATATTGACAGTTAATCAAAAAAATTAAAACAACAAAGTTTAAAAAAGATCAAAAAAAGTGTTCATTCAATTTTTCTGTTCTAAGTTTTTCTAAAGTGCTTGACATGTAATTGTTATTGTCAAAAACTGTTCTATCTGATTCTGTTCTAGATCTACTATACAAACTAAATAAAGTGTATTCGTTCTCAAATATTCTATACTGTATTTAATATGTATTTCATGTTAAAGTTCGGGATATCGTATAGTTTACTCAGAACAAGAAATATTAAAACTACCCCGTTAATTTTAAAATTTCCAAAAAAAATTTAAATTAAAATCTCAATGGAATAAATTTTAATAAAAACAAAAGTACCCTAAAAACGTAAATTTCTAAATTTTATCAAATCTTTAGAAATTATGCCCATAATAATAGTATAAATTTGTTCACCACTTAAAATTTCCACAGGTTAACTTTGTTGTGTGAACAATAATTATTCTAATCAATTATTATTGAAAATTGTGTCTAAAAATATTTTTTTACAAATTTAACAAAACAAAAGAAAAACAACAAAAATTTAAAGGAAAAAAACATTTCAATAAACTTTTCTAAAATATTTTTTTTTTTATATTTTTTTTTTTTTGTTAACCGAAACATATTTCTGGCATCAAATTCTCACTAATTTACGGGCAATGTAAAATCTACATTGTGTTTTTAACTTTGTACATATATAAAAAAAAAAATAAAAAAAAAATTTACTAATTTTTAAAATTTATTTGACTGCTTTAAGTCAACATTATGTTTTTGTTTTTCTGTTTTTGTTTTTTTACAACATTGTGAATTTTTAGAGAAAAATAGAGAGAAAGAGAAGAAAAACAAAAGTAAAAACATTTTATATAAAATGTTATTGTATTCTGGCAATTGCCAAATCTATTGAGAACACTGCTGCACAGGGAGGAATATTATTTAAAATATAGGAAAAGCAGATTGAAAAAGCGTCAATTGGCTTACAAAAAATTTTTTACTTTAATTTTTACCATCGTTATTAAAATTTGTCTAATAAAATATACCGGTGAGTGAAAATTATTATACCTGACACACAACTCTAATATATAAATACCCTAAAATACCATATATCTTTCTTGGTATATTTGGGTAGAAAAATAGAAATTGAAAAGGACGAGAACTTTTGATTTAATAATAAACTCGTTAAAGGATATTGTCGTTGTAATCGTTCTCGACTTTTAATTTGTTATTGTTGTTGTTGTGGTTGTTTCTAAAATATTATTTTTATAAATATAATATGAACTCTAGATTTTATGTTTGTTGTGTGTGTGTATGAATGTGTTAATGAATATGAGGATGTGTACATTTCGTTTCGCTCGACAGTCACAGCACAGTACCTTTGTTTCAACACGTATTTCCAATTTTGTAATATTTTTTTGCAATAAAAATACTTCACCTCTTCACCATTCTTTTTTGTTTCACAACTTTTGTTTTGTGTTTATGGTTTTTGTTATGAAAAAACATGCTCTGAATTTTTATATAGGAAGCAAAAAAAAAAAAAAATAACAAAAAAGAACAAAAGAAATAACAGAAATTATTGATGCGTGAGAGAGAAAAGAAAAATTGAATTTGGAAAACAAGAAAATAAGAGAGTGGTGGTGGTGATGGGGTGGTGTAAAATGTTTATAGAAAAGTAGAAAGAAAAAGAGTAACAAAGGTCACATAGAAATCAATAACTAGGTTTTATTCGAATTCGTGTATAACTGTAACATAGCGGAAGATGTATTGTATTATATTCTTACTTACATATGTATATTTAAAAATAAATATGTAAATTTGTACGCAACAAAAGGATATTATTGTTTACGCGCATTTTATATATGAGAGTTAGTGCAAGTGTGGGTGAATATTAACGTATCTAAATGTAAATATTAATTTTTCTTTATACATATTTATATATATATATATATATGTATATATATATATGAAATTTATTAGAAATTGATGAGAAATTTGTAAAGAGTAGAAGAAGATGGAAATTTGATAAAAATAACTGTAAATAGAAAATGAAGGTAAATTCATTGTAAAAACCAAAGTATTGAGCTAGAGCCTTTCTAATATAAAAATATAATATCTAATTTGTTAAATAAAATAAGTGTGTACATATTATTTAAGAGTAAAATATAAATTTATAAATAAATTTATGTGATTCTATTTTGGCAGTAGAGAAATTTATTGATATTAGAAAATAATTTTCTTTTCTTACTATTTTTTTTTTTTTCAATTATTTCTTGATCGAGGATAGAACTTTTATGTTGCTTTCATTCTGAGTAGTATACAGTTGAATATATTGATAATACCTTTACATGCTTTTTTAATGTAGTTTTTAAAATTAATTTCAAATATTACAATGAAGAATTTTGTGTTTTCAATTGTAATTTGAATTCAAGTTTAAAAATTTTTGTATGCATCCTTCCCGTTTCTATTTAAATGCTCTTATTTTAAATATCTCTAATATGTTTTTCCCAATAGATTTTTATATTGTATTTCTTAATTAAATACAAATAATTTTTTATAATACAACGGGTCAGGATTATTTATTTTAGAAAAAAAATATTAAATTCACGAAATATATTTTTCTATTAGGTATGCTTCTGATGTGGTGAGTGGCAGAGTAAATGAAAAAAGTTTTGCGTGTTTAAATATGTTGTTGAAATGTACTATTTTTCTTTTGATTTTGTTTATTAACATACTAAACATTTTATTAATCCATTCAAAAAACGGTATTTAGTAAGATATTAAGATATTCGTTTTTTTTTTGTTTATTTTTACTAATATTTAAATAGAATAAGGTGGGTCTATAAATTTCTGGTAGTAGCATATAACTTTACTTTCTGTTTATAATTTACTTAAATAAAATACGGGGTGGGGCACAAATACTGCTACAAAAACAAATGTGAATAATTATGCTATTTTTTCTTTATTGTTTTATATCAGGATTTTCATTAAATTTTTAACAAAGGATTAATTTTATAAAAATAATTTGTTTTAAATATCAGCAACCTTCATTAATGCAATATTACCCACGGCACATCACTCACTCTTTCTGTATATATAACCTCACTAAGTGGATGATTTGCAATGGCCCATATAATAATTTTGCTTATTTCCATTTTTTGTATGTTCTTGACAGTAACTTATGTATCACCTTTTCGTGCTTAATTAAGAACGGTACTGCAATTTTATACTATAATATATCTGCAATGTTTTCGATCATTTATTTGTCAAATTACTGGCTTATCAATTCATTAAATATGGAAAATTATACTGCAATTGTCAGGAACACTTCTTAAATATAATTTATACTAGGGGCCCCTGTTAAGTAATTATATTTCAAGTTGAAGTCAAATTTAAAGTTTTAAAAAAAAAACAGTAATTTACGTACTGACATAGACTTCGCACGATATAGCAGAAACCACTCGTGTTTAATAAAATGTTTTGTGGTTAGTAAGTTTTATTTCTTATTTAGGACACATAAATACACGTCTCTCATATACTGCTTCGTTTCCGATATATTCCCTATAGTAAGTGGCATTTAGTGTATAAAATTACTAAAAATAAAAAGTTTTGTCATTAAAGAGGTATGTATATATATACCTACATAATACATAATTTTAATAAAAACTATATTATTACTACAAATATCCAAAATTTAGAGACAGTTACTTAAAAAGATAAAAAGGAAGAATTCAAGTGATTTGTTTTTTTGTTGTTTTTATATTTGTTATTTTAGATGAATTTGTTTTTTTGTTTTTTTTTTTTGGCATATGTACATATATTCATTTGCAAGTAAATATATAAATTATAATAGCTGATTTGTTTGCTTTTGTTTATTATTTTAATAAGATTTCACATATGCATAATGTATTTGCTGAATAATAAGATCGCATGTGTACAAAATGTTCAACTGTGTGCGCATTTTTGTTTTATATATAATCTTATATATTATGTATATTAGAAGTTCATTAAGGAGTAAGAGAATCGAAATAAAATGAAAACCTTAAATGCTTGTCAATTATAATTATAGATTTACCAGGTTATACCCTATGTTATTTTTTTGTCATTTATTTTATCCCAATGACAAAGGGTACTGAATCAAGTCGAGAACCTCATAAAGCATTTTTTTTTGCCTCAACGGAAATCGAACCTGTGACCTTTCGGTTGAAAGACAGGCGCTCTACCTATTGCGCCACCCCAGCATGTAAACTATGTTTCGTCAATCTAATCCACAAACCAAAACAGTATTTTTTTAGAACTCTAGTTTGGATTTTGGTGACTTCTGGTTTGTATTTTAAATATCGATTTTATATGAAAATAAATTCAACTGTTTGTGCTTAATACGCAAAACATTCTTTCAGCAAACAACTATCAATATTTGTGTCCCAGCGCTGTATTAAACATAACATTAGACTCAATAGTCTACAAAACAAAATTACAGTAATTCCCAGTTGAATGTATAGCGTTATTCTTCAATAAATCTATACTTCTCAGTGGAAAATGTATTATTATGAACGTACTCTAAGCTTTCTAAATTTTCATCTTTAATGGAAAATAAAACAAAAACTGTTTTTCCCATTTATTTTTAAAAAAAATAAACATCGATAATTATCTACATATAAATTGCAACAACTGCTTTTAAGGTCTTCGATTTTGTTATACTATAATGTCATTTTATTTTTCCATCTTATTGTAACCCGAATAAAAGAAGATAATTAGAATACTAAAGGCTTTTGAAAAAAGGACATTTTAGATTTCAAAACAGAGAGAGGAAAAATTTTTAAAAAGAGTATTGTTTAGTAAAATTTTAAGGGAATTATTAGCCTCATGGAAGAAATGATAGATGGAAAGTTTGCTACCATACTAAGATATAAAATTTCTACGATGCAATTACAAGCAATATATTGGATTAGACATATGGGCTCATAATGCTAGAAATGTTTACTGAGTGATGGAAGCTGAAGAAAAACGACCAGGGTAAGCCACAGATATATGATTTTTTTTTTACTAGGATGTAAAAACTGGGGAAAACCAATTTGGACTATCATAACAATGAAATAAAATTAGGTATTAGGTAGGCCAACAATTTAGGTATTTCACTCATTGTGTAACTGGTTCAGCTTATAAATTATATACATACATATATAACAAAATAGTAAATTTAATGTGTATTTGAGTTCTGATACGGATTACTAAATCAAAAAAGTAAAGGTCAAAATTTTGTATATAAATTACACAAATCTTAATATTGATTGCCCATCGTTAATATTTCACATTTTTCCTTGAAATTGTCTTTCTTACAAATAAATAATTTTATTTTTATACATAAACATTTGATTTTTAGAAACGCTTCCGAACTTAAACAATTAAATTTCATTCTTCTTGTAAATACAAAGTAAAAAAGTTATTTTATATAATTTTCTTATTAAAATAAATTTTTTAAAATCAGTTTTATATTTATTTCTATACATTTAATGCATTGTCCAGGTGCTCCAACTATTAATATGATGAGTTTTGTTTATTTACAGTGCAATAAAATAATAGTTTAAAAAATCTAATCATCTTAAAAGCTAACATATTGTATGTGTACAAAGAAAATAATGTTTACTTACTATTTATGTACTTACCTACGAGCATTTCTTCCAACTCAAGATGTTGTGTTGTAAAAACAAAAACAAAAAAAAATATGTATAGTTTTTGAAATAAATATTTTTATTTAACATATAAATTCCATATACTTATAGTTCAGTTGGGTAGGAATAATAATGTATTTTTGTAATTTTTGAAATCCAATTGATATTTTTCAAAAATGAAGAAAAAAGTTTTATACAGATTCATATAGTGGGCAGATTTATCTGATTAGATTAACATTTTTCTATAACAATTGTTTTCTATCATAATAGACTAGGCGATATGATTCACATGAGTTCAATCGTGTTACTTGAGTAGCAAATTGGTATCATAATGGAGTTCAAATACGACCAATAAATCGAACCGGCAATACTTATATATTAATACAATTTAGTACAAATTTTTAAATGTCAGTTTCTCTACTCGGAATTGTTATTGACAAGTTAATAAAATTAAAACATTAGTGAAATAAGATAAAAAATTTAACAATCCTTGTTTTCATAAATGCAAACCTGCAGTGAATTTGCATATTCTGAATTTATGAACACACTTGTCAGATTTTCTGAATGCTGTTCATAAATACAGACCAAAGTCTACTGGGCGTCAACTTGGCAGAATAAATTTTTAGTATGCATAAAATTTTTTGAAGTAATTTTCTTTGTTGTTTTGAGTATTTTAGTTTTTGTTTTGTTATTTAAAAAAAAATGTTATTTTCAAAATGTCAGTATTAATGAACAGAAAGTAAAGGTAAAATATAGGTAGAATTTGTATTCATTATTACAAAGTACGCCAACTGGTGGCAAACTTGTTGTCAGTTTGCAGCATTTATGAATACACCCAATGCCTACATAATTGTATTATCTATTTATTTATAAAGGCTCAAGTTTTATTATTTTTAAAATTTTATTTTTATATTTAACAACAATTGTAATACTTTAATTTTTGTTTATAAACTTTCCAACAATTTGTTTTTAATAATACTTTTACTTTTTCAAAACTGGCACAAAATTATTTCAAAGCTTTAACTGTTGTCTTTGACATTGAACACGATTGAAAATACGATAATAGAACAAATTTTCGTAATGTGATTTTTGCTTAGGTGGAATTATTCGGAAAAAAGTCTAATCTGATACCAAAATGTTGTATTTGTTGCCACATATTATGACAACCGTAATTTTTTTTACATCTATTGTTTTTGTATTAAGTTATAACGTTATAAATGTAAAATTTTTTGGATTTTGTCGAGTTTTTGGATTTTTGTCGAATTTGTGGATTTTTTTTTTGTCTAACGAATGCATTACAATATTATTTTTAAGCCAAACAATCGTTTTTTGTGAAATAATTTTAAAAATTTCTCCATTACAAAAAATATCATTGGACAGAGATAACAGTTGAACCAAATTAAATCTAGTAGTCAGACCAAAGAGAGTTAGTCAATTTACTGGGCAAAATAGTTTTATGTCAACAAAAACATAATTGAACAGTTGAAGATGGTCCATATACATAACTAACTAACTAAACTATCAAGGAAAATAGCAAGCTCGTAGAAAATGAAGACGGTAAAAAAAATGTAATTGTAGTACCAAAAATGTGAATGTATGTGCATACTCTTTTGATATTCCTCGATCTTTGGTTTTTTTTTGGTCATATAATATTTAGCATTTAAGATGAATGTCAGAAAAATGTTAGGTATATCTCAAATCAAGAAAGAGTCACATTGATACTGGTTGAAAAAACTTTGAAATACAATTTAAAATAAATAACAAAAAAGAAAAAATTGGTATTAAATTCAACAATAGACCTTAAAAATAATTTGTAAAAATAATCAAAAACAAAATTTAGTATTTTGTATTCGTATTTAAGTGAACTTTACGGTATATTTTAATGTCTGAGTTTCTAAAAGTAAATTAAATTTTATATGCTATGTTATATGAATATGTATGAAACAAGATTCATCAAATTGAATTAAGCAACTTGTCAGACATATATGAATTTAATTTTTTGGGTATTAAGAAGAATATATATTATATGTACATACATAGATTGCTTTATTAAGTGTAAGGTATTCTAAGTTACTGAATTATGTTAAACTAATAATTTGAAATAGATAATATACAATGCAGTCAGGACTTGATGTACATAACTACACAAACTTAATTTTTGTGGAAAATAAAACTTGAAATATTCTTTCAGTAAAAATTTATTTTTGATTATTGCAATCCATAGGAATTCTGTAAAGTATATTTAAATAAACCTATTAAAATTCTAAAAAAATTATTGTGTGTGATACTTGGTATGTCAAGATCTCTCCGTATAGCAGATCAAATTTTTAATTTATATAGTTTAATTTATATTTTTCTTGATATCAAATTTCTGATCTTAGAACATTTATATATATTTCTCGATCAAAAAAAATCAAGGACAATAGCTGATGGTAATATTTTAGAAAAGTTGGTTGCGATTTTATGTTGAAAAAACTGACAATATACAACTCCTAAATGTTTGTGAACATTGTAAAAAATGTTTTTTTGAAATTGGGTTCAAGCTTAAATATTCTATTTAAAATCACAAACGTTGGATCATATTTTAATATTTGAATGTAAATTAAAATTTTTGTTAGCTAGGATATCACAGATTTTCACTTATTCTATTTTTAAAATGCCGTTAAATATTTATTTGTATAATTTTTATATTTTATAAGATAAATCTTCTAACCTAATTTTGAATATTTACAAAAACAAAAAATAACTATGTATGTATATAACTTTTTAAACTTCCTTAAAATTAATAAAATTTATTTTTAATTGAAATTCTTTTGTATAATGATATGTACACGAAAGAAGAGGAGGCCTAACAGTTTAAACTCTTTCCTTGTTTAAATGTATTTCAATCTGTTTAAAATTTGCAATTTGCCACTTTTTGTTTTAATAATAAAAATGTTATAATTCTTAAAAATTTATCGAATAAATGTAAATGTGTATATTCATATATAAAAACAACTATATATTATAAATAAGGATGTACTCGAATGAAACAAAAGAAAAAAAAATAAGTTTCAATTAAAAATTAAATTTTGAAAATCATAGAGAAGCAATTAAAATTTTCTTTACTCTATTTTTTTCCATTTATAGTGTGTATTTGAGTATTTTATCTTTTTTTTTTTTGCTTGTTTTTCATTATTATTTTATTTTCTTTTTCATTTAAGATTTAAAAACAGTGCTAAAATATTTTTTTTATTTTCTTGTTTTGAAATTTTTGATATATATATATATATTTTTAAAGATTTTTATATCTTTTCTTTTACCATTCTACACAAATTTCTTCATTTTAAAATCGTGCCTATATTATATAACTACCGATATTTTAAGTGTGTATAATATTGTCTATATATATATATATACCTACAAAAATGTATATAATAAGAAAATAACTTTTATGAGAAAAAGGATATTTTTGTTTTGTTTTCTTTTAATCTTACATTAAATGAAATAACGGTAAAAAAAAACGGTACTATATAGAAACATGAACATCAGCTGTAATTGGAGTTGTAATGTAGAAAGTTTGTTTTTTATGTTTTTTTTTCTTTAGTTTTTTAATAGCAACACAAAAAGAAAAGGATAAATAATAAAATAATTATATTTCAGTTGCATAGCATAACATAGCATAAAATAAAATAAAATAAAATAAAATAAAATATGAGAAAATTTACATTTAAAAGTTAATATGTCAAGGACTCACGAATAGTATTACACTTTTACATATAAAATAACATTGTATTTTTATTTTGTTTATAGTTACCGTTTAGTTATTTACTTTTTTCGAGTATATATATTCGATGTCTATATAATTATGTTTTTCGATAAATTATTTTTCTTCATAAAATACTTTTTATTTTGCTTTTTTTTTTTTGTTGTATTTCTGATTTGTACATTAATGTGAAAATTATATAAATAATTTAATTTGTTTTGTTTATTTATAAGATGTCTTACACAATTGATCTTTGCTGGCACTACAACCTTCTATATTATTATAGTCAGTTATTATTATTCTTAATTACTAATAGACTTAGAAATTTTAATGATTTATAAAGTAATATCCTTGTGTTGTCCATGTTCTTCTACATACTGTCGAAAATGTCAGTTTTTTATTTTAAATAAATCTAGGATGATTAGACTAGAATAGTTTCGTTGGACATTGTTCTGAGAAGTTGTTTATCAATCGTTCTGAGAACTCTACTAGGCAGTATATGAATGATTTAAGTTGTTACAATTGAAATTCCTTTAGTTATAATAATGTAAAATATAATGGAGTAGCAAAATTGACAACCTCACTCCAATACAAAATGTAAATAATTTATTTCAATAAAGTTTTATTATTGAATCGGAAACTTAGAAAATGGTTTCTATGATATATGGTGGGTTCAATTCAAAATCTGTAGTAGGTTTGTGTTTCAATAATATGATAATGCAGTATTGGTATTTCTAATCTGGTATCATTGTAAAGTTTTGGCTGGTCGATATTTCATGGAAGTTCATATTGGACCTTCTATTTTTAGTTCTGGTAGGCAAAGAAGAAATGTTAAAAACTCTGTTAAATTCAACTTGTTTAATAATTCTGAAATTTCATCTATATATCAGCTATTTCAATTTTACCATTTAATTCTTCAGAATTTCTTCTTTACCTAATATATAAGACTTCACTACAAATTCTTAATCTTAAGCTCTACAATTTTATTGCGCCAGGAGTTTTATTGTAGTTTTCGGAACACAAATTTGGGACGTGGTAGTTTGTTTTTGAGATATTACATGATTGATCACTGATATTGAGGTTTGTAACACCTTTGAATTTCGACATATTCGTAATGGATGTTAGGGGCTATATTGTAGTTAATTGACTTATCATTTAATAACATTTAAAAAGTACTACGTTATATTTTTTTTTATCATAAATAACTGTGCAAAATTTTAGAACGTTATCTTTAAAGCGAACAAACTTTCGATGTTATAAGTACAAAACAAAATTAATGTAATGAAAAAAGGTTAGTTGAATGGGTGTTTGAGGAACAGAATAATTAGCACACTTGAAACTAACTCTTTGTGTTTTGGAAGTGGATAAATATAAAGGAAAAAAACAAAAATTAACTAAGGCTTGAAATGTAAGATAGCAAGTTCTCCAAAAAGGTTGTATAAATACTGGTTTTTAGCATTCCTAAACAATATGAAGTTCACTATTTACTATCTGATATAAACATTGTAATATACAAGCAATGGGCATAAAAGTTGACAGTAGATTGTGATTAAATAATTGTGCAGAACATGTTGGACATTTTGTGTTTAAATTATATATGAAAAGATATAAACGAAGAGAACAGAAGTAATTTAATTGATTTGAATTAATTGAATTTACAAGGTTTATTTTTTTCAATTTACTATGTTAATTTGTTTTTCAATCAAACATTACCAGTAACTAGATAGTAACTAGAATTGTGAATCTGAAATGTACGATAAGTAGTACGTTAAAGAATAGGTGTGAAAAGGATACTTGGTGGAAATATTTAAATATTTATGCATCAATTTGCAAATTAAATTAACCGACCAAATCAGATAATCAAGAAGAGTAAATCCAATGTCAGAATATATACATGATTTATTATAGGACACGATCCATTCAACAAATTTGTTTAAGATTATTAGGTTCAACATAGACTCGTGCAGATTTTTACAAGAAAATAAATCGTTCTCTCACCTCGTATTTGAATGCAACACTATATAACTCTTAAAAATATATATATATATATATATAGAGGTACATATATACTTAAATCTCGAACTTTGAAATCGACATAACTGCAGTAATAGCGTTTGCCATGAACATTGGTTTGCAAAATTTAACAATAAATACAATAGATCTGAAAAAAGCCTTATATAGTCTCTTGTAGTTTTTTCTTATTAGTTGCTGGGTCTATAGCGACAATGTTATGGGGTCCGGTTTTTTACATTTACATTTGCATATCATATTTTTTGTATGTCAATTTAAAACAAAATATTTGACTTTCTTGCAGCGATTGCAAAAAATTGATAAAATATTTGTAGAATTTATGACTTACGCGTCAAATAAGTTTATGAATTTTTGATTTTGATCATTGTCAAGTTTTTGACGTTTACGAAAAGTACCTATCCTATTCTCTAGTTAATTTCAAAAATTTAGCTTTGACTTAAATTTATTAGACATAATTAGAAATATATAGATTGGTGCCTTAAGATTGTCACCCATATTATTTTAAGGCCATCGCGCGTGTAGACGCAGACGCAGTAGTTTCAAATTGGCGTAACCGGTGAATGTCAAGACTATCGTGTAAGTAATTTCTGTTAGACTCTGTTTATTTCTGTTTATTTATATAAAAAAAAAGTAAAAAAAATAATTCTATTCTAATAATAAATCAATGCCCTGCAAACCCATCCGTGGGTCCATTGATGTACGCTTGAAGTTTCCTGGTGATGTTTACTGAAACTTTCCATGTTTCGCAAGCGTACAAGAGGACAGATTTTACATTTGCGTTGAATATTCTTATTTTTGGGCGCAGAGATATGTTGCTTGCCTGCCATATTTTTGAGAGCATCCTGGAAACAGTCAATATCCAAATAGGTACCTCCATCTAATGACACGGTGCTGCCCAGGTAAGTGAACGTACTCACATCTTCGACTCGCGCTTCTTCATGGAGGATCGGTTTCTTCATGTTGTAATGTGTGAGTTGTGCGCATGATTTTAGTTTTAGCTGAATTGACTTTGAGGCTTGCACTTTTTCCAGTGTCATACAGCTTTTGCCACATATCGTTTAAACGTCCATTCGTATATGACAATCCATTCGCCGTGTAATCTAATTGGCTGATACGTTCGAAAGGAACCCACTTGGTACCATTCCTCTCGTTTACACCCACAGTAGTAGTCATTATGTCATCCATTACTATTAAAAGCAATATGGGTGATAAAATACAGCCCTAGCCCTGCCTTACTCCCTGACACACCTGGAAGCAATTTGTCAGCTGTCCTCGATGTAAAACGCGACATCTTGCATCTTTGTAGGATTCTTTAATTATAGCTATCATTTTTTCTGGAAATTAATTACTGAATGGATAAAATAGTTAAGTAAAACTTAATAAGCAATTTTTCAATAATTTTTTTGCATTTTCATTAAAAGTTGTGTTTTTGTTTTGAAAATAAAGAGAAAAAATCATCTTTATCTAATCCCGAAATATCATCTTTACTATTACTGTTTTACAACACTGCTGTATGTATTATAATTTTTATATACTATTAAAATATCTTTAAAACTTTAAACTAATCCCAAAAATATTACACACATGCAAGAACAATAATATAAATATTCACGTAAAATGTATAAATAAGAAATTAAAAATAATAAAAAATTTATAAACATTACTTATTTATTTATTTATTCACTATTTAGTTATTTCAAAATGAGCTACTAGTGTAGAATGTATATAATAATTCATTTCTTATTCTAATAAATAAGAGAAGCATTTTGTTTATATAACAGTAATTATTTTTGACAGTAAAAAGTGGTTAGTGCTACCAACATAACAAAATTTGATCGCTGCGCTTACAATGTCTAACAGAAATGTATATTCAGCTAGATGTGATGCAATGAATTTTTTCTTGGCGTCAGCGATGGGTCTAAGAAAATTTGAGTGTATATTTCACGTCAAGCTCTACTGGCTAAACACTTGGTCGAAAACTCTTTTATTTATGCCTAGTATATTGTTAGAGAAAAACATTAATGTACTTTGCTTTGATTTGTTTTTTGTCAATCTAAGTCCTAATCTGTTGGAAATTCTTAATTATTTTCTATTTTTATCACTGTTTATTAGAATTAAGATTTACAATATATTTTGTTCGAAAATTTTCACTTTATATCTAAATTACCATTATTTTAATATGTTTAACATTTTAGATAGGTTTTCGTTACACTAATAAATCTCTGATTTAAATCAGGTGTATCCTAGGCTATAAAAAAACTCATTTAGGTGGATAGTAGGTATTGCAAATTGCAAATTCTAGCAAAAAAAAATAACGGATATTTTTTTTTTTCCAATAAAAATCTAAGTTAAAAAAAATTAAATTTTAACTGCTATTAAAGTAAAAAAAATTTTTTTCTTCATTACTGCTATTTAAGTGTGTGACGTACAACTTTTTTGTATTACATATATACAAGTTATTTATTATACTATACATGAAACCAATTTTTTAACGATATTTAAAAAAAATTCAAAAAGTTAATTTTTATTGAGTATATTATTATAAAAAAGTATAAAAGAGAGAGAGAAAAAAAAATGTAATTTTTTAGACACCGTTAATTGCATAACTAATATTCTCTGTTCTACTTCATCCATAACTATTCATTTAGTGAATTTGTGTTTGATGTTGCAGAAAGTAATCATAATTTAATGATAATAAAAAATAAGTACTTAAATAGAGGTAAAAGTGTTTTCGAAATACTATGTTATATAAAATGGTGTGGTTATAAAAATTCGTTCATAGTTAGAACATCTAGAAATTGGAATTGCGTAATATTTTTGTGTATTTGATTTACAAAAATTTAAAATTAATATCAGCAATATTTTTTGTAACTTCCCGTCGAACCTTCCTCTGTTTCCCCAAAATATTTCTTCTCTTTTTCCTAACCAACGGAACGAAAACATAAATGTTCCTTTTATATAAGTTTGGGTTGCTTATGTAAATGACAAAAAAAATATAGGCTGACGGGATCTAATTATATTGTCAAGTTTTGCGTAAGACTGTACAGTTCGGAATTGATTAATTGTTAAATTTAAGTGGCCTTGGTTGCCGAGTGGTAAAGCACTCGAGTGTAGTAATGTAACGACCGGAGGAGCACGGGTTCAAATCCTAATAATTTTCTATACAACCACATCGGATCAAATATAATTTAATCTTCTTCTATACTTATAAAAGGGAAAGTTTGTTTATTTGTTTGTTTGTTTGTTTGTTCGTTATACACGCCCACAGTTTTAAAGATAGAGTTCTGAAATTTTGCACAGTTGATCATGGTCAAATAAGGTACCGGACGCGGTACTTTACAAAGATTCGAAAACCATCAGATTCGGGTTGTTGCCATAAAACTCCTAGCAAAACTCAGGAATATTTTAAAAACCATGTGTGTAACTGGTATGAAAATTTACATTTAGATTCTCTTTCACAAATAAAGAAATACGACTGTTACCGATTTTGAAAATTTGGACTGGATCGGGTTGCTGCCGTACAACTCCTAGCACGTACGTCTCAGGAATATTTCAAAAACCAATAGTGTTACAGGCATGAAAATTTATACTTGGATATTCTTTCACAAATAAAGAATTACGTCTGCCACTGATTTCGAAAATTTGTTTTGGTTCGGGTTGCTGACGTACAACTGCTAGCACTTCTCAGGAGTATTTAAAAAACCAATTGTGTTACAGGCATAAGAATTTACACTTACATACTCTATCAGAAATGTTTCAAAAATACATTGTGTTACAGACTTGAAAATTTCTTCATAGGTACTCTATGAAAAATAAAAAAAACATGTATTGTCCTGAAAAAGTATTTTCGAATTTAGAAATCAGTATCAAATTTTTACATGACTATGTGAAGTGGCAATGTGAATTAGCCACAAAAATTTGACGATTCGTTTTATTAATCGGAAAATATTGTAGAGTGTTCCAGGAGGTCCATGTGTACAAATCGGTAGATACAGTTATCGATGAAAATGGAGTTCCTCCTCCTCATCAATTGGAATTAAAAGTAGTAGCTTCAATATTGCTTCTACGAAACTTGAAGAGCCAAAACTATGGTACTAGATTAAGAATAAGAACTTGGCATCCTCATTTCATTTAAGTACAAATTCCAATTAATTGTGGAAAAGGCGAACATATCTTTATTTCAAGAATACAAGAAACGTATTTGCTTATACTTCATCGGAAAAGACCACCGAAATATTGTTTACAAAAAAATAATTTTAATATAAGTATAGTTTAAATTGTAGTATTGTTGATATTTTGTTATCGTAGTGAAAAAAAATATTAGAATATTTTTGATAAACCAATTTCATACATCAAACTTCACTGAATTAAATTCGATACATTTTGTGGTCGACCCGGATAACGTCGGGTAACTTTGCTAGTAATTAATAAAGATATAATATAACTAATAAAAAAACTAATATAAATATATTATATAGAAAATATTATACCAAATAATTAATTTAGTTTAATCAAAAAAGGCCCACATTTCGAAAGGGAAAAGGGCCTATAAAGTTGGCCTACAGATTTATCTTAGCAAGAATAAGAGCTTCTGCCAATTTTAGGTCGGCAATTGAATCAAATCATAAAAATTATAAAACCAATTTATCATCAATATAGGAGGTACATAAAATAAGCAAATTAGACAAATAAGAAATCTTAGCAATTTTGAGGGAACAGGTAATAGATTGAACCCTGATTTAGTAAATGGATGGATACTCACCGCTATTTAAATTAATATAAATTAATTTGCAAAAGTACAAGTAAAATATGTAACTGTTTAGGGATTACGATATAAAAGACAAAACAACAGAATTAAGAAAGTTAGCTAGTCACAAGCACTGATGAAGGAAGTATGTTAAACAATTGGAATGGAAACCTGTCAACAATTAAATTATTTAATTTTTTAAAAAATTTTGTGATTCAAATTTTATGGAAAAACTCATCAAGCACATTAAAATTGATTTTCAATTAATAATATCGACATGGATAATGTGATTTAAGTCACCTTATGTACGTATTATAATTAAAACAATTAACAAGCTCCAAGTAATACTCTTATTTATTTCTTTCGTAATTTGTATGAAAATCAAATATTCCCTTCATATGCAAAGTCATTTCAAAATGCAAATTATTTGAGATTAGAACTTGTAAATAAATTTCTTACTTACTTTTTTATCCGTTATTTCAAACCATATAGGTCCTCTAATTTATTAAAATAGGGTGCAACATAAAAATTCTTCCTTATAAAATATTAAAATTTAATCATGTACCCCCTCCAAACATATTTAAACAAAGTATCCTACAAATCAATTATTGATCTTTTTTTTTTTGTTAAATACAAATACAAATAGCTACATTTTTGTTTTTGTTTTGCATAAGATATGTAGATTTAAGTATC
Source organism: Argyra leucocephala (assembly GCA_963942445.1). Taxonomy (NCBI): domain Eukaryota; kingdom Metazoa; phylum Arthropoda; class Insecta; order Diptera; family Dolichopodidae; genus Argyra; species Argyra leucocephala. Next base: position 92,992,896 of record OZ012677.1, read on the forward strand.
CTTTTAATACCTATATAAAAAAAAATCCTTTTCATGTTTATCTTGTGTTTAGTTTTAGAGAAACATTTTTCAAATTCCGAGCAAACAAATCACTTATAACTTTCTTTTAGAAAATTTGAGAAAATCATTTAAATATTGAACACAAATAATAAATTTTCAATTTAATTAATACGCATTTGTTTTACGTGCCAGTGCCTTTACCTTGAATAAATCTTAAAAAACAAGTAAAAAAAAAAAAAAATAAATAAATAAAACTGAAAAACAATAATAAAGAAAGAAAAAGGATATTTTCGTATTGAAAAATTTCAATCATACCGTAGGGAAAATCCAACAAGAAAACAAAAACAAAAATAAAAATAAAAACAAACAACAACAATTATGAAACCATTTAAGAATTTCTTTGAAAATTTCTTATGTTATTTAAATTTAGGGATTTTTCTTTTTTTGATTTTATTGAGAAAAATTTAAAAGGATACGTATATCATATATGTAGATAACAGATTCAAATTTAATTTTAATAGGATTTTTATATATTTATATTTGATTAAAGATTTTATTTTGTCCTGTTGTTTATATTCCTTTAAAATGTTATAAAAATTTGTATCTTCGCTTGTGACATGCGAATCAGAAAATATTTTTTTTGAAATAGCTGGGAGATATTTAGTAAATTTTTGTATTCTTAACGTTAAATAAAAAAAAATTTTAAATTCATTAAAAAAAAAAAATTGTCATAATCGTATACAAATATAAAATCATTTATTTTTTGTTAGTTGTTTTGACGAATGCGATAAAATGCAATTTTTGTGACAAGTGATTATAATAGAATTCTGAATTGACATGTATTTTAATTGACAGATGACTCCCAATAAATGATAAAAAAATATTAAATTAGCAGGAAAAATATACTAGAAATGAAATGTAATGAATGTGGTTGGCACATAGGATGAGTTAGAAGCTAATGTTCTTATAATATATTTTTGAATTAATTAAGTTTTATTTCTACAGTGAACTATTTTTTAAATTGAAGCATGTATCAAGAAAATAAATTAAGATGATGATATGGAAAATAGATTACGGAATATTTATAACAGCTAATTAGTTAAATTGCTGTATGAATTTGATATCAAATTACCATTAACTTATATAAACGTTTCATAAGTTGTTTAATAATTACTATAGTTAGTTTGTTAACTATAGTTAGTTTTTTGTCGTTGTCACAACATTAATTAAATACAGCTTTCTACTCCATTGCAATGTTCACATACTAGAATAGAGCAATTAATGTGTGGAATAATTTGATAATTTCTGATTTATGGAATAAAAGTCGAGTTTTCTTTCACTTATAATTTATATTTATTTTGCAAATATCGATATTTCGGAATAGAATGAAATATCGATATTTGCAAAATAAATATAAATTATTAGCATAAAATAATTAATTAAAGGTTTTTACTTGCGATTTTGTCCTTTTAAAATTAAATTTATTCTAATCATTTAAGTCAGGTTAGTCTAAATAATTACAAATCAAAAGTTTAAATATTCTAGTAATATAAGCTCTTGAAATATAGAATTAAAATATATGAAAATAACATATTGTACAAATACATTAAGACAATAAATAAAATAATAATCATAAAAAAATAATAAATATAAATTATTAGTGACAGAAAACTCGACTTTAATTCCATAAATTAAATATATCACAAAAAACAAACCTGATTATCAAAAATAATTTGTAATGGTTACTATTTTGAAATTTTTGAAATAATTTATGATCAACTTATAGCTCAGGTCAAGGTCTTGATAATTCAATGAAACTATGTATCTTAATTTTCTTATATACATATTAATTATTAAATATTACTTATTTTACATTGTGAAAAATTTACTTTTACATAATTGCAAGTTTTAATTTAATTTAATTGAATTTTATTGTACATAATATATATATATATATATATATATATATATATACATTTTTTTGAATAAATAATAAAGAAAAAAACCAAACAATTAAATATAGCTATATAATACAAGTTATTAAATATAGCTATATTGCATCAATTACCTCCAAATAGTTCTTTCCAAACCCGAGCAGTCGGAAATAATATACTTTCTATTTTACAGTTTATAGGAGAACTACAAATTTTAAAATATAATAGTAAATTTGTAACTTCGGAATTTTTTAATTGTACTAATTAATTTTGTAATATATTAAATAAATAATTGAAAAAATTGAATAAGTGAAATTATGTTACAGTAATTAAAATAAAGAAAATCACCGTTATTTCACGTGCTTTGTTGTCTGTTTTAGTTTTTTTTTTCATTAACTAAATCAAAATAAAATTTTACTGAATTATTTAGGATAATTGTACTTACTTAGGATAACTTATAAAATATATTAAAATTCAAAATTAATTGATTTAACTAAAATTTTAAAATTAATTGACTACCTAAGCTAGTTATTAAAAATTAATTAACTTATTTTATATTTTGGAAAAGTATACCGAATGATGCTTACTTATATGGACAATATATTTAAAAAACAGTGAATTTTAATATATTCTCATTCTTTGAATGGTATAATTTGATGTGTCGAAAGCCACTATTTGTTCATCATCTTTTGAATACTGAGTATTGGTTTTTTTCAGTGTTATAATGTTATTGATGCTTCTCTAGTTTTCTCTAGTCTTTCGGGTATATTATATATAACGATTTATTTTTCATTCCTTCCAAACAGTTTTGCTTTACTAACATTCAACCTTGAACTTTTTCCTTCAATTGTTTGGTACAACTATATTATGTACCTAGTTATCTTTTTTATTTTATTCTGATAAATTTTTCCATCAATAATATGATTTAACTTTTGAAATTTTATTCAAGTAATCCTACCCAACTGAAACGGACACATGCCGAAAAATATCAACAATTTATACATATAATATCCATTATAAATAATTTATATATATATTTTTTTCTTATTATCATATATTTATATATATATCTTTTATATGTACATATGTTGTATATGATGTATATTATATGTTTAAATAGAGATATACATATGTAGTAAAATATTTATTTTAAATAGGAAAAATGTAAAAAAAAAAATCCCATTAATATCATTTGTCAAATTGTAAAACAAAAAAAATTTAAAAATTTTATTTTTCTCAGTGTACAAAACAACACTGATGTTTCGCTAATGGCAATAAAGATAAAATGAAAAAAAAAATTCCCAAAACAAAAACAGAAAATTTCTGTTTCTTAAAGCAATAAAAATATGTCATTCACTATCAATACTAATTTAAAATTACAATTTAAGGACATTATCCTTCAATTTGAGAAGGAGGAGATTGAAACACAAGGAAAGATAAATATTTTTTTTTTGTTTTTTAATGTTTTTTTCTACATAAGTTTTTACAGTAAACAAAATAAAAAAAAAAAAAACAAAATGTTATTTGTCCTTTTCACTTTAAATTTTTAACAAGTTAACTTACTATTTAGAAAAATAAAATATAAATAGGAAAAATATAATAAAATAAAATAAAACAAAATCGCTTACAGAGAGTAACAACAATAACAACAGCAACAGCCTCAGTTGTGATAATGTATGCAAATATTATAATGCATATGTATACCTACATAATAATATAAGTACGATTTTAGAAATAATATCCAAATTATTTTCTATAGAAAGGCATGCAAGGAAAAAGGAAAATTAGAGTTAGAAATCTGAAAGCTATGAAAATAAAAATGAAAATGAAAATTAGAAGGAGATAAATGGACAATAATTTGTTGTTTCTTTGCATATATAAATTGTTTCACACTGCAGAACAAATATTTATTTTGGCAGTTAAAATATTATGTAGAAATTATAATTATTTATGATTGTGACTAGTCTTTATGTTTTGTATAATTTACGGACTCGGTACACCTTCATAGATTAGTTACCATCTGGTGTTCAATTTAACAAATTACAACTGAGCATTTTATCGTTTGATTTTCAAAGCCTTGAAATTTTATTGATTTTCTATTGCGAATTGATAGATTATTCTATTTATTTTATGAATTCGTAGATAATGAATGTAAAACCTTTGACAATTTAAGGTAATGGTTTCTGAATATATTATAGCATATAGATTTAAACTAATAATCTATTTAGTAATAGATTTGTAATCCTATACTGTAATAGCATATAATAAGGGACATTTATCTTATAGATTACTATAAAATATTTAAGAAAATAATTTAATTAAATATTTGTTATAAAAATATTTTCCTCCGAAATCAAGGGAATAATAAAAATTTAAATTTATATTATGAATGATACCATCCTTTGGGAATTTTTTTTTTTACATTTATATACATATATATATATATTTAAATTTCTATTTATTGGAATCGATTTTTTTTTCAGAATATTTGTCCAAAATGGTAACATTTTCATTTACTATAAATAAATATGTAATGAATTTTCTTACTAAAATTTCAATTTTATCCTTTTTTATTTTGCTTTCCCTTGTTATATTTTAAAGGACGAAAATTTTTTGTTTTTTGTTTTCTTTTAACTCTATTTATTTTTAACGAAGCTATAAATATTTTCATACTACTGTGTAGAAATCAATTTTAACCATGTGAAAAGACTGCAGGACATACTAAAATTTTGTTGAAGTTTCATTTTTTATTTTTGCTTTTTTTTTTTTAAATATTCATGAGCATGCAGACACATGACACATACATATATATATGAATATACAGTAACGGTCATATAAATGTAATCAATGTTTATAAATACAATCAATTGTGTCTTATTTTTTAAGATATTTGAGTATTATTTCTAAAAATGTGTATATTAAAACCCTTATGTTAACTCACATACTTGGCCTTGAATATTGAATATGCTAGACCTGATCTTTTCCATTGATTTCGATTTGAATATATGTTTACTCTTTACTTATATTTGTATATTGACTTAAGAAAGAAAAACTTTAAATTCAATCAAAATTACTTGAGACTTGTTAGAAATTTTTCATAGAATAATTGTTTGCTAGTTGTGTTATTCGCCTAGCAACCGATTAAATGTGAGAAGTTATGTTGTGTATTTAGATTGGTTTAGGTTATGTGCCAGATACTTTGAGGAATAATTCTAGAGGGCACGATGTAAACATCTATTTTAAGCTTTTTTTAAATAATGTTTTTGTTTTTCATTTCTAGTTTCAGAATCTGACAAATGTGCCTTTGGTTGAGGCAACCATCAGTTGATTATACTATAGCAGTAATGATTTTTAATGAATTACTTTTTGAATAATTTTTTGATGTGACAACTTAGATATTCTCAGTTAGACAATTCAATTTTTACCCATTCGATTATCAAGTTCACATTCAACCTAATATTACCAAATTATTATACAATATTTGTTGTCCTATTTACTTGACTTTAACTGTATATTATATTTACATATTATATAAATTTATTTTTCACATTAACTTTGGAAATGGTAATTGTGTTTTGATTAAGGAATTCATTTAAGGTCTAGAAAAAAGGGTCAATATTCTTAAATTAAAATATTATGTACATTTATGTATACATGTATAATATATAATACAATCTTGCTCCTCTGTACTATTCTTAGCAAATTTTAAAATATTTATTATTTAAATAGAAAAGTAGTTATATTGTATTATTTGGTTATGTATGTATGAATGAATATGTGTGTGGGTCTATTAAAATGATACTGTGTAAAGGAGTCACCAATCACATTCTAAAATTTGGTTAGGAGGTCATGGTTTCCAATTATATTGGGTAAATATTTTATGTGATAATTTAATATCGATGTATGCTGGAGATGTAAGTATATAAAATATTTAGGGTCTATCTTATTTTAATCAAAAATGGTTCATCTTGTTATTTAATTAGAATTTTGAGGAAATAAAATTTTGAATTGAATGGTTCAGCATATCATATAACAGAAGTTATTAAGTATATGCTGACACAACAACATAAAATTTTGATCTTAACCTTGACCATGAATATTGTTTTTTGTATTTTTTAAATTTTTAATTTATTATTTAGAAAAAGAAAATATTTGTTTTCAATTGAATATTTTATCCAATTTAATTGCAAAGTTATTTAACTAAATTAATTTCAAACTTATCCTGGAAAATAGAATTGCTCGTTTATATTTTCTTTTAGTAGTTTATTAATAAAGTTTTAATACACTTGTCACCTGTACATCGTGTTGCATTATAGATAGAATTAAATCTGTAATAAATTCAATAAATTCTATATTTAAACTGTTAGTACAAAAAGCAACATAAACTAGAAATTATAACGACCAAAATTAATGAACAAAAACAAAATTCAAGCGATGTAAAATTAAACTTTTATTAATTTAAAAACAACATACATAACATAAAGTGAAATGATATAAAGTTATGATTACATTGATTTTACTTAACCAATCATTGTAAAATAACTTCTTATTTCTGTAAACATTAATATTTTTACATTGATCCCGTGCCGGGTTAAAACGTCTAAGACAGAGATCAAATTTTGAAAAATTTATTAATATTCAAAAATTAAGATCACCCCATTATGGATGTATGTATACGTATATGTAAATGATTGTGTTAGTAATATTTATTTGTTTATTTCCTTTATTATTATCCATCCATTTTTTAAGAAATTTTCAACAAGAAAACAACTTAAAATGAATTTTGTTATTATTGTTAACTAAGTGATTAATATTGACAACAAATAAAACGATAAATTTATAATGAAAACTTTAACAAAATTATTTTTTATTTAAATGGAAATTTTTTAGGATTTTTTCCTTTTTTGTTATTATTTTGAATTTATTTAAATAATAATCATTTGCCCTAAATTTATATTCTGTCCAATTTAATAGCAAACTTATTAAAACAAAATTAATTTATGACTTATATTGATATTCGTGTTACAAATAAAAAATAAACTTCTATTATATTTGTTGTATTATTATGCCAAATTAATCTTCAACAGTTCTGTACAGTAAGATAAAATGGAAGATATTAAAGAAACAAATATTAACTTTACAAACAAGTTAATCCTTTAACCTTTGATAAAATTTATAATTTATAAAGTGAAAAAAATAATTTCAAATTGAACCACTTTATTAACTAAATTTCTTCTATATTATAATATAGTAAATTTGATTTTTCAATTGATAAAATATGGTCTAAGAAACATTAACATGTTGTTTCAGATTGAGGTTAGACATTTAAGAAAGATCATTTAATTTCAAAGTTGTGCCATTTTACTTTAAATTATGATTAGGAAAAAAGAATTTGGACCAAAGTAACAATTATACAAAATATTTCCTTAAACTAAATTTTGTTAAATAGCAAGTTATCATAATTTTTTAAAAAGTAATTAGTACCTTATATTAACTTACCTTTTTTCCCTTATATCAAGTTGGATAATTCACTAATTAGCTAGGTAAACAAGGTAAAAAAAAACTTATAGTCAGTTTATAAATAACATTTTTATCTGGAATGATAAAATTGATAAAATTGCTATTAGGTTATAGAATATTTTTTTTTGATCTGAGTGAATGATAAAAAGATGAAACCATCGAATTATGTATTTCAAATATAAGAAATTCAAGAAGTGCTTCTATTGCACGTAGTATATTCGCTTGATTGATCTATCCAAATCCAACCGGCTTTAGATAATATTCAATTCATGTATTTGATTTATTTAGATATCGCCACAAGTTCGATCATATATCTGATGTTCCTAATATTATATTTTATTGTTCATTTAAAAGTTATGTTAGGTATTTAAAATTTTATGTAACGAATCTTCTCAATACCTTTTTTTTTTGTTAATTTTATTATAACTATCTTAATAATTTTATTATACATAAAATACAAGATATCAAGTATAAATTTTGATTTGAATTAATGAAGGCTTGTGGAAGAGAGAAAATCCAATGATTTCTTCTTCTAGAAACTTAATTTATTTGGCTAGTTGTTTGGAAAACTGCAACTTAGTTCCAACGGCGTGTATCTTTTTAGTCTGTGTGTCTGCCGAGTTATTAAAAGCTGTGGAATCAGCGAATTCTGGGGATTTTGAAGTCTTGAGTGATATGATGTTGACTTGGAATTAACTGTTTCTTTTACAGATGGCATCTTGAGATCTTCTCGTATTCTGTCGTTTCTTACAAACCAAGGGGCGTTTACAATGGATCGCAGTACTTTTGACTGAAAACGTTCAATTATTTTAATGTTTGAGTTACTTGTAGTACCCCATAGCTCTAGACCATATGGCAATATTAGTTCAATATTGATTTGGATATCATTAATTTGCTATAATTTGATTGCTTGGAATACCGCCCTAAAAGCCAGTAGAGTTTGTTGAACTTTATTCTGAGTTGTCTGTTCTTTTGGACAATGTGAGTTCTCCAAGTAAGTCGGCGGTCTAAATGCATACCCAAGTACTTTACTGAATTCACCTGTAGCAGTAGTGAATCGTTTAATTTTACCTTTACGATATGTAAACGTAATGTGCAAAGGTTTTGATGTGTTTGCCTTTATTCTCCATTTCATAAGCCAATTTTCAATTTTAAAAAGGTTTTCTTGCAATATTTTAGACGCTATCATCGGATTTGTATGGGATTTGCAAAATAGCAGTATCATTAGAAAAAGTAGCTGCAATAATTTTTTGTGATATTGGGAGATCGGCTATGTAAATGACATATAGCCCTGGTCCTAAAACACTTCCCTGTGATACACCTGATTGTATTTGTCTAATATCTGTAATATCGTTGTTGTACTCTTTACTACAAATTTTCGATTACTAAGGTATGATTTAAAAAATTGATGATAATGGTGAGGCAGCAGCTTTTTCAATTTAAATAATAGCCCTTCGTGCCAGACTTTATCGAAGGCCTGCGTAGTGATGTCGAGAAATGTTGCAGAACAATATTTTTTACATTCAAACCTCAATACTTACGAGATAAAGTTTAAAGCTTTTTTATAATAAAAATATAAGTAATTGTGTTCTGTCATAAAAACTGTATGACAGGGTGCAAAACACTCCAGAGATTGTTTTAATATCAAATATATTTTACCACGACGAGGAGTACATTGAAAAGATTTTGCTCACGGACTTCATGAGCATTTTATTTTTCTGGACAAGAAGGATTATATTCAAAACCAAAATCGTGTCTCTATCCTATAACATTATTGTAAGATGTGATTTAATTAATTACCATTAATTACAATTCGGGCTGCATAAATAGGTAGAGATAACTTAAAATACAATGTGTCTAAAAGAGAATATTAGTAGGCTAGAAAACGCATTTAATAGAATTAGGTACCAAATACCTATTACGTTTAACAATTAGGTTAAGTAAGATTAAGTTGGCTTAATAATTTGGTTAAGTTAGTTTAGGTAAGTTTAGGGTTTTATTTAACAAAAAAAGATATGATATTGATTTTTAAGCTTTATTTTTACAATATACATATACATATAAGAATAAATATGTTAACACACATTAATAACTACGAGCGAACTAAAATAAATAGTAAGCAAATAAAATTAATATAAAAATTTAAAATTAGTTTAAATGTTAATACATAAGTAATTACTAATTAGCTAAGACAGTTTTAAGTTAGTACATATTTTCAAAGTAAATAATAAAAGGTTACATTAAATTCTTTACCAGTCTCCATTAGTATAGGTTCAATAACTAAATTTTGTAAGCTCCACAAAGATTTTTTCTTCACGCAGGTTTTTGATTCGTGTTCGCGTTTCCTTTACTCTTAAGAATTTAATTTTTTGTATTTTTATCACCTTATTTTTTCTTCGAGTAGGATTCAAATTAATTTTAAAAAATACTAGTTTTTAGGTTTTTAGCTTCGTTTGAAAATATTTTAGTCTGTATTTTGTATAATTCAAATACTATCAGCCTTATGTACGTCTTACGCTTGTTTGAACACTAATTCTAAGGATATTTTATTTACCTACTGTTTTAAATTGCCGTTAATTTAAATTACATATTTTTTCTTCTTGGAGTAGAGTAGTGGCTCAATAAATAAAAACTTTGTAAAATGTAAACATTTTATTTAAAGCCCTATATATTGAGCATCATTCTAGCATGAATCCAACTCCCATTGAAAAGTTTTACCTGTCACACCTTATATACATTGTCAATTATTGATTTAGTGGTATTTATTCATCAACATTATCATCGTCTTTGTTCTGCAATCCCATCAGTGGGGCAGAGAATTATTTATATAATAATAGTTATTTGTTATTAATAAGAATTGGAACCACATCGGCTCTAATGTAATATAATAATTAAAAACTAATAAAAATAATATAATATACAATATAAAAAAATATATACCAAATAAATACTAAAGAAAGGCCAACATTCCGAAAGGAGAAAGGATCTGTAGTTGAACTGCACATTTATCTACAGATCAAAATGTCATATAAATAAATAGATAAATAAAGAATTGGTTTATCTCGATCGAGTATTATTGGATAATAGATTTGAATTTCAAACGCATCCACCACTGGAAATATGATTGAATACTCCTGGTTTACCTTGTACGATACAACGGAGTTTAAATGCTATTAACAGCAGGCTACATTTTCTTCAATTTAAAATAATCAAATATTTTAGCGATGTGAAATGAGGGTGTAGATCTATCCAAGCCAAGTTTATACATTTAATCATAGTGGTCCTACATTAAGTTCTTACACCCTTAACTGTTTATAAAATAAAAATTATGTCTGATCAGAGGATACGTAAAATAATTATTTACAAATATGCTTATTCTATAGATATTAGCTTCTATAACTTTCTATATACTAGAAAATACTCTAAAGTGTTGAACAACATTATAACAGTTTACATTTATATTCAGTTTACTTATAGTCTAATAAAATGATATTATAATAATCTCCTTGATAGAATTCAGATAAAAATGAGAAAATTAAATTGAATGTCATATGAATTAAAATTTAATGCCATACTAAATGATTCCAGAGCAGATCTCTTCTGAATAAATTTCGAATTTATTTTATATTGTATGTACATGGTTCTTATTTAAGAAAAATGGAAAATTGAAAATGCTATTAAAATTATTTTTTTTTATAATATTTTGAATAATTTTTATTTAAGCCAGCCAAATCAGGATAAAAATCAAATTTTGTTGACTCATTTTGACTTTGAATAATTAATTAAATAAAAAAAATTATTATTCTCTTAAACATTCTCTCAAATATATTTTTTTTTTCATATTCGTAAATTTTATTAATAACAAACGACGTTCTATGTCTCAATGATCTGGGTTAGAGAGGATGAATTAAATAATATGATATACAATAAAAATAAGAAGTAGAATAAAATGATATTATAAAATATAATAAACAATATATAATTGACGTAGAAAAGAATGGGATCAACCACCGGATTACCTAGAACTAATTTTGTTGTCGTTTACCCTGTTAAAAAAAAGAATTTATTATTTTAACTAATGAGACTTTGATATTATCTGTAGTCATGGGGTTGTTTTCATTATAATTAGCAAATAAGAAGAATTTTATAAACTCAGATTAAAAGGATATAGTAGTATGCATAACATGAAAGAAGAATTTTTGGAATAGATTGGGATTATTTCTAATAAATTTTTTTTACCATAGATACGTGTTTTGAAATCGAATGTGAGATGGGTACAGTAGGGAAAAATATAGTTTACCATAATTTTTTTTCAAATATATATATTTACTTAAATAACTTTTGAACTTTTCAGTTCGCCAGTCTAATTCTTTTTTAACTTCAAGAATTAATTTCTTCGAGGTATCGGTTGAATAAAGGAAGAGCTCTAACAATTTAGTACTATGTGAGTGCATTATTATTTAGATCGGTTACCATTTTCGAGCTTAATTCATAAATTTTAATACCAGTCAGCCGATATGATGATTTTATAGGTACTTCATATTGGATCGTATAAAGCCTATTAAGATTTCTAAAATATAGCAGAAGAAATATGTAACAAAAAATAAGACATTCGAATACATTTATTGCTACATGTATATAAATTCATCCTAATATATGTAGGTATTTTCACATGCTTTAGCAAAGTTATTTCGTCTGTTCAGTTTTGCGACTTGTTATCCAGAAAAAAAGAAGCACATCAAAATATGTATATGCATATGCATTCAATTTTGGGACTGTTCATTTTGCTGTTAATGTTATTATACTGTTACCTATACTGAATGTATGTGTATGTACATCTCAGTTACCTATATTTTGGTTAATTTGTAATTAAGTGACCTAATCATAATTTTTTAGTTCAGTTCTTATGAAAAACATAGAATAAGTACTGTTGCACTAATTAAATACTGTAGGTATGTAGCCAGTCATATTAAAAATCATAAAATGAGTACGTTAGTACTGTTATAGTACAGTATTCAATAATAGTGTTAAATAGAAATTGTAAATTAAGTATATACAACTAAAGTTTAAAAATTTTAACTGAAAGATTGAATTGAAGGTCGTACAAAATTTGTCATTCATTATCATTAACTCTTAAAAAATTTTTTTTATTATTTTTGACATCTATTTTTAAAATTTTTATTTTACTAATAATAATAATAATAATAATTATAATAATAATAATAATAATAATAATAATAATAATAATAATAATAACAATAATAATAATAATAATAATAATAAAAATAATAATAATAATAATAATAATAATAATGATAATAATAATAATATTAATAATAATAATATTAATATTAGTAATAATAATAATATAATCATATATGTGTGTACAAAGTATATACATACATATATACAAATCCATATAAAACAAAAGTAAGCCAAAAAAAAATTTTCTTAATTTTTTAACAACCTTTATAAAAATTATTTTGAAATAAAACACCTTTGTCAAAAAGATTAGAGAAAAAAAGCACTAATATTTCTTTAGCTGTACATACATACATACATTTATGTTATACGAAAAATCCTTGAAGTTATATTGTAAATTTTTTATTTGAAAATTATATTTTTATCAATAATTTAAAAATATAAATTTTTAAAAATTTATAATACATATATTTATGTATATACTCGTATATGTATTATTATAGGTACTGATATAAAATTTCGAAATAAAAAATATCAACTTTCATAAATTGTAACCATTTTTTGTTTAAAAGTATACACTGTGTTGAAACTCTTAAATTCGTTGTAAAAAATATAATATGTAGTTTATTTTTCATTTTTTATGTGTAGCTACTAAATTTGTTGTACATTGAATGATTTTACGGATACAAATTTTTCGAAAACAAAAATCTTTTGCTTATCTTTAACATGAAAATTTCGTTAAAGTACAGAAGTATTAGGGTTTTTGATAAATAGATGAATTAAACATTTTCATTTGATGACATTAGAATGAATAATATTTTAAAAAATTTATGACATAGGGATTAAAATGATGGAGGTTCTAAACACTAATATACAAACAAATTTTATAAATGTTGAAAAAATTCCAATGATGTTTCAATTTTTATACGTAACACTTATGGAATAAATTCTATTTAAGATACATCATCCAAATCCATTGGTAAGAAACCTACTTGTTGTCTTACAGAAAAAAATAATAATTGTCTTATCATTAAAGTAGGACAATCCACACATTAGGTAATACAAGTATTTTTATGTTTATCTTGTTTATTTTGTATTATAGTAAATTTCAAATAGATAGGAAGATGCTTTCTAACTAAAACAGGTATGTCTTCGAGATGTGTACCTATTGGACATTGAGATTTTCTGAATTGAGTCTTTAAAGTTCAAATTGATTCTGCAAAAATAGTTTTCAATTTCGTATAAAAAATTGAACCAATTGGTCATTTTTGTTTATTATCTGATACATCGACCAAGATTTTTACATAAAGTCTATTATATTACTATAAAATTAATTTTATTATTTTATGTTTTAAAAATTCATCTTTTAATAAGATATAAAATCAACCAAACAAAAATCAGAAGTTGTGTAGGTAGTAAGACTACAAATATCTACTGATGAGTTTAAGTAGTGCTGTGATGAATGAAACAACCTCTTAAACTTATTGTTATTAATTTTAACTGTTTGGAGCACTTCTCGAGCGCACGACTATTTTGTAGTTGTACTAGGAATTAATAGGAATTCAAAATTGAATTCATTATTTACTATGTTGCTAGTACTTGAATTTCCATAGTTACTATATTTTTAAATACTTCCACTATTCTTAATATTTGTCCAATATTTCTTTGTCATATGCGCATATGTTTTAATTTCATTTAAAAAAAACGTTTTTAGTTTTTGGGTAATTTTCTATTTCAATACTACGCTTAAAACTATGATCAATAATGGGTCGTCTTGTGTAAGAACAAATTCTACTTTAAAATGATTGAGTACTTTTTTTTTTCTTTATTTTTCTTTATTTTGTATTTGTATAACAAAATTTTAATTATTGGAGAAAATATTAATATATAGACTGATTCAGACCTTAACCTAAGTACGGTCGTATAGTTAGTTACATTTTAAGAGTTATCAACAAAATAAAAAAAAAAATTAAGTTTTAATTTAAAATAATAAAAAGTAGGATTTATCAAATTATTCCAAAAAGCGTTTCCTAATTATTCAATAATACTAAAATTATTAACTACCAGCATTTCAACATTTTTTTTTTTTCATATTATTTGGTTTATATGAATTAAGTTTTTAAAGTTTGTATTCTGATTAGTTTTTATTTTTTTGTTTTCCTTTCACACTTCCTTTATAATATTTATTCTTTAATTTTTAATTTTTATTCTTTATTTTTGCGGCATAAGTAAGTTTTCGATTTTTCTTTTAAATAAACTATATTTATATTTTTTAGGTCTTTCACTTATCTTTATTACCTAAAAAAAAGGAAAATACGCTTGATGCTGAAACAAAAATAAAAGAAACAGCAGTTGTATTTGTCACTGTTATGATGCAGAATAGATAAATAATATTGTTCTGGTTAGTTGCTGGTAACTCAAATTCATTAAAAATTAATTGGAAATTCTAATTTAAATTGATTGCCACACATTTACGCGTATACGAAAATCTATTATTTTATTATACTACAATTATATCACACTTAGTGGCATTACCTTTAAAATAATATGAGTTTATTTTTAAAAAATTTCTATTTTGAAATTTTATATTTCGAATATTTGTCACAAAATTAAATCGTTATTAACAAAAAAATAAAGAAATCATATAATAAAGTTTTTTCATTTTTGTTTTATTTTTATTCGTCCTTTTATAGATTCGTTTTTATTTATTTTTTTGTTGTTATGTGCTTTTTTTTGTATGACAATTTATTTTATTTTTTGTTAGTGCTGATGTTTGTCACAAAAATATCAAATGACCTTGGTTCTTTGTCTTATGATGTGCTTGTGCTTATGAATGTAACAATATTTAACAAAAAGGCAAAAAATAAAAACAAAATGGAAGAATTTTCATTGAATGATGTTTAGCAAATTATAAAAAAAAGAAAATAATAATATGAAAAACAAATTTCATAAAACATTGATAATTATTGTTTCTGTTTTAAATGCCTATGTAATAAGTTTTTTACCTTTTTTTGTTATTGCTTTTATTTTTTTTATTCTGCAATAAGTTAGAAAATTTCTTTAAATTGCTTTGAGTTTCAAAAAACAATTTAGTATTAAAAGAATTTAATATGAAAGTTTTAAAATGGTTTGACATTTTTAAATAATAAAAAATAAAATTTTCGGCAAGACATATTTTTTTTTTCGTCAAATCAATTTGACGATGAATGGTTGGTTTCTTTTACGTAATGAAACGGCAAGTTTTAATATTTAAGATATTCGAATTCTTTGTTAATGTTTTTTTTTTTCTCTTATTTTTTAATAAAAATTAATTAAAAAAAGTTGGCAGATAAGATATAAATTATTAATACAATATATTATGTACTTTGAAAGATGCGTATCTCAGCAATTTAAATTTCTCTACATTTTATTTTTTGATCACACATTCTAAAGTTTAATTTAAAATTTGTTTAAGTTGAAAATTTCAATGGAGAAAAATTTAAATTTTATTTATTAGTTTTTTTTTTTTAAATTATATTTAATGTGTATTGATATGTATGTTAAAGCAAATTGTTAACCCATTGACGATTGTCTCAATTTGTTTATATATTTTCCATGGAATATCAGATGGTGTAATTACTTTTATATATAAATATTTTGCATAGATTATATTACATCAGAGCTTTGCAGAGCTGAGAGGGAGCCCAGACCAATAAAAAATATGAGGCCTCTTGTTTGTGTAAAAAGACAAATTTACATAATTCTTTTATTAGGTTAAGGTTTAATTTGATTTAATTTAAGAATTATGAAATTGCTATACATTATACTTTATATACTCCTATAGAGACTTACCGTCTCCTGTATATGTACGAAATAAAGTTAATAAATGAATAAATAAATAAATAAAATTATTTTTAATTTATTTAAACAAAATGAAATTAATTATTATAAATTAGTTTTTCAAGCTTTAGTGTTAGCAAAATTTTTTATAATAATTGAAAAGTCAATATTTTGGGCAATGTCTGAATTTATATGTAAAATTGATAGTCTATTCAACCGTTCTTGGCTCATTTACAGATCTGTTTAACCCTTTTCAACACACTGAAACTGCGTTCCGCTGAAGCAACGGAGGCGGGTAGACTTAAAAATATTCTTAAAACTGTTGATATATTGGGAAACAATCCAATTAGATTTTTTTCTAAAATGTTTAGCAGCAACTTCGTTTATTTTTTTTTTTTTTTTTATGATCTTGACAGTAACTTAGGTAGAATCACCTTTTCGTGCTTAATTAAGTACGGTACTGCAATTTTACACTACAATATCTACAATAATTTGAGTATTTATTTTAACAAATTACTGGCTTATCTACTCATTAAATGTGGAAAACTACTACTATTGTCAGGAACTAAGCATTCTTAAATAGAGTAGATGAAAATGATTCTATATCAACGTTTACTTCAAAAATAATTTTTAAAAATATCATTTCATCACATATTTCATTTCAAATTTCCTTTGGATATTTTAAGTGCATATTTTTTGCTCTCGATTTTATTTCCTCGTCTGATAAAGTTTTTAAGTGTCCAAAGAAATCCAAAAGTTTGTCAAAATTTGCGAAAAGCCTCAAAGCGATGGGTGAAGCCTGAAATAACTGAATTGATAATGTATATAAAAACATTAACTCTATAATGCTCTTCAGCATCAAACTGTGACTTAATATGACGAGTTAATGGAAAATCAGTTGACATTTTGGAGAGTACGGCAATCTCTTTTGAACTTAAGAGTAATCTGTCCCACTATTCATGTTTTATCATCCTTGCAATAAGATTGTAAATATTTTCCATTTCGACGTCAATTGTTGCATTGCGTGCCTCAATAATTAAATTAGTTTGTTGCAATAACGTTAATATTTCAAGCCATATTTTTGTCAAAAGAATGCATCCGAATCTATCCAAATATTGAAAAATTGAATGAAGTTCGGTACGTGTCATTCGCGTGAATTTTTACTATAATTTTTGTATCGTTGCATAATCTTCTGATATATTCTATAAATCACTGGTTAAAATAAATTTATTATTGAACTCAAAATAATATTGCAACTTAACTTTTCCGCACCTACTGTGACCAAATTAGGAAATCAATAGAGGCCATTTCATAACTCGGGGTCTGAGCCAAATGGCCCTCATGGCCCACCCTCTGTTATGGCCTGTATTAGATTATGTCATTTCGTGAGAGTATCTGTCCCCCATGTCACCGCACCTGCAAATGGGCTTTTTGTGATTACCCATGTTTGTTTTTTAGTGCTAGTTAGTCGTTTGAGTGTTTAGGGATACCTGAACTTGTGATTACACTCAGGATATTCTTTGATGGTATGCTGGATAGGTCCCGTTCTTCGAGGAACGCTGCTGAAGTAGTTAAGTTTGACTATTTTATACAAGTATATCTAAATAAATATTTGACATAAGGTAATTAAATATTTTAATTTAAAAACAAATTCAATAACATTATAATATTAGTTCAATAAAGCTGATAATTTTATTACAGCGTTTTGAGTTTTATTTGTGTCCTCCCATGTTTCTACACTATAAAGTTATTATTCAAATGTTTTGTAAATTTTGTTGTTAACAGACATATTTTTGGTTTTACGGATGTTGTTTTGGGACACCTCGATTTAATTTCTTTCGTTAGATCTCTTGAAGAGGTAACTAGAACTTGTTCAATAACAGTAATTCTAATAGCTTACATATAAAAGAATATTTTCAAATCGTCATAAATTTGGTTTGGTTGAACTTTCAATTATCAATTCCAACGTAAAACAAAACCTTTCCAAATCATCTTCATTTTTATATGTAATGAAAAGTGCACTATCTGCGTAACATAAAATTTTATTTTCAATATTTCCGATTCTATTTATGCTCTCCTCAACTCAACCTAATTTATTGATATTAAACTAACTCAACCTAATTTATTGATATTGTTGTTGATCTGTTGATCCTCTATTCTTGTTGCTGTACAAAGATCTGTTGATCTATTTACTTCTTTAGTATTAATTTATAGTTTCATTATAAGTTTTCAGTAGTACTGAAGAGAGGTATGGCCCGAGAAGTTTCTGTTATCTTTCTATTTTACTTCTTTTAAATATTTTTTTTATCCTATTGTCAGTAACTTACATTATTATTACAATATTGATCTTAATGTACCAAATGGTAGAATACTTTGGATGGGTTGGTGGGTAAATCCACAAAAAACAAAACCCATAATGACTTTTGGCACAAAAAAAAATCCACAAAGAACGATCGAAAAATACAAAAATCGTCGAAATAAAGCGGAGAAGGTTATCAGTCCGAAAAAAAATTATATTGCCCTTTTTCTGGATATTATTAAATAATAATTTTATATTTATTTTCGGAAAAGGGCAATATATTTCTTTTAATACAGTTTGGTAATCCTGTCTTAATTAAATAGTATTTTTTTGTGGATTTCAGTTTGTGGATTTAGTCGCCAACCCACTTTAGATTGCTATTAGAATTAATTAGAAATAATATACTAATCCATAAAATTGGCAATTTGCCAGAGGAAATTGGATCTCACAGACCGATTAGCCTATTACAGTTCTATCTAATTTTTTTTTTTGAAAAACTGCTAAAGGATCATCAATTTGGCTTTCGAAACCACTATGTAATGATAGAACAGGTATATGGTAAT
Organism: Argyra leucocephala; assembly: GCA_963942445.1. Taxonomy (NCBI): domain Eukaryota; kingdom Metazoa; phylum Arthropoda; class Insecta; order Diptera; family Dolichopodidae; genus Argyra; species Argyra leucocephala. The sequence goes on from OZ012677.1 coordinate 93,012,233, forward strand.
GTAAAATAAATGGTTTGAAAACAAAAATTGTGTACAGCTACTCTTCTTGACAGCAAATCTACAGTGTGATCTCTATGAAACTCTGTAAAGTTACGTTGGAAAACATTGTTTTATATGGACAAGATAATGCATACACTGGACTATATAAGACACAATCCGGCATTTCGCAAGGTAGTGTATTAGGGCCTATAATGTATCTGTTGTTTACAGCTGATATTCCAATAGTAAACCAGAGGTAAAAATTGCATATTTTTCGATGACACAGATGTCACAAATTATCTCACAAAAAAATGATATATACTACTTAGGCATATATTTAGAAAATAACCTAAGCCGGAGTAAACATATTGTGAAACAGCTTGATATCAAATTGAGACGTATGTAATGGCTGATAGGAAAGAGCACACATTTATAATTAACAAATAAGATTTAAGTCATAATAAAACATATGTGCGCATGTCAAAATTAGATTTGGGGTTCCAAATCAATATCAGCATCATACAAAGATTCCAAAATAAGATGTTAAAGTCACTCGTAAATGTCTCCCCTAATAACAAATAAAGTCATCATTAAGCCACAGAGTCCTGCACGAAATTCGAACCCGGAAGCTTTTTATTAGTAGTCAGATAGTTTTAAAGTTAAGATCAAATTTAAAGTAACCTTTAATTTAAATTGTGCAAGCGTTGATATTCCGCAAATAGACTTACACTATCGTTTAAATCACAATTCTGAACTTTGCTACTATTTGAATTTTTACACGCTGTATATAGACATCTAAATTTAATACCATCCAGTTTACAGTTATTATTCCTGTCGATTTTACCTTTACCAGGATCAATGTCCTGTATTTATTTAAACCTGATTTTAAATTTCTATATGAAAAAATAAAATTGGATGATATTTTATTATAGAGAACTCACTTTTAAAAAGTTTTCAGTTAATTAAAAAAAAAAAACCTACTAGTTAAAATAATTAAATAATTATCATGTTTCCAATTAAATAAATAACTACAAACATTTAATTATTATTAATCACTAATTATTTATTTTAAATAATTAATTTTAATCAGTTTAAAAATAGTTAAATTGGAAATATATATATATATATATATATATATATATATATATGTAATCAAAAATTAACAACAAATTTGTTAAAAGTGAAACCAATAATTTAAAATTTTTTAAATTTTTAAAATAATATTTTATTTTATATATTTTTTAATCATATATTATAAATTTATTTTTATGTAAATTAATATTTGAGATTAATTAAATTTTTATTTTTCTTTTACATTTTGCAGGTAAGCATAATTATTGTATATAACATCATAAATATTTATTATACTGCAAAAATGTTTTACATAACGTAAAATATATATGTACATATTTTGGTAAGCAGGAAATATAAAAATAAAAGCAAGAATATGAATTAAAATGTAAATTAGTATTTTATATTAAAAATATGAAACTATAATAATTAATTTAAAAAGAAAAATATTAATATTGAAGTAAAAATTTGATGAATAAGAACATGTCAATATTAATGGAAATAATTTATTTTTTGAAATGCATTTTATCAGCGGAAAGTCACCGCTATACATTCAAATTTGAAAAGAGAAAAAAAATTATTTAAATATATATATATATAATAATTATTTAATAAAAACCCTTTATTTTAAACACAAAATTTTAAAATAAAAAACACTAACAATAGTTGAAATTTATAAAGTTTGTAAAGTAAAATTCAGGATAAATGTATAATAAATCTCGGACACAAATATTTTTAGAAGACTTCGTTAAATGGTGAAACATTTAAATATATGTCCGATTTAGATTACTTTGTTGGGTAAATATTAAGGTCTTGTTTGTCTTCAAGTTTTATATAATAAAATTAAATTAAGGCATTACACCACTACTCCAATAAAATTCTGCAAAGCACTTTTGTATGTCATGGTTTTGGTAATTAGCTCAACTTAATAGAGTATATTGCGAACAAAAATGAGTAGCTTAGACTCAAAATTAAGAAACTAAACTACACTCTTCCATACTATAATTCCGAATTTATTTAAATTTCATTGAAGCCAATTTGAAGTTATAACATTCAGTTGTGAAATGTGAAATACAAAACCCCAATACAAATAAAGAAATTCTGCAAGGCTACCAATCACAAGGGCTATGATGGATTAGTAAGGCATCAAGCTATAACTGATGGAATGCAATTTTTGACTTTTTTAAGTTCTTATCAACCAACATTATTAAAAAACTTACTCAGTAAAGTTTTATTTTGTATTGAAGGGTCTGAAATCCTAAAGTCAAAATCCCAAAATAAAAATCCCAAACCCAAAATCCCAAAAGACTCCCAAACTTTAAAAATCCCAGTGTTAGAAAATCCCAATATAACAAAATTCTCATGTTACAAAATCCCAAGTTACAAAAGAAAAAAATGTTTTATGCATTTAAAATTCCTATTTTTTGTAATCAACAGCGGCTACGCATAAAAATAATTTACGTAAATATTCTGGAAAAGGGATATATTCCCCTTTTTGCATCCAAAAGCGGCTACGCATAAAAATAATTGAGATAAATATTCTTGAAAGGGGCCCACACTGATTTTTGACCCTAACTCTAAAATGCCCCTAATTTAAAATCTCACATACACATATCTTATATATATTACACAAGGAAGGCCATGTGGGGAATATCTTATATTATAATACACAAGATGAACGACGTGGTGAATAAAAAAGCAAGAATAATTGAATAGTAAATTATTTACACCATAAAAATATTAAAATTTTAGCAAGTTTTTGGTGCTGAATACTTAAAACATTTCAAATATTTACACCAAATAGTGATGGTTATATCCAAATTGAGCGCCATCTATACTCTAAAAGAAATTGCAATCACGGACAATTTTTAAAAAGGCTTCATAAAAATTCTGTCATTTTAAATAAACACACAAACTTATAGAAAAAAGTACAAAAACAAAAACACAAACAAAAATTGAAAAAAAAACAGAAAAACAAAAATCAGATCAGATTATACTCTTCAAAAATGATATGATAAATTTTAGTTCATTTGCTTCTGCTGTTATGAAAAAAAAATATATACAGTAAAACACGGTTATAGTCATTCGCTAAATTTCAGTAATATTTCTAAGTATAACCGTTTTGTGACTGTAGGCGTAGTACCAAAAAAACTTGCATCTTTATAAACAAAATCAAATTCAATAAAATATCTTTCGTATAACAATTTTAAACTTTATTTTATTCATAAATAGCAATTATGTTATGTAATCACAAAATATACATATTAGTGATAAAGAATAGAAAAAGACAATATATAAATCAGTTTTTAATAAAATAATTCACTTTTGACTTATTTTTTTGTTTTTTATATTTTAATGTGACTATAAGCTACATCGATTGTATGAACTTATGAAGTTTATTACTTCCTTTCAAACAAATTGTAGGCTGCTATAACAGGATTGTGACTACAAACGTTTTTGACTATAAACGAATTAAAATACATCGATCTACTATGTTGAGAGTAATGAGATTTTATTGTGTTAAGTTATATTGAAATGAGTGCTAATTTCGTCATAAAGTATTAGGTATTATACTTTAATTTCAGAATATTTATATTCAATAATCAAGCGATTCAGAAAACTACAATTATACCAAAACAAATATTTCTTTTACATAAAATTGTATTTGAAAGAACTACTTCTGTGCAATTGCACAGAGGATCCACTAGTATATAAATATTCTGTAAAAGGCGTATAACTCTGATTTTGAATCCAACTCTAAAATCCCTCCTAATTTAGAATCTCACCTCTACATGTAAATAAATATTCTGGAAAAAGGGTCTACTCTGATGTTGAATCGAACTTTGACGCTAAAACTAATACAAAAACAAAAAAATTTAAAATTTTTATCTAAAAAATATCGATTTTTAATGAAACTCTCACCAATTCAATTGAACCTTTGAAGAATTGGAACGGTTTTGAATCTAACTCAGGGCGGCCACCCCAAACCCAACGCTACTCATTTATTGGAACCCTGTTTTATTCGACGGCAGGTAAACGCACAGTAAAAAATATAAAACAAAAAATATTTTTATTTTTAAGGTGGCAAACTTGCGCTCCATGTATACAATTTTAAATTTGAAATAAATTTTTAAATGCATAAAAAAATTAATAGTTCTTTGGAATTTTGTATCACTGGGATTTTGTAATTTGCAAATTTTTTTTGGGATTTAGGTGGACTCCCCTAAATTACCCATAAATACGGCATATGAATTAAGATAAATTGTAATGCAAAATAATGCAATAAAAAATGTTGAAATGGTTGTGAAAGCTTTACCCCATATTTGTCATAGCACTTCCTGTAGAAATGCATTGTATTGTTAATACTTTATGTTATATTTATTTCTTTGCATAACATATTGTGAAAATCGAATGTGAGATTGGGCTATTTGTTTCCAGTTGTTCATATAATAAACTAAGCTACATCACTTCTATTTTTATGTATAAAGCAAGGTGTTGACAAAAGTATTTTATTTCTTACGTGAATCTATTATCTTTACATTAATATCATATCTGCCCGTATTCATATAATATTTCTATTCTTATCCAGGTGCTTTAATCGATGCCCAAAAACAAATTTGTATTTATATAATTCAACAATATGCACTTTTAAGTGGTTTTCTTTTGTGAGGAAACCACCATCATTGGATGCAAAATTAACTTTGTGAAAATATCTGAATTTACAATCAACTTAACAACAACAACAACTCATTGTATTTATTACAAATTTAATAGTCTAAATTAAGTTTATAAAGTAATTAAAAATTTAAAATTAAAATAACTCAAAATATCTCATGTGGTTAAAATTGGCTTTAACTATTTTAACAATATTATCATTTACCGGTAACAAAAAGTTTTAAAACTAGTAAATTCTGTAGGTTATAAGTTTAATTTAATCATTGAAGTTTTAAAATTTTGAATTTCTACAAGTTTATAATAATTAAATATTTTATGTTAATAATTTTGCTGAGTACGGTGACTAGTTTCGCATACTTACAACTGAAATAAATATCAATGCTTAGAGTATACTCAAGAGATTGGGAATATAATGAACATGTTACATAACATAGAAATAGACTCAAGTTTCTTCATAGAATATACTAATATGTCAATGAAATAGCTTACTTTCTATTTATAGTTTGAATTTAAGATTTACTTAGTCCGCGTTCGTTCAGTTTTAATTTTCTTTAATGTAGTTCTTACATTTGAAAGTAAGTTCATATATTTGTTTGATCATATAGATTTTTAAGTTAAACCTTGATATTTTACTTTTTAGGGTTGTGTCGGAGTTTTAATACAGTAAATTGAGTTTTGTTAACCATGATGGTTTTTTTTTCAATATCTAAAACGAATAAATTTCCAACAACACTTACTTTAGTTGATGCAAAAGCAATAACAGGACAAAAAAATGTTCGTATAGAAGAAAATATTGGTGCAGTAAACGAGGAAAATCAGAATCTTAATTTTCAAATATTTTTCCATCTAGTGGAATAACAAAGAAGTTGTTCTTCAAATATTTTAAGTCATGAAGTTAATTTCTGCTTAAATGGTTACATTATGTTAACAAATAAAATTGCCATGTATATTGACTGACAACTATCCTTAAGAAGTTCGCAAGGTTTTATTATATCCTAAAAACTGTAAGTTTTGGAATTCTTTATATGCAGAGGACATAATTTTTCCTCATTTCTTTAAAAATTGGGCCGGAACGAATGCTACTATCTATAGTGATCGTTTTAAGATCCATGATAAATGTTTAAAATTTGTGGTATCAGAAACATGGTGCTATGTGCCATATTGACAACCAAACAATTAATTTCAAAGATAAATTTGATGACATTAGAATTTCAACAAATGGTCCAGTGAATCAGCTCCTAAAATCGTGTAAATGAATATATTTGATTATTCACTACTGGATATTTACTGATTATCTAGAATATAAAGCGCATATAGCAAATTTGAGGATTCGTAGGTAGCAACAGTTGTACCATCATGTGGTATGCGAACATGCTTTACGTTAATTTTACTTTTTTATTCGTTTGATAATTTGTTTGCGAAGATGGTGTAATTTTTTGTTAATTTAAGTAAATTTAGTTTTAAAAATAAATAAAATTAGCATCGTACCTACCACAGAAAGTTACTTTCGTATTTTTTGATTTCATTTGTTTTGTTTTTTTTTTTAGCGAAGATTGTTTTAAGTCTTTCTAATTAAAGCAAGTAGATATTTACAGTACATTAATCTTAATAATAAAAATACAAAATAAAATAAAACAATTGAATTTAATTTTACATGTTTTGGCTTAGTGATTTTTTTATATTGTCGCGAATTTGTTTAGCCTTGTCCAATATAGAAGTTCTATTTTCATCACTATACTATCACTAAAACATGTTGAATCATCACTAATCGTTAAAATATATTGCTATAAAATTCATTTTATTAATTTTTAATTTATTTAAATTTTTTTTTGATTTTTATTATCAGTAGTAGTGAAAAAATAAAAATCTAAAACAAAAAATAAATGCCATAATGCCAATTTGACAAATATTCAAAGGGTTTGCAATAAATTTTTGTTACAGGTGATGGGTTTTTATTTGGGAAGGACTAGAATACTTGATGACGTCACGATAGAATATTCCGAACGAATGGAATAAACAACAGATCTGTTCCCTTTTTTATTTATTCATTAATTTTTGCGAATGAAAGTTTTTAATTTGTGTAAAACATTAACAATAAAAATGTTAAAAATTAGTAAATATAGTTTTATAAACATTTTTTTTTATTTACCAATATTTTTCATTTTATTAATTTTCATTAAATTAAAATAAAATACTTAGTTAAATTATTATTACTTTATAGTATAGAATGAAGTGAACTATCATTCCATATCATTCCATTTTGTTTATTCCAATTCTGGGATTGGATTGGAATGGAATAAAAAGAATACGTTCGGAATATACGGAATAAATAAAAAAATACAGAACAAAAAATTTGGAATATTCCGAATAAAAGACAAAATGAATTTTAACATATTCTGAATATTCCGAATGTTCGGAATGAATAAACAAAAACACCCGATAGGGACCCTTAATTGGACAGAATGTTGTTTCACATTGAACCGAATCATTTTGTTTGTAAATGTATGTAATTTGTATACCTAGTTTGTCTTTTTTTACATGAAAAACAACCTCCCTTTAAATAAATCGAACTGAAAATAAACTGAATTCTTCATATAAGCCTTCGCAAACGTTACGTTTTTGCGAAGCGAAAGCGAATCGTAAACGTAAATGTTGCAACATGAAAATTAGAAAAAAAACGTAACGCCATGAGTTCGCAAAAAGCGGTGCATTTATGTAACACAAAACCGATTCATTTTCGTAAAAACGAATTCAGTACGTTTATAACCTATATTTATTTATTATATTTTTTAAATAAAACAAAGTTGTTATGATGACCATGCCAAGAAAAACTGCATGCCGCTTTGTCTGTTATGATACTTTTTAGGCAGGCTCACACGTATTTTTCTAACGAAATGTCTGCCAAATTATTCAATCTATTTTTCTGAAAGGCCTATTAATAATAATTTTATCACTTATTTAATATATACTATTATTTAAATATTTAAAACCATTATTAATTATTTAAAATTATTATTTATACTTACTAGCTTTACGAATTTTTAATAATAAAATACGCTCAATAAAAATAAGCGTCTTAACCAAACAAAAAGAACAATATTATGTTTTTTGTGTATTTGTTATAAAACTTTTCAAAATGTCAGTTCGTAATTAGTGTACTAAAAGCGGCATGAATGCGAAGTACCTTTCTGAAGTGTCAAAAAATATGAAATTTTTAAAAGCGAATTCGTTTTATTTTCTTAAAGGGTTACTTTGTTAATTTTGACTTCAACTTCGAACAGTCTTTTTCTGAATACTTTGTATAAGTTTTTTAAATTAAATTTTTCTTGCATATTTTCTGTAAAAAAAAAAACAATAACAAAAAATAATAAACAATACTTACCTGACATTTCTTTTATTTTCTTTATCGTTAAATGTCATTTTCATGAAATTCCAAAAAAAGATGAAAAAAGGAAAAGCATACGTTCATTCTTAACTGTTATATCTAAATGAAAAAAAAAATAAAATAAAATGGCGATGATATGTGGATTATTTTATATTTAGAAAAGCATATCAGGATATTATTAATATAAAAGGAAAGAAAGCAGGCAAAATTATCTTGATGTAAAACAGAAAATTTGAAATTTTCTAAAGAGATTTCAAAATAAAATAGCCTTAATTACCTTGTCATATTGTACCTACCAACATAAAAACTCGAAAATAATAAAGAAAAATAAAAATATTTTGAGACAAAAGAAAACTAAATATTCTTTTATATTATTGAACGCAATAACGTTTATGTTAAATATTTAACTGTAAGAGTTTTTCTTTTTATATTTATCTCATTTTCTTGTATTTAATTTCATCCTGTTTGTATCCTTGAAAACAAGCAAATACATAACAAATTTTAAGATTATGACGTAAATCGTCAGTAACACATTCTTATTTCGGTTTCGTTTTCATTGTTGCTCGCTTTTGATTGTATATACTTTCTTTCTCATGTCCTTTAATATTGGTCTTGGGAACAAATTTTTTAGATTAGGTTGTTCGTTTCGAATGTTGAATAAAAAAATAATAAAAACAACACAAAAATAAATTGATAAGAAATAAAATAAAAACATAAAAACAAATTTTTAGAAATAAGCACAAAAAAGAAAAATAAAAAGTAAAGTTGTCGTAATTTTTCCTAAACAAAAAATAAAAAATAAATACAAAATAAAATAAAAATTTAAATTCCAAATGTCCTATCCTGTCCTGTCCTGTCAACTATAAAAAAAAACACTCCTCATTTATGTGTAGATGTAGATGTTCAAGATACAGTTAAAAAAAATTCATTGAAATTAATGAAGTGAGATTGTAACAGACCTGTCAAGTTTTTACAAATGATGGTAAAATAATTTTACTTGTACAAAAATGTTCAAAAATATTAAATGCCATAGTTCGAATATATATGTAGGTAAGGATTACGATTGTAAAATCTACTGAAGTATTGATTTATTATTAACCTTGAAGTGATGATGTATTGAGTTGACTAAGATCCGGATACCTTTTTAATTATTTATTTTTCGTTTTATTATTTTTAATTGTACTTTATTATTAGATACTTTTCAAGCTATGCAAGCTAAAGAAAAGCAAGTAAAAAATGAAAGCAACATCCTTAACAAAACTCGTTTCAGAGGTTTAATTATGTTATTTGCCTTAAATTTATAATTAATTTTTATTATTTGAATAGTTGTAATAAAATAGAATAATAGAAAATATATGGATTTACCATAGTGTAGAGTTTAAGCCAAGCTATGTCTTTTCACTGAAATAAGAGTTTTGTTTCTGATTTTTAAATTATAATACGAAAACCTTTTAAATGAATGTGTTGTAAAACTAAATTTATTATTAGTAATTTTTTTATATAGCCCTTAAAATACCATTTATCTACTTGATTGTCACCAGTTGAATGGATTTTCATTTAAAATATGGTCATACTTTATAAACGGCTTTTACATACAAGCCGTTTCAAGTGTAGGTACATCAAATTTTTCATCGAAGCTGCTAGTAAATGGTATGAAAATGTTTTGAGTTTGTTTTACAACCAGAAAAACACTATTAGAAGGTGAAAATGTTCAAGGTTGATGAACAAACATTTCTGCATTTATTTAGTTTTTTCATATATTCTGACAGGAACTAGACAATCAACTACTTTTACAATCTTGATCTGTAGCTTTATGTGACTTTTGGAAGTACAAAAATGTTGACTTTAAAATATCAAAACTTATATCCTGTATAATACTGGACAATCAACTGCAAAAAAATATGATCAGGAACTAGTACCTCTAAAAAACATACTTCTATCCATACATTGAATTATCTAATTGAAATTTTTTATTCTCTGTATCCTATGTAGTTTCACGCTTTCTATACATCATAGTTATTGTGAAATTCAAAAATTTAATTTAATCAGTTTAATGGTTTTGAACTTTTGAAGTGACATTAATTTGTAAAATACCATAATTTTGTTAAAGATCAGTTTTTCATATTTTTTTTACCATTCATAAATATTATTGATTCATAAGCTATGCACATTCTAAAGTATACGCGTTCTGAATTTGCATATTTGAAATTCAATAAAAAAAATATTCTCTCTTGTATTAACTATCAATATCTAAAATATTTTATGTTTTTCTAAGGTCTTATTTATTTATTTATTTATTTAACGGTGGACCTACAGATTAATCTGCAGGCAAACTACAGGCCTATTTCCTTTTCGGAATGTATGCCTTTATAATATAAAGATGAACGAAACAATATTTAAAAAATTACAAAATATAACACTTAATATCTAGGAAATATAACAAATAATCTAAAACAGAAATAATTAAATTGGTATGGAATTGTAAGGCTTGTAATGGGGTGAATGTGAACTGAGATGTAATTGTAATATTTGAGGTTCATTGTGTTAGGATGTGTTTGATAGTGAGGAGTTCTGAACGGTGAATACATTTCAGAGGTGTGGATCTGTCAAATAAATGTTTATGAGTGGTAAGGGTATACCCTAGGCGCACTCTTGTAAGTTTAACACCTAGGGCTCTGGATTTAGTTTTTATTGGGCCAGGAATGTTTGCGTTTGGGTTGTATAATCTAGCAAAGCGATTGGAAGAATTCCAGGCTGATTGATAGATGTGCGCGCGTGTATTGCAATGATCCTTTTAGCATGGGCGTAGGACATTAACGAATCTCCAGTAAGAGGCTTTTGGCCGCTATATTTGCTTCAAAGTCAGCTCTAGTGTTTCCATCTATGCCTACGTGGTCTGGAATCCATGCCAACCGCATCTTGCCATTGTTATGTGATATGGAGTTTCTGATGTAGGATTACATATACTCACTATTGTAAGTGTTTTTGATTGATTTTATTGAAGCAAGGCTATCTGTAAATATAATGATATTCTCATACAGTGTTTCAGCGGCTTGGACTGCTTTGTATATGGCGGTAAGCTCAGCTATGAGAATCGAGCATTCACCCGGCAAGATTTCCGCCTTCCAGAGAGAGTCATTCTTGATTATCGCCCAAAATACGCCATGAGGTCCATTTGATCCATCATTGTAGATTTCGGACTGTGTTGGGAATTCTTGTTTGAGTTGGATATACAATTGTTTGTACTTTTTAGAAGGTGTTGTGCTTTTGCGATGTAAGGATAGGTGATCATGTATGTATAATTTCCAGTTGTACCAAAGGTTCTCTTGACTATATAACTGTGGGGAGGCATATAGGTCGAGCTCCAATGGTTCAACCAAAGGAGTCATTTTATCTATTGAAGAAGTTGTATTTAGAGGGGATTTATTTTGTAGAATGTATGAGTAAATTTTATGAAGAGTGTGTTTTGGATCAAAGTTAGCCCTGCTTATAAGCCTAGTCGATAGTACATTTCTTGTCTCCTCTATTGCGTTATATTTATACAAATTTTGAATATCCTGATGATATTATCACTTAAATTCAAGGATGGTCCTTTTTATACAAATTTTACCCATAAAATATAATATTTTATTAGGTATCTTAACTCTATAGATTAACAAATGACCTTTGAGATAATTAAATGTTTTCATATCCATGTTTTTGAATTGGTTTTGGTTTAATCATCTTCTGATTTCCAAATTTGATACTTTTCATTCAAAATTGATAAAAGTTCAAAAATATCCCTTTTAATATATTTCATTCCAAAAGTATTTAAATAATTCTTTAAAGGTTCAATTACAAAAAAAAAAATGATTTACTTTTATAAGAAATATGTTTATCAAAAAAAAAAATTCGATGAAATTTTTGATTGTATTAAATTAAATAAAATCTTCGATATTTATACTATAAATTCAAAGCAATTAAAATTTGCCATCGAATATTATTATTTAATTCTTAAAATGACTGATTGTAACTTGATGTTTTTGTTTTAATCTAAATTCTATCTTAAAGCAATAATGATTCTTGTGTCACTATAGAATTAAACAACAAAAAAAATAATAGAAACAATTATTATTCAAATATATTTGACAATTTATTGAATTTCTAATATGATTATATAATGTAACAATATATTAAATTTTCCATTTAATTTTTCAATATTTTGCTTAGATTCCTTGGAGGCATTCCTTATTCTATAATATATTATACACTATGGAAGAAAATAATTTATATTGCCTTTATTTTATTACTATAAATAATAAATAATATATTCTTCTATATGATTCAAACATTGTTATTTTAAAATTGAATTTATGTATTTTCAAAATAATTTAATTATTTATTTCATTTTGAAATTACCTATCTATATGTATATATATATGACAGTATATTGTGATTCCTATTCGAATATATTATTATACAATAAAAAAGTATGCATAATAAAATATATAATTCATGTATTGCATAATATATATGTATTACATATACATATTATATATCCGTTCTTATCAATTTAGTTGCATTCTGAGTCAATAAATTTTATTCGAATTACGTTATAAGAAAATATTATTACGTTACTGCAATATGTGGGTGTAGGTACAGGTAACTATTGAAAATTGAATAATTTTCAAAGTTAGAATATTAATTGTTAACATTTATTACATTGTGTATTTAATAACACCTTCAAGGATGTAACTTATGTATAATAATACTGATATATAGGTAGTTAATGAATTAATACAATTACGAATTTTAATTTAATACGAAATAATTGAATTCAATATAAAAATATTAATATTTTTTGGAAATTTGAAATTGGTTTTTCATTGGAAATTTGAATAAAAGTGCATTTGATAACAAAAAAATTTCTAGATTTACACAATTCTAGTTTGGCCCTGTTTTCACGAATTATCATGATGATGGCTTTAGCATACGTCTTATAGCATTTTATCAACAAACACATTTTGTGGATTTGATTTCTGTATTCACGAAAAGGAGAGAATTAAATTTTTGAAAAGAAAAACCCACAAATAAAAATGTTGTTGAACGATTATTACACACTAATACATAGATAATACCAAATAAAACTTTTGAGTATAGTGTTTGAAAATTTTTATGGATTCGCTGTATTTATTCTTGTTTAAATAATTTTTTTTTCCTTGCGAAGGCAGCCCTAATACGTCAGACCAACTTAGTCGACCCTTTTGATAAAGGCCAATAGTTTTGGAGCTTTTATCCCGCAGAAATTTTCTTAGGTTTTGCAGTGAGTTTACAACAGCCTGAGTCTCAGCCTTGAAAGACCAAGGCTCTACTTCCACTTCCCTTCTCTCCTTCCAAGGTTTCTTCCACTGCCAGACAGTGTCTACAGGTTGGGTCATCACTTGAGCAGTAAGTATGCCCACCTTTATGGCTATGACCAGTAAATATGCCCATTACCATTCTGCAGTCTGCTCTATTGAGAGCTAGCAGGAACTTGATTATTTGGGTGTTTTTTTTTTTTTTGGAAATTGGGGACTTCTAAGTAACCGCGACCTCTTAAGATCTATTGTACTTCCTCTTCCATTTCAGAATTGCAGGTCTATGTCCTTGATAAACGTTATTATTGCTTTGATATCAAATTATATTTTGTTATATCAATATTTTGGTGTTAATTCTTGGTGCATATATTTTGGAGATTCTGTTGCCTTCAATACGTTCCCAAAGAATGTTTCCTCTTCATGAGGGATTCAATTTTATTTATTTACACCCACATGTAGATGAAAAACCGCAGTGATGACAAGTGGAATAGGCTAAAACTTATTTAGTGAATTTCTAAATTTCATAGCGAATAGATTTTTAAATTCATTAAAAAAAATAAAATTAAATGTAAGTTATAAATATAAAGAGAATAAAAGCAAACAGTTAACAAATGTGTTGCATCACTTTATATTACAATCAGTCTCTTATAGCTTGTTTTTGACGGGTAAAAAATATATGATACTGTTTTTCCAGCAATTTTTCTTTGATCACCATTTTCTTTTGCTTTATTTTAATAATTTATTGTTGTAATTTTCGCTTTTCTTCTCTAACCAATATTGGTACTTGTGTTGGATTTTCTTGCTGTTCTATTTGATTTTGCAGTTGTATTGCAATTCTATAAAAGATTTTGTGGCAAAAAATGCATTTAAACTATTTTTCATGTTTAATAACACTTGCTGTATGTACAAATCCCAAACTTAACATTAATAAAACTCACTCAACAATTAACAAAAATCACTCACCATGTTATAAAATAACATGAAGAAAGATTTTTGCTGGAATAGTCTACCAACAATTTTTTTTTTTTTAACTAATACTTATTTTATTAAAAATTTACCTAAAACTAAAACAAAGATCCACATGAACATACTTTTCAACCTATATAATCCCAATTTTATTTTACCTTTTACAATGCATTTCCGCTTATTTTGCTGGAGGGCCCGAATTGTTTAACTTTTTAGCACATTTCTCTCAACATATTTTTGTTAGATTAGAGTCTTCACTATTTATAAACCATTGTGGTAAATGTTCATTGTTTTTAGCAGGTGTATAAGCAACTCAAATTATTTATCTGTACTGCAGTAAATTTTGAACCAAATCAATAATAAATAATTAATTAAATACCAAAATAAACAATAATTTATTTAACTTAAATTTTTTTTACACAAGAACAAAAACATTTTCAAAAGACAAGAACTTTTTTTTTTTACATAAGAACAAAAATGGTTATTCGTTTATAAAATTCTGAACGAGAAAATTTTCGATCAAAATTATTCAAACTTTTTTTAAATCGAATTTGTCGGCTGAAAATTTACGAACGAGTACTCTATTTTTATTCGATCCAATTCACCGGTACTGCTGATTATATTAAAAGCGAAGTGGTTGTATTAAAAATTACATTTTCAGTAATTTTCACCATTTGAAAAAATTTCGTTTTTTTTTCGTGTTTGATCCCTCGATCGCTACATTACACTTTTACTTTTTATTTTTTATCTAATTTTTTGTGGTATAATTTTAGTTGAATTTCTTTAAAAATAAGAATAGGATAAAATATATGAAAGTAATGTATCAAATAAAGATTGAATCTCAAAATAACAGCATGGAACTAAATCATCGATATCAACTAAATCGATCGATATTCTTTTTTTCTCAACAACCCAGGAAAATTTTTCAGAATTTCGACATTTTCTACTTCTAATCCTGTTCGAAAGCAAAGTTGTTATGGATTAGACTAAATTGTAAATTTTTTGTTGGGTGCAATATGGAATATGATGTATTTTAGAAAAAGCATTTTTTTTTACAATATAGAAGACAAAGTATTATATATATGTAGCCCATGACTTTCTACATACATTGATTACTCACCGAAACTAAGTTGTAGCAAAATAATTTTATAATTTGAGAACTTAATAATCTTTTATAAACATGAAAAAATTAATTTGCAGGTTGAATATCAATTTTCACACTTTTACCACTATTTACTTATGACAAGAACTGAAACATTACCGACAGAAATGTCATAAATATATTACGAATGATATTTTTACATGATTGCTTACTTATTGTTTAAAAAATAATGTCTATTGTGGTTTACTGAAAATTTTTTTTAAATTATTTGTTAAAAACTTTAAAAGGCTTATGTTTGTATAGGTATATCATGATGGAATTAAAAGAGTTAATAATGAAATAAAATAATCTTTCTCTTATGAATTTTTCCTATACATACAACTCTGTGGTAATGTATTTATGTTCAGATTAATTTATTTATTTATCATCAAACAAATGGTGATTTTTGCATTCACAGATAACATGTATTATTGCCATTTTATTATATTTTTTATTTTTTTGTAAATAGTTGCTAATAAATAATATATTTCAATTTAGTTGTATTGAATATACAATGAAAATATCCTTAGTACAGACAGACGTACATATAGACATTCGTTATGTTATATAGGTACTGTATTATAAGTATACATAATTTTGAATAAATTAAAATTCTTAAATTTATAATGTAAAATGAATGTCATAAAATTTTTTAAATGGAAAGCATTGAAATGGAAAAGTAAATGTGAATTTATTAAAATAACAATGAAAATCTTTAAAAATTTCAATTAGAGATTTATGAAAATAATATGTATGAGATATGTACAGTACTACAATATAGTTTTTGGACACAAATCAATTTCAAAAAGAGAACATAAATTGAAATGTATGGTTTATACATAAAGTGTAGTACAAATTGAATCAATTTTACGAACAGTACTATATTTGAATGAAATAGTACAAAAAAAGACAATCTAAAAAAACATAAAAAGAACAGTGAAAATAGAATCGTGAATAAAAATGAAGGAATTCCCTAAAATAGAAATCGTCATCGCAAAAACAATGTATAATGAAAGACAATGCAAATTTTTATTATTGTACATTTTATTTTATAATTTTAAAATTTCAACAAACAATTATTTTTTAATAGAGTTTAATGGCGTTAATCTGTATTTTTATTATATCGTCAGCTGATTCAATACTTGTCGTATGTCGATTTTTGCGGTTTTCTGTTCTAAATTGATAAAGAGGTTTTTTGGGATGTTCTTTCGAATGTGCGAATCTGCTTTTCAAAATTTCATGTAGTTTCAGAGATATCGAATATTCACTTTGTCGTATCTCCACAGTGCTTAGTCATTATTTGGTTGCATGTTCCGAAAAAAGCTACATAGGATAAATTTCTATTAATTTTCGTGAAAATGTGTATTTTGTTGTATGTTTATTACAAGAAGTAGTTACTTCAAAAATTCTGTAAGTTTTTATCGTATATTAAATATTTACGTTAACAGGATTGATTTTGCGCCGCTTACGTTAACCTTCCAAAGGATCGATCTTGCGCCGCTTGTCTCTAATTTGCGATTTATAGGGCTTGGGCATCATTTTGAACATTTTCCTTCCATTTGCCTCTTATTCCTCATAATAAATATCATAAAGAAAAAATAAGATGTTATCATGTTTTTAGTTGTGAAATTCTTGTTTAATAGTTAGTTGAAACAGAACTTATTATACCCTATACAAAGAAAAATTTTATGTTCGTGTTGGCTTGCATATGTATCGAAAAATATTTAATTGCAATTTCAATATTTCGTTTTAGAGCTCCAAAAAGGACCGTTGCGATAAATTCCTTTTGTTTGAAAAACGAAATAATGCATGCTCACTAGAAAAATCAGAATATGAACAACATGGAATAGAACATAAATTTATTAAAGACGAAAGGTAAAAACATAAATATAATATTGACTAAAAAATAGCTGTTTTTTGCAAAACGTGTTTGTATTGCAAGAAAATTGAACACATTTAATCAACAATACAGTTCTTAAAACTGCTGAACAGAAGTATTCAGAAGCTTGTCATTCTCTGATACAAGATGTTGATGCTATTCACTGTGCAATTGATAGATTTCTCAAAAATATTGAAATCGGAAGTTCATTATCTTTAATAAAATATTTATTCATAATGAATTATCCCCCAATGTTCATTTAAAAATTTTGCAAATGGGGCAAAACGACTTGAATGCATATGGGAAGCTTTCAGAAGAATTGAATTTCAACCAAATTCCATTTTTCAGAATTAAATTTTTAAATTACAACAAAATAAATCTGTTTGAAATAAAATACAAAACTTCTGATGGTCATGAGATTGAGTACAAGGCAAAATATATAAAAAAGCCCAAACGTTTTTGAAGAAAAGTTTTTGAAATTTCACTGTCAGTTTTTAGTCCTAAATCGTTGTCAGTAGAGAAAATAAAAAGCTTAAAAAGCATGGTAGATTATTTAAATGAGTCTGGTAAACAATAAAAATTTCAAAATTTATTTATTTATTTTTATTTCATAATATTTCTGTGCTTCTGTAATAATATCTCTGTATCTCTGTATTTTTTAAACAAAAATATCGATATTAGGATCTAGTTCATTTTCAATTAGTCACAATTTTAAAGAATTATATTGTAAGAGAAAATATTTTATTAAGAAAATCCTATTCACATACAACAAATATTTATTCAACTGACAAATAACACTTTGTTGTATGCATTCTTAATTTGTCTTATGTCCAAGAAGTTCCAACAGATTTGTTATAAAACTCGACATACGACAATATTTTACTATCATAATTTTGAAAATATTTTAAAAAAACTTTATAGATATGGTGTGAAAAGCGGGTAAATATCTTTTTCAGTCTATACAAGTTTGAAACAAATCTGATGTAAGAAAAAAGTTGTTGATGTTTGAGCTTGCAAATTGAATTTGCCACTAATGGCGTTTTTGAACATACGACAAGTATTGAATAAGCTGGCGATATTTAAATTATTAATGCATGTTTCAATTAAGTACAAGTATTACAAGTTTGTTCTGTTGACTAATATCCTATAATAAAATATACAAAGTAATCACTTGTGGCAAAAATCGTTACTTAAAAAATAAAGTAATCATATATTATAATAGAGTTAGTTGTCAAGATTTCACCCAAAATTATTCAATCTATTCACTAAAAATGAGAGAAAATAAAAAAGATAAAAAAAACCCAGCATATGCTTGCTTACATAAATCAACAAACCACGACCACACCAACCATCCTATTTACAAAATTTCAAGAGAGTGCATATGAGTTTTATTTTCATCATTAAATGTAGGTAGAGGTTACAATGTGGTGATCGTAGTAGGATGTAAACAAAAATTTTTTTTTTTTAAATATTCATGTTTTTTGTTTTGCCAATGTGTGAATTAAATTCCAATAATTTTTCAATAAATTCCAAAAGTTTTTCATTTTGACGTAATGCAACATTTATTATTTTTATATAGGTCTTATATATTTAATTTCTATAAAAAGAAGGCTCTCCTCTCCGTCAAACAGTTTTTTAAAAATCATTTGCTAATTTTTTAGTAGGTACACCTTCTTTAAATCCAAATAAAAATACTCGAAAAAAATTTAAGTAAAAAAAACAGTACCGTACCTTAAATAAGCACGAAACGGTAAATCCACCTAAAGTTACGGTTAACATTAAAATAAAAATAAAAGGCAAAAATATTATTTATCTAAATGCAACAGTGTTCTTATATATGAGTTATATGTATAAGTTAATAAAAAAAAAAAAATTAAAAAAAACAGTGAAAACACTAAAATTTATATAAGCAGTAGGCACTACTTTTTTATCATTTTCATACAATATAGCAGCAGCTGCTTTCTTGCTGTTTCCTCCTTTGCTGAAATGGTGAACGAAAAAATAAAACCTGATTAGTAGAAATTAGCGGTGGACTTCACAGTTGAAAAATAATTTCTAAAAAATCTAAATTATTTTAACTTAATATAGTGGAAAGGTAGAAGAGACATGGTAATTAAGAAGTATTTTGTTTTTTCAAACCATACCAAACCATAGCTTCTTATTAAAACATCACTGTTTACTGATTGATAGTGAAAAATATCAGTCTATTTAAGTACCTGTTCTGTTAAAAATGTTAAATTTGGCTTTACCTTAAATTATAATTAATAAATAAGGGTCTCTAGTCACTTGTATAATTAATTTAGTTATACAACGATAAAATAACTTACCAATATAAGTACATGGACACTAAATACAATCATAAGTTAACATTTCAACTGCCATTCTGTTAATTCTGAAATTTATATTATGCCTACACGTTACATTTCAAAACATTTTGATTTAACTTACATTTTTTGTTTTTAACTGTACAATTAGTATTAACTTAGTTTTTTTAATATATTTTAATTTTCGTAATTTACTAACATAAAATTTTATCTACTCTATCAACATCATACTTTTTATTTCATTTCATAAAGGGTTCTAGTAACTCCACTTAATAATACTATTTTTTTTTTTTTATTTATATATTTTTATTTATTTTGTCTTAATTATTTTATTTTATTTTGTTTTACAGATTTTACTTTTAGTTAGAGGTATACTATATTTTTACTATATTTTAGATTATTGCGATATTTTATTTTCATTTTAATATTTATATTAAAAAAAACATGGCTAGACCGAACTTACTTAAATTTAACGTTTAACTAACACAACTTATTCTAACTTAATCTATAATCGCCGCAATGAGCGGATTTTGTCGACAATACATTTTTAAAATTTGTTCGAATAGAATATATTTACATTTCATAAGTCGTGGATTCATAATATTTAATACACCCAAATCTAGCAAGTTTTCGTCTCTTATAGACGTCTGATGTGTTTGCTCTAAGCATTAAATTTGAAATGATAATAAAATGATGTTTAACTGAATGACAGAAATAATCTAAAAATCTACTGTAGTAGAGAAGTTATCCGAGTTATTATAAACGATTTATCCCAGCGGTTACATATTATTATCTACTCATAAATAATTCATCCCAGCGATTACATAGTACAGTTCGAAAACTTTTATTTGACACAATATTATAAGTTATTATTATTTTTAACCCCGATATTTATTATATGTATATGCGTTTGTCAGTATTTATTAATAATAAAAGAAAGAGAAACTTCAGTGTGCAATCATTGAGAAAATATTGAAGAAGATCCTTATATATATATATATATATATTATATAATTTATATAAATTATAAATATAGTTATAAATGAATGTATTTATTCACTTGTAGACACATTTCATTGTGTATATGTATGCCCTATACACCTGAATTGAGATTTAATTAATATGACGGTATAGAAGTAAAAGGATTTTTCTCTTTATAAAATATAAGATGTAATGTACATATGACAAAATTAAATGTGTAGGTTGGATTATGGATAAAGAGTTACCAGATTGTAGAGAAATTTTTTTTATTTAAACAAATGCTTTGTTTAGCCATAAATTTATTTTCTTAACTTTAGACTTTGTTATTATATGCGCCTAAAGGTGAATTTTCATCGAGCAATATTTAAAATCTTAAAAATTTTATTGGCTCTAAAAAGAGAGATAGTTTATTGAATCTTTATGTAAGAAAAGAATAAACCGTTGCAAAGAATAGACCGTTCTATTTGGGAAATTTATTTTATACACAAAAAAACAATAATTCAACCGTCAAAACCATCTGTTGAAAAAATTTTTTTTATATAATTTAAATATAAAATTTTTTTATATACATTTACTTAAATCCAGCTTAAGTGTTTAATAGAGTACGGAAAAATCGATCCACACAAAATGTTAATTTGAACATATCTGCTATATCATGGTGTTATTTTGTTTTGCCATAGACATGTTTTTAAAATTTGAATTAAATTTTTTGGTATTTTTAAAATTTTTTGTATTTGGAGTTAACGGTAAACAAACTTTGGTATATAAGTTAAAAATTTGTATTTTTATTGCGTACTTTTGGCACTATATGTACAAACTACAAGAACTCTGATTAACGTAAACATATGGTGCCAATATGTTAATTTTTTGGCAGTTTTATGTACAGGGTTACGCCGTTTGCAAAATTTCTTTTGTAAGTTTTACTTTTTTTTTCGCAAGTTGTTTATCTTCATTATTATTTTTTATATTATAGTCTTGGGTTTACATTTGGTCAGGTTATAATAGATGACAGCAAGTTATATAGATATTTTTATTACATTTTGTAAAATTCAAAACATATAAACTTTTACTGAACAGCCCCCCATTGTTGAACTTAAATTAAATAATTTAAATTTAAATTTATTCAGATTTTTTATTTTAATTTATATACCAATAAAATACTTGCAATTTTACAATTTGAAATTTTTTGCTAAATGTTAATGCTAAAAAAAACTTAATGAATGCAAAAAACAGTTTCTTTGGTAATTCTTATGAGACCTAAATTAAAAAATTCATTTAGTCTATGACTAGGTACACTTAATATATGAACATTTCGTTTAATTACGCACCATTTCCTTTATGTTTTATTCTTCTGTTCTGTTTCGATTTTCTTTTTTTTTTCCTTTTTGTTTTGTTCCATTATTTATCAGGTGACTTGATATTTTATATAAATTTTGTACTTTCATCATATAATTTTCACATTAATTTTCATTTACATTACATACATATTATAGACATATTTCTGTGTACATATATACCTATACATAATATTATTTACTTTAGCGAATTATATAGAAAATATAATATTTTATTTCATATATAGTGAGTGAGTCGGAAATTATCTTTATAAGTTGCTTTTTGTACTTGACATTTTTAATTATAATTATAGAAAATGTCTAGCGTATTTGATTTAATTATGTAGGAAATAAATTGAATAAAATGTTACTTTAGTTAGTACCTATAATTTTTTTAATAATGTATGATAGTGGGGTTTCTATTAAGATATTCTAATTTCTATTTCATAGTCACTTAAAGTCTATAATCGATAGTTTTTTTTTTTGGATCGTCGTATACAATTTAGAGTTGTAGATATTTTTTGCTCGAATTTAGGATAGGTTGGGATTTGGTTTTCTTTTGAAGAAAAGTGAAAATTAAATGAAAATTTGCATAGATTATGCGATAATTATGGCGACATCAATTTTAGAATGCAATTTTAAAGATCGACGTGTATGAATATTAATATAATATATGAAAGTATATAATTATGATTATAATTAGAAGCAAGTTTTCATTGATCTATAGAACAATGAATAATATCTACATAATTTTTGATAAAAAATATATACTAATAATGTTTTGACAGTGTGCCAGTTGACCGGTATAATTCTAAAAAAAATCCAGTAAATTTAAAATGTAATAATTCGATTCTTACTTACAAACTAAATATATGAATAAAAAAAATTAATAGATGTGTATATTATAATTAATTATTAATATTGATAATTAATTTCCTAAGAATAACTGGTGTCAATACATTTATTTAATTAAATAAGAAATAATTTAATAGTTTTCTGAAAAATGATTTTACGACGTTAGGACATAATAGCTATCTTGTCTTATTATTTTTGTAAAATTATTTTATTTAGTTTTTTTCGGCCATTGTTTATTATAATAGTATAAGTATAAATTTTGGATTGCATATTACATATAATAACTATTTGTTTAATTTATTATTAGCAATAAAAATAATAATATTATAAATTTTTTGTTTCTTTTTAAATAAGCAAAATTGCAAAATTTCTTATTCTTTTTTTTAAATTCATATTCAATTAACTATTTAACCTTTTATTGTTAAAATTTTAATCTCATGATAGATCTTCGATTTTGCAAACTAAATACTCTATAACTATTTTTTTAAATTTTGCTTTACTGTCAACTTCTTTTAAGTTACTAGGTAAGTCATTGAATTTTTTGAAGCAGTTGTATAAACAATTATTTCTTTACCTATTAGTTTTAAATAGATATAGATATAAATTCGTTTTATTTCTAGTATTATGGGTATGAATCGTATTCAGTATGAAATTGTGCTTTATTAAATTGTTTGTAATTTTATATGACAAAATATACGTCTCCCATTCACAAATTGTTGAATAGCTCAAGTATTTTTCTGAATACAACAACTTTGTAGGAAATAGTATTGGAAATTAATGTGAAATTATGAATCTTTAAGCTCGAGGCAATCTCGGCGGCGTCTGTACGTTTCATATGAAAATAATATAAGTAGGCAAACTCGACGCTGTTCTACTGCGTTTGTTCGGCGAAGAAAATAAAAGTTGAATCAAGTTTAACTTTTTCGGCGTTAAATGACATTTGATGGTACAAATTTAATTGACAGAATTAGTAAGTGTTTGGAAAATTAAATTAGTAAGTATTTGGAAAATGGAAATATATAGTTTATGTAGTTTATGTAGTTTGGTTTTTGATACATGTATAAAATATTTTATTAAAACTTTTTTTTAAATAAACTGCATAATTAATTTTATAAATATTTATCAAAATTTAATTTAAATAAAAAAAAAATTGCTACAGTCTACACTAAAATCTTCTTGATCTGTTTGCTTCATGTAGCCAAAAATATGCTAAATATACAGTGCTAATGGTTATAAATGAAATTGTAACTACATTTTCATAGTCCATTAAGAAACAATTGAAAAAATTCAAAAATATATAATTTTAGAACACAAAATTTTAAGCACAAAACCTTTATAAAAGTTTAAAAAAAAAAACAATTTATTTTAAAAAATCCAAAATATTCAATTTTAAAACACAATTAAAACCACAAAATGTTTGTCAATGTTTAAAAAACACAATTTAAACCACAAAATGTTTATAAAACACAATTTATTTAAAGAAATCCAAAAATTTTAAAAAACAAAATATTTAATTTTAGAAAGTGCACAGAAAATTTTCAGAATAAAGTAAAAAAATTACAATTGACATTTGACATCTTAAAAAATATAGATCTTAATGTCATTTAACGCCGTTCAGTTTGCGTGATTAAATTAACTTTCGCTCTTCTGCGCCTAAAGAATTTTCTACGATGTCGAGTTTGCCTCAAGCATTATTCCAGATGGAATTAAGGTAAATGATATTAGACAAAATGTAGGATGAATAAATTCATAACATATCTGGTTTTTATAGATAATCACGGAGTCGTTTTAAATTGAAAATGTAATGACTAGTTTTCTTAACTATGTAATCAATATGATCAAACTATTTCAATTTATTGTCTATGATCAGCCACAGATAATTAAGCGATTTTACACATTCAATAGTATGTTTTGCAAAGATTTAGTAGTAAGCGATCATGATACTTCAAAAAGTTTTCTATCATTTGTTGATCTTGAACTATTGAGTATATCTACTAGCTCCTATCTACTATATCTACTTTCACTTTGTTTTGTGTATTTTAAACCTGCATCATCTGCATAAAGTTGAATAAAAGCTTTTAAGTTTAGTTGAGCCATGTCATTTATGTAGATTTTAAAGAAGTGCGGACCCAAAATTTTTAAATGATTTTGATTGAAATTTAGGTTAGATAGTTTTAAAAGCAAGATATCGTGATCAACACAGTCGAATGCTTTCTGAATATCTAAAAAAGCACAACCGCGTTATTTTTGATTGTTTAGTTGGTTGGATGGCTGTTTTTGTTTTACTTATATTGGAATTTGTAGCCAAAAATGGGTTTTTAATTATTTGATAGAATGTTTATCGTCAACTTTTTCACTATCTATTGCTATACATATCCTTATCTTCTTATATTAACAATTAATGACTAGTTTTCTTCTTTCGAATTTTTGACAAAAACCATACCTAAAGTTAAGAATGTAAAGTTACTTTCATAATATAATAGTTTAATATTATTATTATCATAATAACCAAGTTGTATTCCCAATTAATTACAAGGAAATATTGAACAATTTATGGACAGCTTTCATACAATGAATGGGATACCTTCTGATTAATTAGTTAATTAGCTAGTTTGGAAGGAGTTGCACCCACTGTAATCTGTTACAATGGGGCTTTACCATGTCAAAAACCTGAAATTACTCATTAATTATTCACCGAGGCGACTGATAGTTGTGAAAATTTTTTTCATATCTTTCACATTCATAGAAAATATGTTTGATACCTTCTTGAGTGTCAACCCACTTTCAGATTCAATAATTATAAGTTTTGGATTATAAAGCGAACAGAAAGCTATCAAAATACATCCTAATCTTCTTTCAATTAATCTGAAATTACAGCTTTTTTTTATCAACTTCTGGCCATAATTTTCGACTTGTGGTGAATAGTATTGTTCGCAGCTGGGACTTGGTCTAAAGATAACATTACCTTCCTAAATTGGGGTAGTTCTTGGAAGACATTACTATAGTTTTG
Organism: Argyra leucocephala; assembly: GCA_963942445.1. NCBI lineage: Eukaryota > Metazoa > Arthropoda > Insecta > Diptera > Dolichopodidae > Argyra > Argyra leucocephala. The sequence goes on from OZ012677.1 coordinate 93,038,169, forward strand.
CAATCTAATTATTATATTTAGTCTTTCAATAAAAAAAAAGCATAACCAACGCCAGCCTCCATTTTTAAACCATCTGTGTAAATTGCTAATTCATCGGCCTTCCAATTAGTAATTAGGTGACATTGTGCATGACAGAACTGGCAGAATTGTGCATATAAAATCATTTCTTCCTGACAAAATACGATACACAATTCTGCAATATGTCGAATGTGGAAATCACTCACCACATTACATTTTGAGAAAATTCAAGATTTTATTTCTTTTCAAATAAACTGTATCAAAGAATGTCTATTCGCTTAGATTAGTACCCTCTGTATGCATTCTTTATCAAAAAAAGTAAAACAATTATATTGTCGTCATATATGAAAATAGATAATTCGACCAATGCAACTCCAGCAATGGGACATCGGCTGGAATTAAAGTCTTTTTATCGTCTACTATCTGCGGGTATGCTCTTTGTTAGTTGTTTATTGCGCAAAGACTTTTGTTTTTTATGCTTTTCTGGGCCTTCCATTCCATTCCATTCGAGACAGTATTTCGCGATGTTGTTCTGGTCAGGTTTCCTCAGAGTATGTCCGACCCAACAACATAATTTCTGTCGGTCAATTTTGATTAATTTGTTGCCACAGTGTTCTATTGGAAATGAAAAACGTAGGAAGGAGTTCTTACGATGTGCTAGAGGCCTCTATTAATGTACGCTTGAAGTATCTTGAATTAATTAAACTTATATTTATACAGTTATTAAATATTGTATCTTTTCTTTGACATCATAAATTAAATATCTGTGCATAATTTATAATTCTCAACAATGAAAAAAACAAACAATAAACGTTCTGTAATAATTTTTTGTCCATTCAATAGAAACTTTTTTAAATGACTTTTAAAAAAATATTTTCGAATAAAGTTTGTTTTTTTATTTTTAAAAACTTTAAGAAAATTCTTTCTTATATCTTTGCAAAAATAAAAAAAAAAAAACCTTTTTTTTGACATTAATTTATTTCAATTTACATATTTACACGCATATATGTTACACTAATACATATTGACACTTTAATAGCGTCATAAAGAGCATAAAAAAAGAAAAATAAGAAAACAAATGTGAGGTGTGGGGTTTGTTTTTTCTTTGTTTGTTTGTTTGGAAAATTTTTCACAAAAAAATATCCTTTATCATGTTTTTTTTTTTTTTTTTTTTTTTATGTTTTTATTTTCTTTTATAAAATTTTCAATGTACATATATTATTTAGAAGTATTATAAATGACCTTGGTTAACATGACATGGAGTTGTTTCCATAAATTTTTTATACTCGAAATAGAAAAAAAAAAAGTTATCATTGAATGTACTGTGATTGAATAAGTTACATATCTGCATCTTTTTCTTATTTCAAATAAAATACGCATACAAATACATAATCATATATATACATACATACACAGTTAAAATACCTCCTAATATTATACATTTTATTATAAAAAATAATTTTTATACGCATCTTTTTAACATAAAATTGATCTGTAGAATAGAATTGGTCCTTCCTTGTAAAATATTTTCCTTTAAAAATAAAAACAAAAAAAAAAAAATCTATAATCTAAATTTCAAATGTTTATATGTATTAGTTGGTAACTGAAGGTCCTATAGAATAATAAAATAGATATTGTATTGTATAATAAAGTAGGCAGGCTTTGTAGGTTCTCTTTTAAAATTTTAAAATCAACCGAAAATAATTTATCATATGACTTTGAATATACATGCTAAAGGATATTACTTTTACAAAAAAAAAAAAGGCATTGCGGATTGATTAAGTGGTTGTTTTCGTTTTGTTTTTTCTATTTTTCTTAATAATATGTCAAAGGCACACACATTTTTTTTATTATTTTTATCTTACTTTTTTGTTTTTTGTATCCTTTCATTAAAATTTTTAATCAATTTTAAATGTGAAAATAATATAAAATAGTAACCTTTAAAAATTATTTAATCATCACACTGATGTGCTGTGATGGTGGTACTAAAAGTAGTGAGTGGTCTTGGTAGTAATCAACTTGTAATATTATTTTGTTTTATACCATATAGCATGCTGTTTTCGAAAAGAGCTGTGTGAGATTTATGTTGAAGTAGTGTTTGAGAAAATATTTAATGGAAAATATTGTTTTTCAAAATTTTTATTAAATTTAAATGTTACAACTTTTTTGCAAATATAACAATCTAACATGCTAGTAAATCAAAATGTTGAATCAAAATCGAATCTTGGCTGGAGGAAACATCAATTTTGGTCTTTTAAAAACCTATTAATAAATTGAATAATATTGTTGGCAGTTAATCAGTTTGGTTTGCTTTTTGTAATGTGTTGTATAAATCATTTAGTAATTTCATTTCAAATTTTATAACTCACAGTTATAAGCAGGGCCTTGCAGAGCTGAGAGGGGGCCCAGGCCAATAAAAAATCCTCTGGTTTCTGTAAAAAGGCAAATTTACATTAGTTCTTTTATTATTTTTAATTTATTTAAACAAAATGAAATTAATAATTACAAATAAGCTGTTCGAGCTTTAGTGTTAGCAAAATCTTTTATAATAATTGAACAATCATATTTCTCTGAAACTGCGTTCAGCCGAAGTGATTTTAAGCGCATATTTTTTGTTCTCGATTTTATTTCCTGATTTTATAAAGACTCAAAGACTGATTTCCAATGGACATATATTTTTTTATGATTAATTGAATTTTCATGAGTGAGTACGCTATCTTTCAATTTCCTCCATACTCTTAAAATATCCCATCCGAAAACTGATGCATCAAATTTCGTATCCTGAAGAAAGCAAAGAAAACAAAACAATGACTTTTTTTAATTGCTCCAATATAACCAATCTCTGTTGAAAATTTCTCCATTCGCCAAAACCTTCTTCGTCAGACGATATGGGAATTTATTGTTTTCAACATCATTTGGGATCTTTTCAGGTATCTTAAAATGTTCAATTTTCAAAAAATCTTCCATTTGCATTGTAGTTTTCTTGTCAAGTAAAGCGACATCATCTTTGAAAACAGGGCTTGAAGTTGTTGCTTCCTTCAATTCCTTGAATATTGGGTGTATTAGATGCCAGGTAATTTTTTCCTATATTTGCATCATCAACAATTATTTTTCATGGTTGCAAAGAATCTTCTATTTGTTCTGATGTTATATTTCCAATTACCGAAATTTGAGCATAAACATCAACAACAACATTTGGCATTTGTGAAATAGCACGAGTAGTTTCATTTTCAGGATTGACTGCTTTATTCTGAGATAATCTGTTCAGAGGAGTTATTTTTATTAAAGAATTACGTTAGTCGTGCCAGACTTTGCTTGGCTTTTTTTTGTTCTTTTTTCTGTCGTCTCTTGCTTGCGCCACTCGGATATGTTCTTTTCATTATATTAATCCTTTACAAATAAATAAATAAATAAAAACAGCGAGATTTGGACATTAAATTTTATTCACCGCAATCACTTGTTAATTAAATTCACTTGCGCTTGCAATAAAGCTTATCTGGTTATACAGTTATATACTGAATAGGAAATAGCTAGTTGAATTTTTAATAATTGAAAATTAAATATTTTTTTTTATGCAATTGGCCTACTACGTTAAAAAATTTTATATAACAATAACTTGAACTTTTTACTATAATTTTTATATCGTAGCATAATCTTCTGATATATTTTATAAATCATTGGTTAAAATAAATTTTTTGTTGAACTCAAAATAATATTTCAACTTAATTATTTCTGCACCTAATTTCAACTTAATTTTTCCGCACCTACTGTGACCAAATTAGAAAATCAATGGAGACCCTTTCACAATTCGAGGCCTGAGCCAAATGGCCCTCATGGCCCTCATGGCCCACCCTCTTTTATGGCCTGGTTATAAGTATTATATCTATATATCTTTATTTATTATTTTATAATTCATAGTTTAAATTACTTATTATGTATGTAAGTGTGTCCAAATAAATCAGTGAAATAAAAACTAATAATAAATTATTGCGCTATAAAATATGGACTGAAATTACTAGAAATTGAACATAGTGAGTTCAATCTCTTGTTCCAATCTGAATATGGGGTGATGACCATATTATTATATATTTCTTATTATATGATGTACTGTTACTTTTTCATAACCCACTAACTGTAGCTATCGTTTTTATTCTAGATTTTCTTTAGTAGTGATATCTTAATTAAGTTTCCTCAGTACCGAATACTGATGCTTATATTTTGTTGCTTCTCTGCAGCACTATACGTGATTATAATTCGCAAAGTTGTCCATAATGTTAGCCAATTATCAGCAAGAAATCTAAATCAAATATTTCATCTAATTTTTTCACTGAAAATCAATTAAAATATTCATTCAAGCTCATTTTTAGATTATCAGAGAAAATTTCCTGTTATTTGGTTGTCAATAAAAAAAAGTTGAAAAAATTAGTGAATAGGAATTACAAATATCACAAAAGTGCACAATCAATAAAATTGGAAATAGAATATTGGAGGGAATATTGCGGTGTTTGAAAGGTAATATCCCCCGGTTTTGGTTTTATTAGGCTAATGAAATTATTCAATTTGCCAGTTTTGAGTTCTTATTAAGTGAGGATAAATTTTTATATAAGTATAATTTTTTTTGTAGGTAGGTAGGTATTTTGTTTCAGAAACTTATGTCATTGAGGATTAATTTTATACATTAATTTTTTTTAATTTATCGTTTTTGAAAATGAAATTTATAAAAGCATTTTAATATTTTCAATTACTAAAAGGAGTTACTACACCTACATATATGTATATATATATTTTTTTTTTAATACTCACTCTATGCAAATTCGTAATACAATGATAAATTAAAAGAATTTCTTAAGATTTACCATGTAGTCTTACATCGAATTTTAATCCTTTTATCTTACTAATTCTAAATTGAATTTAGAAAGCAATTTTTAACGTCTATAAATATTTTTATCGTGACATTTTCCTTCAGTTTCTCCATTTTTGTGTATTTCTTTTCTTTCACATTTTTCGTGATTTGATCAGAAAAAATATACCTAGGTACGTTTGGTACATACATATATACTTCCATATTATTATTATATAATTCTTATAAATTTTATTTTTCATCTTTCAACCGAAAAAAAAATTCTTGCTCGTATCGTTCGTTAATCTTTTGCAAACTCTAGCAAAAATTCATGATGACAGTGTCAGCCATTTATGCTTGTACACACATTTTTTTAGTTGGTTTATAAATTTTTTTTATTTTTTTTTTTTATCGATATATACCATTAGAAAAGATTGAATGGGATTTGTTATAATTTAAATTCAAGACTTAGTGCATAAATTTTTGATGACAAATTAGAAGCAGATATTAGTACTGTCATAGTAATTAATGGAAGTGTTTGAAGGCTGTTACTATGTGAATGAATTTTAACAAAAATATTTGTTTTGTAAAGTATTTTAAGTAGAACAAATCCGTTTTCCAGAAATTCGGAAATTGAAAATGGAGCGTACTTAAATTAAATTCACATTGACCCTACTTACATAATATTTTAATGAAATTGAAAACGTTAATCTAACTATAGTGTTCAGTGTGTTTTTCTACATGTCCGACAAGATTTTCTTTCTTTTGTTCTTAAAAGTGGTTTTTTTTTCAAAATTAATTTATTTTATTTTATAAATCCGTTTAAGCATTCGAATATGTAGAATATATAGTATATGCACAGTTATGTCGCATTGCTAAATAATTTTTGCGGCATTCAAATATATAAATGCGGAATAGGTCAAAATAGTTCTAGTCTGAAAGTCAAATAAATATGATAAACAAATGCAAGGTTTTCTCAATATCACAGTTTACAAACAATACGTGGCGATACGTATAAGATTTTATACACAATGGAAGTAACGTTTAATAATTGAAACGATATCAATTTTAAAATATTATTTATATTGTTACTCATTTTAATTAATTTTACACGATTAGTGTTAAATGTACAACATTTTTGGCCAAACTATTTTGTACAATCAATTAATTAATAAATAAAAACAAAATTGTTAAAATCAAATTTACCACTGTGAGTTTGGTTTTTTTAAAATTTGGTACAAAATAAGTTTAAATAAATCTGCTTAAATATATCAGCTAATTATAGTGTAAATTTGGCTTGACATGCTCCACAAAGGCTAGAAACAAATGTTGGTTTGGGAAATGTAAATTTTTCCTGTAAAGAAACAGACTTAATACAAGAGACAGAAGATAAAAAAGTGAAAAATGATCACTAAAATTTAATTAAAATGGGCTTCAACCATTTTATTATACGTTTATTAGACAGCTCAGACCCGTATAATAAATTTTGAAAATGGTTACAAGGAAGAATACATGATAGACCTTAGTGGATAGTAGAAGGCATTGAGTCATACCGAATCTTTGTTGTATCTGGACTAGATGTGAAACAATCTTTCTCAATTTTGCTAGAAACTACTGTTTGTGTTCAATTTTTGGTTTGAACAATAAAATATGTTTTTTTTATTTATTATATTATTCATTATCATTATTATTAACCTTTGTTTTTATTTTTAATTTTTAATTTTTAATTTTTAATTTTTAATTTTTAATTTTTAATTTTTAATTTTTAATTTTTAATTTTTAATTTTTAATTTTTAATTTTTAATTTTTAATTTTTAATTTTTAATTTTTAATTTTTAATTTTTAATTTTTAATTTTTAATTTTTAATTTTTAATTTTTAATTTTTAATTTTTAATTTTTAATTTTTAATTTTTAATTTTTAATTTTTAATTTTTAATTTTTAATTTTTAATTTTTAATTTTTAATTTTTAATTTTTAATTTTTAATTTTTAATTTTTAATTTATTGTAATGTTTAACAAAATTGTAATAACGACAAATTGTAAAAACGATTAAAATAAAATTAAATATACATATTACACTATTTAAGGACTTGTTCCATAATTTTGTGTTCAACTTTTGTTACATAATTTTAAAAAATGATCTTAATAATGAAATATATTAACTATAAGAATATTGGTAAACATTGGTAAACATTTTATGTAACTGTATAAACTTACAATAAAAATATTTCAATTCAATTTCTTTTGTACTATTTCAAGTGACCACAATTGTTATAATACAATAATACATATATTTATATACAATTCATAATGCTCGCTTACTAAGAGGAAATGGAATATTTTTATGTCTTATAGCAAAATCCTTGCAAAAAAAAAAAAAAAAAAATTAATGCTTTTCCTAAAAGGAAATTTATTTTTAGTTTTGTTTTTTTTTTTTTTTTATTCTATGATAGTGACGAGCGAAAATAAGTTGTTTCAGAAGTTTTCGTAACCAAAATTGAAATTGTCCGAAATATGGTACACATGAAAATTGAATATCTAATACCGATTTTATGTCGGACTGGTCTCACCCATCGCTATTCATATATATAGATAGATCCATTTATTGAATAAATAGAAAAACCAAAACAAAATATATTTCACATAAAATTATTTAACACACAAAACGGAAGGAGGTAGTTGCAAAAAAAAAAAAAACAGAATAAATAAAAAAAAGATAATAATAAAAAAATATAAAGAAAATTAATTAAAAACAGAAATGATAATAATATAATGTAAATGTATATATTTTTATTATTAGAAGACATCTGAAGAGATGACGAATGAAAGAACGAAGAGAGGTGGTGTGGAGTAAAAACGAGAAATATGAGAAGAGAATTAGGAATAAAAACAGATGAATCCTTTAGTATTTTACAGGAAATTGGATTTGTTTAACTAAAATACGCTTTGTAAAGGATTACACAAGAAAAACATTTTCTTTTCTTGTTTATTTTTTGTTTTCTGTTGTTTTTGTTTTTTCATTTTTTTATTTTATTATTATATGTATTATATTGTATGTAAGGATCTACAAAAAGGATATAATATGTTAAAATCTACAAAAAAAGGAAATATGTTACATAAAGTCCTACAAGATCTTTATCATTGTACTATAGTATATGTACATATGTTACATGTTTTATGGATATATGCAAGGATTTTATGTACAGGTTTTTATGTATATGCAGTTTTTACTATAGATATACATAATATGTATGTACATATGTTTATCTTTATTTGTATTAAGATTTCCAACATATTTCCAGAATTTATGAGATTGAAATAAATGAAATGTAGTGTATAAAATTTTCCTTCAAAATACTTTGTAATAATGTAATTGGTAGGAGTTTTTGCACTTGAAAAGACTTTGTCACATAATTGTTGTACTCTTCTTTATATTCGTCAGATTAGAAGTTACTACTATAGTTTGTTTACAATTTAGAGTGTAACTGTGTAACTTGTGTATTTACATGTGATTACTTCAATATCATTTTATTCTATTTTTAAGGAGTAATTTTAAATTAATGCAGAAAATGATTTGCCCCTCTATGGTCATGATCTATAAAATTTTCTGATCAAAAATGTTCTGATCTTGTATATTAGCGATCTTCATTTACTTTTAATTAAATAAAGAAAATCAATCAATAACAAGATTGGGTGAGATTAGATTTGTTATTTGAGGAGGGGATCTGTTCCTTATATTATCCGCAAATGGGCATATTGTGATTATCCGTTTTTGTATATATAAATAACAATTTGACATTACAAAAAATATCGTTTGGATAATGAATTAAAAAGTATATGTTTACCCGTACTCGATCTTACTGTAATTTTTTGTGATAAAATTTTTTGTATTTTTATTTCGAAAATGTACCGTCAATTGGTCCTATCATTCGACAAGGGAATATAGACGAATATAGTCTTATTCGAGATGTTGCATGATTTACCTCTAGCCATACAACTGTGTTGTGTTGATGTCTATTTAGCTTAATTTTTTTTCAAATTGCCTCTTTGTATTCATTCAGACGTACCTACAAATGCACGAAATTTTTGTAATCCTTAGAATATATTCAAACAGCCCTTCGGCAAGAAATAATTTAAAATTTTGACGTTTTGCAATATTTCTGTTAAATGGATTGTGTTGAATTTTCATTCCTGAAAATTTAGGATTTGTTATTGTACGACGACCAGAAGATTTTCTTACTTACAACTAACAATCTAAAGCAACGAAATTTCACAACGTAATTTGTGATATAGTGTAAGAATATTTTGTTGTCCAGTGTTAGAATATTGATTTTGAACCATCAATTTGTGAATATCTTAACATCAAAAAATTGTATTCAAAAGAAATTAATTAGCATTTTCGTTAATTTTTTATTTATTTAAAACATACAAAAATGTACTTACTAATTAAAGGACTCTGTATCGGCTTTAAGTATGATTATTGATAACATACAAATGAATTTTGTCTGAAAGATCAACAATTTAAAATCCAAAATCCAAATGAATGCCGAAAATATTGATGATGTGGCTTATAAATAAATGTAAGTAAGTCCATGTTTGTGTTATTCTAAGGGGACTCCCTATTTTATACTTAATAAGTTAATACTAGCTATTCCCGGCGTAATATTCGTAGGTCTAGCAGTAAAGAAATATTTTTTTCTTTCCATTAAAATATTTCAGTGAAAACACAATTTTCTATTTCCAGTTTTTTTCAGATCACAGTAATGCCAAAGATAGACTATACTATAATTAATGATCAGAACGTAAAAGAATTGACTAAACCATGTTTAATTCCATCTTTAACGCCAGGACTCGGCTAAAAAGTATTTTTTTTCCTTTTTAACATCCGTAAGAAATACAAAAAAAACAGAAAGTGGTACTCACATCAAAAGTAAAACGAAGTTATATTTTATTTTTGACGGATATAAAATGAATAGTTGTATCGCAATTTTAGGAAACCTTAATTTCTTTCAGAAATATCTATCGAATGTGTACATACTGTGTAATGTTATTTCTTAAGGAACTTTGACAGTTGAATTATTTAAATAAGAAAAAATCAAATTAAAATTATTAAATTTTTTTGCATCCATTTTTAATTTTAATTAATACCATACATATTTTTTGTATAAAAACAGCTGATATAATTTTAGTTTTAAAATTTCTTTGGCACTGTCAAATTTACTTAAGAAACTTATAGCAAAGTAATTTGACAGTTTACTTTAGTATTCATTTTTAGGTGAGTAGGATATAGTAATTGGATTCTATCGTATTTAACTATTAAATGATAATTACCTTGTGAATCTATTAGAAAAAAGGGTTCAAAATATCATATTAAAGTTTGATCAAGTTTGACCATTTGACGTCTTCACATCAACAATATTTTTGATTTTAAAAGAATGTGTTATTGTAATTTTTGTAATATTGTTATTTTAATTTTTGCTAATATGTCGACCTCGCTTAAGGGCACACCGAAGATAACAGACAAATTTGTACATTTAAGCAAGTTGTGCTTTTAAACGGATAAGTTCATGAAAAGTTTCTTTTAGATCAATTTTAATTATGTATAGGTGCTAGTGCTATGTTGTAAATAGAAGTATGAGAAACATTATTTGGTACATAACATATTATGTCATTTATATTTGAATTTTTGTAGCTATGTATTTATACATCTATAATTATAATTGACAAGCATTTAAGGACCTACGCAGTAGTTGTTTCGCTTCCCTTTAATGAACTCCTAATATACAAATAAGTTGTATGTATATAAAACAATAATGCGCACACAGTTAAAAATTTTTTACTCATATGGTTTTATTATTCATCAATTACATTATGCACATGTGAGTTCTTATTAAAATAAAAAACAAAAACAAACAAATCAGTTATTATAAAATTACTTGCAGTGAACATAATGTACATTGTACAATAATGTCAAATAAAAATAAAAAAAAAACAAATTCATCTAAAATAAAAAATATAAAAACAACAAAAACAAAAAAAAATCAGTTGAATTGTACATATGACTGGCAAATTCATCTTTATATAATAGAGCTATAGCATCTATAATTATAATTGACAAGCATTTAAGGACCTGCGCAGTTCATTTTATTTCGCTTCTTCTTAATGAACTCTTAATATGTATATAAGTTGTATATACGTGAAAAGCGCATACGAGTCAAATAAATTTCTATTTGGTTTTATAATATTCAAACTTTTAAATAAAATATAGCCATTTTGTGTTATTTAACATCTTATTATTTTTATACATAATTAAAGGAAATTTATTCTATTAATTTTTTTATGTAACTGTCTCAAATTATTGTTTTCTATATTTTGGTAATTTGTATTAATTATATAGTTTTGGTTAAAAATATGTATATGATTAATGTATAAGAACCTCTTTAATTAGAAAAATATTTTATTTTTAGTGGTTTTATGCATTAAATGCCACTTAGTATAGGAATGTGTCGAAACGAAACAGTATATGAGGGAGCAGTATTTATGTTTCCTAAATAAAACTTACTAACCTCTAAATTTTTATGAAAACATGAGTACTTTCTACTATAACGTGAGAAATTAATCTAATCAATAAGCAGATTAATATTAGTAGGGGATTGCGTTCAGAAAATGTTTTTAACCTTCCTTTTCACAGAACAAATTATTGTAAATTTGAGCCTATAAATAGAATGTTAATGGAAGTTAACCAACATAAAATTAGTATAGACATAGTATAGCCAGGTTAAAGAAAATCCTATTCCAAATCCTTCCTTAATCCTACTAATCCTATTTATATATGTACTCACTAATTCTCTAATTATACTTCATTGGTTTCTATGAATTTAATGCTTTTTCTAACACTTTTTCTTTTTTTTTAATAGAATTTAATTACATTGAGTTAGCTGTTCATCATTTTTTTTTGTTTATATTAATTTATTTCTAGGTAATTAATTTGTTATCAATTCTAATAATTTGCTTTTTATTGTAATTATAATTTAAAAATTAAAGTTTAATTGAAAATCTAAATAAAAAAAGGGGAAAAACCAATTAAAAATTAAATTAAAATATATTATTAATTTAAATTGTTAAATAAACTACAATATTGTAAACAGTTCGAACTAAATGGTGAATAAATAAAATAAAAAAAACTGTATGTCAGTACGTAAATTGTTTTTCTGTAAAAACTTTAAATTTGGCTTTAACTTACATTATAGTTACTCAGCAGGGGCCCCTAGTAGTATGCATAATATCCAACACTGGCAAAATTAATAAACTGCCCGTATTTTTATTTATTCTAAAGCTGCACGCATTATATTGTGTTGTCTCAACACATTACCAAAATTTGGCGTCATGTGCTATTAAACAACGCGAAAAGTTTGTAAATTTATAAGATATTGTACAGAAATTTATGCTTTTAAAGATATTTTGCTGTTAAACGATTTGCTTTTTAAGCGAGGTGCTCTTCAGTGCACTCGACTGTATAATAATTTAATTTAGTATAGTTATAGTAATTCACCACAGTGATTAAAATGTGCTTTAAAGTTTTACTATCACCACTTGATTTATTTCATGGAAAGTTATATTCATCGAATTTATTACGAGCGAAAGTCATATATTTACCGAATAAAAAATTTAAATTCGTTGGTTCGTGTTACTACTACTTGCTTTTATTCACCGAGATGGAAAGTTTTACAGACATTATTAGCAGATTATCATATTATAATAATATATTAGCAAAGATTTTAAAAATAAGTAAGTAATCAATCCATTTTACTTACCACTACTCTACTAAAATTAAATTTAATGTTTTTATACGAGTATATAACCCTATTGAAATGGATAGTAGTGTTAATATAATACTCTTAGAATAACCAGGGTACATTTATTATAATTGTTTAATATGAGACATCTTAATGTACATTTGTCACAGTATGTTTTTAATAGAATAATTCTTACTTGTAATTTGTATAATTTGAAGTACCTATTAAAAATAATAAAAAAAAAACATCTCTCACAACTTCAAAGATCTATATTATGTACCTAATATTTAAGAAAATTTAAGAAAAACACAAAAAGAATCATTATCCTGACTGGGCAATTTAAAATTTTTAAATATATAAATATTTTTTTATTTTCTAATAGACGTTCTGTTGATTGTGGGATGATAATGATGATGATAATGATTATTAGTGATGGTGATTGGTAATGATGTTATTGTTAGAAAAACCTAATTTAAGAAATTTTTATAATGTGTTACTGGATAATTTTATAATTATATAAAAAAAAACAACATTTTTATTTTTATGTAAAGTTTTTAGTTTTAATTTCATAACCAAAATTAGTTTCGTAATGAAATAGTTAATTATATTTTTAAGTGTATTATATACTTTTATATAAACTTTTATGGGTTATGTATATGCATTTAAAATTCTAAAATTGTTCTAATAATTAGTAAATTTCTTTTAAAAAATATAAAATCTACATATGAAGAATATTAAAAGGACTTTTAACAATTATAACAATAGTTAAATTACAATTTTAATTGTTTAAGTAATTTTTATTTAAAATGTTTTTATACTCTGGATTATTTTATATGTCGTTTTTTGTTTTTTTAATTCTTTTGTCTAGGGCGGTTTTATTTCAAAATTGTAAGACCGATGAATTAAAATTAAAACTCGATTAAAAAATGAATTTGGTCTAAACTAACAAGGTAAATAATATGCTTTCATAAGAAGAATGACGTCTGATGTTTTATTAGATGTGATATAAAAATGGTTTTATTTTATATTTATATGTACATGTATACAAAGTGTATTTTATATATGAGTAAATTAGCTACATTTACTGGTATAAATATTTTTAAGTAGACGGAAAAATATAAAACTAAGTTAAATAAAATTGAGTCAGAAAATTCATAATATAAGTAGCAGAAAAATAAGTTTACCAATACTTAGTGATATGACAGTATTTAAGAGCATAACTAAATAAGTATACAAGTATTGGATACGCAGCATTACGATGTTAAAGCTGATATGGTGTTAATTGTTATGTCATCGGACAACTGATGAGCATATTCTATGATTGAATATCGCCTTGGGCATGAATGTTTAATCAAACTTTTTTCTTTATTTCATTATTTTTGAAACCATGAAGTTTTATAAAATTGGTCAAGAGTAGGATTTTGCCATAATTTGAATAAATAATGAAATATGTTATTTCAGAAGACTTGCTTCATAGAGAGTTGTTCCTCATAGGTTTGTTTCCACATTTAATTTGATGGTGTACCAGAAAATTAATAAGTAAGTAAATAGAAGCTCGTAAAACATTATTTGTTCCATTTTACGTAAAAATTACGATAGTATAATAGTTACGGCACGAAAACATAATAGATATCTACCATCGATACTAACAAATATGATAAAAAATATGATACCGAGGTTTCCCAGCTAGAAATTTTTATTTCTTCATCTCAAAAAAGCTAAAGAGTATAATAATTCAGTAATTTTATTTAAAACTAGCTAGCCGGTCCGCGTTGCTGCACCCTTTCCAAAAACTATTATTGTAAATGTTTTATCAGCGTTTTAATTTTGATATTTATTTATCTAGTGACTTTTTTTGCTTTTTCCATCTGATGCGCCCCCGAATAAATCAGAACGTTTTCCGACGTGTGACCTGGCCACATTTAGTTATCCATGGTAGAAGCATCGATTCTTCATATTTAGTTTACATACTTGCAGCGATTGTCCTTGTGCTTTGTTGATGGTCAAAAGTTTCAAAAGCGAATCGCACCGGAAACTGTAAATGTTTGAATTCAAATGGCATATCTGTTGGGATCATTGGAATGCATGACAACAGTACATTTTTACCTTGAATTCGATGACATTGTTAATCATCTTTTCAACCAAAATTCTTGTACCGTTGCAAGGTCGTGGTGGATTGATGTTTCGGAGAAGAATAGATCTGTGTCCAATCGTGATTCTATTACCTCGTTCGTTTGAGAAAAACGGACTTGAGCAGTTTGTATTGAAATAGCTTCTAATTATTACTTTCCGTTGATCGTCTGTTTCTGAATTATTCGTTGAGTGACCGCTGCTTCGTTGCTCTCAAATCAATTATTAATTGAGTGGTGTAGTAATGCATAAACGACAAAAAGAAAAGAGTTTTCAAGGCTACCTGTGCCAAAAAGACTAATGAAAATTTTTAACAAACAACAGCCAAAGTAAAGTATTACAATATATTCGGTGACATGTCATAAGTCCCAGAGTCCTAATTCCCAGAGTCCTAATTCCCATTGGGACTTATGTCCCACTAAAGTGAGTCAAAATTCCCATTAGAATTTAGTCTCACTTCAATCCATTTATGTTGTCAAAAGTCCCAAAACAACTGAGTAATAAGTCCCATACGTTAAGTGGAATCAATTTTTAAGAGCTCATCAGTCATTTCATTAAAAGTAAAAATAAAAAAATAAAAAATATGGAAAATCAAGTAATAAAGAGAAGATTAGCTATAATTTTACAGCAGATGAAGAACAAATTATTCTTTATTAAAATGAATGTCCGAAATTAGAAATATGATATGTAATACTTAAATAAAATCTGATTTTATTTTTAATTTTATTTAAACGAATTATGAAAATAATTTAATTTTTTTTATATATATGAAGTACATTAGTTTTAATTAATTTTTGAATTACAAATTAGTGAATAATTTTTGAAGAATTTGTGATACTAAAGTCCAAAAAAATGGTATAAAAAATTAGCAAAGGGTATTTATTAATTACTTTGTTTGAGGTACGTTGAAATACTCTGTTATCAAAACTACTCTCATATCAAAAGTGATCTCTAAAGTTGATGTCATTGTTAGTTGTTCTTCTCATATTATCTTCAGAACTATAATCATCATTATTACCGATAGTATTTGAAATTGCAAAATCAATTGGAATTAAAGGGTCTACTGGAGAATCACTTTCTTTTAGTTTTCGTGCAATATTATTTAATACTGAGCATGCCTTTACAACAAAAAAATGCAATATTAACATTTATTGGCATACCAAGTGACAAAACCGGAAGACGTTTTTTCAGTACTCCAAAGCTTCGTTCTACAACATTTCTGGTTCGAATTTGCGATTCATTATAAATAATTTCACATTGCGTTTGTGGGTTGGATAGGAACGTTAACATATACGAACAAACAAGTGTATCAACTATTCCCAAGTATGAAACAATTCTTATTAGAACCTTTCTCCATTTTTGCTCTGAAACACGAGTTACGAAAGAAATTACTATCGTGTGCAGATCCTGGCCAACGGCTGACAATGTCAATTATTTCTAAATTGGAATTAATGACGGCTTGCACATATAATGAAAAATATCCTTTCCGGTTTCGGCATATTTCAGCATTGGGCCCACCGGGGGCTTGTATCCTGACATGAGTACAGTCTATGGCACCAATAGCTTTTGGAAATCTACTTATTCTGAAAAAATGTGAAGTTTGTAGATGAAATTTCTTCTGCAGTCAGTGGTAACTTTATATAAGCTGGTGCTAATTTAGTTATAGCTATACTAATTCTTTTTACGATAAGTGAAGCGGATGATATTGATACACCAATAAAATCAGCCACGCTTATTAGCATGCTATCGTCTGCATAGAATCTTAATGTCAGTAGTAGGATTTGTATTGGAGTAATTACCAGAGCTCTAATAAAATAAAAAGAGTAGCAGTTAAATAATTACCATAAAACCATAATATTTGTTGAGCGTATTCAAAACATAATTCTGAATATAAGCATAATTCTGAATCTATAATTATAATTGACAAGCATTTAAGGTCCTGTGCAGTAGACACGTTTTTATTTTATTTCGATTCTCCTACTCCTTAATGAACTTCTAATATATATAATATATAAGATTATATATAAAACAAAAATGCGCACACAGTTGAATATTTTGTACTCATATGATTTTATTATTCAGCAAATACATTATGCATAAGTGAGATCTTATTAAAATAATAAACAAAAGCAAACAAATCAGTTATTATAATTTACATATTTTAAATTACACATCTAAAATAAAAAATATAAAAACAACAAAAAAACAAATCACTTGAATTCTTCCTTTTTATCTTTTTAAGTAACTGTCTCTAAATTTTTGATATTTGTAGTAATAATATAGTTTTTATTAAAATTATGTATTATGTAGGTATATATATACATACCTCTTTAATGGCAAAATTTTTTATTTTTAGTAATTTTATCCACTAAATGCCACTTACTATAGGGAATATATCGGAAACGAAGCAGTATATGAGGCACGTGTATTTATGTGTCCTAAATAAAACTTACTAACCACAAAACTTTTTATTAAACACGAGTGGTTTCTGCTATATCGTGCGAAGTCTACGTCAGTACGTAAATTACTGTTTTTTTAAAAACTTTAAATTTGACTTCAACTTGAAATATAATTACTCAACAGGGGCCCCTAGTATAAATATAATACACAAAATACCTTGAAATTTTTGGTTCAATGTCTTTTATTATTAGTCCCAAAATATGATGAACAGAATTTCTTGAAAGACAAAACCTTTTAATAAATTCTTCCTCATCCAAAGTAACGAAAAAATTTGGTTTTATTTTATATTGTCTTTGTTTTTTGATTCGACCTTCATCTTCAGAATCAGAATCAATTACCAAATCTGGACATTTTCAATCTTTATAAATTATTTTTTCATGAAAATTCTTCAAAAATAAAATAAAATTTCTTATTTAAAAATTACAATGTTTTTCTTAATTTGTCAGTAAATCAATTCGCTGAAGAAATTCCTACAGTAAACTTAACTGACAGTAAAACTGTCTGTAGAAAGCTTACTGAGAGATGAAAAAATGGCCCTTAATAATTTTATTCTTATTCTTTGATTAATTTTCACGTGTTTATGTATTCACTATTTTTACCATAATGCGGATACAAGCAATTAATGATTATTTATATTGCCCATGCAGAACACGTGAGTAAACTTGAAAATTAATAACCGATAGTGTGTGTAGAAACGTCAAGTCGGGCAGAACAAACCAATGGGACTTATGACTCTGGAACTTATGATATGTCACCATATATTTCTCATGCTACTATACATGCTATATTATATGGTGATATTTATATAGACTTAAATAAACGTTTTTGTTACTGTTGAACAGTGAAAAAAGTATACGGTAAATTCAGTGAAAAAATAAACCTTAAAATTTAAACTAGCATCTACAAGTATTGTCAAGTAAAATTAATGACAACTAAATTAATGAATAATTAAAACTCAATATGTTAAAATAGAAATTAGTGAAACACACTAAGAGTTTTAAATTTTTATTTAATTGAAATAATCAAAATTCTCTTCGAACTTCGTGGAAAAGGAAACAAAATTCAACATCATGTTCGTTAAATAAATTCGTTAACTTAAATGTTTTGGAACATCCTGAGATTTTTTTCACAGTGAACAGCATTTATTAACAATGAATTATAGTTTTTCCACGAAGTTATCATCAAATAATATTATTAATAATAATGTTTATATTCACTGGGAATAATATTTAAAAATTTACGAAAAGTTATTTACTTTTTTTAAAATTAAACTTTAAAATTTTCTGAAAACTATTATGAATTTATATTGTTTTTTTTTTTTTTAAATAAAATTCAATAAAGTTATTTTCATAAAAATGAAAAGGTAAATATATCAATTTCTAGAGATGGATATATCCTTACTAGGTATGTTGGTGCAGGTAAATATAATAAAAGAAAATTTTTTTTTTTAAAGTTATAATACAGTTTATTTATTTTTGATTTATTTATTGTTATTTTTATTTTTCTCTAAAAATTATTTACTTATATACCTTAAATTTCCATTATTTTCTATTATTTTATAAAATAGAAGTATGGGGGCTGGTGATGATAAAAAATGTTTTTTATTCTTTTTTTTCTTTTCCTAGTTTTTTACCTGAACCAACCACCTTCTTATACTACCTTTTTATGTATAGTTGCCTTCGTAACATGTACACATTATAGTCTTTAGAGAGTATTCAGGAATTTGACATCCTTTAAAGAATATTATTGTAATATCATATAGAACTGAATAAAAAAAATAGAAATGAAATTGGAAAATCCTTAAAAACTTCCAGATATATAGGTAAAACAAAAAGAAAAATTAAAAAAAAAAAACAACTAGTCATAGTCCTTTTTTAATGTTGGATCAGTTTGATAGTAAATATTTTTAACATATATGTATGTAGGTGTATAGCGTATGTATTTAAATAATATAGAAAAGTTATTTTACTCAAATGCTTAACCTTTCTCTGTAACTATAAAAATATAACCGTAAATTTTACTTTAGAATATAAATTATGTATGATGTACCTATGCAGATACATAGATTTGGATAGTGAATAATATTATGTACTACAGTTATGGACATTAAGATAAGAACAATACGTATTTTTAATAATTTATGTCAACACGCTGGGTTTCGCAGTAGGTAAAGCGCCTGTCTTTCAACCAAAAGGTCTCAGGTTCAATTACCGAAGCAAAAAAAAAAATACTTTTTGATATTTTCAACCTTGTCTCATTGTTTGTTTCAGTACCCATTGTCATTGGCTTAAAATAAATGACAAAAAATAATTGATAGTATAATCTGGTAACAACTTAAATAAAATTGACCTATTCTATTTATGAAGGCTTAGTTCCTACAATATGGCAGCAGTTTTCCCCATTTAATGAAGCAGTAATTTGATTCATTTTAAAATGCTCGAAATATTGTAGATATTGTAATATAAACTTATAGTACCGTACTTAATTAATTAAGGAGGAAACGGTAATTCTACCTACGTTACTGTCAAGGACATAAAAAAAAATAATTTATAAAAGCTAATTTTAGGTCGTTTCCGAACATCTCGCACTTGTACTTGATACTCGCACTAAACCTGTCAAATCGCACTAAATTTAATAAATTTAATTTTGCGATATCTAGTGTACTAGCGACTACACTAAAATTTTGACAACAAATCAAGTGCGATTTGACAGGTTTTGTGCGAGTATCAAGTGCAAGTGCGAGAGGTTCGGAAACGTCCATACTTAATATGGTTTTTGAAATCATTATATTTAATCTGTAAATTAAAAAAAGTGCAATAGAAATATCTGAATTATTTCAAAACCGATTTTCATTATTATTCTTTTCAATTAAAGAAATTTAAAAGGAGACGTGGCGAATTCAAATATTATTATAAATATTATGCTATTTTTTTTAAATTTTGATTAGAAATTTTAATTTAAAATTTAACCCAATGTATATTAATTTATCAAATTGCCGCAACAACCCCTCAGATTTAAATTTATTTTCTTAAATAATATATTATGTATGAGGTTGTTGTTTAAGATAAATTCGAAATTCGAAAAGCGGGCGAATACTATTTTTTTTTATTATTAAGAATTTTATTCAATTCTTTTTTAATTTAATATAGTTATTTCATTTACTAAAATTAAGTTTAAGTAATTGCGATTTCGAACAAATTTGCTGCTCTTTTAAAGAAATAATAAATAATACTGTTGATAAATATTGAAATCAGTGGTTGAACGTAGTAAGAATGCTATTATTACAATTAAAATAAAGCATAAAGATGAAGGACTAGAAGCAAAGACCAAATATTCAAAAATAAGCTGCATAATGATGATTAAAATTTTTTCTGTATATAAACACTCCTGCAACTCTATTGGATAATACAGTTTTCAAGATTGTAATCAATAAATCCTAAACAAGCTAACAACTAATGTTTTCTAAACTTTGATATTAAAAATAATGGGATAAGTTCGGTGGAAAACCATGAAATTAGTCTAAAAGGTATAAATTGAAGTTTCTTTACATTAATCACATTATTTTAAAGAAAGCTTATTTATTAAGCTAAATTGACTCATCAAATAATAATCAGGTTAATGATTAGAGAGAGCATATCAGACGTCTATTACTAGACGAAAGTTTGCTATATTTAATTGTGCAATGTATCATCATTCAGTAGGATTAGTAAAATACTGTCACTTTTGATTAGAAAAATGTTAAAATAAACTAAACCAGATACATGCTGTTAGTAGAAAATTAAAAATCGTGAGTTAATACGTATATGTAAATAGCTATACATAAATTAAAAATACTTTAAAAAGTTAGGCCGAACTAGTAAATATCAAAGCAAAAAAAAACAATAGTTAAAACACTTAGCTATCGATCAAAAGAATGAACTGATAATCAATCGACCCAATATTGACTTGCTGAAGAAGTCGATTAAAATGTTTTGAAACATAGTATGGGTATTATAAAGTTATAAAGTTAGTTTAAAATTGCTATGAAGTAAGGCAAATATTATTCACATTAGATTCATACTAATTAGTCAAACTAAAATTGGAAATTTTTTTCTTCAATGATAATAAAACAAGTGTGGTCTTAATTGTCGAATTTAATGATTTATGCAATTTTTTTTATTAATTAATTTTAACTACAAAAATTTTATTTTATTTTAATTTAAAACAGTTATCAGTCACAAGTTGAGCTAGTATGGAAGAAATATCTTTTGTAGTGTTAAACATGTTTGTAGCCAGTTTTGTTTTCAGTTTTCATGAGTTTAACATGTTACGAGACAAAATTTTCTATTTTGTGGTTGTATATTATTGTCCATAACTGTATAACCAAAACAAAGTTTATATACAAAAATCGACGTATATATAAACAGGTTTCTATACTCAAATGAAACAAACATAATTAACATTACTGATAATAAACAAAAATTAATTTGTTTTTTCTTAATGAAAACAGAGTACCATTCAAATAATGGTTTCAAGAATGTCTGTAATAACAGTAAAATAACAATGACGTATTTCCATCTTTTTTTCAACTTTTTTATTATATTCTTCATCTCCCATTTTCTATAACTTAATTTTATTCTCTTTTTATTTTAATGTTTTGGATGGTGTTGTGATAGTTTATACTTTTATATTGTAGCCATTTAAAATTATGATGAATGTCAATAATATTATGATAACTTCGTCGTACTAAATAAAGATATGAATAATATTTAGAATAATAACGAGATTAATAAAGAAAAATAAATGGAGTTGATTTAGTTATATATATACATAATCAGTAAAGGAATACAGCATCAAGATTATTTATAATTATGCTATATTAGAGTTGAAATAATTGCAAAAATGTAATATAGTTGGTACATTAATTATATTTTATGGATATGTGCTTGGAAAAACTAAAATCAATACTTCCATCTCTAAAGTAATTCAGTCTAGGAGCGCGAGAAGCTGCAAATATGCAATAATATAAATACCAAGGTGGTTTGAGACTGGTTATGAAAATTTCTTCACAGTTCAGAAATTCTGGGAAATATTCCCAAGAAAGGACAGTTTTTACGTGCTTAGAACTTAGAGTGATTTAAAGTGAACATTAACAACATGGCTTACAACTCCACGTCGAAAGTTTTTCCTATTTCTTTCTCTTTTTGTTAGGACTTCCCTTCAACTTTTCCTATTCAACGATACGAAAGTATAAAGTTTTCTCTAACCTAAGTTTTGGTTATCTAATATTTATATAAAATTCCTGTAGATTGAAGTGAAATAAATAAATAAAATAATATGTTAATAATGCCTGTAAAATTTTCCATCTGGGTGAATTGAACAGTAATAGCAGTGACAGTAACCCTAATATTTAAATGTAAAGCTTCTTGAAAATATATTACCGCAAAAAATTACCGATTAAGAAATAAAAAGATATAAAAAGTATGAATTTTTATGCCCATCGTTCAAATAAAAATATATCCAAGTTGTATACCCATTTAGGAAAACTATATATTTAATTGGCAAAAGAACTAAATAAGGTAATCTGAATAATAGCAAAACATCATAAAATCTAATTGACCACTGCAGGCACATCTACAAGTTCCAATAATGTTTATTTTGTAAAGCAAAATATTGGCAAGCAGAAAAAAAATATTCCTATTGTTTCCGTGGTGGTAAATTCTTGTTTTGCCACCTTTAAACATTCACTAAATTTGATAAAACCCATCTTATAAGAAAAACACCCAGAAGCAAGATATTGTAGAGAACATATTAAGGGTAATATTGACTTATTCTTCAATTATAGTGCTACAATTACAAAACTACCATCTTCTTCACCTCCATATGGTGTCTCTGTTATATGCAAAAGACCAGCATGAGTTGGTAGTTTGGTGACTTCAAATGCCCATGCACGTTCCATATTAAACAAAATTGGTATGGTTAAATTGGACGATATGATAAGAAAAATTAATATTGTTTTGCGGAAAAAGAAAATTTTGTTTCAAATTAAATATTTAAATGAAAATGAAATAAATATTTTTATAATGCTTGATCGACGAATATTACACCGGGAATAGCTATACAGTACAATACAATATCCAACAAGTATATTCGACAGAAATATTGAAGAAAACTGCGTATCAGAAAGAAGAACTTACCTTCAGTTGTTCTACTAAACTAGGACCAAATTATTGTATCAAATTGGAGTATAAACAAAATTTAAGCTTCAATTTAGGTAATGTATAAAGCTGACTTAAGGTTGTCAGGCCTTCTTAGTGGGAAGAATATTTTCCTAAATATAAAATAAATATTATGAACAATTTTACAAATTTGCTAAGATTTAAAAGCTGAGATTGTGCGAACGTATTCTAATTTAATTTTTTGTAATTTAACATATAAGGATAACTAGGATATTATAGCAGATTTAAAGCTACATAAGAATGCATCTACATATTTATGTTTTTTTTTTTTTGTAAATATTTATGAAGAAATTTATTATTTTTTGTTTATTTTTTTATTTTTTTTTTAAAACATATATATATTATATATTATATAAAAAGATATATAACTATACATAATAATATTATACATGGTCTTCTAACTTAACTATAATACAAAACAAGGACACAAAAAAAAAACATAAAAATAATTACAAAAATAACAAAAACTGAAAACAAATTTAATTCTGTTGGAAAGAGAAAATGTGTTTTTACCTCTAAAGAGAATTTTATTTTTTTTTATTTTGTGTTCTTCCTTCATTTTTTTCTTGTTAAGATGTTGAAATGTTAATATTTATCTACCCCTTCTTACAAATGTATGTGTTGTGTACATGTGTGCATTTTAGTTTATAGTACAGTAAAAAAATTGAAAAACAAAAAAAAAAATAAACAAGAAATATTTTTGTTTTTTTTGCTTTTGGGCTTCGAAAGAAATAACGAAATTGTTTTTTTACTCAGGTTTTTTATGTGTTGTTTTTTTTTCTCAGTTTACATTTTATTTTAAAATTGTTTTAGTGTAGTTGGAATGAGAGAAATGAAAATAAACGCATACATTAATATACTAAATACATATTATGATATTGGATTATTAAGAATGAAGCACATAATTTGGACAATTATTATTCATGACATAATACAGGGTGTGTAAAATTTTATAGAAAATTTAGGAAAACTCTTGTATACCTAAATTAGTGCAAGTAAATCGGTAGTAAAGGATTAAATCAATACTTTTTTTAGTCGATTTATATGGAGTCGGGTAATATAATGCGAATTAGGAATAGGTAGTAGTTAGGAATTTTCTTCTATTATTATTTTTATTTATGAGTATAAGGCCGGAAAGGAAAAAGAAAATTGAAACTGGGAAATTGAATGGGTTAGCTCTGTGGTTTTTAAACTATGGTACGCGTACCACTACTGGTACGTTGAACTGTTTCAGGTGGTACGGGAACATAAAAACAAATATTTAAAAAAAAAGTACTAAAGTACATTTTTTTTTTTTTGCAATTTAAACAATTAACAGAAAAGCAGATTTATTGAAAAAAATTTATTATTATTGAATATTCATTTTAGCAGAGACCCTAAATTAAAAACATATGAACTGAAAAACAAGTATTAATTTATTGTAATTGTTTGTTAACAGAACTTATTTAAAAACGAAGACTTATTAAGTTTTTGGCAAACCAGAAAAGCTGATTTCGAAATAATTTCCAACAGAGATATTAATTATATAATGTAATATCTTCCAATAGAGATATTAAGTTTATAATGTCGTTCAGAACATCGTAATTATGTGAAACTGGATTTTCAGCTATGATCAATGTTAAAAATAAATATAGAGCTCGACTGAATCTTGAGCTTAGCTTACGTTCAAAATTAACCAAAATTAGTCCTGACCTTAGCCAAAATCACCTCAAATAAGAAAATTCATCCTTCTCATTGAAATTTTATTTAATTTTATTATTATTAATGTTCCTAAATAATGGTAATATAATGAATTGTTCCTATTTTGTATTTCAATGAATTGTTCCTATTTACAATTTATAAAATAATGTTAAAAAAATTAATTAATTTTTTTTAATTTATAGTAATATTAAATACTTATAATTACAAATCCGTTTTATTTTTCATATGTGTAATAAAATGGTTCTTGGGGTTTGCCAAAGTTGAAAAATTTTACAAAAATTAAAAAGTTTAAGAACCGCTAACTAACCATTAGCTAAAGCAAAAATATTTGTATATTGTTTTATTTTTGTTTTTGTTTTTTTTTTTTAATTTTAAGACAATGTGATAAACACTTTAATTGGTTTAACGCTGAAACTTGGCAAACATTAATGACATAATAATATTTTTTTTGTATTATTTAATGCTTTATATACGAACTATTTTATATATGGGAAATGACATCTATTCTAGACTAACTTTCCTCTAATAATAGCTCATAGTTCCATCTTTATTTTAGTGATAAACAAATTTTACCAAATTATTTTAATATTTGTAAAATTTTTGTTCTATACAACATTCCTTATTCTTCCATTTCCTGAACAGGGATCGACCCAAATATCTTCTGGATAGTAGTCACATTACATAACCACTATATATCATATAGGTTAGTGAATCTAAACTAGTAAAACAGTTATGGTGGATTATTCTATTATTTTGGCCTCAAATAAAAAAATTATAACAATTTTAAAACTTTTGAATCTTTAATCTTTAAAAAAAAATATCATAGCAATTCCATTTTCAGAAGATTGCAAAATTTTGGTGTTTCCAACGATGTATCCAGTGTAACAATTCCAGATTAGTTGTTATGTTACAAATAAATGATAAACGTACAATCAAAGTTTGTGATTGATAATTTTGTTAATTATAGTTTGAATATTTTTCAAAATTACCTAAAATATAAATAAAAAAATAAAATAAACTCATTATAGCTTAATAGCTGAGCAAATATAAATATTGTTGATGATAAGGATATCCTAAACACTACATTTCAGACACTATTTTTAAGTAAAATGTATTAGACAAATTGAGGAAAATAAATAAAATTAGAAAAAAACTAAAAGCCTGTTTAATAGCCATCTATGGTCAATATCATATTTTCTGCCAATGCGGAAATGCTTATTTAAAATCTTCAACTCATATAAAATTCCAATTCTGAATGGAATTTTCGAGTTTCCTATCTACATAGCACAACAAGAAACAGGACCTAGTGTAAAAATCACCCTGTATAATTAGTAAAAAAATAATAATTAAAAAAAGTACCAAATCATTGAAAATTTAAGTAACGTGCTGAATCCCTGATATACATATATATATTATATATATAAATTATATATATAAAAGCATTAAATCTAATTACATTGCACATATTCAATTACATACAACATCAGAATTCGGTATTAAAATACAACTTGACGTGAATGTAAGAATATTGAACATTATGTGCCTAAAAATGTATATACGAATACCTGTGCACATAACATGTAATTTCCTACCTTTCAAAAATTACTTATATTACATAATATTTTGGGTTAGTTGATTCTATTTTTCAATTTGAGTGAATAAATTTATAAAACTCATAATTGTTGGCATGCATAATAGTTGTTAGAGGCATATATTTTTTCTATAGCTCGAATAACTTCAATTTGCACATACTTGAAATATTTTTTTCGATTTAAAAAAAAATTGTCCCACAGAAACAAAAACAGCTTTAATATGAATTAATAAAATTGAAATACTCTTGAGATATCATACTCTGTTTGTTTTGTTAGTTAATCTGAAAATTCAAAATGGTGTTAAGCCAAAAGTTAAGAAAAATACGTTTGTTATTTTTGTGTACCGGTTAAGTTGGAACATATCTATCTTCAACGTTTAATCTATGACGTAATATATGCTAAAAACTACTTGATACTCGTATTGAAATGTTCGTTTTAACCCTTTTTATTTCCAAAAATCCTATTCCCATTTTGGATTTAAGTGGTAAAAAATATTTTACTTAAAAAAAAAGAAAATCAATAACGAAACAAATAAATCAATTGTAGAAGTAGAAATAGCAGTAGAAGAAAAAGAAGATTATTTAATTCGTTCGAAATTGCAAACCAGTATAAAGAAATATTGAGTTGTATTAAAGACTTTTAAGTTTTGTACTAGCTGGGGTAATACAATTAAAACCACACATGATCACGCATAAAACCTTTTGATTTACAACCTTTTGGACAGACGAGTAAATATTATTATTATTGCATACTCGATTTGCAAGAATTAATAAAGAATAAATATAGATAATAAATTGTTTGATGTATAGTTAAAACGGACCAAACCCAGAATGATTAAAAAAATTTTATACACAATTTTGAGATAAAAAGTTAAAAGCAATTTTTTTTATAACTACTCAATAATTTATAAATATGGAATTAACCGGTTTTTGTTCTATTTATTTAATTCCAATTGAGATTTTCAAGGACTCTTATTCCATTCTAATATAAATTGCAAGGTAATTATAGAAATGATAAAAATAAAATGTAAATTTTCAAAAATGCAATAACAAGACATTCTAACCAATTAAATTATTTGAATAAAAGTAAATAAGAGTTAAGAAAAATCTTTGAAATTTAAATTAGTTAAGAATTTTTAGTCCAACTGGAAAAATTTTCATAAAAATATTTATATTATTTGTTTAAATTTTGGAAGGGTATTCAACTCTTAATTTAGTAGATTTATAATATTGATTTTAATTAAAAATTAACAGTTTATAAATTAAATTCAAGCATAATATAAAAAAAAGAAAATAAAAACAATTCCAACATTTCGAAAGGGAAAAGGATCCGTAGTTGGACTGCAGATTCATCTGCATATCCCACTGTTATAAATAAATAAATAAATAAAAACAATTTTTATAATATTCTAAATATTCAAATAAAATATATAAAAATATTATTATTAATGTTTTGATTTATTTTAATTTACAATAAATTATTTTTTCTGTTATTGGCGGTGTCTAGACAATCAGTTATTCAGTCAGTTTTCACTATCAGTTAAAACGGAGAAGTGTCTACACGTTCAGTTATGAAGGAAAAAAATTACAGATGGCGAAAACTTTGAATTGTCATTTATGTCACAAGTGGAAGTGAAACTTAAATAATAATAAAAAAACTGGCGACAAGTTAAAAACATTTCATCTTTTTTTATGTTTTTCAAATAACAACAAAATACATGTATTTCAGTGAAAACTGACAGTGATTTTAACTGATCGTTTAGACATCGGTATTTTACAAATACCATATTGGTATTTGTGATCACCGTCACAGAAAACATAAAATTCGTTTATCTTTTCGGCGCTACTGTTGATTGATTGCAATATTATAGATCAAACAAGGAGTTAGGATCATTAATTTCTGTTCATTCATAAAAAGTACTTCGATAGGCAGGACATGTGGATGAATGACCAAATAATGCTAAAAATAATCTTCGGCGTAGAACTGTACAATACTATACCTAGAGGTAGAATAATGGTTGGACAGAATCAGCTGTCGAAAGCTTAGAGTTAACAGGAAAATTTCTAAGATGGAGTAGAATGGATCAAAGTTATTAGTCAAGCTTAGGCTCAATTTGAGTTGTAGGACACAACAAATGGAGATGAATATTATTTCTAAAGCTTTATTTTATTGAAATAAATTTAATAGCACTTATTAGATTATAAAATTTAGTTTTTTTTTTGAACCGAAGTACTACGTAATGCTTAGGATTTATTTTAACATTTTATAGTCAAATACAGATGTAATAAAGTTCTTTATTTACTATATGTTTGTAGTCGTATTACATTTGATTATGATAATCATTTTATGATGTAAGACATTTAAATATAAGGTAAATTCAATATTAATAAGTTGTTTATAAAGGCATATAATATTCGGATATATGTAAGTTATACCCTAGAGTAATCATATAAGTAAAGTATTCACGTAGAACAAAATTTGCTAATCACTTTTTCAAATATCAAAATTCTGTGTTCACTCAAAATAATATTACTCAATTTTTAACTGCTTCTAAGTTGAGCGTAACGTATTTTGTACTCATAAATAAAAAAAATTTGTGTACCTACTACCTATGAACATATTTATTTGTAATTATGCTGCCAATAGTGTCAACGATATAAAAGTTGTATGCATAGGTACTCAAAAATGTATATATGCACGAATGTGCATGCTATAGTATATACATACTTCTTTATTTCGCTGCTCGCATTTCTACTTTTCTTATGTGATAAAATGAAAAATTACTTAATGTGTGTATAAAAAACTATACATGCATTTAAAGTCCTTTCAATAGACCACAAATAATATTACAAATCAAAGTATTGAATTTTTTTTTAGAAATTGAAAAAATTCAAGATTATTGCTGGATTTGTTGTTATTTTGCTTTAATTTTTAAAATTTGAAGAATTAATATTTTTATTTGGATATCTTTATTTGGTCAATGTGATTTATGAAATTTGTGATTTCAAACTTTATAGAAGGGACAAAAAAATTAATGTTGGTTTTGTAAAATTAAAAATAATTCAAATTGATTTCTATTGAAAAGTATATTGGAAAGTAGGTACCTACATGTACTTTTAAATTTTCAGCAATTTTGGTTTTGTTAATTTTGTCTGTTTCTTACTGTAGATAATAATATGAATAGTATATATATGAATACATATTATAATTATGAATACAAACAAAAGCTATCAAAATTTAAAAAAGTAAGTAAAAAAAATAAAACTGGACATTTTATTCTTTATATGGATTGTTGGCTGTTTTTATTTCTTCAGAAATTATTTCATCTGAAATAGAAATACGATTTTTAACCAACTTCTGAGAAAAGAAAACAAAACGGTATTCCGTACAAAGTTCACGATTTGTAATGCATTACTAATAAATTTTATTCTTTTATTAGCATTATTTTTAAAAAAAATTTCTGGATTATGTGATGCTATCATTGACCTATTATTGTATGGATACAATTTCATTCATTATCTTTGCAATTAATTGTGTTTTTTTGTTTACATTTTTCTATATACATATATTTTTTTTATTGAATTAGATATGTAAATGTATGGTGAACACATATACGATATTACGATATACACTCTTCATATAAATCAAAAGTATATACGCATGTAAATACTTTTCAAATTATCAAACAATGCCTCTATACTCCTAGCCCAGTCACTGGGAGAGCAAAACTTTATACACAAAACTAAAACAAAACTTAAAACGAAATCGTAATTCGATAAAATTCCGGAAAAATCATTCTGAGAATAGGCTAGAAGTATAGAGGCATTGTATGAAATATTCTCCTCAATAAATAAAAAGTTTTGAGTAAAAATAATTGAGTTTCGAAAATTATTTTTGAGTGTTTTGGGGTGTTGAGTGAAAATGGGACGGCATTTTCGTGTTTTGAGTAAAAATGGGACGGCATTTTTAGAAGAAAATGATTAACAAATATTGTTCTACGTGAATACTCTACTTATATGATTACTCTATGGTTATACATATGTATATAGATAATAATGTTAATATAAAAAGGTAAATTTACTTTTTAAAGAAAAAATTATTTAATAATAATGGTTTTTCCAACAACTGTGTAGTTTTACAATATTTTAATAATCATTAATTAAAACAAAATATAAAAATTTTCAATCTCTAATTCATAATATTTTAGCAATTATGTATGGGTCCATTATTAGTCATTAGCACCTAAAACAACTAGATTATGAAAACATAAATGTAAAAGGTAAATGAGTCTAAGAAATTTCATAGTTATTTAATTAAATTAACAGCTGACGTTTCGAGTTAATTAATCATTAATTTCCGAATATTTAGAATTTCTTTTTTTGTAATGTAAACATTTCAATCATTTATGAAAATTTTTAAATTGACAATTTAATATACAGGGTGATTCACTAAGTGGTATAAAAATTTTTTTGGTTAAATGTCAAATAATCTGAAAGTTAAATTTAATTTAGAGTTTATCCTTTTTAAGTTAATATTTTTTTTTTTATTTTATTTATTAAAGTTCGTATAGAGTGTTTACAATTCATTTTAAAGTGCTTAGTCAAATTTATACAAAATCAAATAATATATTATTTTACTTATTCCGAGCTTAAATCAAGCAAGTTACAATACAAATATTTATTTATTAACAATTTAGGTGAAGTTAAATTAATAAAAGATTACAAGTTAAGAAAAAACACTAATAGCTTTAACAAAAAAAAAATAAAAATATGTAAATATTATTATGTAAAAAAGATCAAAAAATTAAGGGAAAAAATATTACATGTATTGGAAATGAAATGATGATTATAGGAATAAATTAAAAATATAATTGACTGAAAAATAATTTAATTAAAGAGTTATAAATTAATAGTTCAATATTGTGAAATTAGAATTTTTTTACATTTGCTCTTAAATAAATTCTTTTTTGACAATTTAACATTTAATGGGAGACTTATAAACATTTTAATAGACGAGTTTATTACATTGCCATTCCAAATAGATTTGTAGTAGCAGAATAACGTAGATGAGGTGCATTTCTTGTTGCATATTCGTGTATTTGAGTTCCGGTTGTTATTTCAGTATTTTTTTTAATATGTTTAAGTTGTATGTTGTGTATATGGCTCATTTACGCCAATGTTATGAAATCCATGTGTTTTAATATTTTTAATATTTACAGGTTCTTGTGCATTTCATTTGTCGTCGTCAAGCTCGAAGAGATTTTTAATGGCTTTGTTTCATATTCTTTGTAAATTACCAATATTTTTTTTTTTAAATGTGTTACCCCTATGTTAAGGTACTATGGAAGGGACTATAAAATATTTATTTTTTTTTCTCTTTATATATACGTTTGACTATTTTATAGAATATTCCTACTATTTTACTGATTTTTAATTAAACTTTCAAGGTGTGCAGATTCCAATTCAAATTTTCGTCGATTGCCACTCCTAAGTAATACTTACTGACTTTTTCTATGTTACAATAATTATTATATACTATTTTAAAGTTTTCATTTTTAGACCTAATTAGAATTGACTTAGTTTTTTTTGTGTTTACAGTTAGTTTATGCACATTCATCCAGCTGTGTATCGTTTTCATGTTGGAATTTATTGTTTTGCAGTTCTGTAGTAGTTGGTTCTGCATAAAAAATAACCCAATCATCTGAATAAATATAGCTTTTCTTTTTAGTGCTATAGGAGAAAAGTCACTTATATAGCACGTGAAAAGTGTTGGACCAAGTGAGCTTCCTTGAATTACACCAAATCCTATATCTTTTACTTCACTTTTGAATCCTTCACATTTAGAGAATTGTTGTCTTTTCACAAAACGCTTTAAAACCAGAAAAGTTTTTTTTCCGACGATATATTAAGCTAAGCCAGCTTCTATCGGTAATAAGTTACTTTTATAGAGATGGTAAGACATTAAAAGAAGGAGTAAAAAAATTGGAAAATATCAAAGCTGTTGTTAATTGACCAATTTAAATGTATGATTGTATGCATTCAAAGTAATTTAGCTTTCGTAACTTCGTAGAGTAATTTAATTTTCAAATATTAGCTTTTCCTTTGCTGGAAAATTTTATTTTGAACAACTTTTTATTTTGAACGGTTTATGACATGCTCAGTAACTGTTTTTATATATCGGTTTTTATATTTTTCTAATTTAGCAAATAAATTCAAATTCATACAGATTACAAATCGCTTCCAGTAACAACAATAAAAACCCCGAAAGTTTACTTCTTTAAAATTTTCCAATAAAATTTTGTACTTACTTTCCACCTTTAAAATAAAATGAAAATAAAATATATTTTTTTTTATAATTAAAAACTTTTTATTTTAGAAAAATTTAAATTAGGGAAAAAAAATAATTAAAAACAGAGTGTAATAAAAATTTAGTAGAAACGAATTGGAATTGAAACAAAAATGAAATTAAAATTCATTTAGTAATTTAATTTTTTCTAATTTTTATTTTTACTTTCACATCTTTACAATAATTTGAATGTGAAGAAAAATAGCAAAAGAAAAAAAGTTCATTCATAACAATAAAATTTTCTATTGCCACCATTTCACCTTCCATCTCCAAAGTGGTGCGCTGGCTATGACTATTTACCATCTTTCCATCTTCATAACATTTTAAAATTTCAAGTTTTTCCATCAAAAGGTGAAAACAATTTTTTTTTATTCTTTAACGGTATTTCTCCTTTATTTACAAATTCAGTTACCGTTTTCTTAATTTTGCCCACGTGTTCTTTTTTGCATTCTGAACTTTTTGTTTTCTAAATTCATTTCAAGTGGAACTGAATCAAATGAATAATAAATATGTAAGGATGAAGTAGGCTTTTGATTTTTTTTTTTTGTTATTATTTTGTTGTTTTCTTGAAATTTTAATTGCTTTTCAAATTGCTGTTAAAATTGAATTAAATTTTTGTTAAAGTCTTTTATTACCTTCGAACAAGATTCTTAAAATGGGTAGCTTTTTGTTATATAATGTCCCTAGTTGTTTTATATTACCCATATTTACTTTATATCTACGTGTACATATTTTTCTTTATGATAGAGCTAGATTGCCACATCTACTGGAGTTTGAGAATCTCATTTTTAAATAAAAATATACACACATACATATGTACATAACATACATATAATATTTAATGTAAGCTAAGCTAATTGTGTTTTTTTGTTTGAGGCATTCATTTTTAAAGTGGTTTGATAACTTTAAAAATGAATGCCTGAACTAAGTTCATTCGTTTGAACTAAGTTCATTCAAATGAAACTGAATCAAGTGTTGTGGTAAATGAGAAATTATTTTGTTGAGATTTATAAAATATATCCTACAGCAATGTGAGCCAAGTTAAATTATTTTTGTTACGCACACTTATATTTTTAGATTTGGTTTTTCTAGCAAATTTGAGTCGAAGAAATTTTCTGTTTAATTTTTTTTGCAGTCGTTAAAGTTAGTTGATTCAAAATTTAGATAATCAACATTGTGAAAAATGTCGTTTCCAAGCTGTTGGAAAAGAATAAATAGAATAAGAGATGTTGTTACAATGGGGAAAAGTATTGTGTATTGAAATACAGTTATTGGAGGAGGTAGTTTAGTTAGTCAAACGCACCAATCGGTATAAAAGGTCCCCATCTAGTGTTTTCGCTATGTACAGCCATCCATTTTTGGAATTAAACTCAACCACATACGGATCTATATATATAGTATTTTCTTATCGGTTACTGCAGTATCATGTATTTTGATTCCTGAAATATGTTTCAAATGTTCAAAAACGTTTTTAATAAATTTTATGGGTTCAGTATCATGCATTTTGGTTCATAAAATATATTTCAAATGTTCAAAAACGTGTTTAATATATCTTATGGGGTCCACATTCCAGTATTTATTCCAAACAAATTTGGGTTTTTTTTTCTAATTGTCAAAACTATTGAATACCCGAAATGCTTTATGCAGTTTTATTTCTTTTCAATTTTTAATTTATCATCCAACTTAAATATGGGGACATATACAGTAGATTAACTTCGACTTCATGGTAGCATACTTCAATTTTATTTAATTGATAATTTTTTTTTATAACTTTATTTAAGTGGCCTTTGAACACAACATAGGTTTTTTCAGGCCAGGAATTGATAATTAAATGACCAACTAATTTCAAAGTATAATAAAAGAATTTTTTAACAATATTTATTTCCTAACTAGCACTCGAATCCGGGATGTTCGGATGTAGTAGTGATAACAATATCACGCTGGTTGTCGCAGTAGGTAAAGCGCCTGTCTTTCAATCGAAAGATTCTAGGTACGATTCCCGATGAAGCAAAAAAAAATTGTTTATAGGTTTTTCGACCTGGTCCAGTACCCTTTGTCATTGGGATAAAATAAATGACAAAATTATAAATGACCAGTAATTTGATAAATAAATCAATTGTAATAATATTGTAGAAATAAACTGGCAATACCGTACTTACGTACTTAATTAAGCACGAAAAGGTGGTGAAATTATAGTCAAAAGCATAAAAAAAAACAAAAATATCTTTTTTGTCTTCAAATTTAAAATTTTTACTGATACTGAAATATGCGTAATCGGTATAATTACGAGCAATTGACGAGGTCTTAACAAAAATTATTCTGTAGGATTTTGAGCAAAAAATTACACTCCATTTTACTGCAATCTTCTCCATTTTACTGTGATGCAATGTTCTTCTTAAATTTGATAGAGCATTTCGTTAGGTTGAATGCTTCATTGCTTATCAGCTTTTCTTACACATTCGGCTAATTATGGGCAATATAACCAAATTCTGTGTAGATTTTTGTTATCCTTTTTTGATCACTAGACTTTGATTACTAGCTAGGTTCAGTACGTAAGTCAAATTTATATTTGTAGTATACTTTTAATATCATTAAATTATGGAAAACAATGTAAAAACTATTTAAATATTTAAAGTAACTTCATTAGAATTGCTTCTTCATAAAATTGTTTAATGAAATCTTTATTCGACAGCGTACAGGAAACAGAGTTGTACTCACGAATAAGCCATCATTCACGCGCAACAATAATTCGATTTTGTGTACAAAATTAATTATGCTATTTTTATATTTCTTATATATATATATATATATATAAAAAAAGCATAGTTATTTTATTAGTGTTGGTTCCAATATATTACAAAAGTTGGTTGGCGCACGTGTAATTCTTAAAACAATGATAAAATTAAATTTAAGTTACAAAACAAGTATGTATAAGGAAAGAGAACACGGCGTGGCGTGGTGGTAGTAAAAAAGAATTATTTGATGTTTTTATTTACAGAAATTTCATTTTCTTATTTAATTCGTTTGTTTGTATGTTTGTAGTTTAAGTAATTACTGTTATAATGTAATTGTAAATATTCACTGATATCGTGTACTAAAGTTAAGTATGTGCTTATACGTGCGTTTTTCGATGTATTTATCTCCTTGAAAGAACTTCTAAACAACATTAAGAAGACTTCTTAACTTTTTCTTTTCATTTTGTTTTAATTTGTTTCTGTTTTTTTTCCCTTTGTATTTAAAAATAATTTTGTTTATTTTTGTTGCTTTGTTTTTGCATTTTACATAATGTAAACGCCTTCAAAGGAAATTTTAGAATAAAGTTGTATAAAATAATGTAATAATTTCATAAAATTTTATTTTATTTCTATGTTTTTAAAATTAGATTTCAAAATTGTTTTATATTCTATGAATAAACAACAGACAGAAGGTATGAGTGTGAAAGAGAGTGGAAAAGAAAGAGATAGATAGAGTAATAC
The DNA here is from genome assembly GCA_963942445.1 of Argyra leucocephala. NCBI lineage: Eukaryota > Metazoa > Arthropoda > Insecta > Diptera > Dolichopodidae > Argyra > Argyra leucocephala. The sequence goes on from OZ012677.1 coordinate 93,074,746, forward strand.
TTCTGTAAATTATAGAAAAAAAAAAAATATTTTTTCGCATGATTTCTTTTTAAATTTTGAAAAAAACTTTTTAAATTACATTTATTGGAAGTCATTTAAAAACAACTTAAGTATGATAAATAAATTAATTTTTTTATTATTTTTTATAAAAAACAATAAAAACAGTGATTAAAATATGAATTTCTACGTTAGTTAAATTCGAACATTTGGGTATAGTAATCCAATAGTTACGAAAGTAAAATTTTCAGTACAAATCGACTTGAAATTTTCTTTGTTTTGGTTTTCGGAGCTATTCTGAATACCTTACCTATTATCACAAATTAATACCTATTTTAGTTATGAAATTAACTGTAACACTTTCGAAAAATGAGATTTTTGTATGACTTTAAAAAATATAATTTTTTATTAGAGTTCTCACAAATGACTTGTTTTCCATTTTGTGTTTAGATGTTCAGTCCCGAGACCAAATGTTCAATTTTTATTTTATTTTTTTTTAATTCATTATTGTACATTTTAGTATTGTTTTATCGCCTGATTGGCATTATTGAAACATTATATACAATCGGGTTCAAATTTATACAAGAAACGAGTAATAGTTTTCAGAATTTGAGACAAAAACAAAAATACAAAAAGCAAAAAGCAAAAAGCAAAAAAAAGTTTGATAAATAATTAATTAATTAATACACATGTACACCAGTAATGACTATGCATATTATATAATATATTAAATCAAAGTTGATAACAAACTCTCAATTTGTTGTGACCAAAGCTTAGTAGCAAAAGTTTTACTTTATTAACAAATGCATTTATACTTCTAAGTATTCGAATAGATTCTGGTAGCCTATTAAACAAGCGAAAAGACACAACATCATTAAAATTACGATAATTTATTGTACTGAAAATTGGAACATTGACATAGAATCTAAGATTAGAACGTAGAGGATAAACATTAGAAATTGTGCTACTTAGATATCCACCTCTAGTAAAAAATATCTTCAACACTTTGTAGTAATAAAGCTGCCTAACAGGAAGAATTTACATTAACCTAAATGACTTCATACTGCTAAAATATTTATTTCTATTGCACATATTCCTAATGACACATTTTTGCAAAAATAATAGTCGGTTGATTTTATTTCTATAGCTATACCACCCCAACAAGTGATGCCGTACTGTAACGTGGAATGAAAAATTCCATAATAAAACATTTTAGGTACATTTAATGAACATAATTTGTTTAGTCGATAAAAATTTCTCAAAGAACAACGTAAATATGACTTTAGCTAATTTAAAATTTAAATATGACTTTAGCTAATAAAAGATTCCTTCTGACTTAGGCTAAAAAACACTAAAACACTAAAACAATTAACCTATGTTTAGAGAACCAGTTTCTAAAAACACTTAAGCCATTTTTAATATCACTGATTAAGTTTAGAGGACTGTCACAAGAATATGGCACACCAACATCATCAGTAAACGCTATTAGACTACCCTGAAAATTTTGTTCAAAAAGTGAATTAATATAAATTAGTATAAATTTATTTGACATTGCTTTGCTTTGCTATCCTGGTTCTGATAGTTCCCAGCACTTTCCAAGAATATTTCAAAAACCAAAGGCGCTACAAACTTAAAAATAGGTATTTAGATACCCTGTACTTTCTCAAAAATAAAAAAACATTTCTTTTACCATAATTTTCAAAACAATTATTATCGGTTCGGGTAGTTGCCATACAACTCATAAAACCCACTAAGTTTTTTTTAGTTTTGTTTTTTGTACATCTTCCACTTGAATTTTCTATTCAAAATTGTTGCTTCGATGACATTGTATATCATCGTTTAACGTCAAGTCTTGTACCGTTGTAAAGTCAAGGTGGATTAGTGATGTTTCGGAGAAGAATAGATCAATTTCCAATCTTGATTCTCTTTGCTCGTGAGAAAAACGGAATTGAGCAGTTTGTATTCGAACAGCTTCTAATCTTGCTTCCCATTGTTCGTCTGTTTCTGAAACTCGTAATGCCATTATCATTCATGCTTCAGATGTTAGTCGACCAATCGGTTTCCGTTTGGGAAGCATAACTGAGAACGATGTTCGCAAATGAATTATTTTTAATTGCACAAAATGTTCAATGAAATAAAAAATAACAGATTTCAACAAATGAAAAAAATTATGAATTTTAGAAATTAATTTTTTGAATAGTAAAAAAATGCTAACCATTTTTTAGTAACTATGCATTTTTTTATAAATTTTTTTTTGAAATATTCTTGATTAGTTGTATGCGAACTACGGAAAAAGGCATTGCTAGAACTTTGTTTATTTTTAAAAAAGTAATTAAGTTCAAATTTTCAGGTTTATAATGCTTTTGCTTTATGAGTTATGCTTGACATGTGCTAGCAGTTTTATGGTAGCTAACAGAATCCGTCCGAATTTTGAAAAACGGTTTAAGATATTTTCATTTATTTCTGGAAGTACCTATGTACACATTTTTAAGACTATTGCTTTTTGAGATATTCCTGATGCGAGTGCTAGGTGTGTTAGTTGTGTGGCAGCTACCGTAACCTATCCAATATTTAAAATAATTTGGCAGAAAACTTTGTGAGATTGTAATCAACAACTTCTGAAAATTTCATGGCGATCGCATGAATGGTGTAGTAATTAGTAATTCATAAAAGACAATCACAACACACACATTTATTTTTATGTACAGATGACAGTCGATTGTTCTTGTAGCTAGAGTGTTTTTAATTTATAATATCCAATTTGAATAATAGGTCAAGTTAGACCTATTAGCAATGTTCGCAATATATAGAAAGAAGATTGATTGTGAATTCCTGAATAGTTTATAAAAAATAAAAATACATATATATATATTAATTTATAAAAACTTTAAGTTATCGAATCAGACCAAATTTTTCAAAAGTGTACAATAAGTGATTAGCTATTTTTGACAAATTATGTAAATAACAAAATTCAGGTCTGTAACACAATGTTTTTTTCTAATTAATGCAATATTTCTATTTAGTGTTAGGAGTTGAGTTTTTTAACAGCTACCCTCCGAACTATCAGTGACTTAATATCATCGTGTTAGCTCTATTTCTCTATCACAATAAACCCATTTGCAGTTGCGGTGATATAGGGGACAGAATTAATTGAATTGCCTCCCAAAATTCATAATCTAATATAATTTAATCTAATCTAGTTCTATTTCCTCACAATAAATAACATATGTGTATAATTTAACAACTTTAACTTCAAAATTGTCGATGTGCATATTGAACAAACAAACAAACAAAAGAACTTTCCCATTCTACCCAAGTATCATTTTGTACTCTATTAAAGCTCTATAATAGTTTATAGAGCTAAAATTGAACAACAAATTTTCTCTAATATAACTGCGGAAGCTCCTATAGAAGGGTTGTAGAGCTCTAATAGAGCTATTTTAGAACAAATTAGCTACCAGATAAGCAGTTATAGAGCAGTTATAAAGCAAGAAATTTCAGCTTATTTTTATCAATTACGTTGCTGTTTCGCTCTATACAAGTGTTTAATTAGCATTTGGTTACTCTTATGGAGGTAATATGTTGTTAAAATTAAAAAAAAAATTATATTTTAATTCCAACTGTCAAAATATTATAATGTTATTTCTCTATAAGAGTTTAATGACATTATATTAATATTTTCAGTATACCAAATTATTATTTGTTTATATCTATGGAGATTTTATTTCTCAAATAACAATTTAGGTAGGGAAATAAAAAACATTTATGGAATACTTGTTTACTTGTTTTTTGTGAATATAATACCCAAAATTTGTTTTGAAATCATACTAAATAGGACAAAAAATAACAATGGCCTTTAAAATTACCAAATTTTTAATAAATATTTAAATTTTATTTAAAAATAAAAATATTTCAAACACAAAAGTAAACTGCAATTGAAAGAAAATTTATTTTGGAACAATAATACTATGTAAAAAATAACTTTTAAACCACTATCCTCAAGTATTCCAGGCTTAAATAATATTTTAGTTCTTAGAATCTTAACATTTTTTGTTTAATTAGGCATTTTTCTAAGAAAAGATGGCCGAACTTCCTGCGAGCTACTATGAGAGCTATATGTTAAAAATGTTAGTTTATAGAGCAAATTTGCTACAGAGAATGCTTAAAGAATAGTACTAGAGCAAATTAGCTTTCTCGAAACAAATTAGCTGCAAAAATTGTATACTCTATATGAATAAATATTTGTATAGTTTAATCGAAGGGATGCTAGAAAGAAAATTAAATTAATTTACAAGTAAACATGGACTAAAATTCCATGGAAAATAAGGTTAGCTTATTTTTGTTAAGTGATGAAGAATAGCAACAGCAGACTTACCAACCACTAAAAACAAAAAAAAAATGATTTTAATAAATTCAACTGAAGCCCCGATACCACAGTAGATCCGAGCTTTGTTAAAAACCTAATGATCTGAGAAAAAGTGATAAATAAGTCGACACTTGCAAACTTTTGTAAAATAGTTTTCGCTTTTAAAGATATTTATTCCATATTTGTTAAAAATCTAAGAAAAAAAAGATCTGTCTTTAAATTGTTTTTAATAGTATCAAATTTTATGCCTAGATCCATATTTCCAGGAAATTCAGTTAAAACAACCTTATATGATGAATAAATAGTACGCTGAAGGGATGAGATTGAAAAATTTTTCGATAAAGTATACTCAACAAGTGAAAGATTTTCGATAGATTATTAAAATGTACTAAGAACATTAGAGAGAAGACCAATATTCTGGTTTATTCAATTTATTAATTTAACTACAATAATTCGAAAATAGAATTTTTTTGTTCAATTGCTATTTTTGGAGTGCACATTTCCTTACTTGTCACATATACACAATTATTAATATTTGAAAACTTTAAAGAAAATATAAAATTTTCTACTTTATTCCTAAAATAAATAACAATAAAAAGATTTTTTTTATTTTTTCATAAAAATAATAGAATATTTTTGTTTTTATTATACTTTTTGTCTTCTTCGTCGTTTTTCCGTTTTTTTTTTTTTATTATTTTTTTTTTAAATAAAAAACTATTAACAGTAAACATAATAAATTTATAGACCATGAAAATTCCATTAAAAAAAACTTTCCCTTCCAACTTTCTATTCTTTTTAAACATAAATATTTTCATCGTGCAAATAAATTTTCAAACATTATCCACCCACCACCCCCCATCTTTTATTTTTGCATTTCTATGATATTTTCTTATACGTATACGTATAGTTAGAACAAGACAAAAATAAAATTTGTTCGTTATAGGTTCATCTCATTCTATATTTTAATAGTTTTGGAATTTCAAACTATTATACAATAGTAAATAACATGAGAATAGTATAGGAAAAACTAAAAAAAAAAAAAAGGAAAAACTTTTCACTATAAAATTAACAAATCGTGAAAAATTTTAAAAGAAAAAACATCAGTTGGAATTTTTTTTCTATTTTTATTAAGTCTTTTTCATTTTTTGTTTTTATTGAAATTTAAATTTTTTAATATTATTTCTTTGGTCTTATTGTCTCTTCTATTGTATCCTTCTATTGTTTAGTGCTTAACTTTTAGTTTTTAAGAAGTAATATGAAAAAAAAAATGGAAGTGACAACAAATAATATTTTTTTTTTTTTTTTACATTCGTGCAAGAAAATTTTCACATTTTCGTAACGAAAGGTGAAAGTGTGGTGGTAGACTATTTAATAAAATTGTTGTTATATTCATTGTCGAATCTCTATTAGAAATATTTTTTGATTTTATTTTAAAAATTAAAGTTGTTTACATACTTTTCGAAATTTTAGGTATGCGAAGTAATTTAATGAAATGTTTATATTATATTGACTAAATTTTATAGATTCCACCATTGAATTTAGCTTCTAGTTTTTAAGAACAAAAATATTTTGAAAAAAATCTTGAATTGAGTTATGAAAAATCAAATTAGATTTTAATTTGTAATTACGGATTGATGGAATTCTATAGTTCATTAAATGAATAATCCATAAAATAAATTCAAAGTGAAGTCTAATTTAATCTATTTATATGTTATTTATTATAACTGTTAATTCCAGTGAAAATGGTAGCGTACTGGGCCAATAACCCTTGTTGATTCCAGTGATATTTATTCATCAGAAGTAAAACAATAATAATACAGTTCAATATGATATAAAATTATATGTGTCATCTCCAAACCGCTCGTGCAGTGTATATGAAAATTTGTATAAAATAACATAAGTTTAGTGTGGAAATAAAGAATAACCTAATTAATAATATTTAATTCGCAACAACTAGTTACTATTGGACTTTTCCAATAAATATTTCTTTAAATCAAATTCAGTTCACCAACTTAACCTATATATGCCTATATCTTTATCAATTCTATACTTGTTTTGGTCAGATATACAGGTTTATAGAGTAATGAAAAATGAAAAAATAGAAAATTAATTTTCATTATCAATAGATCTTTGAAAGTTGGGAACCAATGAACATACCAATTTTCGATCTCATGAAATTTTCCGTCTCTTTATTCTAACGTTGTAAATATCACTGGGGATTACGGTTGACCTGTTGACCAAAATGGGAATGATTAATGGTTATATATATTTTACCTGGAAGGAGGAAACTTTATGTATCACTAGTGATCACAGTAGCTAAAATGTCTAACATGAAACCCCAGAAGTATTAAAAAATTAAACAATAATTTAAACTAAGAAAAAATTTAATTGAGATTTGAGAAGATATAATTAATATGAAGTTTTTTGTATGTATTTTGGCGATAAATGCTTTTGTTTATGTTAATTGTTTTTGGAATTCATAAGAGTTTTGGATAACATTATTTTCCCTAATTAAGAAGTTATAAGTAAAACATGAGCGGAAACATTAATTTCATTGATCTTTGTCGATCAGTTAGTATTATTTACTGTCTTATTTATAATTATCATATTTAATCATTGATGGTTGGTGAGTAAATCCACAAAAAAAACAAAATCCATAATGACTTTTGCCACAAAAAAAATTCACAAAGAACGACCGAAAAACATAAAAATCGCCGAAATAAGGAGGAGAAGGTTACCATGTCTGAAAAAAAATTATATTGCCCTTTTCCAGAATATTAATAAATAATAACGGAACCACTTTATTTAAATTTTTATATTTATTTCTGGAAAAGGGCAATATATTAGTTTGGTAATCCTGTCTTAGTTAAATAATATTTTTTTTGTGATTCAGGATTTGGATTTCAGTTTGTGGATTTCAGTTTGTGGATTTAGTCACCAACCCATTTAATCGTGTTATATGAATTAACTGTCCGTATATGATGTATCTTATTTTATGTCTTGTTCTCAATAATAATTTTTTTTTTTCTTTATTCAATTTAAAATTTACAAAAAAATAACATAACTAAATGGTAAATAAACTAATATGTATACAGATATAAGCTCTCTAAAATTTTAGGTTTTTTTTTTTAGACCCTAGCCTAAGCTGTTTGGGCTCATAGTTTTTTTTTAATTCAGTGTCAATTCATAAACAATTAAGTTTAATTCATGTTTAAATCAATTCAAAAATAAAAAATTAAATACTAAATTAATCATTTATGCTTAAAACTATAATATTTTACTTAAGAAAGAAAAGAAAATAAAAGAACAAAAAATGCAATAATTACTTAAACTAAATGTGCTACAATATATCTTACAAAAATAATTTTTATACTTAATTTTCTAAAATATATTTTATAATTTGCTTTTTAAAATAACAAATATTATTAATAATTTTATATTCTTCTGGCAATTCATTATACAATTTCAGACAATTATAAAAGCAGTTTTTTTTTTTGTTTATCAGTTTTGAATAGTGTTAAATAAAAGTTGGCCTTATTTCTAGTATCATAATTATGTATATCAACCATTCTATTCAAAATGAAATGATGTCTTATTAAATTATTCACAATTCTGAAAGCAGTGGTGTATAATTCCCGCTTACAGATATTTTCAAAACTTATATATTGATGTGAATACAAAGACCTAGTTGGGAATAATCTTGGATAATAGTGTATAGTTTTAATAGTCTTTTTGTGCAGTACATCAATTCTGTTTAGCGCACTTTGTGGGACTTTACACCACATCGGATTAAGATATGATATGTTGGACAAAATATATGAGGAATAAATAATGTGTAATACCGTTTTTCAGAAGTATTTCCGTAGTCGTCTTAAAATGAAAATGTAGGGACTTATTTTCTTAACAATATGATCAGTATGCTTGTTCCACTTTATTTTGCTATCTAGTATTAATCCTAAATATTAATTTACATATAGAGATATTTTATATAAATGACCAGTTTTTAGAGTTATATAATTTCTAGATTTTTTTATGGTAACTTGAGAAAAATTAAATAGATAATTATAATAAAATAATTACGGGATCTCTCCTTTATCTCTCCTTTATCCTGTAATTATTTTTTTATAATTCAAATTAATATTCAGTTAATTAATAGGTAAATTATACATATTCGCAGATGACTGCAGCTTGTTCTACTCTGGTAATAATTTAGAAGCTATTAAATTTCATGTAGAGCATGATACGATGATAATAACGGAGTATTTCAGATTAAACAAAATCGTTATGAACGCGGAAAAAACTAAAATCATCCATTTTAGACAGCGTCAAAGAAATATAAGTTGTATAGAAATTAAAATTGGCAATGTAGTTTTTGAATGAAGTTGATGAAATTAAATTTCTTGAAGTCATATTTGACAAATATTTAAGTTGGCAGCCACATATTGATATGTTAGATAGAAAGCTCAATACTTTTAATGGTATTTTATTTAAATATAAATCCAAAATTCCTAATAGTATTAAGCTAAAAATGTATCATGCATATATAAATTCTATTCTTTCATACGGCACAGCAATCTGGGCGTCCAATAATAGAATTTCTCAAATCCAAATTTCGCAAATTAAGACTTTGAAAAATATTCTAAATTTACCTTTACGCTATAATACTCATCACTTATACTTAAACTTAAAAATAATGCCTATAAAAGGAATTTTTCAATTTCAACAAATTTTGAGGATATATAAAAAACTTAATAATATCGGGCACTACAACATAAATTCCATTCAAAATTATACTCATAATCTTAATACTAGAAACCGGAATAATATTAGGATACCAAGAGTTAATAATGTGCTAGCATCTCAGAGAATTTAAGTGTCAGGATCAGGGTTATACAATCGGTTACGTAGTAATATAAAAAATATTGCATCAGTGGGTTATTTTAAAAAACGACTAAAGGAGTTTCTTTTGGAGTCGGATCATTTGTTTAACTTAATATAATGCTTAATTTAAAATTTAATAAAAATATATAATTTGTGTATCTTAATAATATATAATCTAAAATTTAAAATTTAAAATATTATTTAAGATTTATTTAAGTTTTTATAATTTATTATTCTTGTATTTTATTCTTATTTTTTATTTTTTTTTTATTTTTTTTATATAGCTTCATTAAGACTATGTTTGTTGCCTTCTTTTATAGTATGTATGTTTCTACAATGCCACTTAGGAGAAGAAACTATTTAATGAATTATTGTATTATAGTTAACTTTTGAAATAAAAAAAAAAAAAAAAAACTTACTAATTCTAAAATATAAGAATATTTTATTGATTATATTTTGCAGATTGTTAAAATTTTTTTTTTTTTTATTAATAATTTTTTGTAACCATAGATTTATTTTTTAATTATTTAACAATTTTTGCAATTATTTTTTTAGTTTTAGTGTTTTGATATTTATATTGTTAATTTTAAAATTTTGTTTGAATTTAGATAAATGTAATACATATAATACTAGTTTGAATTAAGCCTATAAATAAATAAATAAATATTGGCTAAAAACTTGCGACATGAGCGCCTTTTTCTTTCATCTCATAATGATTTTTATATCAAATCAAATGTTAAACCAAATGTCAATGGCAATGTAAATAAGCTAAAATTACTAGGAGTAACGATTGAAAGCGAACTTACTTGGAACAATTACGTAGACCCAATAGAAAGAAGTGCTGAAGATTGGCTGGTGTATTTAAAATCTAAAATATCACACGAAGTACCAAATTATACGAAAAGATTTATATACTATATAGTCTATTTCATTCCAATATAACGTACGGACTTATAATATGGGGAATAAGCTCAAAGCAAAATTTAAATAAAATACAAATATTACAAAATAATACCATAAAAAATCTATATTCGCTTCATTACAGAACTTCCACCGATTATATATATAAGACATTTAAAATTAATTCAATTGAACTAAGTTACTACAAATCGAACATATATATAAGATTTTTCAAGGATTAGCAATTACCAAGACACAACTATTACAAAACTCTGCGTTACATCAATATAATACAAGAAATACTACAAATATAAGAACAATTCAACCAGGGTTAAATAATATATCCAGTGCAGCAATAAATGAATACAATAGAATTTCAAATTGGATGAAAGAGTTGAGACTGAAACATTTCAAAAAAACACTTAATTTCAAATATTAAAATTTAAACTATATATAAACTATTTTTCATATATTAAATTTAAAGTACCTAGACATTTTTTTCTTTTTTTTTCAAATTTTAAATTGTATACATTTTAAGAAATTTTAATTCAATATTTTGTAACTTTAAACATTTTAATTATTTTTTTTTACTTGTATCTTGCTTTCATTATTATTATCAATATTCTTTATATTCTTCAATAATTTGTTAATTTGTTATTTTTCCTTAATTTACTTTAAAATTGTAAATCATCATGCAATAATACACTCTATATGAGCGATTACGCTCCATTTGAGAATTGAATAAATATATATATGAAAAAAAAATCATTCATTTGCTTCACAAGCCTAACAAAGAATCGCAAATGTCTTAGTTATTACACCATCATCAAAAGACTGAAGTTACACATAGAGTTTCTCATTTTTATTATTGTACTTAATTTACACTGCCATTAAGACGAACTATTACACTGTCACTCACTGTTTATAAGTCCTAAAATATTATTAATTGATTGTGTTTTCATTATAGAATTTAAATTTATCATAGATATATGAAAAAATACAATACCACCGACTACAAATTAAACAATCAAAATTGTTTATACATGTTCAGTAAATAGCGAATCATAATGTTAAATTGAAAAAAAAACTAATTTAAGGAAATTAGCAGTCAAAATAAACGTTGGTAAAAAATAAGTTTCAAATTTAATAAAATTTCTACGTCATTTATTGAACAATTCAATATGAGACACATCTGTACCTACATAATGTTTGTCGTCTATGTTTATGTATACCTTACTTGTATACAAAAAATAAAATAAAAATATAATAAATAAGATTTTAGAAAACTATTAAGAAATCTATACTCCAAATTGACACTTTCATTTCCTTTAATCAAATTTTTTGTACAGAATTGTATGTATGTTAGTATGTATGTTAGTATAGTTACCTAGTTTTGTTAATAAATTTTTCATTCTTGAAGACGAAAAAAAACATTCCTTTTATTTTATTTTTTTGTTCTTTAAAAAAAAAGTTTTTTATTTTTTTGTTTTTTTTTTGTTTTTTGTTTATTTATTGAAAATGAGAAAACGAAAAGAAAATAAACTTTTCTTTTATATTTTTATTGTGTTTGAACGAACAGAAAAGCACTAACAAGCGAACGTGCATGTTTTTTTCATTCATTTTTCATTTTTTTTTGTTTTTTTTTTCGTCGTATTTTTATTATTCAATTTCATTCATTCTCTTCTCGTCAAAGCTCTCTTAGTGCCTTAGAAGTGAATTGAAATCTACATTGATTTGACATACACGAGTAAACAAGAAACAAGAGAGGTGATGTACGTTTACGTATGATGTATGTATATACATAGGTAGGTGTAGGTATAGTTATGCAAAAATAAAACAGAGTATATTTAATGTATGTATGTGTGTATATGTGTTTGTGTATATTGTACAGAAACTTCAAAGAGATGAAAATGAAATTGTATTTTCCGGATTGAAATGAAAATTTCTATTAACAAAAAAGAAAAACGAAAGAAAATGAAATACACGAAAATAAAATAACTAAAAAGAAAATCATTGTAGGTACTAAAATGGGGGCGCCATTTCGTTTTTATAATATGATTTTATTTTTATTTTGATATAATATTTAAAAGAAAATTTTCTTAAATTTGCTTTTCAATTTGTTAAATTTTTTTATTTTGTTTTTTTTATTTTTTTTTTTTATTTGGTTCCTTTTTCTTTAGATATAGTTTTGGTTTAGCTTTAAAAAAAAAAAAAAAATGAAACTTTCAAGGTTGTTATGGAAAAAAACAAGTTTTTGAAAATGGTGAGTTATTCTTTGATTGACATTCTGTGAATGGGGTTGGGTTTAACTGATTTGTATTGTGCTGAGTATGTTTTGTTGATATTTGACATACTTTTATTCGTATGCTTTTGACGACCATCATTATCTCTTTGCATTAACATAATAATGTTATGTTCTTTTAAATGAATTTTAGTGGACCTTTGAAGATCAGCAAATTAATTAAAGAAGATATTTTTTGTTTTGATAGCTTTGTATTTGACATATATACAATTTTTTCATTATGCTTTGGATGGGTGCTATTTATTACAGTCTTAAATTTATTATCATTTAATTATGCAAGTTATTTTTTCTGTGCGTAGCGTTGATGGTCATTAATTTGATTATTATCCTTTTTGACTTAAATTAGATTTTAATTTTGTCATTCAAATTTGAACTTGGCTTACATCTATAATATTCATTAATTTCTTTACCTTCAGAAGTGACTTTTAACTCATGTATAGTTTAGCAGAAACTTTTATCTTGGTTTTTCTATTTTATGGTTAACTGGAACAAATTTCAATAGTATTCGATGAAAAAAATACTCACAAACTTGGGCTGGTGCAATATTATCTTCATACATGTTGAAACTTCATCTCTCAAAAAGATTGCCCAAAATATTAAGATTCAAACATTTTTCTAAGTGTAAAATTTTCTTCTATCCGCTTTATATTTGAACTCACCAGTGAATCGCAATACAATATTTTTGGCCAGATCCATCATACATATTTTTTTTTTTTAACTCCCAATGAAACATTACAATCTGTCAAACCCATGTTTCCAACATTATACTCCATTGTATTGCATTTTGGTCTCCATTTGATTGTTCATACATATAGTGTTATAATCTATTGCTCCAAGACATTTTTAGACCCTCTAAACCTTTGTCAGAATCTAAAACGCAAAAAATTTAGAAAATTTAAAACGCAAAAAAGTCAAATGAATAAGATTTAAAAAATTTTCAGTTTCAGTCCGTAATCAGTCCTACAAAGGAAGTATCAAAAGAATAACATGCTAACTATATGTAGGTCAATTAAATGAGCTTATTCACTGTACCCGAAAAAGTTTATATTGATTTAAAATGTTTCTAGAAATTTAATTTTTACTTGTAATCACTTTAGAATATTTTTATTATTTGACTTCTTTTGTATTATCATCATTTGAGTAATAACATCCCTGTGGAAACTTCTGACAAAATTTTAAAATAATTTTAAAATTAAAAATTTTTCACAAAAAAAACAACAAAAACAACATTTTTACCAGAATAAAAGTTTACAAAATTATATAAAATAAACAGCAATGTTCACCAATAATGACTTGCGAAAAACATATCCTTCACTTGTCTTATCCTTCAAATTTTATTTTTATTTAACTTCCATTCATTTGCTTGTAGTTTTGTTATTACAGATGGTTAAAGATAAATTTTATATCTATTGAAAAGTTTATCTGTTAAACCATAAATTTTAAAATAAATTTTATATTCTAAAAATATCATCCACTTGCTCACATATACATATACATACACACATTATTTTTTTGTTAATGTATTATGTATAAAATTATATTGTAGGTACAGTGTAAGACATTTTTTATGATCCACTTGTTCTTCACCTGTTCTTTTTTTAAGTCTTATTCAACTGTTACATTCAGACAACCAAGCTTCTAAAAATAAAGTTCGGTGCTTAGCTTTGCAGAAATAGTAACTTATGATATATGTCAATGATATATCTTTATGTAAAGCCTGCGAAAACCTTACATAGTATGACTCAAAATATTATTCCGAATATTCAGTAGTATCAAAAATATCATAATGTGAGAAACCAGATTGTTGAAATAAGACGCGAATGACATAATTCGAAATGAAGGTTTTAACCCATTTACTCAAAATAACTTGTAGACCTAAAATTTTAAAATTTGGTACTTGTGTTTTGCTAATGTTGCTGATGTTGATCTACTAAAAGCTTCGATCTAATTCCATATTGTTTCCCCATCTTTGATAATATCTTAAGAGATTCTTGCCTCATAACAATTTAATTTTATTGATAATTACTTACTTACTTAGGTGGCCAACAGACTATGAAGAAGGTAGGACCTGGTGCTACCGTATCAGTGCCCTTCATTTTTCTCGGACACATGCGACTTTTATCCAGTTCAAGATACGAAATGTTTTCATATCTGCCGATAATTCATCTCTTCAACTAAGGTTTGATGTGCCCGACGACTCGTATCTACGGGTCTGGATTTTAAAATTCTCTTGGCTGGAATATTTTTATCCATCCGCTTCCGAATATATAATTATATAATTGATAGAGTTCGGCATTATATCTTCTTCTCAGGAATCCATTGTCGTTTTCAGGACAATATATCCGGCTTAAAAATTTATTTTTCGAAGACACCAAGTGCCTGCAAACTTCTCTTGAACAGTGTCTATTATTCTATTCGGCAGAGTAGAACCAGAAGTATGAGCATTTTGTAAATTTCAACTTCGATATTTTTGGGCAGTAGCTCTGACCCGAGAAGTTTTGACAAATCAAGACCGCCATTTTTTTTTTTCAAGGGTTATTCTTCATCATACATTCACATTGATGTTGTTTGTGCGATTAACCCTAGGTCCTGAGTAGGTTATCTTCTAAATTGCATCAACATTTTATGATGATCTTGTTATGATAAACCTTAACCCATTTTCGGCCAGAAAAAAAAACATATCTTGATTATTAATTAATCCACTGGTTTCTGCATTGGAAACAACAACATGTCCGCCTGATACATTTGGTAAATTATGAGGCTGATATTCTTCTTGAGATGATTCATATTCAAATCCCAATAATAATTTTTCACCAACGAAAACACGAAAACTTTTTTGTGGCATAGGTTTTAATTTTTATATTTCGCCACAAAACAGTGTAGCTTCCAAGCATTTACTATTGAAGAACTCAAACCAGCAACTCAAAATGGTCAATACTGTTTTTTGCTGTGATATTGATGCGATAATTTGCAACTCCATTATCACGCAAATCGACGCCTCCCATGCCATACTTGTGGTTATGTAGAAGTAATGGTTGCTGATAGTTGACATAGTCCTTGTTTTCTTTTTTCCAGCATTTAACTGTATCAATTGTTAGATTTGGTCAAAGATAGAACAAACTGTAACCTCTTTATTATCAGACTATTGACAGAATAATAATTTGTTTGTTGCTTTAAATATGTAATCATGCTCACCACGCTGTAATTTTTTATGTTTCAAATGTTACGTTTGGTATTCGATTTGTTCGTACTGCTCCAGTGGCAAGGAAACGTTTTTCACCAAGCAAGCATATCAAATAGTGCGATGTGAAAAGTTATCAAAATAAACTTTGCGTCGATTTGGATGTTGCAAGTAATCAACTGACGACATCGGTATCTAAACCAATTTGCTTATTATAGTTGTCGCTTGATCCAGCATATGGTATCCATCAGAACAAGTATCCATCAGAAGAACAGAGGCACCATATTTTATAACCGAAACGGATTGGTTTACCTCTAATATACATCTTACCGGAGTGACGACAAAAATAGGGCACCATCTGTTCCTCTATTAAAGGATTCTCAGACCAAACATAAAATTGATCTATTTCCGGCTAAGAGTCCAAAGCCAAAGCCAAGAGTCATTGATGTATTAAATTTTAGTCAAAAATATACAGCTATAACAGAAAAAAAACTTTAATAAAAATAGGTAATTTTGCTGTTCGAAAAATTGAACAGCTGCCGAAAATTGGTTAACGACGACCAGTTGTGATTTTCCGATGATTCAATTGTTGTTGTTCGAGTCGGATGTTCATCAATTATTGATAATTATTATCATAATTTTGATGAGAACCGATTTAAATATATTTTATATAAGTTTATAAAATATACAAAACTATTTTCTGCATATGTCTGCAAAACAAAAGAAAAATGACTATAATAAATGTCACGAACTGTGTTTAAATATATTAGAAAGTACTTTCAATGTTAAATGTTAATTTACTTTAATTTTAATTTTTTGCTTTAATACAAAGTTTTACAAGCACGAATGTACAATTGAAATTGAGTTTTACGGTAATTAAAATTTACGATAATGAGAAATACGATAACAAGTGTAAAATATCGTTATTATTTTATTTTTATTTAAAAATACAGTTTTTACATAATACTTATGTATGCATATGGCCTTAGTTAGTTGTATATTATATACTTGTGTATGAAATATAGTAGATACAAATTGAATATCGTTTTATAATCAATGTATTTAGGTTCAGTTCAGATAAAATATTTCAACAGAATTTGAATTAACATAATATCTTTGATTAACCGTTAAAACTTTCAGTTTCAGTTTTAGTTATTACCATACCATGTTTATATTGAGAATAAATTACTTAACTTAGACAAAAAAAAATTGTTATTAAATTTTCTTTATGGTGAGTTTTTGGCGGTATGAATAAAGTCCGAAACAAAACATTAAATAAGTTCGAATTAATTTTTTTTTTTTGTTTGTTTTTCGGATTTATTTAATTATCGAAATTTTATACTGCTTAATTTTATACACACAAACAACTGCTGACGATATAACAAAATATACCTTAATCAAAATGTAGAAAAAATCGAAATAAGCTGGGCAAAAATAGAAGCAGGACTTAAAAAATATATTTCATATTGTTGTCCTTGCGTCCTCTTTCACATGATCGCTCCAATTAGTTATAAGTTTTTAAAAATAATTTAATTGTACTTCTTCAGTTGTTTTTATATATTTTGAATTTTTTTTTTGTACATTTGGTTTTTGTAAATGCCTTGTTTGACTAAATAAAAAAATAAAAATGTTGAAATTATGTTTTACTGACAACAGAACTGAAAAATATTTAAAAAAAAAAACTATGAGCGATCAATCTATCCATTTTCTTCGCTTAATTTTATATGTCAATTTTTCACTCAACCTCATGAATTTAACAAAACAAAAAAAAAATATTTTTATTATAGAAATAAGCTTTAATCTAATTTATCCAAAATTTTCCGAACTTATTTTATGCTGAAATAGTTCTCAAATTGCAAAAATTAAGGAAGATGGAAATGACTCAATTTCGGATAAAGTATCTAAAGTTTGAAATTTAAAAGTAAATAAGTAAAAAAATTCAAAAACAAGTTCCAAAAATAATTTAAATATTATTTAGGACTTATTTTTAAAATTTTGAACTTATTTTATTGGGGCTTAATTCATACCTATGAGTTTGTTTTCTAACCGTTTGTCTTATAAGTTTTAAATTGAGTTTTAGAAATATTTTACTTTCACTTGCTTTCAACTACATTTATTACTCTTGTTGTTGGGAAATTACATAGTATGAGTGTTGATCTATTGAATAGGGGGATTTTAGTTTATGAAACTATGAAATATTAATTTTATTATATAATTATTATCTTTGTACATTATACACATCTGATTCTATACAATCTGTATTTTAATTCAGTTTATTCCGACTGAGTTTCCGATAAATCATAATGCAATACCATAGCTTATCTTTTTGAAAACTATAGTTAAGTTTAAAGTTGAACTGTAATATTCTGACTAATTTCTAATCTATTTACTTGACGTATATTCTTTCGTTGACCGTTCATCGTTAGAATGGAATCTTTACATTTAAACTTGAAATGATTGGAAAATCTACATATTCTAAGAATGCTCGTGTTTTTGATACTGCAAAAAACGTTACTAAATGTTTGGGATTTTAAGCCGCTGAAATCATTGTCTTATAATCCTTTCATTGTTGGGTTGGGTGGAAAATACGGCCAAGATAGAATAATCGGGTGCATCACAAACAGTTCTAAAAATATTCTAAACAGAACACAGATATACCCAAATCGTCTCATATATTATAACGAAAAGTAACATCCTTTCCAAGCCGAAAGTCACACCTACCTTTACCTACTTAACATCAACCCTCACTTCTATTAGTTATCGTCGTATTTTTGATCTAACAAAAAATTTACGTCTTAAATAAGGTTTTTCAAGTCTTTCCACTCTCATTACTCTCTCATGGCATAATGCTGTTAAATAAAAAATTTTATTAATTAAAAATATTTTTATTTGGTATCACATCATCGTGAACGTAGTGTATAAGAAAATAATTTAGACACCCCCGAATAATGGATTTACCTTGTGTAAGATAAATACATTCTGATATAATTAACATTGGGTTTAAGGTGTTCAAATTTTATAATTTCAATTATTATATGAATAAACTGTTATGTGAATAAATACACGGTTAAGAATCAGTTATTTCGTGACAGAACGCTTAGTTCTTTCTAAGCAGTAGTACAGTTATTTATTAAAATCTTTCCTTGGTTAAAATATTTTCTAAGTTCAAACATAATAATTTGTTATGATGATCTGCCTTCGTTGTTGAGTATGTTAATCATTTACATAATATTCAGTTGAATTTCACTTGACACAGATGATTGCGTTGAATAAAGAAATAACAATAGTTTTCTTTTAACTTTACCTTTAAAATAAAAATTTTAAAGCAAAATTTTAATCGCAATAAAGTCTATCAATTTTAAACTGCTTATTAATTAAATTTATCTTATTTATGTTAATGAATTATCACAAAAGCCCATTTGCGGCTGTGGTGATGTCGGGACTGGATCCCTTTCGGAATAAATTAAATCTAAATATTAAAGAATGTTTATTTATATTATGTGAAATGTAAGTAAATTCTTAGAAGTATAGAATTTGTGACTAAATAAATAATAATTTTCTATAATGAAGTTGAAGTTGCCCAAATATTCTGTAAACTGACAATTAAGATAAGAGAGTATAAAAAAAATATTTAAAATCAAATTAAATTTTTTTACAAAAATATTTACCTATATATTGAATAGATTTTTCACGATTTTTCACGATATATTCTCTATGGAATTGAAAAAAAATCTCTAGGGCAAAATATTACAATTTAATAAGCTACCAAACAATTAAAAAATCATATGAAGGAGAAAAAGAGACAGAGTTTTAATGCAAAAAAAGTGTTGAACGTACGAAAGAGTTAAAAAATTTAGTTTTTTTTTGTGCAATTAGGTCATAAATTAACCGTTTTTTTTTAAATTTAAAAAAATTAAAATGGCATGAAAAATAGAAATATTTTTAAAAATTAATAAAAAAAAAAAAACAATTTTTTTTTATTTATTTTTTGGTTGTAACGAGAGTGAAATGGGAGTGAAAGAAATGGAAAGTAAAATCTAATATTTTTTTGAAGTATATAATATAGTATGTGTTATTTCCTGTTAAGTATTAGTATAGGTAGTTACGTATATATATACATTTATTATGTGTTTCTAATTGTAGGATCTCTAAGGATTGGCTTTCTATTATTGTTTATAAAAATTAGAACAATTTTTTTTTTTATATTATTTTTATTTTTGTATATTTGATATTATTTATCATATTTAGGTACACTAGACTGAAATCGAGTTGAACTTAAGTTTTAACTTTTAACCTATAATATTATATATTGTTTATTTTGTGGTTGCATTCTTTAAATTAAACCAAGTCATCCTTAAAAAATGATCTAGTTGTTCATGTGAACGTTAAAAATATTTTCAATTAGAGAACTGCAACAAAACAGAAACAAAAAAAAAAAATAAAAGAATTAAAAAAAAAATCAAGTTTCAAGTTTTAGATTTATAATTAAACTTTTTAAGTGAGTTGAATTACTAAAATTTTCAGGTGAGTTGAATTACTTAGCAATAATTTCGAATTAGAGAAGTTTATAGAAATTGAAAATTAGGTTTTAGTGGAATTTGTGCTTTTTCGTTTTTTTTTTTTTTTTTAGGTCAAGAGAAATAATTTTTTATCATTTATTTTTTTAAAGGTTGAAATTAAGTTTTAATGTCTACCACAGAAAATTCGAAGATAAATTGTTGTTTACTAAAAATGAACTTTTATCAATTACAAAAAAACTGTGGTACCTATTCAGATATAAAATTTTGTTTGTAAAATTTGATATTTATTTTTTTTTTTTTTTATATATAAAAATGAATAAGACTAATTGTGAAAATTTGTGAAATGTTTTATTCAACTAATGAAATTTTATAGATACTAGTTACTTAGTAGATTATTTTTGTCATTTTGATTTTCAGTTTTGTGTTTGTGTATATTTTATGCAAGTTTTTTTACATAAAGCTTGATTTTATTCTATTCTGTTAAAGGATTTTTCATTCTAGTTCGGGTAATCTGAGGGAATAGTTGTCTCGGCGAAAGACCTAATGACCATATCCCAAGTATAGGTGGAATTCCTGCCTTTCCAAAAATATATGTCTTTAGTGGCGCATTTAATCCTTTAAGGACGAAAAGGACATTTGAAAGTATCCTTGTTTTTTTGATGTTTTTGTATAAAAACCATTATTTCTGTTGATCTATTAGATATACATATGTTCAGTTATATATTCTAGAAAGAAAACGGTATGGAGCCTATTGTAGCATTTATTTGATGATGATTGGTGCTGCCGTTGTGGAGATATTGTAGTTCAAAATAGAAAATTTTGGAACAAAAAAACAATCTTTATTTTCTTTCTTGAAAAACCAAATACCTCAAGATTTTACTATAAAACCCCCCAATATTTATATACTGTTAGTAAGGTCTCGTTTTTTTCTTAGCTCATAGATACATATTTTATATCAACGTCGAATAGTTTAGTTTAGAAGATATATGCATTTATTAAAAAAAAATTGTTTTTTTTTTAACCCTTTTTCTATATAAAACTAGGAATGTGCCTTTTACGAAATAACAATCTTCTGACGTAAATGTTACACCAGCTTATTAAATTACTTTGTAAAAGGCGTAACATTATTTTTTTTATATAAAAACACTATAAAATAGCTGGATAAATTTTTTTTAAATAAAGGTTATATATAGCCTTTTTATATATTTATTATAAAAATATTAATCATTTCCTTAGAAAAATTTTGAAATATCTGGTTATTAAGGTATAGGTATGAAAGATTGTTTGTTTTTTGAAAAAATTTCAATTCTGAAATACAATATCTGTCAAACGGCAACATCTGTCGTCATCAAATAAACCTTAAAACATTTTTCAGATTTGTTCTAGATTGCTTAGTTACTAGATAAAAATATAACACATATTATGTACTATATATTTACTAGATTAACAAATACAAAAACCCTAAAACAACAGGCATGTACCCAAATGTCCTTTGTATATTTAAAATACTAAATGCACTGTATATTTTAAAATAGGACAACATCAATTATTTTCGAGATACAGTGATTTGGTCACCAGCTTGTGTTACGTTAACTTCAGAAGATTGTTACTTCGTAAAAGGCACATCCCGAGTTTTATATAGAAAAAGGTTTTTATATAGAAAAACAATTTTTTTTAATAAATAAGATATAAGCATTTATTAAAAAAAATTGTATAATATTCGATTCGATTGTATAATAAGCTATTCGACATAAATATATAATATGTGTGTATGTATAATAGACAAAAGAGATAACATTTATAGTAAAATCTTGAAGTATTTCTTGAGGTTTTTCAAAAAAGAAAATAAAGATTGTTTTTTTGTTCCAAAATTTTCTCCTTTGAACTATAATATCTCCCCAACGGCAGCACCGATCATCATTAAATAAATGTTAAAATATGCTCCAGGTCGTTAGCTTTCTAGAATATATAACTATACAGATATAATGGTTTTTATACAAAAACAACAAAGCAACAAGGATACTTTCAAATGACCATTTCGCCCTTAAATGATAAGATGCGGCACTAAAGACATATATTTTTGGAAAGCTAACAATTCCAGCTATCCTTTTTATATGTTCATTAGATACTACGCCGATACAACATCTCCCTCAGAAGAGCTTCTAGTTCATATGAAATTCCAATAAACCTTTTTATGTATTCAAGCAAATTAAGTTCTCATAATAAAGGTACATTCTATTAAGTTTGTATAAAATATCTAATAATGAGTTTTTATATAACAGTGAAAATAGTCGAATATTTTCCTTTTAATTTTACTGATATGCTTATCATACAGATACGCGTATTTCGTCTACTACTTGCAGACTTCTGTTATATCAAAATTTTACTCTAACGCTGGAAAACAAGTTTTTATAAAAACTAAATATGGGAGTTTTTATAGTTTGTCTTTTAATATGAGTTACTACAGAACAACAAAAAATTTAGTTTTAAAATTAATCTTCTTTTTCGTCTGTTGCCGTAATTGGATGAAAGCGGTCATCTCATATTGAGAACAATGTCTTAATAGATGTTTCGATCCGTTACTGAATGAATTAAATCGCTAATGTTTCTGATGTCTGTCCATCAGTTACTAATATTGCGCAACTATGTTAATTATTTTCTTCCTATACCTCTGTTTTCTTAAATTTTTTCTTGAATTATTAACTCAAGTAGCTCGCATTTATTTCGAAGCATAATACGCCTAAATTAGAAGGTTTTTAAAAATAGTTCTCTTTCTGTGTTTGCTCTACGTAGTACATCTTCGTTTATAATGTGTTTTGTCCACGATTTTTTAGCATTTTTCCACAGATCCACTTTTCGAAAGCTTCGTGTTTGTTGAGTTATTTTAATTTTAAGGTGCCTGTTTCTATACACTATATAGGAGTATAGACCAAACATAGCATTTTACTAATCGTAAGCGAATACCTAAATAAGTACATTTCACGATAGCAAAATACATTTTTGTGTTTAAGAAATAAATTTCTTTCTTTTTCAATTCGGCATCTAATTTCCTTTTCGCAGCTACAATGCTCGTGTAAGCAGCATTCGAAATATTTGTATGTGTAGACTCTCTTAATTAAACTGTTATTTATTTTAATTGGTGCTGCAGCTCTTTTTCTGTATGATCATTAATTTAGTTTTTGATATTATTTATTTTTAAGTTGAACAATTCGCTACGGTGGACGACTTTATCGATTATATGTTGTAAATCCTTTAGGTTTTCTGTTATAAGGAATGTCGGAATATCAGATGTTATTTATGCATGTGTCATGCCATTTAGTTTTATACCAACATCTAAATCGTTCATTACTTTTTGAAAAAATGGCTTTACCATAGATGTTAAATAGTAAATAGGAGATAATACAACTTTGTCGAATGCTTTTTTGAATGTCTACGGTTTGTGTCAGGACACTATTTATTTTTACGTTTGTTGCTAATATAAGATATTTATACATTTTATGATATTTTTATCTATGTAAATTCTATTTAATACCTCCATAAGTTTTTGATGGTTGACCTTATTTAAACGCCTTTGCATAATATACAAAATATAAGAAAACATCTTTATGAGCATCACGACAATTTTTTACTAGTACTTTTAAATACTAAAAAGGCTTCTCTGTTTACAGTTCCTTGTTTGAAACCAAATTGCGTTCTGCCCATGAGCTACTCTTACAATTCGTGTATGTATCATTATGTAGCACTTTCAGGCTGATTTTGAGTGCATGATGGATCTTTAAACTTATTAATTGGTGGTCATCGCATTTTTTAACATTAGCTCTTTCCGGAAGGGTGACAAATGATGACTTTAGCCAATTTTGTGTTAATTTCCTGTATTTCAAATATTGTTGAACATTTTATTAGATTATGACATTTGTCATTATTACACGGTCCACAACTTTGTTACACTTATAATTTCGCCTGATTTCGGCGGTTACCATGTGGAGGTATAGTAAGTACGTGATGGTAGCTGAGTCACAGCTTTCGTATTGCAACATCCGTTCCACCATCCGTTCACCTTATATATTGAATACCATATTTGGTGTACATTATTTTACATCATACATATTTATAAATGTTTGCGGTTTAAAATATATTAAATGTATATAAATAGGAAAATATGATAAGCTGATAGATATATTACCTCCTACACTTATATGATTTAAAATTTCACCTCGTCATGCAATTGATATGAGCCGGTTTATAAAGAGTGAAACTGGAAACTGCAAACAAAATCTATTATAACATACATATATGTGTGAAGGTCGTTATATTTTGAGACCATATTTCGTGTAATATGATTTTATTTTTGGTTATAACTATAACTATAAATCATAACAAGTTTAATCAATTTATTGATGAATAATGCTGTAATGCTAGAAATCTCATTAAATAAAATCGAAAATTAATATTTTGAAAAATTTTGGGATGATGCTTACACATTACACTACAAATTGTATTTCTCATATATCATTTCAAAGAAAATAACTGTATCCTATATTGGTATAATTAGTATGTACTCCTCAAAACAAAATTTTAAAAGAAAATTTTCAATTTCCTTAATTTAAAATTTTAATTTAAAATTTGAAGGAGAAATAATATTGAAAATTATAACTTCTTACATCAGACTGATCTTTTTTTGCTTAGAAACCAATAAATTGAAGCGAAAAAACATCAAGGTCATGAAATTTTAATTAAATTTCAGATCATGTAATATTAAATCTTATTATTAGTAGAATGGCAAAAGGTTAAGGACAAATGATTTTGTAAATGATTTTTACAATAATGAAAGTATAAAATTTTGAAAATTAATTAATATTAATTGAAATTTAAGAGATATTTTAAATTTTATAGATTTAATTTACATTTTTTTTTTTAAAACACTTGACTGGTTTTAATCTTACTAATTCTCTAATATTTTCTATTTCTAGTACTTCGTCTGAGTTGTTTTTGTTTACCTTCTGTTTGGTTATTTGTTAGGTTAGCTTCTAAGCCATCTGTAAAGTATCAATCTAACGATTTGCCCTTGCATATCATAGTTTTAATAAATAAATTCATAGTTTATTATTTATATTTTCAATATAAACCTCCATATCTATAAATAAATTACACAGTGAATTAACGTCATCTTTTCATAGTCAAGATACAATTAAATGTGAATCATCTACCACAAAAACTCTCCTTGAAGAGTTATTTAATTCCAAATTTTCTACTAGCTTGGACTATATAAATAAATTGTTAGAAAGCATCAAAAAGTCTTATCTGATAGAATAGATGCAATATATAATTTAAATAAAAATTCTTCTATCCTGTTCAAACAAGTTCTATTTCTGAAATAAATAAAATTGATAAGAAACTAGAGGACATTACGATTAATTTCTCCTCGAAATTTTAAGATTTAAATTACTATTTAAATTCAATATCAACAAATGAGAACGCTCAATTTTATGATGCATCTGCTTCGTCATTAATGTCGGAGCTTCTTCATACCAACGTATCACTTCAGCCTCCCGGTAATTCAAAACAATTAAGTTCGAATAATTTATCGCCAGGAATTAATAAATTTGGCACTAACTGGTCGAAAGCGGGTTGGGATAAAAGAATTGAAAAATCAAAACTCCGTCAAGTTGAAGTCCTCAATAAACCTAAGACCAAATTTAATAAAACAGAAATTACCAGGAATTCTAGTTCTGAATTAGTTTCTTTCTTTTTAAAGGGGGCTCCCATAAATGCTGATATTAGTTGGTTAAAACAATTTTTGCGGAAGAAGTTCTCCATAGCTGCTTATAATTGTGAACAAAGTACACCGAAAAGGTTTTTTAAAAAGAAACAGTCATTTTCTTGCTTCAAGTATTCAGTTTCTATGAATTATAGCTGGATCTTTTCATCTAGAACTGTCAATCTAAGCCTTCCAAATAATAACAAAATCATAATACAGCCTTGGAAGAACCTAAAAGCAGAAATACGAGTAAATTTATTAATACGCATAAAACTTTTAAATTAACAGCTAATTCTACTAAGACCAGCTCTAATCCTAGAAATGAAATTAATATTAAAAATAATAGTAAGTTAAGAAATATTAACATTAATTACAGCAATAATAATAATAATAATAATAATAATAATAATAATATTAATAATAATAATAATGATAAAAATAATAATAATCATAATAATAATAACTATTATAGTAACAATAATAGTAATAATAATAATAATAATAATATAAATAAAAATAATATTAATATGAATGCTATACGTTCGATTAACATTGCTTCTAATTCTAATAACAATAGTATGGCAATAGATCCACAATTTTACTTACCAATTCAATCCAATGATGGAAACGATATTACTTTTTTTTTTTTTTTGTTTTATAAACAGCCGCGCGCTATGATAGGACCTTTGATACTTATGTTTATCTAGATTTAATGATCATAGAATATTCGAAAATGTTAGAATTTATTTAGCTTACTTACATAATCAACCGAATTATGTTTGTATGGATGATAAAACTAAAACCCACACATTAATATCACTACAACAAGAAGGTTTTCCAACTGGTCCTATTATTTTGAGAACAATTTTTTATCAGTACCATGCTAACTTTGGAATGTCATCAGTTGATGTTTGAAATGAATTAAATGCTTATAGAAGACATCTCAACAATAGTTCTGGAATTATTTGATCAATTCTGTTTTTAGAAAAGATAGATTTCCTGAAGTTCTTAATAGTGGTATAACACAGAAAGGTGGTGGAATCCTTTATTGCAGTAAAAGCTAATTATAATACCACGAGTATATTTTATATTGTAAATGTAATTTTTTTTCTACAACTTGCCTCATTTTCTTCATTTATCTTTCTAGACTATTCAATTTGTGTTTTGATGTTTTTTTCTTGTTCTTGCCGTTAAATTAAATTATTTATTTATAATTTCCAAGATTACAATTGGTTTATTTTTAACGGTAATTATTAAATCTAATCGTATTGTATTTTTTCTCTTTGGTATTGTCATCCACCGTATCCGTATCATGAAGTCTTTTTACTGCATTTTTAGGTTTGTCAGACTATTTTTTTAGTGAATTAGTAACTATTTTGTTTGAATTTATCATTGCTTAAGGATTTGATTTGCAATCATAATTAGATATTACAGCTTCTTAATTGTAAATTGCAAAGATTCAAATTTCAGATGGTCAGTTAGATCAGAGTGTAACATCACCAAACAAATGTGACGTATGCTGAACCTTAAGCACTTCTTTAACTTACAATATTTGAAAAGATGTGATATCAGCACTATGGTAGGGGTTATTACGGGTCATTGTCTTATTGGTAAACATGCCAGAAAGCTTGAACTCCCCACAAACGAATTTTGCAGAACTTGTGGAGAAGAGGAAGAAAATGAAACTGTTCAACACCTACTCTGTATTTTGCCTGGTCTTTATCACAAATGAAAAAGTCATTTACGAACCTTCTTCCTGTCGCTGACTGACCTTGAAGGCACTAAAATTAAAGAAAAGTTTGTAAAAAGCTCGAAATGGTTTAAGGAGTAGAGTCTTATGTGAGGAAAGTTTTGTGGTATCGCAATGGATCTTACTGCCACTACTAGCTATCTATCTGATTGTAGATTTTTTGAAGATAACTGTAAGTTTTTAAACCGAAGTATTAATACTAGTATGATATGCTATAATGGCTTAAAAATTCTGAGACAAAACAAGTGTTAGTGTATTTAGACAAGGTTTAAAATCAGTGCTGCGCTTGGCGTATACCTTACTATCTTTCAAGCTAAAACCTATGCCATCGAGGTATCAGGCATTTTCATTTTACAGAAAAAAAATTAAAGGAAATTGTTATAACAGCACTTTACTGCCCCGGATTCTGTGAATTCTATAAAATTATATGCAAATTTAAAAAAAAACTTTTTTCAAAAAAATGTACACTGGATCTTGAGTGCAAAGGGTTGCTATAAAAAGCCATTCTGAAAACAAACTTGCCCTATTGGTATCAGTTATGGAGAATTGCTTCTAATTGTAATATCGAAACATTTCAAAGGATGTAATCAAAAATTTTACGTATCACAAACCCCTTGGAAAACTATTAATATTAATCTAGATAAAGATTTGAATATACCATTGGTTACAAAAGAGCTTCAAAAATGTGATATGGACCCAGACTGGTCCAATACCCAATAACATATTATCATTTTCACCTAGAAAAATTCAATAAATACAGCTTTAAAAAAATCTTTTAAATAATTTTCAAAGTACTGAAATAAAAAAATCAATATTAAAACAAAGATTAGTACTGAACTATAAAAACTAACTATACTGACGACAAAAAAAACTACACCAAATTCGAAAAATTGTAAAAATTAAACGAATTAATTAAAATATACATCTAATGTAATTGATAATTCATTTAAATTATTCCAGCTAGAGACTAATTATAAAAATAATGACATTAAATAATTTTTGTACAAAATTGTAATGTCCTTTAATCCTTTAGGAAAATATTTGGTATATTTTTTTTTCATATTATAGTAAACTATAATATATAATATTATATACATGCATTTATATAAAAAATTTCAAACAAGCCATAAATAAATTTCCCTAATTCCTATCAATATTAAATTTTAGATTTGTATGTATTTGTTTATATGTCAAAAATATATATTTAATATAATAATAAATTATATATTCATAATTATGTGTGTTTTATTAACATTTATAATATTTAGTTTATAAATTTAATTTACGAGGATTTATGACATATTCAATATAATTCAAATTATATATTTTAATAATTAAACATTTACATAAATGAGAGTTGCCCAGTTTGAAAAATCTATAAGTATCAAATCTCATTTTGGCTAATGCTATTTGACATAAATTCATATTTCACAAATTCCAATTTTGTAAAATGATTATTTCAGGTATTGGGACCAAATTACATAAGACAAAATTACGTAGGACAAAATTACGTAAGATAAAATTACATAGGACAAAATTACGTAAGACAAAATTACATATGGACAAAATTAGATATTTAAATTTATATAAAATATTTTAAATTTATTAAAAAGAGCTGTCCATATATGTAACCTTGTCATGTAACGCAACTTTACAACTTTATTACTTTTATATATGTACATTGTATAAAGTCATTTTGGCTGTTAAGTACTCTCCTTTTTCTAAAATATGATGGTGACACATGAAGTGTCTTATTATGCCAAAACGACCGGTTGCGGAATGAAAAATTATGCCAATTTAGAAATTAGCAAAATATTTCTTTTGTCAAACTAAAATAGGCGAAATAAAATTTTGTAAATTGGGATTATGCTAACTGTACTAAAACTCCTATAAACACGTACACTATATACGCACATATGCAAAAATGTGTCAGTTATTTATTTAAAAAAGAATTTGTTTACATTATTTGCAGTTATTTGAAATAAAAATGGTTTTTTAATTTTTTAATACCCAATTTATTCTATATATAGTGTTGTTTTTTTTTATTTTTTTTTTTATTATTTTTGCGGTCCTTAAATAACTAGCAAAAATATTTTCTCATTATTGTTAATTATTATTTAAATAATAATATTTAAAATATTTTATGAAAATGGTGGTTTTCCATAATATCCTTGTACGTACTTTATTTTTGTACGTCTGAAAATTTATTTACAATATCCTATTGTACGCATTTTATAAATTTCCATAGTAATATTTTTCGTTTTCTTTACTAGCCGGAGAGAATTTAGGTAGATAATAAAAAAAAAAAATGAAAAATGAATTTCAAATTAAAATTTTATTTTTAAGAGGTATTATTTAAAATCAGAACTAAAAGAGGTAAACTAAAATTCAATGAACATAAGTGAAGTATTTAAATGTAGAAAGCATGTTGAATAAAATCTGGGGGTCTACCGCGTATTCCGATTTTCGTAGAACGATTTTCGTATTCGAAAGATTGGTACTATACAATACGAAATTCGAGTTAAAATTAGTTTGACAACTCGAAAATCGTATATGCGAATCCGAATTTAAATTTTCATACCATGTAATACTACTTTCGAAAATTTTTTAACATATTTTATTCGAATGGTTTTTTTTGTTATCGAATGGAGGTAAAATTTTGCTTGTGTTTTTAAATTACTTATTAATTGAGTTATTTAAAAATATAATTATACTAAATTATATATATATAATTTTCTACGTTTATCTGGATGTTTGTAAGTTCGACGGAATACTCCATCATATATAGAAATTGAAATATACAGACGAATTGTAACATCATGTAATTGTCATAAACATAGTATCTTTTTTTTATTGCTTATATATGCCATCTGTCATTTGTCATCTGTCATTTGTCATTTGTCATTTGTCATTTGTCATTTGTCATTTGTCATTTGTCATTTGTCATTTGTCATTTGTCATTTGTCATTTGTCATTTGTCATTTGTCATTTGTCATTTGTCATTTGTCATTTGTCATTTGTCATTTGTCATTTGTCATTTGTCATTTGTCATTTGTCATTTCTCATTTGTCATTTGTGATCTGTCATAAGTCATCTGTCATCTATTATATGTGTCATTTGCCCATCATTTCATAATAATTGTCATGTCATTCAAATGTTAAATTTAGATGGCGCCATAGAACTTTTTACTTTTATTATGACGTAATTAATTTCATTTTACAATTTGAATTTTACAGTAGAACGCTGCTATGATTGTAAAAATATAAGATTATTATAAGTTTATATATAGTTAGATTTTCTTTTTATTAAATATATTATTTGAATTTAGTATTTCTATATTAATTTAAATTGAAATTATCTTTTTGACTAACTTATATTATAATTAATTGAATACAATAGAATGTCTAAGAATATTGATTTAGAATTATTGAGGTCTTAGGATAATATATGTTTAAATTTTCAATGATGGCAAATAAGATGTCGTTAAATTGAATTGAAAATTTTGCACCTTACTACAAATATTCTGTTTATATGGTAATTAAAAGCATTCTAATAATTCTAATAAAGATATGATATTGATAAATTAGTAAGCAAATACATATTTTTCTTAAACTCGAAATGAAAACTCTAATGAAGGAAGAAATGCTAGAATTTATTTTGCTTTCGTCATTTATGGCGGGTTACAAAACTAGTATTACAATAATAACTAATAATATAAAAAAACTACATTTATATTTAATTTAGTATTTTAAAAAAATTATATTATTTCATATTTGTATGTTTTATAGATTAGGCTTAAACAAACATCAACACCATCTCAGTTTAAAATAAATATGGAGTTTCAAATGCAATAAAATTGTTATAATTTAAAAAATAAAAATAATACTTTTCAAAATAATAAACACACATTTTCAAATAAATTTAAAGTAATAAAGTATACAAAAACATTACTGACAATTAGAAATTCGGAAACTTACGTTGACAACTTAAATGTAATTCATTTCTTTTCGAATGTGATACTCAGTACCAATTAATTTTACATTCGAATCGCAAATTCGGATTATCGTTCGAATCCGAATTTCATACACGGTAGGGGGGCCTGGTCTAAATATTACATTGTTAATGAATATGAGTGTGAATTTAGATTAAGCCTTAATTTGGTTGTTACATCTTTAATTGAAGGACTTGTTGATTTATAAACGAACAATCTGCGAGGTTTTTGATTTTCTAAATAAAATTTTTGAATAAATAAGCTTCTTGCATGAGCACAACGTTTGAAGAAATTTTTATTGAGTTGCCAAGTTGACTTATGGATGTCATTATATTGTTTGACAGTGATATTTTTCAATTTTTTTATACACTAGGTGGAGACGTTTTATACCGATTGGTATACGTTTGACTAGGGTGGGAAAGGAAAGTTTAGAAAAAACGAGGGTAGAAAGGAAGACGACATTTACATTACGAACGATGCATAAAATTGTACATGAAATACTGAATACAAAAATATATACAAATAAAATATTATTAAAAAGTACTTGGAGTTACCGGTCAAATGTTTTGGATGTTATTTTATATACTGGTTAACATTATGGTATATTTATTTATGTTCTTTTTCTAAATCAAATGACCGATATTTAATTCCATCTGCTCGGTTTTACTAAATTAGTAAGCTTAATACTTTGCGTAGACATTTTAAATAAAAGTTGGAAATTTGACATTGGGCTATAAAGAGTTGCTTTACATAAACTTGAGCTTGATTGTTTTACTGTTATTATACGTATTACCGGGAAGATACGGAAGTCAATTATAACACAATTTTTTTTGTGAATTGGAAATTTTAATAGAATGATTATTAGAAAACATATATGTTAATCTATAAACTCAAATCAAGTGGCATTGTAGCATTATCATATAAAAACGTGATTCGAAGATCTTAATAAAATTTTGGTCTAAAACCTATTTTTAGAAAATAAATTTATATAATTATAAATTTTTTTAAAGTTTTTACATCATTTTACTTATAATAAAAAGAGCAAGTTCGATTTATTAATTAATATTCAATCTTGATACATATAGATATTTTATATCACCATTGTATCTATAAGTATTGTTATTATTTGTGTTAAATTATTTTCAGGAATTGCTTAGTTCATCATAACACTACTAGAACTCAGCAGTAGATATTTATAGTGTTAGGCACTATATAACTGTTAAATACAACTTCTTGATTTTCATTTTGATTGACTTTATAACTTATTAACTTCTCTATTTTTAGATATCGATAACTTCTATATTTGGATCAACATTGTAATACGTTTGACATCCGCAAAAAATTTCATAAAAAAACTCATGAATAAATTCAAAAATTTAATCTAATCTTTAATCTAAAATAAATCCTTTGATAGGTTTTGATTTGTAGCCATACAACTACAAATACAATTCATCAATCGAAAGTTCAATATGATTGTATCAAATTTTTAAGCTATTCAAATTACGAAGTCAAATTCAACTTTTGATTTTTTTGTTTTATTCCGGAAATAAAATAAATTATAAAAAAAATTTTATGCATTTTGCAATGTGGAATAATAATTATAAATGAACGCAAAATTTTTAATAAAAAAATAATTTTTTTTTAATCCTTGGTATGTTTGTATGTACTCATATGAATTTTTTTTACATTTTATAATAGCACCTATACAAATGAATAATTGTTATACAATATATTTTATAAAGTCCTTATAATTTTGATGTAATTATTAATTTTTATTTAACACGAAAATTTAAAATAAAAAGTTTTTTGTTGTTTTATTTTATTTTATTTTTTTTTTGTTAATTTTAAATGATTACATGAGTAAGGTGAGGGTAAATTTTGTTATAAAAAAAAAAAAAATTCGAAAATAAATGTATTATGCAAAAGTGTTTTATCGTATATTTTCTGTCATTGTGTATAAATACTGGTTGGAATTGTGGTATTTTTTTTGATTGGTTAAATCTTTTAATTTTTGAGTTTGAAATTTTATTATATATATTATATAGGTATATATATATATTTTTTTTAAATAATAAAACTTCTGCACAATTTTATTTTAAAATAAAGGTTATTGCATAACATGATTTTTTAATTAAAACCTTCAAGATCCTAAAGTGAGATATGTATGTATTAAAAATATTTTAATATATGTAGGAAGAGATTGTGATGTAGGAAGAGTTGGTGATGGTGATGTATAGTAAGAATACATTGCCCATGATTGTGATGTAAATGATTATTTAAAAGAAGTAAAGACAGTTGTTCCTGATATGTAATTAAAAAAAACAAATTCTATCAATTAGGGAGATTTAATTAAAACGTAACAACATTATGCACTATTTTGAACTCTTAAACAAAATTGATTACTTTACCAAACGTTCAGTTGTGGCATAGACTTACTTTATTTTACCGACAACATTTGGAATTTTATATTTCGTATAAAATTTAAGTATTCTTTAATGGTTGTTTTTAGTAATACTGTAATCAGTCAGCCATCAGGTGTCAAACGATACCATTTTACATGAATGACATCTGAGACTAGTGGAGGATTAGGGGGGAAAAATATATCACTAAAATCAGTTGTCAGGTATATTTTGAATGAATTTATTATTATAATTCGTTTTTTTGTTTTTCTCTCTTCTTAACTGTTTTTATTGAATTGAATCGTTAAGAGAAAATGACAATAACTTATAACAATTTTGACCTTTATGGTTTATTCAAATGGTATGTCTAGTCCATTGATTTGATACTTCATATTTCCTCTATTATTCCAATGTCGCCCTTTACATGATTGCTAGCGACGTTTTTTTTTTTAGCTTGTTAGTGTTTTGTAAATCTCTTAACCAAAAGTTCAGATGTTGGACCGGTCTAGTTACATAGCTGTTTTTAAATTTTTCAAATTCTTCTTTGACCAAGGGTATATTCCAATCTTTACGTAGATTAATATTTCTAAAAAGGTGCAGAGGGGTCTGGGTTATGATACTAAAATTTTTCATCATTTAAATTGTTTCGATATTACTATTAGAAGCAGTTCTCCACAACTGACACCAATAGGACCAAATTGGTTTCAAAATGTTTTTGTATAGCAGCAATTCCAGATGTTGTATCTTCATCTTGAGTTTTAGTTGATCTTTTTGTGTGTTGATGTGCCTTTTTTAAATTAGCCTTTCGTCTAAGTGTACTCTCCAGGTATATAACCTAGTTAGCTTGGGAAATAGTTATCTCATTTATACCAATTGGTGCAATTGGTTACATGTGCACATTTACTATAATTGATCTTAATGTTTTACTTATAAAGCCATTACTGTATCTGCTGCAAATGTTCTTGCAAATTTGTAGATACTGTATGTAAATTTGGATGGCAGCTTAAAATTGCAGTATCTTTTGCGAGGGTGGATTTTAATGTGTTCCTGTTTTTCAGTAGATCTAACGTATATAATAGGTATCAAGGTGGTCCTAGCCCAATACCAGACCAGCATTGATTTTATGTTTTTCTGTTAAATAAGATTAGGATGTATTATATTTTTTCATTATGGAAACATGTTCGTTGAAATCTGGTACCAAATTCGCGAAAATTTTACTACATACGAATTTCAATAGCATGTTTTGAGCCACCTAAGAATTTTCTCTCTTGTTCCTTGGCGGAAATGTTTGAGAAGTGGCATTGAAGTTTTTATTTTGTCTTGCTTAAACTCACGAGATATTTAATTAATTATTTATTTTATTATTAATAACTCGCATATTAAATAAAAATATCATTACAGTTATAATAAAAAATAATTAAATTTAAAATTTTTTGAATTACCAAAATATATAATTTGCACGATTTCAAAGTGACACAATATTTTGGTCAATCGAATTACGCGTTTTTGAGCTTTGCCAAAGAAAATTTAACACAGTTCATAATGTATATTTCATAGGACACATTATATGTGAATTGAATTGTAAATTAGTCGTATGTAAGATTTATAGATATTTAGCATGTCGTGAAAAACTAGCTCAAAAAATCAAAATATTTCGCGGAAATCAAAATAAGTAATATTTTTTGTAGATCATAGACATTTACAAGGAAAACATCAAACGATAAAATAAACAAAATATTTAGATAATGCTTTAATCAAACCAGGTTTCAGGTTCTATTGCCAATCAAGCACAAAAAAAATTATTTATGGACCTGGTCATTGGGTTAAGAGTACTATTTGTCATTGGGATAAAATCAATGACAAGAAATAATTGAGAGCATAATCTGATAAAAAATTAAATAAACTGGAGTTATTCTATTTAAAAAGGCTTAATTCCTAGCAATAACAGTATTTTTCCACATTTAATAAGTTGATAAGCCAGTATTTTAATAAATATATGCTCAAAATATTGTAGACATTATAGTATAAACTTGCAGTACCGTACTTAATTAGCACGAAAAGGTAATTATACCTAAGTTACTGTCAAGAGCATAAAACAATCAGAAATTAATATTGTAAGTTCTTATAAATTACATTAAATAATGAGGCCCCATATCCAGGGGCTTTCACTAGGAGCACTTATTGTAATACATTTATTTAAGCTTGCAATTAAAGCTTGTATTAACTTACCAGTATTTTCTTTAATTTTTACATTAATAGCAACACTAACACCAAGCGTACCTATAAATAATATATTTGAGGTAAAAATACTCGTCGCAATCGTAAATAAATTTTGGTTAGTTCCCAAAAATATTATAACAATAATAATAATAATAATTTTAATATAAGCTCGCCTGAAGAAGACACATTATACTATGTGACCAAAACTATTAATCTGAACTGAAAAGTCATTAAATTCAATAATAAAAAATTAATTATGAAGCTATAATTTAATTTCAGATCAGGTCGATATGGCACTTTTCTTGCCATTAATAAAACACTCAATTTAAATCAATTTTTTTATAATTTGAAGGATATAGCTCTGAAAGAACTTCGGAATAAATTACAGAGTTCTTGGATATGTAATATAATATGTCAATATAAACAAGAGATAAGACAGTATATAATATAGAAGACACTTGATTCATTATCAAAATGTTTACCGAATATTTTCAGAATTAATTTGCTGTTTTTTCTTATCTATGACAAATTTTTATAAATTTACATTAAAGAAAATATGTTGCGGTAATTAGTATAAGTATTACTTGAACTTGAACGTTAT
The DNA here is from genome assembly GCA_963942445.1 of Argyra leucocephala. Classification (NCBI taxonomy): domain Eukaryota; kingdom Metazoa; phylum Arthropoda; class Insecta; order Diptera; family Dolichopodidae; genus Argyra; species Argyra leucocephala. The sequence continues at coordinate 93,111,612 of OZ012677.1, forward strand.
TTAACCTGAATTTTTTTACAACATTACAATAATGTAGATATTAAAAACCATATTTAATTTTAAAACTCAATACATTTTTTTAATACCGTAAAACATCGATCTGCCATTATAAATTAAAAATTTTTAAGTTAAATGTGCTTTATGTTAATCAATTCGTATTTGTCTATACAGCCTAATCGATATAGGATGGTCGGTGTCGGATTCAGCATAATCGGTATAGGATTCATTTCTTCTATAAGGTAATTTGCACAAGCAAATAATAAGTAGAATAACATCAGTAGAACTTTGTTAAAATGAAAACTGAAACCACGCAGTCTTAGAACCACAATATTTGAGCTATGCCGAAACCTCTATACCCCCAAAAGGAGTGAAAAAGTATAAAAATATCAATATTCATGAAACCCCGATAAAGGTAACACAAATTCAGTGAAACAATTGACAGTATAATCTGGTAACAAATTAAATAAAATGGAGCTAAGTCAATTTAGAATATTTTTTTTTTTAATTATCATTAATTGAGATGTTTTAAAAAAAAAACTGTCACAATAAGCGAAAAATTGTTCTGGTAAACAATGCTGAAAAGATTGAGTTATTTAGTTAACATTTTTTGTGTGAACACATTTTCTATGAACATGATAATGATTTCTTTCGAATTAATTTAAATATCTTTTTAAGACTGAAGACGAGGTGGAAACTATAGGATAAAGCCAACTCAATTGAATTTCATTTATTATTTAATTTCTTTTTGTAAATTTCCTACGAATTTTCTCTGAAAGTAGACTTAGAGTAAATAAATTTTATATTCCTTTATTTTAATTTTTTTTTTATTTTTGTTTTTGTTTTTATTTTTGTTCAAAGTAATTTTTATTAGTTGTATCACACTTTTAGAAAAATTGCATAAATTATAGATAATATCAAGGAAATTCGTAAAGAAATAAAATAATAAAAATATGAAATTGGGTCATTCTGACTCTCTATATTTCTCACTTCTTATAAAACTAATTCTGATTTTAAGATTTGTTTTTAAATTTATTTTCATATTATATTATTATATAGAAATTTTCACTATATGATGTACGTGTGTGTTTTAATATGTATTTATTTATTTATGCATACATATTATATAGGATTAACAATGATAAAAACTTTCATATAATAAGGATGATAATAAAAGAAAATTCTTTTTTTTTTGTGTTATTTATTTTTTATTTTTAAGTTTGAATGTAAATATGTATGTATTTCATGTAAATAATGTCAGTATGTACATATATTATATACTTCATTTAAATAATATATATGTGTATTTTAATATATATGTATAGATTTATACATATAATCATGATCTATAATATTTTTATCTTAAAGTTTTATTTTTTTTTTTTGTGATTTTTAATATTTTTATTTTATTTGAAAATTTTATGAAAATTTAAAAAAAAAAATGTTTAATGTCCTTGAATATGTCAAAATATATACATGTATATTTTTTTGGGCAATTTAAGTTTAATCGTGAAAACTTTATTACAAAAATTTAATTTATCAAGTTGACTTTTTTGTTTTCGATTAAAACAAATCATTTACAATAATACACTTCTGTTCATTGGAATAAAGTCAATTAAATTGAAAAGAAAAAAAAATGTTTAAATATTAAATTAAATAATTTAATTGTTGTCAAGCTTCTTTTAACTGACAATTTTATATTTGGTTGATAAGATTTTGTTTGAAAAAATATAGTTGATCCTATTATTTTGTTGTTTTGTAAGATATTAGGAGTGACCATCAGAATTATTAGAATGTAAAAACAAATTTTTAGAACTTTTTTTTTTGAAAAAGATATTTTAAGCTTAAATGAATATAATTCTAATTCTCAATGTTTAACTTTAATCAAATACGAAAATTCCACTCAATATTGTCAGAAAGTTTATCTGTTGTAAGTCACTAAGTAGCATAATATCAAAAACTAAAGATTTTTATCTACAATAATTTAACAATTCAAGAAGAGCTTTATTCAGATGTTTCATAAAAAATAGAAAAAAAGAGTTCATAGTCAGGCAAAATATTTGTCTTATCATACGTTTGTTGGAATAGACAAATTCAACGAAGTTAGAATATTTTTTTTGTTTTTTTTTATCACATAATCAGGAAATTAGTTCAAACTAGAATTTATTAAGTACGATACTATAAATTTCTTATATATATCTTCGTATATTTTTGTTACCAGTAGTAAATAATTCAATTAACATGTATCTATATACAACTATACAATTATTTTGCGGAAAAACACCCTATTGAGCAGAGAACAGTCAGGATTTAGTAAAGGACATTCATGTGACTCAGCACTAAATTGAACTATAGTAGAGTGTAAGGAGATGATGGAGAACAAAAAAATAATTTTTGCAGTTTTTCTAGATTTTCAGAAGGCTTTTGAAACGGTGAATAGTAAATTTATGCAAATATCATGTAGAGTATATTAGTAAAAGAATAAGGAAAAGGATAGGTTTCTTTAAGAGAATAAGGGATAAATAAGATATATTGACTGTAGTAAAACTGTTTTAATACAATTATAGAGCCAAACATTAATTATTGGGCAACAATGTTGTACTTAAGCAATAAAGAAGAACTACATAAATCACAAAAGCTACAAAATTGAGAAATCTTAAGTAAGATGGATGCTGGATAGCCTGTGCAGTACATCCATAATCATTCAAACATTAACATGAATCCAATTAGAATCTAAATAATATGTGCAAGATTCCTAACCGCACATATCTTATCTAAAGTGTTTTTATTTTTGTTAAAATCAAAACTAACAGTCAAAACACATGCAATATTTTAAATTGCATTGTTATGATGTGCAGAATCATAAATTAACTAACTTATGACTAAACACAAGTACGTCAAATGTATTTTTTATTTTTAAATTCTAAAAAAAAAGAATAAGGATCATGCTAGCACTATATGACACTATGCATTAATGCTTAACTAATAATGCATGTAATTGTGTGTGGTCATATAAATATATGAATATATAATAACATATGAAACACTACTAATTGTATAAAAGAAATTAGAATGAATGTTTTTTTTTATGAATATTGTGTTAGGATATTCTTAACCTAATTATAATTCTTAGTAATATTGGAAATATCCAATATTAAATATTTGTAATTATTAATACTAATGATTTTTGGAAATATGCATAAATGTATTAGTAAATTTTTGGACAATAATTTTTGTATAAATAAGAAGAAATTTGGAAGAATAAATTAATTATTAACTTGCACTAATTTAAAGAGCACCGTGTTTTTAACTCAAAAATATATACATGTGAGAGCATACACTCTTGCATATTACATGTATATACTATAGCTATATCCAATATAATATCGATGCACATAATCCTGCATCACCAAATAATATAATATACCTTGGTTAGAGATTGGCACCTACTGCTGCTAAAAGGCTAATGAAGTATCTTGAATGCAAATGTTTCGTTAGTGATAGGCAATATGGCTTGAGATCACAACGCTCCACCGGCGATCTTATGACTTGCCTTAGCGAGAAGCTCAAAATTAGCATTCACAACTCTGACAAATCCACTACTGTAGCCCTGGATATTTCAAAAACCTTTGATCGAATCTGGCATTGCGCTCTTTCATCCAAATGCCAAGCTATAGGCCTGGGTTCTGTTTTCATAAAATGGATTGGAAATTTCCTCTCGAGTCGTTCGATTCGTGTCTTAATTGACGGATTCGGTTGGTGTTCCTCAAGGATCAGTTCTCTCTCCTACTCTTTTTTTTATATTTATCAACGGTCTTCTCCAATCAACTTTCAATTCTATCCATTGAACCTAGTTGGGTTTTGCAGACGACAGTACTCTAGTAGAATCCTTCGATTTTCTTCGAAAATCACATGCTACAATACCAGTTATACTGATATTAAACGTAACATGATGGTCAGCGTGCTCAACCATGACTTATTATTTTAGCCATTATCTTCAACGGGGGGAAAAGTAATAGGGTTGAGTTTAACACCTCCAAAACTCAAAGCTATTTAGTCTCGTGCAAAACTACCCCATTTAAACCCACCTTTTATTCGAGGGAGTGCGTATTCACCGAACTGAACACTTGAATATCCTGGGCATGAAGCTCAACAATAAAATGATATGGAATGACCATACCTTTGACATTGCTAATTTTCCGCGAGATGTTTGGGTTTTTGGAGTCGCCGAAAAACGTATTTTTCTCTCCAGGACATGTTAAATATCTATAAATCATACATACGACCCAAGTTGGAATACAATTCACATATATGGGCCGGTGCATCACGAACCGCACTAAATTTTCTTGAAAAAGTTCAAAAGCGTGCCATTCATCTTATTAACAACTCTAATGTGACATCCTCCCTTGTTCCACTTGAAAATCGTCGTGTTGTTGGAGCACTTTCCCTATTTTATAGATATCTCGTAGGCTTAGGCACTTGTTCAGACGAAATTAAAACCCTAATGCCAACTCTCAAATATTTTCGCCGAGGAAATTATTACGAAATTATACTCTCAACTCAATAGGATTTAATTGAAGAAAAGAAGATGAAATTAAACATCTATTTTACTGGTTAATAGGATGCTTCTTTAAACTGTAACGACCACACCACGATTGATGGTACAGTAGGTCTGCGTTTCAACTAAAATGTCCCAGGATCGATTCTCGATGAATGGAAAATCAAGTTTACTTGGGTCTCTATAAATATAAAAATTTAATAAAAGCCAAGTCTTTGGAAAGATGTAAACTACTCTTTAATATTATACACAGTATCTTTGTTAAGATAGAATAAAGAAATTTTCTTTTATTTTGAAAATTTTTTATATTAGATTTTATAAAATATAATTGCCTACAGTGTTTGACCATGATATTCGGCATATTTACTTGTTTGGTTGTAACTAAAACCGGTTTCTTATAATTTAATTTTTTACATAAGAAGTTATTATTGAATTCCCACTCAATTTATAAAAATTATCTAAAAGAGTTAAAAAAATATTCTGAAATATTATATTTTGTAAAATAAAGTGAAAATTTAATATTCAAACTCATTTCCGTAACGACAATATTAACTAAATGAGAAACATAACAATTGAATTTGTTTATAAGTATGAGTAAGTATATATAAATGATTAGCCATGAACAAAACAAAAAAAGATTATAATCAAGGATTTTTAAATTTTTTATTTGAATTGTTTTAAATTTGAAAATTATTTCTTAAGAATATTTTTTACAAAAAAAAAAAAAAGAGTGTCAAGTTAAGACCAACAACTACTCAATTATATTTTTTTTGTATTTAACAATTGTTTGTATATAATATGAAGATGTAGATGTATTTTTATAATGAATAACAAATCAAAACAAAAACAAAATAATTTTATTTCAATTTTGTTTATGGATTTAGAAAAATTATATGAAAATTTAATTATGATAATTTAATGTTTGTGATAGGTTCATAATAAAATTTCCAGGAAAAAAAAAACAAAAACTAATATAAAAATAGAATAAAAATGTAACTCTAACAAATTTTAAATTATTAAAAGTTTTCAAGGAAATTATGAAGTTTTAAGAAAAACTTATTAGAATGTAACTATTCGTGCTCAAAAAAAATTGATATAAGGGACTTGATATAATAATGCTTATAGCTATAAATGTATTATAAAAAAAAAATTATTGAACAATCTCAGAACAAAAAATTTTGAAAACCTTGAAAATTAAGATTTTTCTTTGTAAAATTTCAAATTACATTAAATTAAGTTTTAACATTTTTTACTGTCCGAAAATGAACGTAACAAAAACTTTTTTTTTAATATTTCTGTTATTTTATCATTGTTTTTTTTTTAAATAATTTTTCGAAATCTCAACGTTTTTATAAAACAAAAAAAAAAAACTAAACAAAAAATTTAAAATTAGCATAAAATTTAAAGTTTTGTGGACATTATTAAAATTTAAATATCTCAAAAATTTCTATTCAACCTTAATTTAATCTGATGGGTATTGTTGCATAATGCAGTTGTGAAATTCTACAAAAAATGTAATTTGTCAAATTTTTAAAATTTGAAATTGTGACATGACAAAATCCGTGATCGTTTTAAATTTTAATTATTTTTAGAAAGAATATATTATAAAAAATAATTTTTTGTTATTTTTTTACATTTTGATATGGAGACAAGCCACGACACTGACAAGACTGATATTCAAATGAATAGAGATTTTTTTGTTGTTTTATTGGTGACCAGATTCTTCAAAAATATTACGACATAATTACATTTTTAAAAATATGAAATTCTTATTATTATTTCGAAATAATAAACTAAATTGCGACACCATTTCTGACCAATTTCTGACGAATTACCCAGTTATAAAAAATAATTATTTTTATTGTTTGATCTCTTTTAATTTTGTTCTCTTTTCTGGTTTGTTTAATTGAAAAACGTTTTTAGGAAAATAAGAAAAATAAAAAATAAAAAAAATTAAATTAAGTAATAGAATACGAAGTTTTGGTGTGTGTAATATTTAATTGGTACCTAATAGGCAGCAGCAAATAGCCCGACTAAATTTTTTTATTATTTTTTAAGTTTTAATTTTCCTTTTAAGGAGAGAAGGAAAAATTGAAATTTCAAAGTAACTTATACTGATTAAAACAATTTACTTTGATTTATGATGGCATGTTTTTAAGCAAACTGTATATAAATGTAAGTGGACACAATTAAATGTCTTCATATTATAAAATAGTAAGTATGTTTTCCTCCGTTATTGAAAACAGAAAGGTCAAAATGCGAACCTCCAATTTAATTTTGCGAACTCATCTACTTAACAGTGTACTTTCCCCATATATTAATTTGTAATTTATGTAAGGGTTTTACCATTTTCAATGCAAATTTAGAATTAAATAAAATAAAATATTGTATACAAAATCAATATGTTTCACTATTTCACTTGGAAAGTTAAATAAGAAATAAACAATAAATCTCTGTACAATCTATTCTCTGTCAAAACAATTTAATGAAATATATTAAGGTTATAAATAAATAAATAAACAATTAATATTTTAATATCATATATTTGGAAATTTTGGTATTAAAGTCTATTTCTATAGAAATTAATTTTGTTTTTTATTAGGTTTTTATATAAATTCACCTGTTGTTATTGTTATGCAAAACAAGCGGTGAAAATTGTCTTTCATATTGATAGAATCAGTGAAAACTGTCTTTCATGTAGCGTTTAAATATACTGTTAAAATTTTAACTACTAATCAAGGTCTGCATGTAATGAAATTTTGACTAAAATTTACATTAAAAGTATTTGGGGGGGGAAATTAGATTACCAATTATTTATTTTTAATTATTTGGAAGTTTAATTAAGATTTAAAAAAAAAATCAATTAGCATATTAAAAAGAAAATAAACATTTTACTAACAACTGCTGTAGTTTGATTGTAACTTTCGCACTAAATAAACAAAATGGATACCCAGTATCTCAGAAACGGTTCCAGATAGACTAAAACTGATTGCAGCAATCGAAAGACAACTTCAAAATACCTAAGAATTAGTAAAAAAGTAAAATGTTCAAAATTTTCACATACAACATTAATTTATCGAGGCGACGATATAATATTAATATGATCACGAGTTTGATCCTAATCTGTAAATTTATTTACATTCAAAATAAATGTGAAATATTTTGAAATGAATAAATGTAAACTTAAATATTTTGGAGTATTTAGGGTATTAAAATTTAATATCCAAATCAATGAATTTTTGGTATAACCTTAGACAAAAAAATAATATTTAGAAATTTCATTAGCAATACTATCAATAAAACCAATAAGACCATTTAAGCCCTCTATCACTATTATTAATCGAAAATTGAAAATGTCTAATGATAAACAAATAATTATTAATGAAACCGGTTTTACAACCGCTTTTGTAGTCTTGTTTACGATGACAGTGAAAAATTCATAGCATATCTAAGCTCCAAATATAATATTCCAATAAAATTTTTTTAAATTAATTTATACTTATTATTCTACGACTAAACTTTTTCAAAAATGATAAACGTGATCATTATCTAATATGATATAAACTATGTAATTTTCTGACAATATTAAAAATTTATATCAGTCATAACAAAATACATGTGATTGTTATTATTAAATCATTAAATTATCTTTAGTATATTAGGATAAAAATAATTAAATAAAGGTTTTTACTTGCTATTTGGTCATTTACAAATTAATTAAGTCAGATTTATGGTTTAAATAAGTACAAATCAAAGGTGTTAATATTCTAAGAATATAAGCTCTTAAAATATAGAATTAAAATATATTATAACATTAAATATATTAAATATATAGATTCACATTATGCTGTTATTTAAAACTGGTATTTAAATCTAAATTTGATCGCAGTCAAGCATAACTCTAAAGGAATGCCTCCATATTAGATATTAGGCTTTCTATTCTAATATGAGTAAAGTGAAGGGAATAAATATGTAGAACTTGATATATATATACGACTACGACTACTAAAACCTATATTGTTTATTTCTGTCAATTTTTTTGTTGCTACGATTTTGTACACATCATATAACACTAAATAAATTTATTAGGAAATTTCGTAAAATAAGTTTAAAAGACCCTTACCATCCTTACCAAAGATAATAGATATAACTAGGTGTGAAGCCATACGAAAAGCTATAAGAAAAGATTTTTACTTTAAAATTCCCTAATATGGGTCTAAAATTAAAAAATAAAAATTTTAAAATGAGAGAGAACTCAAGAGAGAGTTTTTATTTTGTAGTTTGTAAATTACTCTATTATAGGTACATCTATGGTTGAAATATATAAATGTATTGTAAATGGTATTGGTGAAAACATTTTTAAATTTTTAAATAAGAACTTAAAAAAAAAAGGTAAATGAAATAAGAGTTTTGTTATTATATTAAAAGCTCGAAGTTTTATACTAATTTCTGTTAAAAATAGAAAATTAATAATAAAAATTAAAAATTGAATACAGTCGAAACCGCTTAAGAGCAACACGCTTAAATGCAAAAATCGTTTTAAAGCACAGTATTTTGTTAAATTTTGATTGTGCTCTAGTCTATTTAAGAGGGCTTTTAGTTCCTGACAATAGTTTTCCACATTTAATATGTAGATAAGCCAGTAATTTGTCAAATAAATATTCGAATTATTGTAGATATTGTAGTCTAAAATAGTAGTACTGTACTTAATTTAGCACGAAATAGTGATTCCTAAGTTACTGTCAAGATTGTAAAAAAAAAAATGTATTTCAGTTAATATGAAATTAAAAATCAATTAAAATCCAATAAAAATTTCATTTTATTCTTTTAAAATAGTCTTTGTTCAATGCAATGGAATCTTTTTTCGTCCTTTCAAAAATTCCCAAACAATTTGTTCTGATCAAAATTAATTGAAATTAGTCCAAAATTTCTAATATAATGCTCATAACAAAAATTGTCTCGATCTAACCAATTATTCAAACATTTTTAATTTTTATAATACACCTTTTTCGTTGTATAATAAAAGTTCACTTTCATCAGACATTGATGCAATTTCATTGTCCAACAAATTAGCAATTACAATTGTTTATTTTACTATTTGTTAAATTTTTTTTCATTCAAACTCAACGAAATATTTTTTCATTTTTTTCTTTTAATTTATTATGTATACTAAATATAAAAAATTTCATTACAATTAACCAAACGAATTAAAACCAGAATTTAAGCTTAAAAATAATAAGTGAAGCAAATAGATCTGTTTTTAAATGCCCTTATCTACATATTTTCGTTTATTGCAATACTTCTACACATGGGTTCATTTTTCTAACACATAGGATCACCAAGAATCCTGGCAACACTCTGTATATAACCCAAATTTTGATTGAAAACGATCCATAACATTTTTACACGAATTTAATACGTCGTCCCTTGAAGCAACTGTTTGTTTGTTTGTTTGAATTTAATATATTTAAAATTCATGAATACCTATTTTAGAATTTTTTGCCGGTAAACTTTAGAGTGGATATTTTTATGCTACAAAGGTATCCTTTTAAACGAAAGAAGAAATGAAATACAAAAAATATATATTTTTCTTTTGTTGTTGTTGTTTTTTTCTCTTTTTATGAATTTATATTTCTTTTATGAATTCGAAATATGTTTCTTTTTTAAATAATTTTTCATTTGTATCCTTGACAACTCTTCAAAATTTAAAGTATTCGAAATTTATGATATGATTTTTCTGCGAATTATTTATGAGTCGTATTTTTTATGCAAAAGAAATCTTTTTTTCTTTTTTTTGTGAATAATTTTATTTTTTTTTTCTCTTTATTTTATAAAATAAGTTTTCTATTCAACCAAAATTTTGACTTTAAAATCTATTAGAATAACTTTTCATTATTATGCTGGTGGTCTTTTAAATGAAAAATAATAATTTTTGGTTACTGTTCCGAAATTTTTATTGTAAATTTGTTATAAAGTTAAATTTATTACATAATATGCTAATTTGCATGCATTCATTTTTGTTATTCCCTCCCCTCTGTGATAAACCAAAACCAAAAATGTTTAAATACATTGAAGATTACTGGCTCCTTTTATTACTCATCCTATTAAAATTAGAAATAAAAATGTAATCAATTTATTATTAGATTGGGGCATAATTGAATTATATGAGTATTAAAAAAAATAAAAATAACAAAAAGAGAAACAAAAAAGGATAAAAAAAAAATTAAAAAATCATATTATGATCAATCAAATCATTCAATGATACTTTATTTTATATTGGTAGTAGTTTGTCAAGGATATTTAAATGTATTAAAGAAGTAAAATGAATAACAAAAAATGAAGAAAAAAAAAACAGAAAATAAATTAAATCATTTTTATTGATTTCAAATAAAATTTATATAATTTTAAAATACTGACGAGGATTTATAATATTTTTTTTTTATTGATCAATAATATGAGATTTTAAAGAGTATTTTCAAAAGTACCGAAATTGTTATTTTTTGTTTATTTTTTATTCAAAATAAAAAAAACAGTCTTTCTGTCTATGCTTTTCTTTAAAATATCTGAATAGTGTGTTTCTCGTATTTATTTGAATATTTGCGTATTACTGAACTTAATTTGGTTTTACTATCATGTCATTTACTGTCCTTTACACCTACCCACAAATAGAGAGGGATATATAGGTACGTGGTGTGCTGCAAGGAGTTATAAAAAACTGCTATTATTCAAACAGGTACCATTTTTAAAAGTGGATAAAAAGATATTCATTTTGATTATCTACCAGTTTTATGTGGTGCACCAGAAGGATCATAATCTTGGGCACATTGTTTATTTATTGATGATCTTCCCAAATGTTTATCTGAAACCCACTGTAGATTATTTGCAGATTCATGTAGATTCTTGTATTATTTTGTCCATATGTTATTTTGTCTCTATGTACTTTTGTCCTATGTAATTTTGTTTTATGTAATTTTGTCATGTAACCGCATATACATATATAATATATATGTATATTTTTTAAAAATTAAAGTACAAAAAAACATTGTCTTCTAATTTGATTCAACTATATTTCTAAAAAAATACTACTTAAACCTCTGTAAATTATAAAGAAAAAATCCTTCTCTCATTGGGAATGCTGCGATTGGGACGCGATTCCACAATCGACATGTTCTAACTATAAAAGACTTTCTATAACCGGACTCAAACCATCTCGGAATTTCCACTGGGAAAGGGTGAACACTTATTGTATCTCGTGTTATGCGATGAAATTGAAGAGGAAAAAGTGATTGGAACAAGTGACAACACCAAGTTGATATCTATAAAATGGAGTAAGTGTTCTAACAATACGACGATGACCAAGGAGAATGAGGTCACATTTTATGTTGTCTATAAGACGAATGGTGCGGTTTTGGACTTTGTCTAAAATAGGTAAAGTGATTTTTGGCGCACCTACCCATAAATTGAGCTATACTCGAGGTTGGGTCGTATATATGTTTTATAAATTTTTAAGAGGTCTCGAGATGAAATATAAGCTTTGCAGCGACTCAAAAAGCCTAAAAATTTACCAGCGCTTTTCGAAATTAACACGGTGGGTGATGCAGTAGGTAGAACGGCTATCTTTCAACCGAAAAGTCCCAGGTTCGATTCCCGAAGAAACAAAAAAAAAAGCTTTATATGTTTTTCGACCTGGTTCAGTACCCTTTGTCTTTGGAATAAAATAAATGACAAAAAATAATTGAGAGTATAATCTGGTAACAACTTAGAAAATAAAAATGGAGTTATTCTATTTAAGAAGGATTAGTTCCTGGCAATACCAGTAGTTTTCCACATTTAATGAGTTGATAAGCCAGTAATTTGATAAATAAATGCTCAAAATATTATGGACAATATAGTATAAAGATCGTGACTCAACGCGCCAAATGAAAATACAAAAACAAAAAATAAAAAAACAAAACGAAGAGTTCTAAAAATAATTATTCTGCTGACAATTTAATACACACTGTTGTGAAATTTGATTTATTTATTTCGCAATTGACAATACGTTTACAGTTTGAACCAATATATCAATTGCAATGATTATGGGACGTATAAAAAAGGATTAAAATTATCTGTAAATGTATAAATCATAAAGTACATACAGACATACTAATACGCGGGAAAAAATAAATTGAAGTAGAATATATAAAATTACATATGCATAATATGTATGTATATATATATATATATATATATATATATTTTATAGCCAGTAAAATATCCTTGTAAAACTTCAATATAAACTCATAATTCTTAATTCTTATATGTAATTGCGTAATGTATTTTTGCTAGTTGGAAAATAAATTTCTATTGTTTTGCATTTTTTTCCAAGTCTAAATTTTTTAATGATTTATTTAATAATTTTTTTTTTATTTTCATTTTAAAATTGGATAAATAAATAAATTGTGATTCAAAATGTTCTGTCATATTATTTGTTTAGGTTGTTTACGATAAGGACGATTAGAAAAATGTCAAAAGTATGAATGATTTATGTTAAAACTTTAAGTTTTATTATAACTGGGCGAGAGAGAAGAGAATAAAGCCTGAATGTTAAATAATGGATTTTGCAAAATTATTCACTGTGTTAAACCAAAACAAGTCAATACTTGCAGAAATTATTCTAACTACGCAAATACTTACGTTATTTGAGGTTAGTCTACAATTTAAAGAAGGAAAATTTGCAAGCATCTGAAAGACTTAAATATTCTCTGAATTATGACTAAATGGCTTTGGAATGATAATATTTTTGTTATTGTTGAGGCATACTTTTCATTCAAACGTAAACTTAATATTTATAAAGGTTAACCTGCCTGCTAAGATTAGTATTATATGGGTAGGCTTGTGATAGGAAAACTAAAGGGAGCCATCACAACATCTAATTAAGTATTTTTTCCTAAAACTAAATACTTTTAAAACTATTAATATTCAATTTAACAAATCTTTGATTGAAACAGTTTATTTTAATTTACTCAAAGTTTGGATAGATTATAACTTTTTGTTTTATCTTTTTAATATTATTTTAGCTCTTGAAATGAAAACTTACAATGACTGGAAAACATAAATATTCAGTGAATACGAGTAAATTAAAATCTTGCTTTGGAATGACCATTATTTTCTATACTATACTATACTACTTCGACGCTATTCGTTTGGGTTTATGAAGGCTATTCATCTAAAAATCTGCTTAATATTTACAAATCCCAATATAGAATACAATTCACATTTATGTGTGATTGCTTCACAAACTGCTATGAATTATTTGGACAGACTACGAAAACATGCTATTCGTCTCACAGACTATGTAAATATTACATTAACAATCCCTTCAATGGAACTCCATTGTCTGGTTGGACTTCTAACTTGTATTTATTTTATTTGATACATGCTCGGTAGAAATTAAATCACTTTTTCCCTTTCACAAGCAATTCCTTTTAAAAAGGCGAAAATTGGCAAATATCCCTTTCTACAATGTCGAAATAGCGAGGTGGCTCAGCATTATGGAAATATGAAAATTTGCGAAAATAAAAAATACTGTACAGGAGCCCTATTGATCGATTTAAGTGATGCCTTCACAACAGTTTGGCTGGATGGTTTAATAAAAAAAACTAAAACCCTACAACTTATCATACAATTTACTAATATTAATTAATTACATGATAAGAGAAAGAACTTTTGAGGTTCTAGTAAATGATATTCAATCATCTAAGAGTTTTGAAATAAATAACGGCAAGGTACTGTTACATAATAGTTTACTGGTCGATTTAAATGCTATAAATTCATATAAAATACAAAATTCAGAAATTGCTTTTGCATATGATTTAATTTGTTATGTTTCAGCTGAAAAATATAAAGATATAACAAATAGTCTAAAGTGTATATTTCATATTGTAGAAAACTATGATTCTTCATGGACACTGAAAATAAATTTTAGTAAATGCGAGACAATTCTTTGCAGAGATAATCTTTCCCAATGTAACTCTTCTTTTTGTAAAAATTGAACACAATTTTTGGTAATAAAGCAGAAGATGGAACAAATATAAAATCAAAAACCGCAGTGAAGTACCTGGGAATTTGGATCACTAAAAATCTAGACTTTTCTGAACATGTAAAAACCCAAATTATAAAAGCATCAAATCCGTTTTTTATGTCAAAAAGTCTATTCTACTCAAAACACTTATCCGCAAGAGTTAAAATATTAGCATACCAAACTATCATTAGACCAATTATAACCTACGGGTGTCCGATTTGGTACAATATTAGTGCCTCGTTGATGGCAAAAAAAAAATAAGAGTATTCGAAAGAAAATGTATCAGGGCTTTCCTAGGAGAATACCGTTATAATTTCATTAATCAGAAAACATTTTCTTAGAGCACTAAATGTTACCGAAAAAAGCCTTATTTGTAACTTAATCTTTCCAGAAGAACATATATAATACAAACACTTAATTCAGGTTACATTCCACCGGAAGGTTTTCTATATTTAGATAAATACAAATACAAACAAAATGAGAATAATTTGCCGATTCTCTACTATTTCAACAGAAGAGCAACAAACAAGAAAATTGAGCAAGATCTCAGCCTAATTAATATTACTGACTTAACATTTAGTACAGATATAGCAAATAAAAACAATTACTGGTTAAAATCACTTTAAAAAACACTATTGATCACTTGATTCACTAAAATAAGTACTATTGTACACTGGACATACTTTTACTTCCTATTTTTTTCCTTTTCCTAACATTCCTTCCCATAATTCCCATCTTAGTATTAAGTTTTATCAAAATTATTAAAATAAGCTAGAATTGTTTTCATGTAATTATTTTTCAATTCATATGTTTATTTAATTTAAATACTGCTTATAAACAGTTTGTATGATTAGAGTTTTCCAATGAGGGACATTGAATGTAACATTAATCCACATTATGTGATTTACTTAGTTTATAAGTTTTTTTGTTATGTGAAAATATTTCTAATTTGTAACTGTTATGAAAATAAATAAAAAACTAAAAAAATATGAAAATTTGTTCATAGTTAAAACGTCTAAAATGTGGAATTGCATTTCATTGTGGTTATACAAGTATAATTCGTTATAAAAAACATTTATTACAATTTCAAATTAGTAATAAAATTTTAGGTTACTAAATATGGTGATGTAGTAGATTTCATATGATATAATTCAATAATTTGTTTAATAATTTTATAATTAATAATAATAATACACTGAATAATTTAATATAACTATAATAAATCGATAATAATTTAATATAATTATGTATGGTAATAATTGTATAGTTTAACTTAGCTGATTGTTTGATGCTTCCACGGCCTCGGTCAGATATTAAGAGGGAAGAAATATAGAAAGGAAGTTTTATTTACAGCTGATTTAGTTTACATTTACGACTCCTACCCAGTCATTATAAATATTAATACTGCCGACGATGATCCTGTTACTTTTATTTTTTATTTTATTTAATTAAATGTACAGAAAAGGCCTGGTCTTATAAAGTTGTGCAAATTATTGCAAAATTACTTAAATCTATTCAATACTACAAAAATCTAAAATTTATATAAATATAAATATAGAGAAGAAAGAAAAAAAATATTAAAAAATAATAATAAGTAAGAACAGTAACGACCTAACGTGCAACATACCAAAACCTTAAACGTGTCCATCGAAACAAAAAAAAAATAAAAATGTAAAACTAATTAATTTAAAATTAAAATGAGTACTGAAGGCAATCAAAAAATAGTAAAGACCAATATCATAATTAACCAATATCCTATTCCCATTTACATACGTGCTTGATTTATCAAAAATTTAAAACCATCATCAACAACATTCTTATTGTAACTCTCCATAAAGCTATTTCATTTTTCTTTCCCTATTTTCTTAAACTATTTTAAATTGTCTGTAACTCATAGAACTACGAAGAAATGAATAATAGGCATGACTATCCCAATTATTATAATTCTTATTGAATATTTCCAAATTAAAAGTTTCTAGAGTAATTAAATTTATTCAGCATATTTATTTAAACTCATGAAAAGTGTATTTCTTGCCCACAAAAATATTTTTTTAATAAACTTTTTATCTAAATTTTTTGTACATCTCATAGTCATTTTATTTGAGTAAAAAAATATTACTTTTACAGCAAGTTAATAAATATTATATAAAAACTCATGAGTCAGTAATTTATAAATTGAAATTGTGATGATTTTGATTGAATGATAATGATTGATGTTATTTTGTGTGTGTGTTTTTTAACCGTAATTATATAAGTAGAAAAATGGTAGAAGTCAACTGCTCCATCAGCTATCATTTGAATAATGATTATTTCATCTCTAAAATATTTATTTAAATTATATGTTTATAATAGAGATATATATTTCAATAAACATGGAATATGTTAAAAACAGAAGTAATATAATAAATTTTTTTTTTTTAATATTTTAACTAAGTTATATAAATAAACAACGTTTTTTCTATTACATGCCCTAATTAACTTGGCTGAAACCCTTCCGTTTTGTATATTTTTTTTTTCGTTTGTTTTTTTAATATAATGTGGAACAGTTTCTGTGTTCATAAAAAAACAAAAATCCTTATAAAAATGGTATTTTACACATATGTATGCATGTATGTTTGTATACAGGGATGGGGGGGGGCTCATTTTTTAGCCTATATTTGGGCTTGTTTAATTTAAATATTATAATATTACTTTTATTGTGTGTGTATGCATAATAATGCCTTTTTACTGTAGTTTGTTTTCGTCACGAATTGATTTTTACATTCATATGAAGAATATTTTACCTTTCAAGTACCGAAATATGATTCATTTCGGACTAAAATTTTCAAAATTCTTTATTACTGCTGTTTAGTAGTTTCTACATCACTGTTCATTCCTTATTGTGAGTTGGTCACAAGCTTGTTTAACATTTACTTGGAAGATTGTTACTTCGTAAAAGGCAATTTAAAAAATAACAATTTCTTTTAATAAATGCATATATCTTCTAAAACAATTCGACGTAGACATAAAGTTATGAGTTATAGTAAAAAAAGAGAATTTCCAAAAATATATAAATATCCGGGTTTTATGGTAAAATCTTGAGGTATTTGGTTTTTCAAGAAAGAAAATAAAGATTGTTTTTTCTTCCAAAATTTTCTACTTTGAACTACAATATTTCCATAACGGCAGCACCAATCATCATCATCAAATAAATATTAGAATATGCTCCAGACCGATATCTTTCTAGACTATATAACTGAATATATATATATATATATATATATATATATATATATATATATATATATATATATATATATATATTTAATAGATCAACAGATATAACGGTTTTTATACAAAAACATCAAAACAACAAGGATACTTTCAAATGTCCTTTTCGTCCTTAAAGGATAAGATGCACTACTAAGGATATATATTTTTGGAAGGCTAACAATTCCAGCTTTGCTTGGGATATGACCATTAATTCCTACGTTGATACAACATCTCCCTCAGAATCCCGAAATTGACTAAAGATGTTTTATGATATTAACTACAGAAACCTTCTAATAATTAAATGCATGTACTACTTAAATATTAAAGATAAATCTAAAGAATAACGATCCTTTTCTTAACTGCAAAACTAAAATTTTAAGAATGTTACAGTAAATTTCGTGAATAATAAAAGTTACTAAATAAATTTCGTAGTAACGCAAGTTACTAAATTATATTCAACAATTAGTGTAAGTCCGTATCTTTACCAATTATAGACTTTATTATCTTACTATTCTTGAAACATATTGACATTATAAAAATATTTTAATTATTATATTTAGTTTTAAGTTTGTTTCACAATAATTGTCATATGTAACTCTTTTTTGACAATAATTGTTTAATCCTAAACACATCAAAATCATAACCATATTATCTCTATCTATAGTTTAGTTTTAATCGATAAGAATGCGGGGGGAAATGAACACGTAACGTAGTTTTGTTTTCTGCATTAATTTAGAATCAAAATCAGAGAACAACAAAATAATTCTATTTCGATCTTCGTACGATCTACAAAAAATTCTTCAAAAGATTTTCATGTTTTGGAGCAGACCCCTCTGTATATATCTCTAATTTTAATCAATATGAACGTGGATAAAACTGCAAACGAACAAGTATATTCGTACCGTACAAAAATTTATATGTTGTAAAGCCATTTTAAAAAAAAACTTACAATGTTGTACAAGGACCCAAAAATACCTTCAGCCGACTCCATATGTTGTATTTATGCATGTATTATTATGTTTAACAAAAAAATAAAATAGAAAAATATCCTGAAGCTACATATGTGTTATAGATGGATTATTATATATGTGTGTGTGCTTGTTCGCATTTATGTACATATATATATATATGAACATTTTTATATGTATATTATTTTCTTTTTTCTATTTACTCCTACAATATAATTTTTTTCTTCTTATTTTTCTTCCTTTGCATTTAACTTTGTTGTCCTATTTAAAAACGAAAACAAAAACAATTTTTTTTCCTTTCTTTCTTTTTTATTTCAAATTTTAATTAGAATTTTTTAAATTATTTAATAAATTTAGTTAGTTATCTTATCTGTGTATTATATTATATTGCATTATAATTAATACAATATAATATAATAAATACTTTGGTATTCTACCACATTATTTTTGTAGGATTATAATTGTAGAAAATTTAAGTTTTGTTTTTTTAATTATATTTTTTTATTATTTATTAATTATAAATAGTTTATAATAAAGATTTATATATATTATTATAATTATTAATAAATCATTTTCTGTGGTATATAATTATATTTTGTTGCACCTGTGATTTCATTTTATTTTATCTGATTTTGATATTAAAATGTATTCAATTGAATTTAGAACTGCGGGTCCATTTTAATAATAATTCTGTTTCGCATTCTCGATTTAATCGTTTGTGTATAATTTTATAGGATCGATGTTGGTTTAAATGAACAATACTTTTTTAATAACGATTTTATCCAACTAAATTTAAAATAAATTTTCTGAATGGCTGGGGAACAACTTTTTTTTATTATTTTATTCCGACAAGTTGTCCTACCAGAAGAAATTTTTCATTCGATAGGCTGTTAAAGCATTTAGAGAGTATAAGCTATTCCTGGAGTACAATTCACATGCTGTAACATTAAAAAAATATTTCTTTTATATTCTTTTAACTCAAAATAGTTTTCTATTTCCGCAAAACAATTAATTTTTCTTAACATATTATCTAATTTCAACTTAACGTTTTTGTAATATAGCGCATTTTTTTCTTTCTTTAGTCTCTTTGTTTTTTACCTCTGTGTTTTTCACCGATGTACAATTGTTCATTTGGCTTAAAATTTTATTTTCATCCAACGGAGACACCATGTTGAGATGAAGAAAATAATAGTTTTGTAATTTGAGCCCCAATTGAAGAAATAGTCAATATTGTCATTGATATGTTCTCTATAATATTTTGTTTTTGGTGTTTTTTCTCCAAAGCAGGATTTTTAGTAGATCTAGTGAATTTTTAAAGGTAGCAAAGCAAAATTTAACACTATGGCAACAATTTTTTTTTTATCCACCATCCATGATGCCAACATTATACTCTATTGTATTTTTGGGCCCCCATTTGATTGTTTCTATAGTCTACTGGGTAGCTGCAGGATGCTAGGACGCTTCAGGCGACTAAGATTACTTGCAGCCAACAAGCTGCTTGCCAGTCTGTTTGAATATGTAGCTAATCTAATCTGGTATTTTCCGCTTATATTTCTAAATCTCCTCCTTAATGGTTCTCACCTGCAAATTACGATGTATGACATCATTGTTGACAAACCAAAGCACCAACTATCAATTTTAATAGCTTTGACTGGAAACGCTGTAATATTGCCAAATTCAGTTGCTGACTACTCCCCACAGTTGGATTCTGTAGGTCCATATCGGTTTCAAGACAGCTTCATAAATCAGCAGCTTGTTTTCCAGTGTTTTCCACGATCAGCCAATATAATTTGTTTAGCTTCAAACCCAGTTGCTTTCTTTTGTTATGGATATGGATTTTCGATGTGAGTCTTCAGTCCAAGTGCATGCCCAAATACTTTACGGTCACTTTTTGAGGTACTACTTCGTTATTAAGTACAACCACCGACCAAGTTTTTCTCTTTAGTGTAAATGTGATATGTGTTGATTCTACACTTTTTTAGCCATTGCTGAACTTTGTTTAACCTTTGCAAAATCTCTGAAGCAGGCATTGGGCTACTATGTGAGGTCAGTATGGCCGTATTATCAGCTAAAGTGGCGGTGGTTGTTTCTATTGTTGTTGGTAAGTCTGCAGTGTAAATGAGATATAAGGCAGGATCTAAGACGCTGCCCTGTGGTACACCTGACATAATTTCATTAGTTGATGTATAGGCACCTTGATGCTTCACCAAAAAGTGTCTTTCGATACGATATGACCGCAGCAATAAATAATAGTTCTGTGGTAAAATTTGTTTAAGCTTGCACAGCAATGCTTCATACCAGACTTTATCAAAAGCTTGACTAATGTCTAGAAATATCGCTGAACAGTACTTGTTTTCCTCTAGGCTTAACTTGAACAACAAGGCAACAATTGGAATATTTTTTTTCTGTTTGAAGATGTGCGTTCAATTGACACATTTCGAGGTGGTTAATCTGGCACAAAAAATTTTGTTATTTCATTTTTTACTTACGTTCAACGGATCAAATTGGGAAAGATAATCTAATGCGATGTGAATAAAATATCAGTATTCAGCATCACCTTCATCAGTCACCTTAGCACTATCATTTATTATTTTTGTCTTATATTTTATTATATTTATTCAATTTTTAAATGGGGTCATCAGGAATATTTTTATTTCGCAACAAAATCTCCATTTCACAACAAAAAAAATAACAATGAATATACATAATTTGGCACATTTTGGTTAAAAATTAATAATTTTTTCCAAAGATCTATTTGTGGCAATGCCAAAATTTTCCAATTTTTCTACAATTTAATATATTATGTTTGCCTTCATATCTAATAAATGTATATATTGTAAACATAAGTATAATTTCAAAAATGGCATCAATTAAACTAAAACTTTATAAGCAAAAATCTACATATATATATATTATATAATATTATATATACACTACATACCTAAATAAATATACAAGTAGATAATATACATATAAAAACATAATAATAATAATAAAAACGTAAAAATAATATTAGAACTTACAATACTGCTATCTCTTATTAACATAATTTATATTTCTCATTTAAAGTATACAGGATGCTCAATCATCCTGAAAATATGATCATTAATCTAAATGACGAAAAAAAAAAACAGATAAATTCAGGTAGCCGTTTACATAATATTATATTTTGTACTTAATTGTATGGGTATCGTAAGTAGGTGTATGTTCGTGTAGTTGTATATAAGTTTGGAAAATTTCGATGTCGTGCTATTTTATTTATTTTCTTTTAAGTTCTGAAGGAACAGGAAAAAATAAAATGAACCATTCTATCAGATACAATGTTTTTGTTTTTCGTTTTATTTTTCTTTTCGCAATAGATAAGTAACTTTATAGATATTTAATAATTTAATCTGTTTCATTTTGTTCTGTTTTAGAAAGGACGCTAAAAATAAATATGTTTGAATTTATTTATTGGTTTGTTGTATATTTAGTGAAACTCATTCATAATTTTACAAACATTAAAAATATAAATAATAAACATATAAAAAAAAAAATTCGATTTTGCTTCCAGCTTTATGTTTTCATTTAAAGAAAATTGAACAACATCAGGAAGCTTATAAAAAAAAATACATTTTTAGCTATTTGAGAATAATGAAGAGTGTTATAAAAATATGCGAATGGAAATTTGGAGATTGTTGTTTTAGTTATTGATGATTTTCTTTTTACACGCTACCCAAACACTAAGAAAGGATTCCTTTATTATATACAAAATTATTGTATGTGTGGGTAAGAAAAAAAAAGGATGATAGAAGAGAATTGGATGGCAAGTTGGCGACGAACCTGAAGAGATTATTTTTAAAAAATTGTATAATGGAGCATTTCTATCGGAGTTCAAACGTGAAATGAAAGCATGTTCCACATTTTAGCAATTCTTACAATAAAAGAATTTCCAACACCACCAGTTTTGGACCACCTAGATATTTCCACAGTGTAGAAATGCGAACTTTATTTCAATACAACATGTGTCATTTCCAACAAGATATCTATAAAAGAGGGAGAGAGCTCCAACATTTCGACGTGTGCTAAGAGGAGTAATGGTTAACAGGACGGTGGGGTCGCTAATTAGGCGTAAGGCGCGATTTTGGATTTGTCAAGGGAACTTAAGGAAGTTTGGGGGTGCCAGCCCATATGTGAGAATTGTACTTCATCTTAGGTCGGATATAAGCTTTATATTGGCCAATTGCAAATTAAAATTAAATTGATAAAAGTTGTGTATTGATTATCGAATAATTTATATTTTAGTGTATTTTATTTGTGACTCAAAGAGCTCTAAATATCAATCGATGTGTAGTTTTAAGTTTCACTCAATTATTTTTTATTTGGATATAGGTATAATTATTTAAAAAGTAGATTTTTTTAAAATGTCATCAATTAGCTTGTTACACTACTATTGAACAGTTTTAATTTCATAATAAATTACTAGTATGAAATTTTTTTTAGTAATATTAAAGTCCAAGCATCACAAAATTATGAAAAACATTTTTTTGGAGCCAATTTGAAGACGTTTATTTACGAAATAATACAAAGATATTTAGAAAATATTACACGTTGATCATTTTCTGTTATTTATTTGATATACATGTAGTATTTGACAAACCATCATCCTAAGTGGAAAATGATCTTAAAACAAATTTAAAAATTGCACATTTTTATTAACTATAATAATTACACTTTCAAATTGAACTTGGATTTAAAATAAATTATTTACACTCTTAAACTGGAGGAAAAATAGCTTTAAAATTACCCATAGGAATAATATCAGACACAATTAAGAAATAATTGATGACTTACTAAATTAATGAAATTGGTACATCGAATTTGCGGCTGTGGGTCGATTTGTTGAAAAGCAAAATGCCAAATTAAAAATGTTGAATAACAAAATGTTGAAAAAAAATGCTGAATGCAAAAATGTTGAAAAAAAAGATGTTGAATGAAAAAATGTTGAATAAGAAAATATTTTGAAAAAAAAAAATGCTGAAATAAAAATATACTCGTATGTAGATTTAAAATAGTGTTTGTTTTAATGGTATTTGTCTACTTTAATACGATCATAACCATTATTAATTCGGACATTGAAATTTTTAAAAACTTAAAACTTTGTCTTAAAAAAAAACCTTGCATATACATATACTATATATATACTTTTCTGGAAATAGGGAATACCCTGTAATATTTTGATTGGTTTATTTTGAATTCTACTCTCAAATTCCCTCTAATTATTTTTATTAATTATACATTTCCACGAAAAAGCACTTATAACAGTGGGATTTGTCGTCCCAAACCCCCACTAAACATTATTATTGAATTTCTTATATTTTTTAAGTATATATTTCGCTAAAATAAAAGTTGATTTGTGTAATTAGATCTAAATACTACTTTAAAAAAAATGTCGAATTTTTTTCAACATTGAAATTCGAGATTTTGTTTTCAACATTTTTTTTTTCGACATTTCTTTTTCGACATTTTTTTCTCAACATTTTTTTTTTTCGACAAAAAGATCGCCTCCTCTCATTTACTAATTATAATAACGGAATTATTTAAAAAGTTAAGTGTACATTAGCATTTTTAAATAATATCAAAATTATAGAAATTTAATTACAACAATAACATTCAAGAAGTGATTATTGAGTTAATTTACTTCTACTATAGTTAATTTAAAAAAAAAAATGTGTTATCATTGTTAATTCTATTGTTTGATAAAAATATTATTTGTTTAACCTTTAAGACCTATAAGACCTTCTGTTAAAAGAATAGTTACCCGGGTACACTAAATATTAATAAGATACGATACATGTAACATTTCAAGTAACAAAATTTAGATTTTTCTATTTGCAATTCACAAATAATGTATTTTTTTATAATATATATTAAAGTGGACAGGTATTTATACGAATTGAGGGTTTTAAATGAACGACTTTCGAAACAACAAACACTTTTAGTTTGAAACTTTCAAACAAATATCTTGTTACTAACACAAAGGTTAAAAACTGATGCACATTGATAAAGACTCCTGTACAAGTTTAAAACTTTTTGTTTATTTAAATTTGAAATCAATTAAAATTTAATTAGAAGGTCAATTATAGGTCCAAATATTCAGGTCCATCAAAAATCATCAAATTCTGTAATAGCTATTATCATTCCGATTTTCTTTTAATTCTTTTTTCATTATTTTTTTCATTATTTTTAAAATTCGAACATAGTTTCATTTTTTAAAAACCAAAGTGACCTAACCAACAGTGTAAGTTAGGCCACTTTGGTTTTTAAAAAAATTGTAAATTCTAAAAAGCCAAGACAAATTTTGTGATAATAATAAAGAAAAAACTATTTCTGAACCTGGAAATTCAAATCACTGATTCTATGAGACAAACATTACCAATTAAAACAATAAAAAAATTTTTTTTTGTATGTGGGTTAGGCCACTATGGTTCTAAGACACTCAATAGTGTAGAACGTATCTGTATTAAATAATTTCTTTAGTCTGTTTAGTATAAACATATTAGGTGAAATCTTTTTTGAAACATGCTCAACATGTAAATGAGATTAGACAATTGACGTGTTTATCCAAAGTGTTAATGTGACCATATTTATATAACAGTATTTTTCCAATTGCCTGCATAGTGCCTCCATAAAATCTGACCAATGAATTCTATAATATTGAATTAACTCATTTGTCTCTGTATGTTTTTGTGTGTAATTTTTGCATGCACACTCTTAGATCGAACGTTTATTTACCTTGGTGATTTCATTAAAATTATTTTCTAAAAATAATAATTTAATTCAATTCAATTCAAATTATTAAAGAACTAAACAATATTGCTAACAATTTCTCCAATAATTAACAAGTATATTTTGGATATTAATATGAAGAGCGGATTAGTGTAGATCTTCTAACATTCATAGTGGTACCTATTATATGTATAGGGGGGTCTTACCGTCTGTGGTATAAGTTCTTTAAGTGGGGATTAAAAAGCTACACTAATTGTGTATAGCTATCAGACTTACCGTTTTCGAGTAGTAGCTGCTTAAAATTAAATTGTTAGCATAAAATTGTTTTTTTTTTTTGTAAAAAACGGTATATCTCGGAAAAGTTTGCAAAATTTTTTTTTATTTTTTTTTATTAGTAATTAATTTGATGAACCATTTTTTACATTTTCGCAAGAAACAATTTTCGTATTGGACTTGCCATTTTGCTTGCTTAAAGTAGTGATATCAGTCAGTTCTTAACTCAAAAATATAGTTCTAATTTGTTAGGGCTTTCCTGATTTTTCCTATTATTCACCACACTTGATTTTATTTATTTTATCCACCGGGCGAAGAGTTTCAAAGGCATTGTCAGCGTATTGTATATGTATATAGTAGTAGATATTATATATGAAATTCTTAAAACAAATAGGGTGGAGTAGTTCGATGGTGAAACGATGAATTACTAAGCTCTCAGAAAAGAAGAAAAAGAAAACATTTATTTTTTTGAATACAATTATAACAATATACAATACGTATATATAAATAAAAGAATCTTGCAAAAAAAAAAACAACAACTACAAACAAAATTTGAAATTCTCATTCCACAATCCTCACTTGCAGCAAATATTAAATTGATGCGTGGTTTCTATATATATGTATGAATATGAATATATATATTATATAAATCACATATACTAGGACGTCATTAAGAAAAAAAAGGTGTTTATATGTTCATATGGATGTACCTACATAATCTTGAACAGTTATGATAGCATAGCTAATTGAAATTGAATTTTTTTATAAGGGTATATGTTAGAAGAGTATAAAACTATTCATCAATTTGATTCTGGATGCATCTATTCTATATATATGTGTATATAAACCACATTTAGATGGTACAGTATATAATATAAGTCAAAATTTTAGGGTTGCCACTTAACAAAAGCTTCATATAAATTTCTGAAAAAATGTAACCTGAAGAAAAAGAAATATTTGAATATATTCGGATCTAATTTTTTGAATTAGAATCATACAGAATAGAAGCATATTTTTTAAACTCTTTTCAATTTCAGTTTCACTACTTAAATACAAAAAAAAAATGGCAATTTTAGAATATTTTTTCAAAATTTTTTGAACAAAAATTATTTTCTTTAAATTTTTTTAAACTATTGAAAAAAACATTGATTTTAATATTAAATTCATGAAAAATAAAAATTTAAAAAAAAGTATATCGCTGTATAAAAAAAGTGTATTTGGTATTATCGGAATCGGAATCGGAATTATTGGATCCAAGTGGCAACCCTATAATAAATTATAATATAATAATTTAAATAATAAAAGGAAGAGTAGGCATAGACCAAAATGAATTAAAAAAAAGTGCTTACATATACAGATAATACCTACTCATAGTCATAATTTGAAACAATTATGATACATATAAGCAATCTTCATTTCCATAATTAGACTAATGTGTAAAATTAAAATCAAAATTAAAATCGGAATTGATTATAGGTAATGAACGCCATTTTGTTTTTTTTCCAAACATAATATTTGTTATTCTTTTTTTTATTTACTTCCAATGAATGTTTCTTTCTCTTTCAGCAAATTTTTTTATTCAATTTATGTATGTACTACATACCTATATATATGGTCATAATAATTATTTTGTTTTTGCTTTCTTCGGCTAATGAATAATAATAATAATAATAATAATAATGAAAAAATAAAAAGGATAAAAATAAAAAAAATAATGTTTTTTCTTGATAAATATGAGATTGCGTCGTTGGTTCATAAAACAATAGTAATAGGAGAGCAGCAGAAAACAAGCAAACTAATTCACAAAATCAGAAAAATTTTAAAATAGAAATATTTATATATGCATATATATAAATATCAATATCATATTAAGATTTTATATCTTTCTCTTTTTTGCTTACGTTTTTTTTTTTTGCAACCGTATACCAAACAGAGAAAGGTGATGCATTGAATGGGTTAGCAATTTTTTTTTGCAGTTTTTTTGTTTATTGTTATTTTTTTTTATTTACACAAGAAATAAAAGGAAAGAAGTAAAGGGAAACCTACTTTTATGTTAATTTTTTTTATCTAGTTAAAATTGATATTGAACTTTTTTCTACGTGTTAGAAGGAGTGCAACATAATTTTTTAACTATTCCAATTTGGTCAGTTTTACAATAATTTGATTTGTTTTTGCTTTTTTTGTAAAATATGAATTAGAAATATCCACCCATATAAGTACATGAATGGATTTATAATATAATAATAATTGATAGTAAATGAGATAGGTATAGGACACCAAAAATGAATTAAAAAAAAAGTTTTTACCTATACATACGTACCTACATCCAAACTATTAAATATTATATTAAACAATTATAATTAAGCCAATTATATATAGGTATATAATATTATATCATATATTATTCATATATCAACCATTGAACCAATCTTCTGGCCTGGAATGTAAAACAAAAATGAAATACTTAGATGATTGGATGAATTCAAATTGTTTTTGTTTTTTTTTTTTCTTTCAAAACAGATTTTTTATTGATTATATATTATTATAGCTACAAACGTATATTATTTTTTTCTCGGCGAAATCATCAAAATAAAAATTAAAAATAAAAAATGAAGGAAAATTATTGAAAAAAAAAAAAAAAAAAATTGTATGTAAATACATATTGCAAATTAGTATGTTTTTTTTTTTAGTTTTTGTAATAAAAACTAAAAATAAAATAAACATAAAAATTTCAAAATCATATTTAAATAAAATTAGGCTAATTTATATAATGTTCGATGTTACCACGTTCAGAATCAAACTCTTACACTAATCCATAGAAAACATTTAAAGTGTTAACTACTGAACGCATCAATCACTGAATTATTGTGCTATCATTTGTCAACATAAATATACAACACCGTCTAAATAAATAGTTATTTAAGTTGAGCACTTACATAAAGAGAGCGAGTGTTACCAATGTGAAATTTTTTTGTATATAAAATTGAAGGGTAACTAAGCTATTTCAAATAAACGTAGGAATGTCGGATTAATTAAAACAGTGAAAAGTTTTTTCAAAATTCACAAAATTGTCAAAATGTCTATATGTATTAAATTTAAGTAAGTATGTAGCAATGATGAAAATAAATAATTTTTTTTGGTACACTTTAAAATAAACAAATACCTATTTGCTACAAATAAATTTTTTAAATTGTCAAAATAGAAAATATCAAAATTACAGAATAGAAAATTCAAAACGTTGATGAACTGAATAACTGATAAAAAAAATTGGAATGATAACATTTACGCGCACATATTATGAAGATGCAAATGCAATTCAATGTAAGCACGCATCCAATTGCCGCGTGATCTATTATCTCTTTTTTCTCTATGATAAGTCTGTTATTCCTTTTATGAAAGAGAGTTGGTTTAAATACCTAAATTAAGATATAATTTTTCGATAAAGTTTATTTAAATGATTAAGCCGTGCTTAATATGAATAATATGAATATGAATAATATGATAATTAGCATTAGTATAATACAATTTATTTTCTACCACTCTGTATACTTAGCAAAATAAGAATTTTTTCAAAATAAGAATTCAGTCTTTTAATTATATTTTGCCCACATATTATAATATACATCCTTTATAATTTGTTTGTTTTCTTCAATATATTTTTTTTTGCTCATATCCTTTATCTTCCTATAAATATAATCCTTTAATTTTTGTATAATATAATTTCTCTTGTTTTTAATTAGAGAAAGCCCATACATGCACGTCAATAATTTTAGCTATACTTACTTATACCTACTTCAAAAAATTTCATTTTCTTTTAATTTATTTATATTTATAAACAACAATTTGAGCACAACTTTATTTATGTACACACGTGTGTGTATACATAAAAACAAATTTATTTATGTGTATTGATAATTTTATTAAATGAATGCAATACGCAGATAGGTACCTAAAGAAGAAAAATTAAAATATTTTTGTTGAAAAGGTTAAATTCAGTTGAATCTTGGCAAAGGACTTCAAAACAATAATGACAAAAAAAAAGGAATAAAAAAAAAAGAAAAAAAAAACAAATTTGTAAAGAAAATTGAAAATGACGGCAGAATGAGCTTTTTGGAACGTTTTTTAATTATTTATAATAAATCTTAAAGTTTTTCTTTTAGCTCTTGTTATTATTTTTGTTTTCTTAGTCAAAACAAAAACAAAACACAAAAAAATAATAATTTTGAAATTTTTTTACTCTTCTGCCTGATTTATATAAAAGCAAAATGTCTATCAAAGGTTGAGAAAGTTAGGTGTAGGTGAGATATAAGAGTATTTTAAGTTTTGTTCTTCTCTCCAATTTCATATTTTATTTCTTATTTTTGAGAGTTATCAACTTCCCGGAATTTCAAAAGTAGAACACAGACAATTTGTTTTTTTATTTATTTTTTTTTATTTTCTTGTAAATATTTATCAATTGCGATTGAAAATTATTTGTGATCTTTCTGGTGAATTTTTTTCTTTTCGGTTTGATTAAAAATATTTGTTATTGCATCCTGGTTCGTTTTAGACTGAACTGGAAGAAAAATGAGATATTAAGGAAAAGAGTAAGAAAATTTAAATTGAAAAGATATGAGAAAATGTACTGCTAATTGGATGAATTTGATGCTTTTCAATGCGGGACGTTCTATAAACAATAACAATGTTTTTTTATAGCACGTAAATGTAGCCTGCAGCATTTCAGTTGTTTTGTACAATAATTTGGAAACAAAATACGATACAGAATTTATTCCATCTGTTTTTGTAAGTTGTTACTTTACAAAAGTCACATAGTCTAAATATTTTAGGTATGTGTGTAAATACAAAAATTATTTGAAATGATCATATTTTTGGCATCGTGAGAGTTGTTTTCAAGTATTTGTACTAATTGAATCGATTTAAAGCTCTATTTTCGCCTTCGAAAATTAATAACATCTATAAAACATTTATAGAGTATAATCCACACATTTGGGCTGACGTTCGCTTTTCAGCTATAGGTTATTGACGACTCAATTGTAACTTAGTCCTTATTTTCACTTATAATCTTTCTTATATTTCTATTATATTCTTATCAGATAGCCTCTATAACAAGTCAGCATGAAACAATCAATATCAATAATCAATATATATTTCAGTATTGAATCACACATACGAGTAGTATAATATTTTTTTTTTATTTATTTATTTTACTTTTACTTAACAGCTTGACTATCGTGATCATTGCGTGCTATTTACTAGATTAGAATTTGTACCTATAATTATTCTGGTATTTACTGGTGATTATTGTACCTGTGAACAAAACTGGGAATATTCACTGGTTATAGATTGGTATCCAGCCTCTTAAGATCCGAAAATTTATTGTTTTAGAAAAAAAAATTACAATCAGATGGTAATTCTTATATAAAATACATACATACATACATTGATATGTACAGTATTAACTATACTTTAAGAATTTAAACAGTAGACGATCATTACTGTTACTTAATAAAAGTTAACAAAGAATTTTTTATTTTATATTTTTTTCATTTTATTATTCCTTGATTGCTTTAAAAACCAAAAGTCAAAAGAAATTCCAAAATATTCGAAAACATCAAAAGAGTATAATATAGGTAAAGAAAATAAACAAAGTGGGAGTGGGTAAGGGGATGCGTGATAAAAAAAAATTCTTAATAAATGTTCAAGTAAATTAATAAAAAGTTTTTAATTCTCTTTTGTAAAATGTACGAACAGAACCAATTTTGTAAAATAGAAAGAGATAGATACTATAAAAAATGAATAGATTGTTTTTTATTTTTTTTGTGACTTTTAACTCTTTTGAAATTTTGAAGTTTGTCTGTTTTTTATTTTATTTTCTTTTATATCTTAACTTTAGTATCTATAAATATTTATAACTATTTCAATTCTTTAGAATATTTTTTTTATAATTTTACTTTAAATTGTAAATACGAATAGAATGGCGGTTTCTATAGGACATGATAATTTTAATTTAATACGAGATTGGGCAAATTTATAAAGAAAAAGAGGATAAAATATATTTTAGATTTGATAGATTCAAAATTGAAGAGTATTGAATATGAGTATTAATAGCTATATTATTTTTGTGTTTGGAACTAACTGCTACAACTTGTAAATGTGGAATAGAAGTAAAAGTGAAACAAAAGAATTAAGGGTCTCAGCAGAATTATGTTGATTTGAATTTGTATCAGTTCCCAATTGTAAAAACCAAAATGTTTTATAGAGGAATCTAGGTAACTGTATTTATTTATTCAAAAATCTTAGAAAATCTATACATGTAAGCTCATGTAGAGTGCTTATAATCTATACTTATAAAAGAGAAAGTTTGTTTGTTTGTTTGTTTGTTCGCTATACACACCCACAGATTTAAAGATAGAGTTCTGAAATTTTTCACAGTTATTCATGGTCAAATAAGGTACCGGACACGGTACTTTAAGAAGCCATCAGACGACAGGTTCGAGTTGTTGCCGTACAACTCCTAGCAAGACTCAGAAATATTTTTTCAAAACCATGTGTGTAACTGGTATAAAAATTTACCTTTTCTTTCACAAATAAACAATTACGACTGCCACTGATTTCGAAAATTTGGACTGGTTCGGGTTGATGCCGTACAACTTCTAGCACGTCTCAGGAGTATTTAAAACACCAATAGTGTTACAGGCATGAAAATTTACGCTGAGATACTCATCAGAAATGTTTCAAAAAAAAAAATTGTGTTACAGACTTGAAAATTTATTCAGAGGTACTCTATGAAAAATAAAAAAAAATGTATTGTCCTGAAAAAGTATTTTCGAATTTAGGAATCAGTATAAACTTTTTACATGACCATGTGAAGTGGCTATGTGAATTAGCCACAAAAATGTGATGATTCGTTTTATTAATCGGAAAATACTACAGAGTGTTCCAGGGGGTCCATGTGTACAAATCGATAGATACAGTTATCGATGAAAATGAAGTTGTTCCTTCTCATCAATTGGAATTAAAAGTAGTAGCTTCAATATTGCTTCTACGAAACTTGAAGAAGCCAAAACTACGGTACTAGATTAAGAATAAGAATTTGGCATCCTCATTTCATTTAAGTACAAATTTCAATTGATTGTGGAAAAGGCGAACATATCTTTATTTCAAGAATACCTCAGCAGCAAGGAACGTATTTACTTATACTTCATCAGAAAAGACCATCGAAATATTGTTTACAAAGAAATAATTTTAATATAAGTATAGTTTAAGTTGTAGTATTGTTGATATTTTGTTATCGTAGTGAAAAAAAATATTAGAATATTTTTGATAAACCAATTTTTTTCAATTCGATTCATAAATCAAACTTCATTGAACTGAATTTGATACATTTTGTGGTCGACCCGGACAACGTCGGGTAACTTTGCTAGTATAGTTATATAATTCAAAATTATTCTCCATTATCAAAGATAACAACCCAAAGAAAAAATTAAATGACAAAAAAAAAACA
This sequence comes from Argyra leucocephala, assembly GCA_963942445.1. Taxonomy (NCBI): domain Eukaryota; kingdom Metazoa; phylum Arthropoda; class Insecta; order Diptera; family Dolichopodidae; genus Argyra; species Argyra leucocephala. Next base: position 93,144,995 of record OZ012677.1, read on the forward strand.
AAAAAAAACAAATGAAAATGTTTAAAAGAGATTGATTAAGAACAGGTAGCAGCTCATAAAATATATGTTGATATAAATCAATAACCTAATAACTTTCAAGATAAATATTTCTTAAATATTTTTTTAATTTTATATTGTTGAAATGCTTAACACTATATGGTAATCTGTTGTAGGCTGTAGTTGCAGTATTAACTGTTGGTTCTAATCCATTTAGATTAGAGACCAGGCATAAATTTTAGATGATTTGCATTTCTTGTGTTGTAGTTGTGTACATCAATGTTGGACATTAGAGACATGTTTGATTGGATGTTGTTTTTTCCAATATTGCAACATCTGATTCATATCTTTAAAATCTCTTATTTTCAAAATGTTGTACTTTTTATGTATTTAGTTTGTTGAAGTTCGGCAGTGAAGCAAAAACAGGTTCTAGATAATCTGTAATGCATTTAAGTTTCTTTCATATGTATTTCCCCAGACTCCAATACCATATGTTATTTTACTATGAAATAAACTGTAGAATATAGATTTTTTTAAGTTACGAGGAGCACGTGAACCTAGCTTCCAAAATACACCAGCTATTCTTCGTGTTTTGATTGATAAATTCTTATCATGTTCATTCCAATTAAGTCAACATCCATTACGCCAAGATATTTGTATTTATTAACCCTCTCAATTGGGTTATTGTTATATGACACCGTAGTTGTTTGTTGTTTAGCTTTTGATCAGTTTAGTTTTATTTGTATTAATTGTGAGTTTGTGATCATACATCCATTTAAATATGCATTTCATATCTTCATTTGCCTTGGATTCGAGAATGTTATGGTTTAACTCCGAATATATTAATACTAGATCATCTGCATAAAAATAAATTTTCCTATGTAATTTTAGTGAAGAGAAGTTACTTTATAGCAGGAAAATTATGCTGATCCTAGTGAATTTCCTTGATTGATACCAAATTCATCATTATTTTGCTTACTTTTAAATCCTCCACATTCAGAATACTGTTTTCGATTTTTAAAATAGTTATGGAACATTTTATATTATTTGCCTTATTGGCAATTCTAGGTGGTATTCAAGGGTGGTCCTGGAAAAATTTTGCACCTATACCTTAATAAAAAAGAATCTGTTAAGGAAGCTCTCCGAAATATTTTTTTTATTAATATTTTTTATAATTATTTTTAGTTTTAAACTTACTGTATTTTTTTTTGTTTTTAGTTGGATATAACTAAATCTTTAATAATAATTTCCTAAGATTATAGTCTCTATTTACAGTTATGACTATGCAATAGTTAATAAAATGTAATAGTTTTACCTTGTATATTAAATAAAAATTGTCAATAAAAAAGTGGCAATCTAACGGTAATTAGAAAAATATATATCTAGATTAATTTTAGATAATTTCTACATTTCAGATTCATTGTTTTACAATTTGTATATTAATATAGCCCTTCATTATGCTGTATAAAATAACAATCTTGATACATTTTTACACATTTTAACTACACTAAATCGTGTTAATGCTGAGATACACTGATTAGTGATTAGTAAAGATCTATTTTTTAATAAACTTATATCTTTATAACAGTACGAGTGTATACATGTTATCAAGTTCGGATATCATGTTATAGAGTGTCATATTTATAATTTGAATTTTGAAATTTTAAAAATTAACCAACAAAAATTATTCTAAATATAATTTTTTTTACGAGAAAAAAAAACTAAATATGATAAATGTATATTGAAGCCATTTTTGTATCAAAATTTTACCATTTAAGTTTTTGGAAAACGAAAATCTCATATAATATAATTTTGTTGTAGGTGTGTTGTATAATACGCAATCTTTTTGTACTATTTGAAAAATTTGTAGTTTAGTTTTAAAAGTTTAAATTTAATAATAATTTATTAAATGAACTGGACTATGTATATCAAGATTTTTTAAATATTTCTCTGAATGCACACACTCAACTTCTTGTAACAGTGAGTGACTGGATTCAAGAGTATTTTTTTATCAATTCAACGATATTATTAGAATTTTGTAAAAAATATTTTAAGGTTTATTTCAAATAATTACATTCTGTAAATCGAATGATACTGCAAAGGATACAGTGATTTGGATTCATATTTGTACGATCCAAATCTCTTTCCGCTTTCACTAAATTTTTCTGCCTGGTGTAAATCATTAGAATGAATCTCATTTAGCCGTAGGATTGGAATTTATTTTGAACAAAACACATTCATTACATAAATCTTTTTTTGGTACCCAAAACGACAAATTAAACTCTTCATTAAAATTTTGCGATACATATTTATTTTTAATAGCATAGATGTTCCTTCAGGTAATAGTTGTATATTTTGGACAATGATAAGCCTGCTTCTAGATATTTTCTTTCACTTGTAGCACGGCAGTAATGAAAATCCATTACAGGGAAATTTTTATGTTCCTTCGAATTTCATCCAACTTTTCTTCAGGGGTAAATGTTTTCTTATGTTTTCTGTTTTACGAGCGATAAGGGTTTTAGAATCAGCTACACATAAATTGCTAAAACTATGATATACTCTTTTTTAGTTTATTCCTAGAGTATTTACAAATAACATTCGCCATACCCAACGAATTTCTTCATTCAAAGTCAAATAAAAATGATATTTGTGTTCACGTGGAATAATTTTCAATGTTTGCTTCACAGGTATAGGTAAATTTAATGGTTATAATAGTGATCTTAAATACCTATGTAGCAAAATCAGTATTGAATATAATTCTAATTATGTATGCCTCATAGCGCATGGTAATGCATATGGAGCAAAAGAGAATTAATAATATAAACACTGATTTTTTCATATAAAAGTTTATAAAAAATTGGTTTATGGAGCAAAGTGCACACTGTATATTTCGAAAACTAAAACAGATAGGATAATTCTGTAAACAGCATTAGAAAGAGAATTTTTTAAAACCTATTGATCAACTCCTATGTCAAAAAGTCAAAAATTGGCGTATGGAGCAAAAGAGATTCAGGCGACGATTTATTAAAATTACTTTTTTAATAATAAATTAAATTAATAATAAATTAAAATTTGACTTAATGAACATATATATCGAATCTAACACTAAATTGCTTTCAAAAAGACTGCATGTATTGGTTTATACAAACACAATAATAATATTATTAGAGTAGAATATTCATTTTAATATTATCTGAGTATTCATCTAAATATACCGAGTGTACCAGAGCATGCGTATCAACTTTTTAAGAGGAGAAGGAACAGTTATTTTAAAATTTAAAACAAAAAATAATTAATTAAATCGAGGGTGCTCTATCGATTGGTGATATTTTTTGAACTTCCGGGAAGGGCCGGAAAATGTTTTTTTAAGCTCAAAAATCGCCGAAATTGGCCGAAATCGAGATTTTCAAATGGAAAGGGGTGCTTTTTTTTGAAAATTCGGATTTTTTGACAAAAAATAAGAAATGTAAAGTTTTATAAAAACGATTATTATTAATTTTAGTTTACCAAAGGAAAATATGATGGATTTATGTCAAAATAAATGTCAAAACCGAAAACAAATTAACGTCAAAGTAGAATAATAAAGTTAAACTATAATTTTAAAAATATTTTTAGATAATGTTTTGCTCATGAGTATCAAATGAGCGCTGCCTTGACAATCTACCCATGTGTTGTTTACACAGCATAATGGAACGATATTAATTGTGGCCTTGTTAAAATATTTTACTTTATAATAATAACTTTATATAAATAATTTTATCAATTTAAAACCTACGTCAAAGTTTAATGACTGTACATTAGGATTTACATTCTTTTTTCCATTCAGTTATATTATATTATATATAGCTTTCATAGAGAATGAGTTCAAAATTTATGTGAAAGTTGTATCCTTCTCTTTACAATTTTCAAATATTATATGAAAAACACAATGACAAGAGAAAGTGAATACTTGTACTTTACTTAAGAGAAATTTAATACTTATAATATAACTCCCACTTAAATTTTAAATGATTTTATTTCAAAATGTCCTTTTTTACAGTTTGATAAGACAAAAATGGAAATTTTTAAATTCTTATTTTATGAAGTTTTAAACATGGTTGGTCTTGAAATGATTTTTTGTTTAGATGTTTTTTATTCGATTTAAATTTATTTATAGGTTGTATAATTAATATTTTGAGGTAAAATTAATTATCATTGTTGTCGATTTATCTTACCAGTTGTAATTGGTTTTTTACACATTATTTTTTACAAGACATCCAAATTCGAAATTAATATCAGAAATATCTTCGAATACACTTGTTAAGGTATCGTTTATAAAAATGTTCAGTAAGTCTTCAAAGTTCCAAGTTGTATAGTTTTCTCTTTCGATATACGATTTTTGAAGTCCATGCGACTAGTGTGTAGTGCAGAACTAATTACTTGTAAGAATCGAACATTTTTATTTTTAGTTTTTGTATCACAAACGAAACTTCACCTTAAATCGTACTTGAAAATTTGTTTTATTAATTTTACAACTTATAACTTAAACAGTTTTAAAACAAGGAAAATTTTTCGAACATAATAACATAACACAAAAAAAAATTATTAACATAATTTAATTGCGGTTAATTTTATGTGCGATGGTGTGTTAATCAAAAGGGTTACAAAATAAAGTAAAGAAATTATAATAATAAAAGAAATTATTTGTGTATATATATATGTATATATACAACTAAAAATATTGTAGAAGTAGTGGTAGTAGTAAAAGTTGAAAATAATTTAAAACTTTTCCCATAGAAAAAATTTCCAGATGCCATGGAATTTTATTATAATGCACATTATTTTAATATAAAAAAATAAATAATAAAAAAAAGTGATGTATAGAAATATTATGTATATTTTACCTGATGAACTCTGAAACAATTCTCTACTCTAAAAAAAAAACAGGATAATAGAAAAGATATACTAATGTAAAAAAGAAAAAAGATAATTAAAACAAAATCAAGAACAAACAAGAAAAGAAAACTTTATTATTAAAGATTTTCGTTATAGTTATTAAAGTATTTAGCTGTTGAGAATAATTGTATTCTATCCAGAAAATTAAAATTTTAACAACAACACTGTAAGCTATGTGTATACATAATTCAAAAATAAAACATAAAAATAATATTAGTATTAACATATTACGAGATAATTTTATATAATCGACTTGTAAAATGAGGTCTTTAATATTTTCCTTTGAATAATATTGGTTTTTTATAAGAAAATTTCTAAACAGTTATTAATGAATTTAATTATTTTTACGATTATAATTATTATTATATAAGTAGAAGACTTAGTTTGTTATTCAGTAGTAATTTAACCAAATACAAGAAGCTACTATACGAGCAATAATTCTTGAAGAAATTATTAAAGCACAAAAATGAAGTTGAGCAGGACATTGTGATAATAATGAATGAATAACGAATACCGGAAACAAGAATGATTTGAGTTAATAAAAAATAATTGAGTGTATAATTTGGTAACAACTTTAATCAAATGAAGCTATTCTATTTAAGAAGACTTAATGAGTTGATAAGCCAGTAATTTGACAAATAAATGTTCGAAAAACATTGTGGATATCTATAATTATAATTGACAAGCATTTAGAGACCTGCGCAGTAGACACCTTTTATTTTATTTCGATTCTCCTCTTAATGAACTTCTAATATAATAAATAAGTTGTATATAAAACAAAAATGCGCACACAGTTGAAAATTTTTAACTCATATGATTTTATTGTTCAGCAAATACATTATGCATATGTGAGAACTTATTAAAATAATAAACAAAAGAGAACAAATCAGTTTTATAATTTACATTATGTACTTGCAAATCTATGTACATATGCCAAAAAAAACAAAAAAACAAATTCATTTAAAATAAAAAATATAAAAAAACAAAAAAACAAATCACTTGAATTTGTAGTAATAATATAGTTTTTATTAAAATTATGTATTATGTAGGTATATATATACATACCTCTTTAATGACAAAATTTTTTTTTTTAGTAATTTTATCCACTAAATGCTACTTACTATAGGGAATATATCGGAAACGAGGCAGTATATGAGGACGTGTATTTACTGTGTCGTAAATAAAACTTACTAACCGCAAAACTTTTTATTTTATAGAAGTCTATGTCAGTACGTAAATAACTGTTTTTTTAAAAACTTTAAATTTGACTTCAACTTGAAATATAATTACTCAACAGGGGTCTCTAGTTGTAATATAAGCTTGCAATACTGCAGTTAATTAAGCACGAAAAATTACTTACTAAGATCTACCTAAGTTACTGTCAAGTGCATAAAGAAGAAAAAAAAAAGGAATGAAAGTAGGGAATGGAAGAAACATTGTAAAGGAGATTAACACTCTCCATGTAGAACCAAATGATGATTCAGTAGTTATTAACTCATTTATTGTACGACCATATTTAATTTTTTTTTTAATTATACTCTAAAAAATTTCCTATTGGATTAAAATTTAGAGTTACACCAAAATACAGACCACTAAACCAAATTTATTCAAATTTCAGCTAATAATTTTCAAGTAGTTTGAGCCAACTGTAACATTGTTGTACGTTACAGTTTTCCTGAAGGAACTTGTCATCGTTGAATTCATAGTGTGATGTTGATGAAAGCAAACTTTTTCGTTACAAATATGTATTTTTAAACATGAACATTAATAAAATTGTAGGAGGGTGAAGTGGGAACATAGGTCGCAATAAATAGATTTCGATGGGTAGGTTTTAACCGGACTTTAATCACTGTATGCAAATTTATAGTTTTTTTTTCACCCAAAATAGGCAATGTTGTATTTTAATGAAAGTAAAATTTTAGCTAATAATTGATATTGATATTTTATTAATCTTAATTTGCTATCAAATATAAGTCCAAAATTTATATTTCTAATTTTGAGATTTTTCATCACCATCTCTTTTTGGTATTATATTCTTAACTGAGACGTTATATTCAATAACTGAGACGTCGGGTTTTCTCTTAATTTCTTTGGATACCATACTTATAATTGGAGGCAATAAGGTTTATTCTGGGTAGGTAGGTGAAAATAACTATTCTAGTTGCTGCTGGAAAATCAATTACCATTTACTTGTTTGGTTTTGATTCCATAATTTGCATGAGCCACCTGGTTTATTGTTTTAAATGACCAAACGTAGTACTAAACGAAAACAATCACAGAACTAATGCCCTTCCCGAAGCCTCTATATGCTCTTTTTTTCCATAACAAACGTTATTTTTGATGTGCAAAACTTCTGAAATCTTTCATTATTTCCCCCAAATAATTTCAGACAATAATTAAGATTATGTTTAGACTTTAGGTCTTGATTTTGTACGTTCTTCATTCTGAAGTTCGTTTGTTTACTTTAAATTTACTTTTTCATTATTAATTATCCCCTTTGTTAGTGTACTTTCTGTACTTCCGCGGTGTCGAAATATATCTTGGCATTCGATATATACCGGGTGTGCCAGAGCATGCGTATCAGCTTTTTAAGATGGGAAGGAGCTGTTATTTTAACAATAAATAAAAATTTTATTAACTAAATCGAGGGTGCTCTATCGATTGGTAATATTTTAAACTTCAGGGAAGGACCGGAAAAGGGTTTTTTAAGACCAAAAATCGCCGAAATTGGCCGAAATCTAGATTTTCAAATGGGAAGGGATACTTTTTTATGCAAATTCGAATAAGTTTTCATAAGCTCTTTCATGAACTCAAGTTAAACTCTGCTCTAAAACAAAATACCGTAATTCGTTATCGTACTCTGTTAATACATTCCATGGCATTATATAGGAACTGAGCATAGATTACAGAGTTTACAGTGAGTTTTCTATTACCGGTTCCGACGCGTGATATCTAGTATGTTCTGGTATAAATGTAATTATTAAAGGTGTGATTAAAAGTAAATATTTTTCAAAATATTTTAATAATAAAAATTCAATATTATCCAATAACATGTAAGTTAGAAATTCGAAATTGTAAAATAAGGAAAAATTAAATAAAAAAATTATTGTTCGAAAATTAGAAATGTTATTTAGATAACATGTGATTAATCCGGTGGTGATAATCACTTGATACTACACTTTATATACACTCGATATACTTTAAATGTGATATTAAGGGCATTTCCGAACCTCTCGCACTTGCACTTGATACTCGCACTAAACCTGTCAAATCGCACTACATTTTTTTTTTATTTCCACTTTTAATAAATTTAGTTTTGCGATATCTAGTGTACTTGAGACTACACTAAAATTTTGACAACAAATCAAGTGCGATTTGTCAGGTTTAGTGCGAGTATCAAGTGCAAGTGCGAGAGGTTCGGAAACGCCCTTAGGGCGTTAGATGGAAAATCAGATGGAAAATGACTAACCGAAATAGGAAATTAAATTACTTGATAAATACCTACACTTAGTCGAATTTGATTACAGGAAGTAAATTTAGTGGCTTATAGTTCAATACAGCTGTGCATGTGCATTGAAAAATACTTCTGTTGTTTGTTTGGATTTTTTTTGTATGAAAATAAAAATTAAAGAGCTTTTACATAAATTATAATTTGAATTATGGATTGTGGTAAATTTTTTACCTATTATTGAGATTAATGTTATCACTTCTTATACACTACAGAGCTACATTTTTCCGTTCTTGCGTAAATTATATTTTTCTATAACGTGATAACTGATATGAATTCATTTGCATTATATAAAAATGTCTCTTACTTATAGGTAATAAATAAAGTTTTAAAAATAAATGAATCCTTCAAGTTGTATATTATTTCCAATATCAAAAAGAATAATTCATTAAAATTTCGTTATTTATTTCGTGATTTTATTTGTATATTTTATATTAAATACATATATTATATGTACTAGTTACATATATAATTGTAAAGTACATAATATTATATTGTAACTTTTATTTTGTTTTTATGTTTTTGTTCTTGTTCTGAATTGAATTAATTTTCCTTTCTTTTCTTTTTAGGTAAGTTTCTCAAATCATACGAGTACATTAACTTGCATATATATCTATATATTATATACATTAATACATATATACATATATGTACAGATTATATGTTGTAACAAAAAAATAGTAAGTAATTTTATTGTATGAAATATAATAATTCTTTTAAAGATGATATATTCATCTCTTTCTGACTTTCTTTTCAAATTGTGTGTAATTTTGATGCTAAATGTAGCAGCAAATATACAAAAGGGCAAAACCTGCTTATTGTTATTTCCTTGTACTCAAGAGTACATAATAATATATAGTACAGTTACAGTGAATATCCTTAATATCCTTGTCAAAGAAATGAATGACAGCAGTATTTTATATGTTGTGTACCTACATATATATATAAGCTTTGTATTAAAAAAATTAAATGAAAAACAGAATAGCTATTAAAAAAAAAAAATTGTTCTACAGAATTTTCATTTATTTATATATATATTTACAAAATTTACATAAGTATATTTTGTATATGTAAGCCGTTCTTGAGCTAAGGTAATTCTACTGGTGGTGCCAGTACTTACAGAAACATAATCAATTAATAAATTATTAATTTAATTCTTGAAAATGTCCTCTTAAATATTCCAAATTAATAAATAAAAAAATTGTGCAATTATAAATAAAGGACTTTTAATTTTTGTTCAAATAAAGAAGCTTCATACAAGGCACAAGGCAAATTTTTTTTGTATAGTGTTTTCTATAAACTATGTTATATTGTTCCAATGAAAAAATAAAACTATTTTATTTAATAAATTTGAATATTATAATAGTTCCTCTATATATTGTACCGAAACAAACGAATTAGGAAGAAAAGGCTTTTTGGAACTAACCTGGATGAGCCTAAGATGTGCCTGAATGTCTTATACCGGTAACACGGTTCCTACATAAATACGAATTCTGGTAATTAATTATGAGATGTTAATTTTAAAGAGACGTATTTTGATTACTATTACACTTTATATTATGTCCTCTATACATACAAGCAATGTTTGTTTCCTATTGAGGATTTTCGTAACTAAGTAGGCCACGTAGAAACGCAGTTTTTAAAGGTAATTCAAAAAAATAGAAAATAGCATTAATACTTTACAAAGTGTGCATCAGGTCTATTGTTAGCTATGGGTTCATTGCATGGGTTCCTAGAACATTCACAGTAAATGCCATAAAAAAACTAGAAGCCGCTCAAAGACGTGCAGCAAGTGCTTTTAGAACCACACCTACAGCGGCTATGCAAATACTTTTTGGGCTTCCACCCTTGCATCTTTATGAAAGAATGGAGGCCCTCAAAGTTGCAAGAAGGTTGCAAACTCTAGGGAATTCTAGAGGTTGTAGGAACAAACATCAGAGATTATGGAAGGACTTACAAGAGGAACAGAACTTCATGCCATCACTACATACGTATCCCTAAATACGTATAGACCACATTACCATTGCCTCTTGGCAAATACTGCACAGTCTTCCAGGCTGAAGTATTTGCCATAAACGCAACAGTGAATATAATAAAAGAGCAAAGTTGGTTTAACAAAGTCATTAGAATCTTTAGGGACAGTCAGGCTGCTTAAAAGCTCTTGAAAGTAACGTCATCAAATCTAGATTGATGGGAGAATGTTTGGAAGCCTTATAGGGCTCCGAAACAAGGTACAACTGATCTGGATACCGGGACTGGAAAGGAGAAGACTGACGAACTAGCCAGATCATCGGCGGGAAACATTTATGGCCCGGACCCGGCAGTTGGTATGTTTATTGCTAATATAAAATTATCGATAGAAAACATCCTGAAGAGGGAAAAAAACATTCTTTGGGAGCAGGATAGAACCCACAAACCTATTGGCCTTTATCAAAAGGGTCGAATAAGTTGTGGGCGGAGACGGGGCTAAAAGGGCTAAAAGCCTACATGCCGTCCCTGCCATATTAGGGCCACCTCCGTTTTAAATAAAAAAAAGCAATGAAAAGCAACTTCTAATTTAAATTCAAAATTTTATTTTAAAAACAATTTTTTTTTTATAACAAAATCGACAACATAGAATTCCTTTTCCACCAATATTCTCTTTAAATTTTTTGCCTCTGTCTGGTATAGATATTCTGTATTTTAAATTGTCTCCATTTATGTGACCCGGATTGTAATCAATGATTTCACATGTGCGCCCGTCTTTTATAGTGATATAATACAGGGATATAAATGGGGTCTTCAATATAACCATTTTGATCAACGAAAGAGTGCGATAAGTCCCGTGAACACGTGGAACTATAAAATATATGTATGTGATATTAAACCATTTTCTGGGGTGTTTATTGCTCTATCATAATGTTTTCGAATCAATTTGAATAGCAAATTGACGATTATGATTATGTTTACTTCCTTATACAAATTCAAAAACATATGAAAAATGAAGTTTGGCTAGGTATCATAAATATTTTAGTTTTTAGTTTTTATTACAAAACTTTAACAGTGCTGGCATTTTTATCATCTATCTATTTTTATAAGTATGAAATTTTTGTCTTTATTTGATTTAATGTTTGTTATGAATAAATGTTGATCGAAGTTGGCAGCATTTGTAATACTGTGGGATTCTATCCAACTAACGACTTTAAACTATTACTCAATTAACAATCAAAACTATAGTCAAATTTAGTTAACCATTAAGTTTTCTCTAAGGCCTTATTTTTATAAATAACCTTTAGTTAAAGAAAAACCTAAAACTGGTTTTTTGAAAAATTAAGAATTTAGCCAAAAGCAGTCCGATTGGTTTCGTTTGTTTGAAGCGTCCAATAAAGTCCTGATTGTCAACTAAATATAAAGTAGTGAGATAGATTGTCAACTGAACGATAAACGTGAGATGTTGACATAGAAGCATCTTATGCCGGGAAACACATTTTTTTATTTCATTTTTTATTCAAGGGATCTTAAGATCTCTGTGTATATTAGTATTGCGAATATATCGGGAGACGTTAATTGTATTACACAATACTCCATTTTCAAATGTTTGACTATTTTGAGTATGGAGTTATTTTAGTACAACCTTTAATTGGATACTGTAAGCCCAGACTGGCTTCGATATTTGATTTACACTCTGGGCTGTAGGTAGCATGCCTACCTTTTCAACCGAAAGGTCCCAGGATCGATTCCCGGCGAAGGCACGAAATGCTTTCTGGATATTTCGACCTGGTACCTTTGTATTTTTTTGTCATTGGGTTAAAATAAATGATAAAAAGATATTTGAGAGTTTTGGTTATCGTTAAAAATAAAATGGAACTATGCTATTATGAGGGCGAAGTATTCTACCAGTAGATATAGTTTTCCACATTTAAATTATTAGATATAGTAAAAAAAATCCTAAGAAAAGCTATTGTAATTGTGTATTCCGAATATCTGTGTAAGTATCAAAATTTTGTTGTATGCCGATAGTTTGGGTTTCCAATCGATCAGCCAAAGCACCTCTTTGTATATTAAAAATCAAGTTTCTTTTTCTTTTGCTATTCATGTTCTTTCCAACGAATTTCAGTACCCATTGTCATACCCAGGTATTTTACCGTGTTTTTGTATGCTATGCCGACTTCATTTACTTTGACTGCAAGAGGGGTTATGGAAGATTAATTTTATCTTATTTTCATCTGAGAAAGTAAAATAAATCCTAACCAATCCTGCTAATAATTTTAATTATTATGAAATTATTTTGACCAAAATTAAATCAAGACTTTATCCCTTGGTAACGATTAAATTATTCACTTAGGTCAGGAGAAAGTAGTCAATTAGATTTTATAAATTTTTCGTATATATTTTTCGCATTTATGAGACACGTGTAGAATTTATTTTATTTTTATTTTATTTTCTATGTTCAAAAATAGATTATCAAATATTATTTTGTTATAAATATACAAATACAGGCACATTTTCATATTTTTTTCTTTAATGATTATTTTAAAATTATGTAGAAACACACGGAACATACCATATTTTGATTCGTAAACAAGGCGTTAAGACACATGTGCCCGTATGTCGCCATTAGCACAATATCACAAAATATATGGTTGGTAGTGGGTGTTATAACTTTTTATTTTTGTTTAAGAATCAAATAAAAATTGAAAATTTTGAATTAGAAATTGAAAGGCAATTTGATAGGATACCTACGATAATTTTTGCATGGTATTTGCTTGAATCGGAAAAATAAAAAAACTTTAAAATGATAATTTTTTTTTTGTGAAGGGTTTTAGTGTTAATTATTTGTTTCCAAGCAGTTTTGAAATATGATAATAATAAAAATTAGAGAAATTAAGCGAACTTTGAAGTGATATACGGTCATAGACGTTTTACAAATATATTAATAAATAATTAATTACAAACAAGGGATTAGAAAAAAATTAATGGTTAACTTAATTTGACTATAGCTTTAATTGTGAATTGAGTAATAGTTTAAAGTCGTTAGCGGGATAGAATCCCATAATATTACAAATGCTGCCAACCTCGCTCAACATTTATTTATAATAGTCACATTATTACCACATTAAATCAAATAAAGACAATAAAAGACTTGTACTTGTTACGCTTAATACGAACCAATAATACAATTCAAATATTAATGATTAGTTAAACGATATGGTATAGCCATTTTGCCATCTAACTAATAATAAGTAGATTGCGAGAAGTGGTGCTATTTTAACTATTTAAATTGCAATCAAGACTTCTCAAAATTAAACTAAATTTGTAGAACTTAAAAAATACTTGCTTAAATAAAAAAAAATAGTAATTTAAATTTATTAATTATTTCTGAAAATGTTATTTATAAAATTAACTTAATAATACAGATTTTAAAGCAGCGAGTAGGATTAGTAACCTTCAACTCAAGGACTGTTATGGAATGCTGTAAAATCCCTAAATAAGATTTCAAATCGGTTCAACAATCGTCTATGTTTGGCGCCGAGGTAATCATAGTGATTTTATAAAAGAAAATTGGAAATCAATTAAACTTCACAGATAGAAACTCGTAATGAATATTAATTAAAAAGTAATGAAAGTTTATTATTTTTGTAATGGCCATATGACCAATTACGAAGGTAATGAATTTCATCTAACATTCATTATCCTATTAATGAATATAGTCATCATACAGTAATTAATATTATAACACAATAATGACAAATGTGTAATGAATCTCACTATACGTACAATGAAAATCCATCATTATGTGCAATGAACTTTTATACACACAATGAAAATTCATTACAACTGTAATGAATTACAATACCTAATCATAACCGTAATTTCACATTAGACTCATTGTCAAAATCTTCAAAATCAAAAAAATTTGATTTGATGTGGAATAGAAAATGCAGAGAAATTAATTTCACGAAACATTTTAGTATTTCCTATAATTCGTATTAAATGAAAAAAAGACTTATAAATTAATATTATTTTTATTAATTTTTATTACAAAGTTTTTTACATAAAATCTTACATGTTTTGTTTAATTAATTTTAATCTTAATGCAAATGAGCCATTTCCAATACTATGAGTTACACATGGAAAAAATTTAAATTAATTTATTTTACTAATATCACATAACAACTCTTTTAAAATGTATGCATTTAAATGCGGTTCAAAAACAATTCTAAAGATTTTGGAAATTACAAAAATTTTGTCATCTTGAATAATCATTTGAATAATTTTTCGAATAATTTCATCTGTTTCATTTTTCATTAAAAAATAATTTGTTCTATAAGTAGTACCTTTATAAAAGCTGATCGTGAAACATCAAGACTTTCAATATCTTTAAAATAACTTCTATTATACAAATCGACATTAATAATATTTATTATATTATATTTTTTTTATATTACATTCATTTAAGAACATTTCGTTAGCAAATTTAAAAGATAACTTCATTGCTACTGAGTAAAAAATATTTTTTCTACTTGTTATAGCACATTCCTTATGCTTCGCCTCATTTTTTAAGGACCATATCATTTTGTGAAGGCCGACTATTTTAATCACGGTAACGTAATGCGTCAAAAGTACCCCTTTTAATAGTTCTAATATTTAATTTATTTCTTTATATATTAATAATTCATATTAACAATTTTGATGAAATTCTCTCTGCACTTGTTAGCTTTCAGGTGTTTTAAGTTTACTTGATCATTTAAACCAAAGAGTACCTATTATTTAAACTGTAAATAACTGTAAAGTATTGATACTCATTACATTACAATGAAATTGTACTGAAAAGTATTACGTACTGTAATGATTTTTACTATACTGTAATTAAATTTTTTACATTATATAATTAAATTAAAACTAAAAAAAAAACAAAAAAAAAACGAGCTAACACGGAAAAGTTCCGTTTGGAATCTTTGTGTAAATAAATCTACACGATTGACTTAATCAGAAGTAAAGTGATTGATATTTTGTGTAATGAATTTTTTCATTACACATAATAAAATCTGTAATTTACAAATACACTGACACAATTCATTATATTTTCATTATCAATACTGAAATGTCATTATTTTGGTAATGAAATTGCAATTATTAAGAAATGCCATTTTAAATTCATTACTCCAAATAATTAAGTTAATTACCTACTTTTTTATTGTGTTCGTTCGTTGTTATTCGTTGAAGTGGAAAAACCTTGGAAACCTTACCAATTGGATCTGAGTATATTTTGAGTTACAAAGAAGCAATCAGAGCTCACAATGTGCAATACAAACATTAATACATATCAGAATTACATATCAAAACGATGGTAGGAATTATCACTGTCTTATATAGGCAAGCATGTCAGAAAAGGCTTGACCTCTACTAAAATGAATTCAGAAGTTGTAGGCTCTGAAGAACAAAACTTACCTGATCGGCATTAAATCACCAAATCAAACCGATATAGGAGCCCACGTAACAATTTTATTGCTATAAGACTCTTGCGCACTCTTATAACACTCTTATAGCAGTATTAGTGTTAATTTGAGTGCTCCGCAATTGCTGCGAAAGGTTATAAATACATTATAGCACTAAAATGGAGAATCCTATAAGACACCGGAGCAAGTGCTGTAATATTGTTATAGGATTAGTATACATGTATTAGTGTATATGTTTTTATTTTGAAATGATATTCATTTGAAATAATTTATGTTATGAGAAAGGTATTATTTTTTATTTTCAAATAATAATTTTATGGAGCTTATATTTATTTCCTGAGAAAGGGAGATAGATATTAGTTAATAATATAAAAATTGTCTTACTAATAAATAACATTTTTCGGTCAAAAACAATTGTATTAATATTTATAATTATTGTGATCAAAATGCAAAATTTGGCTGGTAATTTTTTTTTTTTTTTTTTTTTGCGTGGATTGGTGGGAATCTTCATAGACACAATGAGCCCCGTAGCTTCCATTGTGTGCCAGATTTTTACTGACTAAACCACACCCCTCCCATTAATACTAGTCCAACGGACTAACCATTAATTTATTGCTATTTTGATTTTCTTAAAGAAAAAGTTTACGAAATTCTATCGTATTAAATCTAGTGGCTTAGTTCTTTTAAGCCTTCTGACATCATGTTGATTATCTAGCAGTTGAGTGGCCTCAACGTTAACATGTCCCTCCAGACTAGCTATATGCTTTGTTGCATATCTTTTTATTTCATTTTCTATGCAAGGAATTTTTAGATCTCTGTGCAAATCACTGTTGCGAACATACCAGGGGACATTTACCATGTTGCGCAAGACTTTATTTTGGAATTTTTGTATACAAAGTACATGTGTTTGTTTGGCACATCCCCATATTTGTATGCCATACAACCATATCGGTTTGAGTATCTGATTATATAACAAAATCTTGTTATGTATAGGTAATTTAGAATTACGACCTAAGAGCCAGTACATTTCTCTATACTTATTTTCAAGCTCAATTTTTTTCTTTTTAACGTGCTCTTTCCATCTAAGTTTGACATCTAATGTCATTCCTAGGTATTTCGCATTGTTTTCTTGGGGTATATTGACGCCATTCAGATTTACCAATGGTGGTTGATTTTCTAATTTTTTATTTGTAAAATTTACATGTACTGATTTTAACTCATTGAGTTTAATTTTCCATTTCTTTGTCCAGAGGTATAGCTTGACGCTTGCTCTTTGCAATTTAATTGTAGCCTCGTCAATATTTGATCCTACTGCCATCAACGCAGTATCGTCAGCGAATGTAGCTACAGTTATATTTTCCATTTCTGGCAAATCATTGGTGTAGAGCAAATACAGTATGGGACCCAGAATACTACCTTGAGGCACACCCGTTTTAATATCTCTAATAGTAGAATACTCTTCGTCTTGTTTTATTCTGAATAGTCTGTTTTCTAGATATGATGAGAGTATATCTACGTATTGTTTAGGTAACATATTGTTTAGTTTATTTATTAAGCCTCGATGCCATACTTTATCAAAAGCTTGGGCTACATCTAGAAATATGGTAGAGCATACTTTCTTGTCCTCTAAAGCTTTTTCTATTATGTCTGTTATTCTATGAATTTGATCGATTGTCGAGTGCTTAGATCTAAAGCCAAATTGATAATTTGGAATCAGATTACTATTTTCTATGATCGGTCTCATTCGAATCAATAATAGTTTTTCAAATAATTTTGATACTATTGGTAGTAATGATATTGGTCTGTAGGATTTGACCTCATTTATGGGCATACCTGGCTTTGGTATCATAATTATCTCTGCTATTTTTCACATATTCGGCACATACCTTATTCTTATAGCAGCGTTTATAATGCGTGTTAGCATTGTTATAGCTTTTTTCGGAAGTTCTTTCAGGACTTCCGATGTAATTAGATCAAAACCTGGAGCTTTTTTATTTCTGAGTTTTTTAATTTGTTCAACTATTTCACTCTCTGAAAATGGTGATATAACATTTTCTTGCCAATTATTATTTTCTTCAGTGAGATCATCCGAATCTGTCTCGTCTGGACAAAAAATTTCTTCAAGATGATCTGCGAATGTTTCAGCTTTATTTTTATTATCTCTCGCCCATTCACCGCTTTTCATTCTGATTGGCGGGATTTGAGAGATCGAGGTTTTTGTACTCTTTGTTGCTTTCCACAACGAGTAGTTATTTTCTCTTTTAGCTGATAAATTTTTTATATATTTTTCAAAATTTTCATTTTTAAGATCTTTAATTTTTCTTTTAAGATTCTGAGTTAACCTATTTAGCACAGTTTTGTCTGCCGGATCACGCGATTGTTGCCATCTGCGTCTAGCTCTTCTTTTTATTTTTATCATATTTAATATTTCTCTAGGGTAGTTGAATCCTACCGATTTATATTCACAATTTTTTGTATTATTCCATCCAGCATTTTGAATAATTTTAATAAAATTTTCTACTTCAGAATCTATATCACATTTGGATCTTAGTTTTGTTTTTATGTTTATTTTGTTTTCTATTTCTTGTTTAAAGCTAAGTCAGTTGTCTTGTTCGTTAGCAGAGGTTTCGACTGTTTCTTAATAACCTTTTCATATAGATTTAGTATGACTGCAGAGTGATCTGAGTCCAAATCATGGTTATCTTCTAGCTTAATATAATTGGGTGAAATTTTTTTTTGTTATATAAAAATCAAGCAGATCAGGAGTTTTATTTCTATCAGTTGGCCAATAGGTTGGCTTACCGGTAGATTGGTAAATGCAGCCTTTTTCTTTTATAGCTTTTCTTAGCTCTCTTCCTCTCGTAGAGGTTACTCTAGACCCCCAATCTATGTGCTTGGCGTTGTAGTCATCTCCCAGGATAAATCTTTCGCCAAGTAGTTTAAGAATTTCTTCAAACATGTTATTCTTTATGTTGTATTTGGGTGGACAGTATAATGCACCAACACAAAGGCTTTGTTTAACAGACATAATTCGTAGCACGATTAGTTGGAATTCATCTATTTCTAGACTAAGTTCCTCGTGGTGCTTAATATCTTTCTTTATTAAAATTGAGCTACCACCTCTGCGTGTATTACTCGGATGGTTTGCGCTGTAGCATGTATAGTCATTTATTTTAAGCGATGACTTATCTGTCATATGTGTTTCTGTCAAGAGACATACATTAATATTTTGTGTTCTCAATAGAATTTCCAAATTATTTTTCTTGTTCAGAATACCATTGGCATTCCACGTGACTATACGAAGTGCGTTCTTAACCATGCCTTGCGGATTTATTTTTTGGTGTATACATATATATTTCATTATGTTTGTTTTCTAATGTGCATAGTCTTGTTGAGATTTCATTCATTGTTTTTATCATATTTTGCATCATCTGCATAATGGTAGTTTCAGTCAACTTTTGTGTAGAAACTTTAGTTTGTTCTTTCGGGTTTCTTTTTTGACTTAGGTTATTTTGTGTTACCTGTGAATATGATAAGCCTTCTACGACTTTTTTCGACGTAAAAGTTTTAGGTATCTCTGAAGTTTCAATGCAATTCTGTTTCTGTGCACTAGGTTGCCTAGGTTTTTTCTTTTGTTTTTCTTGTCTATGTTGCATTTGTTTTGGGGTATTTTTTTGTAGCTTCTTTCTTTTTTGCAACTCTCTAGCCACCTGGCAACCACGATAACTCGCTGGGTGTGCCTCAAGGCAAATTAGCACATTTAGGCTTAATATTTTTTTTTTCTTTACAAGAAATTGTTAAGTGGGGACCAGCACATTTAACACACTGAGCTAGACGCTGGCAAAACTTTTGTGTATGGCCAAATCTTTGGCATCTCTTACATTGAGGAATGGTAGTCGTTTTACGAATAGCCTCCATTTTAACCCTCATGTGCTGGATAAATTCAATTTTGAATATTTTGTTTATATCTTCGGAGTTTTCGAATGTTAGCATAAAGAGAGGAAGACGTACCGTAGATTCTTTGTTATTTTCCTTTTTCTTTATTATTTTATTTGTGACTTCTAGAATTTTGAAGCCTCTATCTTTCAATTCATTTTTTATATCTTCAGGTTGGCATGACGGATGTAAATACCTATCAATTACTTTAATAGGCCTGGTGCTCTTATTTTCATAAGTGTGCCATTCAATATTGGCTTCATTTATTGCCTTAGTCAACTCTCTATATTCTTTTTCTTCTTCAACATTAATTTTTAGTTGTTTATTGTTAAGCATATTAACTTTATATTTAATATTGCTTTCTTTTAATTTTTTGTTTATTTGAGGGTATTCCACTACATTACCACTACATAACTGGAGGAGGTTTACCTTTTCTTTTACTTTTCGCAACTTCATTTATTTGCACATTTTTCTCTACTTTGTCCGCAACATTTTCTGGGCTTAAAGTAGGTGATTTTTCTGCTTTTATTTTTTTACAGATTTTTTTTGTTTTAAAGATCCAGTCGGTTTCTCGAGCTAGTTGTTCATCATCTGTATGAAATTCTTCAGCAGTTTTTAGTACAACTCTTTTAGTAGACATGTTTTGTGAATTTTTTAGTTTCACATTTTCTTCTTTAATTATGCAGAGTTCATTTTTCAATTCCCTGCATAAGATTTCTAATTCTGTAACTCTGGCATTAAGTTGATTATTTTTTGCCTCAAGTGCCTTTTCGTTATTATTACCCTCGTCGGGTTTTCTATAGCTGTCTTTTTGGGACATGTTTTCGTAGATATTTTGAGACCCTGACCCGGAGGTGTTCCCTGGACCCCAGATTTTCTTCTGAATGGGTCAATTAAAGCAGCTCTGCTTTCGTGGTTTTGCAATAAGTGGTCTCCCCCAGAATCCGTGAGACCTGCCTCGACAGATGGTGGATTTTCCAGAAGATCTGGATTACCGCCTGGGGTATACAATCTTTGAGTTTTATTCATTGCATACTTTTTTTTTTTGTTTTAATTCGGAGTTCCATCTCCTAGCCTAAGGATAATATTTCCCTTGTACAAAGCGGTACCTTTTATTCCTGCCGTCCCTCTGGGATCAGTCGCAGACCAGAAAGCCGCCCATTCTGGGTCAGTCGCTTCTGGATTTTTCTAGGATTTTAGTGGACTTTTACCACAAGTATGCCTTACTGCGGGTATTTCGTACTGGGAATGAAATTTCATTGACATTTATTATAAAAATAATTCGAAAAAATACAATGCCCTCCAAAAATAACCAATTTTTAAATAAATAAAAGAAAATATATTTTTAAATTGCATCTTTAAAATATTTAATAATGTATGTTAATTAATGCATAACATCAAATTTGATATTTAAATAATTATTCTTTTAAGTAAAAATGATATTTTCGCGAAAAGAATGTAAAATAAAACTTTTCAGTTTTTGTTTATGTAAAAAAAATGTACCTCGTTTGTAGAAAATAATGGCCGTCGCAAAATATTTATCTAAAAGCTAAAGTAAGTTTATTAGTAACATTATAGGAATACAGTAAAATAATAACACCGCTCATGCTATTCCAGCAATTCTATTCTTACAACAACACTTTAACTCTTAATTACGTATTTTTAGATTTATAAAAACATTGCTGTATCACTTGCGGAAAATCCCATTATAACAACTCCCGCAATTGCTATAAGAACATTCTTCCCATAAAAACATCATTATAACACCTTTATTTAGTGCTTATCGGGAGTCATATAGAAGTCTTGTAGCACTAATTTTGTTTTTAAAACAATAAAATGATACGTGGGAGTCTTCTCTTTAGATTTAATGGATCAACCAGGTATCGGAATTAAGTGCCTCCATTGCTTTATTAAATACTAAGATCGGTTTTAGACTTTTAGCAAGTAAATAATGTGGTATCATAATGGGCCTCTGTTGTCTAAGTGATCCAACTTAGGCAATCTCTAGTACCGCAATAAAAGAAATTAATTATAAAAAAATTTAAAAGAAATTAATTATAAAAAAACCGGAAAATTGTGGAAGTTGATTTGGGACCATTAAATTTGAAAAAAAAAAAAAAACAATTATTTTAACATATATTACAAAATCTAAAAGCAACATTTTTAGACCGTGTAATATTGGTTAAAACTGGCTCTGTTAAACTAAAACTATTATACATTTATATTGTCTAACTCTATATAGTTAATAAGTATTTTGAAAAATTTTGCATAAAGAATATTAAAGTTTTTAGGCCTATTTAAATATCTATTAAATCTATACAGTATTTTTTCTTTAAATTTTTCAATATATTAAGTGTTGTATTTAAAACCTCATACTTTATAAAAAAACGTCGCAGTATTGTTTTTAATTACATTTTTCATTTGATCAGTGTATAAATGTACTTTGGGGGTTTGTGATTGAAATTCGTAATTCATTTAATTTTTAATCTTTCAAATACGAGAAAAATGAATAATAAATTTTATTTTCATCATTAAGCACCAATGATTTTTCTTCTTTTTTTTTTGTTATTTATAAATTGTTTTATGAGGGGTGGTGTGGTATGAGAAAATGGAATAATGAAATTGTTTTTATTAAATCGTAAGCGATATAAAAAATTATTGAAAATTGCAACAAAAATACTGCAATTATAATAAAACGATATAGCACTATGCTCGATTCCTACTTAAAGCTGGATTTTGATAAACTTTTTTTGACTAACTGTTGATAAACTTTTCTTGAAATAGGAATCTAATGCCACTAAATGATTATTCATATTTCAATATTTCTGACAGTAAAAATTGGTTGTTACTAAAATAAAATAGAATTGTGCGAAAAAAAGCCGAAATTAGTCTACAACAGATGTCAATACATTCAAATTTTATACATTTTGAATAGTTGATTTTGGTCAGTTTGCTATGCTAATACTATACTGAATTAATCACTGTGCTTATCAGATAGTCTTATAAAAATTATAAAAAAAAATAAAACATTTCTTCAATTGAATATAAATATTTCATTTGAAATTTCTGAACACCATGTATTCATATAGTCTAGACTGGAGATTTCATTCCGATGAGTCGGTTAATCGATATTTTAACAATGTTTTCGATATTTTCAAATGTTATCATTAATCGAATAATCATGAAAATGATTACGATTATCCCCGATTATCTCTTTTTTATGGTTCCAAACCATATAACTCCATACAACCTCAAAAAAAATTTTAAAATTGCAAAAGGAACTGGTCAAAGAAGCAAACACTTTTTTTAAAATCTTTATCAGCCATTTATACAACTTCGACAAATATTGAACGAGCTTTTTACTATAATATCTGAAAATATTATGATCAAAATTATAAATCTTATGAATAGGAACATTTTTTTTTTTTTTTTTTTTCTCCTATTACTCCGCGTGGTAGCATAGGGCTTCGATAGTGAACCTCCATTCCTCTCTGTTGAGTACTCCTTCCTTAATATCGTCCCAGGTATAATTGTTGATTGTTAATTCTTGATCGATTGTGCGTCTCCATATGTTGTATGGTCTGCCGGGTCTCCTTTGTCCTTGTGGATTCCACTCTAGAGCTCTTAAATAGGAACATAATAAAATTAAATTAAATATTTTTCGTTTTTTTTAAATTTTACTTCAATAAAGAATAAATTTAAATTGTTGTATGAAATTATTCTACTGTTTTAGTACATACACTTTTCAGGCTTCACTTTGAATAGAACATTTCTAAATTTTTAAACATCTATATTATATTGTCCTTATTCATCAACAATTCTCTTAAATATTATACAATAACAATTCTATTCACCAAAAATAAGAGAAAATAAAAGGATTAAAAAAATAAACCCCTATCATATACATATTTACAAATAATATCAAGATTCACCAAAAAATTATATTTTTCTCTTTAGTAAATACCAAATCGATATATTGTACATATTGTCTCAATATAATTATTATTTTGAAATTAAAAATTTTTATATTGTGTAATGTAACATATTATTATTTTTATATATATATATATATGATAAAGGAAATTTAAATTGCAGTAAAAAGAAGGCTATCCGTCGAACAGTATTTTAAAAGTTATTTAATAATTTACTGGTACACCTCCACCTCCTTTAAATTTTCCAACAATATTTTGTTCGTATGATTTTGTTATTCCCCATTTCCATATTCAAATTTATGTATAATACTATACATATATTTACTTCATATGAAAATAATGATTACAAATCTAAGGATCCATGAATTTGTCAATTGACCGATGTGGTAAATGTACCGGTAAATGTTAATAAAAATATTCATCTTTCTCTCTTCTATTAAATATTATTTTTTTCTATAAATTCTCTAATTAAGGTTTTGAGCAAGACGTTATCTAAGAAATTTCTAATCTCTGATTTAATGGCAAAGTGATGTAAAAAAATTTTATATATATTGTTCATATAAGTAAAACGTTAAAATACATTAATAGTGTTCCATTAAGCTGTGTAAAATACTCATGAGTAGATTATTAAAGGAAAGCTGATTTTATGCTCATGAACAAAACATAACCTAAAAATATTTTTAAAATTATAGTTTGACTTATTCTACTTAGACATTAGTTTGTTTTTGTTTTGGAAATTTATTTATCATAAATAATTTATCAAAAATTTATTTTGTTTTTTTGGTGTTGTTTGCTTTTATTTATTAAATTTAGTTTCATATGTAATTATTTTTAAAATAAAATATAAAAATTATTTTTTTGTTGAAAAATATTTCAATTTAAATTTTTGTTTATCTGATATTATTATGCTGAAAACACAATCACGACGAGTGAAACTTCGCGCTTAGAGACACAATCACGACGAGCTATTCGCTACTGATTTTTTGACACACTTCAAAACTGATAAAACAAAAACAGAATAAATATCTTTTCGTTATTATTTAAATTGATATTACTTTACAAAATATTATTAAACCAAATCATTTCTTTTCAAAATGGATATCTTTCATCTGGAAGTTGGAGAAATTTAAGTTCAATAAATTTATTTGGAGCAATTCCTAGACCAAATCGATGTTGTATAAGATGCAACCCCAAATGTTCAAAATATCAGTAGCAATCAAAATCCTGTTCAAAAAATATCATTTCCAAACCATCACTTAAAATCCATTTTTCTTAATGAACAAATTTTTGTGTTTTTGAAATTTCAAAATTTGTTTATAAAAAAAATGGAGGATAAATTTTAAAAAACTTAATTTAAAAATATTTTTATTTGAATTTAAATTCTAAAAACGCCTTATTAAAAAAAATTTGTAACCATTTAAACCAAATTTGCATTCGTCGTGATTGTGCTTTCAGCGTTAGACGTTTTCGTTTTTTAGTTGAGAACATAGATCTGAGCACGCTCCGACTCAAATGAGCACGCTCTGAGCAGAGCATGTACAGATAAGCTCCGAGCGCTCAGATTTAATAAAAAATATGATTTGAGTAAACTGAACTCATTTTTATTTTGTTAATGTTCAAATTGTCAATAATCGAATTTAAATTTCATATTTTGAAATTTACAAAAGCTTCAGATTTACAAACAAAATGTTTTAGTTTAATTAGAGAAGCTTTTATGTATATATTTGTTTTTCGATGAAAGTTATTTAGAAAATGACATATCTGAAAGTAATGGGGATGTGCGAATAATATAACATCAGGATTATTATGCCAAGATTTTCTAATAACACATTTAAATCGCACTTTAGAATGAATACAGAGGTTTTCGAAATTTTTTGTAACTAAATACATTTAATTTCTCAACATCATGCGGTCGGATGAAATGCCAATGATATTCCACAGCAATCGATGATTACGTTGTGATATCTAGGAAACGTCGATTTCCACTGTGTGGAAAATAATTACATCGGTTAGTTATATACTTATTAAATTAAATCGACAAAATAAGCATATCAAATGCCCCACGTCTGAATCTGCCCAAAAGACATCTCAATATTATGCAAACAAGTATCGATTACAAGGATTTTGGATCGATTTGTTTATATGTAAGGCTCACATTATTTGCCTCACTTATTTCCTTTGCAATTTCAATGTAGACTACTTTTTTTACTCCTTTCTCTATTCTACAAAATTTTTTGTTTATTAACTGTTTTAAGAGGAGCGTTGAATTCTTAATCCACTTAAACACTAAAATTTGATAATTAAAAAATATATTTCTTAAAACTAAGTCAAAAAAAAGTCTAAACTAAAAAATATTTATTTTTGATTAAATATTAATTATTTACCACCACAGCTTATATTGTCGTTCATTATTTCTTAAATTGTAAAAATCACTTATGTTTATTTTAAATTTTAAAATGGTTTACTTTTTTACTATCGTGCAGTAGCGTCATCTATTTGGTTTTTAAAATAAAAATCACTTTTGGACATTTAATATTCAAGCGCTCTACGTGTTCTGTAAATTTAAATAGATCACATAGCTCTGAGCGCTCTCTGAACGCATAAAATATAATCGGATTTCAAATTTCAAGCTAAAAAAAACGAAAAGAAACGATTTTTTTTTGGACAGTTCGTGCTTTACTCTGAACTAAAAAACGAAAACGTCTAATGTATAATATCAAACGTCAAATTATAAATGTGACACTAAATAATTATTCAGCACAAAAAAATTTATTCAGCACCTAGCGGAAAGTAGATTGTTTTGACACAATTAACAATAGGTTGGTGTAGCTGTGTTCAAAAATGTGTAAAAATGGTTAGTTTAGCCAGGATAATGGAGTAGGTAGAGCGTCTGCCTCTCAACCGTCCTAGGTTCGATTTCCGATCAAGCCAAAAGGAAATGTTTTATGGATTTTGTGTACCTTTAGTGTAATAGGGTAAAATAAATGAAATGATAAAAAATAGTTGATATTAAAATTAATTGCTAATATAAGACCGCAAATAAAATAGAGCAACGCTATTTAAAAAAGTGGTTTAGTTCCTGACAATTTCAAGTAGTCAGCTAGAAATTTTATAGAAAAACATAGTACTTAAATTATTTACTGGTTGATAGTATGAAAGTCTATATCAGTCCATGCAAATCTCTTTTCTATTACAAACTTTAAATTTGGCTTTAACTTGAATTATTATTAATCGATAAGGACTTTTAGTTTCAATATAACCGACTAACTAATATATAGTTAGTTGGAAAAGTAATTGACTAACCGATTATTCAAAAATCAATTAATTTGAAATCTCTTTTAATATATTCTTAAATGCATAGAACGTAAATGTAGAAAATAAATGACACGCTGACAAACAAGTGGTATTTTTCAAAAATTTACATTCAATTAGTATTTCACAAAATACAGTATAATTTCTGACTAAAATCTGTTATTATAAATATTTTAGTTATTCATATATTTATTGTTTTGTACAATAAAATTGTATCATGTGTCTGCATTAGTAGAAGCTTTAAACATTTTAATATTCAAATTAATTATTCAATCATATAAATTCTTTGAGTATCTTCATTCATCTAACTAAGAGCATTAAACAACTAGGAAATACTTTAGAAATTCATAAATTTTCCATTAAATAAGTATTTATTTGAAATGGTTTCGAATAATATGTGCTACGATTACTAACTATATTTTCAGCAATAATAATATGTGCGGGTGTAATAATTACCAAAATTTAGAATTCCCTATACTTCCTAAGACTATTGCAATAAATTTTCATAAATTTTTCATATATGAATAATGTGCATTCAACATCAGCAAAAAAAAAAAAAACATAAATATAATAAAGAGAAATATACCCTCTGGATTAGAATACATAAAAATCAAAGTTTTACTATACGCAGGATAATAATATTTTATCCTTGACTACAAAAAAAAAAAAAAATGGAAACAAAAAAAAGCAGAAATAAAATAAAGAATCTATGTTAGAAAAATATTATTCTCAGAATTATACCACCCAGCTATTTATAAATTTATTAAATGTCCATATAAATAATATATATATATAATATATATATATATATATATATATATATATATATATATATAGAAAAACTAAACTACACTATTAAGTATTATTATAACTTATATATATATATATACCTAACAGAAAACTTTCAACCTTATAATGTTATTACTTTACCTTATACCATAAAAATATAAATAAGTATACAAGTATATTTATGTCTATTTCATTGTGGGGATACAGGATGCAGTGCACCACATTTATGTAGAGTCATTTTTATTTATTTATTCTTTTATTTTGATAAATTTTTTTGATAATGCTGTAAGCCGAAAGTGATTATATTCAGTGTAATATAACAAAACTGAACTCAATGTCAGTTATATTGAAGCTACTTAATCGTCAACTTTAGTTTTTTTTAATTCATATTTTGAGTAATTTATATAGAACTACCTTTTCGCCCAATGAATATACAATGATACAATTTATTACCTAAAATTGAAAGGTTAATTTTATAACGAGTATATTTATTTATCAATCATTATATCGCTAAATCTTCAGGAAACCGCTGGATGAGCTTAAGCCACTTATTTAATGTTAAAAAACCTAGTTTTAATAGAATAATATAGCAAAATAAATATATCTTATATAATAGTGAAAATAGTCGAATATTTTCCTTTTAATTTTACTGATATGCTTATCGTATACAGATACGCGTCTTTCGTTGCAGACTTCCTCAGTGTTTTGTACTCGACTGTTTAAATAAAATTAAAGGGAAAATATTCAACTATTTTCACTATTATAAAAACATTTTTCTCTAACGCTAGAAAACAAGTTTTTATAAAAACTATATATATGTTATGGTTATAACAACGAATTAAATATGTAAAATACAATTTGAAACTACCATTTTATTATTTAAGGAGTAATGAAAGAATCAAGATGTGTGTTCAATTTCAGTTTTTCAGTTTGGTAATCAGAATTGACTAAAATAAATACGATAAATACATTATACTACTAGGGGCACTAACCTGTGGCACAATAATCTATTCTGCAGTGCTCTATACATGTAAATTTTTATTGAATAAAAAATAATTATTAATCACTCGCTCCTTAAAATTCGAGGAAATAAAATCATACTCAATTTCATTATGAATTGTTTTCCATCATTTCAATTTATACTTGGTAATATATTTCATTGGTAGATCTTAGATAACAACCGTATACGTAATAATTTATATAATAAAACAAATTTAAATTTAAATTCAATTCTGGTGATGGGAGGGTTGCGGCGATTTGATAAATTCAATTTTATGTATGTTAAAATGGTTCAATTTAATGTATGCAATGGGTGAAATTTATAATATCTAATTGCAAAATATTTAGTTTCGCTACATCTCCTTTTAAATATCTATCATTTAAAAGAATAGTGATGAAAATCGAGTGTGAAATGCGGTTTAGATATTCGTACCATATTTAACTTCGAGTTTAATGCTTGAGGCAAACTCGACGCCGTACAAAATTCTTTAGGCGCAGAACGGCGAAAGTTAATTTAATCAGGCAAACTGAACGGCGTTAAATGACATTTAAATCTATATGTTTTAAGATATCAAATGTCAATTGTAATTTTTTTACTTTATTGTGAAAATTTTCAAATTAAATATTCTGTTTTTTTAAATTTTTGGATGATTTTATTTTAAAACTTTTATAAAGGATTTGTGCTTAAATTTTTGTGTTCTAAAATTATATGTTTTTGAGGTTTTTCAATTGCTTTTTAATGGACTATGAAAATGTACTTACAATTTCATTTATAACCATTAGCAATGTATATTTAGCATATTTTTGGATACATGAAGCAAACAGATCAAGAAGATTTTACTGTAGACTGTAGCAATTGTTTTTTATTTAAATTAAATTTTGATAAATATTTATAAAATTAATTATGCACAGTTTATTTAAAAAAAAGTTTTAATAAATATTTACTTAATAAATATTTTATACATGTATCAAAAACCAAACTACATAAACTATATTTATCTAACTATTAATTGTTTCAAAACACTAATTTCCATTTTCCAAATACTTACTAATTTAATTTTCCAAACACTTACTAACTCTGTCAATTACATTGAAAAAATCGTGACGAAAAAACTTAAAACATTATTTCAAACGTTATTATGCTCACAATTAGGACTACAATTGTTCAACCCCAATTCGTTGTTGTCGAAATAGAGTTATTTACTATTTTTCGCTTGGGTTTGACAATGAATATTTATATTTTTAAGTATAAAAATAAATTATTAGGAATAACGATTTTCTCCGTAAATCTAATGCTACAACTACCGAAGCTGGCAATAGAAGACAGATAATGGTTAATATGATTAGCCACGATCTGACTAAAATTGCAAACACTTACTAATTCTCTCAATTACATTTGTATCATCAAATGTCATTTAACGCCGAAAAAGTTAAACTTTAAACGAACAAACGCAGTAGAACGGCGTCTAGTTTGCCTACTTATATTATTTTCATATGATTTACTTTTTTTTTTGACAGTTCGCAGATCATACCGTACAGACGCCGTCGAGATTGCCTAAAGCTTAAAAGTGGAAAAAAATATGGAATGACGCAATTTTTACAGTGTCTATTGAACAAATATTTGTTCGATTGTCTAAAAATATCATTCGTTGCGTAAAAAAATACTTGATGAGCTGGAGTAACAATGTCTTAAAGAAAGTGAGTTTTTGGGATCTTGACAAAGTAATTCAAAAACAATGTGGAGGGTCGCTTAGATTTGCTAAATTTTAATTTAGAGATGTGGTCAACTTATTAGTTTCTAGTGAATTTAGATACTAATTTGAATTTGAATACTGCTCCTCAATACCTTTTATGTTTAACACTGAAATGCTTTATAGATTACAAAAGTTAAAAAATAGAGGAATGAGAATTATATTAAAACTAAACAGATATTTATCAAAAAGTTTGATGTTAAATTGTTTAAAATGGAAAATGAAAAATAAAATGATGCCAAACTACTTATCTAATAGATTAGTTTTTGTACAAGATGTTAATAACTATTATTTAAGAAGTATTGTAAATTTTAGATTAAGTCTATTTAAGAAAAGCAAAACTCAGAATATGATAATGTATAATAATGGCTTAAAATTATTTAATGAATTATCAACAAATTTAAAAAATGAAAGGAATTTTAAAACCTTTAAAAAAAATTAAATAATTATGTTAAAGATAACATTGTTAAAACAAGTTAATATAATTGAATTTTGTAGTATTAATAGTAAGAAATTACTAAATAAATGGATAAATAAATAAAATAGATCTAGAATCTAGCGATTTTCATAGAGTATTTTTTTTAAATTTTGCCCTTGTCTTTAATTCTACATTTTTCTTATTAGTTTGAAAATTGGGGACTAATTTTCTATATGCAATTAGTTATGGACAAAATCAAGGTTATATTCTAGAAAAATTGGAATTTTCTGATTTTAAATTCAACTCTCAAATCATACCTAATGTCGAATCACATTCTACAAATTATTTGAAGTAAAGAAGCAACCTTTATCTTAAATTCATCTTTAAAATCAAATTTAGTTATGTACATGTATATATATATATATCTATATACTAATTATTTTGAGTCAAATCTCCGCTTAGAATTTATCACATCATGGGAATTATGTGAATTCTTGGGGTGAATTATCCAATTTGGTGTTGGAGTATATACCCTGGGATCTAGAATATATCATATTTGCGTCAAGCACATTTATTTTTAAAAATTAGTCTAGTTTCTAAGTTTTGTTGATATCGTTAATATTATTTAGTATCAAAAATAACTTAAAATCGAGCCCACCGAAGAGAAAAGCTGAACAAGAGTAGATTTTCTCATAAAACAATTTATTTATTTATTTATTTTTATCTCAAAAAGAGCAATTTGCTCATATAGAGAGTATATATATATTGTTCTTGGTTGTAATTTACAATTCAGTGTTTTAAGATTAATAAAAAAATAAAAAGAATAAAGAGCTAAATTTACAAAAACAAAAATAAAACTTCTGTAGAAGAGAGAGACAATAATATGGTTACAATATAATTTTTTTTTTTTTTTTTATACAAATTCAACAAAATATTTGTTTAAATCCGTTTTCAATTGAGTGTTGTTCATGCATTTTAAATTCATCGGCAGATTGTAAATCGAATCATTTCTGATACCACTGGCAATTAATTCTATTTACTTGAAGCAGATGCGATGTTCTAGTATTGTGTTGGTGTACTTCGTTTATTTTGTTCTTAGAAGTATTTGTATTGAAGGTCCCAGTAAGCATTTTATGTATTTGTGTGCAGAGCATTTTCTGTATATACAGCTGCAGCAGCAATATTTGGTGTATTTTATGTATTTGTTGTGTTGATGTTCTTTGTTTTAGTCCATATATGCTTTTTATTGCTTTGTTTTGAATTATTTGCATTTCTTTTAATTTGACTTTGTTCATATTTTCCTATCCCACAATGGCATATACAAATGAACTATGGAATACGCTAAAAAACAGTGTTCGCTTCCATTGAAATGGTATCCTGTGTGCTATTCTTCTGAATATACCTGCTATTTTCCTACTTTTTTCAATTTGATTATTTATTTGTGTTTTCCAGCTCAATTCAGCATCCATTACGACTCCTAAATATTTATATTCGTCAGTTTTTTGAATTTACAAGTTGTTATATAGCAGATTGAAGGACTCAAAATGTTTTGACTTAAAATATATATATTTTGTTTTCTTGATGTTTATAGTCAATTTGTGTTTGCACATCCATTTATAATTGTGGTTAGGTCATAGTTCATGTTTATCTCTAAATTCGTATTACTATTAGCGTCATATATAACTAAAATATCATCATATAGAAACGGTTGCCCCTGTAGATTTAGTTCAGCAAATCTGTTTATATAGTAATTAAAAAGTGTAGGACCTAGCGAAGTCCTCTGTATTAACAGTCCGCTTTTTTGATTGTACTTATAATTTGTTTTGTTAGATAGCTTCTAAACCATTTTTGTTCAACACCACTTATTGCATATTCAAATAATTTGCGTAAGAGAATTTTTCTATCTACCATGTCGAATGCTCTCGTGAGATCAAAAAACATCACTGCCACCTTTATACTCCCTTTTTATTGTTTTTTGTGTTGGGTAGCATCGATGCCGTAGAATATTTTTTTTATCAAACTTATTTATTCGTAAATTTTGTAAATGGTGTACAAAGGTCTTGTTAATATTTATCATTTCTTATTATTAACTGATTTTTCATTTGTGTTTTAACGAATCAACGTGGATTTTAAAAAAATTTTATCCAGAGAAATATACGGATACGGATTCTGAAGAATAGATAGAGCTGTATATATTTTAAAAATATCTAAGGCAGAAAGCATTTGGGTTGGCTGAATTTTGACAGTTGTTGCTTTTGAGGTATTTTTGTAAGGAATTTAAATGAAAAGACACCTTAAATCAATAATTTACAATGATAGATTAAAAAGTATTGTTAACATTGAAAAGGCAATGCTTTACGATTTCAAATTGAAAATAATTTAATCCTACTTTTTTAAACTTAGTTAATAGAAATGATAATATTTTTCTTGATAAGTTTAATCTTCAAGTTATAATACTCAAAAAAAAAAACTGAGAATGAATGTTTATGCAGACGCTTTATTGTAAGACCTTAATAATTTGTTGTCTATATAATACTTTTAGAGCCTAAAACCTAATTAGTTGTGGCTCTAAAAGTTTAAGCACGACTTCGACTACTGATGAAAAAATCGCGACGAAAAAACTTAAAACATTATTTCAAACGTTATTATGCTCACAATTAGGACTACAATTGTTCAATCCCATTTCGTCGTTGTCGAAATAGAGTTATTTACTATTTTTCGCTTGGATTCGACAATGAATATTTGTATTTTTCAGTAGAGTAAAATATTAGGGATAACTATATGAACTATTTTAACAACCCAAAGAGGTGGCTTTAAACAACTGCTGATAACTGTATATTAAGTTAAAAAAAAAATATAAACGTGTATGGATGAGCATTTATTATTATGATGCACTTTAATGCAAATCTATCCCTTACAATAAATATGTTTTCCCTGAAGTACAAAAACTAAAAAGAGAAACAAAATATTTTTGTACACCTTAACTTTACAGTTTAATTAAACCTAAAATATTCATAAGAACTCAATTAAGAATACAAAATATAACAAGGATGTGATGATGCTCTTTAAACAGGAAAACAAGTTCGATGTGACGATTTGTTTTTAAGGTTGGTCGCTAAGTACCGTTTGTTGTATATAGTTGGTTGGTCGATAGTTTGAAAATCAGATTTTAAACAAGTTATTATCTTTGGTCATAAGAGTATTACAATATAACACAACAAGTAAAAAGGATATAATATAAGTTTGGTAGGTCATTGTATATACCTAGCAATTTTAAAATATTTTTTGTTTTTTTTTTTCTATTATTATTATTTTTATACTGTTATAATTTCTGATTACAATTAAGCTGATAACAACAAAGTCAATTTTTATAATCGACTTTTTTTTCTTTGGATGGTAGCCAAATCCATAATATTGGCAAAAACGATTCACTAATTGTTTAAAACACTTATATAAAATTTTTTTTTACCTTATTCGTTAATATTTATAGTCTAGAATCAGTTTATAGGCTATACATAGGAATATTTCACCAATACTTGTAGATATGAGTGTATGTATATAATAAAATTTAAAATAATTAAAACATAAAACAATTGTATATAGTTATCCTTTCCTTTAGTTAATAATATTCTGTACATATATCCTGTAGTTAACAATACATCGTATAAATAAATCCTTGTAACTGTTTTATCCATTTAGTCAATAATATTCTTTCTACAGTTGTTTTAATATGTTTGTGATATTTTTGTATTTTTAGTGTTTCATTTATTTTTGCTATTTTTGAATTAAATAATAGAAGACATAAAAAATAAAGATAACGAAAAATAGAAATATTCAAATAGAAAAATTCAATACAAGTTAAACTTATTTATAAAAATAAAAGTGTATGGGTTTTACATATCGTATATACTTTAAAGAAAGTTTATAGCGACAATGTGAGGTAATATTTTTGAAATTAATGCTTTGAATAAAATTGATAGAATGAATAATTCTCAACTGATAGAATTAAATTTGAAGTCAGTTACGATACGACATAGAATATTTAACAATTTCGGATTACTAACGGAAACTTACCGATTATGATATAGTGTATGACATAGTCTAGTTTTGATCAGAACTAAAGAAGATATTTAAAAGAAAATTATTACTATATTTTTGATGAAGTTTAAAGACCTAACAGTGATCATTTATTTATATTATAATTCATTTAAATTATACAAACAATATGTCTTTTGTAACTTGTTCAATCTTTTTTATGTTTTTCTTCATTTTATTTTAATTTGCAAGACAACTGACATACAATACAATATCTGCGAACTTGAAATTTTTCCATATCAACAATCGTACAAATTAATCCTGTAATTCTGCAATGACAAAATATGTATCATAGCTTTGAAACAATGTTGAAATTTGGTCCTGATTTTGCCATCAAACTCAGGATATTCTTCAATAGTATGCTGGGTAGCTCCCATTGTTCGGGGAACGCTGTAGTAGTGAAGTCTGCTACGAGTGGGTTCTTCGCATTCAGAGTGCAGATATTCAATAAATTATTCTTCTATTTAAAATATTTTGCATTCGGCATTTTATATTCTGTTATATTCTGTTTTCGGCAAGGTCATTTCATATAGGTGCTTTTTTATTAGGCAGATACTTGGTATGCTTACCAAGATACGCATCTGTTTTCTATTAAAACGTAGAAGAGTTTTAAATTTCTTGACAGAGCGTTTTGGCATGAATATTTTGCTTGTCGATTTCCAGGAACGTTGGTCCAGAAATCCAGGAACGTTGGCATCTTTGCTGAGCTCAGAAAAATCTCACAAAACAGACTTGGCCCTAT
This sequence comes from Argyra leucocephala, assembly GCA_963942445.1. NCBI lineage: Eukaryota > Metazoa > Arthropoda > Insecta > Diptera > Dolichopodidae > Argyra > Argyra leucocephala. The sequence goes on from OZ012677.1 coordinate 93,180,848, forward strand.
GAAATGCGTATCACATGTTTTTCTTGCTCAATAGTCTGCAGCTTCGTTCCCTTATATGCCAAAATGTCCTGATACCCACATTAGTATGACTTTGTTTGTTTTTTCTACAGGTGTGAGTCTTTCTAAACAAACCCATACTAGATGAACTAATAGATAGTACTGGCTAGATTTCATGCGGCTATATTCAACCGACTCATCAATCTGTTCTTGTGGGTCCACTAAACTAAATATTCAGCGTCACTTATCTTTGTGTGCGTGTAAGAAATTTAATTTTGAAATTAAAATTTAAGTTAATGGTACGTTTGAATGAAGCGCATACATTTTGTTAAACAATAAACACAAAGAATAAAAACTTTTTCACAAAAAAAAAATTCTAATTAAAATAAGAATAAATTAAGAAGATATACAATTTTTTTCTATCCTTTGTTCCACTTATTTTATTTTTTACTATCTATGTGTTAGTGTGAGTCGCCGGTTCAACCACTAAAATTAATAAATCTGTGCTTCGTGAGTACAGAATATCCCATCTACAAAAATAATTTCATGGCAAAGAGGTATGAAACGTATGTTAACCATGGCGACACTCTTATGCGTGGAAGATAGACCTATGGCTTCTTTGCTATCCGAAAGAATATAGATCTTACGTTTTTTGTAATTTTTTCTACAAATTTTCTGGCACAGAATTCTATAACATATACTACTGTCTGGAAAATGTGTTTGTAGAATCTAAGCTGAAATGTATATGGGCCCTGATGCCATTAGAATCAGATGAGAAACAATATCAAAAGATAATGGTAGATAAGATAAGACATCAGCCTTTGTAAAGCAACCGGTTTTGTTTAAACAAGACTAAGTATAAAACTCCTGCCTAGAAACACCAAGTTAATTCACAAAAATTATCCTTCTCTTTTGTAATTTGGTTTTGAATCGTTTAAGAGTGAACAGTTTAATTATTGCAAATCAAAAGTTATTTATGATGAACATGTATCTGTTAATCCTCTGGAATTTAATCAAAATTGTGCATGCTCTTTATATCTATCTATTTGCTTACAGACATATTTTACAAAATTGGTACAAAAGAAATTGTCATAAAACAAGAAAGGATATTAATATAAATTTGAATATCCTTTTTTGATTTTAGACCGATCACTCAACAATTTTGATAATTTGCTATTTATATTGTTTATTTTCCTTCAATAGAAACTTTTCTATCTCTGAAAGCGAAATTTATAAAATTGTATATTTTTAATGACACGAGAACTCTTAATATATGTATGTTATGTACGTAGCAGTGACGTTGCTTGATATTTTTCATTGGAAATGCACTTAAAGTTTTTGATTACTAAACGAGTATTTTTTTTTTTGGATTTTTACTTTTCTATAGTTTTTAATTTTTGATTTCTTATATAGTGTCTCTTTCATCTCAGTGCCCTACTGTATGCAATTTTCATTAGTAGGTAAGGTTTTTATATAAAATAACGGGTTCGATCTTTAATTCTGCCGATTTAATTTTAGATTATTTTATTTTTTTATTTATTGTTTTGATATTTTTATATTTTGTGATGTTTTTATCCCTGTGTTCATATTGAATTGCAATTAACAACTTCTTCTTTCTCTTTCGTTTTCTTAAAAAAAGCTCTATAACGAATTTTAACCAAACAAAATGACGAAAAAATTGTTGCGAGATTTTCAACTAAAATTTAGATGCCTCACAATTTGCAACTCACCTATATCCACTTACTTAAAACAGCAATAAAAACTTTTAACAGGTCAGAAAAACTGTTATGTAAAAAATAATCTAAACACTGAGAGCTAGTTTCTGTAACAGATTTTGTTGAATGCAATTAATTGCAATTCAATATGAACACAGCCAATTATTTTATTTATTTATTTATTTTAGCAGTTGATCATACAGATAAATCTATAGACCAACTTTATAGGTCCTTTTCCCTTTCGAAATGTGGGCCTTTTTATTAAATTATATTAAATATTTAGAATATATTTTTGTATATTATATATATTTATATTATTTTTTTATTAATTATATTATATCTTTATTAATTATTAAATTATATTTGAACCGATGTGGTTGTATTGAAAATTACATTTTTTTTTCAGTAATTTTCTCCATTTGAAAAATGTTTCGGTTCTCACCGGGCTTGAACCCGTGCTCCTTCGGTCGTTACATTACTACACTCGAGTGCTTTACCACTCGGCTACTGAGGTCACACACAGCCAATTAAAGTGCGACTAATTATCTCATAATTCTCTACATTAAGTGTGGCCAGACTTTACTTGTTGAAGATCGACCCAATCTGAAAATTAGAATGCAAGATCAATTAGAAATTAAAGTAAATTTTTCGAAATATTTATAATTTATTCACTTCATAGTTGTAAATATTAAATAATAATTTTTAATATGAATTAAACATTTTTCCTTAGAATATAACGCATTACATCGCATATTATCAGCAAGCTGATGGCAGGTAATGGTCACTGCTAAGTGTAGAAACATTTTTAAATGTTCATGTGCAAGTGTGCTGCGGTGTTTCTATTTTATTATTTTCAAATGAGAAAATGCCGATTCACATAGATAGGTACGAACCAAAGTACGCGGTCAATTGCAAAGCAATACCTCTTAAACATGGATATTTATCTTCATGTAGCAACGAACAATAACTATTTTTAGAAGATCTTGCTTTTATAAAAATATCAGAATTAAGGGCTATAATTTCATTTTCTATTTTTGAAGAATCAATATTCAAAAAACCAGCTATTTTGAAGATATTTAATAATCCTGATTTCCAAAAGGGAATGACATAAACATTAGCTCTACTTTTGTAATATCTTGAAAACGATGTTTAAACTCATTGATAATTTTTTCAATCTCTGCAATCTCTGTCATCAAATGTTGTATTAACGTGGAGCTTTTCTCATATCACTTTTAAACCTGTAAAGTTTTTTAAATCTTTTGCTGACAGTTGCGATTTCAGAAGTAATAATTTTAGTTTAAAACCATTTATTGAGCTTAATAATACAGTAATAGTTCTGTTTTTTCCTTGAAGTTCCAGATTAAGTTTATTCAGGTGGCTTGTAACATTTGTTAAAAAGGCTAAATTATGAAACTATTTTGCGTTCGATAATTGACCATATTCAAGGTAATTTATGGTAGTAAATTTTGAAATATTTCCAAAAATCTCCAACAACTCAGCCATCTGACATCTGTGTGCAAAGCAGATCAGAACGTTCTGACTCATTTTCTTCTGACTGAATTTTAAAAAGGCGTCGCTGTAAGATTCTCGAACGTATTGAATTAACTATTTAAAAAGCAATATCCATTAACTCCTTCATATTCAGCATTTTTGCACACAACGTGTGCTGATGTATAACACAATAAAACGATACAAAGTCTGGAAAGTCATCATTTTTTCGACAAAGAGCCACAAAACCGTTTAGCCGGCCCATTATGGTGGAACACAATTTGTTATTACACATACAAGTTTATATAATTATAATGGTAATTTTTCCACAAATTTAATGAATTCACAATAAATGTATTTACCACGAGTATTGCCTTTTAGTGGAAGAATTGCTAAAAGATCTTCCTTTGAATTCATATCGGTGAAACTCATTCTTATATGAATGCATAGTTGTGCGATATCGATTACATCGGTTGATTGATGATTTATTATTTACCTTTTAGAATTTCTCTTCTGCAGCTAGTCCAAAAACACCCACATCTTGAATTTCCTCTGATGATTTCAAGTTTTTATAAAATTGGTGGTCGCCGCGATCGACCAGTCATTCGTTTAGGCGACCCTGCTCTATATGATAAGCATATTATTTCTTTTATGAAACAGAGTTGTTCTAGCCTAATTATATCTTGACTTAAATTTTGTAATAGCATTTATTTAAGTGCCGTAATCGTGCTTAGAGGATTTTAAAATTACATTTTATATAAAAAAAATAATACACAAAATAAGTAAATTCATTACTTGTGACATTTTTTATTCATATTTTCCACTTGTGTTATGCGATAGTTTTTCTATCTCACATTTTTAGGTTAATCACATTGATTTTTATTGAGTATCGCCAATTCATTCCATATTTCTTTATTTTGGATTTTATTGTTGTTTATTATCACTTTTTTTTAATTTTTGTTTTATCAATCAAATTAATCAAAAGATCTTCTGTACTTGTAGATATATAATTTAATTATTTATATATAGAAACAAAATAATGATGCAATTAAAAATTTTGATAATTTTTTGTTTGGGGAAGCACTCAATCAACTGAATATATGAACGCTGCGTCTCTGGTACGTAGTAGGTATGTGCATGCATAAATTTGTAATACTAATTAGGCTCTCAATTCTGTATTCTTTGGTATTTTTATTTAAGCAATAATTTCTGGATAATTTGATATACATTACAAATTATGTAGGTTTATGTATAAGTTATCGTTTTCAAAATATTATGGTATTAACCTATTCTTTTAGGCAACAATGTCATTGCATAATGTTCCAATCTTATTTATAAAATCAAAAAAAAAAAAAACAACGTATTATATGTACATATTATTCTTGAAGATATATACATAATATTTTTTGAAAACGCTAATTAAGCAGCTCTTCACATTAATGTGTAATTAGAAAAAAAATTCAGTATTCGATCTGAAAATTTTTATTAATAGTATCTCAATTTTCAACGGTGTAGAGTTTTAGAAAATTATGTCAAATAAAAATTGTTTTTGTTATTTTATGATGGATTTAATATGAAGTTTTGTTTAAATCTTTGTTATTGTTACTGATATTGTATTTTGATGAAGAAATCAAATTTTATTAAAAAAGAATATGTAATTCGAATGTATTTTATTATAAAGGTGAATACAATTTCAGTTATAGCAGTTATAGCAATAATAAAACCACTTTGTGATATTTGCATTAACAACATATATACACATTATAATACATTAAACATTCTATTAATAGGATAATAGAAACATTCTATTAATAGTTATTTTTATAAACATTCTATTAATAGGATAATTTTTCCGATAATTAGTTCTGTGAAAGATAGTGTTAAAAATATTAGGGTTACAGAAACGAGTATTAGTATTTAAGTATATGAATTAACAAAAGTTATAAGGGGATGAGGCATGTGAATTTATTCATTAAGAATCTGTATAAGGAATATAACATCTGCAACAGTTCTTCTAGACTCTGAAGTGTTCATATTCAAAAGTATTAATCTATCAATGTAAGGTGGAAGTAAAAAAGTATTGGACCATGGTAAGTTACGGAGTGCGAATATAAGAAATTTCTTTTGAACGGATTCAATTTTATTTATATGGCTTTGGTAATGAGGTGACCAAATTTGACTTGCGTATTCCAAATTGGACCGTACAAGAGAAATATACAAGGATTTAAAAACGTAAGGTTCAACAAATTTGCTTGATGCCCATCTTTTAATAAAACCTAGTAATGAGCTGGTCTTTGTTATAATCGAGTTGCAGTGTGGTTTAAATGATAGTTTGTCATCAAAGAAAACTCCTAGGTCCTTGAATTTAGAAACTTTACGAAAAAAGTTGTTATTAAGAGAATATCTTGTTATTAATGGATTAGAGGAGCGAGTATAGCTTACTAAGGCGCATTTGGGAATATTAAGGGAAAGGTTGTTGTAATTGCACTAGTTAGTAAGAGAGTCTAAATCTTTTTGTAGAAGGTAAGAATTAAAGGTTGAACTAATTTTTTTACGGATTTTCATGTTATCAGCGTAAATAGAGATTACGGAAGGGTGCTATATAAAAACTATTGTGAGAATCTGATTTTACGTAGATGATTTACTTGACTACTTGAGCCATAAGACCCTTTTTTATCGCTTGAAAAATTATCAAGGTATAAGATAATAGAAAAATACAAAAATGAAGATAGAGAAGGGACGAATATAGAAACTACTAATGTAGATTTGTTAAATTGATTACTTAAAAGGGATTCGATTGTTTTAAATACTTCTAAGAATTGCTCAGAGATGTTTAATGAATTTTCGTGGGGATTTGAGCTAAATAAGTATTTTGTCAATATTGGAGAAAATCTGACAAAAAATTTCGAATCCAGAATCTTCTATACACAACACAAAACGAATAAAACCTTTGAATTTAAATACGTTAGCAAACAATAAACTTTTATCATTATCAAACTATTGAGGAACACAAAATCAACTGATCCGTTCAGCATATCATCTCACATGTTAAAAATTTGCAATGAATCATTATGTGAAGTAATCTCAAGTTTAATAAATAAATCGTTAAAAGAAGGTATGGTTCCAAATGAATTAAAATTAGGTAAAATAATACCTATTTTTAAAAATTGGGATAAAACAGATTTAAACAACAACAGACCAATATGCTTGACTCCTGCAGTAGCTTAAATAATGGAAAAAGCTGTCCATAAACAAATAAGTAATTTCTTGGAAAAAATAAACTGTTATCTGATAGACAATACGGACTTAAAAAAAGATCAAGTACAGAAACGGCCCTAGTGGAAATGGTAGATTGTGCACAAAAATTGAAAGAGCCACCATTTTTCTCTTATATTTATGGATTTAAAAAATGCATTTGATACAGTGAATCATGCCAAACTCTTGAAAAAACTTCAAAGTTATGATATTAAAGGAATCGCATATAATTGGTTCTCCTCATATTTAAGTGGCCGAAAACAATATGTACAAATAGAAAACAAGTCAACTGATAGATGAGTTACAAAAAATAAATATAGATGCAGAAATATTCCTATTTGCCGATGACGTATGTTTGGTGTTCCAAGCCCAACACTACGAAGAATTAGAAAGGAAAATTAATATAGAAATAATTAAAATTAACAACTGGACGATAACTCATAAATTAACCATTAACACGAAAAAGACTAAATACATGATCAACGATACATCAACACCTATATTTAAAATAAAATTTTTAAATCAAATACTGGAACATGTTAATGAATTCAAATATCTAGGCTGTTGGATAGACTCGCAATTTAAATGGAAAAAACTAAAACTTTCAACAACAAAACAACAATGAAACAACTAAAATATTAAGTTCTATTGCGGGAATATTCAGCAAATTAGTCGACATTATTCCGCATAAAGTTAAGAAGACCCTATTTTATGCAATTTTTCATAGCCATTTGAGCTACGGCATAACATTATAGGGGACAGCAACAAAACATACATTAGAAGAACTACAAATAGTCCAAAATAAAAGTCTAAAAAACCTATATAAATACAACTGGCATGAGAGGACTGAATATATTCACAGTATAAACAATATATTAATGATAAAGGACTTGCTCAACATAAAATTAACATTACTTATTCACAACATAGAAACATGTACAATACACACAACAACGCATATAATCAAAAGACAAACACCATATTAATACCAGGAACAATAATTTAATTCATCTAGATAAGAAAAGAACATCACATTTTGGCACATCAACAACACTTTATGTAGCAGCTAAATTATACAATAAACTAGATAATGAACTAACAACATTAAATAATTATAAACTAAAAAAAGAATTAACCAATAAAATCCTAAATAACTACGATAATAATCCTAAATTCATATAAAAACAAAATATAAGGTTTATTGCAACCTTATGTAATTTCAATTTCAAATATTCAATTGTATAAATATTAAACTATTTTTATTGTTCATACGTTAAATATAATTGTAATTGTAAATTTTTTAATTTTTTAATCTTATACTTGTTAAATTTTCATTAGTTACACTACCAAAAAAAAAAAAAAAAATAAATTTTTGTATAAAGCCTTACATAGAGAGAAATCTCGTTAGGCATTCATATAGTTGAAATAAATAAATGAAAGGTATTGTATGTACTCTTCTGGTAATTTGGTATATTTTTATACAAAAAATGTTGTATACCTAAACTAAAAAATTATTTTCGCTTACAACATTATGAAGCCACAGTTTCGCTTGTAATTGATGATACTCTTATCCTTTTAACTCTACTTTTATTACTATGTTTCTATCAAAATGATTTGTGAAAAAGGATTTTGAGAACTAACAAAAATTTAAAATCCTTAATTACAAGCATTTTAATTTTGTTTAAAAAATCTCATTTATTTTAATATACTCCATTATGCCTTCCATAAATACTATCTACTAAAATTTTTATAACTTTCGTTTTTTTTGGTATATTTTAAAGTCTTCCAAATCTGTGATTATTATCAATTTTATTAAAATTTGTCTTATAAATCTGAATAAATACAAAGAACTTTGTGGTATGTATTTAGTGGTAATGTTATTCACCTTGTGATAAAGTAGTTAATATAAAGTTTACATAAAATTTTATATTGGAAAATATATTGCAAAGCAATAAATAAAGTTTATAGATTTTACAACTATAAGATACATTTTTCAAGAACATTTTTATTCATTCAATTAGTTAGTTTTAAGCCAAGTTGATTTTTAATAAAAAACAAAGTAAAATTTTTAATTTAAATTGATTGTACCATAAAGACAATATTAGGATAAATTGTTTTTGGTCATGATTTAAATCATTTTCTTCACTTTTATTTTTAAAAACCAATTGCTGTAATCCGACGAACTTATAGTTCTTATTACTTGATCTATTTTAAAAATCAAATTACAGTAGTGACGCGGTAAGTGCAACTAAGACATATTTAACTAATTTGAACTTATTGATTGGGTTTTGGAAAAAAACAATGGTGATGAGAGTATTCAAAATTTGCCCAGTGACGAAAGTGATGAGGAAGAATTGAATGTTGTATCTATAGAGAAAACGAAACATACAGAAGCTATAAAAGCTTTCGATATTTGTATCAAATGGTGTCATGAAAGGGATATTTCTGTGAACGATCAAATCACTTTGAAGAATTTGAGAGAAGTGTGCAACGAAAAAAAAATTGAAAAAATTAACATAAATTTCAGATTTCTTTTAAAATATTATTGTCATAATTATTATGTATATAAATAGTACCAAAATGTCTTTGACTGAATAAAATAATGTGGTTCTTTGTTTTTTTTTAAAGTTTATTTCATGCTATGTATATTTTCTGAAATAAAGTGCAATGAATTTATATGTATTTTTGAAGTTTATCTTTTATTGTTACAGCAAAGGAGAATAATACATATTTATACTATGGCTATTTATTCACACATACCTAATTACGGTTATACTCGATAATTGCAATATTTCAGTAATAGCAAGTGACTTGGTTTTAATTAGTTGCACTTACCGCGTCTGTATGTTCATTTGGTTGTGTCAATCAACGTCTAACTTTTGTTCTGTATCCTAGAATTTTCTGTTCAATGAGATTGGGCATAAGTGAATACGGTAATATGAACTTTATCTGCATATTGCTGTAGGACATCAGATCACTAATGTAGGCAGTTAAAAGTATTTTTGCATAGTTGATTATAAATCTTTGACTCTTTTATTCTCTTAGAAACGTAAAGGAACAAAATTAAAATTAAAAATTTCAAACAAAATTTTATTGGAAAAATCCAACTTAAAATTGAATAAAATTTTTCAAAAATCAATACAAACACCAATTATAAATTCAAAAACAATTTCATAATACCATAATAAATAATATTTGTATTGTCTTTTACAATAAAACGGAAAATTAAAATAACAAAAAATTAAGATTAAAGAAAAACACATATCCCTCATGACGAAAAGAAAAACCAAAAAATAATAATAAAAAAAAAAAAAAGAAAAATTAAAAAAACATTAAATAAAGTAGAGAATCCGGAGAGAATTCAAGAAATTTGTTTTTCTTTCTATTTTATTTTCTTTCTTTTTTATTCTTATTATTATGTTGTCCTTTTCCATTTTTTTATTAACTTGAAGTATGTTAAACATGTCGTTTCATGTACAAACTCAATAAATTTAATGTTTCACTAATTTAATCTTAATGATAATGTCACAGAGCATTTTAGATAATATTCTCATTTTTGTTGTTGTTGCTGTTGCTATTGCTTTTGTTTTATTTTACTTTTTTGCATTCTTTTTACTTTTTTTTTATTTCTGTTATGAAATTGAGAAAAAAAAGAGAGAAACATATATTTGCTTAAATTGTTTTCTTTATTTTTTGTGTTTACTTTAATAATTTTTTCTATATATGAGAATTTTTTAATTCATTTCAGTATTTTTAGTATTATTTATATACCTATATAATATTTTTTTAATATTAAAACATAGCTTATTTGATTTCATAATAAAGAAAGTTATTAAAAGAAAGAACATTTGTTTGTTTTATGAGCTACACATTTTAGACAAGGGAGGGGGTGTTCATATCAAAGGTTGAATAAACCATAATAGGGTTTCAATATCCAATTGAAAAAAAATTTGGTTCGATTTTTCGGTATTTAGTACACTAGCTGCTGTTGCAAAATAAAAATGTGTACATAGGAATTGGTATCAATGGGATTAGAATGTTAGCGATTCTCTAAGTACAATGACTATTATTTTTAAATCACAAATATTTAATATAGATCTTTATATGTGCAGTATCAAAACAGAATACCAAAGCACAGACACTGACATTTTAACTGATAGAAAATCCTCTCTCCAATCGATAAGCTAAAATATTGTGCTCTTTCATGTTAGAATTTGACAAAAATCTATAAATACTAGTAACTAATGTAGGCTGAAAAAATGGCAGAATCGAATTTATATGACTAGAATATACTACAAAAACTGCTTCAAATGAACTTTAGAGTCAGGGAAAGCTATAACCACATCCTAATGTTCTATAATGAACACCGAAAAAGTCTTTAATGCTTATTGGTTGAAGTTGGTCAAATTATCTTAAGAAAATAATCTTTTAACGCTACTTTGTAAATCTAACTTTGAATAGATAATTTCTAAGAATTCTAACTTGGTTGGCTCACAGATCATGATCTAAACGGCATTCTTTAAAAGGATTATAATGATCATTGATAAACAGTTGTTCAAATTTTGCCAACCGATGTTGAGATCTTGAAGTGTCTACTTAATTGGTCTTAATGATCATAAACAGTTATACTACCTCTGCCGTAAAAATTCAAACAAAAGAGAGATGATTGACTTTGTCAAACGACTCAAACTAGAATAGTGCAAATATATAACTTTAACTCTAAAATTGAAACTAGGACTCATAATATATATATGAAGATCACTAGCTCTCACTTTGATACAAAAAGAAAAAAATTAAACTATATAATCGGTAATATACTGGCGAAACTTAGATATCGTTGATAATGTGAAAATTTGCTCAGCTTTTATCGATTAAAAAAATAATTTTATATCTTTTTATGTTTGCCTTCAAATTGATGCTAAAAAAAGTTCACTCCACTCTATCGATATTATCGAAACTGTAACATAAATACCTACAAAAAAAAGCTACGTAGCGCTTATCAATACTGTTATAGTTTATTTTCACATTCTATATAATTGAAAAATTATAATAATTAAAATGTTTTTATCTAAATTGGATCTAATGATTCAGATTGAATTTAAGACAAATAATTGTATCGAATATTCAAAATTATATCATGAAGTTTAATAACCAAATCTGCATTATATAACTTTAGTTTGATTGCGGTAATACTTATGAAAATACGTACAGTTATTTGCAGTCTGTTCCTGTCCCTCCAACTTTATGTAAAATTTTTATCTTTATAATCTTTGGTAAATTCTAGTTACATAATTTTTTATATTCCATAGTCTGATTTAGAAATTGATAATTCGCGCAAGCACGAGCTTTAAACTGCAATTTTAAACGACCGAACGATGAATTTTAATAGATCTGTATAGATTTCGCGTTTACATAGACATACCACAGTTAATAATAAAGAAAGAAAAATTCTATATAGTAACTGCATCATGATTTTTTGCTCAAGTTAATGTTAAGAGTGTTATTCACACAAATACTTTTTGTCCTTTTAACTGAAATTATTTAAAATTAATGAGTATATTTATTAGGTATATGCAAAACAAAGTTGTATATAAGAAAATAAAATAATACTTAGATAAATAATGAAAAGTGACATCTTTATATTTTTGCTTGAATTAAAGAGCGATGTTTTATTTTTGCATTACTCCTCTAATACTGTAGAAGTTGAACTTGACATATTTTTTTATTGTGATTTTATTTTTTTAAATTTATTTTTATTTGTTTTTATTTTATTTTTGTTTTGGTTTTAATTTAAAATAAATCAGGTCAACTTTGTTTTTATATGAAATGACCTTAATTTGTCTTTTCTTGAACAAATGGCCTTGCTTATGTACAATAATTGCAAAATAAATCGAAATACACAATACATATTAAATAATATGGGACTGTTAAGATAATGATGCGGGTTGCAGATATTAATTTAAGTCGGAGAATAAATTTTAGTACTTTTAAAATGTATACTAACAAATAATTTCTAGAAAACAATTATTTATGAACGATTATTACGAAATTTGTAAATTTGAATATTTTTTGAAGAACAACTGCTCAATAATTAATTATTTTTGGACACTGTATTCGTTTCATTCTTGCATCAGATTTGCTTGTAATTTTATAGAAGGAAATTGTTGACATTATAATTAAGAAATTCAATAAGGGTGATGCCGCTTACTTCTCTTTACTTGCTTTTCTTTAGTTGTTATTTGTTTATTTTTTAATAACAACAATAACTGTTAATGTTATTTATTTATTTTTTATTTCTAACTTCGGAATAAGCTTTAACTTTCCAGACGGGAGTTCTTTATTGTTATTTTAGTATACCACAAAATGGGTGCATTATTATTATTTTATTTTTGAAATTGTGTCTAAGTGTTAAAACGAAATTGGAATGGAAAATTATTTTCATCTGAGATGTTCAATTCGATAACAATAACAAATTTACGATAATTTTTATTATAATTTTTTCAATTTACAACGACTTTTATTAGAATGATTTCATATTTGTATTCGTGTCTCTTCAAAATATTTGTAATTTTGTTGTAGCTGCAGGAATGTCAACATATTACTTTAATCCCTTAAAACTTTGTTAGTAAAGTATAATTGAAGTGTATTAAATATTAACGAAAGAATTGAAGATAATAAGAATACAAATTTTTGAAATTTGATCAGAATTAAGAGTGAAAAAAATGGCAAAGAATTGTACTAAACTTTACTCCATATAGAAGGGGAAGATCCAGAACAAGATAAAAACTGCAGGAAATTAAGGTTCATCCTCAAGAATGTGTAAAAAATGATTCTTTAATAGTTGAGAAACAAATATTAATTAACTTAAATAATTCTTCAATTAAAAAATGGAAAATATTTATTTTTTGTTTTGAAAGATGAAAAGGAGGTAATCACTGAAGAACGCTAAGATTTAAACTATATACCTGCCACTCACTGCAGTTTACATATATTATGTAACTGTTCTTACGTTATAACCAATCTGACGCAGATAAGATGTGATTTCAAAAAAATGTTTTGTGAATTTTTCGATTTGGTCCAGTATTTTTGTCATGGGGGGTAAAATAAATGACAAAAAAAATAATTTAGAGTATAATCTGGTTCAATTTCTGATATTCAATTTGAAAAGGCTTACTTCTGGATAATAGCATCAGTATTTTGTATATTTAATTAGTTGATAAGCCAGCGGTTACGTACTGACTTAGACTTTTCACGATAAAGTAGACATCACTCATGCATTCATAAAAATTTTGAGGTTAAAAAGTTTTATTTAGGAAACATTAATACTGCTCCCTTATACTGTTTCGTTTCGACATATTCCCTATAGTGAGTGGCTTTTAATGGATAAAATTACAAAAAATAAAGTATTTTTGTAATTAAAGATCATATACATACATCATACACATATTTTTAACCAAAACCATATGATTAGTACAAATGAACAGAATATAGAAAACAATAATATGAGAGAGCTACTTAAAAAAATTAATAGAATAAATATCCTTTAATTATGTATAAAAATAATAAGATGTTGAATGACACAAAATGGATATATTTTATTTAAAAGTTTGAATATTGTAAAACCAAATATAAATTTTTTCAACCCTTATACGCATTTTGGTCGCATATACAACTTATTTACGTATTAAGAATTCATTAAGGAGAAGCTAGAAAAAATTAGAAGGTGCTTACTACGCAAGTCTTTAAATGCTTCTCTATTATAATTATAGATACTCTAACTCTACTATATAAAGATGAAATTGCCGGTCATATGAAGAATTCAACTGATATTTTTTGTTGTTTTTATATGCTTTATTTCAGAAGATTTGGTTTTTTGTTTTTATATGACATAAGTACATATAAATAAATATAAGTACATAAGTTCATTGCAAGTATGTAATTATAATAATTGATTTTATTGTTTTTGTTTTTTTTTTAAAAAAGAACTCACATATGCATAATGTATTTGGTAAATAAAACCATATAATTAAAAAAAATTTCAACTGCGTGCGCATTATTTTTTTATAAACAACTTATTTATGTATTAAAAATTCATTAAGCAGAAGCGAGATAAAATGAAAGAACCTACTGCGCAAGTCCTTAAATGCTTGTCTATTATAATTATAGATTATTATTGGCTCTTCTGCGGCAGATATTGTACCCGCGTAGGACCCAATGACTATATCCGAAGGATACCTGCTGTTCCTAGCTTCCAAAAATATATATCCTTAATGGCGCATCTTATCCTTTATGGACCAAAAGAACATTTGAAAGTATCCTTATTGTTTTGATGTTCTTTTATATAAACCGTTATATCTGTTGATATATTAAATATATATATTCGGTTTTCTATATCATCTATAGTAAAATGACGGTCTTGAGCATATTGTAACATTTATTTGATGATGATCGGTGCTGCCGTTATGAAGATATTGTAGTTAAAAGTAGAAAATTTTTGGAAAACAAACAATCTTTATTATTTTTCTTTAAAAGCCAAATATTTCAACATTTTACCATAAAACCTTCCCAATATTTATATACCGTTGGAAAAGTTTCGTTTTTACTATAACTCATACATACATATTTTATGTCTATATCGAATAGTTTAGAAGATAATATAAGCATTTATTTAAAAAGAAAACAATTTTGTATAAAACTAGGAATGTGCTTTACAAAGTAATAATCTTCTGACGTAAATGTTACACTTATGGTGCTTATTACATTACTTTGTAAAAGGCGTAACATTATTTTTTTTATATAAAAACATTATAAATTAGGTAATTTTTTTTAAAACAAAGTTTCTTATTTTTTGTTGTAGAATCTGAATTTTCATAAAAAAGTCCTCACCACCTCTTCCTTTTGAAAAATTTCGATTTCGGACAATTTCGGCGAATATTGGAAATTAAAAACCCTTTTACGGTCGTTCCCAAAAGTTGAAAATATCACCAATCGATAGGGCACCCTCGATTTAGTGAATAAATTTTAAAATAATAGCTCCTTCTCCTCTTAAAAAGCAGATACGCATGCTCTGGACATCTGGTATATATTTTTTAAAAAGAAAATGGCAAGTAAAACCTTTTTAATCAATTTATTTTTATCATAAAGCTTAAAAACTTACTTAAATATAAATAAAAAGAGAAAAAAAAAAAACAAAAACATAATTGGTAAAAACTTAATATGCATTCGCTCTTATTAGTTGATTTTCTTAATTTACACAGCTCTCTACAAAGGCAGGCGATATGTTTTCTATTTTTTCAAAAACAGTATTAATATTTGCTATATTATGCAATATATCTAAAAATAACCAAGGTTATTTGTAGAATCGTATTTTGGTTTCTTTGTAGCAGATTTAAATTTGTTTTTGCAGCGCTTTTTCATATATTGAAACCGTACAAAAGAATACCTACACTGCAAAGGATATGGCTTTAAATATTAATATTTTGTTTTCTACAGTTAGCCTGAATTTTTATTTATAAAATAATATAATAGTTTTATATAATATATAATAGTATATATAATAGTTTTATATAATAGTTTTATATAATATATATATATATCTATATTATTGACTGTCTTAGTTATATATGTTTAAACAGTAACTTTTTGTCCAAATGTGTACCAAGATATATAATATCATCTCTTTCCCATATCATTTCAGTATTATTTAATAATAAGTTTATGTTAGTCCCGTAACTTCTTCTTGTGAAGAAAATCGAGTTCGCTTTATTGCCATTGGTTTTAATTTTGTATTTATAATGAATTTATTGAATTTTTTTGAAACCATTTTCAAGATTATGATTTATTTCTGATAAACTTATATATCAATTTGGAGGACTCGGTAAATCTGCTATGAAATGGCTATGAATGATAAATCTGCTATGTTGTATGGCAGATAGTGTTGAACAAACGACATGGACAACGACAAATGTCTCATTTGCTTAATCTATAAAATATTAACCAGATAAATGGTTAATGGCTTTCTGTTCCTCTTCAGTAGTCGTTTTAATAAATAAATACTCAAGCATTATAGTAAAAATATAACACAAATACCATAAGTCAATACAGGTTTCAATATCCGCTTATATATTTAATTTTTATTCCATATGGTGATAATTTGAACTAATATTGAATGATTTAAATTGTTTGTTTCTTGTGATGGACCATTCAAAACTTGCTTTTGCAATAGAATGTTTCCTAACTATTTTATTTTATTTATATTTTGAATTCTGTATAGATGCTTTTAATTTTGTACTATTATTATATTTGCTTATTTTCTATTTTAAGTTTTGAATTTTAGTTTTAATTAATTTACTATAATTGTAATGAATTCTAATATTTAATAAAATATAATATATGAAAAAAAAAAATCATAATTACTATAAATACTAAAAAGTAACTATTAGATTATTTTTGTATTTGATGCTTAGCTCTAATTATTTCTTTCTCGTCCTTTCCACCCTAGGTTGACTTTCATCGTTATTCCTACATTCTTTACTACATTAGTATATTGTAAATTGAATGAATTCCATTTTATACACTCTCGATATAAATATAAATATGTATCAATAAATATAATTAATATTATAACAGTAAATTTTCATTATCAAAATAAAAATAAATATTTAAAAAAAAGACACAAAAAATTAAACTAAAAAAACAAACAAAATTGAAATTATTTAGATTAAATTTACTAAAATGAAATTATTTTTAAAAGATTAATATATTTTGTCAAAGTTCAACGGTCATAATAGAAAAGAAAATCCTACAATATTTTTTGGTCTTTTATGACTCATGCGAAATAAAAAAATAATCCAAAATTCGATAAACTTTTACAAAATAACTTGATACAAAATTTTAAAGTTAAAATTCTAACAACAAAAATATTAAAAAATAACAAAAATTTTTGAAAATAGTTAAAAGTTCAATTCAAAATCATTTAACGAAAAAAAAATTCACATGGGTTAAATTTTTTTATAGATTGAAAAATTAAGATTAAAAACAATTTATTTGAAACAGTTTACTATAAGAATCCTGCAAGAAAATATAAATTAAAATCATGAATTTGGTTACAGTTAATAATATTATTTGAGAAATAGGCCAGCTGGGATAGGAAAATTCCATAAGCGATTTCTTTTATGCATCTTAAGACATCAATGTAATTCATCAGGGTTTTGTGTTCTTACAAGCTGCTCCATTACCCTTAATTTGTTAAATATGCACACATTATCATCGCGCAGGAAAATAATCTCGCTAATAATTTTAAAATTAACGAAGTACCTAGGCATACACGAAACAATAAATATTTAGTAGAAAGCACATGTATAACAGTTTTCAGAAAAAAATGAGCCTATACACAGATGTTGTGATATGGTGAATTTGACACATGATTTTAAATGTATAGAAAAACTCACAAAAGCTCACAAAAGCTTGAGACATTGTCTATATGATCACAATTGTTGTTGGCGATGTCTCCGCGACCGGTTTGACAAGTATTTGGGTTTACAAACATTTTGCAATCCAATGTTGTACAGTGTTAATAAAAACTGTATGTTCATTTTGATTGATCACTAATGAATTAAAACACAATGTCTCAGACAGCTCTTATTACACTATGTTACCAACTTATTTTTCGAATAAAATTGGCAACTTAGTTTTTTTTATATTGTATCAGGTTGAAGTTTTTTTTAAAGACATTAACGATGTCACCGATTATTTTGTTTCTAGCAAATTACTTGTATTTTAAGATAAAAGCAAGGTGCTATATTTTATTTTTTCGAATATTAAAATGTTATTATCCATTATTACTCTTAACAAAATTTAAAATTTTTTTAATAAAAATAAAATCTGCGCATGTAAACAATTTTTTAAACGTCCATACATAACAAATGTTAGTCCTTCGTGCTTTGAGAGGAAATCATACTATTTTCTTTGATTGTATATGTGTTTCAATTATAGCGTAAAATAAAATTGTCCGGACATCCGTCCATGAAGATTAAATCCACCTTTAGTTTCAACAATGTCTTCCATTTTTTTCACCCTCCATGTCGACTATCAAATTTCAAACATAAACTGTGACAATATTTTATTAATGAACAGGGCCACTAAACATTCTGTATATTGTGTATGAATTATAGTTTTTTATATAATTTATTATTTAACATTATTGTATATTTTGTTTTTTGTTTTCCTCTTCTCTTTTTTAATTGTATATACAAATTATTTTTATTGTAGATAAAAAATCTTTTGTTTCTAAATTTAATTTTTAATTATATTTAACGCTGAAAAAACAATCACAACGAATGACGAATGACGAATGCCAAAAATTCGCACTTAGAGACACAATCACTACGAATATTCGTGACGAACAAGTTTTTGTGTTTTGAAATTTCAAAATTTGTTTATAAAAAAATTAAAAAAATGGAGGAAAAATTTTGAAAAAATTAATTTAAAAAAATTTTTATTTAAATTTGAATTTTAAAAATGTTTTATTAAAACTATTTTGACCAATTTATGTTGGTATCAATGAATGTCATTCGCATTCGTCGACGACTAAAATAGAAATAGATCTATTTTTTGAACGCGAAATTTTGGTCATTCATCTTTCGTCACGATTTACATATATGTGCCTATTACAGGTATCACTTTTTTTGTCGGATCCGAGTAATTTCAGGTGACAACACTAATTACTATTACAACTGTCACGCGCCGACTGAAAAATGTGACTCAATTGTCACTTGCAATTTATATGTGACAGGATTCCGTTTGCCTGTAATTTTTTGTATCTATATAAATTTAAATAATGGATTCTGAAAAGAAAGGGTATGTAAATATTTACAAATTTATTGAAATAATTTATATATATAATATATATTTGAATTTGAAATTATATTATATAATATATATTTGAATATATTAATTCAAAAATTGAATGATAAACATTTTTGTTTATTTTAGTTTAAAAAAAATAACAAAAACACAATTTAAAAAAAAACATAAATAAACACATCAACCAATTTTGTATTCTTATAAAAATATTGTTTTTAAATTCAAACGTCAAATGAGTTTTTCTGTCAAAGTACATAAAAAATACGTTCAGAAATTTGTTGCTGTCGGATGAGACTTGTAATACGAAAGTAAATTTTATTCGGGTGACTGGGAAAAATGACTGGAAAAGTGGTGTAACACCTGTAATAGGCAGAATAATCTCATGTATTTGAAAGCGAAAAATTCGTCATTCATCGTGATTGTGTTTTCGACATAAAATCAAAAATTATTGTAAAAAGCCTTGCTTTGGTTTTCTGTTTTTGGTTAAGTAAATAAATAAATAAATAAATTTTTATCAGATATAATAGTATATATTTTATATATAATTCATGGCTTCGGTAGCGGTGAATTGTCTTAAGACATAAAATTGAATTTTTCTGCTAACTTAACTAACCACTGCTAAAAAGGAACATAAAATCAGATTGACCTGGTTAATATTTTATGAGTTCAGCAAATGAAAAGTCATCATTGTATAAGTTGTGTAAACTAAATTTAGCATTCATTCAGTGTATTTCATTTTAATGTATAAAAGATAGAGATCACCACAATACAGTTTTTTGTTGTTATTATTTATTTCTAGATTTTTATTCGCCTAAACTCGATACTAGAACCAACTGCGTGGTTGAGGAAGTTAGTCAGATCATCGATTATGATAGCTAAGCTTTCTTCTATACTGTTTAGAAAGGCTTTATTTATTTAGAGTCCCAGAATAGACAAAACGGATTATACAAAGAAATTCTGAGATGATAAAAAGAATAATAGAAAAAATTTTGCGTATCACACCCGTAAATATAATTTAAAAGTTAAAAGTTAGATAAAACTAGAAACATTCTGTTTTACAAATGGTAAATAAATTTTTTAATACCAATTTTAATATTTCACCACATGTCTCGGATATAATATACAAAAAAAAAAAAATTTTTTTTCAATCAAACTTGTTTAATATCCTGTACGATTTTATAGCGAAAATTGTACAGGATATTATTGTAAAGCCAATAACAAAATAACAAAACAAAAATAACAGAAATAACTGAAATTGCACTAAAATGAATCTTTTTGTTCCAAAATTTCAACTTTTTGCGGTTGTATTTTCTGCAACAAAGCCCTATTGTTACCAGTATTGATCTTTTATATGTGTATATGTATATTGTACATTTAAACATATGTGTAAAGAAGAAACCAAAATTAACTTTATTTTCGTTTTAAAGATTTTCAGTTTTTTTTTTTTTTTTTAGGTTTTTTACTTATTTATTTTCGTTTATTTTTGTCAATTGTATATATTTCGGGTTTTAAAAAATAAACCGCTTTTCCAATTTTATTTGATTTTCACATTTCATTTTTCTTTTGTTTTACATTTTTTTCATTTTATTTTTCTTTAAATTAAGATGAAAAAAAATATATTACAAGAATTTTGTATTACCATGGCGGATACATTTTAAAGTGGTGAGATTTATTTGTGGAGTGTAACAAAAAAGTTTTATAAGTTTTTGTGATACGACTTGGTGTAGGTAGGTACTATCGTAGAATTTCTGGTCGGCATATGTAGTTCAAGAGAAACTTTGAAATTAAAAATAAAAAGAAAATTTAATTTATTTTTACATGTTGTTTTTATTTTTTTTTGGAATGTAGAGTTTAATTTTTTTTTTGTTAATACACACCTTCAAAATTTGTGTTGCATTTTGTTATAATTTGTGAAATTTTAATATTATCTATTATATCAAGAAAATGTATTTTAAGCTCCAAGGTCAAATTAACGTAAATTGGTTTGTTTTAAAAAATAATTTGATAACTGCCAATAAATAAATTTTCATACATTTATATAACTCAATTTCTGTATACACCATGGTTTGATTAGATATCCTGATAAAATATATGTACACAAAAGCCTTAGACATTTGGAGCAAATTTATTTAAATAATGAAATAGGTTTCATGTTAGGTGGATGGACACAAACTGTAAATTACGTAATTAGAATCACTATATAAATTTCAGATACATTTTAATTCCAGCAAATGCACACACGTACCTAATTTTTTTTTTTGTAATAAATTGAGTATGATGTTACTCAGGCAAAACAGGAAATCTTATAGTTTCAAATTCGCTGAAAAACAGATGTAATGACATAAATTTTGAATTGATTTATTGACAAATGAATTGGTAAAGTGAAGGTATAAAAAATTAGGATTGTTGGAACAGTAAAATGGATAATCAAGAGTATACAAGAAGTTTGTAAAACTCTTTGAATTACTATTATAGTTATTATTTTGTGGAATTATATAACATTATGAATATGTATTGTAATTATATTATATTACTGTTTACAAAATTAAGTGAAAAAATGTCCTGGTTTACAGTATCTTACTATCCAAATGTTTAAATTAGTATGTAACTCTAATGTATTGGATATAAATTAGACAAACTGTAAAGTCGAAATATTGAGTAAGAATACTCTTATATTTTAAACTTGGACATAATAAATTTATTGGTTATTTACATTAATCCCATACAAAAACATGTTTTCGATATTTATATTTGATTTTGATCATATATTCAACTTTTAACTCATTTTATGTGGTAGAGTATATCATGTAATCATAGAAATTATTTCGAAAATATAAAAGAAATGAAAAATGAAACAATTTCGGATATTAAATGACAATATAAGAAAAATTTAAATTGTATAAAGATGGTAACCATTGTAGGGTGGTGGTCGTCCGTATGGTCTGTATTTGAGAGTAAAAAATATTTTGATTGTGTTAAATATAACAGTTTATTTGTAAAAATCATTGTTCTATTAATTATGTGTCTACTTTATTCATATTCCTTCATTATTTTTCGTCATTTACAATAAATTTTAATATACAAAAATTTAATATACGAAAATTCGCGTAAAAAAAGATATGAAGTGAATGTAAAAGTATGGGATTGGTTCTAAATCTCAGGAATCAACAAAAATAAAAACATTAACATGTAAGAATATGGGTTTTACGTGTATTGCACGCTTTGTTAATAACATATGTAATAAACAAAGACAAAAATGGAATTATGCATTAAAAATTTTAATTTAAAATATTTCATATGTAACTAACAAAAAAATAACAAAACAAGAAATAAATTAACCTTCATAAAATAAAATCGTAGGTATTTTTTTAAATCTTTAATCAGCGATATTCATTCTTTTTTGAGGTGTCACTTGAATATTACTTTCATCACTCGAAATTTCTATGTAATTTTCATATTCATGCTGCTGTAATGTTGGTGTAGTGTGGGTCACAAAATCAGTTATTAATCGTTGTGCTTTATTTTTCGTAAGTTCTTTGTATAATTCACGACAGTTAGCCGTTGAAGATCGTGCTTAAATTTTCCAGCTCTCTTCAATTGGATCATGTTTCACAAAATAGTCCTTCTCCTTCCTAGTCCTAGTCCTACTCCTTCTTTAATGAGGTTTGCATTAAGGGTTAACTCCTACGTCGTCTTCTTCATCAACTTCTTGTGCACCAGTTGTTTGAAAGATCAAATTAATAACTTCATAACTAGTAAGTGCCCTATCCTATAACAATTCTTCTATATCTTTATAGTTGGGGTCATTGGAACCTTCTCCACCTATCTCTTTAGCTAATGCTATGATATTAATACACTCCGACCTATCTGAAGATATGGTATTTTTATTCGCAACGTATTCTGGCCAAAGCGATTTCTATCATCCGTTGAAAGTTGATAGATCTTTCACTGCTGAACCAGCATGTTTAACGCAGTCTTTAACAGAAAATTGCCTTCATGCGTCTATTACTGTTAACTGATTATCATTTGTTATTTTGTCTAAAATAAACCGTAATGTTTTAAATAATAAAGTCTTAAAGGTTGAGATAATTCCTTGGTTCAGAGGCTGTAACAATGGCATAGTGTTTGGTAGTAAAAACGAAATTTCGGAATTTTCATGTTCAATATGAGGATGACCTGATGCGTTATCTATGATTAACAGAGTTTCAAATTCGAGATTCTTGTCGTTCATATAATGCCGAACTTCTGGTCCAAAGCATTTATGAAACCAGTCTATTAAAGTTTTTGTGGTTACCCAGGCTTTTTTATTAGTTATCGAACGAACCCAAGCTATATGGTACTAAAAAAGTAAGATTCGAATGTATTTAAAAGAAAGTTTTGTGTAAAAACAATTTCTATATAAATTGCATTAGATAAAAAATATAATAAATAATTATTGCAATAAACCATATTCTTGCGACTTGTCTCTTATACAACAATGTAAGAATGGAACTTGGTATCACAGGGTTAGAAATTCTGAAACTAGAAACAATTGAGGCTGCATGAAAAGTCATTGAATTCTTGCTTACGATTAAAATCATCGATCAGACATAACCACGGGCAGATCGAAGTTTTATTCAAATCCCTTCTCTTTTTAGGTTGTAGTTATTAACATAGAATAGGGCAATACTAATTTTGTAATGTGTAGAAATAGAAAATTATTTATTATTATTATAAATTATTTATTACATTAACCAGTTTTATGTAAAATTAATATGAATTAATTAGTTTTGATTTTAAAAAAAAACAAGCATTAATGAAATATAGACATACCTTGGACCATCATAAAACTCTCTACATTTATTAATTACATATAGCATTGTGTACCTCATTTAAATTTCTTCTTGTGAAGATATAATATTTTGATTCGAAATTTGATATTTAAAAATCAATATAGAGTTTACGATTCAGCACAGAACTTATTCACCCAATATATTAAGAAGAACTTTGTCTTTCTTTCAAGAGTATGACAGAGATGAAACCAATCTGTTACTGAAATTTAAAAATCCTCATTTTATAAGAAAATTTGTCATTGCATTTTAAGAATAATGCCATTTTAAAGCATTAATTTAAAAATTATCATTTATGATAATTTTCTCAAAAAGTATGCTACACTCTTGTAGAGTTTTGATGATGTTGCAGCGATGATATTTTTTGTTTAGTAACTGTAGTTCAATAGTGTATATAAGGCTGATAATTTGAAATAATTTTTAATATAAAATAATTTTCATTTAAGAGTTCAATTGATGAAGAGATTAAATTGTTTTCAAGGTCTAAATTTCCACTCCCTTAACAACATCTTGTAACTTACAATCTCATGTAAATTCCTGTTTTTCTTCTAGTCAAATCAAATTTAACTACATTCAAAATAAAAAAACTAAAAAAAAAAAATATAAAAATTAAATTAAAGTTAGTTAATTGATGAGTCGAGGCTCGACCTTGACTATGGCGTCAGTATAAAACTAATATATTCATTTCTAAATAATACATTTAGTTATTCAAACAAAAATAAAAGAAAAGAAAAAAACAAAAACAAAAAAATTTCAAAAACTTTACAAAGTATGTATTTTTGTTCTATATTTGTTTTTTTCATTTCTATTCAATTTTTTTTTTTTGTTCTTTCTTGCTCACTCGCATTTTATAAAATCTTGAAATGATGAAAAAATCTAGAGAAAGTTTCTTAATTTTTATTTTTATAAGAGAAAGGAAAAAAAAAATAATAAAGGAAGAAAACTGGCAAGAAAATTGCTCTAATTTTTTATTACTTTACATTTACAGTTATGTTTACTAACATATATGTACCACCATTTGTTTTTTTGTTTTTATTAAATATATAGTACAATATAGTGTAAATGTAAAATATATATTTAATATAAATAAATATTATATATTTTGTATATTTTCTACCTGATTCTGTATTGTATTGTTTTTTTTTATAGAGAATTCAATGATCTATTTAAAAATAATAGGAAAATAGAAAAACTTTTTTTTTTGTTTTCTTTTGTTTTGGTGTTTTGTTAAAAAAGTCAATTATGGTATTTTCTTAAAAAGTTCAAGGCCGGAGGTGGATTTAATTTAAAAAAAAAAAAAAAATACAGAGATATTTTTGGATATTTTGAAATATAAAATAAAAGAAAAAACATAAATTTTCTTTATGTTCTTAAATTTTTGATAAAAAAAAATAATACAAAAAATTGCACAGATTATTTTATGAACTGTAATAAAATATTTACTTATACTATACACTTTGAAAACAGGATGATTAAAACATTTATATATTAAAATAATTCAATTGTTCCTAATTTGATAAACATCTTAGGGTTATTGATTTTGTTTTAGTATCAACCTAATTGAAAATATGAGCAACTTTTTTTTTTTAATATAAATTTTATTTTTTCACACTATTTTTACATTCTTACACTAGTGTAGCCTAGCCACAAATTTACAAAAACAGCTATTTATTTCTAATTTTATTAACATCTAAGCAATTTTTTCGTTTTCATGTTAATTATACGCAAAATTTCAGGATTTTTTTATATTATGCACAAACTTTACAACTTTTTTTAACTTTGAATCATATTATTGGAAAAGTAGGGAGTAAAAACCAATAGTTATTTATTAAAACATAGCCTAACTTAATCTATCTTAATCTAACTAAAACTGCTTAACCTAGATAATATATTATACTTTGTGCTAATTATAATTAGAGTTTTCCAACCACCAATAGTTTGCTTTAATTAATTTGTCCTTTTCTGGTATGGAAATTTCAAATTTTAAATTCACTCCGTTAATATTGCCCGGGTTATAATCAATAGCTTTACATGTAAATCTGTATTCGAATGAAAAACATAATGTCTTCGAATTAATTTTATAATAAAATTATTGATTCTAATTATGTTTGCTTCCTTGTACAAATGTGTATTAGAGTAGTAATGCTTGTATTCGGAATTGGGTTTTCTATATATATTAGTACAAACTCTTATGCACTTTTTTTAAAATTTTCGGAGAGTTTCCATTAAGCTCGCACTGATGTTGTACCAAATTGGTGCACCATATACAAGCGTTGGTCTCATTAGTGTTTGGTAACATATAATTTTAACTCTTTTACTAATATGAACATATTACTCTACTAGTAAAAGAAAAGCTAATTCAAGGTATCGATTTTCCCATTTATTTTTCTTAAACGAAAGTAAAGCGG
Source organism: Argyra leucocephala (assembly GCA_963942445.1). Lineage (NCBI taxonomy): Eukaryota > Metazoa > Arthropoda > Insecta > Diptera > Dolichopodidae > Argyra > Argyra leucocephala. The sequence continues at coordinate 93,207,404 of OZ012677.1, forward strand.
AATTGGAAAACTATAATTTATAATATTATTCATTATATAAGCACCAAATGTAGATAGAAACACATTTGATGAGTCGAATTACCGAAATGTAATTAGTGAATTGCAAAGGGATTCAATTACGCTAAAAAAACTAACAAAAGATGTAAACATATGTGTCATATATACAACTAGTGGACTTTCCCGGCGCTGCCCGAGATATTGGGAAAGTTTTAGGAGCTTTCTTTGTTTTTAATTTCTAATCGAATATATTATTTGATGTTTCTTTTTTAGTAAAATAAGCATTAGTTGGCTGTTGTAGGTAGTTGCGTGAATTGAACTGATGAAATAAGAAAATATTGCCTTATATTCAAGCATTTATTTTAACTGTTTTAATTGAGAAATGTTTAGATACATAATTTTAATATTATGTAATTTTTATTTTGCCATAAAGATACATACCGAGCGAATACGAATTGATATTGACACATCTAGCCGAAGCTTTTTTCCTCTTTTATTTTGTTATTGTAATTTTTTTCTGTTTCTACCAAAAATGAATTAACAGAGTTGAACAAAATTTGTCTTTAGGTTTTTTTTTTTTCAATTAAAGCACCCTCTTTTGAAAATGAAAACAATCACTTACAACAAAGTTTTGACGAATCGATGTGTCCGAACGGTTTTTCAGTGAGCTCCTTTGGTAGAAAAAATATTTCTACCGTGTTTGAAAACCATCGATCAAGGCATTGAGGCAGGGAAAAAAAAACAAAAAAAACTTATTAGACCGGCATACTGAATCGGGTTATTGGAATTCAACTGTAAAATTTGATTGAAATTGGTCCATACGTGTCGGAAGAGTTCTGACACAAACATACATACATTCAAATAACCTTCTTTATATAATTAGAAGATTTATTTTTATTTTGATTTATTTTTCTCGAAATAAATAAATTACGAAATTTAAATAAAAACTTAACCGAGATAGAAGTCTCTTTTCGACACTGAATGCGGAATAAAGAAAAATTGCAGAAACAATTAACACAAAGGGATCGTATATGAAACTTACACAGTTATTATGTATCTTTAAAAAACTAATAGGGACATATGGAACTAGAATCTTCTCTCATTTAATTGAAATATTCCAATATCATAATAGAACATTGTAAGATGCTAAATATAGTTTGGAAGATGTCAAGGTCACAAACAAAAAATTATCAAGTTAAGTGTAATTGTGAGAAAGTATGCCTCAAGTACCTGTGGTATGAAGAAAACCAAAAAGTCGAAAATTGATTTTATTTGATATTTAGCAACAATTTACAGTAAAAGTTAATGGTTTCTTTCAAACTAGAGTTGGAATTTGTTAATTATATTGAGACGAGTTAATCAGCTAATAATCGTTGAGTCACATAGAAAGACCACCTAGCCACCTAGACCACCTAGCTAGAACGTAATATAAAGTTTAAGTGCTTTAATAATGGGTGTGACTATCACATGCCTGTATTTCAATTGCCTGTAATTATATGTACAATTTATGCATTGCCCATGAAATCCCAAATACTAAATACAAAAAATCAAAATATCAAATTTCAAAATCCCAAAGTTCCAAAATCTGACTTTAATTAATTTAGTATTTTCGAATTCAATCATTTTGTTTGTATTCAGCAGTGGCTACGTATCAAACTGATTTATATAACTATTCTGTAAAAGGCGTAGAGCTTTGATTTTGAATCCAACTCTCCAACTGAGAATCTCGCATATAAGTTCATGATATATATATGTATATATGTATGCATAATGTATATGTATAATATTTATCATATTCAGTATCCAGCATAACTAGTCAAATGAAATATATCAGGCAAGTGAAATACAAGCAAATTACATTCAGGCAAATAAAATATTGATAAATTGCATTTATAGGGGAGCAGAAATATTAATTCCTGTAAACCCACACGGGTCTTGCTTTTTAAGTACTGGCTAAATGTAGTAATAATCTATGTAATAAGGATGTACTATAATAAGCTAAAGGTTGTCAAAAACAAAATATTTCGCTCATTTATAAAACAATCCATCAAAATATATATCACTGTTAACAAGCAAAATAAAGTTGATGTGATTAATCTCGAATACAAATTATGTATAGAAAAGAAAATGTATAGGCAGTGTAATTCAAAAGACAGTCTACTTTGTGAAAACAAACGCTTGAAAAGCTTTTACTGTTTGATGATATATTTTATAACCTTAATAATAATTCGAAAACACCCTATAAAAATTATCTCATTAAAGTTATTTGAAAATCACTGAAAATTACATTCGTACATTAAAAAATAAAAAAAAAATTAAAGTTCTGTTTTTTATATCAAACATTTTTTTTTGGCAATTTTAAAAATTTATTCAATTCTTTATCGTAATATCATTAATATTTTTTTTTTATATATGTTCTTTAGGCTATTCCTAAAATATTTATGTATATTAATTTTTTTTATAAAAAAACAAAAATTCAATACAAATACAGGAATATTTAAAAAAAAAATTATCTTTAGTTATGTCCTTAAGGATAAAATTAAATAGTTAGTTAATTTATTATCAAAATTGGTGTTTTCTTTTAAGGCTTATGTCAACATAATCTTATTCACATTTTTTTTTACGAATCGATTGAGGGTAAACCTCATTGAAACAATAAAAAAAAAACTACACGGTATCACCACAGTTTCTAGATAATTTCATATTATTGAAAATTATTTTGTAGTTAATTTCGCCTTTCAGGCTTTTATAGTTATAAAAAAAAAACCGTAATTAAAATTTTAATAATTTTTTAATTGGCTTTTAAGGTAATTTGGTAAATGTTCCTAAAATACCATGAGGGCACAATCAATTTTTTAGGTTAACGAATATTAAAAAAATAAAATGAAATATGTATATTAGAGGTAGTTTTGGTAAATGCTTCGTAGATTGAAATGACTCTAAAAAAAATTAATATTAATTTTGGTATTATTTAAAGTTTAAATTTGTTAAAACATCATTTTTAGAACCTATATTAATAATCACCAAAAGAGTGGATTCGTTTATCATAATCGTAATACTATTTTGAACTCATAAATAGGTGTCTATCGTGTTAGATAATTTCTAGTTTTTACTTTAAATATTTTTGCAAGTACAAATAATATCATATCTACCTGTAGTACATAGGTAATACGTATTATGATTGTCAATTGAGATGAAGATTAAACAAGAGAAATCTCTTTTGATCAAATTTGTGAAATGTAGAGTTGATACTGGACATTTATGAATTAAATTTTTAAGTATTTAAATAAAAAGAAAATGTTATTTTTTATTTTATTTTATTTCTTTATTTTTGTATACATTTTGTCTGCTTTATTTTGTATGCTTCTTGTTTGGTCATTTTCAGAATTCATTGTTTCTATAATGCTGTGCCAGAATATTTCACATATTATGCGTAAGCATTTGTTAGCGAAAACCTGCATTTTCTTAGTATAATTCTGGTTTATCAGCCGTGTTTCGGTACTATGTAATAAATGCGGTTGATTACACACAGGCATCATATATTTTAAATTTCGTGCCACTGGCGATGTGAAGTTGTCACCACACAGCCCACAGTCTTCAAAAACTCATTCTGGCTAGTTTTAATCAATTTTCCATATCTTCCTTAGTGCCTCCACTTATAGTAATTATACTAACACATTTTTAACCCCAAACTTCTTATTTTATCCTGCATGTCCTAGTGTGTGTGGCCGAGAAGGGCAAATCATTCGCGTATTTATTTTTTTTATTTTTTTTTATTATTTTTATTATTCGCGTATTCTTAGCCTTCCTGTCTTTATTCCGCCCTTTATCTCCCTCTCCGTTGTACTCCGTTGACCAGGAGGTGAGATAATGGATAGCCTTGATTAACTCCTGTTCAAAGTTTTATTGTGTTGAACCATTGTGGAGGGTTGTACGTTGTTCGGTACAACCCTCCAACCCTGTATTTATCTTGTTTGGTATTTCCTGCATGCCAAAGGCTGCCACATTGCTTTTCGATTAATTTTGTCGAATGCTCTTTCGAAGTCAACGAAGGTAATTTATAGGGATGGGTTCCATTTACAGTAATGTATTAGATTGGTCAGTACATCCTCCAATTTCACGTTCTCCACTATTATTTTTATTCTATTCTTGCATGAATAATGAGTTTTAATATTTTTATAACTGACTTTAGTATTCAATATTGTGATTTACATACCTGAATGTCAAAATTAAATTGAATTAAAATCATTAGGCCATACAGCATAAGCTACGACCATAAAACATATTAATATACATTTTATATTACCCTTTTTTCAAATTACATATATTTTATATTTTAATTATTAACTACTTACTAATTTAGTTACTTATTAGTTTAATATACATTCAGTTTGCTTTGGCAGTTTTACTGTAATGCTCTTTTTCCACTCTGTTGAATTATATCTGTGTTCCAGATGTCTTCTAGTATTGGATGCATTATATTTGGTGTAGTATTTGGGCTTACTGTCAGGAGTTTCACCGCGATTCCATCGACACCTTCTGCTTAATTATTTTATAGTTTGTTTATGGCATCTACTATTTCACTTCTACTCGGTGGGTTCTGCTTTTCTCTATATCAGTTATTATTATTGTAGATATAATTTTTTTCTTGCTGGTGTTGATGTTGTTGCTGCAAGTTGTTGTAACTAATTTCCTGGAAGCATTCCTGCCACCTGTGTAGTTGATCTTGTGTTCTTTGTTTGTAATTGGTTGATTTTGTTTCTTAGCCTTATTTGATAGTGTTCGGATCTTATTGTGGAGTTTACGCATGTTGTTTTGTTCGGCTGCCTTTTGTGTTCCAATGGACATGTTATTATAGTATATTGTTTTGTCTTTTCTTGCTGATTTGTGCTTCCATTCTATATTATTTTTAACGAGTTATCATTACTTTGTTGTAGTGGATTTTTTTTTTTAGTTCACTTATATTGATTTTCTCCCAATGTCATCTCAGATCCATTCTTTTCTTTGTCGTTGTTTTAAATCTAAGGCTTCCTCTCTTATTTGTCTCTTTGTGTTTTGTTTGGTTTCACTCGATATTGTCTGAATTGCTACTTTGTCAAGTTGTTACACATAAAGTGCTTAAAATTGATTTTTAATTTGACTTAATTAGATTTTATTTCTTCCCGTCAATAGTAAAGCATGTTGTACTCGTTTTAATTTATGAAGTCGAATATGCCTACAACAGAAAAAACATGACGTCATATAAATAAACAAATAAACAAATACAACGAAGTATTGTTTGTATGTGTTAACTGTATTATTATTCAACATTGTTATTATTTTTTTATTTGTTGAAATATTTTAAAATATTTTTAAGGCATTTGGGTATAAAATTATTTTATTTTTTAAATATAATTTTTAAATTAATTTTGCAAAAATTGTTCTTCAAGGCTAGCAAAAAAAACTTAACTCCTTTGTGGCTATATAAATTTTTTAAAATTTTTCTTACAATATTTAACAAACTGAAATTGTTTATTTGGGAACTGAAATTTAAAAATTGGAAATGAAATATGAAAATGGAAATGGAATGTCTTAAATTTAATGCAACAAAAAGCAAAATAATTTAACAAATCATTACTATTATTATTTATTTTGATTTATTTTCATATAATTATATTTATTTCTACGTTCCTAAATATATTTTTGACTCACATATAATTGTATGTATGTACATACACGATGTTAAAACTGAAAAGTAAAATATATATGCTTCATGTGTGTTTGTTATTAATTTTTCCTTAATACTTAATTCAATGCAAAGGGATTCTCCAGAAGTGTATAGAATAAAAAAATCAAAAATGTTAAATGCTTATTATGAAGTTGGTATGTGCTTTCCAGTATATCTCAATTCAATATGGAAAAATAAGTTCATGCTTGCGTTTTGAATATTGTATTTGAATACTATGGATCATGTGAATGGATGGTCAAACTAGATTTGATATACTTGTAAACGGGCATAAAATATGGGGAGAAATTGTCCATAATTGTAAAAGCCTTTTTTTTTGGCACAATCACCCCAAACGAGTGGCGTATAAGCTTATTGGTTGAATTGTTTTTTCCCATTGTTACAAATTTATTTTCATTAGACAATTTCGATAGACAAATTATTACTAACTTGATTGTAAACTATTCAATTTTTTGCCTAAAGTCATACCAAGATATTTGTTGGTATCAACGCAGTAAATTTCTTAGTGGGTTACTATTACTACATATTTTTAGATATAGTTTTGAGTTTTCAAGTGAAGAGAATAAATTCTATTTTTCTAGTGTCTCCTGTTCTACATTGTAACATCTACATAAGAAAAATTTCAATTTTTTAATTATTTATTTTTTGTAACAAAAGTTGTATAATAACAAAATTTTGGTATCATAATACGATACTGGCTACTTTAGAAGTAAGAACTGTGGTCCATAAAGGCATTAATTACTTTAATTATGTGTATTTTAACGAAATTGATTAAAATTTAAAAATAAACGATATTTAAAAATATTCAAAAATCTATAAATTCAAAATCCACCCATAAATTAATACTGGAAAAAGAAGATGTCTTCTGTTTTGTATTCAACAACGGCAGTGCCTAAAAATTATTTAAGTAAATATTCTGTAGGAAAATGTTTTACCTAAATATTTAACATAATGGAGGCTACACTCGCTGCTGTTTTGATGGGCGAGATTTTTTTACGCTTCCATTGATCAACCGAAAATTTGACAAAACAATTTACTCTAAAAAAATATTGTAGTAAAAATTGGTAGTTAAAACGTGCAGTGCCGTACATGATAAAGTGAAATGAAAAAAAGCAATAACCAGGATCGTTTTTGGTTTTTGTGGCAAAAGTCATTATTTTATTTATTTTTTCATTTATTTATTTACAAAATTTTAATAAAAAAAGAGCGTTAGCTCATACAGAGTGATTATTAGTATTTAAATGTTAAATATACATCATAGTAAACAACAAGTAGAAAGTATAAATGGCAATATGATATACAAAAAAAGAGAAAATATATAGAATATTTACAAAATAGAAAAATGTAACAATTATTGAGAAATTATATCATGTATATAAATTTAATTAGTTTAAATTTAATTCAGTATTAAAGATGGTTAATTAAATTTTGTTATGTATTTTTTAAAACTTTTATAATCCTTATTTTTAATTGTAGTTGATATTTTATTAAATTCATTGACTGATGTACTATAAATGTTGCTTAGACCTCTTCTTGCTATTATGTTGGTATTATGTTATGTATTATGTTGGTAAGCCTGTGAACCTTGTTGAAATGTTGTGTTGGTGATTATTTGTTGGTGTACTATTTTATATATATGACTCACTTGTACTAATTTTACTTGATCCTGTAGCATTAAGATCTTAAAGTTCTCATATAAACTGTTAGTAGACGTTCTAATATTTAAATTGTATATGTATTTTATAGCCTTATTTTGCAAGGTTTGGATTTTTTTTAAATTCTGCAACGAACTTGTTCCCCATATTATTAATCCATACACTAAACTTGGGTGAAATAAACTGTAATATAGTCCTTTTTAAAGTATGTGGTATATTATATGATATTTTTTTTGAATATTCCTGCTGCTCTTCTACATTTTTTCATAACTTCAATAACGTGTACATTTCATGAGATATCACTGTCAATTATCAAACCAAGATATTTCAAGTAATCAACTTTCTGAATAATATTATTATTATTATTATTGAATTGACCATAATTTAAATTATGGCCAATTTTGTAAGCGCTAGCTGCAGAGGCTTTCGGCTTTGTGTTACATAAATTTTAATTCTTTTATTTGTATTAGGTACATATTTTTTTTTTTTTTACATGAGAACTTAAAATTAGTAGTACAGTATTAAATTATTATTTCTTACTTATTCTGCTATTTTTGATTTATAATGTAAATTATAGTACTTTATTCAGTTTTATAACAATTTTTACTTTAGATTAAATAAATAAAAGATTTACATTATTTACATACATATATATACATTTTTGTTGAATAAAGATGATATAGAAATTGATTTTTTTTTTTTTTATTATTATTAACAGAACACTTTAGCAGGTGTTCGCTATTTAGCCAAAAATTTTTTTTTTTTATAATTTACAGACTATTGCAAATTATTTGATAATTTAATTTGCTATTGAGAGATTATGAAAATAAGTTTTTATATTAGGTTTGAAATTTTAAGTTTAGTTAGATAATCGTAAATCATATTTATGTTTGATTCTGTGGGTGTTGAGAGAAGTTGAAGGAGATTTAGGTTTTGGAATGTGAGGAAGCGATTATGATTTAGATGTTGACATTCAGATAATAGGTGGTTTAGTGTTAGTGTTCCCGAATTGCAAAATTGACATATAGGTGCGGGGTCGTTTTTTAGTAGGTGTATGTGCGTGAGATTTGAATGACCTAGTCGGAGTCTGGTGAAGCATTTATTCATTAAAGTAGTAGTTGAGGTTGGGAATTTTATTGGGAGACCGGTTGGGTTGACAGTTTTGTAGTGATGGTTGTAATCTATCCAATCATTTCGGAATGTTTGTATGATTATTTTTGAGGCGACTTTCGAGATTCTTTTTTTGTTCGGGGGGATAAAGGTATGTAACGGAGAATTTAAGGCGAACTTGGCTGCTGTGTCAGCCAATTCATTTCCTATGATGTCGGTGTGCCCAGGTGTCCACATGAGCTTTAGTTTTTGGGGCATATATATGAGTTTTTGTTGTATAATTTTAATTGCTTCCCAATTGGTTAGGGGATTTTTGGCTGCTTTGAAAAGGCTAAGGCTATCTGTGCAAATTACAAATGTTCCTTTGGTAGTTTTGATTATCTCCAAACCAGATAATACTCCTTGAACTTCAGCATCGAAGATGCTGGAATCGTTTGGGAGTATGCCGTGGGATAGCGTCTTTCCGTGTTCATCGATTACAGCAAATGACACTCCATTGTCAGTTTTTGAGCCGTCAGTGAAAATTATTTGCCAGTTATTATCTTTTAACGGGTTGATGGATTCGGAGAACATTTGTTTGTATATTGAAGCAGGGGTATTGTCTTTACGAAAGGTGGATAGTTTGTCGATGAATGAATTATTTGATATTAACCATGGTGGAGCATTATGTTTCGAGTTTTTAGTTGGAGGGCGTTCTAAATTAAGTTCTTTTTGTAGATTGTAAATTTCCCACAAACTGGATTTTGTAGAGAAAGGTTTTTTCTTTGTTTTTAGAAGTTGAACTTCTTTGTGGAGAATCTCAGATGGGGTAGAGCACAACTTTGGAAGAAGACGGCATTTTAGTAACTGGGCTCTTTTTTCTATTGTAAGGAAACCTGCTTCTGTTAAAATATTCTGGATGGGAGTTGTTCTGAATGCCCTCAGGCTACTTCTTATCGCAGCATGGTAGGGGGCTTTAATTTTCTGTAAAGTTGATTTCGCACATTTGCTATAAATTTGTATACCGTAGTCTATTTTAGAAAGAATGGTAAGTTTTGTAATAGTGGTAAGAGTGTTGGTATGTACGTGGCTTTTGTTTGCTGATAGATATTTAATGACGTTCAGTTTATTAAATAGATTTTTCCTTAAGTTAATGCAGTGGCAATTAAAACTATTTTTTGTGTCAAATATTAAACCCAAAATTTTCAAATTGCTAACGTTGCTAATGTTATGATTCCCGTAATTGATCGAAATTGGGTTGCAGTTAAGTTTCCGACATACGTGAAGGTGTTTGCATTTATTGAGTGAGATTTTGGCGCCTGAGTATTCAGCCCAATGGTCAATTGAATTAAGAGTGTCAGTGAAGCTATTTGATATTGCGTTGGTATCTTTATAGTTAGCTAAGATGTAGAGATCGTCAGCGTATAAGCAGTGTTTAATGTTATATTAATTGGCTATTAGTTTACTTAAGTCTTCGAAGGCGATTAAGAATAGTGTAACTGATAAAGGAGAACCTTGAGGAATGCCGTTGAAAAGCGAGTAAGTAGGTGAGAGTATGTTGTTAGTTCTGCAGCATATTTTTCTATTACTTAAAAAAGATTTGATGTAAGTGAACATTTTTGGGCACATTTTCCATTTTATAAGTTTTTCTAGAACAACATGAATTCCGATCTTATCAAAAGCTTTTTCAAAGTCGATTGTATTAATCGAATATTGATGTGTGGTTTTTGGATGAAAAGTTTTTGCAGATTAAGTGCTCAATGTATAAAAGAGCGTCCATGGTGCTTGAACCGTTTTTGAATCCCACTTGATTTGGGGAGAGAAGATTTTCGGATGTAAGATACCACATTAGCCTTTTTGAAATCATTTTCTCGAGTATCTTGCTTATACAGGGGAGCAGGGAGATTGGTCTATAACTGGTGATTTCATCAATACTTTTATTCGGCTTTCGGATGGGAACTACTATTGCCTTTTTGTGGGATTGTGGAATAATACCAGTTTTGAAAGTTGCGTTGTATAACGAAAGTATTCTTTCCTTGAATTTTATCGGACAGTGTTGGAGCATTTCATAGTTAATTTTGTCTATTCCTGGGGTTTTACCTTTAACACTTTTTAGAGTGGTCTCCTGTTCGTTGAGGTTGAAGTCATTTTCAAGGAATTTGGCTTGTTTTTTTGAGGAAACCGGAGGTTGAATTGATAGGGCTGATTGTCGGTGTTCTTTAAATAGTACAGGAAAATTTGATGATTTTGAATTGTCTGAGAAAAATTGGGCGAATTTTGAGGAAATAATCGAAGGGTCTTCGATAACTTTGTTCTCTGTTTTGATAGATTTTATTTGAAAAGGGGAGTATGAACCCGTCAACAGTTTGATGTTTTGCCAGATTTTGGTCGTAGGGGTGTTAGGGTTTAACATTTTCGTAAACTCCTCCAATTTGTTTATTTTGGATTTTTTCTTTTCTCTGTTAAAAATTGCATTGTTTTTACGGTAAGTTATAGGATTCTGTGGGGTTTTAAGGTTCTTGTAGTTTTTCCAGGCTAATTGTTTTTTATATCTTAATTGTTTGAGTTCGTTTGTCCACCAGGGTACGTTTCGGGATGATTTTTTGTATGATGATTGTGGAATGGATGAGTTAGCTGCAGATCGAATGATTTTTTGAATGGAAGCTGTTTCTTTGTTTATGTTTAATGAGATATTGATTCGTTCGTTAAGGGAAAGTATTTCTTTTTCGAATTTTATCCAGTTTGCTCTATTGCAATTGAATCTAGTTGGTCTAGATATGTAATTAGCGGTGTGGTTGGGAAACTTTATTAGTGTTTTTATAGGGAAGTTACTGCTGTTGTGAAGGTCATCTAGAGCTGACCAAGAGGAGAGTAGAAGAAGCTGAGGAGAGCAAAGAGTAAGATCAATATGTGTAAAGGTGCTATGTGTAGAAAAGTGTGTTGGTGAGCCGTTGTTTAATATACTTAGGTTGGAACTTAGAATAAAATCCTCGATTATTTTTCCTCGATGGTTGGAATTGGGGGATCCCCAGAGTGGGCTCCAACTGTTGAAGTCACCCGTTATTACAATAGGTGAGTTGATACCTATTATTAAGTTTTGAAGGTCTTTTATTGAAAATATTTGTTTGGGCGGGATGTATACGGAGAGTATTGTGATTTTGTATTTTAAATTGATTTCTACTGCAACTATTGATAGGTTAGATTGAATGTGGATTAATTTGTGAGGAATACTTTTATGAATTAATATACCGGAGCCTTGTTTGGAAGTTGTGTTGTATGTGAAATTGTGAAAATGTCCTATATATTGCTTTGGTGTGTATGGATTAACGTCGCTTTTTATATGGGTTTCTTGTAGGCAAAAGATACTAGGGTTTAAATTTTTGGTTAAGGTTTCGAGTTCTAAGTAGTTATTGTGATAACCTTGAATATTCCACTGAAGAATATTAAGTATCATGATTTTTGATTTTATTGTTCACACTACAATTATTATTCCAAAGAATAGTAATGAGTATGTAGGAAATCAAATGACCCTGTCTGTACTATATATTAAAATTAAAATTAAATTATAAAATATTATTTAAAGAATTATCATTATGTAATTCAGTGTTAGTTACCGTTAGATTATTTGAAGAATTTTCGTTATTGAAGTTATTAATTGATGTTTTGTTTGATTTATTGCTGATGTTGTTGATGTTGTTATTGTCGAGTTTTTCATATAAATGTTGATCTAATGTTTTTTGCTTTAGTTGTTTTGTTTTTGAATTTTCATTATCTGTAACTGCCTGTTGGAGTTGTGGATAATTTTTAGTTTTCTGTTTGTTTGTTAGTTCTAATGTGGTATGTGCCGTTGTGGATTGAGGTGAGGAAGTTTTGTTTGGTGTAGATATGTTTGTTATATTTGTTGGGTTATTTTTTGTGTTGTCTGTTATTGATTGGGTTTTTTTATTTTGTAGTTTATTTGATGATGTGTTTTGAATGGTTGTTTCTGGTTGGATGTTTGATAGTTCTTTAAGTTGGGTTGCTTGATTGTGGGAGGTGGTTGATATATTTATGGATTCCACCATATTTGCGTAACTTGTGGTTTGTGGAGTGGGAATGGGTGTTGTACTATTGTTTCTTTGATTTTCCAAATATATTTTGATAGCTTCCCGTCTTGGAATTCTTCTGTCGGTTCTTATTTTAAGGATTTCCCTTTCCTTATTAAATGATGCGCAATCTCTGTCATTGGATGGGTGGTTGTCTGTTAGTTTGGCTACTTCGCAATTAACGCATTTGGCTGGATAGCATAGTTTCATGTGTTCTTCTGAGCTTTCGTTTATAATTTTCGCACAGTTTGGACATTTTGTTATTGTTGAACGGCAATGCTTTGCTCTATGTTTAAGTAGTTGGCACTTGTTACATCTCATGGGGTTAGGGTAGAACTTTCGGACTGATGTTATGAGAAAACCAATTGAAACCTCTTGAGGAGGTTCTAGTGTGTCAAATGTTATTTGAATTACACCGGAGTAGGATGATTGTGTGGTAGTTCCATCAGAATTTGGTCTTTTTTTGTACCTCCAGATGCTTATTACTGAGTCGTTGTCCTCTTTGAGGCCTTTTAAAATTTCTTCGTCGGTAAGATTGATCAGATCTCTGGAGAATATGGTGCCTCTGCTCTGGTTAAGGTGTTGGTTGTATTCTGCTGTGATGGAGATATTACCGAGTTTTTTTAATTGGGTGAATTTATCACCTATTAGTCGATTCGGTACTTCAAGCGAAATATTGCCATCTTTGTTGAAGGTGGGCTTGCATTTGGAGTGTATACCTTTTAACAATTTCGACACAACAAATATGTTGTACGATCTCAGTGGTTTGGATTCGTCTGTGGCTCTTATATTTAAATATTTAGTGTCATTATTACCTGATTGTTTGTTGGTGAAATCTAATGCTGGAAAGTTCCTGGGGCTATATTCAAGTTTAGTATTTATATTTTTGGTTATTTTTTTTCTTTTCTTGGGTGCGTCAATAATGAGGTTATCATCATTGACGTAGGTTAAAATGTCAAATTGGTTTTTTGGGTCGTGTGGACCCATTTTTTTAATATTTGCCCAGTGAATGGGCAGTCACTTTAAACCGCACTTATGTATTAATTTATTTTTTTATTATAGTTCACTTTTTTGTTTTGTCTTTCACTGTACTGAGTTAATCGAAATTTTATGCACTTAATGTTTTTATGTCTTTTACTGTATGATGTTGTTGTTGTTAGATTTTATTGTTACCCTACCGGTACTTTAATATTATTTTTTTTTTTTCACTTAGGAGTTTTAAATAATACGTCTACTCTTTATAACAGGTGGACTAGGAATGTTCTGAATAATATTATTATTATATTATATTTTTTGACCGATTGGTGCTTTCAATAACATGTATTTTGTTTTATTTGCGTTAACAGTTAATTTGTATTTGTTGATTACTTTAAATAAGATTTCATTATCTAGGTTGATTTTACTTTCCAATTCCTCATAGTTATTCTCGCAATACACAATTGCTAAGTTATCAGCGTTTATAAATATTTTCCCATTCAGTTTTAGGTTAGCAATTTCGTTTATGTAACACAGAAAAAATGTTGGACTTAGCGAGCTTCCTTGTATTACACCGTAGTTAACATCTTCTTTTTTACTTTTAAGTTTTTGAAGCTCCGCGAATTGTGATCTATCATTTAGATAATTTTTTAACCAATCATATGAAGTGCTTCTGACGCCCATATTGAACAGTACTCTTAACAGTATCCCTCGATCCACAAAGTCAAAAGCTTTAAGAGATCATAGAAGAGAACTCCCACCTTTTTTTTATTTAGGTTTTGCTCAATTAATGTTACCAAATCAAATAATGTTGCTTCCGTATTTGAATTTTTTTTAAACCCATACTGCCTGCTACTAATTATGTTGTTTTGAATTAAATAATCAGAGAATTGTGCATCATAGTAAAACAGCTATGGATTTGGGTTTTTGTGGATCTGAGGACTAACCCTTAAAAACATGAGCCTTAATAAATTTAACCATTAACTTTGCTTTTGTCACAATTTACTTCCTCAAATTAGAAAAATTGAAAATGCAAAATTTTATCAAATAAAACAATAAAATCGTTATTATCGGCTCATTCAAAATAAATACATTTTGTAAGTTATGGTGGTGTTACTTTAGAAAAGATGATTAATTAATATTTAATGAGGAAAGATAAAATATCGAAAAATTATATTTAAAGGGGATTCTGAGAGAGATGTTGTATCGGCTTAGGACATAATGGCTTGTGTTGCATTTACTTCAGGAAAAAGGGTAAACATTTTTTTTTAATAAATGCTTAACTTTTCGATATAGACATAAAGTATGTATGAATGAGTTATAGTGCAAAAAGATACCTTTCCAACAGTGTATAAATATTGGCTTAATGGTTTAATGGTTTTATTTGGTAAAATAGAGGTTTAATGGTAAAATCTTGAGGTATTTGGTTTTTTGAGAAAGAAAATAAAGATTTTGTTTTTTCCAAAATTTTCTACTTTGAACTACAATATCTCCATAACGACGGCACCAATCATAATCAAGTAAATGTTAAAATATGCTCCAAGCCGTTATCTTTCTAGAATATATAACTGAATATATATATATATATATATATATATATATATATATCTAATGGATTAACAGATATAACGGTTTTTATACAAAATCATCACAACAAGGATATTTTCAAATGTCCTTTTCGTCTTTAAAGGATAAGATGCGCCACTAAAGATATATATTTTTGGAAAGCTAGCAGTTCCAGCTACCCTTCAGATATAGTCATTAGGTCCTACGCCGATACAACATCTCCCTCAGAAGAGCCTATTAAAATATGGGTTGGTTATATTAAATATGAAATTAAACATATTGACAAAATACATTAAGTCAATAAAAATAAAATAATAATAATAATAAATTTGATAAAACTATATTAATTATTCCAGGTAACTATTGCCGAATTAATCGGAGCAAACTTAAAATGACAATTTAATAACATTGCTAAATATGCATACATACCTCAAACAGTATTCGAACCTTCATGCCAATAATAAAATTACACAAATATGATACCACGTCAGTAATCATCAAATTGAATTCAACTTTTTAAAATGTATGCAAAACATTCGAAAAGATCTGCAGGTGACCTGAACCTAAAATTAAAAAAAAATCTTATTATGTGACTAAAAGTTATATAAAAAGTTTATATTTCAACTGTAAGGCTTTAAAATTAATTTGAATTTTTATATAGAATCACATAAAAACAAAAAAAAAAACAAAAAAAAAAATCTTTAAAAGTAAATATTTCAAAAGAAGAAACTATTTTTGCTTTAAAAGGAAACTTTTTAAGTTTTAAGAAAATTTTAAGAAGTTTTCATTTTCATTATAAAAAAAAAGAAAGTAAAAAAATGAAAAATATAATAAAACAAAAAAAAAAATGAAAAAGTTTAAATCTCTACTACTTTACTGTTTTCACATAACTAACTCCATTGTTATTTATTCATTTACAATGTTTCTCTTATATTATTCTTCCTTCAAAAATCCCTATTGTTTTTTTATGACACCCACATTCATAGCATTTATTTTTAAAGACCTTTGAGAGATATCTAAAAATTACAAATTTTTTTTCACTTTTTTGTTTTGTTGTTTTTTTTTGTTTTTTTTTTGTTTTTTGGTTTCGTTTTATTCATGTGAATTAAGAAAAGAAAATTTTCCACTCTCTTTCCTATTATAATTTGTTTGTCCTTTTTTTTTGTTTTCGTTTTTTTTTTTATTTTATTTTATTTCTTCAATCTTTAATACATAATCATCAAAAGTTTTATTTTTATTTATTGTTGTTCTCATTTTTCTTTACGAAATAACTAAAAACAAAACAGCAGGAAAACACGATTTTCTTGATGGGTCGCCTCGCATATATACGTGCCTTATAAAATAACCAAAAGCAAAACCAAAAAAAAAACCAACAATATACGTTGGAATAAAAATCGAGTAGTAAGATCCTATATAGAAAATGTTCCCATTATTCCTGATTTTCTTAAACTTTCCACTATTTTTTTTTTGTTCATGTTTTTTTTTTTGTTTTTGTTTATACAAGATTTTTCTTTTATTTCGGATCAACCTTGTAATTCAAAGATATTAATTATTACTTAGAGTGTATAGTATTTTTAGTTCTCAAGTCCATTCTTATACAAAAATTTAAACAGGATGGCTTTTGTTTTCCTTTATTTTTTTTTGTAATTATATTCCTGATCAGTAAAATATTTTCCACTCTTTATTTCCCTTCAAATTAAAATTCGTATCTAGTTCATGGGAAGAATGTATTCTATTTTAATTTGCTACCATTGTTGCCAAAATATTCTAAAAAACAAAAATAATAATAACAATATGATAATAATAATAATAAAACTAAACGATAAAAATTTAAAAGAAAATTACAAAATAAATTTCGATTAGGAAAATTTCAATTTTTTTTTTGTTGTTTTAATTTTTGAATAAAAAAAGGAAATGTAATTAATTGAATTTCATTGTATTATATTTTTAACTAAATGTTTTATTTTTATTATTTTTTACAGGCATTAGTACAAATTCAAATTATCAGCAGCAACAGCAGCAACAACAGCCATCTTGTAGTCAGGACGTTCAACCTTCATCAAGTTTAGCAACTAATTACAACAGTTCGACCGCCTCAACGTCTTCGAATTATTCTAATGGTGCTAAATCGTCAACATCGATACCAAGGCCTCTACAAAATGTAAGATTAATTTTAGAAAAGAAAAACAAAAAAAAATTAAATAAAACAAAAAACAACAATTTTTTTTTCTTCCTACTTCTTTTGTTATCTGACCATCTACAGACATTTTTATTATGTATCCTTATTGAATACAAAAGCAGAAAATTGAATCCTTATAAAATAACATTCTTTGTTTTATGTTTTTTGTTGGAAATCTTGATTTCTATTTCATTACAAAATAAAATGAAAATATTTTTTTCTATTTTTTTTTCTTTTATTTATTTATTATTTATTTACCAGTATTTATATATAGAATTTTGGTGTACCTATAACCTATAATACTATATATATATATATACATAATAATATAGTAAACTATATATTAAATTTATTTATTTAATTATTTATATTAAAAAATGTATTTCTTTTAAAGGTGATACCAACGTGCGTGTATTTAATGTCACGTATTGCTGTACATATGGAAATTGAAGGAACAGCACAGTGTCCGGCACAAGTGATGCTAGCTGCTGCTCTGGGCTGTGAAGAATTAGGAATAGCAAATAAATTATTAGCACAAAGTATTTTCGGTTTATGGATGACGAGTGTACTTTTAGAAATTCAATTGAAATCACAACATCGACCTTATGTAGTTAGAGTGGCGTGGCCACATCTTCTAGATAAATTTAGTCATGGTAATCCAATTGAAAAACGTTTCGATGAACCGATGATAGTATTAAAAAGAAATGTATTCTTTTCGAAAAAAGATGAAGAAAAAATTAAGTAAGTTGTTATTGTTATTACCTTAATTATTAGCAATTATACAAATATATATTATGTAAAATTGTGTGTATTTAACTCAAATTTTAAATGCTATTAAAAATATTTCCGATGGCCCAAATATTCTGTTATGATTTAATGGATCAAGTAATATTAATTCACAATATAACTAAATTATAAATTGAACTTTGGCTGAATTTAAAATAAATTAAAAGAAAGTAACGATAAATAACAGCCTGACATGATAGGTCGTCTCTGTCCTAATAAGGGTTTAATAAATTGGATTCGATGAATTAATATAGAAATTTTTAGCTCAATATTAATTTATTGAGGATTCAGCCACCCGATTTTAGTATGTACCATAAGCAACGTTCCCTCTAATTTTTTTTTTAGCTGAGCAAAACAAAAATAAATTGCGCTATGAAATTTTATTTAAAAAATTAAACAAAAATTTAATTTGGTAAATTAGATATTTTGTAAAAAATAAAAGTTTTTTATTGCAGTTTTTTTAAGTTTTTTTTATTGTTTTTAAATTTTTTTTATCAATTACATATTACATTATTATTTTTTTTCTCTCCTGTCTTTGTTTTTCTTTTGAAGTTACCCAAATGATTTACTACCAACCTATTTCCAAATTTTATTTTAATCAAATTTATCAGGCTAAATTCTCTTTCACAATCAACATTCGACACTTAAAAGGTTCCAAATATATCAAACAAAATTTTTATATTTTGAAAACTATCTTCACGAAGAACCAATTGAAGTAGATCATTGAAATTACGACTATTGTTTTTGAAACTTTCCGTAAATAAATATTTTAAATGTTTATACTCATCCATTATTATCTTATTATCCATGTTTGGGCTCAGATTTCTATATTTCAAAATTATTTTGTTTTAAGTTTTCATTGCCACGAATAAAATCATGTTGACAATAGCGTTTTGATCAAAAGCTTTCCAAAGGTCCATGTCAACATCAGGAAATCATTTATTCAAATGATAGCAGAACTTTTCAACAAATATAATTATCCCAGATGATATTTTCATATAATTCTTACATTCATCTTCAAGAATTTCAGTAAATTATATCACCAAAATACTGACTTCTTCATTTTGTGATGATCAATTTAGAATATTGATGCGCTTTTATAGGTGACAGTTTTTTTTTTAAATATTTTGATAATTCTTTTAATTCGGTAAAAACATCACTTAACGCAATAAATGATATACGATTTAAATTATTTTCTAAAGCTGTTAAGCAATATCTTGTGATTGGATCAACTGAATTGGAACTATCAATCTTTTCTTTGCAATATTCTGTTAAGACATCATAATTCCGAATAAACGGAATAATCGCTAAATTACGAGAAAGTCAGCGTATTTCATTAAGAAGCCGGAACATCAAAACTTCACAATCCATTAAACTTCAAAACTATGTTTTTTAACAGCTGAACGATGGAACATGGTATATACTGTTCGCAATAATGTTTCTACTCGGGAAACAAGAAGTATCATCGATTCCCAAATCCTCTGTATGTGCCACACAATGCGTGACAAATTGTGAAATTAAGTAATCAATTTCTTGTGTTAATAGTGCTGTTACTCCATTATAGGCTCCCAGCATTACTGCAGCTCCATCGGATGCTAACATTACCATTTTTTTCATATCCATATTAATAGTATGCATTTAATTATATTATACCATCAAAAACAGTGTTATAATTAAAATTAAAGCGGTATTTTATATAAATAATTAACATTTTGTAAATGGAAATATCAATACTTTCATAAATAGAATTATGCCATTCTTATTTCTTGGACTGAGTTCATTGAAAAATTCATTTTAATGGCAAGAACAACATTATTTATTAAAATTTTGATGTTATCTTTACCAACTTTTGTTCTAGAAATGGTTTCTAAACAATTTTCTCGATTTTGCTGATTAATTTGGCTATACTATTTAAATCGATAACAATTTGCACAGCCTACTAAGGAAGTATTATTTTAAATAACTAATATTTACAATAAAATTTCTAATACGCAAGTAAAAAAAAATCCGTGTGGAATTGCGCACTTGCGCAGCTTAGAGGGAGCGTTGACCATAAGATTTGTGGTCGTATAATAAAAACACATCTTCATTTTTCACTTTGTTAATAAGTTTTGCTTTATTAATTTTACATTTATTGTTTGAGGTGCTTGTAAAAAAAATTACTGGAAGAACAGTTTCATTAAAGATTGAAAAAGTTTATCCGCAACAGATTGAAAAAAAAAGAGGAGTTAGCACAGACTGCAAAAAGTTTGCCAAGCGATTCCTGAAAAACTTATTATCAACGTTCGTGTCAGCAAATTTTAACCTGCGAATATTCAAAAAACATTATTTCTGTGTCTTCCTATTATAATGAAAATTAAACTTGGCTAGCATATACTATTAATAAAAAATTAAGGTATATTTTAGGAACATAAAAATAATAACAAATTTGGAACTCACTTTTATGTTCTTGACAGTATAAATTACGTAGAGTTACCTGTTCATGGTTAATTAAGTACGGTTCTTCAAGTTTTACATATTTTACTACAATGCTTTTTGTTGTATTTATCTATCAAATCTCTGGGTTCTCAACTCATTAAATGTAGGGCTCTTTTGTGGGAGATATTGTATTGGTATAGGACCTAATGACTATATACTAAAGATAGTTGGAATTGCTAGCTTTCCAAAAATATATATCTTTAGTGGCGCATCTTAGCCTTTAAGGACGAAAAGGACATTTGAAAGTATTCTTGTTGTTTTGATGTTTTTCTATAAAAACCGTTATATCTGTTGATCTGTTAGATATATATATATATTCAGCTATTAACATTTATTTGATGATGATCAGTGCCGTCGTTATGGAGAAAAAATTTTATATATTAATATTTTGGAAAAAAAATACAATCTTTATTTTCTTTCTTGAAAAAACAAATACCTCAATATCTTACCAGAAAAGATCCACAATATTTATATATTGTTGGAAAGGTTTGTTTTGTTCAATAACTCGTACATACATACTTTATGTCTACGTCGAATAGTTTAGAAGATTTAAGATATTTATTACCCTTTGTCTATATAAAACTATGAATGTGCCTTTTTTTGGTTAATCGGTAATCGAACCTAGGACCTTTCGGTTAACCTAGGCCATTAACTGAGCAATTCAGCGTGTAGTAATGAGAGTAACACAATAATATTAAAAAATATAAAAATCTATTAAAGCGCAGAAAGCCAATATTCATTTGACACACCCTTAAACGACCCCAATAAATAGGATAAAAAAAAGTGAACTTTAAGTGAAATTTACCCAGAGTGCAGAGGAAGCTGAATTTTCTGAAAAATACATACCCTTAAGATAAATATTCAAGCATTCTAAATTTGAGATAAAAGATAGATATGTTGAAATGGTAAATTATAAGATAAGTTATTACAGAAAGAGACACAATATTCCTAATTAGTAGGTTCATTACGTAGAAATAACACATTTATTTCCGCCCTCAATAAGGATTAATCCAAATACATAATATTTTTAAATACATTTTATTATATTCAATTAAATAAATTAAATTAATTTGTATTCATCATTTTACAGGGATCATAGGATAATAGAACTTTTATATGAAGAAGCAAAACATAATGTATTAGCAGGACGATATATCATGGAACCAGTGCATTCAATTATGTTAGGTGGTATACAAGCTAGAATTGAATTAGGTCCATATAATTCACATACACATACAATCAGTTATTTTAGGTAAGTAACTAGTTATTTAAATCATTGTCTATCCTCTTTAAGATTGTAATAATTTAATAGAACAAAATTAAAGCGAATTATTTGCTCTGTTGCGGTGACTGCAGTTTTTTTTATAATAAATTAAGCCAACTAATTTTTTACTATAAAAATTATTTCAGTCTTAAAGAGGACAGCGAAATGTTAAAAATATAAAATATTTAATTTTTATTTTTAATAATTTATTTTTCAGGGAAAATCAATCAAGATTTTTACCACAACATGTTGCCAAAAGTTCAAATTGGTCATGGTTACCAGTTAGTCGAAAAAATTCAGCTGAAGTTAAACTATTAGAACAATTTAAGAGAGTACCACAATCGACAACAACTAGAAAATTAATGCGAAAATATTTAGAATTTTGTTGGGCGCTACCATTTTATGGGTATCTTATCTATATTAATATTGTTGTCTGTTTATTTTTTCTATTTATTAGTTTTTTCAAGTTTTAAATGTTTTTCTAAAATTTTATTTCCGAGATTTTAATCTTTTATTTATTATTTTTTATTCTAAATGCATACAATACCCTCTTGACACTAAACTGTAGCAACTAAGACAAAACGAATTTGAATTTTTTTTAACGATATCACATTTTGTCAAAAATTCAATCTCAAGGTACATGAAGAGATAATTACTTACCTTCTCTAGATTTTGCATTTGATATTATTTTGTTTGATGACCTAAGAAACAACATTTTTTTTGTATAACGATAAATAAAAAAGCTTCATTTGCATTTTATCTAATTGAATTGAAATTGTTTATAATACGAGATAGAACGCTTAAAAAGTTTAATATGTTGCAAAAAAACGATATGTAGGAAAACTAAAATTTTATTTTTAAAATTATTTCTGATTTATGAATTATAAGTCGAGTTTCCTTTCACTAATCATTTATTTTTATTCAAATATCGATATCTATATGACGGATAATCAACTAACTTCCTTCATCAATTTCAATTTAATGACACAGTCGATTCGGTATAGAACCTACGTACCGTAAAGCCCCTCTCAATAAAGTACCCCGGATAAACTAATCGAAATATTTTTTCATTCACAAAATCCCATTAACATGAAAATTAATTTCGAATTATTTCGATATTGGATGTCATCTAATACTAAAATCATTTTCATGTTATCTATTACTAAGCTAATTATGTTAATTGGTTTTATTTTAATATTACTACCTGTGCAGAATCTATCTATGAATAGGTAACGATCATATCTATAAGTATGCTTCCCGAATAGTGTACTCGGGTGTAAAAATCCAATTAGAGTACCTGTGTATTATATTCAGAACTTTACGGTATGATATAATAAAATTCAGAATGTTGCTACAAATTAGATTCAGCAACGTACCTGAAGTTTTTTTCTAGATTTGTAAAAAAAAACAATTTAGAATAAAATCAAATGAAATTGCCAAAACTTTGGATTTACTGAGGATGCTCGTATTATAGCTTTATTTGTGTATTATGAAATATATTTGAAATATATTTTTGTCTAATAATGTTGATATAAAAAAAACGCAGTAACTCATAAATAATTTTTGCGATTAATTTATTTTACATCCCAATTTGTTTTACAAT
Organism: Argyra leucocephala; assembly: GCA_963942445.1. Taxonomy (NCBI): domain Eukaryota; kingdom Metazoa; phylum Arthropoda; class Insecta; order Diptera; family Dolichopodidae; genus Argyra; species Argyra leucocephala. The sequence continues at coordinate 93,230,806 of OZ012677.1, forward strand.
ATCCTTAATATGTACCTGACGGAATCATTATTTTAATGGTTGAAGAACAATTAGTGATGAACTTTAATTTTGATTTAAAAAAAAAACTTCAAATACTTTCAAAATTGTTAAAATTTATACTTAAAGTCATAACCTTTAATAAATAAAAAAAATATATATCCATTTTCAAAAGAACTGTGATCCTTTTTATTCTGAAGTAGGTGAATATTTTTAATTCTATATATAAAAAAAGGACGAATTCAGCTATATATAAGAAGGCCACTGTATCCTAAAATTCATTATAAGTAATATTATTTTGTTTTTCCTAGAAATTTTCAAATTCATTTATTTTATTATCATTAGTTTTATTTTTTTTTTTCTTATGAAAAACATCCTTTTTAAAGGTCTAAATACTATTTTATTGTTGTTATTATTGCTAAGTTAATAACAATATTTATTTTATTTTTCGTTTTAAGTAAATACAACTACAATTTAATAAATGAAAAATTATATATGCATTCATAGCTATATATATTTAATTTTCTGTTAATTTTCTAGCGCGTCGTTTTTTCATGGTCAAGTGGAACAACCTGTTCGTGGTCTTATGAGTTTAGTTAATCACAAAGATATCTCTGTAATAGTTGCCATAAATGAACGTGGTGTTTATATAATAGATCCTGAAGAATGTGTAAGTATTTTTTTTTTGTATTATTTTTTTTTTGTTTTTGTTATTTTGGTTTGTTCTTTTAAAACAAAAAAAAAACTTTAATAATATGAAAGTGCTTTACTTCTTTAAGTGAATATCAATTTTATTTAATAATTTTGTAATGTATTTTATATAATTTTTTTTTTAACCTACAAGACACTGCTACTAGGATTAAGATATGAAGACTTATCATGGGACTATGCGAAACCAAGTTCAAATGATGATCCTGATTGCCAAACATGTATATTTCTACAGGTTAGTATTAGGTTTAAGTTTTAATTTATAAATAAAGTCGGAAAATAGAATGTATAGTGGTATTCCAATAAAGTGTAAATTTTTTAATGTATGAATCAAATTCACTAATTCTTTTTATATATCTTGTTGTAATATTCAAGAGCATACTGGAAAGTATATATTCAAAAGTTAAAAGTTGGTCACTCAAAAAATTGTAAAACTAATACATATTATATATTATGAATCTTTAACCCTTAAAAGTAATAATGGATATAACACCCATATAAACACATTTTTTAATTTTAAACACAAGTAAATTTAAGTATGTAGTCTCAAAATTTGATATTATATGAAACATATATTTGTATATATACCTTTTTTTTTTTAATATTTTTATTTATTTTTCTAAATAAAATTTTTAATATATAACTTAAAGTATTCATGGCTAACTTATATCTAGCTCTCTTACTTACATTTAATATTAAGTGGATGTTGTGGACATATTATTTGCATTTGAATTATATAATTTTGATTATGTTATATATTATTGTTTTTTTTTTTGTAATAACTAACGGACTACTTTTTAGTACCTACTGGAAAATATTTATTCAGAAAAAAAAAGACAATTTTTTTTTATATACCGGATGTTCCAGAGCATGCGTATCAGCTTTTTAAGAGGGGAAGGACCCGTTATTTTAAAATTTAAAAAGTCTGTTAATTAAATCGAGGTTGCTCTATCGATTGGTGGTATTTTTCCGGAAATTACAGTAAATCGGTTTTTTAAGACCAAAAATCGCCGAAACTGGCCGAAATCGAAGGGGTACTTTTTTATACAAATTTTATATTTTTTTGTTTTTTTTTTTTGTTTTCTTTTGTTTTAACACTGTAGGAACCCAAAACTGAGATAAAAAATATGGTAACTTGAAAAATAAATTTCTTTATAAAAATGATTTTCATTAATTTTAGTTTACCAAAGGAAAATATTGAGCATTTTTGTTTTTTTTGTTATTAATTTTAAAGAAAAATACTAAGTAAACAAAAAAAAAAATATTTAACATAACTTTCTTATTTTTTGTCGTAGAATTTGAATTTGCATTAAAAACTATCCTTTCCCATTTAATAATCTCGATTTCGGCCAATTACGGCGATTTTTGGTCTTTAAAACTGATTGCGATATAAATCGATAGAGTACCTTCGATTTAGTTAACAAACTTTTTTTTTAACTTTTGAAATAACGCCTCTTTCCCTTCTTAAAAAGCTGATACGCATGCTCTGGAACACTTGGTATATACCTTACACTTTATGTTTGTTTCTAGCTCGCTTATTTCACTCAGTTGAAAATATCACCAGTCAATGGAGCACCCTTGATTTTGTTAATGCAATTTTTTTAATATTTTGAAATGAATCCTTTTCCTCTAGAATCCTTTTCCTTCCATAAAGACTTACTACTTACATTTTTAAATTTTATTCTGAGTGAGTTAAGTGAGCTAAAAACAATAAATAAAGTATGAAATATATGTTCCATAAAGTTGAGTTGTGACTTATAAAAAGCCTATTTCCGGTTCTTTCCGGAAGTTGAAAATACCACCAATCAATAGAGCACCCACGATTTAGTTATTAAATTTTTTTTTTAAATTTTAAAATAATGCACACAATAGCGTAACTAAAAAAAATTGGTTTTCTACCTAAATAATATTTACTAAAAAAGAAACGTTTTGATTTACAACACACTTTTAGCCGAAAAATTAGTCGTATTTATACTATTTTATTTATTTATTGTTATTATGGGCTCTAAAAGAGCTATATATCTCGGGTAGTGTGTGAAATTCAATGTGTGAAATAGACGGGCCATAAAAGCGAAGGATATAAGCCAACAATGGGATCACGGTTGTTCTCTTCACCCTATTATAGACCAAATAATGTGTGAAATATCAACTTTATATATCGTCGGCTTATTTCTATTTTTGGACAAACATTTTAGAATGGTTTCGAGTAAATCGAGTTTTAAGTTTGAAGTTTAATAAAAAAAAACTGTCCCATAAAAGTTTATTTTAAATTTGGGTATTAGCTTTGTATGTTTTCAAGCTATAAAAATAAAACTATCATGACTGTTTGCGCCCAAGATTCGAGGAGATAGATCTGAAAAACCGAACCCACCTTTTTTTGCTGTTGACTATATCCCATAGCCAGGAGAGTTAAGAAATTTGTTAACATTGTATGAAGTGTCCAAATTTTGCTCGGATATGTCCGATCCTAGCACATTTTTTTAGTGGTGTAAAGTAGATAAGTCTATAAAAAAAAGGTTAAAACTGAATAAAATAAGAAAAAAACGGTATTACAACAGTAATGTTTATTAATTTTTAAATGAACAGCTTTTTTCACAGCTGTTGTTTCGTAAAAAATAAGTCGACATACTCTGTGAATATGCGATGAAGCTAAGTAATATTTGATTGAAACGATTTCATGTGTTTGCATGTACGGCGACACTTTACATTGCATTGTTTTACAAATTTCAAGTAAAATTTGGTATTTTCATTATATAAAACCTAACAGTTTTTAGTCCATATCCTCGGATCATTAAGACGTCTTATTTAAGGAATTACAATAAAATTATCGAAAACTTCATACAAATTTTCTGATATTAACCAAAAAATTGGATATGTCCGAATTTTGTATTGAAAAACGTTTAAAAAGTGGAGATGTCCGAATCTCGCCTCTCCATAACTACAAAACTAAAATAGATAATTAAGAACGGATAACAGAAAATGAAAGAGCATCCCAAAAAACTTAAAGATCAAGTCTTAAATCAAAAAACAAAAGTGGTGTTTGTCCGAAAAAGAAATTTACCGATGATATGTATTAAATTCAAAATACGTACCTATAATCAATAAATTGAAATATTAAGTAAATAAAAAATCAGAAACAATAAAAATAAATTATGAAAAACAAAAGAAATAGATAGAATAAGATAGAACAAGAGGTTTTTTTTTAGTAAGTATATGATGTTATGCGTAGACGCGACCATTTTAGATCTATTATACTCCCTTCGTTTTATTTTAGAATATGAATGTGTATTTGTCTATGTTGGATTTACATATATATTACAAACTCAACCATATCTTACTATATATTTGTTGAATCTAAAAATTTATTATTCGCAGCTGTCTTTTCAAGGCTATTTACAGGTTTTTTTATATGAAGAGGAAATTTATATAATTTTTTAATTTTTCTAATCTACTTAGCTAGAAGCTAATCAAATTTATGCCGTTTCGGGACTTTTGTACTTAATTTTTTTTTAAATTAGTGGTCCCATTATAATCGCAATAACAATTTCTTATGAAAAAATTTTACCAATTTATATTTAATTAGTATTAGATGAAGTTTTTGAGTTCTCTGGTAGACCCCTATATATTCTAATGATTATTTCAATTGTTTACTATGTAACAATTTAATTTTGTTATTCATTTTTATTTTAATATACAACAATTTATTTAATACATAAAATTACACATAGAAAAATATATCTTGTTTCATAAACTGATAATTTACTAACGTTTTAATATGATTGACGTTAATATATTGGCATCGTTTGATTTCTGCTATACGTTTCCATGTTGGATGCGAAATGTTGCTACCGCTACAACTCCAATCCATTTAATCTTGGTTTTATTGACATTATTAGTGTGGTTAAAAATCTTATTTGTTAATAATTTAATGTTTGCGACTCATTGAGTTAACTTAACAGCAATAATAAGACTAAGTCTAATCATTGAAGTCTTTATTTCGTTATCTAAATGTTATCTTAATAATTTTGTAAAAAAGCTTGCTTCAAGATAATCATTTCTTCATGATATTTATTATCTAATTTTGCAGATTTTAATTATTTTATAGCAATTCAAAACTAATACTGGGTAATCAATAGTTCAAAAACAATTTTATTATCTCCTAATTTAAACTTTTATTAGTTATGTTATTTTTATTGTAAACCATTTCGGAGTAGATAAGAGTCATATGAATTTCACTTTTTTTTGTTGTTATTTTTTTTTTAAAGAAATATAGTTTTTATATTAATTTTCATATTAATTATTATGTTATTATTTCGTTACATTCTTTATTTTAATTTCTAAAGAAAACAAAAAAAAAATAAACAATAAAATCAAATAATTTTTTTTGATAAGTTTATTTTTTCATTATTTTGTTACCCATAACAACAACCAGAGAACTCATTATGTAAATATCAAATGAGTGTACACAACACACCTATGTATATGGTTAATGATTTAACTAATAAGCTTAAAGAACCTTATAAGAAGCTTTAAGGATCATATTATAAGAATAATAATATTAATAATAATAATAATATTATAAAAATAATTAAAATAGAATTTGTATATGTATAATTGTATACATATAGTGTAAACAAGATATAATATAACTTTATTTTGTTATTTCAAATCGTCCTTTTCATACCATATTCATCCTTCGCTTTTGATATTGGACATATTATCGTCGTATTCTTTTAATTCGTAATTTCAACTGTTATTTAAGAAAATATTACTTAATGTACATACACGCATAGTCTCTATATATGTAATTTTATGTAAATGTAATGTAATTAGTATACAACATTACATTTACTGAATAACTTGAATAATGTGGGATCTTATTTATTTTTATTTTTGTTTTTCTGTTTTTTTTTTTTTTTTTAATTTCACATACTTCCTCTTAATACTATTGGCTTGGCTTAAGTTTTTTTGATTAAAAATTCTGTAATAAAAATTATATCAACCTGAATTTTTATGTTCATTAAATTATATATGTATGTACATATTAATGTGTATGTTTTATTTATCATGGATGATAAGATGAAGACAGATATAATTACATGTAGTTTGTAAAAAGTTCAAACGACTGTTATTATCTTTAATCCTATAAACAGGACTTTACATATAAGAAAAAATGTATGTATTAGAAATTTTAGTATAGGTGGATTTGCTTGTTTATTGTCATTTTCAAAATATGAAAGAAAAACTAAAATGAAAATTCTGAAAAAGATTAATTTTCCGATTTTCTTTTAATAATGTATGGTGTTAAAAATGTGTTGTATTGTCAAACTAAATTTTAAATTTATAATGTTGTCATCGTGTTGTATTGAAAATCAAGTCCGAGCCACTCGTTATGTTATCATGTCTATCATGCTAATCGGGATGTCCTGGAGTTGATTTGATCTTGGCTATAAATATTTAATTGAAAATTTTATGACAACTTGATTTCCAAACTTCTTTTCCAAATATTAAATAATTAGATATCCCACATTCTATCTGAAAAAGTGTTTTAAATTTTGACTGTACATTTATGTGTAGTTGAAATAGATAACAAAATAAAATTAAATTGAATTTTCCAAATTTTCATACGGGTTTTTTTTTTGGTTCAATCTACCTTCTAGTACAAATTTTGACAAATGGTTTGTTTTCATGAGCACTTTGGAAATGCGACTGCTATTCATATTAGCATTTTTATTTAAATAACTTCACCAACAATCTGTATAATTAACAAATAATTTAATAAGGGATAAAATCTGATAATGAACGGTTTTAATATTTCGTCAGTGGTTAAAATCTTGTGTCACAAATGTTTAAAATAATGTAAACAATACACAAATTTTTCGAAATATTCAAAAATATTTTGCAAAAAATATATTTTTTTTATTTTATCGTCTAATTTTTTCATGCGAAATGGATTTCTCTTCAACGTATTTGGATTTTTTTTGTATTTTTATAGTCTGACATTAACTTAAGTCGAATTACCTGTTCGTGCATTACAAAGGTTTAGTGTTTTATCAACTTATTAAATGTGAAAAACTACTTATATTTTTAGGAACTAAGCCTTCTTAAATAGCGTAGTTTTTTTTGGTAACAATTTAAGCCAAATTATACTTTCAATTATTTTCTCTCATTAATTTGATCCAAATAACAATGGATATAGTGACTCAGGTAAAAAAACATATAAAACATTTTTTGGCCTTCATCGAGAATCAAACCTGGGATATTTCGGTTGACAGACAAGCGTGAAAATATGAATTTATATTAATTTGTATCCATTTCAATATTTTCTAATGATTAATGGTATTTCTGGTTCAATTCAGAATTTTTCACTAATCGCGAAGCAGTGGTTATCATTCTGATAAATGTACTTGCACTTTGCTGTAATATTTTTAAAGTTTAATGGTACTCGGTACATAAAATATTAATTTTCTTAAACAAATAGTTTAGAATTAATACAAAACAATGACCGAAACCCCTAGAGTACAAGATCCATAACTTTCTTTCTTACAAGTCTAGAAAAAATAAAATAAAACAAAATTAAATTAAATTCACAAAAACAGAAAACTTATTTCAATAGTCATTCGTTTTTCGCATTCCTTTTCTTTTTCTTCTCAAATCAAAGGAGTGAAAAAATTGAATGAAATTAAGGAAAAGGTAACGAATAAAATAAATGTAATCAATGGGAAAATGTGAATGCGCGGTTTGTTTATTTTTTTGATATGCAAGAACAACTCTGCGAAGTTTTTCAGTGATGGTTTTCTCATTTTTATTTTTCTTCTTTTATTATGCGTTGTTTATTTTTGATTTTGTTTTGATTTTTCTTTTTATTTAACTAGGTCACCACCAGGAAATATTCTATACTAACAACGTTTATTTTTATTTTTTTTTTTATTTTTTTGTTTTCTTCACTTTTTTCTCCAACTATTATATTATGGCTGTGTTATTTTAATAGGTGTAGTTTGAGGTTATAAAACTTGAATCTGATATATATATATATATGTATATATTTAATAATGTGCATATGTTCATATAAATATATATATTTATATTATATTATAGCATTATGAATATATGAATTACTGTTTTTTTTTTTTTTAATTTTTTCTCTCGATTTTTATTCTGTAAAAAAGATGTGGAAAGCGTGATTGTGGTAGACCTAGAAAAATGTCCTTCAATGAACTGAATACTTAATTATTTTTTATTATGATATGCACTGCCAAGTGAAAAACAGGTAGTTTTTTATATTTGAGATACACGATATAGGTATAGGTAGGAATTTTTTTTTTTTGTGTTATTTTTTGTTTTTTATAGAAAAAAATTAATTCCTCTCTACATTGCAGTGTTCTTTCATTTTGTTGTTGTTGTTGTTGTATTGTATTATTATTCCTTGTGTTGTTTTTTAATGCTCTACATATTTTTAAGTCGAATAAAGTTTCAATGTTGCAATATGCTGGGATATTGTTTTAATATTTTTGTTTTGTTTTTATTTTTTAACATAAATAAAAGAAATATTTATGCGTGTAAAAGTGTATTCAATAAAAAACAAAAATTAATAAAATTTAATTAACACTTTTTTTTTAACCAAAAATTTAAAAAGGACAGAAAAAGTAAAGAAAGGTAGCAATGTATATACTAGGCGGACATATTAATATATAAATTAATTTACATTTTTATTTTTTCACATTGTTTTTTTTTTTTTAATTTTTTACATAAAATTTATAAAATTAAATATTAAATTTATATGAAATTAATTGGCGCCAAGAAAACATAACAAAATTTTAAATCTGAAAATTTACGAAATATTTTGTTATATATGATTTTTTGATTGGCCACGTTGTTCGTTTTTAAAAAGTGGTATTTTGTTAAAATTTTCAAGAAAAGCTTCAGTTTAAGTTTTGAAGGAAGTTGTTTGGGTGGTACGTTTTTATTTACTGAATTATATAATATGGGAATGATAATATGATAACATTAACATCTACATATTCATGACTATTGCCCTAATCTAATGTTATATTTTTTGTATTTTTTTTTTTGATAAATCTAATTAATTACCCTCTCTTAACAATATTGTAATGAATAAAAAACAAAAATATAAATGCAAAAAAAATATTTAAACACCTTACATTTTTAGCCCTCTTAACAAAATTATAACCATCAAATATTATAACCCTATCCAACAAAATTAATTGGAAATATAATTTTAGAATTTGTTTAATTTACTTATTTAAATACTATTTAATATTTTAAAAATAGAACAAAAGACAAATAGTTGCTTCTACCTTCTGTAAAGTTTTTTTTTTGCTTAGGACTTATATACATGTAGTCATATTTTCAATACAGGACTATTTTTAAAAACTATATTCATATTGTGATCCATTATTCACTAATGGTTGCATCGTACATTGTACTGAATAGTTATTATGTCTGAATTGTAATACAATTTTGGATTCGAATCGTGCTTTTTGGCTTATATTAACCGTCTTTCATTATTTCGTAAGAATTAAGTTACATAATTGAGTGTAGTAGAATCAAAACCGATACATTTGCATTTTTTAAAAAATTTTAACTAATGATTGGATAACATTCTTTTGACTGAACTTTAATGTTATTTATTATTAAAGTTGTTAGAAAAATGAATTTGAAAAACGATAGTTGAATCAAAACTAGTATACATTTGCAGTCCTCAGTTGAATCAAAACATGTAAACAAAATATTGCAACAAAATCAGTCTTTTTCAGTACTAAAGACATATAAAACCATAATACTATTTATAAATTAATTCTTTTACTGTTTAGCTATCTGATATTAGTTTTGGCATTCGAATTTTACTTTAAAAGTAATATCAAAGTAAATAAGTGTTTAAGTTTCACAAAAAATTGATTTGTATAACCCTAAAATTTCTCAAGACGTGTTTATTATTGTCTGCATACAAATCTGTACACCTAAAAGAGGTTCTGGATCAGAAAAAGCACCAAAAATTATATCACAAAATTTTATCATCTGTTCGGGTTTGTTTAGCAGCTTTCATAAATATTTTGCTAACAGAAAAAAGCCGAGTAGAATATGCAAACGTTTCATTACAACTGGGACAATACCAAAGGAAACCCGAGGCGGAGATCGAAAAACGGAAGCTTTACCACCTCGAAAAGAGGCTGTTAAAAACTTAATAAAAAAAATGTATGTTCATGATACACAGTACTGCCAATCTAAATCTTCTAATAGACAATATCTTACAGGGAATTTCCTTGAAATCGCATTCACTCTATGTACAAAGATAATGAGGATCATAAAGAGTTACAAGTAAAAAAGTGGTTTGTTTAAAATATTTTGCGGACTAATTTCAACATTAGTTTTAAAACGCCTTCAACAGATCAGGGCTCTAAATGTTTACAGTGTAAAGAAATGTTTACAGTGTAAAGAAATGTTTACAGTGTAAAGAAATAATTACAGCATTTTGAACAATCCTGGACAGACAAAAACGAATTAAAATTTTACAAACTGGATTTTTACCGTGAATAATACTTACTTAAATAATGATATCATTGCTGGTGATGATCAATGTGATGCTTTTTTTGAAGATAATAATTAAGATAAGATTTAAGAATTTTGAAGATAAAATTTAAGAATTTAGCTCTTAAAGGACGATTAACTTTATTTTCATTATTTTTTCTTATATGATTCATGGTATAAGAATTTGACTTAAAACCAACTATGTGTTACCTATTCGTTTTTTAGAATATAAATTAAAAAATTAATTTTTTAACAAATTGAATGATTTATTTTATTTTTGATTCCTAATTTTTTTATTTTATCAAACATGATAGTTGCAACAAAATAAGCCATATGCACATGCAATGGTAACAAAATCAAACATTTGCAAATAGTTGCAACAAAGTGAATCATTTGCAAAATTAATACTTGTGTTTAAGATTCAATATTCATTTTGTTTTTAATTTTTCAATACAAATAATATTTAAATCAATTATTCTTTGATAAAATGACTTAAAAATAGTATAAATTAATTAAAATAACAAAGAAAAGGTTTTTTGCATTTTTCTCAAAATTGACTTCAACGCAAATGTATCGGTTTTGATTCTACTACACTCAATTACTGTCTTTGATATTATCGTAATACAAATTTTTTGTTTTTTTAATTTTTTCAAAATGTTAATCTAAAATGAAGGTGTTTTTTTAAAACAATAATTATGACAATCTCCAGCATAGAGCACATACTTCGGATACAAATTATTATATTATTCAATTTGTAAATCAAAAAAAGTACGGTACAAATATCCGAACCAATTTAAAACCGATTTTCATTATTATTTTTTTAAATGAGAGATATTTAAAAGGAGACGTAGCGAATCCAAATATTTTTTCAATTTTTTTTCTTTAATTTTCAATTAGAAATTTCAATTTAAAATTTCACACACTTTATAATTCATTTTAACATACAAAAAATTTAATTTATCAAATTGCACCAATCAGGGGTGTGATTTAAATTTAATTTTTAGTTTTTTTAAATAAATTATTACTCTGTATAAGGTAGTTGTTTAAGATAAACAATTAAAACATATAGTGTCCACGATAAATTGAAATGATAGAAAACAATTAATAACGAGATATTTTTCCTCGAATTTTGAGGAACGGGCGAATACAATTATTAAAACAATTATTAAAATATTGATAAAATTTTTAGGTAAATATGAAATAACTATTTTTATTATTTAATCATATTTATATCATAATATCAATTAGTTTCTATTAACTTTTAGAATTATTCTGATTTGATGTATTTTGCTGTTTTTGTAAATTACGAATTATTTCCTATAAAAACATAATAATTAATACAGATAAGCAATATCCGAACAATCTACTTAGTACTTAGTTGTATAGCTCAGATAGGTACATTTGTGTACACAGCTTTAGTAGCTGCAGCAAAAAAAATTAACGGGCTTACAAATCGAAAATGTGAAACTTCAGAAGATTGTAGTCGGTTTCATTTATTCGGTAGTCATTTACTCCACGTTAATCTGATTTAAATAAATTATTTATTTTAACCATCAACATTGGTTGTAAACAAATTTACAACAACATTTTGCAACAATTAGACAAAATATTTGAAATTAAATTCATATGGGAAAAATATAAAATCAAATTATATGAAAAAACTGCGTCTCTACAATTAAATTCATAGACTTCAAAACATAATCTTTATGGCAGTATAGTAACGAGCTTATAAAATTATTGCTTTCAAAAAGTTTTAATGTATTAGCTTTCGTTCTGATTTGTTGATATATCATAATAATTGTATTAGGATATAATTTAGAAATGAATATGTTGTCTAATGCATTTTCAGCGGAATAACTATCTTTAATAATAACTATTTTTATATAACATTTCGAAAGAAAAATTGTCATGAAAATATTAGATATTTTTTTTTACTTTAAATAACAAAAATTATTTGATTAAAAATTTCATATATTCAAACATTTTCTAAAAGTAACCATTGAAATAAGACTCCATCTCATACCTTAAGTTATCAAAAATGTGAAAAATATTTTCAAGAACTTTTTACCATTTCTATTTAAAATGTATTGATAAAAAAAAACAAAAGATAAAAAAAATGTTCAACTCTTTTTCAAACAAAAAAATATTTTTCATATTACGAGTATATTCGTCCTGCCCTCATATCGGATTCATCGTGTCAACAGAGTTTTAACACAAAAATGTCACTAATAATCTGAAAAAATATTCTTTTCAAAGAAACAAAAAAATAAATGTTTTTTTTTTGTTGTTTTTTTTTTTTTTGAAAAATACTTCTTTCAAAATAACTTTTATTTAATGTACACTACTATTCTGTAGATTAAATCCATGTAAAATGCATGATAGTGTCTATAATTTTTTAAATGGAAATTACAATCCTTCTTTAGGTATTTATGTCCCTTATGTCAAGTAAAAGAAATAAAATGGAAATTTATAGAGTAAGCTAACAATCTAACAATATACTTTTTATTAAAAGTTCTTTGGTATGCGTAAAATCAGAGAATATTGGAAACAAATGTTTCTGAGAGGCAGCACAGCTATAACTTTACAATCAATTAAATTAAATTATATTAACGCGGAGTACATGAACAAAATCAACAATCAACTGACCTTAAAAAAAAAAAATAAATAATCTTAGAATGGAACCTATTTGAAAATATAATTGCATAAAAAGAGAGAGAAAATGTAGACCATTTAAATTATGAGGAAATAGATAGAGAATAATAATTGTCAATTTGACTTTATGAATTGTAAGTCAACAGAAGATGCTCTACATATATTTTGTTCAGAGACTTATAATTCACTAAATAAAGGCTTAATCTACTCTGCTGTGTTTATTGATATAACCAAGGCTTTTGATATGGTTGATCATGACGTTCTAATGTTAAAGTTATTCAGAACCGGATTCAGGGGTTTTATATATGATTGGCTTAGATCTTACTTCTCTAATCGTATACAAAAGGTGAAAATAAAGAATATTTTTAGTAATGAGTAGGTCTTGAAGTGTGGGATACCTCAGGGATCAGTGTTAGGCCCTATTCTTTTTCTTTTTTATATTATTTCTCTTTTTATTCAAACTTTTAAGGCCTAACCTACATTTTTTGCGGATGATACTGCTTTTGCTTATGAAGGAACTTCCAGCTCTCTTATTGTTAACAATATTAATTCTGACTTGGCTGTTATCAAATATTGGTTTTTGAAACATAAATTAATTATTAGTGATAAAACTAAATACATGAATTTTAGTATTTATTTGCCTACTATACTGTTGATTATAATTTAATAAATTACTCCCCAAAATACACTATTAACTCTACTTGCATTTTAACAGCCTGTGATGTAAACTGTTTCAAGATCGAAAAAGTAGATTGTTTTAAGTACCTAGGCTTATTAGTATTGATGTAAACTGTTTCAAGATCGAAAAAGTAGATTGTTTTAAGTACCTAAGCTTATTGGTACCTATAACTAAATTGGTCAGCTCGCACTAACTACCTGAAGAATTATCTTAATTCTGTTAACAGACAACTTTATCACATTAGTTTATACTGCTCTATAAAAATTTCTACTATAATTGTCTATTATACGCTGTTTCATTCGAAAATTCATTATGGAATTATTTGTTGGGGAGGAGCTTATTTCAATAAATTGAATCAAATTTTAACAAGTCAAAAACATGCAGTTAGGTTGATTTACCAAAAAAAAAAACGTTCGACTCCTAATTTTAACTTGATTGAACAATGAAAGATTCATTTCTAAACATAGGTCTATTTTGTCTTTATTCTAAATGAAATAAATATAAATTTTTGTTTTAATCTTAAATCTTAATTAATTATTTATAAGTTAAAGTTCAGTTCAGATTTTTTATTAAAACTTTATTAAACTTTTTATTATTTTATATGATATTAAATATAGAGATAAATGTTTGTATTTTATTTAATTAAAAAACAAAAAAAAGACAAATTAAAAAATAATTAAGATTAAGATTAATTAAAATACTAGTTATAATATAAAAACAGAGGTTTAATCTAGCCTATCCTAAATTATCTGGTCAAATGAATTCTTTCGTCACATTAACAATTTATTATAATTTCCCGTATATTAAAACATAATTTCGTCACTTTCACCGATTAATATTTCTTCAGTTTGGTTTTGATCTAGTGAACCGAAATGTATTTGTACCTACATACATACATAAAAAGACTTCTAAAAATCTATTTTCCATCATTTTTCTGGTTTTTTATTTTTTATTTTTGGTATAACAAAAACAATAAAAAAAAAAACCAATAAAAAAACTTATAACCTGCATTTTTTGCATTTTTTCCAAATATTTTTTTTTTGTGTTTGGATAACCTTGTACTACATAAAAACATAGAAAAGTTTCATTTTAAATTGTTGGTAAAAAAAAAAGTGAAAAAAAAAAAAAAAATTAAGACCAGAAAATTTAGAATGTCCCTAACCTTAAAATGAAAAATTGTCAAGAAAAAACAAACAAGGAAAATGAATTTGTCAGAGAGTGAACATACAAATCATGTAGACGTCGTAATTTACAAAAAAAAAACAAAAAAAAAAACAATAATAACAAAAATAAAAACAAAATTAATAAAAAAACAATTTTAAAAATTATTTGAAATTTTTTTTCTTATGTTTGCTAAAGATATTATATCCTTCTGCCGTGATTGGTAGTTATACTGAAGATAATAATCCATTAAGGATTTGTTTACTCTAAAAATGTATTTATTTTTGAAATAGGGGTTATTAGAAAAGAAAAAAAAATTAATTCATTCAGTTTTTAAATAATTTTTACCTATTTGGATTCTCAATTACCATCTCCGATTAAATTATTTATTGATAGTTACTTCCAGCAATTAAGAGCTTAATTAGATTACTAAAAGTATACTTTTGGAAACCGCTGAAAATGTAAACAACTTTTACTCTGAATTACTTCTTTGACAACTTATCAGTTCAAAAATTGAACATTTTTCTTTCAGATGTCATCAATGATACTTACAGAACCAAAATTCCATTGAAATTTTTTTTTCCGAATATTTTCAGCTGTTTTTGTGAGTTGTATCTTTTGCTAATTACGTCAGATACTATTATTGATACTTATAGAATCATCAAAATGGTATTTTTGAATATTTTCCTTTTGAAATTGTTTTTCATCTCTGCCAATGTTTCTCATAATTCTTCGTTAAGATTCAGAATTCTGAAGGTACAATCACAATAAATCAGGTTAACTCAAAGTATCGAATAGAATCATTTTTTTCGCGTATTTTTCGTAGAATTAATTTTTTTTATTCAATCTATCGAATGCGTCCTATATTCTGGTAATATCTGATATTCAAGAATTAGTTCATAGTTTAATGCAAAAAATGTGGCAAGTAAAGTAGTTTCGAAATGTAGACCTATCTTTTGTTAATTATGTTAGATACTATTAATGATACTTATAGAATCAAAATGGTATTTTTGAACATTTTCTTTTTGAAATTGTTTTTCATCTCTGCCAATGTTTCTCATCATTCATAATAAAATTTAATCTACAATTTTAAAATACAATTACATTTAACTGTATTTATGAAGAATTCGTTCTTATAAAACTAATTATTTTTATCACACGTTGGGTGATGCAGTAGATTCATTTTCATCACATAGAAATTATATTTAACAGAATGGACATAATATAAAAATAAAATAAATATTTCAATTTACAATAATGAAATGATAATATAAGTAATTCACAATCAATTAAAAATTAAATTTTAACAATTTCGAACATTCAGGCTTAATTTTTTTTTTAAATTCGTTTCTCTTTTCCTTTCTCTGAGTAACGTCAAAACAGTTATAAAACTACAAATTTTATTTTTGGGCTTAGCCAAGTCGAACAGTATTTCTATGTACATCACAAATCAAAATCTCAGCAGATATTCTGATATTTGTTCTGTTTTCAACTTTTGTAGAACACAAATATATTGAACACATTTATCCTTACTGAATATTCTAAAACTTTAATCCTAATAAAAAAAAAGTTAATTTTAAATCTTATCTAACAAAAAAAAATATGTTTCAAAAAATTTTGTTACAAAAAAAAAATGTTATTAAATTAAATTTAATAATTTTTAATTTATTTATTTTTGTATAGTTTGATGCTGTGGAAAATGGTATACCTGTATCGAAATTAATGCAAATATTTTCACGTCAAGCTGGTATGATGGATGCCTTAATAGCTCATTTTGCTGAACAAATGCGAAGGAGAAGAGAAGGAGCAGCTGATGGTCAACCAGTTGAACATGTTCACGACGGTAAATTTTAAATATTATGCTAGTTTTAAAATATAAAATAAAAAATTACTATCAAAATATCTTAGTATATTCCGTCAAAAATCTCATTCAAATAAGACAGTATCAGATAACAGTAATTAAGTTTTCTTAAAACTGATTTAAGTCCGCTTATACAATCTATAATTATAATTGACAATCATTTGGGGACCTGCGCAGTAGACACCTTTTTATTTTATTTCGATTCTCCTACTCCTTAATGAATTTCTAATATAATAAATAAGTTGTATATAAAACAAAAATGCGCACATAGTTGAAAATTTTGTACTCATATGATTTTATTATTCAGCAAATACATTATGCATAAGTGAGATCTTATGAAAATAATAAACAAAAGCAAACAAATCAGTTATTATAATTTACATTATGTACTTGCAAATGAATCTATGTACATATGCCAAAAAAAACAAAAAAACAAATTCATCTAAAATAAAAAATATAAAAACAACAAAAAAACAAATCACTTGAATTCTTCATTTTTACCTTTTTAAGTAACTGTTTCTAAATTTTGGTTATTTGTAGTAATAATATAGTTTTTATTAAAATACTTGATTATTTTAATATATCGCTTTTATTAATATATCATGCGAAGTCAATGTCAGTACGACAATTACTGTTTTTTTAAAAACTTTAAATTTGACTTCAACTTGAAATATAATTACTCAACAGGGGCCCCTAGTATTTTTATATTCTATTATAATTTTTGTTGATTTCAACCTCTTCGATCACTCCTGGCTTTACGCAGCTCAACCAAGTATAGCGTTTCGGTTAAGTACAATCCTATTTTGCGTAAAGTTATTTTAATGATAATAAAGTTATTTTAATGATTAAATGAAATAAGAGGGTTTAGTTTGTTATAGAGGATTATGTCAATATAGCTTTCAAGCGAATTGCTTGCGTAAAGCTATATTTTACCTAGTATAAGAATGCTTAAAGCGTATAGCTTTGTCAAACAATTCTTAGAGTTCTGGTTTTATATATAATCTTAGGGCGTATGGCTCTATATAGATTATACACTTATATTGAAATGATCTTTGAAAGCGTATGGCTTCATGAAAAGATCATTTCAATTTAAACCAATCCTAAATAAAAGAAAAAGTTCTTTTTGTTCAAGGTTTGATTTAATAATGATTCTTGTTCTGGAAAATCATACCCTTTTATACAAATTTTACATAAATCTTAATTTAATTATTTACAATTAAAAATAATACTATAGTAAAATCCATAATATTTATGTTAGTCAGCATAATTTTACAAATGAAAATAATATTTAACATATTGATAATTATCATGTATTGAGCAAAGTTATGAATGAATATAGATTTTTTTATTAAAGATATACAGTTATATTCATATATTCAATACAATATAAATCCTCTTGTGAAAGGTTCTAAATTTTTCTAATAAACAGAACATTATTTTAGTGCTTATTTGTTCTATATACCACTTTTGTCTTTTTTTTGACTTAAGTTCTGGTTCAGAGATTCCTCGGAATACTCTTTTTGAATCTAAAATCCAATTTGTAATATCCCTTCCGATTATGGAAATACACTCTTATAAATTTGTTTCATATACAGACTTTTATTCATTTATAAGTGCAAATCGTTTCATACGTAAAATATTTGAATATGGACCAATATTTTTGAGAAATACATTAGTTAATTTCAGTATAGTCCATAACATTCAATAATGAATGTGATTTGGAACACATATTCAGAGCTACTATTTTCCTTCAAGTTTGATTCGATGACAATATAAAATACATACATGCAAAAAACTCATCAGGTGCAAAATATCGGTTAATGATAACTTGATATAAGATTATAATAGTACAAATAATGTCATTCAAATACTAGTAGTTAATACATCTTCAAATAATAACAGCCATTATGATAACGAGAATTAACTCAACATAACGGAAACACTATTTAGATATGAAAAATGTCGTTCTTGAAACAATAAATTTATGAACTGGTCGATTTAGGTCATCATAATATATCAAACATTCATGCGAAAAGTTGTGATATACGCTGAAGCCAAATCTGACACTAGTTAAATTCAAATATTTTCCTACTTGAATTACCATGGGTTCCAGATGGATGATAATATAGCTAACCGCTCCACCAAAACATTACAGAGACAGTTCGGTATCTACATCAAAAGAGATGTAAAATAATGAACAGGCTCAAGACTAACACAACAAGAACAAAAAAAACAAGGGAAAATAAGAATAAAAAAAAGTCGGATTTTATTAGGACAAATATTTTTCATAAATACCATAAATACAATATTATTTACCTCAAAAATAATAGTTTTGGTTTATGAAACAAACTTACTTGAGGCGATGATAAGTCAATTTAAATGAAAATTAATTTTTAAATAACTGAGAAATTTCATAAGGATCTCACTAAATTTAAAAAAACAAACCATTCGCATTGAGATTTTTATCAGAGATGGTGCAGATGGTTGTGCTTGATTTATAAAAATTGATTTTTAAATTATTTCAAAGAATTTCTTTTATTTAAATAATCACAATATACCTATCTCTACCAGGTAAATACCTAATTTAACTTTTTTCTTCTTATTTTTTAAAATAAAAATACCTAAAAGAGAACCTAATCAGGATTTTCTCCATTAAATTAAAGTGACACGTGCACGTGTACATTTTTTTAAAAATAAATTTTTAATAATAAAAAATAAAGCAACCAGGATCAAATATGTACATATATAAAATTACAGTCTACCGACAGACATTAAAAAAAAAAAAAACAAAAAAAAAACAAAATAAAAAACTTGTGATTAAAAAGAAGCTCTGAATAACAATCATGATTGATCCTTCTTAGAATTCCTTTTGTATTTTTCTTTATTAAGTTCTTTAAGGAACATAATCACTTTAACATTTCGAATAACAGCAAGGCTCTCTCTGTTCCATTCCATTAATTTCAATTGTGGTGGCTATTGTATTGTTAATGTGTTTAGTAACTACTGTTGATGATTTGTCATGTGTATTATTGTTCTAAGTTGCTATATCTATGATTACATCTGTTTTTATTTATATTTTCAAATAATTTACGAAGTTTTACATATTTTGAGTATTCATCACCATCAATGTGATAATTTCAGTGAGCATTTTCCGGTATCGGATATATTATGTTGTACGAAAAGAACTCTGAGACCAATGTAAAGACTTGACAGCACTTTCCTAATGCATTAACCATGGTTTTTGATTTATATGCTTACTATTTTGATCGAAGTAAAAAATATCAAATTTTTAAAAATAGATCCAGGAGTATTTTAAGATTTTTTTGTAGTTTTTTATATTTACTATTCTGATGTGCGATCTCATCGGTTACTGTCATCAAAATTGAAACTATCTGATTTTCAATTATGTTAGTTCAACTCTGAATGTTCGGTCTATTTTTCTAAAATAACATTGGAAAACTTTTTGAAAAAAAAAACTTGAATGATCGACTTTTTAAATATAACCGAACGATTTATAATGGCTTGAATGTTTGATTGTCCTACATAAAATTAAAGACTATTTGGAAGCAAAAAAGTTAAGTAAGTAATTTATTAAATTTTATACAATGATACAGAGCTATAATTGAGTTGACATCCTATTTTCGCATAATAATCCAGAAGGACAAGAAATCTAATAAAGTTATCACTTTGAATGCTATCTACTGTTATTATTATAGTTAATTCAGTCACTGATTACTAACAAAAAAATATCTGTATAGACTGAAAATCATCACGATCAGAATCACAATCATTATTTTAAGTTAGATGACAAATTAAATATGTCGTCCTTGTGAATAAAAATTAGTTCAATATATATTCTATTCAATTATCTAAAAATATTTGTCACTGAAGTAATTGAGTTGAAGAGTTTAAATTAAAATATCAGAAATCTCATGGACTCTCAGAAAGAAACCTCACTATATCAATCAAATCCACCCTAACTTAGTTAAGCACAACCTAACAACATATGAATTATTGCGGAAATCAAATTTGAGGATCTAATTGAACTTGTCAATCGCTCGGGGTGGCGCTAGTACTGAATTCCTTGTGAGAGCAATAATGGAAAAGTGTTAGGGGATCGCCAGGGGAATAACTAACAACAACAAATTGGTTACTCGAGTCGAGCAGTTGTTTTTTTTAGTAATTGGTTTTTCAGAATGACATGGTCACTTTCACCTATCTACCTACCTAGTTAAGATTTTCGCAGTTCGGTTAGATCTTAACCAATTAATACATACTCTAAGCTTATGCTTTATATAACATTCCATCAAAAATAATCAAATTTATTAAATTCTAAAGCGTAACGTGGATATCACAAATTTAATTTGATATTATAATATTAATATGTACCGTGATTACCCACATTCATAAGTATGTATAATATGAGAATTATTTTATCCCATACGCCATTTAGTACATTTTGAGTAAATCGATTTTAAATGTTTAGGGTGAAAATACTAAAAAACCAGCCGATAAATATTTAAATTTTTTACATTGTTAATTTAAATTGAACAATTTTGCACTTAAATTTAAATTTTGAAGATAATTTGTTCATATTAAAAAAAGTTATGGTCATTTTAATTATTGGAAGTAAATTATTAACTTTATATATATAGCTTTTCTTATTTGTTCTTGATGTATGACATGGTACAAAGTTTTTTTGGATATGTGACATTATAAAAAGTAAGAAGTAATTTTTTTAAAATAATGGTTAAGAAGTGATATGGAATAAAGTAATATCAAATACCGTTAATATATAAAGATATATTATTCATATATTAACGGTCTTTGGTAATTTTATATGAGTTTTTAATATAGTTTTTTTTTATAATGAATAAGTCGAAACAAGTCGGGAAAATTTATTAAATAAAATAAAATGAACAATTGAAATGGTAATTCTGTAATAAAAAATAGAAATTGCAGAAGTTTTTCTTTGAAGTAAAATATCAGTTTTTCAATAAGAGCCAACCCCAGTATCTATAATCAAAGTTTGTAATTTTAAAATTAATTTAAAGTAAACAAATATTTTTTTTTATTTTAAAGAAAATAAACTTTTATTTCATATATTTGTGAAGTTGCCTTAATCTAACAGGTTTTTTTCAAATGCATTTAGTTTTCGTTTGTAATAAAATATTGATCCTGTTGCTTTAGGTAAAGTAAAAACACTTTGCAAATGATAAGATAGTGATTTTTGTCTATATTTGGACAATCTGCATCCCGTTCCGCTTTTGCTATATTTATTTCTTTTTTATGCAATTCAAATTGTAGCAATTGAGTTCTAGATGGATCTTTGTTCATTTTATGTAGATAAATTGATCTTTTTTTGGTTTAAAAAAAGAAAAGTCGAGTTAACTGTTGAATACTTTCCCATACACTGATATTTTAAGTGGTTCAGCAATCTTTTCTTTATATAAGTCACACATTTTGGGTAAACTTAATTCACTTTCGAGATATATTTTCTTTGCGAATTCGCACGACAATAATGTGAATCTATAACAGGAAATGATTGAATATGTTCCCGTATTTCATTCAATTTCACTGATGAAGTTACTCTATTAGCATGTTTCCCTTTTTTGTTTGTGTAGGTATACCACAGTTTTTATCCAAACAATGTTTAAAGCAAAAGTAAATTCGGGTCTGAGTTATCGATAGAGTATTTAGAAAAAACGTTCTAAAAACTCTACGGGTTCGCTCTTCTACTTGTAAATAAAACATAAAAGAATTTTGTTTTACATCAGAGTCAGTTCGGCGCCTTTTTATATTTATTTACCTAACAAAATTGAAATAAAATTTTACTTTTTCTCCATCTTGTAAATTCCCAAACTGATTAAATATTTTCAAATCAACATTATTTTGTTCCACATCCGTATAATTAAAGTTTCTTGTGCGTATGAGACAAAATAATATTCAAATTTTTTTGGTTATTATTTCATCCCAAATCCATGGGCAATGTAGGTAGGTGAAAATAGTACTAAAAAAATAAATTTGCTTTTTACATGGCATATAGGATAAATATTACATTTTATGGCGTATGGGATAAAAATTCGTTACATACATGTAAAATAAGTGGATATGGGTCAATATCAATACTCATTATCTTAGAAACTAAATAAGATATATCAAAACGGACCAGAAATTCTGAAAGATTAGACCAATTTACCCAAAATTGGCGTATGGGATAAAATAATACTCACGCGACGATATATTTTTATTTAACTTATTTCCATTATTTCAATTATCGATACATATGTAAAGTGATTATTATCATCAATATCAACAGCATGATTGAGTGTCCATCATTCAGACATTACAGAAATATCAAGCTAATTAAATTCAAATTTTGAAAAATTCTATACAATCATTTACTTATGTAACTATATAAGCTTTAATGTGTTCATGTGTAAATAGATATCTACATATATATATAGTAGCAATATTTTTTTAGATATAGATATAGATAATAATAATATGATAAAATTTAGCCAAGGTGACTGTTTTTCTATTTGTATTAAATCGATGATTTTAAAAATATGAATGTATTCATTTCGTATGAACTGTCGTCAGAAAATAGACATTTTGCACAAAAAAAATATCCTTCAAAACCAACAAGAAGATAACAATAATAAAAATATTATCTTATTTTCTATGATAAATATATAGGTATATGTATATAATATGTATCGTTATTAGGTTGTCTGCGGCTTTTTGTTTTATTTTTACAATTTTACAATTTAAAAGAATATTCTTTAGGGCTTAGACTAAATTTTTAAATGTTGCTCAAAGGATGAATTTTTTTATGATTTATTAAAATTAATTAAAAAGGTGACCTCATACATACAATTTTTAATGGTATTTGAAGAAAGTTAATTTTTTAAATTTCCAAAATTTTAATAAGAAATTTTTCTAACAGAATCAATACTAATCAATATCAATCAAAAATTGTATTGACTCTTTATCATTGTACAGAAATGATTTGTTAAAAAAAAAGAACAAATAAATTAAAAGTTTATTCTCAAATAACAAATTTTCACCTGTATTATTTAACATTTTCAAATTTTTAAATTAAGTTGAGTTCAACCAAAGAACATATAAATATTGAGGGCCATTTGGATATTCGAACACAATATTATTCGATATGAAAAGTTTTATCGTATTCGATTTAAAATTTGAATTGAATTAAAACCAAATTGCGAAATAGAATTTCACAATTGGTTCTGTTTATTGCTAATGGTGCCAATAACGGTTTAATATGGCTTTTAATATAAAAATGAAAAAATAAAACACTTGCCACCACTTAATGAGGAAGATCGTTTATAAAATCGGCCAAAACAATTTATGTAAAATATGTGAAGTAGAAGAAAAATATTTTGAAAATCGTATTTTGGGGCGAAGTTCTCATTCGTAGTATATTTTACAATTTGGAACTATGGTTGAATTTTTTTTCAATGTTTATAACTTTATTTTGAACTAATTTAAAATAAATAAAAATTTTTCAATTGTTAGTAAAAAAAAAATCTTGTACCTGAAAGGGTTAATCCATTACGAAAAATATTGATTTGAAATTTAATTATTTTTATCAAATTAATTTGATTTTTAATTTTTTTTTTTTAATATGTTTTTCAGAACCAAATCCAATTCAAAATAATGGCAATGGTGTATTATGTAATAAATTATCACGTTTAACATTAGCAACATTTGAGGATGAAGGACGTTGTATAGGACAAATGGGATCATTATCAATAAGTTATTAGCAGTTATTATAGGATTTAATTTATATGGAAACGAAATTGGCATATAAAATAAGAAAAAAAATTCAACATCTACTTGTCACACAAAATATATACTATCTATAATACATATTATATAAAAGAAAAAAAAAACAAAAACAAAAAAGTAAAACAAATTCAATAATATTACAGCATCTACCATTGGAAAAATGAATTTAAAAAATATTAATTCAATCAATAAATTTCAATACCATATACCTACCAATAAAGGAAAACACAATTGTTTAGAAATGAAAAAATAACAAAAAGCAGAATATAATTAAAATCAGGATTATAAAAGAAGGTGAAATTAAAAATATATTAAAATAGAATTATTTTTCTTGTTTACAAAATTTTAAAATATCCTTACATTGAAATTGAAAAATTTATTTAATATTTTTTTTTTTTAAATTTTAGAATTTATTTTTATTTTAATTAAATTTTCAAAAATTAAACTTAAATAGCAAATTAATGCCTAGGGACCACTGTGCATTTGCAAGTTTTTATTTTTCTCTTAAATTTCTTTATCAAGAACACCATTACTTAAATACATTAAAATATGATAGCTTTTGTGATTGACTTTTGCAGAAAACTCACTTTTTTCTGTTATTGTGCATTTAGTTATTAGGAGACGCTAGGATATTCACTGATAACGAATATCATCAATAGACAATATGTCAGGTCCGGCATGTACGCTTTTAGTCCTTTATGCCCTCCTCCACCCTTCAACTTAGTCGACCCTTTTCATAAATGCAATAGGTTTGGGGGATTTATCTTGCAGAAGCTTCCTGAATCTCATCTCAGCCTTGAAAGAACTACGCACTCTCCTACAACATGTGTGGAGGTATCTTCCTCTTACAGACAGTGTTTACCGTCACTTAGTACTTATCCACGTGATTATGAGCAGTAGGTATGCCCACCATCTGCAGTCTGCTCTATTGAGAGTTAGCAGGAAGTAGGTTATTTTGGTGTTCATTCTTGGTGCATTTATTTTGGAGACTCTGTGGCCTTCAATACGCTCCCAAAAAATGCTTACTTCAGGGTGTTTTCTATTGATAGTTTGATATTACCAATAAATATACCAACTGTCCGTTCCGGTCCATAAATGGTTGCCCGCCGATGATGTTCCTAGTTCGTCAACCTTCTCATTCTCAGTCAAGCCACTATGATCCGGCATTTAGATCAGTTGCATCTTATTTTGGAGCCCTATGAGGTTTAGGGCTTCAAAACATAATCCCCATTAATCAAGATTTGATGAGGTTACTTTCAGGAGCTTTTAAGGCAGTCTGACTGTCACTAAACATTCTAACGACTTTGTTCCGATATTATATTCACTGCTGCGTTTATAGCAAAAACTTCAGCTTGGAAGACTGTGGAGTGTTTGCCAAGAGAAAACTGGAGGTCAAGTTGTTCTTTTTCAAAGAACACTCCAGCTCGATATGTTTCGCTCTATATATATGATTTCATCTCGATATGTTTCATCCAATTGAACTTCTTATCATGATCTCTAGATATTTTACTTTGTCTCGAAATTCTAGGTAATTTTCTCCAATGGAAGGAAGAACATAGTTGTTCAGTCTCCTTCTATTGGTAAAGGCCGCTAAATGTGTCTTGCTAGGATTTATGGTTAATCCATTCGCCTGACACCATTCGGCGATGAAGTTAAGGGCATTTTGCATTTGTGTTCATAGACGCCTCATATATCCTCCTCTTAGAAGAATACTAACATCATCGGCAAAGCCGTGTGTGTTGAACTCTTCCTCGTTCAGTATACTTGGGAGATCGTCAACCAATATATCCCATCGTATTTGAATATATTATTAGTAGATTGCAAATGTGCTTAATAACAAAACCTGTGTGGGTTTACGGAAGTCAATATTTCTGCTCACCAATATTTTTATTTTATCCCACTAGATTGTGAGGTGTTAGTCGTTTCACCTTTCTTATGTCATTTGATCTATTTAAGAGCTCAATAGTCTTTAAATTACTATAATGAACTAATCCTCCTAATGAATTCCTAATGAATTCAGTAATGGCTTTTGTTTTCAGATTGCTATGGATAATTTCATTTGAATCATAGCGGAATGCATTCGTGATGATTCTGAGAAATTTGTTTTGACATCGCTGTATAATTAGTAAGTTAGACTTCTTAGTGTAGTCCTAAAGCTGATTGCCGTAAGTCCAGATAGGCTTAGTTATACTGTTGTATATTTGGTGTTTGGAGTATATGCTTAATTTCGACTGTCTTGCTATTAACCAATACATTTTTCTTATTTTTTGGTTAATTTGTAATAGTTTTTGGTTAACGCGAGATGCAAGACACTTCTACTTTTTCAACTTTTGGAACTGCGATGTTTTTTATGTATACGCTAGATGTTGATTTATGGCTGACTGCGTAATTAATATAAATGTTAACCAATTTTTCCTCTTTCAGCTTCATTTTCCAATCATGTGTCCATCTATTTATTTTGCCCAGCCCTTTTTGTAGTTTTTTAATTGCTTGAGTCTGCAATATACTTGTGGTAATTAGAGTTTTATCGTCTGCAAATATTGCCATCTCTATCTGTGGTGTTGAACAGATGTCGGCAATGTACAGTGAGTATGATGAGATGAGATGTCTTGTGAAACTCCAGCTAAAATTTAGTTTAGGGTTTGCATTTTTTTTACTGTTTATATATGACTACAGTAATTTATAATAGTTGTCTGCACAAAAGCATTGCAAATATTATGTATGAGTCCTACATTTTATATTCTATCAAATGCCTATGAAACATCGAGAAATATAGAAGATTTTGAAGAATGTAAGAACATTGTTTTTTTTTTGTATAGATTTAGGAAAAGTTAGTTAAAAAGTGAACAATATATTTAGTTTGAAGGTTTTGTGGTAATACCTTATCAACGTTTATTTTTTTGGCTTTTATTATATACATATTATGTATACATATGTACAATATTCAGGAAACTAATTCAAATTTTCACTACATTGAATACGAGTATTTTCCACAGAATATAACCTAATACGATATAAAATTTGGTTTATGTAATTGTTATTCGAATGACTTTGCGATAGAACCTGTGAAACAAAATGCAAAACAAAAAGAATAACGGAAAAATAAAATAAATTTAATTATTTAACTATTTAACATATCGAAGATTAAAAATTTTAATTGGCAACACAGCATTGATATTAGTATCATAGTTATACAGATTGGTGGTATATTTTAAATGCAAAAACAATTATTTGCAATCCACAATAGGTACAATAAAAATGTATTATAAAATAATAAAATTAGATTTTTAAATTAGATCTAAGGTAAAAAATATTAATTAAAATTTTACAAAAACTTTGCATTTTTGTTATTAGTTTAAACAAATGAAATAGAAATATATGGGACGACTGTATTTTATAAACAAAGTGAAGTATCCCGAGTCAAAGGTGATTTTATTTTTGGAGTTTTGGTAGAAAAATCTGTTATTTAATAGTGGTAAATGAACTAACCTGTTTTGACATTTGTGTTTAATATGATTTGACAAATTAACATGAAAAAACTTACAACGTTTCAAAATTTGAGAAATTTATTTTCAAAATCAATGTTTTGTTCATCAGTGATGAAGCTAATTTTACATGGTAATTACAGTTTAACAAACAATGCCGTAAGAGAGCATACTCTTCAGGATTATCAAGTTTTATTGAGATCGATTTAAGTGATCTAATTTTGATTTCAAAAATTTTTAGAAACCGAAACAATTAATTTATTGAAAGGCGAATTCCACGACAGCATAATTTCAACAAATGTTTCAGTGAATTGTACTGTAAAATCGCCATTTTAATATTCTCCATGGTGATATTTACGCTGATAAATTAATAACAAATTAGGCTTAACTAAAAACTAACATAATTTGTCTTATTATGAAACTAAATCCAAAAAAACATGCATAAATGTTTAAAATAATTAGGACCACAGCTTTTGTCAGCAATTAGCCTTCTTAAATATCGCAATTCAATTTTACTTAAGTTATTACCAAATTATACTCTTCAATAATTTTGTTTTATAAAATTTCATTATTTTATGACACGCTGGGTGGCGCAGTAGGTAGAGCTATCAAAAGATCCTATAGGTTTCATGATTCCCTATGAAGCAAAAAAAAAATGTTTAAGGGGTTTTTCGACCTGGTCCAGTACTCTTTGTCATTGGGATAAAATAAATTTTTTTTTTTCAGATAGAAGAAAATCATCAAAAGAGCCTTCTACTACTGTTCTATGTGCCGGGAAGAACGAAGTGAAGGACTGGGCCAACTTTAACACACTAAAAACTCCCATTCTTTTGTTAAAATTAAAACTAGTCTTTTAGACTAACCATTAATACAGTTTTGGCTCTATTACTTCAGATATTTTTGAACAATCAAAATCCCATTAGGAATTATTGAGAGATAAAAGATTTTTTCCTAACACAGTTCGAACGGTTTTATCCGTTTAAGACGTCTAACAAAGTTTTTACTATCAGCTAAGCGTAAAACTTCAGTATTAATATGTTGAGAAAGACGAATTTTGTGGCGTATTGCCAGTTTTTTGATTTCGCCTTTTATGATAGGGATCTTATGATCTCTATGAATGTCAGCATTGCGAACAAACCAGGGAGCATTAATAATGTTTCGTAACACTTTGTTTTGGAACGTTTGGATAGTTTGAATATGAAGTTGTTTAGCACAACCCCATATTTGAATACCGTATGTATGCCCATACTGGCTTTAATATTTGATTGTAAATCAAAACTTTTTTATATGTTGAAAGCGAAGATGTCCGCTCAATTAGCCAATACAACTAGTTGTATTTAAGTTCTAACTCTTGTTTTTTTTTTCTTAACATGTTCTTTCCATCTGAGCTTTGCATCAAGTGTCATACCAAGATATTTTGCTGAATTTTGATAAGGTATGACGAAATTGTTTATTGTGTCCGCTATGGGCGACTCTATTATTTTGTTTGTAAAATTAACATGTGTGGATTTTGATTCGCTTAATTTAATTCTCCACCTTTTGCACCTTAAGGAGATTTTGTTGTTTGCTTTTTGCAATTTATTTGTTGCTTCGTTTATATTATTTCCAACCGCTAATACTGCAGTATCATCTGCAAAAGTTGCCATCGTTGCATATTTTAGTTCTGGGATATCACTGGTGTAGAGTAAATATAGGATGGGACCCAGAATGCTCCCTTGTGGTAATCCTGCATGAATATCGCTTACCGTAGAGTAATCTTCACCTTGCTTAATATTAAATACTCTATTTGCTAAGTAAGATGCTATTACCTCGACATAGGCTTTGGGTTGAATACGGTGCAACTTGAAAATAAGTCCCTTATGCCATACTTTATCAAAGGCTTGTAAAACATCAAGGAACACTGAAGAGCAGATACATTTTTTTTTCTAGTGTCTTTTCGATGACATAAGTTATTCGATGGACTTGTTCAACAGTTGAGTGTTGTTTTCTAAACCCAAGCTGGTGATTTGGTATGATGTTTCTACTTTCTAAGTAAAATGACAACACATAATGAGAGTATAATCTGACAACAACTTAAATAAAATTGAGCTATTCTATTTAAGAAGGCTTAGTTACTGACTGACAATAGCAGTAGTTAGCCACATTTAATTAGTTACAAGCCAGTAGTTTGTTAAATAAATTCTTGAAATGTGGTAGATATTGTAGTATAAATTTGCAGTGCCGTGCTTAATTAAGCACGAAAAGGGTACTACCAAAGTCAAGAACATAAAACAAAATTAAATTAAATATCCATATCCTGAGGGGCGTTCAAACCCGGGAATACTATCACACCAAGTACACAACGTAAGTCGTCTTCTATTAAGTATATAAACTATAGCAGAATATGAATTCAATTTATGTGTAATTTTAGAGATTTTTGTTCATATGGAGTGTGCTTGACCATGAGGATCAGTTTTTTAAGAGAGAAGGAGCCGTTATTTTAAAATTTAAAATTTTTTTATTAATTAAATCAAAAGGTATTTTATCGATTGGTGATATTTTCAACTTCAACAAGATGTAATAAACACATTAGTCCTATAGAATCCAATAAAATGGTGGAAAACAAAGGCTTATATTTCACAAAAAAGCCTTACATTAATGGCCTTCCAATCCAACCTTCACGATTTTTAATTTAGTTGTTATTCATAATTCATATTGATAAAGTGTTTCCTATATTTAATAAGAGCCTATGACATTTAGGTCAAGTCCATTTCGAAAAGAAACACTTGTGGTCTGAACCGAGGAATATTTAATTTCTTAAAACCAAACAGTTTGCAAACGGTTTTTACAGTTACGATTTTAGTTTTCTGCTAAAACTATTTGTCCTGTCACATTTTTTTTGCAGGGCTGCTGCTCTCAAATTCCGGTCCTAGTATACTTATTTTTTAAAAGATAAAAAATAACAAGTGTTCCTTTAGTCTAAATCGAATTTTGCTGAAAATTTTTTTTGTTGAAAGAATAAATACATATTATTTGCCAAACATGATATTATGCGATTCAGGCCTTATATCCGTTTGTTAAATAATTTTTTTCCATCTGACCTATTTCTCATTTAAAATTCAGAATTTAATTGAAGTAATAGATAGGTAGTTTTTCTTTCTCAAATCAGAATTAATTTATGTTGTGAGCTGAGATTTATAGTAAAAATCCAAAAACCAGTTCTTTTTATTTAAGTTTAACAGTTTAACAAACATAAATTTATTTATTACCTTTCGAATTAGAATATGAATCTTTTTATACATATTGTGGAAAACCATAACAGCACAAGTTTTAGTTTTTTTTTTTTTTGGTTTTAATTGTTTTTTGTTTTTACATTTTTTTTTTAATAGATTTATTGTAAATCAATTTGGTTGTTGAAGTGTTTTAAAATTATAAATAATACTATTGTTGCATCATGATTATCATAAATTGTTTTGAATTTAGATACATGTAATTATTTTTTATATGATGGCAATTTATATAAATAAATATTATGGTTGCTGTTTTTCTTTTTGTTATTTTATTTTTTTTAGCGATTTTAGAGAATTTAGTAAAAAAAAATTGAAATTTTTGTTATGTTTGTGGTTAAAACATGTATCATCAGATCGTGTTTAAAGCTATAGTATATTTTTTTTTCAAAATTATATAATGCGTAGCATGCATAATATAATGTTTAAATAAGTATTATAACATAATATGTATGTATATATATAATATATTATGATAATATATAATACTATTAATAAACCACATACATATTTAAAATCCTTTACACGTTCTTCTATTGTTTATTTATTTATTTGGTTTTTGTTTGTATTTTTTTTTTTGTATTGTGTTTGATTTTTTAATTGGAATTACTTAAATATTCAATATTGTTTCAAATTAAATACACAAAGATAAAAAAAATATAAATATAAAATAAATAATATAATCAAAGTATGTTAAAACTACAGTATAATTATTTAAATTAAATTAATTAGAATTATACAATGTGAATAGTATTTAAATTTTATTAATATTATTTGTAAGTTTTAAATACGCGTTGTTATTTTAAATTTTATTAGATTTTAATTTTTTTTTTGTTTATGATATTATTTTGTGTGTATTTGGTTAATGAGAAAAAATGTTATGTAAATGCATATTTAAAATGTTCGTAACTATTTTAATTAAATTAGAAAATATTCAATTTTATATATTGATTAATGATTATTGATTATAATCAATTTTATTTAATATATAAACATATTTGTGGCTTTAGTAATGTTGGTGTGGATTTCATTTTTTTTCTGTGTTGCTGAAATTTTTTAATTAAATTTTGACTTAATGTATAGCATTATAATTTTTATTCTAAGATTAAATCTAATATGAATCTGAACATTATTTTAACCCTTTTTACAAACATATTACGATATAATGAAAAAAACTGTTTTATGTGAAACGAAAATAAATAAAACGCTAGGAGCTTTGCTTAATCTTTTTTGTGCTTATAACTGCTAGGAGCCTTGCTTAACCTTCGGCTCTTCTGACGGGATTTTGTATAGACGTAAGACCTAATGACCATTTAGTGACGCATCTTATCCTTTAAGGACGAAAAGAACATTTGAAAGTATCCTTGTTGTTTTGATGATTTTGTTCAAAAAACCGTTATGTCTGTTGATTCATTAAATATATATGATAAAGGTGATGGAGCATATCTTTACATTTATTTGATGATGATATATGATATATGATACAGATAACGGTCTGGAGCATATCTTAACATTTATTTGATGATGATTGGTGCTGCCGTTATGAAGATATTGAAGTTCAAAGTAGAAAATTTTGAAAAAAAAAACAATCTTTATTATTTTTCTTTAAAAGCCAAATATTTCAACATTTTACTATTGAACCTCCTCAATATTTATATACTGTGGAAAAGATACCTTTTTTACTATACCTCATGGATACATACTTAATGTATCTGAACTGTCGAACAGTTTAGAAGATATAAGCCATTATTACAAAAAATGTTTTTTTGTTACCCTTTTTGTATATAAAACTAGGAATGTGCTTTTTACGAAATATATAACTTTATTAAAATATATAACTGAATATATATATATCTAATGGATCAACAGATATTTTATCACAATAAGCCCATTTGCGGCTGCGGTGATATAGGGGAGCGACCCCCTCCCGGAAAAGTTTTAATCTAACAGATATAACGGTTTTTATACAAAAACATCAAAACAACAAGCATACTTTCAAATGTCCTCTTTGTTCTTAAAGGATAAAACGCCCCACTAGAGATATATATTTTTGGAAAGCTAGCAATTCCATTTATACTAGGGATATAGTCATTAGGTTCTACGCCGATACAACATCTCCCTTAGAATTCCCTAAACTTCTTTGTGCTTTTGTGTTTTGTATTATAACTACGCTGACCATTCGTCCTGTATATCACTGAGTTTTCCTCTTGTTTAACAAGTTGTCCTTTAAGATTATTTTCTTTATAGACATCTATTCTTAATTTCATTTATCCAATTAAAAATATAAAATGGAAAATTCACGATTGCAAAAAAAAAAAATGTAACACTGTGGTAACACTACTCATATAAAACTATTATGTAAATTATAAAAATTAATTTTCAGTAGAGTTAATTTCGTTGAGTTCATTGGCAAAAAACTGATAGAAGTTAATAATTATTCAGAACACATTTTCCGCCACTGTAAATGCAAACTGCAGTGGAATGCGTAACCATTCATTATTTCAATACCTGAGCCTGTTGAACGTAAAAATGAATTGTTTTTGCCTTTAATCATGAAATAGTATTTATTTTGAATATCTAGCGATTTTAAGGAAACAGAAATTAAGGAACATAACAAATTTTTACCAGACCTGGGGTGGCATTGTGTAATTTGAAACGTCATTTTGTTTCGACTATTTTCAAAAAGTGGCATTGCATAATTTTGTTTCGACCATTTTTATTTTGTTTCAATCTTTTCAAAATTGGTACGACATATTTTGGTATTGCGTAAGGTTGAAATGCTACTTTTTTTACATTTGATACGACCAAATTTTGGCGATTGAAAAATAGTTGACACTTTTAGGTAAATTTTAAAAAAAATAATAAATTAATACATGATTTTTGTTGGAATATTTATTTTAGAAACGCACAGAAATAAAAATTCCAATAAAATGAAAAATTAAGGAAATTTATAAGGATTTTCTGTAAAGAAAAAAAATTTTCAGAATAAAAAAAAAAAAATGTTGGTATTATTATTAGCTTTTTTTACTTGTATCTAGTTGCAATTTCTTTTAGTTCCATTTTTTTTATTTCAATATTATTTTCTAGCAGTAATTGTTGAAATTTTAACGAAACAAATCAAAAATGGAATTATGTAAAGTGTTTCAATGTTTTTTCGCGCGTTTCAAAATAAATTAACGTTTCAAATTACGTAATATCATCCAAAATTTTCTTTCGACAACATTTTGTTTCGACCGAAATGTTTGAAACAAAGTTACATAATGCCACCCCTGTTGATATTGATTGCTTAAGTTAAATATTTTTGATTGGGTACTCTCACCAAAATGTTCCGTCTTGGTATAATATTGAAAACTTTTTTTTATCTAAATGAATTTAGGAATGATTTACAAATAAATATTGAATATTTATTCGACGGTGAGCTTCATTAAAAATGTTGCAGAAATCGAAAAAATAAAAGAATAGTTAGTAAAAAATATAGCAGTAGATATCTTGTTCTGTATTTTCTTTTTTCCAAAATGGTCACCGTAGTTATAACAGATGGTAATACGGTTAATCTATTTTTACGTTACTTTCTTACTATGTGAAAGGAAAATAATTAAAGTACTGTTAGGCGTTTCGTTTGAGCTTTTTTCTCTTATACATATGTTATCTTTCTATAGCCTAATCGGTACGATGGCAAAAAAAATTTTAATTTAAAAATGTATCTAGCAAGCAGACGTTAACGACCCTAAGCGGAATAGTACTGTAGACTATTACTTAATAAGGAAAATTATATTGATTCAGAACTGAAAACCATTCTTAGTACCGAAATATCTGAATTAAGATAAAGTCCTATAATCCTAAGGATAGTGTACAGTCTAAGGATTGAGAGATTGAGATTAGGACAAATTTATTATATTATCATAATTTTAAGAAACTTTCATTTGTTTTTATACCACTTTTGAAATGTGGTTACCATTTTTGTTGAGTGATTGCCTCAGTTAACGTGTTTTCATTCGTAACTTGCGAGTTAAAACTATAATGATACCACAGTTTAGAAGATAAAACTTTATTTTTTATTTTATTTTTTTAGCTTTTAATCCAAATTTTTTAGTTTTGTATCATTTTTTTTTAATAACGGTATTTTTCTGAATCATCTAATATGACACCGTTTTTTTTTCTAACCTTTTATTAAGCCTTATTGTTTAAACACTATTCAAAATCATAGCAAAATATTAAATATAAAAATATTGCCCACTATTGGTATAGAATACATCCTCTATAGAATATAGAAAAATATTTGTTTGAAAATTATATTTTGGAGCACTTCAACTAAACGTTATAATGTTATTTAAATATGCATACACAGAGCCATAGAATATTGGTTTATTCTTTTATTTTAACGACAATTAGTTATAAATAAGTCACTTAACTTATGCAAAATTTATGCAAAATTTATGTAAAATTTATTAATCATAGAAATTAATCATAACCTTAAATTAAATATATGTATATACAAACTCACTGATGAAATTTGTAGAACAATAGGGAAATATTTATTAAAAAAAACTATTTGAAACGATAATCAAACTAAAATTTTAATTTGTTGCATCTACTCATGAAAAATGAATTAGCATCATTACTAATTAAAATACTACACAGTGTGATTTTAGAATATTTTTTGACTATAAATAAATTTCCTTTATGAATGTAAATTTATTTAATTTTTATACAAAAAAATATTATTTTGAATATATCGATTCTTTTTAAGCAGACGATGGAATGTTTACGACATGATGAGGTCGAGTAGGAGAATTTGGTTTCACTCTAATTTTAAAAACTCATGACTTAAATCGCTAAAAGCTATTCTAAACCCTTTAATCACTGTGAGGACAATACCTTATTGGGTGTGTTCGCATTATTTTAATCCCAATTGCGTTAAAAAAATATTTATTTTTATTTTGCTTTTTCAGTAACTGTATGTGTCCTAGCAGTAAACATCATTGGGACATGTATGTCTCAACAGTATGTATTTAGTAACTGTTTCATCCATTGCAATCTATGATCTAAGATCTAAGCGTATTAAATATTAATTATTTAATTTTTTTTTCCATACATAGCCAAAACACTAGATGGGGACCTTTTATACCGATTCGTACGTTTGGCTAGGGTGGGAAAGGAAAATTAGGAAAGGAGGATGGTAAGAGGGAAGGAGGACAATTACGAACGAAGGTGTTAATATGTTCGTCTTGAATTCATTTAGGTCATAAATATAGAATTTGTTATGTTTTGGGAACACATAAGATGGAATTTGGTTCCATATTCGGGATGTTGAAGTTATAAACGAATTTCCATAACTTGTCTTTTACCATCTAGGGATTTCAATAATGTAGGGATGAGCACATGCTACCCTTTGTGTTTCACGGGGGAAACGCTTAAGTGGAGGTAATATAGATTTAATTTCCATGTGCCGATGCCAACGAGATATCTATACAAAAGAGAGAGAGCTCCGACGAGAGCTCCGAGCTGTCACATTTGGGTCATTGATTAGGCGAGTAGCCCATTTTTGGACTTTATCCAAATGTTTTAACGCAATACTAGAAGCGCCAGACCATATGTGAGAATTGTACTCCATTTTGGATTGTATGAAAGCCTTATAGATTTTCAAGAGATCACAGGGGGAGAAGTAAGCCTTGTAACGGCTAAGAAAACCTAAAAATTTGGCTGCGTTTTTTGCAGCATCAAATATATGATCATTTCATATCATTTTTCGATTAAGGTGCATACCTAATATACTTAAGCTTCCAAACCGCTGAAGTTTATCTTCCTGAAAAAAAAGAGTAGGATCAAAAATGGAAATTTTCCGGGAGATTGTACAGCTTTGAGTTTTAGAAATGTGAAATTCGACTGTGTTTTTTGTGCCCCAATTAGCTATTGCGAACAAATCATGGCTGAGGGAACTGGCCATGATGTCTCTTTTGGTCATTAGATTTTTTATGAAAATCGTAGGAGTCTACTACGGTGCTGTCGTCTGCAAAGCTGGGAATTGGATTGAAAGTAATTTGGAGCAATTCATTTATAAATATAAGGAATAGGGTAAGTGAGAGAACTGATCCTTGGGGAACGCCAGCGTTTATTTGGGATTGATCGGGCTTAAATCCATCAACTAAGACTTGAATCGTACGATTCGAAAGGAAACTTTCAATTCATTTGAGAGAAGAGGGACCCAGGACTACAGCTTGACATTTTGCTAATAATGCACTATGCCATACTCGATCGAAAGCTTTAGAAATATCTAGAGAAATATTTAGCTTCTCGTTAAGGTATGTCATTAAATCACAGGTGGACCGGTGGGATCTAAATTCATATTGCCTATCGTGGACAATACCTTGGCTGTCTAGATTTTTGGTCAGCTTTTTGTTTATTAAGATCTCCATCACTTTGGAGAGGATCGATATTATAGCTATAGGCCAATATTATCAGTGAATGTGGATGTTAAAAATTGACAATAGGCATATCGAATATATTCAGCAAATACAAAGTTAGACCCAACACACTCCTTTAGGTGAAACCAGCTAAAATATTGTGTACATGTGATGTAAATTTTTTATATTTAATATATTAAATTTCCAGTAAAAGTATAAAACTGGACTAGAAAGCATCATGACGACAGTACGCCATTGCCTTAATAATTGTTTATCTTTAAAGAAAAATCTTTGTTATTGATTTAACTGAATTAGAAAATAGAAAATGGAATTTTTAATATCCTATTTAAATACTTAATTTTGTAATATTAAAAAAGAGTTAGTTGATTGAGTAAAGCAAGTGTAGAATGGTGGACATTTGCAAAACATTAACCAAAGCAGTTAATGTATATACACCTTAAATAATTTCTTTAGACCTTTTTTGATTAATTTCACTATTTTAAAATTGTTATAGCAAATTGTTTTCATACACTTAACAATAAATTTTATTATTATTATTCCATATTAATTAATTTAATTTTTCTGTTATTTATTAATTTACAATTATTTTGAGTATAATTTAATTTGAGAATATTTCAAAAAATTGTAATTAAAAACAAAAAAATTGTAGTAATTTAATTCAAATTATTTTATTTATTTTTAACAGAAAGAACGCAATCTTCAGGATATCATCAAATAAAAATACATCATATTAATTGAACTGTGTACAATGCTTTGAACAGAACGGAAATATTCACCACGCATCTATCAAATTATAAAATGTATAAAACACCTTTAACAAATTAATTGGTTACAAAATTAAATTATCAAAAATTAAATATTAAGCTGTAAAGTAAAAGCAAATAACTTAAGCTTAATTTATTTTAACTTTTTTGTTTTAAAATTATTTTAATAACGTGCTCAATTTTAGTGATTCGATAACATATTTGTATTCATATTAGACAAACAGCCAATACATTAGTTATTTATAACAAAATAAATAAAAGTCAAACATTAAAAATCAATCAAAAAATAAAGAAAATTAAAGCTATATTTAAGCTTGAATTGACTTACTTTAATAGATAATGATTTTTCACAGTACGTAATAGCCTGCAAGATTATTGTTGCAACCCAGCGATTTATATTTATTTTCTTGTACTTTAAATTTAATTTCTATAGCTTATTGCTTAAAACAATTCCATTTGCGTCTGAAATATTCTTTTAATGAATTTAGTTATATTTATTAAATTTAATTTGTAATTTAAAAACATATTTTAAAGAAAAATAAATAAAATAAAACAATAAATAATTAAAAGGTAAATGTACATCTTCGGTCATCTAACACTCATTTTTCGAATTGTCTTGCTGCATAAGCGACTGCTGTTTAAGACAATCGTAATAATAATATTTTTGTTTGTTTTTTGTTGTTATTTGTTATATAAAAGTTTTCCATATTCTTCCAAAAACAAAAATATATTTTTAAATATATACATATAAAAATAAATTATAAATGTTATACTTCTTATTTGCTTTCCTGAATGAAAGTATTAGACGGGCTTAATTCAATTATGCTTCTGTTATATTTTAATTTTTAAGTTTAGTATCCAACGCTGTTAAATGTTGCATTAGTGGGCTGAAACATTTCAAAACATATTATTTATAATATTTTCTTTAAGAGAAGCTCTACTACCAACAACTATTACAAATGCAGTCGGCGCTGTAGCTGAACTTTTACTGTGTTAAAATGAATGATTATTTTCGGGATGATTATCGGGCTTATGAAAGACTTGATTGATTGAACATTAAAACATTTATCACCATAAGGGGCGTAAGGTATATGTTTGTACTTTTGCGTCTTCCATCACAAGTTCAATTGTATATAATTTTTGTCAAAATCAGCATTACGGTTAAATATATACAACAGATTTACATAGCATGATGAAAGACAAACTTACTAACCTCATCATTAATTAAATGTTAGAATTTTACATTTGGTTATGATGGGTGCGTGTTGAATGCATTCATTCTGCGTTAATTGCATCAAAAACAAAAATAAATAAACAAAGCCAAAAAAAAATAAACAAAAATTTGATAAAAATACAAAAATTATGAAATTTAATTTTTAAATTCAATATATGTATAAATTTATGTAATGATATTTAATACTCCATTTAAAAATACAATTTAAAATTAATTTTCGTTTTTGTTTCTTCGTGTTTTTTTATTAATTAACATTTATTTTAAAAAATTTAAATAACATTTGTAAAATGTATATAATATTATTTTGTAGTCAGTCTGCAAAAGTGTCATAACTCAAAAAAATCTAATTTTTCTATATTACTGTTATAAAAAGAAAATTTTATATTGATTTAAAAATAAAAAAACTTTTTTATAATTTTTAAAAACAATTTACTTACTTTCGGAAAATATTTTAGAATACTAATGTGAGGTTTAAGTTTTAATAATTTTTTTAATACCTGTTTTCATAAATTAATTTAAACCTAAACACATTACATATTGTAAAGTGTCTTAAGTTTATTAATACATTATGTACATATATATTAATTATCAGCAATACTTAAAATTAAATTTTTGTTGTATTTACACTATTTATATTTAAATTTATTATTCTATTTAAGTTTATATAGTTCTAAAATTTATTTGTTCAAATTATTTTTTTCTTCTTCTCACATCATTTAATCCTTATCTTTAGGATTTTTAGTTAAAAATTAAAAATCATTCTAAAAATGAGTTATGTTGTTGTTTTTCAAAAATTAACTTTTTTGTCTTTGTGTTATGTCCTTTTTGCAGTTAAATTATTTAATGGTAAAGCACACAACAAGAGTTCTCAATTGGTTCATTAATTTTCAAATTAATATAATTACTACGTTTTTTGTATTTTTATTTATGTTTTTAAGTATCCATTAATTTGCATACTAATAAAGTTATTATAAAAAAATAATAATAATTTAATTTTAATTAAAATCATAAATGAGATGATGTTAATATACAATATAAAAGTGATTAAAAAAAAAAAAACAGAAATCAAAAATCAAAAGAAATAAATGAAAAATTAAATAAAAGGATGAATTATGTAACAAAAAAAATAAAAACGAGGACATTAATAAAATAAAAATTATAAAAGTTATATTTGTATAAATATTAAATAAAATAAAGGAACAAATTTAATATTTATATATATTAAAATAATATAATTGAATATATATATATATATATATGCTATAATATATAAGAAATATGTAAATAAATTATGAAATATCATAAATAAATATTATGTTATGTAAATAAATAAAAACAAAAAGAACAAATAAACAAAGATATTTTTGGACTCAATCAAATATAAAATTCAAATAAATATTATTATATAATGATAATTATTATAAAAATAACAAAAAAATCTGTAACATTATAGACATACAACCACATAATACACATTCATACAAAAATTTAAAAACACAAAAAAAATTAAACCAACCGGAAATGAAATAAAAAAAAAAAATAAAAACAATAAAAAGAAATATTTTATTATAAAAAAAAAAAACAAAACAAAAAAAAAACCGAAAATTAAAGAAAACAAAAATCACCGAAAACAAAAACTCATTAATATAAAGATTATACATATACATACATAAATAAATATTTAGTTAAATGATATACATACATAATAATATGTAAGTACATAAATGTAAATAAATTAAATAAAGATACTCAAGAAAATAAAATAAAACAATAAAGCCAAAAAAAAAAAAAATAATAACAGAATTATTAATTATAATTATTAAAATTCAATAAGAATGAAACAAAAATAATAAATAAAAACAAGAAACAAAACAAAAGGTTATTCATTAAATATAATAAATGACAAAAAAAACACATACATACATTTATAAAATTAATAAACAAAATGTTTAAGTTTTAGAAAAAAAAAAGAAATATTAAAATAAAAATAGTTTTAAAAACAAAAAAAACACTATTCTAAGGTATTTTTTAGGTTTTTGTATTTGTCATTTTTTATTTATATAATTCATTTAAATATATTTAGGTTTTATTTATTTTAAAATGTTACATTTACATTTCATTTTGAAATTTTACATTTATACAAATACGTTATACGTTCATCAGGTTTATTTACATTTATTATAAATTTATAAGGAATATTTTTATATATGTATATAATTTTTTTATATATAGTTATTATAACAAAATTAACCCTTAAATCTTCCATGTTTTCAATTTAATTAAAAAATGTATATTTTGTAAAATTCTGTTTTTGATTTTATTTCTGAGACCTGAATCGATAAGAATATTGCTTTGGTTCGATTCATAAATATTTTGTGTTGTGGTCCTTATTACTTAATTTTATTCCGATTTAATGTTATTCAGTTCTGATTCGAATTCAAAAGCGGCTTAAAACTTTTAATAATTTGCAAGGAGAGTACATATAAAAGTTATTTTAAAGCTTACAAAAAAAATGTGTGTTAATTTAAAAATAACAAAAAATATCATTTTCATATATTATAAAGAAAAATATACAAAATTAACATGAAATATGAAATATATCCTTTTGAAGTCAGCAAACACACAAATTTAAAGTTAAATTTGGTTCTGTTCAAATTCTTCTATTTTACCAGTTCGGTTATAATATGTTTTTAAATATCGGTGCGGTGGCGGTTATGCTACATTTTCGATTTTTAAAAATTTTTCCTTACACCCTAATAGTTATAAAATATTATGTTGGTACTGTGTACCAGATTATCAAAAATATTCACAATTCAATTTGTCAGTTAATTTCAGTATACTTTTAAAAAGCTATATAGATACTAGGGAACCTCTGTGCAAATTATTTTATTTAAGAGTTTCTTTACAAACATTTAATATTAAAATTAGTTTTTATGAATTTTTATATAATTTTTATAACTGGTTTTTTTGTAAATTTGGTAAATTAAATTTTTAAAAGGTTTTATTTATGATAGTAGTTTAAAATGATGGAAAATCAAAATTTGTTAACGGGTATCGCTATAATTGCGAATATGCTTTAATTTAAAATATTTAAAATTTTTGATTTCCCAATTCTATTAAGCAGAGTATTCATTGTTAATAGAAATTCTAAATTTTTTGAGATTTCATCCTAAGTTCTACGTTAAAACATATTTTTCCTCATCAAATTATTCTTATAGTATGCTAGTACATATTGCTAATAAACTTGGTTATTCCTTAAAAACTATTCTATTTTTAAAGTCCGCCTTATATATATATGTATTGTAAACCTACAACATTAATACTAATATACTTTATATATCTATACTAACTTGACATTTAACATTTTCTGTCCTGAAAAGAGTATACAACAATATTGATACAAGTATATTTTTGATGGTTACAATTATTTTATAATTTATTTAATAATAATTATTTTTAGTTATCACAGTTACAGATATTCTCATTTTTCTCTCTTTTCTATTTGATATTTTACATTGATGTTTCTAAATTTTAGCTTTTTATGGTATATATTAAACCTATATATCTTGAGTCAAAATTAATATCATTTTGCTATACTGCTAGCGACCGTTATGGTGTTGTGTAGTGATTATGTCATCTGACTACTAAACAAAATATCCACGGCTTGAGTCTCACTCAGATCTTGGATTGAAGTTTTTTTTTCATTATTCACTATTTCATAATAATATAAGGTTTATCATTACAATATAAAGTAAGATTATCCAAGATATCCAATAGCAAGAGATTTCAATCCAGAATTCGAATATAGTTGAATAATATTGATTATTTTTGATAATCAGATTTGTTTGTAATAATTAAATTGAGCAATCAAAAGTCGTATTTCCTCTCACTAATAGTCGCAAAAACACTGATGAAGAAAGTAAGTTGCTTCCGAAATGTCGATAATTGCAAAGTAAAAATTAATTCATTAATGAAAGGATATTCGACTTTTTTTAAATTGCTATATTTAAATATTGATTTATGACTGTGATTTGCTTTAGTCGAACACCAAAATGAGATACCTAAATGAACATCATTAGATAGTATGACTCTTCAATACTTCAACAAGTGTTTAAACGATTAAAAAGTGAAGTATGATTAAATAATTGCCAATGTATATCGCATATCTCGTTCGTACCAATTATTATGGTCAAAAACGTGTCAAAGAATGCCCATAAAATAATATTATAGTTAGGTAGCAATGACTGCCTGAATAGACCGACACTGTTATACCAGAGAAGTTTATTGCGAAACC
Organism: Argyra leucocephala; assembly: GCA_963942445.1. NCBI lineage: Eukaryota > Metazoa > Arthropoda > Insecta > Diptera > Dolichopodidae > Argyra > Argyra leucocephala. The sequence continues at coordinate 93,274,696 of OZ012677.1, forward strand.
TTAATATTATAGCTAAAATTTAGAACAAATCGTTTAACGAGTACAATATATAACAAATTCATAACTACTAGATTATCTGTAAAAATAGAATAGAAATGAATAGTGAAAGTGAGAAAGGAGATGTATTCAAATTACCATTCTTTAACTTAATGGAAAAAAAATATATTTCATTTTAATTTTTAATTAAATTTTAACATTTTGATTTATGAAATATTATTTGTTTATACCTTATTAAAAACTAATTTTATGGTATCAAAAAAATGTTATTTTTAATATAATGATTACAACAACAAAAACAACAACATTTATATAAACAACAACCAAAAATAACAGAAAAAAGATTAATGTATTTAATATAAATGAAAAAATCAAATAATATATATATACATACATATATATAAATTTATAATATATTTTTTAATAAAATTACTTAAAATGAATTTATATAATAAATTTAAATAATAAATAAAAATTTTAATTTTAATTAATTAGTAATAATAAAATATAGTGATTTGTATAAAAAATTGTATATTGTAATTAATTATCTATGTATGTGTTAATATACTTATATATATATATATATATATATACATATACAGAATATAATATGCTTTATGATATAATTTAAATATTAAATAAATTTAATAAAAACAAATTTTTTATATAAAAGTCGTGTGATGAAAAAAAAAAAACAAACACAAAAATTAAAAAAAAAAAAAAATTAATAAAGTTAAGAATAATTAAATTTTAATTTTTAGAAAAGAAAAAAAAACTTCCGAAATATTTGTGGCTAAATTTTCTAGAATTTAACTTCCGAATTTATTTTAGATAAAACGTAGAGCACGCTATAAAATTTTTTTTCCCTTTCTTTATCATATTTTATTAGTTTTTAATTTTCTGTTTCTTAAGGTTGTTGTTAATAATTTTCACTTTACAATTATATTGTTATGCTTTGTGAAAAACTGTATATGGTTGCGAACTGTATTTAATCGGTTGTATACATAAATTTCTGTCGTGATATATTTCTTGTTCATTGTCTCATGCTTTTTGTTTCAAATTTTTATATTCCAGGACTCAGAATAGAATAACACATTTTTATTTAAATAAAACAATTTAATTTTTTATGTTACTAGTTTTGTAATGTATAATTGCAGTTGAATATCAGCTTAACGCTTTGATTGTAACTATTAATTGCTAGTTTATTTATTTATTTCGTCTTAATTACATATTTTGATTTTTGACTAAGGCCAAATAAATCTTTTTAAATAATTAAATTCCTTCCCTTGAGCTTGGAAGGTTACAGGAATTGTGTCAAACTTTTTTCTTTTTATATTTTCTTCTTTTGGTATCTTACAATTATTATATTTGTTCAATTTCAAATTAGACAGTTTATTCGCGATGACTACTTCTACCGTGACTGTTTTAAGAACAATTTGATCAGATATCTGTTCAGTTTCTCTGAATTTGATTGAGCTTGAAGATGTTATAATCTTAATAATATATAAGGTGTGTTGTATTTTTTTGACCCTCTTGTGATAATTTTTTTCCTTTTAAGTCTATTTAAATACTCTGTCATAGTCACCATCTAAATTAGATGAATTTTGAATCAAAAAATATCATATGTGCTTCAATAATTCGGTATTTTTGGGTAGTGATGTCCCTATATTTGTGATGTAACCTCATCAAACATGAACTATGTTCTTTGTAATGATTTAAATTCTAAACTGCATACATTTTCGCAACATAAATTGTTGCAAGCTCAATTGGTGTTAAAGCAAATGTTATTCTTGAAATTAACAATCAATAACGAGTACTAATAATAGTTTTTCGAATTCAATTTTTCGGTGTATAGAACCATAACAAAAATGGGTTTTAGAATGTAACATTAAGGTTGACCTTTATATCTGTCTGTACTGGAAGTATATAAGAAATTAATATCACTAAATTAAGCTTGTCACTGCCTTCTTTTTTCATTCATTCATCCACTATCAATTTAACTTTACGCTATGCTATGAAATATAATTTAAACTCAAAACTTATATCCATTAGCCAAATGTAAAATAAAATTCGGAAACTTGTTATTTTATTTATAATTTTTTGAAAATTTCGCCAAAATAATTTTTAAAATAATTAAATTTTCAAGTTTAGATATATATATATATATATATTATTCTTTATATTATTTTATACATAAGAAAACACAAACACAAACACACACAACATATAAAAATAAAATATTATTTAAATAATATAGAAATAGAAATAAATCATATAATTAATTAATATTATAGTTAAATAATAATAAAACCGTTGTATAAATATACCGATTTAAGAATAATAACTAATTTAATTATAACTTTATATTAAATTAAGTCGTAATTTGTAAAAAAATAAATAAATAAAAATAAAAAACAAAATAGAAATTATAAAAATTTAATATTGAAAATTAAGTAAAATAGAAACCAAAAAAAAAAAAAAAAAAAAACAAAAAAAATTAAAAAATTTAGTAACTAAACAAAATATTAATTTTAATTTATAATAATTTAATTAAATAATTAAATAAATTTAAAAAAGAAATTGTGTTATTCCAAGAACAAAATAAAATTGCACTAATTTTAGTATTATTGTATAGGCATTATAATTAATAAAATTAATTAAAAAAAAAAATAAAAATAAAACAAAATAAGATAAAAAAAAAATAACAAACCCAAAATAAGATGGGCAAAACCTTTAATCGGTAAACAATTAATTAATTAATTAATTATAATTGTTAGAAAAAAGAAATATTAATTAAAAAATATTTAAAATTTTATAAAATAAGTACGGTCTTTTTTGTATTAATTTTTTTTTTCAAATGTTCTTTAATTTTCTATTTTATATATTATTAATATTAATTTATTATGGCTCTGTATAAAATATGACTTTATTATTTTATTAACTTGACTGAAAAATTCGGAATGATAAGTCGAGTAAAATTACTATGATATTTTTAACGTCGCTGTTCTCTATTTAAGTATAGACATATTAAATATGCCAATTTAGGAGTACAGAATGAAATATCATTGGATAATGAAATTCTTTTGTGTAAGATATACTTTCTGAAAGCTTAATCAATAATTTAAGTAAATTCATAAAAATCTGAAAAAGAATAAGTCCCACATGTCAAACTACGAGGCTAATTTTTTAGCAACAATACGGTTTCAATTATCCGCACCCTATATATTATTTCACTGTTTATTTTACATTATTTGATTATTCGTATCCCGCTTTTGTAGCCTCAGTTTGAAGAACTTATTAACTTAATGTTAATTTTCTTCAAACTTTTTTACAATTTGGGTTTGTCCATGAGATGTAGAGTAGAGCCTTGCTGTTGACATATTATATTAATTTTTATTTAGTTTTTTTGTAAATGATTTTGTCAGCAAATCAATAATAATAATTAGGTCCCGGTGTAAGTCGCGGTTTTGGCTCTATTTAGTAACAACAACTATATTGTTCAACACTTTGTATTGGAATATTTGAATTAATTCAATATGAGTTTCAGCTTTGCATTCTCATATTTCAATAAGATATTATAATAATTGTATTCAATAATATTCTAGGTATGGGCAAGCGTAAGTGACGCACTATAAGCCTATCAAATATTTTGTGATATTTTAAGTTCAATTCAATACAAATGTAGGTGTATTTAACTTAGGAGGAGTTGAAAACAATAGTAAAATATTTTATATGTAATTCATTCTGAACTATGAAGCAACTATTGAAACAATATATTTCTTCAATTTAAAACCAAAAATAAAACGTTTAGTGAAATAAGAGTTTAATAAAAGTGAATTAAAACGTTTAATGCGTTTTTGAATTTGTCTTTATAAGTTAAATTAAAGGTGGTTAATTTGAATATTCAATTTATAAGAAGCTCCTATAATTCAACTCACTAAAGACGTAAATTGTTTGAAAAATATGGAAAATGTGAAATTTCCTCAAGAAGGAAATCCGTTTATGATTTGCCTGAAAAATTGCTTTGAAATCTGGTGCTAGTAAACCAAATACATACCAAATGTTTGAGTATTCAAATTTAAATGAATAGACATTTTGAAGATCGAATTTTAAATCATTGTATAAGCCTACAGACCTACAGACTCTTATTTCATTAATCTTGTAAATTAGTTAAGATGACGTGTGCTTATTTCAGGTATAAATAAAATTATTTTCCATTATTTTTCATATTCAAAAAATCTAAAAAAAGAATCAAGAGCTTCACTAAAAACAAGACCTGTAACTCTGAGAAACTTAAAAGTTCAATAATTGAAGTAAAATATAAACATATTTAATACTTAGCCATATTATTATTAATTGAATTTATTTTAAATGAATTTTTGATATTTTTAATTTTAAAATCCTATATCATATCGAAATCGAAATTTTCAAATTTATCATTAATTTATAAACGAGGATTGTTACTAAATAAGTTTTTAAATAATTAATTTTTAATATTTTTTTATTAATTGTTGTTATTTGTTTTTTTTTTTTACAAAATTATTATACATATTAATAGTGAAAATTTATTTAATTGTTGTTTATTTTTATTTATTAACTTAATTTTTTTTATATTAAACTATAAAATTTAATTTTATGCCCAAATTATGTAAAAAAAAAAAAAACCAATACAAAAAAAAATTAAAAATATAAAAGAAACAAAAAAAAATATATATAAATATATAAAGAAAAAGTATTTTGCCGAAAAATTAAATATCGTCAAAAAGAAAAAATTAAGAAAAAAAAAAGTTTAAAAAAATATATAAATTTCCAAAAAAAAAAACAAAATTGTTGTTAATTAATTTTTATCAATTTAGCGCTCCAGGAAGAAACTATAAAAAGAGATTCGTGTTTTGACTTTTGTATGCGGTAAATCTTTTTGATAAATATTGTTTGTAAAAAATATATAACATCAGGAATCAGCATATGACTTGAAATTTAAGCAACAAAATCTTAATGTTTTGATTCAAAATTTGACATGTTGGTATTCAAATTAGACATTGACGATATTTGACATATAATTGATCAGTCAATATGAATCAACACAAAGAGCAAAATAAATCTGTTTCGTGTTCATTTTGTTATAACTGGTACATTAACTTCCATTTCGTGATCGTTCACTTATATTTCCCGATCGAAGTAAATTTTTTTAAGTTTAATTCTCAAACAGAATTAAACTAAACTTTTCTAATAAATTTTTCTATAAACTCTCTAAATCGTAATCTAATTATTTCAGAGCTCTGTTAAAAACTAGAATGATCAGCAAAAAGTTAGAAATAAACAATATCAAAACTTAAGGGTACACTTAAAATATTTGTAAACTGCTAAAATAATAATGCGTCAATTGTTTTTTTTTTGTAATGTTTCAAATCTACATTTTATTATATTTTTATTATATAAGGTTTTGTTAATTGAACAAAAATAAATATATATGTATGTATATGTACGTATGTACTTATCTTTTATAAATGTACTTCTCTTCTTTGTTTTATTATGATTATTATTATTACTGTTACACTTATTATTATTATTATTATTATTATTATTATTATTATTATTATTATTATTATTGTTATTATTATTAAACACATTTATATTATTATTATTAAATAATACATATATTTAAATTCAATATTATCAAATAGACATCTGCACACACGTAATGTACGTATTACACACACACACGTATGAATAATTTAGTTTTTAAAATCACAAAATGTACAATAATTTAATATTCAAGCTTAAAAAAATACTGTATTTGTTTTTAAATAATATTTTTAACCACATTTTTTTAGACTAAAATTAAAGCAATAATCACTATTGAATATTATTGTCTGAAACTATAGTTTCCAGACTTTTATACTAACAAAAATTTGCATCCTTCAATCTTACAGCAGTTTTTCATCATCTCTTAATTATTTCTAATGTCTCACATTCCCACTTATTAATAATTATTAATTGAAAACACCAACAACAATATAAAGTAAATCCCCCCATATACATGATAGTTTTAAGTAAGCTTCAAGAAAGCTTCAACATCATGTTAAATATACTTGATTTGAGTATTTACTTGATTTGAGAATTTCAATCGAATATGCAGCTTGAGTTAACCTGTAATGTCAAAAATTCAGAAAGTAGATAATTTTACAATATTTAGGCGAAAAATTTATGTCACCAAAAATACATATGTTAAACTCAAGCTATTTTCAAGCTGACAGCCACTCAAGCTGATCAATCGAATACACAACTTGAAATTTAAAGAAGAATGCAAGTCAATTACTCAAGCTATCATGTATACGTAGTATATACAAATGTCATAACTAAATATCCGTAAATGTTTTTCACCGATACCCCTACTTAAGTGATCCATTGAAAAAAATTTATTTATTTTTTCAATTCTTATTTTTTCGTTCATAATGAGTTGTTTAAGTTTATACGCCGTTAAAGCAACATTAACATTATAAATTTACTCTTAAACAATACTTCATACAAAAACTATTATTTTTCTCCACTTGGGGCTGTGAGTATCAAAATAAAAAGTTATTTAAACCGAATAATATTATTATTATGTGTACAGGTGTATGTATACTTTACATATGTACAATTTCCATAACAATTTCCCTATGTACAAAAAAAAATTTATTTTATTGTTTTAAAAGCGGTATCATGAAATACTTAACTAAAGTTACAAAAAAAAAACCCAAAATCAAAATCAAAAATGTTTTTTTTCATCATCGTTGTTTTTGTAATTGCATGTTAGAATTAATATTTTTGCTGTATAATTTTTGTATGTTTATGAATACGAATAAAAATATGAATAATGAATTTGATTGCAATTGCAACGAATATGAACGAAGGTTTGGCGCTAAAGTTCGGACAATAAAGCTTCAGACAGCAAAACAAAATTTGTATGTAAAAATATAGATAGGTAGCAGGAAACTAAATTAAGAGTTAGAAGTCCAAGTCGGTTGCTAATTCCAATGGAATACACACATGAATGATGAAAAAAGCACGATGAAAAAATTGTTATTAGTAGTTTTAATTAAAATTAAATAAATGAAAATTGTTATTAGCACATTTAAGTCATCAAAATTTCTTTATTCTCTATTATGAGTAAAGTCATTGTCTAGTTTATAAAATCAAAGACGAAAGTCTAGTCAAAGTGAAGTTTCTACTTCAAGAATATTGAAAAAATATTTATTTAAAACTGACTGGCTAACGAAATCTTTTTTATAGTTAACTAGCAAAGTTACCCGACGTTTTCCGGGTCGACCACAAAATGAATCGAATTTATTTCAATGAAGTTTGATTTATGAATCGAATTGAAAAAAATTGGTTTATCAAAAATATTCTAATATTTTTTTTCACTACGATAAAAAAATATCAACAATACTCCAACTTAAGCTATACTTATATTAAAATTATTTCTTTGTAAACAATATTTTAGTGATCTTTTCTGATGAAGTATAAGCAAATACGCTCCTTGCTGTTGAGGTATTCTTGAAATAAAGACATGTTTGTTTTTTCCACAATCAATTGGAATTTGTGCTTAAATGAAATTAGGATGCCAAGTTCTTATTCTTAATCTAGTACCGTAGTTTTGGGTTCTTCAAGTTTCGTAGAAGCACTATTGAAGCTACTACTTTTAATTCTAATTGATAAGGAACAACAACTTCATTTTCATCGATAACTGTATCTATCGATTTGTACACATGGACCCCCTGGAACACTCTGCAGTATTTTCTGATTAATAAAACGAATCGTCACATTTTTGTGGCTAATTTACATAGCCACTTCACATAGTCATGTAAAAATTTTATACTGATTCCTAAATTCGAAAATACTTTTTCAGGACAATACATGTTTTTTTTATTTTTCATAGAATACCTATGAATAAATTTTCAAGTCTGTAACACAATTTTTTTTTTGAAACATTTCTGATAGAGTATGAAAGTGTAAGTTTTTATTCCTGTAACACAATTGGTTTTTGAAATATTCCTGAAACGTACGTGCTAGGAGTTGTACGGCAGCAACCCGAACATGTCCAAATTCTTGAAATCGGTAACAGTCGAATTTCTTTATTTGTGAAAGAGTATCTAAGTGCAAGTTTTTATGCCTGTAACACAATTGGTTTTTGAAATAGTCCTGCGAAGTACGTGCTAGGAGTTGTACGGCAGCAACCAGAACCAGTCCAAATTTTTTAATTCGGTAACAGTCGAATTTCTTTATTTGTGAAAGAGTATCTAAGTGTAAGTTTTTATACCTGTAACACAATTGGTTTTTGAAATATTCCTGAAACGTACGTGCTAGGAGTTCTACGACAGCAACCCGAACCAGTCCAAATTTTTGAAATCGGTAACAGTCGAATTTCTTTATTTGTGAAAGAGTATCTAAGTAAAAGTTTTCAGGCCTGTAACACAATTGGTTTTTGAAATATTCCTGAAACGTACGTGCTAGGAGTTGTACGGCAGCAACCCGAACCACTCCAAATTCTTGAAATCGGTAACAGTCGAATTTCTTTATTTGTGAAAGAGTATCTAAGTGTAAGTTTTTATACCTGTAACACAATTGGTTTTTGAAATATTCCTGAAACGTACGTGCTAGGAGTTGTACGGCAGCAACCCGAACCAGTCCAAATTTTTGAAATCGGTAACAGTCGAATTTCTTTATTTGTGAAAGAGTATCTAAGTGTAAGTTTTTATACCTGTAACACAATTGGTTTTTGAAATATTCCTGAAACGTACGTGCTAGGAGTTGTACGGCAGCAACCCGAACCAGTCCAAATTTTTGAAATCGGTAACAGTCGAATTTCTTTATTTGCGAAAGAGTATCTAAGTGCAAGTTTTTATGCCTATAACACAATTGGTTTTTGAAATAGTCCTGCGACGTACGTGCTAGGAGTTGTACGGCAGCAACCCGAACCAGTCCAAATTTTTTAATTCGGTAACAGTCGAATTTCTTTATTTGTGAAAGAGTATCTAAGTGTAAGTTTTCATGCCTGTAATACAATTGGTTTTTGAAATAGTCCCGGGACATACGTGCTGGGAGCTGTACGGCACCAACCCGAACCAGTTCAAATTTTCGAAATCGGTAACAGTCGAATTTCTTTATTTGTGAAAGAGAATCTAAATGTAAATTTTCATATCTGTCACACACATGGTTTTTAAAATAATCCTGAGTCTTGGTAAGAGTTGTACGGCAGCAACCCGAACCTGTCATCTGATGGCTTTGTAAAGTACTGCGTCCGGTACCTTATTTGACCATGAATAACTGTGCAAAATTTCAGAACTCTATCTTTAAAACTGTGGGCGTGTATAGCGAACAAACAAACAAACAAATAAACAAACAAACAAACAAACAAACTTTCCCTTTTATAAGTATAGATATACCGATACACCGTTTTTTTTGCATCGTAATTTTATCTGAATTTACAAAAGTTACATTGGTTATATACGTTTTAAAACAAACTGAACATATTATATTATAGAACATGAAAAAAAATAATTCTTTATTATTTTTGGTGTGTAATTAAACGTTTGTTACTAAGTTTTGTGTAGATAGAAATTTTCAAAATTGGTTTTTTATCATTTTAATTTTTACTTTTTATTTTACTTGTAATGTCTAACAAATTTGAAACTTTTCAAAAACTAAAATTCGTTTTTAAATAAGGCTCCAGATTACATAGTCCACAGAACTGTATTTGAAAACAAAACAAAAATAACTCATTCATTAAATCATAATGCAATGCAATACACTATAAAATATTTTGTATGACTTATATGAATTTGTTTCATACAAATCAACAATTTACAGTTAGATTTATGAAATATGTATCAATACATAATGGGGCATTTTTAATATAAATTTAAATGATTTACTTATTGAGTAAGTTATAGATTGAGAATCCCATATACACAATACATCGATTGGTGTACAATATGCAAATTATAGTGTGTATAGTCAGCCACAAACAAAAATATAGTATATGTAACACATACCACAAAATAGATTTGAAAAAAAAAAAAAGTTTGACAGCCACTGGGTTATTATTAATTATAATAAACAGTATCCCAACTGAAATTTCGAAATTTCGAAATTTGTATACGTAGGTACATAAAAATATCCCTTTATCCCAAAATATTTTACTACACTTTAGAATACATATTCTGACAACAATTTTCATGAATGGTTTGTGAATTTACTAACGTATTCCTATTATTATTCCTACTGTACTGCTCTTAAATTTGTCTTTGATTTTGTGTTTTGTCTTTGGTTTACTCCTATTTTTAGTTATCAACAAAAATATGTTGAGAGGCAATGGAAAATATTAATCCTTTTCGAACAAATCGGTAGATGGCCAAATTAATGTACTAAATTTTTAAAATTAATTTGAAATTTCTGTTTCTTTTTTGTGAAACATTTAAAAAATAAAATTTTAAATATAGATACATAACATAGTTAAAATTGAGTTTTCATTTAGATAGATTTTAAGGAACTTGAATTAATAAATTAGTTTAAGCAGAAAAATTAAAAAATGTTTATTTATTTATAATAGTGGGATCTGCAGATCTGCAGTCCAACTGCAGGTCCTTTTCGCTTTCGAAATGTGGGCCTTTTATATATTAATTATTTGGTATACATGTAAAGATTGTATATTACAATAATCAAAAATCAATTGTTACAATTTGTTACAATTTTCAGTGTATTCAGTGTATTTGACATATGCATCTCTTTAGCAGTTTACTGAACGTTGACGCAATTGAAATGGGTCAGAAATTGTTTACATAATCTTTTTATAAATTGGTAAGACAATAAATAATTTTGATTTCATCTGGAACACAACTTTTCTCAATGATATATTGCGTTATGAATTGTAATAATATTATCAATAACTGTAACGAGTGCAGAGCTTTTTTGGCATTAGGAAGGCCTTTGATACAGTAGATAGAAATACACTTCTAAGAATACTATGCATGAACTCGGAGTACTTTTACTATAACGGACGTAGTATAACTGGTTCAAAAGTTACTTATCGGAAAGAATGCAGTACGCAGATTGTGATGGGTTGAAAAGTGAAGCTGTAAAAGTTTAATATGGTGTAATACAAGGACCTACGCTATTTTCTTGTTATATAAATGACTTATTATGCACAAAACTGAATGGTAAGCTATTTATGTTCGATGATAACTTGGCCATAACCTATGAAGAGAAACAAATAAAGAATTGGAAGAATTGATCAACATGGACATGAGTGAAGTTCACCAATGGATGGAAGTCATAAGCTAAAAATGTTATATAATGTGTAAATGTGTAATAAATACAGCTAAAACAAAATCTATGTTATTTAAAAGAAAGACAGGTGATACCTTAAATATTTACTATATAACAAATGTAAGTTTGATCACGTGAACAGTTACATATATTTGGGAATATTATTAGATCAGAACTTAACATGGGAACAGCATATAAAAGAACTATTAAAAAAAGGAAGAAAAATTGCAGGACTATTCAAACTAATAAATAATGGGTATACCAGTGAAAAATAAGAGATCAATTTATTACAGTTTATTCTATAGCGCAATTATGTACTGAATTCAAATATGGGAAAACACTGTGAATAAAAATTTAAACACATTACAGAAACTGCAGAATAAACCGATAAAGAACTTGTTTGTATATAAAAGGCAAACTTCATCAAAGGAAATTCATAGAAGGCACAAAATATTACAATTGAATCATGTTATAAAATGCAAACAGGCCACACAAATACATCTCATATTTACTAAGAATATTAATACAAATATTAAGCCGACGATGAATAACGAAATTCATACATACTCAACTAGAAATGCAACTCAAATAACGGTAACATCTTCAACAAAAAGATTTAACAAACATGACACAATATACAATACAGCATACAAAATGTATGTATAATGAATTACCAGGTGCGATCAAAGAAACTGTTCAAATATCTAAATTAAAAAGTAAAATTAGTGATTATTTTCATTAATTAAATAATACTTAATAATTATATATAAAAAATTAAAGTTAAATACCTTCTATAAAAAACAAAAAAAAAAATTCTTATTTTGAAATTGCACTTAATTAAAATTTAATTAAAATTGTATAACTACATTGAATAAAAATAAGTAAAATAATTGTAATAACTAAAAACACTCTGTACGAGCAATTGAGCTCATTTGAGTAAATAAGTGAATAAAATAAATAAACAAAAATAAATTAATTAAATTAAAAAAACTTATTTGCCTCTACAATGCTCCAAAATCGCTTTGAACGTTTAGCTACTCTTTCCATCGAACGGCATTATTCTAAGAAGATTGGAAATGAATGATTTTATCAGCTTTTGTTGACATCAAAGTTCGTAAAAAAGTTTTTATAAATATTATTTCTCTTATTTTGTAGATCCACAAAAATATCCGCCAATTTTTTACAGTGCATTATTAAATAAACAAAATATTTTTAGTTTTTATTTTTTAAGTTGATGGAGCACGATTGAGACCCTTGACCTAGATCGCCACAAAAGCTTGTGCTAACCATGTATTAGGAATAATAAGTTCTCTTGGAATAATAAGTTCTCTCATGTTCTTTGATTGCAAGTATTTAGTTTACTTCATTTTTTCCAGTGTTGTTCCTTTACGCGTAGTTTTTAATTGTCTAGACTTTGAAGTAAACTTTAGTGTAAATTTCAAATGCAAAAGCAATTTACTGTAGACAATGTAAACTATGCTGTACAATGTAAAAGCAATACCAACTATATGATGTAAACAATAATTATTTTTTCAGTAGATTCGCTTAATTTCAAGAACTTTATTAAAAAAAAAAATCGCCCAGCGTATTTAAATAAAGTTCCTGAAGTAGGAAAACACTGTCATCAACTTGGCTTGATGATAAAGTATATAAAAATGTATTATGTCAGCTAAGGTTATTATGAGTATAGAATCAATTTTATTTATTGATGGGTGGAAAAATTGTTCCATCAATGATAAAACGATTGTTTCAATGTTGCATATACACTGCTATCAGAGATCAAGTTTTTGTTTTACATACTTAACTGGAGATTCTGAAACATCTGAGAAATTGTCTGAAATTGTTGTGAAGTCTGTTGATATTGCAAAGGAATTGAATTCCTACTGTTGTTTACGTTACTGTATTCGACAGTAGCACAAATAGATGGGAAAATTGTCTCAGCACTTCATGGTAGTGGTATAGTAACTGTAACAGGCAATGCCGGCAATCTATTTGCAAAGATGTTTTAAATAAAAAATTAATGTATCAAGTGACATCTATTTTAAAAGAATTTAAGCAAGTTGATTTTGAAAATTTTGTTGGTTGATTAAAGTAGAATTGGGATTAACATTAAACCATGTGATCTTGGAATGGTTGAATCATATATAAAAAATTTGATGATAAATTCGTAGAACATATTAAAGAAAATATAAAGCTTTTTATATACCAATTATGTGAATTGATTAATACTTGCCAATCGTAGGAGTGAAAAAACAGAGATCTGCATGACTCGTATTAAATTTATGTTACACATTTTATAATAAATATATAAAACTAGACTTGTAACCCGCCATAAATGACGAAGTAAAATAAGTTCTAGCTTTTTCTTTGCTTCATTAGAGTTTTCATTTCAAATTGATGTGATTGTGGGTCATACTGGTCCCACAATATTTATTGGATCTTCTTATTTATTTTTAATATTTAATGCACTTTGGGTAGCGAAATTTATTTATTTTATGTTAGAAACAGATCAAAGCAATTTGTATATGTATTGGAGCGTCCCGTCGAATCGATAGATATATGCAGGAAACTATAAATTATATAATAATATAATTTTGATTTTTTTTTTGTAAAAAAATCAGTATTTTCATTTAATTTAATTGTAATTCATTAGATATTATTTAATTGTAAACACTGTCTACGCAATAAAGTAGACATAATTATATTTTCTACAAAGTATTGTCGACGTGTAGAAAATAACGTAATCTACATAATGTAGTTTACGTGGCACAACACTGATTTTTTCCTGTAGGCAACTTGAAAAAATTGTGTATATAAAAGTCAAGTGAATATAAAATAAGGTGTGCTTTAAACATATTTGTCAGTATCAAACTCTTATAATGTAATTTTATAAATCGAACGACAAAAAAAATTCGTGAACCACACTGAGTCAGTAGAAAACCAACATCGTTCAAAATATTTGTAATAATATAATTTTTAACAACATCTTGGTTTAGCTTGAAATTCAAATTCCTATTCCACCAAAAGTTCATACATAACCAAATTTTAATAAAAACTCAAATTTTTTTTTTTAATTTTTTTTTGTTTCTATTTTTAATTTATTTACTTACCTCAACAATTACTGTATAATGACCATAAAATATTTAACGGTAATTTTTCAATGATTTATACTTTACATATAGAATATTTAAATAATAAATTAATTTATTTTTATTTATATTTTGCTTACCTTTATATTTGTTTGTTTGTTTTTGTTGATTTTTTTTAGAAATTGTTTATTATATCAAAGTTAAAGAAGAAAGAAATCCATATTCGAAATCAAAAGAAACAAGAAAACAAAAACAAAACTAAAAAAAAACAATGCGGTGGGATAAAAATTATTTAGTTTTTTTTTCAAGTGAACTTTGTATCCTTACCAAAAGCAAAAAAAAAAAAAAATTTTAGTCAAGACAATAGCAGATGTTTTTCTTAAAAAAATAATCAAAAAAATTGCCCAACATAAGAATACACGTGTCCTATATTTATATATCAAGGATACTTATTTTTTTTTATTTTTGTTTTTATTGTTTGTCATAATATTCAAAATAATTAACATAAATAGAAAATAATCTGAAATTGTAAATTTATTTTATTGTTATTATTGTTATTGTTTGTCATAAGTTATATTTTTATATTTCATATTTATTTATTTACTTATTTAATAAACAGGTAATACGTAGTAAAAGTAAGCTATAAATTTTGTATAAAAGGATATGTGGATATATACACAAAAAAGCCACAGTTCATATTCATGAAAAATATAATCTTTTAATATTTGCATGTAAAAAGAAATTATACAACACTGTCATAATGAGTAACAATAAGAAAACATATTGTCATAGACAGGACGTCATTATAATCCTTTCATTCCTTTTACGTTGTTTTTTTGTTTTTTTTTTGAATTGTTATAGCATCAGGATGCAATATGAATTTATAATTTTTAAATTCAAATAATCATACTCACACCCTTTTTCAATCAGAGAATCCTTGTTTGTTTAGTTAAATTATTTGATATTGAATACCATGAAGTCCTGTATCTGCTACAATAACCGTTAACCAAATCAAAAAAAAAAAAAAATCAAAATCAAGATTTTTTTGTTTTTGTTTTAAAGAGATTTGATTGAATATCCTTTGGTTTAGGAATGTCCAGTTTAGGAATAAAAAAAAAATTCAAGATGTAGGTATTTAAAAGTATTTTATTTCACCCTTAAAAGAAAATTTATTTCCATGGGAGATAATTTTTTGGAATTGATAACCGTTTATTTAACAGAATGATAATTAGTTTTTATTTATTTTTTATTTATTTTTTATATTTCTTAAGATTTGAAAATCAGTTTTTAATGATAATTATTATAAATCTGATAAACTGGACTATTCAAGTTGTTTAGAAGATTTTTGAGAGCAGATGTTAACACAATCAAATGGGATACTTGATAAATATATATATATATATATATATTTTTTTTTAATATAATACTGGTTAAGTTTCTATTTATGTAACGCAGGAAAAGTCTTTAACAATTTTGAAATTTTTGTAAAAGACTTTAAAGAAAATTTCATAAAAGTACAAAATAAAATTGCTAATAAGTAGTTGTACATGTTAGGGTATTACTGTTCACTGTTAAAGAAATAATAATTCTATTATAAGATATCTCCTCAACATTTGCTCTACTTGACCATCGTAGTATTATTGAAGTATCAGTTCAGTGTTTTATAGATATCTTGTAAGATTCGGCCGCACACCCTTGCAAGAACTAAACTCGCAACTTCCGTCTGTTAAACAATTTCATCGAAGAGAATGTGGAACTGCCTTACAGCTAAGAGGTACTGCAAAAATACAAAAATAGTTATGAATACTGGTTATGGATATTCTTTGATGTATTATTTTATTCCATTGACAAAAGTAAGGTCGAAAAACCCATGAAGCATTTTTTTGTTTCATTGGGAATCGAACCAAGGACCTTTCGGTTCTTGCGTTCTACCTACTGCGCCACCCAGTGTGTACCTGTTCAGGTTTGGTTAAGAAGGGACAGTTTCTATGTGTTTGATTTGCAAAAATTCAAAGTGAACATTAACTACATATTCGCCTCAACCTCATTGTCTACTTTTTCTCTTTTTTTAAAATTTATTTCGCCACCTTTTCATATTTAACGGTACGAAAGTGTTAAAGTTCCCTTAAATTAAGTTTTGGCTACTAATGAAAAACGGAAACTAATACGTTTAATATTATCAGCACCACCATTATCAGCACTATCTGAAAGCAATAAAGCGAATTGAATGGGAACAGAATGCATTGGATTGTATCGATACGGAACCAATCAGATTGGATCAAATTACAATGGAACGAAATGAAACAAACCGAAAGTGCTTCGATCTATTTTCGAATGTATTTTGCTGTTTTTTTATATTATATTAGGCCCCTATTACACATCAATCAATGATCAATCAATGGTCAATCTATTATCAATATATTGTCAATATATTGACCGTTGATTGATGAGAAATGATTGATGGTGGTTTTATTACCATCAATATTTCTGTCAAAATTCTCATCAATATTGCTGTCAAAATCAGCGGAGGTAAAACAATGGCTTTTTGGGGAATGTTCAGATAAGGTTATAATATTAATTTATTATATAATTCTAAAAACCACAATTTTTATATTAATTTTAATAATTATAGCAATTATTATTATAAAAAAACAATTGATGTATTATTCAAATGTGCAAAAAATTAATTTGTTGTTTTTTATACACAACATTTACTTTAAAAAATCAATTTAAACTGAAGTCAAAAACATTTCTCCAGAAATTATATTTTCAATATTCATATATGTTTCGAAATTATCAATATATTCAGAACACTTCCACAATCTTCCACTCCTTGCAAAATGTCAAAATATAGATAAAAAGATTGATGAGTGCAGGATTGATGTGTAATCGCTCATCATTCTTTTCATCAATATATTGTCAATATATGGACAAGAAGATTGATGAAAAGAATGATGTGTAATAGACACCTTAGTGTTATTGTTTTCTTTTATATGGATTTAAATTATTGATTATATAATTTTTGTAATCTATAGTTATCCACAATCAGCTACAACAATTTTCTTTGAAGTTTTACCAGATTGATTTCCAAATGATTCTATTTTCTCGACAACATCTATACCCTCAACAACTTTACCAAATACAACATGACGTTTATCAAGCCATGATGTTTTTACAGAGGTAACAAAGAATTGTGATTCATTGGTATTTGGATCAGCTAGCCATTGATAAGCAACCAGTATCGGTATGTTTTAATGTGAAGTTTTCATCTTCAAATTTGTTACCATAAATGGATTTACCATCGGTACCATTATGTTGAGTAAAATCACCACCTTGGCACATAAAACTTGGAATAACACGATGGAATATTGATGGTTTATAACAATAACATTTTTCACCGGTACGTAGGGCACGGAAATTTTCAGCTGTCTTTGGTACTACATCAGATCGATCTGATTTTGCATCTGATTCTTAACAGCATCTTCTGGTGTTGGTGTTATCTCTATGTTTTATTTATATATAACCACTAATACAGTAATACCTACTACCATTTGTATGGAACCTATCTATATGTTCGCTTCGTATGATGTTTTGATATCACACCACCTTCTATCACCATAAATATTAATTTGTGTATACTTTTTCTCGTAGCTAAGTTATATTCTTATAGAAGTGGAACACGTAGTTTAAAAATTTTCTATTTGGAATTATTCTTTCGGATATTTTAATTGAATCCAAACAATAAACCTTTCAGAAGAATAAAATAAATTAATAAAAATTATTATGTTTTATTAAAATATATACTGGCTTAAATGAAGATCAATAGCTCTGAATATCCTAATAACGTAGCATTAATTCTCAACCACCATCGTATAGCTAATTAAGTAATCAACCATCGTGTTGCAATTGTAAGAAATTCATTCTGAGCTAAAATAATTCAAAAACACGATGGATGCTTTAACTGAAGAAAATATACAACTACGTAATCAGAATGCAGTATTGAGTTATCAAATGGAAAAGATAAGGAGAAATCAAGGAAATAAAACAGCATAAGCTGCGTTCTTTTCATCTGGTTTACGGTCTAAGTCAATTCTTTAATATGAAATTACAATAACAACTCAAAACCCAGATATTTATCTGGTTTTTATACAGGTCTCAAATATCTAGTAATCATATCTATCACGAGGGACGCTTGCGTAGTTTTTCAAAAGGAATTTTTGATAATTCAATTAACAGGTTTGCCAACTTAAAAAAATTGTCCTTAATATCATTAGCCTACATCGTTCTTTTGAATTTAATAAACCCTAGACCTTGAACCGTATGAAAAGGACACAGCTATATACTCGAAAAGTATATATAGAAATTATTGGCATTGGAATTATGAATGAATCCAATGCATTGCTTATCATTCAAGAAGTTGGTAATGAATTGGGATTTGAAATTATTAAAAAAAATAGTTTTAAATTCATATTTTATTGTTGGAAACAATTAGAAAGAAAATAGATTTGTAAATAAAAACATCAGTCAATTTGCATTTCAAAAACGAATGACAATGAAGTAGAAAATAAATTATGAAACTGCAAAATCTTCAAGTGTTGCAAGATAATCTGTAATAATCTAGTAAGCACGATATAAACATCTAATAACTATGTCAAAACAAAAAAAATATATAAAATATAGCAAGATAGACTATGAATGTATACAATTAATTAAAATAAAAAATTATTGGCTCATTTATTAGCAAGATATGCTTAAAAGAAAAATATCATTATTGACAAAATAAGCTTACTACGACAGAGGATAAAAAACGAATATGCGACACCAACAAATTTGACAAATGCTCAAAATGTCAGGAAAAAATATGGAACTAGGTCAAAAATATTGCAGCAGATGGTTTAAGCATTTATAGAAATAAAGAGTTCTTTAATTAAAGTCAATCACTAAATGAAAAAAGTAGTAAGATTTAATGGATTCAATGACCGTTACAGCAATATCAGAAGAAATATGACAAAAAATTTCGACACAGCTTACGTGTCAGTACATAGAGTATATTTAAGCTTAGATTTACCAATGTAGTGGAAACATTTCGTATCATATATAGTCTTACCAACACTAACAGTTCAGGAGTAGATTCTATCAAAACATCAATAATAGAAAATCGTAAAAGTCACAATGAATGTAAAAATCATTAATGAATGTATCTCTACTACAAAGTTATGTGCCAAATTTACTAAAAATTAACAAAATAATTTCAATTTATAAAAAATCTGACGATAAGAATGACTTTAACAACTTTAGATCGATCTAAATATCTTCCGTTTTTAGTAAAATAATTGAAACTTTTGTAAACAATCAAATAACACAATATCTACTAGAAAACAATTTGGTCAGCAATGTAGATTTACTATAAACTATTCGATGTTTATATTGTTTATAGAATTCATATTTTAGATACACCGTGACACTCATAAATTGCAAAAAAATGTTATTTATATTTCAATTTAATACCATTTCAATTAACCTGCACTTCTCTCTTCACATGCATTGCAGACTTGTGAAAGTGTCTTCCATGTCCAATATTACATTACAAATAATAATAATATACATACACATTTAATGTTCCGGGTTGAGATTGTTATGAGATATAATAAATTCATTTTATTGAAATATTTCAAAAAATTATAAAAAAATGTTAATTATCTTAAATGCGATTTTCTATTTAAATTCCTGTAATAATTTAAAAATCTTTAAAGAATTATTAAAATCAAAGTTAAGCATAGATATACATATATTATATATATAGATATATATTGAGAAAAGAAAAATAATAATTATTGTTTATGTTTTTATTTTTATTCATCATCCATTCAACGTCACTAAAACTTAATATAACCCAAAACTAAACTACCAAGAAAAATTGGAAAAGAAAGCAAAAATTGCAAAAAAAAAAAATCAAATCATGCAAAACAAAACAGGAACACGCGAATATTGCACAATTGTCATCAAGATTTTAATTTGAAGGCATTTCAAATTCCTTCAGTTTTTTTTCCTTTCTTTCTTTATTTCTTTCTTTTTCTATCTCCTTCCATTTATTACGCTATCTATATTTTTCACACTTTAAATTTTTCTTTTTGTCTTCCTCTATCTATCTATCGTCTCTTAAAAATAGACAGAATTGCATCAGTTGAATGTTTATGCTCATACATATAAGTATATATATTTTTGGTTTTTATATATATATACATATACCTACCTACCAACCTATAAACAATTTCAATTCAATTCATAAGATCGAAACATTTAAACTGGTCTCAACCATAAATTATAATTTCCTATTTGGATTCTATGTTCAACTTTTAAACTAAAAACAAAAAAAAAAAATCAAGAAAAAAATATAAAAACAAAAACAAGATTAATTTTCGCATGTTTCATTGGGCAGACATGCCACCGAACGCGTTTAACATTCATTTTTTGGATTATTTCGCCGATAGTGATGGGTGATTTTTGTTGTCCAATTTTTTTGATCGCTTTTTTTTTGTTGCCATCTATTCTCATCGTCAATACATCATTCGTATTCTCTTATAATCGAGTAAAAGAATTTATCTTTAGAAAAATGAAATGCAAAAAAAATAAAAAATATACTGCAACAACAGAAAAATCAAAAAAAAAAAAAAAATCAAAACAGCTTTACGTTTCTATATGAAGCAATTTGAAAAGAATAAGAGGATTGGAGAATCGGGCTCATTCTGTCATATCATCATGCAAGAAGTAATTCACGCGAATGTTACTACAAATATGCCACCGTACTCAAAATGATGTCCATTAAAGCACGACGATTATATAAATGCAATAAGATGAAAAAGAAGTAAATATATATATATTTATATATATACATAAGCACACATATGAGCATACATTAAATTGGCTGATGTTGCTGCTGCTGCTGCTGTTATTTTTACTGCAGTTACTGTTGTTATATTGCTCTCTTGTAGTGGTGGTTACTAATATTTTCATTTTTTTTTGAACTCATGTTTTTTAACCGCTTTTGTTTCCTACTTTTTGGTTTTTTTTTTTGTTTTAAAACCCAAAAAAAATACAAAAATTGGTTTTTCTCCTGTTGTAGCAGTGATCGGCTTGTAAATTTTTACAAAATTTACCGCAGTATTAATATAGGCACAACATATATATATATAACAGTCAGGTTAGCAATGGAACGATAATGAAGGAAAAAATTGAATGAGGTATGTTTTGTTGTTATTGTTTTAATTTTTTGAAAATTTTTAAACATATGTGTGAATTGTGAACGTAAAGAAATTAAAAAGCATTTATGTTTCTGCTCTAGGCATTTATCGCGCGTTCAAAAAAGGATTTTAATATTGATTAGCCACACGTAATGCTTCCTGACTATTGTAGAATCTCTTGTTCTTGACTTTTAGTTTTCGAAGTTTTTATTTTCGTTTTGTTTGTTGTTATTTTTTATTTTTTTTTTGTAGTATTTTAAAGTGAGTCTATTACATATTGGAATAAGCTGATGTGTAAGGCATTAAAAACAATTTTTTTTTTCTGCTGTTCTTGTTATTCATGCAGCAACTTCAATAACATAACAAAAAAAAAAAGTAAAACGATGGAATCAATTCAAGAAAATTGAGCAATTTCTGTAAGAAATTAATGTACAATTTTTTGAATTGATCATAATAGGGTAAACTGTTAAATTGACGTTTCATAATTGATTGAGTTATTTTGAGAGTATGAAATTGATGGTCTAAAATTCAACTAGAATGATATTTTTTTGTTATGAGAAATAAATTCATCTTGAATTACAGAATATATGTATGATATGATATTTAAATTGTTATTATAAATTATAGCGTATTATGACAGTGTATTACAGTTCTAGGACATCAGAAAAGATATAATTTGATCTATCTAATTGTATTTTATTTATTTGTGTGCTATTTCAAATTACAATGGATAGATTTAATATAATTGTTTTTATTATGTAAAGTTTTCGATGTCAATTTTTATTTTAAATATAAAACGTTTTTAATATTCAAATAATATTAAGATAATAAAAATATTATGATATTTAACTTAAAATTATCATTTTTTAAATTCAATATTGGTTTACATATTTTTGTTTTTATTTGAGGCGATAAAATAAAGTGATAAGCACTCTAACTGATTTCGCAGAATTTAAGCGATATAAAGAATTAAAAATAAAGATAGAGGTTTTACTAGAAATTGTGCGAAAGAGCTACTTTGCAAGTATTACGCTGGAATGGTTATATTTTGGATATAATGATTTTTATTTCGTCAGAGTAATAATTATCAAACAGATATTTGTAAAACAGCTACTTCTACAATACGGCGATTACTTCCCCAAAATCTCCATCCTTGATAATTTTGATGCCTCGCTTTTGTACCTTATTTAGGTACTGAAGGCTGGTACTAAGTGTACCGCTGCAAATATGCGAATTATATTCAAGTCGAAGTCGAACATATACCTTGTTAGAAGGCAGAGCAGAGGGTCGTATTCGAGTAAAAGTATTTGAAATACTATGAAAAATATTTTTTTTGAGTAAAGTATTTATTTTGCGTTCCCAAGTACAAATAGAGTATTTGAAAAAAGTATTTAATAATCTATAATTATAATTGACAAGTATTTAAGGACCTACGCAGTTCATTTTATTCTTCTTAATGAATTTCTAATATGTAAATAAGTTGTATATACGACCGAAATGCGCATACAAAAAAATTTCTATTTGGTTTTATAATATTCAATTCAAACGTTTAAATAAAATATAGCCATTTTGTGTAATTTAACATCTTATTATTTGTATACATAATGAAAGAAAATTTATTCTATTAATTTTTTTAAGTAAATTATTGCTTCCTATATTTTGTTCATTTGTAGTAATCATATAGTTGTGATTAAAAATATGTATATGATGTATATACCTCTTTAATTACAAAAATATATGAGGGAGCAGTATTTATGTTTCCTAAATAAAACTTACTAACCTCTAAATTTTTGTGAAAACATGAGTGGTTTCTACTATAACGTGACAAGTGTATGTCTCTAAATTTTTGTAAAAATATAACGTTACAAGTGTATGTCAGTACGTAAATTGCTGTTCTGTTAAAAACTTTAAATTTGGCTTCATCTTAAATTATAGTTACTCAACAGGGGCCCCTATTACTTAAATATTTTAAAATTTGAGTAACTGAGTAACAGTTATGTAGACTTTAAATATTTGAGTAGTTTAATATATAGAATTTAAGATAATTTTTAAGATAAGTATTTGAAAAAATCAAGTCAAATAATTTTATTTAAAAAGTACTTGAAAATAGTATTTAAAATTTTTTTACTTAAATACTTTCACTCGAATACTAGAAATCAAATACTTAATGAGTAGTATAGTATTTGTTTTTACCCAGCTTTGTTAGGACGTTGGAAAATATAAAGTATTTTTTACTTCTGCTTCAGGATTCTTATCCTGAACATTTCGCAGCATCCTTCACGACGGAAAAAATTATACCGCGCCACGAAAGTTTGCTGTTCGTTTGCATTCCAAGATTGGGGAATTTGCATTTGAAAAGGTATTAATTTATCTTATTTACACTTCCTAAGTCACATATTTTTTGAAGATTGGTGTTTAGAAAATAATTATTATATGTTATTTCATTCTCTAAGAACTAAAATCTGTGTCAACAACAACTTCAACAGCTTTTTCAAAGAAATACAAAAAATTAAGGGAACTCTCATCAGTAAAGCTATATATGCTTCTGGTTTGAAGCCGTCGGAGATGATTTATAAATATTATAAATAATGACGGAGAAACAACTGAGCTTTGAGGGGCACCATCATTGATAGTGAATTTTGTGGATATGAAGCCATGCAATATAACTTGTATTGAACGGCTTGAAAGGAAATTTTCAATCCACGTATTGAAAATGTTTTCCAGTCCAATTGCTTCTAGTTTATTCAGTAATGAAATATGCCGATATATCTAGGGCTATAGTTTTGGCTTCACAGTATTTTTCTATGCATCGGTTCTGTTTTTCTGTAATAAGTATCAATGATCCAACTAAGATGTTTGCAAAATTGTTGTAGACTATTGGGGGGAATATTGTGAGGTAGATTTTCTGGAATTCAGATCCTTTAGAAGTTTTGCAACATCTCGCGAACGAAAATAAACTCTTTTAAAGGAACATATAACTATGAATAAAAATAAAGGTTAGTGTTTTTAAGTTAACACTGATTAAGCTTATTTTTTTTTTAATAATAAATTAGTAATCATA
This sequence comes from Argyra leucocephala, assembly GCA_963942445.1. NCBI lineage: Eukaryota > Metazoa > Arthropoda > Insecta > Diptera > Dolichopodidae > Argyra > Argyra leucocephala. Next base: position 93,299,394 of record OZ012677.1, read on the forward strand.
AGTAATTAAAAGTAAAATCAGAGACACTTATACAAGTAATTATTTTTTTTTGATTTTCTTTTGTATTAAAAAGAAATATTGAAGTTAAAGTTAAATAGATATATAAAATTTTAAGCTGCTGTATTCGCTCATTAGGGATTTTTTCACTTCCTGTTTTAATTTTGAACTGTTTCGAACTATTATCAAATTTATTATATAGTTGTGCTAGCAACATGAACTGTTGTTGATGTCTCAAACTATTATTATACTGCTTAAACGAATTAAATGTTGATTCCTCGTACTGACTGTATCTTTTCGTTTAGGTGTAGGTGCATAGTAATGTTAAGTATAAGCTTAATACTAATCAAATATTTAATCAATAATATTTAAGTATCACTGTGTATGAATTCTATGCTCTCTCCCCAATTGTGTTAATAACTTTATTATATTTTTTAGTACGCTGTTTTGAATGACTTGTAATTCCTTTATAATTTTATTTGAAGCTGAGCCCCATAGCTATTTAATACCATAGCTTAAATGACTATTAAACAGTGCATATTATATACTTTTCTTTATTGAATTTAGCAACAGATAATTTCTTTTAGAAAACAGACTCTGCAATTGATGAAACTTTCTTGCAAAGAAAATTTCTATGATAATCCAATTTAAATTGCGAGTCTATCCGAAAACCTAGATGTTTAAACTCTTAATTTGTTCTCATTCATTGTTACTAATTCTGATGTTAAGTTTGGGTGTTGGATGTACTTATCACCATGTACTTTGTTTCCATACAATTAATTGTTAATTTTTAATCCATTTGTTGAGTTTGTCTTAATCTTCATTTAAATTATGTTCTAATTCGCAATGCTGCCATAAAATGCAAGGCAAATATCGTCCGCAAGCAAGAAAATTTTCGCTATCAATCCAATTTGTTGAATGACCTTTATACGTAAACAATAATTGTCCTAATTATTTCAAAAATAAGTACATAGTTGATATTATACTAGTGAATCATATTGAAGTTTGGCTTAAAAAAAGTAAAGAAATAAAATAATTAAAACGAAACAAGATTGTTTGGTTTTAAGAAGCAGTCATTCTTTATTAGGCTATGAATTAAGCGATATTAAATTTTTCTCCATTTATTATACTTGAATTTCTTTTATATAACAAAATTTCTTCAGAAGAAATTTTGTTCAGTTGTTAATGATTAACTTGCCGACATCTCAAACGTTGTAGCACCGACCAGAATAGCTTTAGCATAATTCATCTTCTGAATTCAATTAACGCTGGTATAGTGATTATATCATTTAACTATACTAATTAGAAGGTTTCATATTCAAATTGGATAACTTTTTGTTTTCATAATTATGTTAATTAACTTGAAATGTAACTTGATTATGGTTAGATCATATTATGAAGACAATGCTATACATTAAAATTAGTGATTATACTAAAATAAAAAAAATTAAATAAAATAACTTATTATGTGTGATTGCTGATACTTCCACTTTGTTTTTATTATTACTGCAACCATTTTGTGATAATAAACGTCACATTTTGATTTTCCCTAAGATATCACTACATAAAGATAATCGTATTAGCGACTTTTAATTTATACTATTTTATATAAGTAAAGTTTAATTTGTCCATGCCATATGATCATCATTGACACACGATATTAATATCTTTTCAGGATCTAATGTTATATATTAATATACTCTTACTGAAAGTAAAATGTTAATCCTGTAGTAGCTCATATTATGAACAAAAATTTAAGTATAAAGTATAATTTTAAAGATTTTCTACATAAATTGATTTTCTATACTGTGTAACGCAATTAATAAATAAAGCCTCATAACTGTAAATTAAGTAAGTATAAAATATACATATTAATTTAAATTTAAAAAACAATATATTTGCCATAGATCCATTCTCAATTGGTGCGTTCAGTAGAATCTGGCGCTGCAAAGTGACTATACCGCTTAAGCAAATTTTCTACTACAAACGGTGATTTTATGTATTTCGATGCAAAATGTTTAGGATAACAATGGTGGGCTGATTGGTACATCGCTGCTATTTATTTCAGCGCTAGATTATACTGAACGCACCCATTAATGATGAGAAACATGTTCACATGTGCTAAAATAATATGGCGTATTTTTAATAATTCATTGTTTGCGGTCGTTATCTAACAAATCTAGTATACAGAACAAAGTGTAAGATCAATTGGATTACTAAATCAATATCGAAAAATAAATCTAATATGCATTGCCGAACTAAGTCTAATATGCATTGGTTATTGAAAAATATACAGATTTGCAAATAGATATGAAAAAAATTAAGTCAACACACACCCACTCAGCTGAGCTCTATAAAACAAATTTAGACCAAATTCTAAACCAAACTCTCACAAATTCTTTAAAACTCTTAAAATGAAAATTGTTGATTATTATAATGATAACAAATTAGAAATTTTAAAACCACCTAGTTTTTTAATTAGTATTAAAAATGCTCTTGATTACATTATAAAAATTAATTTTGTTAAAACAATAAGCTACAAATAAAAAAATAACTGTTAAGTCAAAAATACTTGCATATTTTACATAATATTAAATATGTCCAGCCAATAATTGAATCATTTACCATATAAAAACCATTCAAAAAAATGAAAAATTTTAAAAAATTGCGTGTTTTACCAATTGAACTTCAACTTTTAAAAATAATTTTTGTTTTTTGAAAAAAAAAATTAAATAAAATTATTTAAAAGGTATTTAAGTAATTATAAAGTAAAAATAAATTACAGTAAAAATAAAAAGTGTTAAAAATTCTCAGAAAAAATTCATGTTTTTTTAATTTAATTTTTTTTTTGACATAATCTTGATGTTAGCTAACTGATTCTAATTTCCAATAAAGCACTTTAAAACAGTTTTTGTTTTCGTTTGTTTCTTTTGTTTTTTTTTTTTTTTTGGAATCCTTTCTTTAATATTTTCTATTATTATTATCGTTAAATGAATGCAATTACTTTGAAAAAACAAGAAAAAACAAAAGATAAAAAACCAAATTTTAAATTTTGAAATTTTAATTTACTAATTTTAAAAGCGGTTCAATTTTAATATAACTCTCTCATGATTAGAAACTCCTCACGATATTGTAGTCATTGAAAACTGGAAAATCAAATTATCTTATGAATAATTTATTAACAACAATTTCAATTTAATGGTCAACAAGAAATTATTTTCTAATAAAAATGAATTACATTTAAAAATAAAAAACTGGAATTCAATAAAGGGACAACCAATAACTTGGACTACTAATATCCATATCCATCAGTGATACTGATTAAATTCTTTTTGTCAACCCTTTAATTTATGCAATGTTTGTTTTCGTTTCTCATCAAGGATGACTGAATTACAATACAAAGAAAGAACAAAACAAAACTTGACTAACGGAAAAGCAGAAAAAAAAATAACTGTTGTTATCGGTAATGACAGTGTAGTTGTACAAATTAGGGTGTCCATTATTTTGATATTACGAGACGTTTTAAGTTCTTTTACGATCCTTTCTGTTAACGGAATATATCCTTTATAAATATAACTATCTTTTGTTTACTTACTTACTTAGGTGGCCAAGATGTACATGATGAGCGTCTTGGACCTCACTCATCAGCGCACTTTATTCTTCCGGTCACGGTCACGGAGCAAAATTGTTTCAAATCTGTCGATACTTCGTTTCTTCAACGAAGGTTTGGTTTGTCCGATTTCTTGTACCTTCGGGTCTGAATTCGAACTTTTGGCTGAATCATTTTCGTTCATCCACTCTAGATGTCCGAGCCACTGTAGTCACCTCATTATACAGATTATATAGTTCGGCATAATATCTTCCCTTCCAGGTTTATCTTATGTTTATTTTATCCACATTGAGCTAGAAATAGAACAGAAATTTAATTCGACAAGAAAAAATAATATATTTTGTTAGTATTGTTCATATTAATTTAATAGAGTATAGACAACAACTTTTTTCGCCATGTTAGTACAGTGGTACTATAAAACATCAACTGGATTGTTAATATTGCTCCAATTTCAAAACAATTTCAGAGTCTTAACAAATTAATAAACGTCTTTCTCTATGATATATTTACTCGATTATGAAACGTCTATTTTTCACAGGCTAAAACAATTTTTTTGTGCATCAAGATTATCACATCAGTTCCAACAATTGTCAGTCCACATGAACCCAATGCATAAAAATAATAAATGAAATTCAATTTTTATATTTAAAAAAAAAATCTGCAAATATGACAAACATTATCTGCATTGTCGTGATGATACCCTGTAAATTGTATCAGAATTTTTTCAAACCCATTTCTTTGGGAAATTTAGTTTAAAATCCATCATAAATATAGTTTGCCCACAAAAAGAAAATCTAGAAACATCTAGAAATACTGAAAAATAAACAAATTTGCAAATAAAATTAATGATGTCGTGATTCCATACGAGAATAAAGCGGAATTCTACGGTCTCGACCTATAACAAAGTTTTGATGTATAATCAAATATTGAAGCCAGTCTGCGCATACGGTATACAAATATACGGGGATGTGCTAAACAAATCCATATTCAAACTATCCAAACGTTCCAAAATAAGGTACTGCGTAACATAGTCAATGCTCCATGGTATGTTCGCAATGCCGATATTCATCGAGATCTGAAGATCTCATGTATAAAAGACGAAATAATGAAATGCGCGGCATGGCATAAGACTCGTCTGATCCAACATGTCAATACCGAAGCTTCTAGCTTAATTGACAATCAAAACTTTGTTAAGCGACTAAAACGAACAAGACCACTTGAGTAAGGTTAAAACCTTTTATATATTAAAACCTTATTGGATTTTGGTAGATCAAAGAAGGTATCTTAGTTTCTTTGAGTTAAATGTAAATTAATGGTTAGTCTATAAGACTAGTTTTAATGTTGCAATAATGAGAGGAGTTTTTAGTGGGTTAAAGTCCCACAGTTCTTCAAACTGCCTTCCCCGGTAATAGGTAGTCCCTGAAACCTCTTTCGATGATTTACTGGATTTACTATCTAAAAAAAAAACATTTTATTAAAATTATTATTATATAATGTCGAAAATTTGGTTGTACTTACGTGCAATTGAAGAGGTTACAGAACAGTGAGTGGTTATAATAGCTCGTGTATTTATTCGAGAGGAAATAATTTCTTGCAATATGTTCTTTAAAATTTTGGTCCAGCTAAAAATGTTTTTATAATATTACTAACATAAACTAAACTGATTTTTATTTTGACAATGTCGGGGTTTGTGCCGTTCTATATTAGTTTGACTACGTAAGTACCTACTAAGCAAAATTCATGCTTTTATTTTTTTAGTTGTACCAGTGCTAGTAAATTGTTGTGTTCATGACGTTGCCACAAATTTAATTTAGTATTGGTATGTTTTAGTACTGGTTATACTGGTACTACTACTGAATTTTGAATTACTTAATATAATTGTTTAGTTTTTTTGGTTAACTAAATAATACCTATGTTCGAATTGAAATACTGCCATTATATCAATAAAGATTAAATTAATTAGCCTAAAATTTTAATTTGATCTTGTTTTAAAAAAAAAGTTAAATCAAAAATATTTTTTAGCAATATTTATTAGTTTATTTATTTTTATTGCCATAATGCATTTGTACAATATGTTTAATTTCCTATGTTTTGGTACAATACTTACACATTTGATTTGGTTATAATGTTTATTTTATCTATTCAAAAATAATATTTTTATTTATGTACGAATTACTAGGTATCATCACAACGCCAACGATGAGTGATTTAAAATATTGAACAATGTCTGGAAATTTTAACTAAAAATAATAAATTAAAAAAAAAATTGTAATTAAATAACAAAAAATAAAAAAAAAAATCAATTGTGAAATTTGTAAAATTTTGATAGACAAAACAAATGAATATATTTTATTTTCATATTGAACCGGAAATAGTTAAATTAATCAGTAACATAATTAAACTTAAAAATATTTCTTGGCACAGCGACTTAAAAATATTTTGTTTAAATTTACTAAAACTATAAAAAATAAAGAACACCCTAATTATACGCTACGGTACTACATATCTGACCACCTTTATGTTATATTAAAAAATTCAAATAATTATTAAATTAAAGAAAAATTGGCCTGCAGATTTATCTGCAAGTCCGCTGATAAAAATAAATAAATAAATTAAAGAAGAGATCATTAATGGCATAAATACTTAAAATACAAATATTAGATAAATTTGAAGCTAAAGCATCATTAAAAAAAGAAATTAGAACTAACATTCAGACAATAAAAAAAACTATCTGCTTTTTATATATTTATTTATATAAGCAGCTTGGTTTAGCGTTTATCTCCATGTGTAGCTTATGTTATGTAATTTAAAGATAAGATAGCCAAAATATAAAAATAAAAAGATAAAAAATTAACCTTTGATCCTTGAATGACACCAATAAATTTTACATTGAAAACTAGAAACATAATTTATTATATTTTCAATTTATTTCATGTATGTATGTATATGTTTATTATATACATATATATTAGTGCAAAAGTATAATAAAAAAAAAGTCCAAATAAACCGGATAAAATATTTGAATAAATAAAAGATATTCTTATATAAATTTCCAAATAATAAAACAATCGCAAGGACATTCATATTATTTACACATATACAAATTCAAACGGACCATCAAACTCTAATAAACAAAAAGAAAAAAAAGGAGCAGTTCAAAAGGTTACATTCTTATTTTATCAACCAAATAGAATGATTTTTTGTTCCCTTCCTTACAAAAAATAATATCCCATCAAAAGATGGTATATAAAACTATTAATATTGAATATATTATAATATCCTTTCAAATCTATTAAATGTACATTCATATACATATTACAGTTTATTACACATATATTTTATATATATACCAAAAACTTGTTATAAACTTACGCAATCTTACGCAAATAATATGTCAATGCTATTACTGTCTATCAGAGAATTAAGCCTCAAATTAATGATTCGTGGAATTTTAATGTCAAACTCTATAAATTTACTTTTCTATAAAATAATGTGAAGGATTAGTAGTTTTTGAATATTTTTCTTTAAATCCTTGCATTGAAAACATTTCACAACAAATCGAAAGAAAATTTTCTTGTTAAAAACAATTTTTCATTTAATTGTTTTTTTTGTTTATTTTGAAAAATCAGCGGTTACACTGAAAAAAAAAATTGTCAAAAAACCTTTAGGATAGGATTAACATTAGTATATTTTGTTTTTTTTTTATGAAACATGAATATTTATATAAAACAAAAAAGGCAAAAAAAAAATGTTAGGACAGAATTATAATGTGTGGAATGAGAGAATCGGTTCATATCTGTCAGAAAATGTGAAATTTAACAAATTATTAAGGTATTGATATGTAGTTATCTCGTATATATGCAAGCATTTGGTATCTAATCTACATAATATGTACAGGGGTATTCGATTAAAAATTATAATAATGTATAGATTACTATGTTTGTACGTCATAAAGTAATTAAAAATGTTAAAAAATTATTTCTGAAAAATAGTTTTCTTCAAAATTTTTTAAATATGTATCGTTATTGCTGTTGGACATTACACTATCATCTGTGTAATGAAAGTCAAATTTCTTTATACTAATATAATAATATATTCATTTTCCGTAACTTAACATCAACAGAGGCTACGGATTATTCATTGTGGAAAGCTACAAAAAAACTAAAACAGCCACAGCAGTTCAATCCACCAATATGAACTAATAACCAGTACTGGGCCCGTAGTTATGAAGAAAAGGCAAATGCTTTCGCAGAGCACCTTAAGGAAGTATTTAAATCATTTCCATCAGAAAGCTTAAACGTGGTTTCAGAAATATATAATTTCCTCACCACTCCACTTCAAATGGATTTACCAATCAAGAATTTTACTATGGCGAAATAACATCAATGATTAAAAATAATATCAAAACAAAAAGGGCCCCAGGTTATGATCTAATTAGTGGTAAATAATAACTGATGTATATTATAAATGCTGTTCTAAGATGTTGCTACTTCTCATTCCAGTGGAAAATTGCTGAAATAATACTTATACCAAAACCAGGCAAGCCAAGTGAAGAAATTACATCCTACAGACCGATTAGCCTACTACCGTGCTTATCAAAACTATTTGAAAGACTATTCTTGGAAAGATTAAAACCGATTTTGGAAAAAAGTAAAATTATTCCAGAGCATCAATTCGGGTTCAGAAACGAACATGCAAATATCGAGCAAATACATAGAATAGCAGATGTAATCAAAATAAGCCTAGAGGAAAAAAAGTACTGTTCAGCGATATTCCTAGATATTAGTCAAGCATTTGATAAAGTATGGCATGAAGGATTGCTGTACAAACTTGAAAAAGTGTTACCACAGAACTATTATTTATTGCTGTGGTCATATCTTATCGAAAGACACTTTTTGGTGAAGCATCAAGGTGCCTATACACCAACTAATGAAATTATGTCAGGTGTACCACAAGGCAGCGTCTTAGGTCCTGTCTTATATCTCATTTACACTACAGACTTACCAACAGCTACTGAAACAACCACCGCCACTTTCGCTGATGATACGGCCATACTGGCCTCACATAGTAACTCAATGCATGCTTCAGAGATTCTGCAACACAGCATAAACAAAGCTCAGCAATGGCTAAAAAAGTGGAGAATCAGGCAGGGTGAATGAAGCAAAATCAACACATATCACATTTACACTAAAGAGAAAAACTTGGCCAGCGGTTGTACTTAATAACGAAGTAGTACCTCAAAAAGAGGCCGTAAAGTATTTGGGCATGCACTTGGACTCGAGACTCACATGGAAAATTCATATCCATAACAAAAGAAAGCAACGAGGCTTGAAGCTAAGCAAATTGTATTGGATGATTGCCCCCAACTCGCCGTTGTCACTGGGAAATAAGCTGCTGATTTATAAAGCTGTCTTGAAACTGATATTGTCGTACGGAATCCAACTGTGGGAAGTAGCCAGGAACTCAAATATTGCAATATTACAGCGTTTACAGTCAAAGCTATTAAGAGCGATAGTTGGCGCTTTGGTTTGTCAACAATGATGTCATACATCGTAATTTGCAGGTGAGAGCCATTAAGGAGGAGATTTAGAAATATAAGCGGAAAGCACCAGATAAGACTAGATGCACATCCAAACGGACTGGCAAGCAGCTTGTTGGCTGCAAGTGATGTAAGTCGCCTTAAGCGTTCTAGCATCTTGCAGCTACCCAGAAGGCAATAGGAACAATCAAATGGGGGCCAAAAAATACAATGGAGTACACTATTGGCAACATTGATGGTTGACCACTGGGTTATCTCATCCGCTAGTCAGTGCAATTTGCCTGCATAAAAAATGCCATACAAACTACTGAATGTCTCCTTCAGAGCCCGATTGTAATGTTTCATTGGGAAATAAAAAAAAAAAAATTAGTCAACATTATTATGTATCACTAAGACCAAATTCAATTATAGAAAAAATGACTTTATTTAGTTAAAAAATAGCTTACCTGAATGAAATAAAAAATTCAAAATGCATTACAATAACAGATATAAGTTAAGAAAAAACTAGTCGTTGACATTATCTCTTGCGCAGTTGATAAAAAAATTGCAACTATCCGGTTTCTATTGGATTTTTCTAAGACATTTGATTCTGTCAATCATCACCTATTATGCAGTAAACTGTCACTGGTATTTTGGATTTCATTCATCTGCTGTTAATGTAATTGAAAACTATCTTCTTAATTGCTCTCAATTTGTGTTTCTGAATAAATCAACCTATGATCAACTTAAAGTTGGATGTAAAGTACTACAAGGCTGCATATCGGGGCCCTTACTATTCTGTGTATTTATTAATGATATTCCAGAATGCTTAACTGAAGCTCATTGTCGTTTTTATGCTGATGATGCACAGATTCGTATTACCAACTCTATCAATTGCCAAGCTTACAAATTACATTAGCCAAAGTGAATGTTGAGCTTGAAGATGCTTCTCAATGGGTTGCAGCTAATTAATTCATGATGAATCCTGCTATGACACTAATACTAGTATACTCAATGAGTTGATTATGTTTAAAAATTGAGTGTTGTATTTAATAAAACATTAGGTTGGTCCGATCGACCTATATTACGTGAACTTTGGCAGTTTTCTACTCTTGTTCCATTGAGAGCTAAGTAAACATTAGTTAAGTCTCTCATCTTGCCACACTTTTTGTATTGTGAAGTAGTTGACTCTTCGATATGAATACTAACGATGTTTATGAACTTAAGATTATTTTATACCAGGTATGTCACAAACCGTTTCAGATATGTAAGGTTATCTGATGTTTCTTAGCGTATTCTAGACTGAAAATTTTTAAATAATATGCCTGTTTTTGTTTAATGTAATATATACTGGTATTTCTTCTTATTTTTATAATAAACTGAATTTTGTTAGATCCCGAGATCCCTCTCAAAGTAAATCAAGGCATCTGTTTTGGTTTTAAGATAATATTTTTGTGGAATTCGCTTCCAATTGCTATAAGGCGTGCTCAAACGTACATATATACCATTTAGTAGACTCTGGTCCGATTACTTTAAGAGTTTGTAGATATTAAAACAATCAATTATTTTATTGTTGTTAACATATTCAATTTCATCCTCATATTTAGTCAATTATTTTATTTTAGTTGTTGTTTTATTATAATTTGAAAATTTAGTTTGTTTAGCTTCTATTTTTGAAATTTTCTTGGTTTTAGTATTTTCATCATATTCGATATACACTTATTTAGATTATACAAATTGTAGAGACTAATCGTCTCATTGTATATCGAATACAGTAAAATGAATCAAATATATAAATATTGATATACTTTTTGGGCAATTATTTATTGCGTAATTAAAACAACAGTGATCGCGATCATTATTTTGTCAACTGCAGTTAAATTTGTCGCTGAAGTGATAAGGTATACCTGATACCAGGATGAATATCTGAAGTATTCACATTTAATCAATTTTAATTGATTTTCAACATCCGCCGGTAATATTTGAATTGGTCTCAGTTATTTAATTTTCTTCGTAAAACTTCCAAATATGTTCAGATTTTGGCATTATGTAAAAATATTGAAAAAAATTAAGAATTTCTGAATTTTTATTTTATCATTTCAAGTTCAGATATGTACAAATAATTATAATAAATTGCTGTATTCAACGCTTGAGGTTTTTTATTCTGATTTTTATTTGTTTTGTAACATTCGTTTTTTGTTATAGTTTATAACTCAAATACATATTACTGATGTTCTTTCAACTCTTTTCATCTGCAGCTAAAATTCTATTGTCCTTTAAATGTTCCTTCTGTCGTCTTTGCTTTTGATTGTAACTATAATTGAAAAACAAAAACAAAAATATATGAAGTTGTAGTATGTTATAAATTTTATTTATTAAATAAAATATAACATTGTAAACTGATGGTTTAATCTAAATGGTGAATAAATAAATAAAATGTTTCAAATTAATTGTACTAAAAATATATACAAAAAATAAATAAATACACTAATCAATATGAAAAGTACTACAATGGACTTTAAGAATTTCGATTGGAATGCAACAGACTAAAGATATCTAATTGGCAAAAAACAATTTGTAAACAATATTAAAATTAATTTAAAATAGAGCCAAGGATTATAATGTGATAGTGAATTCAGAAAATATTTCTGCAAGAAATTATAGAAGAAAAACCTAACACTTTAACACCACTAGCACACAATTTTCCGGTAAGAACAACGTATCAGAAAACACGTATATTCTGCAGAAACTGCAAACAATTTTTACCAACCAAATAAACTTCGGAACAAAACATCAAATAAGCTAAAACAAATACATAGAAAAGTTCAAACATATTCTAGACAGCCTAGTGGGAGAAAACTTAACCCTGAGAAATGAAAATGAATACATGGAAAATTAACTATTGTTACTTTAATTTATCTTAATGACATAGGGCTGGTTGTATCGTCAGCGATTGTTTTATTTGCGGGTGATACTTAATTGTATCCTGTTGGTGATTCTGTTGCAGAATGGGTAGACAAAAATAATTATGACTTAAATAATTTAAATTTTTGGTGTAGGATGAACAAATTTGACATCAATACTGATAAAACAAAATGTATAATTTAATTATCATTGACCAAACCAATAAAAATATTAAAATAGAAAATGAAATAATAGAAATGGTGAACGAAATCAAATATTTAGGTGTAGTTATTGATAATAAGATAGATTTTAAACAACAGTCAGTTGATTCAATAGTTGTCGTATGTTAAGTGTGATTACTTTTGGGAAAATGGTATTTTAAGTTCAAATTGCAAAAACTCTTATGTCCTACGAAACTTTGACAGAATGTAATGGCTGTTATTCAGTGTAAGAATTAATTCTTTAAATTACCTAAAAGAAGTGTTAAGTTAAGAATATTTATTAAAATAGTGAAATTTTATCGTATGTTAAGATTTTAAACAAAATTATTCTCAATCCTTAGACATACGATAAAAATCGAATACATACGACAAAATGCTCCTAAAATATCTTTATTGTAAGTAAGTTGAAGACATCATAAAACTATTTATTTCATTTGGCTCATAATGTTCCGGTCGCAGCTGCGCAGCATCAAAGACCCATCAAAAAATAAAATATACCAACGTAATTTTCTAAAAATGTTTATTAGAATAAAATAAACTCAATGATTTTTTTTATAAATTGTATTACAAAAAACAAGGCACATTTTTATCATTTTACGTTAGTATTATTATATCAGATTCTGTCTGAAAATTACAAATTTTCTATTTTAAATTATTTTTAGAGTCATCAACTATCTATGTTAGAGTTATAACAGCAGCATATAATATGGCAATCTTTATTTATTTTTTTGTAATACAAAATTAATTTTTTAAATAAAAAAATAAAACATTTAGAAACCTTTTTATCACTTTAAATTCATTTTTGCTTCAATATTTTTGAACCAATATTAAAGAAAAATAATATCTTAAAGTTAAGATTTAGATAAATATTATTAAATTATTTAAGCCTTAAATAAAATAAATTTGTACTCTGTTATTACAAACATCATCACAATATTTTTATTTTTGTAACATAAAACTAATTTACTTAATTTTTTCTCAAATTAAAAAATAAATAAATCAACATTTAGGAAAGTCATCATTATTTTACCTTCAGTTCAGTTTTAACAATACCTATGTTTATGCATCGTATAAATTAGTGAAGTTATTTTAAAATAGCATTAAAAAGGCTTTATCGGCTTCATTCAAATATGGTATCATGCTTTTCAAATAATTTTTCTTATCTAATGACAAGGTTTCTGGGGCTATAACTGTTAATTGAACTTTAAAAGGATCTTTCACGAATCGGCCGGGTTTTTACAAATAACCGGTTTTAAAATTTCATACAAGTTTTTTTTTACTATAATTCAAAAACTTCACTTTTAAAAATGGAATTTGATTAAATTTGAATTCTCCTGCCAATTTTCCATAGGATTTAAAATCTTGTGTTAACATTTGCAATATTTTTAAATTAATGTTTGGATAATTCATCTTCTTCAAATTTTTTATCAACGACAGTGGACTCCCAATCTCAACATTCTTAAGAAATTTTTCTATCGCACTATGGACAGCGTCAACATCTTGAATTAATAAGAGTTTTTAATAAAAAACCCTAAAATAGCGAAAGATGTAAGTTGACTTCTATTTTGAGGAACACATGAGTCGCTCCACAAAATTATATGATCTATTTGATTGTTATCTTTCACAATTGCAAACAGAATTTTTGAAAGGGCATTGCTAATGTCCGTTCCGGCTCGCCCACCTACAGCTTCAGACCATAAAGCGCAATAAGTAACTTTTTTTTTTAACCTCAAAAGAAATTTAAAAAATTTAAATTTTGTCTGTTCCTTTCTATCAGTTTCATAATTTAATTTTTCTCCTACTGATGGATCATTAGTTTTTTCAAACAGAAGAAATTTTTCACATCTATATTTTTTCGTGACTTCTTTTTTGGTGTATTATTGTCATGTATTAATGCAAAATATTAACATACGACATGTATTTACATGATCATAAAAATAAATACTTGTTGTACTCTACATACGATAAAAAGAGATTATCGCCAATTTATATGAGTAATTTATCTTATGTTCGTTTATGATAACATACGACAAAAGTTTTTGTTTTACTGTGGACATAAAATAAAATAGATTCTGAATATCTCGAGAACTAAAAGAAATTTTGCGAAACGGATTAGCACAATTTAAAGAGCATATCGAAAAACCCATAAATCACTTTATATCAAAAAACTGCCAAAAACTGACATACGACAAGTATTGAATCAGCTGACGATTTGTAAAAAAAATTCTAAAATGATTTATTTTTTTTGTCTAAAATTCGTAAACAATTTTCTTTTTCTAGTGCAATTACACGGTTACAGTATATAATACAATAATTGTAAAATCACATTTTGAATATTGCTCATCCATCTTGTTTAAAGCAAGTTATAACAATCAAAATAGGCTAAAAATATTACAGAATACGGCTATGAGGATGATACTTAAAGTAAACAAATTCAAATCAAGTAAATTGATGTTAAATTCTTTAAAATGGTTCAATTTTAATAAATGTATCAGTATTGGTCCACAAAATGAAAATTTGTGTAATAATTGGTGTGTAAATAGTGTATGTATCTGATATCCATAATAAACATTTAAGAAATGTTAGTTGCTTTAGATTGAATTTATTTAGAAAGACAAAAACTAAAAAATATGCTTTTGTAGAATGCTTTAAAACTTTTAATTGATTTGCCTTATGAAATAAGTTAGTGAAACTACTACAAATGTATTTAAAAATAAATGAATAGAATATGCTAAACAATACTGAATTATATAATTATAAGTAGTTAAATTAACTAAATAAAGAAATAAAAAAAAATAGATTCAAATGAACAAAATTGAAATTTAAAAAAATAAATAGGCAAGATACACCAAGCTTCTCTAATGAATTCCAGAAAACGAAAATGATAAATGGGATATATCAAAGGATATAATTAGAAAACTAACCTAATTTGGTATAGAGATTTATGGAGACGATATCAAGAAGGTATGCAGAATTAGAGACCAAACAAAAAACTCAGGCGAGTCCAGAAAAGTTATACTAAAGTTGATGAATATAGATAAGAGAAATGAAATTCTATTACAAAGAAAAAAACAAAATATTATCGACAACAAATATCTTCAACATTCAAAATAGTATTAATATGTCACAAACTCGCAAACTATTTTTCATTAGTATTTAAAAAGGCAAAGACTTAAAAAGAAAAAAGTTTCTAAAATACGCTTGGAAAAAAAATGGTAATATTTTTATTAGGAAAACTGGAAAATATCAAAATTGTTTTAAGATCATCGCATTATCTATGTCAATAATATTTTAGCAAAAAGTAATAAGAATAAATTTAAGCAAGTAATTTTGATTAAAACTTTAGTCTTTATATGACTAACTATCAATTGTTGGTTAGATATTTTTCTTCTTCTTAAGATATGACGCAGTAAATCACACGCTTAATCATGAATGCTTTAAGTACTATTATAGTGAAATTTGCAATATTTCAATCGTACCATACCGACATCTTTAATTCTCTTTAATCGCCTGGACAAACCTTTACTTTTAATCAGTTAATTTAAATTAATTACTATCTTTAGTACCGTATAGACTTCAGTAACTTAGTTGATCACTTGGAAAACTAATACATTTATTCTATATTTAATTTTGAATAATTTTTTATTAATATTACACATTGACTACCTCAAATGAGGCACAGGTAATGTATGTTGAATTTTCTTCCTCACAGCCCAATGTATCACATTTGCACATTTTATTTTTCCACCCCTAGGGTCCGAGGAGTGACCGGTGATACATTTCGAATCTAAATTTCAAATATAACATGCAAGTTATCAAAAAACTTAATTAAATATTTCAAAATAAATCCTTTATCTCATATTTTATACTATAGTATTTTAATGTATTTTAATGAAAATATTTCAAGCAAAGTATCACATTTATTTATTTATTTTATTTATTTATTTTATTAGTTCCTCTCAAGTGAGCTTATAAGCATTGTCCACAATACATAATGATAATAGTGTAGACCTTTTATGAATTACACTAACTTCAGATTGACTTGACAAATCTTTATAACATTTATTGCATCGAACTCGATAAATTCGATTATATTTGGTCCTTTCTGCACTTTTCTGCCAAAATTTGTTTTTGAGCCACTCGCTTCTTCATCACTGTTGATACACAAACAAAACAAATATTAAAATATCCCAAAATTGTTAGCAATATATCACGGATTAACATGCAGTTATTAACATATGAAAATTCTTATATTCAATATACGAAAGATATTATCTAAATATGCTTGCGGTACAACAAGTTTAAATGATATGAACTGTGTCTGGCTATGGGGGAAAAAGTAATGTGTATCACCGGTGACTGTGGAAGAAGAAATTTTTGGAGTGCATCGGTAATACACTGGTGGCCAACGTGGTTAAGTTAAATTAAATATTGGTTGAAATATTTTTTATTAATAGTTAACTGTCAATAGTTAACCGTATAAAATATATCTCTTAAATTTTCATGAAAATAGGTTGAAATTCCTTTCAAAATATTGATATTTGTAACCAAATAAATGAATTAGTAAAACGAAATGTAACTTCACTTCTGCTGATTACGAATAGAATAGACTGTAAAATTTATAATTCGAGTTTTATTTTTTATTAACTTCAATACTAATGTCTTTTCAAATTTTGACTGTGGAATTTCAATTTTAATCTGGTTATTGCCAATACCTAGACTAATTTACATATTCCAAAAGCACCCTATGCAATAACGTACTCAATGAACTGTTTTTTTTTTTAAATATTCAGGTTTATTTGAAATTTTATTTGCACAAAATTTATAAATTTTTTATTTGGACTTAGAGATTAACAGAAGTAATTAATCTATGTTCGAAGACTATTCATTGAAGAGGAAAATATTGTGTTAATTCCATTTGAATACAATTTACAATTCAGTAAAATCAAATTATTGGTTTTTTTTTTGTTTTTGGAATAAAATTGAAAATCAATTACATTTATTACATTTAATATTTCGATTTCTACATTTAATAAATTTATGTTTACAATTTATAAATTTTTTCATTTATTTTATTGTCAAATATTGCAGAAGAAGTTGATATCTATGTCATGCAACTTTTTATATTAAAAAGTATGAAATAGTAATTTAGAAAATAATTTTTCGCGAAAATGGATACCATTTTTAATTGAAATTAGTGGAATCTTTTTTTTGAATAGACATTTATTAAATAACTAGCGGAGTTACCCGGCGTTGCCCGAGATATTGGGAAATTCTTAGGAGCTTTCTTTGTTTTTAATTTGGAACGAAAAATATTATTTAATGTTTCTTTTTTAGTAAAGTAAGATTTGTTTGGCTGTTGTAGGTAGTTGCGTGAATTAAACTGATGAAATAAGAAAATATTGCCTTATATTAGCATTTCTTTTAAATGTTTTAATATTATATAATTTTTTTTTGCGATAAAGACATAGACAGAGCGAATACGAATTGATACCGCTGAAGATAAAAATTTCTTTTTGGGTTGGAATTGTAATAAGAAATATTTTTGGCAGCTACATAATTGCTAATTTCTATGTTAGTATGAAATTTGTTTTATAGGTACTAGTAATAAACATTTTTATTACTATAATATTCAAACATTAAATTCTTAATTTTGCCTTAGTATAGAACTTATGCTAGATGTAAATAGTTACATTTTAATTTTTGGTACTGTAAATTATTTAATTAATTAATAGTTATTCATACGTTTTTCGTTGTTCAAAAAACAGCAGTACAAAATATTATTCAAAGCAACAACAAATTTAGTAAGAAGTTAAAAGTGCAAAAGAAAACTTAAAAGGACGAAAAAACAAAACGATAAACCAATTAAATTAACAGACGATAAAATAATATTTTGTTTTAATTGCATCTTAAAATAAAACTTGAGAGCCAGAATATTATTGGGTACAGGAAAAGAAAATTATTGGGTACAGGAAAAGAAAATTATTGGGTAAACCCACCCTTGAGCAAGAAACATAAAGTAGTCCATGGGGGAAACTTGGCGATCTTAAATCCACTCCACAGTACTTAATTGAATGTTTCTGTATCTTGTTGATTGTAATTGAAAACGCAAGTCTTACTGAAAATTGCAATCAATTAAAGCGAAGAAGCAAATCTTCCGCAATGAATGGTATTCGTGGAATAAAAACTATTTCAACTTATTCCTGTTAAATTGGTAGCTTCAATCCCACGTAACAATTTTATTGCTATAAGACTCTTGCGTACTCTTATAACACTATTAAAAACACTCTTACAGCAGTATTAGTGTTAATTTGAGTGCTCCGCACTTGCTGCAAAAGGTTATAAATACGTTATAGCACTAAAATGGAGAATCCTATAAGACACCGGAGCAAGTGCTGTAATATTGTTATAGGATTAGTATACATGTATTAGTGTATATGTTTTTACTTTGAAATGATATTCATTTGAAATAATTTATGTTATGCGAGAGTGAGAGGGGTGTTATTTTTTATTTTCAAATAATAATTTTATGGAGTTTATATTTATTTCCTGAGAAACGGAGATAGATATTAGTTAACAATATAAAAAATGTCGTACTAATAAATAATATTTTTTGGTCAAAAATAATTTTATTAATATTTATAATTATTGTGACCAAAATGCAAAATTTTTATATAATAATTTATGTTATGCGAGAGTGAGAGGGGTGTTATTTTTTATTTTCAAATAATAATTTTATGGAGTTTATATTTATTTCCTGAGAAACGGAGATAGATATTAGTTAACAATATAAAAAATGTCGTACTAATAAATAATATTTTTTGGTCAAAAATAATTTTATTAATATTTATAATTATTGTGACCAAAATGCAAAATTTGACAAGTGTCATTGACATTTATTATCAAAATAATTCGAAAAAATACAATGCCCTCCAAAAATAACCAATTTTTAAATAAATAAAAGAAAATATATTTTTAAATTGCATTTAAAAAATATTTAATAATGTATGTTAATTAATGCATAACATCAAATTTGATATTTAAATAATTATTCTTTAAAGTAAAAATGATATTTTTGGGAAAAGAATGCAAAATAAAACTTTTCAGTTTTTGTTTATTTAAAAAAAATTTACCTCGTTTGTAGAAAATAATGGCCGTCGCAAAATATTTATCTAAAAGCTACAGTAAGTTTATTAGTAACATTATAGGAATACAGTAAAATAATAACACCACTACTGCTATTCCAGCAATTCTATTCTTATAACAACACTTTAACTCTTCATATAAGATTACGCACTTTTAGATTTATAAAAACATTGCTGTATCACTTGCGCAAAATCCCATTATAACAACTCCCGCAATTGCTATAAGAACATTCTTATAGCAATATTAATCACATTATTGCCATAAAAACATCATTATAACACCTTTAGTGCTTATCGGGAGTCATATAGAAGTCTTGTAGCACTAATTTTGTTTTTATAACAATAAAATGTTACGTGGGATTGCATTTGCCAATATCTTCTTAATACAAAGCCTTGTGCAGTTGCAAAATTTTGGCGGGTCGAAGTTACGGAGTAAACTAATAAGGGATCCGACTTTAAATAAAAAACGATGTGGTGGTAATCCATCCGGATCAAGTGAGTGAGCTTAAGAACTTTGGTAGTATATTGATTAACTTGTATTGGTGCTGGAAGCATGGCATGTATTTGATTATTTATTTGATTAGTGCTAGTGCTGATTAATGTTTAAAAAGCGTGGAGTGTATATTTTCGCACTTTGATGTTTTTAGTGTTAGCAAGTTTATTTATTTCCTTTTCTGCTTGAAACCCGACTTTCAGAATTTTGAAAAATGGGTTCGATTCCAAATAATAAAAAACCATTCTGTAAAATTTAGTTGAAATTGGTCCGTGCGTCTCGGAGGAGTTCTAACACAAACATACAAACATCCCTCTTTATATATAAGATTATACATTTGTTCATTTGGAAACATTTGAAAGTTATACAAGGAATAATATATATACACTGATGTAAGAGCCAGGCTTGGAATCACAGGACATGATATATTCACACAGGATACTACAGAAGCAACAACTAATATCATTGCATTCCTCAGAGAAACCGAATATTTCAATAAAATATAATAAAACATAATAAAAACCACTAAAAAATAATGGAAAAAAATTAATTTTTCTAATATAATATAAACTAGGCTAAAATCAAATTTATAAACTTTAAGACGGAAAAGCTTAATTTGAAATTGAAAAAAAAAAAAATTAAATCAAAAATCTAAATTTAAAACAAAATTATGTCAGAAAAAAAATAATAATAAAAAATAAACTAAAGATAGTTATGTAAGAACCTTTAAAGAATGAGGGCTTGGGATAATCCACGTGGTTGATAAGCCCATAATAAAGATCTTATAAATATATAAATAAAATAAGGAATAATAGATTTGGCAGTTATTGTCCTGGATTTATCTTTCCATGGGATAAGCACCATAATATCTTGTGTAGATTTTTAACACATTTAGTATAGTTAGTGTATTGTAGTGGATTGTATGGGTTTTACTAAACTATATATAGATTGGTCTGGATTAGCTTTGGTACAATTAAAAATATTATATACAAGGGACAATGTTAGTGATTGAGCACAAATTTAAAATCATCTAGCTTGCTTAATTAATTTGTTTTGAAGTATTATGAATTAATTTCGTAATTATAATATTAATTATCTTCACGGTATCAGTACCATGAATTTGAAATAATTTAATTTAATTGGTATGAAAATGTTATATATATTATCTATGAAGTATTATAAATATAAACCCTGTTGTAGTTGATGTAGATTTGATATATATTTTAATTTTACTTTACTTATATTTTAGGATTATGTATATGTATTCCCATAAATGTGATAAGTATTGTGATTAATTCTATGTATTTCAATTAATGATCGCTATAATATTCATAGTTAGAATTGATATATAAAACTTGTAGGATTTTAAAAAATCGTGGGTTGTTAAACTAAGTGGGTTTCATGAGTAATTTGATAGCTTGTAATATTTTTGTACAATTGAAAAGTAAAAATTTAAAACAATAATTATTGATATCCTTAAAATATGGAATTTATAATAATAAACAAAAAAAATACTACTGCAGTAATATAAAAATCTAGAGAACCTGAGACATTGAAATCAATAATAATGATCAAATACAAATTGAAAATTAAACCAAATATAATAAAATTGTATTTTAACATCAAATCGACATGGAAATACTACATTCTTTATAACTGTAATCAAATAAAGATCAAATTTGAGCTGTAACACCAACTTTTGGGTAATTAATATAAGTTGACAACTATGCATTCTATAAGCTGCGTTAAGTTGCTACATTAGACCTGCTATGAACCCGTAACTCTTTGGATATAAAAATTAACAATTTAAAATTAGATATCGCTTTATAAATCAGTTAATAAACCATAAGGGATATGTGCCCCCGTGTATTTCGTGATCACTAGAAAATATGAATGTTTGCAATAATACAAGGAATTCAATTAAAATAATACAAACGGTATTAAATGCAGAATGCATGACGTGCAAAATGATTGTAATTTAAATATTTCAAAAAATTACGATTTTGACTTTATTAAAAATACGAGTATAACACAAATTACAAGTTTTAAATCATTTGTCATGAACTGAAATCAACATAAATTATCTAAACTATTTGTAACACATATTGTATAAAAAAAATTATTAAGAGTCTGTACTGTCTTTTGAAAAGACCAAATCGAAAATTTTATAATAGAAAATTCCAAATTTTGTTAACTTTTTATTATAAATTTTACAATTAATCTTGAGTAAGAAAAACTTATGTAAATATGTCTTACGCTAAAATTAATTAATATAGCAGCTTGAGAATATAATGCTAGTGAAAAGAAAATTTTTTAATATCTATAAAGAAAGATGAAGTGTCTTAATTTTCATTTAAAAACAATTTCAAACTTTTGAGAACAGTTTTTTGTCTAAATAAATTACTGTTATGTAAAAATTCGAACTACCACGCTACACTAGATTACACCACAATTCTAAATTCCACATAAAAAATAATTTTTTTATTTTTGTTTTTTTTTTTTTTAGAGTATCTTAACGTTGCATGGTTCTACTCAACAATTTGTCCCCACAAGATAGTGATTTTTTTGTTTTTCTTTTTGCCTTAAGTTTGAACCAGAAGATGTTGCCAATGTTATTTATTTGTTTTAATACTTTTAGGTCCGTACACACTTTTATCAAGATACAACAATCAAGAAAAAAAAAAACAAAAAATAAAATAAATATAAGAACAAAAATAATAAAATAAAAAGGATCTATCTTTGGTACATGTTAGCGATTGTATTTAAGTGTATCTGCAAAGATTTTTTGGTCAAGCTCTATCTCTTAACCAACAAAACAATAACAACAAAATACAAAAACAAAAAAACAAAAATTAAGTAAATATCTTATTGTCAGGCAAATTTATATAAATAGATATGTAGGTATGTGTACAATTCATTTACATACAACATTATTTAAACTTATTTAAACTTTATATCCTTAGATAGCATAGCAAATATATTTAAATAGATGAGTGTGTATGTACATGCTATTTTGAAAAGCCATAAAATCTTTTCCCTTCGTCTCAAAATTTTTGTTTAAATTGTTTTTTCTTTTTTGTTTTCGATATAAAATATAATAGAAGCTATATTTATATATATATATGTGATGAGATTTGATTATTTTCTCGTATCTATGATAAAATATTACATTATTGTATTATTTATAGATGCGTAATGATGTATCCTGTTCAAATACAACACTACTTTCATTAGAACAAAAACAAAAAAAAAAAACAAAAACAAAAATCGAAAGAAATCTTTTGTTTTTAGTTTTTTCTTATTTTTTTTTTCTAAGATGTAACCATGATGGTTATTATATTTAAATGACCAGAGAATATAGTGCTGTCTTATAAATAGAAATATAATCTGAGAGAAACAAAAGGATAACCCACATTATATGCCTCTACACAATAACAGTAAAAAGTGAATGAATCGAACCAATTTAAGAATGAATGAAATAAAATTTAAAAATCATTTAACAAGCTTAGGCAGACAGTTCTGATTGAGTAATAGATTATAGTGTAATATACAAATTGTTTCAATTATGAATTAGCAAAATCTTGCGAGTGTAATCAAACGATTCTGATAAAAGTTTGATGTTCGCTTGCCAATTTTTAAAAGAGAGTAAGCCATGAAACCACAGTTAGAAGAGATCTATAATTTGTTGTTTAAAACGCAAAAATTATCTCTTCTTGTAAATTCTCTTCTTATGGTTAAAGATGCTAAAGTCTTTGATTAAATTTGGAAGCGGCTGCGCATGAAAATAATTAAGGTAAGCATTCTGGAAAAAGAAGATACATCATTATTAATCCAAAAGCGTCAACGCATAAAATTAATTAACGCATAATTTACGTAAGTATGCTAAAATTTAAATCATATTTTGAAAATCCAAGATTTTGATAAAGTGATGTAAGGGCTATATTTTATTTTATAAATAGTGAAAATAATCAATAAAATCTTAACTTCGAAAAGAGGCTTGTAGTTGTTAAAAAGAAAGTAAGTTTTGATAAATTAAAATAAAATAAATATATATATGTATAATCAATATATATAATAAATGTACGAAAAAATAATAAATGTAGGGCTATTAATCATTCTATACAACGATTATTATATACCGTTGTAAAGGACGTGAAGGAGTCTTTCCAATGGTATAAAAATAGATAAAAGATATTTTTGAAAATTTTCAAAATATGTGGGTTTCTAGAAACTATTGGACATTTTTTTGTTTTAGTCTAAAATTTTCATTTTGAACTCTAATATCTCTGAAACGGTAACACTGAACCATACCAAATAAGTTTCATGTTAAAGGCTGGAGAAATCCCTACAATGTTATATGTCTTTATTGTGATAGCAAAAATATATAAGATTTTTAATAAAACACTACGATATTTTAGACAAATTTTCAAAAGTTCAATTTGACTTTTAAATCACTTCCTTGTCAAAAATGATCTTCTAGGAAATATTTGTGATGTAGGCCAGTATCCTTATGTAAAATTTCAAACGTATAATTATTATAATTAATAGATAAATATTATTATTAAATAATAGGGATATTGCTATAATCGGATTGAATATATCTATTGCGATCAAGAAAGAGAAATGCTTCTGGGGGAATGAAACCTGGGCTTAATGAGTCTTCAATGTATTTATTTTCTGGATATGCAAAATGTAAAACTAAGCTATTATCTATTATATTAGTTTTGAGCTTAACATAATGTTTTCTAATTAAATGCCAAACAAAAACATCAATTCTAGAAATATTTGCCCGGCTATACGGCGTTCTATTGGAAAAGAAATGTTTATATTCAGTATCTGGCTTACGATAAATACTTGTACACCCTCTCAGAAATTTATTTTCTTACTTTCTATATAATTCCATAAGTGAGGCACTAATATTATACCAAATTTGTCAACCGTAAGTCAAAATTTGTCTAATAAGCGCTTGATACGCTATTACTTCGCTATATTTGATTTTATAGCAATATAAATTATTGTAAAGCAAGTCTTGAGTGCAGTTACAGAAAAAGTGAATTAGTTGAACCTGAAACGTAGCGAATATCTTAATTGCAATATTGTCAACGTATAACGTATAACGATTTTAAAATTTATTTATGTAATTTTAGACTTTAAAAATGTTTAAAAAATTTACCTATTTTATGTATATTCATTTTGGACACTCTCTCTTTATATAAATATTATATAAAGTTTTTTTAAAATAATAATTGAGAAAGAATGTGAACATTTTGTGTCTTGGAAATAAAATATAAAACTGTCAAAAACTATCGCTAAAACTTTATGCTACTTTTAATAGATTTTAAATATCCTTATTTAATTTTATATAATTTATATACTATGTACGTTATATACATTTGTTACGCAATAAAATGTATAACAGTTTGTTAAGTATCTAATATTTTAATATTTTTTAATAACTTATACAATCATAGTATTATCATTATAGATTGAACAAAGATAGAAATAAGATAGTGCCGACTTATGTATTAAAAACAAAAGGGTTCTAACATTTTGATATTTTGGACAATTTTCAAATATTTAGTGTATGTATATTTTAATATGTATATGTATAATTGACCGAATACACTATTATATTATACTAAAATAAATATTTAAATACTAAAAATATATATTTGAATCATAAAAAAAATTTTAATAAATTTAAAAAAATTTTAATAAATTATGTGTTTTGTTAAGCCAAGCTGATCGATATGATAAACTGTAAAATCACAAGTAACGTGCAAAAATATTTGTTAAATTTTATTTTGAAGTATAAAATCAGCAAATTATTTGTTTTTTTTTATTTATTTGTAGACTGTTAAGTACCACAATGCGCGAGTCTGGAAATAAAAACATTAAGAGGGATTAAACAGTTTTCCCAATTTTAAAGTTTCAGGAGCTTATTTAATATTTCATTCTGCTCAATTGGATCACGGAATTTTCATTTCAAGTAGATAATGCTTGTGACAACGTATTTTTAGAATCAAATTTTTATTCAAATATTTTTTGAACCAGGCTATCTTTAAAATTTTTAAAATTATCTTCCACTACTTTGCATGTTTCTCTAAAAGAAATTATAGTTACATAAATAAGTAAGGATTATAATAATAATTAATATTAATACAAAAAAGTTATATAAAAAAGTAAGTACACAATAGCATTTGTCTTTTTTATGTTGTAATGTAAGTTTTTTTTATTACTATGAGACATTCAATCAAAGAAGGAAGCACTAGGAAGCTATCATTCTTTTCTGGTAAAGTCGTTTGCTTTTATCTTCTTCTTAGTGCAGCAAAATTAATTTTAAAATATTCAAATATTTTATATGTAGCTTACAGAATGAGTCACTTGGTTTAGAGAAAGTCATTTTTCCAAGTGTTGTGACAAATTATGAAGATTCGTCTTTGACGAAAGTTATCAAGTGTGAAAATAAATTCAGTAAGCTGAAAACTGTTACTATCGTAGTGTCATTGTTGTGATCAAATGGGTCAGTCTCACCAACACTAATATCCTTTCACTAATCATTTATATTTATTTTGCAAATACCGATACTTCGGAAGCAACTTAATTCCTTCATCAGTGCTTTCGATTTCCGATTGCGTAATAAATATAAATGATTAGTGAAAGGAAACTCGATTTTTATTCCATAAATTAAATTTAATATGACACTAACGGCATTTAGATTCTGGCTATGCCATACAAACTCATAAAAAAAACAAATGACCCATATTAATAAAATCTCGATCGTTTTTGTATTTCAAACTTTGACGGTAAACTTACGCAGCTATTGAACGCTAACACGATTACCTTGATTCTTAATTATACCGTAAATTTTCAATGTTGGCAAATAAGATGTCACTAAAATGATAGAGTAAATAACCCGAGTTAAGGGAATAGAAAATTTTGCACCTTACTACAAATATTCTGTTTATATGGTAATTGAAAGCGTTCTAATAAAAAAATAAAGGTATCATAAATTAGTAAGCAAATATGTATTTTTCTTAAACTGAAAGCTAGAATTTATTTTGTTTCCGTCATTTATGACGGGCTACAAAGCTAGTTTGTTGGAATTTTTAATTTTTTAAATAAACTACTGATAAAATGTAACATGAAAATTTTTGGAAATTTTGTGTAAATATTTCCATAGTAATGGTATTATCGATAATATAAATTTTTTTTTTTTAATTAAACTTTTATTATGTGCCTTTAATATACAAATTTAAAACTATCTTAGCCTATAAAAAGTTGAAGAAGAACGGCTATACTGGATCTAGATAGTATTAACATTTAAATTAATTTTAAATTTTTATGTTAATTCTAATTGTTTAATAATTTGGTTTTTGTACATTCATAATTATTATTGTATGCTTACATACTACTTTCTTATATGTATAATAAATTGTAAAAAAAAGGCTTAAATTATTTTCATTAAAGTACCTATTACTAATTAAATGTGCTTTCTAACCACCAATATGCTCTTTTAATGTTTGTGTCTCTGTCTGGTATGGACATATCATATTGAAGAATATTATCTCCGTTACTGTTGCCCAGTTCATATTCTATCGCTTTACTTGTGGCCCGTCTACTATAGTGATATAGTATGTGGACACGATTTTGTGCGCAGAGCTTTTTTTAAGTCCTCCTCATTGTAGTAAAATATATGAGATATTAAACCATTTTCTAGAGTATTTTGTGCTCTTACATAATGTTTTCGAACGAGTTTTTCATAAAACTGTCGATTCTGTTTATGTTTGATCCCTTGTACAAATATTTATTTGAATAAAAATGTTTGTAATCGGATTCGGACTTGCGGTTTTTATTAATACAAACTCTTATGCACTTTCTGTCAAACTTGCGAATTTTTTCCATTAGACTTGCGCTGATATTATACCATACAGGCATACACGACTTTTTTGTTAGCTAGAGATAAGTTATTTGGCGATTTAATAACAAAGTTTTTCCAGTTTTTTTTAATGTTTGAAATTGATTTGTCAACCGTGTTACGAAACAACACGGTTTCAGATTTAGTATAGTTCACTTTTAATATCCATACCTTACAATAGTCCAAAATAGTACTAAGCATTTGTTGCATTTTATGTTGTATGGTGCTTACAATACTATTAGCGGAGTACACTATAATATCATCAGCGAAAGCTAGCGTGTACGAATTACCTTTTACATTGTTTAATAAATTTAACAAGTCTGTTATATAAATCGAAAATAGTATCGTGGCATTAACAGTACCCTGTAGCAACCCGTTTTTAATAGAGAATGTATTATTTGTTGTATTATGTTCAGCCTGAATTACGAATTTATTTTCATATAGCATGCTTTGTATAAGGACAGTTAATTGGAATGGAAAGTTGTATTTATGCAACAATTTAATTATCGATAATATCAATCATATCAATAGCAGCACAAATTTAAATAAATATGTTAGATTTAGAAGTATGTATAAAATTTGTAATTTTTTTGTTTAAAATGTGGGATTTACATATTCTTTATAAAGGTTAAAAATAAAAATTTATTCCATTTCATATGAAGATGAATTTGTACAAATTTTTTTGGGCAGTCTGTTTTACCAGTTACTGATTGGCCCTAAAGTTTTGCATTACATCGCTGTTAGCTAGCTACGTCGCTGTCTGGCTTCATCAAGAATTAAATTGAGCTTAACTGTAGCTGTTACAAAAGCTTAACAAAGCTATCGAAAGGAAACAGAGTTCCTATAATAAAAGCTTCTGGACGCCATAGGCCGCAAAGGACATAATTCCAAAACTGAAATCAAAGCAATAATAGCGTTCATCAAGGACCTGTAATTTTAAAACAGCAACCGAGGAAGTACAATAGATATGAAAAATAGGTAATTCTTCATTTTCATCCCGGAATTTAATTATTTGGTTATCTTAATATTTTTTCCATCAATAGCTTTGGATATTTACCTAATCGGGTTTTTTGAATATTATTACTTGAAGAAAATTTATTATTCTTTTACTGATCTCACTTGTAGGTAATTTCTGATAACGATTAATGATTTATATTTGTTTCACTTGTAAAGACTTGCGTTGTTAGAATGATTTTTTATCAGTTTAAATTGTTTTATTATCCAATTTTGTTGACATTTTTGTGGAATAAGTAATATTTACATTTTTTGAAATTCTAGTAATATATATATTTCGTATTTTAATATAAGTGAAATTCTATAAAAGCGATGTATTATTCATTGAAATTATATTACGTGTACTTCTACAAATCTACACTTAAATTTATATACAAAAATATTTGTCTGTTAACTTTAATATCAACTTTATAATATTGTTTTCTTAAAAAGCTTATCAGACCATTGTTCAAATAATTAAGTAGTCTTTGGAAATATCATAAATCACATTTCAAATTAATAATTCTACAAAAAAATAATATCTGCACCAAATAAAATATATCATAAAATACTTGCCTGAAACCTTATAGACTTATAGACGGTCAACGTATATACTTCAAAACGCACTACAGATATTGATTTTCTAACAACTGCTCAAACAAATTCTATATTTATTATAAAATATTAAAGTAAATATAAAAATATGATGCAAAAATCATATTTCAAAAAAATGTTCTCTTCTTCAATCATCAACTACCAACAACTACCCTTTAACTGCAAAACATAAATTATTTGTATCTGTTCATATCCTATTAAAAATTTCGTATGTAAATTGAGAAAAAATATCAAACCATAAATTAAAATTTTAAGAAATGGAATAATTTTAAAAAATCGAATCAAATTAATATCATCCCATATAATTTTCAATTAAAGTGATTATACTTGTTTTGAAATCTGAAAATGCAGATACTTAAGATGCTGTACGAACGAAAGGCTTAAGATGTTAATAAAAAAAAAAAAAAAAACGAAAAAGAATATTTTTTTAAAACAATAAAAACAGGCACTAACAAAATATCAAAAAAGGAAACCAAATAATAAGGATGTACAACTTAACTTGACCATTTTCTCTACCCCATTATGTATTCATATTTTTCTCTTTACACCTACATCCATATTATATAGCATAATTTATATATATATATAATATATAATTATGTAGCAATATGTTATGGTTAGTTTTCTATTCTATAGAAAATATCCTTTAAAAATATTTACTTTTTCTTATAATAAACCATGTTCAAAACTAGAAAAAGGAAAAAAGCAATAATATAAAAAACAAAAAAAAAATAAATCCTTTAAGATAAAAACCTTAAAACTACAACAATACAATACACAACACTTTACCTCTTTCAAAAAAAAAAAAAAAAAAAAAAACAGAAAAAAAACTAAAAAATATAAATGAAAGAAATTAAGAAAACAAAAACAAAAATTCATATGCATAAAGAAAACACACAACAACAGACACATTCAAATAAAGAAAATAATGAATTATAAGATATAGAAAAAGAGAAGAACCTACATGATTTTCATAATTTTTCCTATTTTCTGTTATTTTTTTTTTATTTTTTTTATCATTATTGTTTTGTTTATTTCCCATTTTATTTTACTTAATTTTCTTATTTTTATTTTTGTTGTTGTTGTAATAATAATTGTTGTTGCTATTATAGTTAAAAATGTTGTTGCTCTTATATATTATAATATTATTTAAGATAGATTTTAGGTTTTCTTTTCTAAAATACTCATTTATAATAGTTTTATAACGGTACAAGTACTTGTATATACAGAAAATTTAAATATCAAAATTTTTGTGTTGTTAGTACCTATTTTTTATATCTATTTTTATATATATATATAATATTAATTTCTACACGAATAACTATATGGTCATTTTTTATTTTGGTACATATACAACGAAGATTACTTTTTCCTCATTAGAAACTATATTTTCTTTATTTTAATGTTTTGGTTCATTGGATAAGTGTTGTCACATTAATCAATTCCAAAATGAATAATAAATATTCTTCTTTTGAATTTTTTTTATAATTTCCAAGACAATAGTATAACAGCTTAATTGTTTATGCTTCTCTGAGTCTGAGCATAAGTTTTATTGTGAAATTAATTTACTTTAATCAAAGGAGTGTTTCGTAAAGCGACTGGAACTCATGTATAGGTATTGCAGTATTTGACTGCCTAGGCAGTGCTTCTGTTTGACCACTTCTTAGTTGAATTCTGATTAGTTCCATAACTTAATGCTTATAATCAAAATAAATCCATATGTGAGTTACGAAATAAAGTCGCCCACTCCAGTCACAATAAACAATGTTATTATACCATATTAAAATTCATATCAATCAAAATACGCTTGATGACACTTGTATGACACTGTATGTATGACACTGGATGCAAAGCTCAGATGGAAAGAACATTTTAACAAAAAAAATACAAGAGTTAGAGCTGAAATGCAATCAGTTGCATTGGTTAATTGGGCGGCCATATGCGCTTTTAATGTATAACAAAGTTTTGATCTACAATCAAATTTTAAAACCAGTTTGGACATACGGTATTCAAACATGAGTTTGTGCTAAACAACTTCATATTTAAACTATCCAAATGTCTCAAAACGTTTTAAAATAAAGTACATATTACGAAAGATTGGAGGTATGTTCGTAATGTCGATATTCATAGAGATATCAAGATCCCTATTCCCTATCATAAAAGCCGAAAAAAGTGGGGCAAAATTATTATTTTTTTTTTTCAAATGTCATAAAAAAGTTTTACGCTTAACTGACAGTCCAAAATTTGTTAGAAGACAACAACGGCAAAAATCCTTCGAACTGTGCATATATACATAGCATAAAATATTTGACCTGTCTTTAATGCCTAATGTAATTTTGTGTAATCAAAGATCTAATCTAATCTGAAGTAGTAGAGCCAAAATTTTATGAATGGTTAGTTTAAAAGACTTTTTAAACTAATTTTAACAAAGGAATCGAACTATCATACCATTGTGATCAAATAAATTATACAAAACAATATAAGAGTATAAACTTGTAACAACTTAAATAAAATGGAATTATTTTATTTGAGAAGGCTTTACTAACTTTTTTACGATGTACATGCCAAGCTGTCATGCGAGCTCGATATCTTTGCCAGTCAGTCAAACAATTCTAAAGCTATATGCCACGACGATCAAAATAAAAATTATTGTTTTTATATTCGATTATTTTTATTTAATTTTGATTTAATGTATAATAGAAGGATTAAAGAATCTTGTAGATACTTTTCGAAAATTTTGTCAAAAATATGAGGTATTTAGCTCGTGCTTTTTTTTGTTTTTTTACTTTTGTAAACGAAGTTGAAATATTTCTCAATTTGGCCCATCTATTTTTCTGTTAATTTTGTTTTACAAAAAAATAAAATTTATCTTAAAATTTTCTTTAAAATAACGGTAAACCAAAAACTGGAAAGAAAATTGATTAAATGTTGATATTTTTGAGTTGAAAAACTAGATATCTTATTAACTTCTACAGGCTGGCTCTAGAATAGAGTTTTAAAGAAGAGTGCCCTTCAAAATTACTTCAATCTTTATGTTGTTTTTTATACAAGGATAGTAAAACTTAATACAACGATTGTGTGTTTTTCTAAAAAAGTTGAAAGCTAAGCATTCCAAAAGGTCACACCATTCGATAAATTAAAATAATTTATATTCTCTAGTGCAATAATTAAAAAGAATAAAGTTATTACTGGCAACTCTTTTTTAATTTGGTTATTTTATTTATTATTTGTTTTTATTTTTTTTTTTTATTTAAAAGGAATTGAAATTTTTCTTAAAATTTTCTCTGTTCAAAATAACGGTAAATTTTATATTCCTTAAAACAAGTATAGAGAAAAATGTCCTGCTGATGAGTTCATTTTTGAGAATTCACAATTTAAATATTATATACTTATTTATGTTTGTTTGCATGTATATAATATGTAAATATTGTGTACGTTTGTATTAGTAAGAATGTGTGTTTTGAAAAATGTAGTTTATAATATTTTCTCTTTATAGTTATATTTTAGTTTAGTTCTTCTTTTGTTTTGTTTTTGTTGTATTTTATTTTTAATTTTTATGTGTCGATATGTGTATTTATGTGTATATATAGATGTACATATCCTTAAAAAACTTGACCGCCCGTTGACCATTGGTCAAGCTCTGTAGAAAAATATTGATCGTTGTGCCTTGCGGCATTTGTGATTTTTTTTTTTTTGTTTTTATGTATAAGAAAATGTATTTTATAAGGCAAGTATAAGGAATATTATATATTAGTATAAAATAAAAATTATATATATATATACATACATATGTGTATGAAATAAGAAGCTTTTACTGAATTTTTGTTAATATATATTTATATGAGTTAATATATATATGTATATAAGAATAATCATATGTATGTAAAAACGAATAAAAATGGTTTTGTACTTATGCTTGTGGACACATCTCAGAAATGGTTGCTAAGCTAATGAAATTTTTTTTTTTTATTTTGTTCTTGATGTTGATTTTGTTTTTTTTTTAAATTTCGCAGATCTGAGAATTTTTCATCTCAAATGTATCCATACAATAGAAGTAAAATTTATGTATATGTACATATTTCTATTATATAAATATTCACCTTTAGTTATTATAAACTTGAAGGTAATATTATAAATGTGTTTTCGAAAAAGGATCTTAAAAAGGATATATGAACAGGATATACATTTGCTTAAATGTATAGATATAAGTATATAAGTTTGATTAGGATATGTTAAAAATTGTTGATTTTTGTAAGGAAGCAAATTCTTGAACATGATCTATACCTTAAAAATTATAAAATAAAGCAAAAAAAAACAATTCAAAAATAATATCTGCTGTGAAATGTTGTCATCTATTAATGTACAATAATTGTAAAATAAAAAAAAACCTTATTTAATAATTTGTTTTTTAATTTTTGAAATAAAAAAAAAAAAAATTTTTTTTTAAAATAGAAATGAAAGTAATTAAAAAAAATCACCTTCCTTTTGATTTTAAAATAGTGTTAAGGGGTTGTTAATTTACACAGATTTTTGCATTTCTTTTATTTAAAATTATAACTAAAAGACACATTTAAGAAATCGTTATAATCTTCATCTGTTGCAACAGTATTAATAGATGAACTGCATCTTAAATAGAAGTTGATTCAGAAACTGAGTATAACATTTTCAAAAATATTTTTTGAGAAACATTTTGCTGTAATTATACACTAAAATCAACCATTGTTATTTTTCATCTTTGAAAATTTTTTTGTACAATTACCGTTATACAATTTTTGTTTAATTATCGTGATGTTTGTCATCATAGATTTTTGTTAAGTCAATGATTTAATTTCTTCTAAGGAGATGATTTTGCAATCATCTCCTTTTCTTGTAAAATGGTAAATTTATTTGTTTGTTCTGTATACACGTCCACAGCTTTAAAGATAGAAATCTCAAATTTTTAACAGTTCTGTATGATCACAAAAGATAGCCTTGAACTTCACAATGCTATTAAATGATAAGTAATTCAGTCACGTTACGTGTTTCGTTAATATTACACTAAATTGATCACAAGGTATTGTAGTGTTAGACCAATATTTTCTGTTTTTCATCTCTGATTGATTATAAGTTAAATTAAGATGTTTTAAACACATCTGTTTTAAGAATCAATCAAAAATTGTAATGTAAAACTTTATTTTCTTGATTTTATTTAGTTGTTCGAGTCCAAGACAAAAAGTATAAAATTTTCTTTCCGAATTACAAAAATGGTTTCTGAAAAAATGAATAGCTGACAGTAAACCAATATGATGGGTTCATTTCAAAATCTATTTATTTATTCATTATAAATGTTTTATTGATAAATAATGAAGTTTTAAGATAATACGAAAATTCATTAATATAATTAAACTTACTATAACCGACTAATTCGGTGATTGAAACTTCGGAGAAGTATTATTTTATTAGAGACGTGCGATATCGATATATATCAAAATAAAATTGATTTTTATATATATAAATGTTAAAATTAATTTTATTACATTTTATCATATATATTAGAAAATATTAAATAATTATTGTGTTTACTATAAGTGGTTTTCATAAATAAGCAATATACTGCCTATATTGATAAGTATCACTGCCTATATTGATAAGTATTTTGTGCGGGAACAACATATTACGAATGAATTTTGTTCAGAAACATTTTTAGCTTCAATTGTAAAATTATAGTAGATAGCGCATGACAATCAATTGTTTTGCTTTATTTATAACTCAAATGCAAATGTAATAGAAAATTCAAATTTGAACAATTCTGTAAAAAAAAAAAATTTCTGCAGTACGTGTTTATGAAAAGCCCTAATTTATGTTATTAAATTACTTTTGATTTTTTATCGATCTAACTTTATTTAAATTTATTTTTGTTTTAAAAGGACACGCAATAATAAAAGCCAAGGCAATAATAAAAACTTTAAAACGGATACGAAAAGAATGATTTAAAAATATTGTGTTTCCTTGTTTAATTGCTAAATTTTTACTTGCTTGACGTTTGTATATAACTTTTCAGTACTACCACTTAACATCATCTGAAAACGTTTAAAAATTATCAAAATAATGGTGTAACACAAACAACAACAAAATGTATATTTATTTTACTGTCACGGTGTCAACAATCTTTTAAAGCGATAAAAAAATTTTCTCTATTAAAAGATCAATTCAGTCAAATATTAGAGATGCACTCAAATATCGCTAACAAAATATTGGATTTAAAAATCTATATAATTTTAGCAAAATATCGATTATATGTCGTTACATATCGCACATCACTATATTGTAGCTCCTAGTTTTAGTTCTAGGTGATAAGGAAGAAACGTCAAAATATCTATCAAAATCAACAAATGTAGAGATTGCGGGGAGTAGGTGATTTTTACCAGTGACTTTATCGTCCAATTTTACCATGAAGTCTTCAAATATTTTCAATTTCACTAATTCTTCTACATGTATATTAAGCTCGGAGCTAATAGATAAGAATTACTTTCACTATTTCCTCTGAACATAACTGTAATGCTTGAACATCCAAATTTTGAAAAGTGGTAAAGGACTTGCTTGCTTGAGTATCAGTTTTTAAGTTTGTATAACACTTTTAGTTCTTGAAATATTCCTGATGTATTTTAGGAGTTGTATGGCAGCTACTCAAACTAGTTGGAGCTTATCAAGCTACAGTGTTAAAATTTTAATAATATTTTGTTTTTAATATAATATTTTTTTCTGCACTTCGTTACTTATGTTTTTTTTATAAATAATAAAAATTATATCATCTATAATTATAATTGACAAGCATTTAAGGACCTGCGCGCAGTAGACATCTTTTCATTTTGTTTCGCTTCTCTTTAATGAACTCCTAATATATAAATAAGTTGTATATAAAACAATAATGTGCACACAGATGAAAATTTTTTACTCATATGGTTTTATTATTCAGCAAATACATTATGCATATTTGAGTTCTTATTAAAATAAACTCCAAGGCGAGTTAATTAAGGCAAATATAATAAAAAACAAAAACAAATAAATCAGTTATTACAATCATAAGTTGTATATACAACAGAAATGAGCATACTTACGCATACTACGCATATTTTAAATAAAATATAGCCATTTTGTGTCATCCAACATCTTATTATTTTTATACATAATTAAAGGAAACTTATTCTATTATTTTTTTTAAGTAACTGTCTCATATTATTGTTTTCTATATTTTGGTCATTTGTAGTAATCATATAGTTTTGGTTAAAAATATGTATATGATATATACCTCTTTAATTACCAAAATATTTTATTTTTAGTGATTTTATCCATTAAATGCCACTTAGTATAGGAATATGTCGAAACGAAACAGTATATGAAGGAGCAGTATTTATGCTTCCTAAATAAAACTTACTAACTTTTAAATTTTTATAAAAACATGAGTGGTTTCTACTATAACGTGAGAAGGGTATGTCAGTACGTAAATTGCTGCTGTTAAAAACTTTACATATGTCTTCAACTTAAATTATAGTTACTCAGCAGGGGCCCCTAGTTTTTATTTATTTATATGAATTTATGAGTACTTGTACCTATTTGTGGAAAAGAGAATAAATAAATAAAATATGAAATTAGTAATTTTTTTTATTGTTGTGGACTACCGATCCCAAGTCTTCGTTCAAATTTATTGGAGCCCTTATTTTCCTGATAGCATGAAGATGTAAATGGCAAAACTTAAAAAAAGAAATTAATTATTTTTGTTGTATTATTGTTTTTTTGTAAACAAATTAAAATAAAACAAGGCTTTTAAAATCTTAATTAAGAAAAAAATTAGGTTTTAAAAATAAATAGAATAGCAGAAGACAATAATGTACTCCCAAGAGATACAAACCTATAGTGATGAAATAAAAAATATTCTACTCTTCTGTGAATATTTTACTCTAAATCATAAATTAAATTTTTTTGAAATTTAAAGTTTGCGTATTCGGCAAGTCTATACTCAACCGATAAAGTTTCCAGAATTATATAGATAGAAAATTCAGTTTGATGACAATTATTTTTGTTTGCGCTCCAAGGAGGAAAGGGTAAAGCAATTTGCTTTTAATATGACATAAAATCTTCTTCTCTGTGACGTTTTTTTATTATGTGGATTGTAAGTGACAAAATGTAGATTTAGGGTAGGAACATTTTTTTTTAGCGGTTATTAGAAGGGTTCACAATTCTTAGTGTGTAATGGGACCTTAAATATTTGTCACTGTTGAAATATCGGGTTTATTTTTTGAATTTAACAGAATCAGATTCAGATAAAATAAAATAAAAACAGTTTTCGATTTAAATTTAAAAAAAAAATGTATTCTGAACCATTATTCTCAGTCTAGATTGAGCTTACACTATTATTTCGTTTATTTGATTTGTATTTAATTTGATAAGAATTAGATTTCCAGATGTTCACGTCCTCAGAAAAAGTAATTAGAAATAATGATTTGTGTCTAGAATCCTACCAAACATCATATAAACTATAGACTCGATAATAATTATTGAAAATTGGCTAAACTAGCGTAAAGATATTTGTATGAAATATTTTTGTTTCGATTTTTCTTAAATATAAATTGATTTTGATCATTAAATTAAAATGCAACTACGCTATTATTAAGGGGAAGCTATTCAAAAACTAATTTTAATTCACATTTAAAATGTAAGTTGATGATACATACATATACACAAGAAATATAACTAAAAATGAATTGTATATGATCTTTATTATGCCAAGATTTTGCGCTAAAAGTAGTTAGAGTGGAGAAGAACCCACAACCTTTTAAGTATGTATAAGAATAGATCTCATTCATTTTTAAACAAATTCAATATTCCTAAACCCAAAAGTAAATTCATTTACTTGACTAATGCGATTAACTTTAGATTTTGGAGGTCTAAATTAATATTTTCAATTTCTAAATTTGAATTATTATAACTATAGTTTTAACGTCCAGTCGCAAAAATATTTTTAAAATAGTACAGATCGTAGAAGTTCATTTTTATTTTATTATTTAAAAAAAATATAAATTCACTTCAAAAAATATTTGATTAAAGAAATTGAACAAAAAAAAACAAGCAAAAATCTTAATACTTAAATTTACGAAACCAATATAATTTTGCATTTGTTAAGGTAATGTAATTTGCTTATAACTCTGTTAACAAAAACAACAATAGCAATGATAAAAGATAATAATAATAAAAAAAAAAAAATCAGTAAAATTTTGCCAGAATAATTTCTTATTACTTGATTTTTCATTTTCCTGGAAAATAACTTCCAGAAATGCAATATCTTCTTAATAATATTATATCAAATTATATATATATATGCATATTATTGTGTATGGACATTATAGTAAATAACCAAAAATTGCATTTTATCGAAATTGCAGAAATTTTACTTTTCTTATGGTTTTTACTTGTTCTGTTTTTTTTTTCTTTTGTTGTTGTTTTTTTTCTTCTTATTTGCTTATTTTTCCACATACATTATTTCTGTAGAGTTGTGTGTATTCAAATTAATTCGTTGCTTCAATAATTTTCTATAACAAAAGGCTTTCGACCATCATGGGAACTGAAATTGTTTGATTTCTTTCTCGTTTTTTATACACCACCCCCCCACCCGCTCACTATAAACTATACCCATTAAAATAGTAGAAAATTTTCTATTACGTTTTTTTTGTTCTTTTTATTTAATTTTTATGATGTTGTTTAGATATGTTCACACACACACACACGCATACATATAAAAATTTAAATAAAAATACGAAATGTTATTTTCTTCTTGAAAATGTAAAAGAGAATTACCTAAGCAAACAAGGTAAAGGATTTTACGAAAAGTTCTTCAAAAAAAAAAAAAGCAATAAAACAAATGAAAAAAAAAAGAAAATTCTATAATGGTAGATACATTCCTAATATAAAATCCTAACCTAAGTCTTATATAAATGTGTATAAAAGCTGGACATTAGATGTATGTACATTTATATGAACGGTCCAATTCAATGTACATTCAACTAGAAAATGTACACTTCTATGGTCTTTAGATACATATATATTATATATTGTTATTGTAGATAAGTATATTATTTAGGTATACATGAAGGAAATACAGGACATTAGAAACTTCTTGCGAGATTAGATGAATGAGGATATGTAAATTTTTCTTATGTATCTATATATATATATATATATATATATATATACATATAATATTACTTACTTAGCAGCAGTATATCAACTATTGTAGATATATGGAGTTCTTGTTATATGATGTTCATGTAGAAGTCTTGTAGAGAAACAAATCATGTTAGAAATGTTTTTAATATAGAAATAGAATATTGAAGATGAAGGATATTTTTTGTTGTTTCTAATTTTTGTTTTTTAATACGATAATAAAAATATTATAAGCAAATGGACAAATAAATAGAATGGTAATAATTTGAATAATTAGTATAATTTAATTCATAATAAATAGCCCACATTTCGAAAGGGACAGGACCTATAAGTTGGCCTGCAGATTTATCTGTATGATCCACTGTAAAAATAAATAAATAAATAAATAAAATTAAATTACTCCAAATTAATTTAATTAGCGAATTCACCACGAAATGTGGTGAATATCTATTTAGCTTTTTAATTTATATTGTTGTTTAATTCAATATTGGTCTATTCCTAACGAATCTAGCATATTCGTAGATATCATATAAAACCTGATTAGCCGTACTTAAGTTAACTTAATACTTTTCGTTAAACTTAGGTCAATACATAAATCTACTTAAGGTTAACTAGCCAACTTAAAATACGCCTAGTCTTTCACGAAGGTGGCCCAAATATGTCAGGGTCGGCATGTAGGCTTTTAGCCTTTTATTCCCTATGTTACGCCTAGCAAAACTTTATTTGATTTGACAATTTGAAAAAAGAAGCACTATTTTAAATTTTAATAATATTGATTTGTATCACAAATCCAATATCATTTTATTTAAGTAACCTGCGAATTGAATTGTGCCAGGTTAAGTTGAACGAAAAGTAAATTTTTTAACGTAACTGAAACTGAAGTTAGGTGGTTGATTATATGAAAACCCATTAGAACGTACATGAGCTTAACATTTACTTAAGTTAACCTAAGTACGGTTAGTTGGGCCTACAGTCTCAAGTACTATTTTCTTATTTAGCTACTAAAAAATATATTGTAAATTTTAAAGTTAATATAAATTCTAAAACTTAAATAAAATTATCAAAATTTTTGTCTATTTGCTGCAATTTCTTTATTTGTTTATAACATTTTTAAAATTGTTTGAAACATTACTTTAGATACAAGCATCAGTTTGAAGATATGTTTAAAAATCTAATATTTTATATATATATACATTTGTATATATATATATGAACAATAATGTATACCTTATAAAAAGAACGAAATATACCTTAGCGCTTAAGGCGAATTTAGTTTTTCGTTTCTATGACACAGCAAGATGTGGGTGGTCATGTGTATAGTATGGACTTTGTCCGATTTTAAATAGAGATTTTTAAAAAATAATATACATTTACATATATATATATGTATATGAAATATATGTAATGTATTTGATATTATGTATATGTGGGTTTAATACATTCATATTCAAAGAAACTGATAAAAAACATTGCTTAGTTGAAATTTCTACGTTATACTCGTGTGTATATGTTTATGTTTTAAGACTTATTCATAATAATTGTTCCAGCGGAAGGATAACGAATGATACTTGAGTGAAATAGAAATAGAATATATATGTATATTGTATACCTATTGTATATATATATTTTAATTTATATTCGTGTGTAGATATCTTAGATAGATATTAAAAACAATAATGATTTTGAGTGGACATCATAGTACGGAACTTGTTTTTAAATAAAAATAAAAAGAAAATTAAATTCTTTATTGTATATGCTCTTATAAGAAAATATTTTGAGTTTTTAATTTACAACTCAAATTTTAAATTGTTATAAATGTGTTTGAAAAAGATCAGTATATATGCTCAAATTAGACGGAGCACTAGAAATATATTTCATTTGTATTAAATTTGTGAGTAAAATTTAGAGTTTTTTTGATTTGATTTTATATTTTCCAATATTGAAGTTAGGGATTCTTATTCGGTATTACATTTAACTTGTTTTTAAATTTCCTCTAGTTCGATTATAATTAAAAATATAAATTTTGTAAATCAAGGCTGTGAACGTTGATTTGGACCATCCACCTATTTCTAGGATCTTTAACTAACCTTATAGTTGCTTTACAATTGTTGAAAGATTGTAATTAACAGTTGCAGGACAGTTGCACAAGATAGAGCAATGATATAGAAAAATGAATAGAGAATGGAGTTGTAAATAAGTTTAAGGCTCACCTTAAGCAGTAATACCAACAGATAATAATAGATGATCAATTTTTTTTTAAAATTATTCAAGACGTTTAGTTGTTTAAATCTGTTGAGAGTATAAAATTATCAAAGACATTTATTTTATATGTTGGTTGCCATTTTGGTAAAAAATACTTTGTTTTGTTTTCGGTAATCGTAGAATCTATTTGCTTGATATTGTTTCGATGCTGTGGTAAGATACCAATTTATAGCTTCTATATTACTCATTATGCCATGAAATATTATTATAATTACCTAACGTCGCATAAAATTTATTTAATTTCTAATTTGCTCTGAAACATATTCAATTTGATTTTAAAGAAACCTAACACAAACTGTTTAAAATTAGACCAGTCATAGATCTTCAGCAGCACATCTCTAATCAAATATCAGAAAAAATAAAACATAACAAAATCATAAAAAATATAACGTAAAGGAAAACAATTCTTCAAACATAAAATAGAAAAATTAAAACAAAAAACAAAAACAATGAAGAAGGACCTAAAAACCAGAAAAACTTAAATTTTGAATGACGGTCCTCAGGGCAGAACCTTAGATGAGTGGCAGGCGAAATGGTTTTTGATTAATTTGGGTTGCCATTCATTTCTCTATAGTTTCCAGATGAATATTGCTCCATACACATACAAATTATATATTTGTGTATATGTGTGTGTATATATAAATTTAATATTACCATTATAGGTTTTGAATCTATGTTTGAATGATTCGAAAAAATATAAAATAAAATAAAAATAACAAAATTACTTTTCTTATGACTATATGAGGTCTTGTCCTTCGCAATAAGAATCCACAAAAATTCTCTATGATCAATAAATTAAATAAAATAAAAAATAAGCAATACAAATTTGAAGTCATATAATTTTTACATTTAGAAATATTTAAATTCTTATATCTAGATTAGTACATATATGTGTATGTATGGAAATATAAAATATGGAAATGGAGTTTGAAGAATATAAATATGTCATTTTATTGTCAATAACTGTATTTAATGAAACCCATTTTTTTACTTTTATATGTTTTTTTATTTTAGAGTGCCATCGAACTATTGGTAAATTCGTATATAACTTTTTTGAAAATTTTGTAACCATTTGTTAATAGAATTTATATTGAAGGTTAGTTGATCTCTGTAGAGGCTTGAATGAATAAAAAAGAAATAATGCCTGTTACAAGTTTTGTCATACCATATGCAAGCAAAATATTACGACAACAACATTATAGAAAAATATTAAAAGTGATAAATATTAAGTAAGCCCATTTCAGGACTAGAGAGAGCCCTGAAAAATAATTACTAATTGGTTATTTTAGACGAAACCTTCACCGGTTTTGCATTAAAAAAATATTTGTGTTCTTCATTGAAATATTTGAACCACGACAAAATTTTTGGTCAAATTTAAACATAACATTTTCCCGTATTATATTGAAGAGGGTATTTTTTTCTCTTGTTACCTCCATGGAATTATCG
This sequence comes from Argyra leucocephala, assembly GCA_963942445.1. Taxonomy (NCBI): domain Eukaryota; kingdom Metazoa; phylum Arthropoda; class Insecta; order Diptera; family Dolichopodidae; genus Argyra; species Argyra leucocephala. The sequence goes on from OZ012677.1 coordinate 93,342,713, forward strand.
ATGTGCAACTGTGCATTCTGATTTAAAATTTTCTTTTGCATACAATGGAGACACCATGTAGAGGTAATTTTGTAATTTCAGCACCAATTGAATAAATAATCAATATTCTCCTATAATATCATGATTCTGGCGTTTTTCCTAAAAGACGGATCTAGTTAAAAATTCACAAAATGGCGAGGCACTATGACAACAATAGTTAAATTTTCTGCTCATAAATATTTTGCTTTACAATTCCTTTAAACTTGAAGATTCATTGAAATGCATTGGTCAATTAGAAACATTGGTCAACTCAAGGACACAAACCAGAGAAATGTAATTTTAATAGGTAGCATAATAGGTATGTACTTTATTTTTTGGGTAATTTTAATTGTTTTGATGACTTTAAGAACTATTTTTAATTTGAAAAAGCTTCATATTTAATCAATTTTATAATATTTTGCTATTTGGTTCTTGTGTTAAATAATATATAGGTATTTTCCTATATGGGTTCAGAACTTTCATATTTTTTTTCTATATTTATTTGAAAACTATTTACTATTTATTTATTTCGTTTAACTCAAGCAAATTACAATAATTATTTTTCTTTTTCTTTTTAAGATTAAAATTTATCAAAATCAAAATTTTAAAAAGATTTGAAAAACTATAAAAATTTACAATATTAAAAAATAAAAAAAGAGAAATAGAACTTGAGAGCTGTTAGTTTAACTACTTAATGGTTAGAGCGATTAATTAGAAGGGTTTTGGTTACAAAGGTATAGTGGATTCCTTAATACATCTTTTGAGAGTGATAGGTCAATCACGTTCTTATATTTGCTCCCTATTACTATCATAATGTGGGTAGGCTCATTCATAGCTTAGTTGGTTCTATGAAATACAAGAGTGAAAATATTAGGTATTCGGAGTCGAGTATTAATGGAAATTCGGACAAAATTCGGACAAAATTCGATATAAATGAGATGTAATTCACTACTTGGATGATGAAAAGAACTTCACGCCTAGTTTTTAATGTAGTTAAATGTAGCAAGTTTAATCTGTGTTCATATGGCGGCAGAAGAAATGGATTAGACTAAGGAAGGTAGCGAAGTGCATATCTTATGAAACTCTTTTAAATAGCTTCTATTCTTTTGATATGGCCTCACAAGACACGTATATTGGGATTTTAAAATATGAAGGTTATCAAATTCTTTAGACCATCGCTTTATAAAACCTAACGTTGAGTTAGCTGTTAGCCTTACTAATAATATTGGTATAGTGGAATTTAAAAAGACAGTTTTTCGTCGAAAGTGACACCTAAATCTTTAATTGACCTAACTATTTCAACACCTGTCCGTTAAGTGAATAGATATTTGAAAAGAAACTAGTACGCCTATGATAACTCATCACAACACATTTATTCGCATTAATCATAACGTTATTGCTACGGCACCATGCAAAGAAATTATCGAGGTCATTTGGAAGTTTGTTCAAGGTCATTTTGAAGTAATGTTTTGAGTCTTGAATTGATGTGATTTTCTTAAAAATGTTCATGTCATCAGCATAAATTTGAATTTCACTATTTTTTATTACTGTTACAACATCATTTATAGAGATTATGAATAAAAAGGGACCTAAGTGGTTTCCTTGACGAACTCCTGAATTTGCTTCGAATGATGTTGAAAAGCTGCTCTGAATTGTACAGCATACTTCTTTCGATTAGCCAAGTAAGATGCAATCCGTTTCACAAATGAAGGTGGAAATCCTAGTTTAGTTAATTTTAAAAGAATTACGCAATGTGGAAGAAGATCGAAGGCTTTACGAAAATTTGTATAGACGACATCAGTTTAAAAATCTTTTTCCATATTATTAATAAACTGAGAGGTACACTCAACCAGATTCATGACTGGGGTACAATGATGATATATTTGATCAAAGAGTTCGAATTAATTCGAATAATTTAGGAATAAGGGACAATTTAGCGATTGACTGATAGTTACTAACATCATTTTTGGATTTTTTTATGCACTGGTGTTATAAAGGAGGGAAAAACTCCTTTAGAAAGTAATAATTTGAAAATTTTTGATAGTGATGAAACCAAGGAATTCGAGCAATTTTGCAGAATAATTTCTGGGACACCGTCAGGGCTATTAGGGAGTATGTTATTGCCAAGTTTGTCCAAATAGTCCATTATAGTAGTTTTATTTAAGCAAAAAGTTGAGAATGATGTCTTAGGGTAATCATCAAGATGAGAAAACTCAGGTAATTTAGCAATTATATTGCATAAAACTAGGGTATTGATGGGACTTACGTTTAGTATTAATAAATCTACAAAAGCTTTTAGGATTAGTTAGAACATTAGATGACATATTCTGTTAAAAAATGTTATAACTTTGTGCGACTAACAATTTGAATTGGTTAAAGAGAAGCTTAAATATATTATAATAACTTTGGTTTTTGGATTTGACATATTTAGACCATGCTATATTTTTCTTATTTTCTTAGTTGTTCAATATCACCGGTGAATCAGGGGGAACTTGAGTTAGAACTAAAATATGTAGATGGCACATGTAACTTAAAACTATTAAATAGTATATTATAGAACTTACTTAGGACTAGTTCAACGTCGTTATATGTAAAAATTTCGTAGAAATGACAAGAACTATAGAAATGATCAAGCTGTTGAAAATTAGCTCTACCAAAGTTATATTTATAACAAACTGTAGCGTTGTGAATATTACCAGAATCCATAAAGTAAGTAATATGAATAGGAGGATGATAAGGGTCGATATTTACTAGAGTATCGAGACATTTACAGATTGTTAAATTATTACAATAATCTGACAAAAATATGAAATCAAGTTGTCGAGCTTGAAAATTACGAACCGAACCGGCGAAGATTGTTGTAGAAATAAAAATATATTCAATTTCACTATGAAGTTTATTTGGTATAAGATATGGCTCTTCATCATGGATATGCCATTTAATATTTGGAAGATTAAAATTACCACAAAGAATGATATCTTCAGATTGCTCGCAGCTATCAGAAATATAATTAATAGCCCTACAGTGATTTTTATAGATATCCATGTCATTATTTGGAGAAATATAACAATTTATAACATAAAATCACTTAATTTATGAAACGGCCCTTATACAGAGACTCAGTGTTAAATATTTAAATTTCGTTAACATTAGATGAATCTTTGATAGCGACTTAAACGCCCCACCTTTCGTTATAATGCGACTGGAATATTGGTCTAAATCAGAATAATGTTTATCCTTTCTGAACATATTAAAGGAAGAAAAGATAAACATTCTAAGTCAACTCAAAGTCAACTCTAAGTCATTAATAAAAAATGGACACAAATATTAGTAGGTACTTTTTAATTAGTTTTATTTTTGGTTCGGTGCGGTAATATTTTGAAAAAGCTTACCATTTAAATTTTTCGGTTTTTATCACTGCTCTTTTCTTCAATACACCGAGGTGGAAAGTTTTATAGACATTATCGGTGTTAATATAATTAGTAACAAGAAATAAAAATATTAACTTAACTAATTCGTAAAAGAAAAATGATGATAATAGTCTAGATATTTCACTATTAACTTTTACTGTATGAATATCACTAAAAAAAGTTGTTATCTTGGTTAAATTTATCGAAAGATTCACAGAAGTGTGTCTATTTGACTCACTGGTATTGTATATTCTATAAACACTTTCAGAAATCAATCAGCAAAATAATAAAGGAAATTAACAGCATCTGATATGCCGATGACTCGACACTAATAGGCGAATACATAAATGATTTGATTTATTGAGTAAATTAATTGCAATTAAATTTGGACATTAAAAGTACATCTTCTGTATTAAATAGAAGTATTCGAAATGTAGTATTATTTGACAATTCTTAAAATTTTAATATGTGGGCAAATTGACAAATATCGAACTCCCCCAAAGGTAAGAAATATAATAACAATTTCGCGCTATCAAGATAATTGGAACAAACTGTTCTTCGGATGTACTCTATGCAAAGAAAACTGGTGTCATCATAACATCTAACTTGTCATTGGGCAAGTATAAAGTGAATTCAATCTAAATAATTATATCGGAATCATATATATAATAAAATTAGTCCACACAGCAATTAGCAGGATTTTTTCAACTTTATTGTAAATATTAATAATGATTTGATCTAGGCAAAATCTAGAAATCAATAGAAAACTGTTTGTTCAAAAAACTAGCAGTAAATCTAGAAGTCTTGCAAAATCGAATGAATGCTTCATTGAGTAAAATATTGAGGATAATTCCAAAAATATTAATATTTAAGATTAATGTAGATTATATTTAATATTTCACTGTTCGTTTTGGAATAATTTGGGTATTCGATATACAATTTTAGAAGTTTTAAAAACTAATGTAAAATATTAAAAGCTCCTATAATTTTTAATCAACGAATATCAAGTGCGGATATTGTCAAAGCTTCAAAAGTGTTCAAATGTGTATTTATCAAACCTTATTAATTCAAATTCGAATACTGAAATTCACTCTTCATTTTTTGCCTATGCCTTCACAATATTAATTATATATAGACATAATATAATTTCCAAATAATGGAATTGAGGACGAATCTGTTTAATAAACTAATTATGATTGATTCTTGAAAAATTCCAATATTCATTACAAAATGTACATTTACAATACTAAAACCATTTTTTTTTTATACGGATATCCTAGATCAGGTTCACATTAAAACTGTTTTACCATATTCCAATTAAGAAAAAAAAAAACAAAAAAAATAAACAAGAAGATAAATACAAAATTGTCTAAATAAATTATGAGAAACTCTTTTATAAGCAAATAAGAAGAAGAAATGTAAAGATGATAAAAAAGAAGTAGAAATAATAAAAAATAAAAAAAAATTTAGGTTCTGAATATTTATTAATGTATATTGTATTAAAATCTTAAACAATAAAATACAATCAAGTAATTTAGATATATACTTATTACCTATATATACCTATGTTCTATTCTACTATTAGAAAATATAGTATTTGTATAATAAAATCGTAACCTAACTACGGTATTATCATTTTATAATATCTATTGTTAGTTCTTACTCAAATACATACATTTGTATAAATATCCTTTATAAACGGATTTTATTTAGAAATTTGGATATCTTGTTCAAATGGTTGAATTGAATGGACATTCAATTTTCATATAATATGTCTATACCTATATCTAGCAATCATTTGATTTTATAATCAAAAACCACCACCACCACCACCACCAACGAAGATTCGTTCTATCTCACTTTTTCAGATAGAAAAATAATATTTTTTAAGTTGATAGAATATTTTATTCCAGATTCTATAAAATATCCTTGAGCATATAAAGATGATAATATTTTTTTTTTATGTCTGTATGTATGTGTATGCAAATCGACACGTTTGTATCTATCTCAAAAATATTGAAAATTTTCTTTTGTTTTTATTTTGATGTATTTGTTTTTAAATTAAAATCGCTCAGCAAAATAAGAAAAGGAATAGAAAAAAGCATAACAAGAGGATAACTAAAAATTTTCACTGAATAAGACAGATTTCTAATGAAGACTAGAAAATACGTAAAATGGATGGACGTTAGATATATTAAGAGAAAAATAAAATAATAAAATCGTGTCCAGTCATTTTATAGAAATATTGCTTCAGATTAAAATAATTGATAGAAAAGTGATTTTGTATAAAGAAAATAAAAAAAAATTATTGTAGTACTCTTAAGTAAATTACGAAAAATGTTAACATAATTTACTTAGGTACGCAAATAATTCACATTGATGCTTAGGGTGTTTAGCGAATACTGCATATCAGTGCATATTTGCTTATTAACATTATAAACATTATAGGCATAAAGCATACTGCGTTAGAATTTTTAGAAAACAATGTTAGTATGTGAATCAGGAGCCTTGAATAAGGTATTTGACGTTTAACTAATCAATAACGAGTAATAGGAATAACGGGAGTAATTCCAGGAAAATTGAGAAAAAATTCGGAGTACTTATCAAATAAATATGTAAATAGGATTTTAGAATAATTGAGACAAGCTAACACTAGTTGAAGTTTAAAAAATCCATCCCCTTGGTATTATAACTGTATTGTACTATGCATGGTACAAAGTTACAAAATTAAATTTGGCTTACTGGCATATGTTCAAAGTGCAGATTAATGTTGTAATTTAAGGTAAATCGGTTTAAATTGATCAAAATTTTTAATAGAATGAAATCAAAGAGAAAAATAAGATGATCAATATCCAAATTATTGTCATTGATCTCAACACAAGAGCAATTTTTACTATATAATGTCTTCGCATAAGTATTACTTTATCCCCTACGCCAATTTTGGGGAAATTGACCTAACGATTAATCTAAAGGTTTTAAAGTTTAATCATTCTGAATTTCAAGTCCGTTTGTTTCCATCTAATTTAATTTTTTCAATGTAATGAGTATTGGTATTGCTCCACAAGGATGTAACAATTTTTTATGCCATAAACCATAAAATATAAATGTAAATCATATATGTCATGTATAAAGTAAAATTCATTCATTTTAAAAAAGAAAACACTTCCATTGTTCATGGGTTTGGAGAATTAGTAACCAAAAAAATGTTAACATTATTTTGTCCCATTATTTAATTACACGGATAGGGAACCAAATAATGTCGAATTTTCATACAATTATATTGTATCATACCCATTGAAATTTTAAGTTTAAAAAATATAGTTCATAAAAAGTTACGGTATAATCATTGATCAGTAGCATGGGAACTTTTAAAGTGAAAATATATTTTACGCATCGGGAAATTGAAATGTCGTTATCACCAACCTAAAATTTCGAATTTACTGAGAACGTGAAATATTTTTATTAGTGTTAATAGGAATTTGTGATCTGTGAAACCAAAAACTCATAAAATGCGCCTTAAATAAACAAAAGCAAATGCATGAAATTTTTGAGATAAAGCTCATTTTACAAGTTTTGGATTATGCAGAAATTTTAATCACTTATTTTATTATTATGGAACATGCAGTTTTTGACTCTCCAGAGAAATGGTTTAGATATGAGGGAATATATTAATTTCCATGCTTCAGCTTGCGCTTGGAGCATTATTCAATTTAAATTAACAATGTAAAAATTTAAATATTTTAAATACATTCAAAATCGATTTACTTAAAACATATTAAATGGCGCATGGGATAAAAATAATTTTCATTTTTTACTATAATAATTACATTGGACACGTAATATTTATTTATAAAATTTCTGGCATATAAACTTATTAAATGCATATAACTTAATAAACTTATTAAAAGCTACTACTATTGCTACAAAATAAGCCTTCTTAAATAATATAATTCCACTAGGGGCCCCCCTGCTGAGTAACTATAATTTAAGATGAAGCCAAATTTAAAGTTTTTAACAGAATAGCAATTTACGCACTGACATACACTTCTAGTAGAAACTACTCATGTTTTCATAAAAATTTTTTTTTTTTTTTTTTTTAGTTATTTTATAATAACTTTGGTTTTTGGATTTGACATATTTAGACCATGCTATATTTTTCTTATTTTCTTAGTTGTTCAATATCACCGGTGAATCAGGGGGAACTTGAGTTAGAACTAAAATATGTAGATGGCACATGTAACTTAAAACTATTAAATAGTATATTATAGAACTTACTTAGGACTAGTTCAACGTCGTTATATGTAAAAATTTCGTAGAAATGACAAGAACTATAGAAATGATCAAGCTGTTGAAAATTAGCTCTACCAAAGTTATATTTATAACAAACTGTAGCGTTGTGAATATTACCAGAATCCATAAAGTAAGTAATATGAATAGGAGGATGATAAGGGTCGATATTTACTAGAGTATCGAGACATTTACAGATTGTTAAATTATTACAATAATCTGACAAAAATATGAAATCAAGTTGTCGAGCTTGAAAATTACGAACCGAACCGGCGAAGATTGTTGTAGAAATAAAAATATATTCAATTTCACTATGAAGTTTATTTGGTATAAGATATGGCTCTTCATCATGGATATGCCATTTAATATTTGGAAGATTAAAATTACCACAAAGAATGATATCTTCAGATTGCTCGCAGCTATCAGAAATATAATTAATAGCCCTACAGTGATTTTTATAGATATCCATGTCATTATTTGGAGAAATATAACAATTTATAACATAAAATCACTTAATTTATGAAACGGCCCTTATACAGAGACTCAGTGTTAAATATTTAAATTTCGTTAACATTAGATGAATCTTTGATAGCGACTTAAACGCCCCACCTTTCGTTATAATGCGACTGGAATATTGGTCTAAATCAGAATAATGTTTATCCTTTCTGAACATATTAAAGGAAGAAAAGATAAACATTCTAAGTCAACTCAAAGTCAACTCTAAGTCATTAATAAAAAATGGACACAAATATTAGTAGGTACTTTTTAATTAGTTTTATTTTTGGTTCGGTGCGGTAATATTTTGAAAAAGCTTACCATTTAAATTTTTCGGTTTTTATCACTGCTCTTTTCTTCAATACACCGAGGTGGAAAGTTTTATAGACATTATCGGTGTTAATATAATTAGTAACAAGAAATAAAAATATTAACTTAACTAATTCGTAAAAGAAAAATGATGATAATAGTCTAGATATTTCACTATTAACTTTTACTGTATGAATATCACTAAAAAAAGTTGTTATCTTGGTTAAATTTATCGAAAGATTCACAGAAGTGTGTCTATTTGACTCACTGGTATTGTATATTCTATAAACACTTTCAGAAATCAATCAGCAAAATAATAAAGGAAATTAACAGCATCTGATATGCCGATGACTCGACACTAATAGGCGAATACATAAATGATTTGATTTATTGAGTAAATTAATTGCAATTAAATTTGGACATTAAAAGTACATCTTCTGTATTAAATAGAAGTATTCGAAATGTAGTATTATTTGACAATTCTTAAAATTTTAATATGTGGGCAAATTGACAAATATCGAACTCCCCCAAAGGTAAGAAATATAATAACAATTTCGCGCTATCAAGATAATTGGAACAAACTGTTCTTCGGATGTACTCTATGCAAAGAAAACTGGTGTCATCATAACATCTAACTTGTCATTGGGCAAGTATAAAGTGAATTCAATCTAAATAATTATATCGGAATCATATATATAATAAAATTAGTCCACACAGCAATTAGCAGGATTTTTTCAACTTTATTGTAAATATTAATAATGATTTGATCTAGGCAAAATCTAGAAATCAATAGAAAACTGTTTGTTCAAAAAACTAGCAGTAAATCTAGAAGTCTTGCAAAATCGAATGAATGCTTCATTGAGTAAAATATTGAGGATAATTCCAAAAATATTAATATTTAAGATTAATGTAGATTATATTTAATATTTCACTGTTCGTTTTGGAATAATTTGGGTATTCGATATACAATTTTAGAAGTTTTAAAAACTAATGTAAAATATTAAAAGCTCCTATAATTTTTAATCAACGAATATCAAGTGCGGATATTGTCAAAGCTTCAAAAGTGTTCAAATGTGTATTTATCAAACCTTATTAATTCAAATTCGAATACTGAAATTCACTCTTCATTTTTTGCCTATGCCTTCACAATATTAATTATATATAGACATAATATAATTTCCAAATAATGGAATTGAGGACGAATCTGTTTAATAAACTAATTATGATTGATTCTTGAAAAATTCCAATATTCATTACAAAATGTACATTTACAATACTAAAACCATTTTTTTTTTATACGGATATCCTAGATCAGGTTCACATTAAAACTGTTTTACCATATTCCAATTAAGAAAAAAAAAAACAAAAAAAATAAACAAGAAGATAAATACAAAATTGTCTAAATAAATTATGAGAAACTCTTTTATAAGCAAATAAGAAGAAGAAATGTAAAGATGATAAAAAAGAAGTAGAAATAATAAAAAATAAAAAAAAATTTAGGTTCTGAATATTTATTAATGTATATTGTATTAAAATCTTAAACAATAAAATACAATCAAGTAATTTAGATATATACTTATTACCTATATATACCTATGTTCTATTCTACTATTAGAAAATATAGTATTTGTATAATAAAATCGTAACCTAACTACGGTATTATCATTTTATAATATCTATTGTTAGTTCTTACTCAAATACATACATTTGTATAAATATCCTTTATAAACGGATTTTATTTAGAAATTTGGATATCTTGTTCAAATGGTTGAATTGAATGGACATTCAATTTTCATATAATATGTCTATACCTATATCTAGCAATCATTTGATTTTATAATCAAAAACCACCACCACCACCACCACCAACGAAGATTCGTTCTATCTCACTTTTTCAGATAGAAAAATAATATTTTTTAAGTTGATAGAATATTTTATTCCAGATTCTATAAAATATCCTTGAGCATATAAAGATGATAATATTTTTTTTTTATGTCTGTATGTATGTGTATGCAAATCGACACGTTTGTATCTATCTCAAAAATATTGAAAATTTTCTTTTGTTTTTATTTTGATGTATTTGTTTTTAAATTAAAATCGCTCAGCAAAATAAGAAAAGGAATAGAAAAAAGCATAACAAGAGGATAACTAAAAATTTTCACTGAATAAGACAGATTTCTAATGAAGACTAGAAAATACGTAAAATGGATGGACGTTAGATATATTAAGAGAAAAATAAAATAATAAAATCGTGTCCAGTCATTTTATAGAAATATTGCTTCAGATTAAAATAATTGATAGAAAAGTGATTTTGTATAAAGAAAATAAAAAAAAATTATTGTAGTACTCTTAAGTAAATTACGAAAAATGTTAACATAATTTACTTAGGTACGCAAATAATTCACATTGATGCTTAGGGTGTTTAGCGAATACTGCATATCAGTGCATATTTGCTTATTAACATTATAAACATTATAGGCATAAAGCATACTGCGTTAGAATTTTTAGAAAACAATGTTAGTATGTGAATCAGGAGCCTTGAATAAGGTATTTGACGTTTAACTAATCAATAACGAGTAATAGGAATAACGGGAGTAATTCCAGGAAAATTGAGAAAAAATTCGGAGTACTTATCAAATAAATATGTAAATAGGATTTTAGAATAATTGAGACAAGCTAACACTAGTTGAAGTTTAAAAAATCCATCCCCTTGGTATTATAACTGTATTGTACTATGCATGGTACAAAGTTACAAAATTAAATTTGGCTTACTGGCATATGTTCAAAGTGCAGATTAATGTTGTAATTTAAGGTAAATCGGTTTAAATTGATCAAAATTTTTAATAGAATGAAATCAAAGAGAAAAATAAGATGATCAATATCCAAATTATTGTCATTGATCTCAACACAAGAGCAATTTTTACTATATAATGTCTTCGCATAAGTATTACTTTATCCCCTACGCCAATTTTGGGGAAATTGACCTAACGATTAATCTAAAGGTTTTAAAGTTTAATCATTCTGAATTTCAAGTCCGTTTGTTTCCATCTAATTTAATTTTTTCAATGTAATGAGTATTGGTATTGCTCCACAAGGATGTAACAATTTTTTATGCCATAAACCATAAAATATAAATGTAAATCATATATGTCATGTATAAAGTAAAATTCATTCATTTTAAAAAAGAAAACACTTCCATTGTTCATGGGTTTGGAGAATTAGTAACCAAAAAAATGTTAACATTATTTTGTCCCATTATTTAATTACACGGATAGGGAACCAAATAATGTCGAATTTTCATACAATTATATTGTATCATACCCATTGAAATTTTAAGTTTAAAAAATATAGTTCATAAAAAGTTACGGTATAATCATTGATCAGTAGCATGGGAACTTTTAAAGTGAAAATATATTTTACGCATCGGGAAATTGAAATGTCGTTATCACCAACCTAAAATTTCGAATTTACTGAGAACGTGAAATATTTTTATTAGTGTTAATAGGAATTTGTGATCTGTGAAACCAAAAACTCATAAAATGCGCCTTAAATAAACAAAAGCAAATGCATGAAATTTTTGAGATAAAGCTCATTTTACAAGTTTTGGATTATGCAGAAATTTTAATCACTTATTTTATTATTATGGAACATGCAGTTTTTGACTCTCCAGAGAAATGGTTTAGATATGAGGGAATATATTAATTTCCATGCTTCAGCTTGCGCTTGGAGCATTATTCAATTTAAATTAACAATGTAAAAATTTAAATATTTTAAATACATTCAAAATCGATTTACTTAAAACATATTAAATGGCGCATGGGATAAAAATAATTTTCATTTTTTACTATAATAATTACATTGGACACGTAATATTTATTTATAAAATTTCTGGCATATAAACTTATTAAATGCATATAACTTAATAAACTTATTAAAAGCTACTACTATTGCTACAAAATAAGCCTTCTTAAATAATATAATTCCACTAGGGGCCCCCCTGCTGAGTAACTATAATTTAAGATGAAGCCAAATTTAAAGTTTTTAACAGAATAGCAATTTACGCACTGACATACACTTCTAGTAGAAACTACTCATGTTTTCATAAAAATTTAGAGGTTAGTAAGTTTTGTTTAGAAAACATAAATACCGCTCTCTCATATTTTTTTTTTTTTCTCCTATTACTCTGCGTGGTAGCATAGGGCTTCGATAGTGAACCTCCATTCCTCTCTGTTGAGTACTACTTCTTTAATATCGTCCCAGGTATAATTGTTGACTGTTAATTCTTGATCAATTGTGGTTCTCCATGTGTTGTATGGTCTGCCGGGTCTCCTTTGTCCTTGTGGATTCCACTCTAGAGCTCTTCTTGCTATATCACTTTCTGATTTCCTTAGTGTATGACCTATCCATTTTCATTTTTTCCTATTTATCTGTCTGTTGATAGGTTCTTCTCCAGTTATCATCCATAAATCCTCGTTTCTAATTCTTGCCGGCCAGAATATTCTGCGTATAATTCTCAAGCAATTGTTGATGAATACTTGTAGCTTCTGTTTGATTCTGGCTGAAGTGAGCCATGTTTCACTGCCATATATTAATGTTGACTTAACACATGCTCTGAATATTGTTAGCTTTGTTGTTCTCGATATTTGGTTGCTCCGCCATATCTTCATTAGGCTCCCAAATGTTCTTCTTGCCTTATTTATACGGCTGTTGACATCTTCTGTTGCACCTCCTCTTGATGTTATAATGCTCCCCAGGTAGTTGAATTCTTCTACGTATTCTATCTGTTGTCCACTCACTGTTATTGGCTCACTATAACTGTTGTTTGTCCTCATTGCCTTGGTTTTCTCGATATTTAATTCCAGTCCCGATTTCTTTGCTTCTTCCTGTAATCTGTTGACTTTGTTCTGTAGGTCCCTTTGATTTCTTGATATGAGGCATACATCATCTGCGTAATCTAAGTCTTCTAAGTTTCCGAAGAGATCCCATTCTATTCCGTTTATTCCAGTGCAAACTTCTCTTAGAATGTCGTCTAGTATTGTGTTGAAGAGAAGTGGAGATAGTGGACATCCTTGTCTAACTCCTATATTGGTGTAGAATGGATCACTGATCTTACCTCTGTGTTGAACTGTTGTCTCTGCATCTTTATACATCGCTTTGATGATGTTGATGATTTTTTCAGGAACTTCTTTGTAAGTGTTCTCCATATTGCGCATCTCTTGAATGTGTCGAATGCTTTCTTAAAATCTATGAATAGTAGATATAGTGGGGCATTCCATTCTACTGATTGTTCAACTATGACCCGTAAAGTATTTGCCTGGTCAACACAGCTTCGGTTTGGTTTGAAACCTGTCTGCCCTTTTCGTAGTATTGGTTCTAGTACTTCTTCTAATCTTTTCTTTATAATAATATATTATCTTATGAATAGTATTTAGATCCGTGGTTCATCTCCAGTTGCTGCAATTTGCCAAGTCTTCTTTCTTAGGTATCTTGACAATCATTCCTTTCTTCCATGATGGTGGTATATTCTCCTCTATCCATGCTTTCCTGATGTGGGGTTCAATTGTTTTTGCGAATAAGTCAGGGTCCAGTTTGGCTATTTCTGCTGGAATTCTATCTTCACCTGTTGCTTTGTTGTGCTTCAGGATATTGATTGTAGCTTTGATTTCTTCTATATTTGGAGCTTGAGTAGATATTGGCAGTCTCTCAGATATTTGCATTGTCTCTGTTTCTTATGTCTGCTTCATTATTTGTACTTTCTTCGTTGCTCAGTTCTTGGAAATGTTCTCTCCATCTCTTTAATTGATCCTCTAAGTTTGTGATGAGCGCACCATTTTTATCTTTAATTGGTTTGTTTTGTTGTTCCGACTGGTTTGTTAAGTTCTTGATTATGCGATGCAATTCTCTCAGGTTATGTTGCTGTGCTGCTTTTTCTGCTTCTCCGGCTAAATTTTGTAGAAATTTCCTTTTATCTCTTCTTGCTGCTCTTTTTACTGTTTTCGCTATTTCTTCATATCCTCTTCTTGATGCCATCCTGTTGTTTATCATTTTCTTCATTTCACCTCTTCTTTTAATCAAAGCCCATGTTTTATTGGTTATCCAGATTTTTCTTTGTGGTTGTGAAATTCCAAGATTTTGTTCGTTTGTTTGGTTGTAAATTTCCAGAATCTCTTCCCAAGTGTATTCTCTATTATTTCTAATATTTTCTCGTAACGCCGTAACTATGTCAGCTCTTACTTGCGAATTTTTTAAGTTGTTTATATTTATTTTCTTCTTTCTATTTCTTCTGCCTCTTCCTTGTTGGCTTAGTTTCATTCTGAAGTCCTCAGTTAGTAATTCATGATCGCTGTGTATATCTGCTCCCCTTCTATTTCTCACATCTAACATTGATTGTTTCCATTTCTTGCTGATGCATATGTGATCTATCTGATTTCTTGAGATCCCGTTTGGTGTTGTCCATGTGTATTTGTGGATATCTTTGTGTGGGAATAGACTCCCTCCGATTGCTAGGTCGAAAGTCTGACACAACTCTATCAATCTTTCCCCGTTGTTGTTTCTTTCTCTCCCTAACCCGTGTTTGCCCATTATCTCCTCAAGTCCATTGTTGTTAGATCCTATTTTCGCATTCCAGTCACCCATTAATATTATGATATCTCCCCTATTTATGAGTGCTAGCGTTGTTTCTATTTGTTCGTAGAAGTCATCCTTAATATGGTCTTCAGCGACATCTGTTGGTGCATAGCATTGAATTATTGTTACATGTCTTGTCATATTTCGAAATCGCCCTATAACTATTCTATCCGAGACTGCCTTCCAAGAAACCAATGTTTGTCTCAATTTCTTTGAATTAGTATTCCGACTCCACTTTCACCCCCTGTTTCCCTTCCACTGTAAATTACCATGTTTCCATTCTCCGTGTTGATTTCTTCGGTGTTGTTTCATCGCATTTCACTTATACCTAGGATGTCTATGTTGTAAGTAGCCATTTGAGCTTCCAATTGCGAGAGTCTTGAAGCTTCTCTAAGTGTTCTTACATTCCATTGTGCAATTCGGGTCCTTTTTTGAGTGCCAAAGGTCGTTATCAAGTAGTCATTCGTGTATCCGAGGCTTCTTCTTCTATTATTTCGAATCCATTGATTTACCGATTATGCAGGTGATTGGCCTACAGTAATCGGTCCTAGGAGATGGAGTAACCATCTACCGCTGCCTAGAAACAACGTGGCGCTACCTTATTACCGGTTCGATCTCAATTAATGATTTTCATTCGATTATCCTCGAATTTTCAATTAATAAATTTAATGATGGATTTTTTTTTATAAATCGCCACCAACCAGGTTCGAACCGGGGTACCCTCGGTCATGGATCCTGTTACATAACCACTGCGCCACCGAGGCTCCCTCATATACTGTTTCTTTTCGACATATTCCTATACTAAGTGGCATTTAATGGATAAAATGACTAAAAATAAAATATTTTTGTAATTAAAGAGGTATACACATCATATACATATTTTTAACCAAAACTATATATGATTACTACAAATGACCAAAATATAGAAAACAATAATTTGAGACAATTACTTAAAAAAATTAATAGAATAAATTTCCTTTAATTATGTATAAAAATAATAAGATGTTGGATGACATAAATAGGCTATATTTTATTTAAAAGTTTGAAACCAAATAGAATTTTTTTTGACCCGTATGCGCATTTCGGTCGTATATACAACTTATTTACATATTAAGAGTATTAAAGAGAAGCGAAACAAAATGAAAAAGTTGTCTACTGCGCAGGTCCTTAAATGATTGCCAATTATAATTATAGACTAGGGACCTCTGTTGAGTAATTATAATTCAAGTTGAAGCCAAATTTAAAGTTTCATTGTATTTAACTACTAATAATAACTGATTTGTTTGTTTTTGTTTTTATTTTAATAAGAACGCACATATGCATAATGTATTTGCTGAATAACAAAACCATATGAGTAAAAAATTTTCAACTATGTGCGAATTATTGTTTTATATACAACTTATTTATATATTAGGAGTTCATTAAAGAGAAGCGAAACAAAATGAAAAGGTGTCTACTGCGCAGGTCCTTAAATGCTTGTCAATTATAATTATAGATTTTATTTTAAGTTGTTACCAAATTACTTTCAATTAATTTTTGCAATTTATTTTATCCCAATGACAATGACTACTACTAGAACACGTCAAAAATCTGATAAAGCATTTGTTGCCTTTATCGGGACTCGAATTTGTGATCTTTCTAAAGATGGGCTTCTACCTGTCACACACTGTAATTGTGCCAGATACCGTATAAAAGTTGCACTCAATATTAGTTATTGTTTTCGGGACGCTCTTTATTACAAGAGCTAGTATAAATTATGATTTTCTTTCGAAGTTTCTTAGTTATGAACAATAATTTGAATTTTAATAGTTTTATTTGAGGTACTTCTCTACATTAAATGCTGCTTCTATTTACAAGCAAATAAATAAATTTATATACAGATAGATGTATTTAATCAAAATTTAGTACCAATTTTAGAATACACACAGTTTAAATTTTGACTATTTGGATTATCGTTTGTTCTTCTGTTAATCACTTTACTATAAATTGTATTCCTTTAAGTTATTTTCGCAAATTGATAAAAAAAAAGAAAATAAAAATAGGAAAAAAAAGTTATTTTTCTTCCTCTACGAATATATACTTAAATCTCTATCAAAACTATCTATGGGTACATAGAACCAAATATTTGAGAAAAAATGAAAGAAAAAAATTAAACCGCATTAGTACAATAGGTATTTTCACATATATATATATATACATTTAGGTTAATGACTTAATACAGGTGTACGATGCAATAATATACACGTATGCACATATATATATATATATATATATATATATATTATTATAGCCTTATTGCATTTATAGAAGATTTTCATCATTTATTATTCTAAAATATAAACACCCCAAAATCTTTGTATACATACGATCTAAAGAATATTAGAGATTTTCTCTTAAAATTTAGAAAAAAAATTAAAACAAAATAAAATTAAAAATTCTGTTCAGTAAAATAAGTTAATATATATGTATATATTGTGTGTGTAGAAAATTCGCAAATACGAACATAAAATTTGTATATTCATATACATATAGATTATATAAGAATAAAAGGACACTCAGGAGATTACAGCCTTTGATTAATAATCTATAAAAAAAATTTTTGTTCTTCTTACCAATTAAGAAGAATATTCAATTCGAATGCTGCGTTTTTAAGGATACATTTTTATACTTATATAATATATACATATAATGTACTGTGTGTGCATTATATAAAAAGTAGGTACTTTTATAAAATATAGAAGATATTATATAAAATTTGAAAAAGAAACTAAATTTAAATTTTCTATTATTTATATTTTCTTTAGTTTTTATTGTGGTTGTTGTTGTTCTTGTTATTAGAATTTTTGAGATGAGTTCAAAATATTTTATATCTTATATTAATATATGTATGTGTGTAGATGTGCTTATGCAAAATGATTTTGATGTTTTTGTAATGCATTCGTAAAGGAAATTATAATCCTTTTCTTATATCTCCTATACGTAAGTCTCTTACTTAAGTGTGTACATAATAGTATATATATACGCATTTATATGGATATGCGTATGTAGAATATATTAAGGACTATATCGTATAAGAAAGATGAAATTTTATTTTACTTGCTGAATTTAGCAACCAATACAAGAAATCCTTAGATATTTTAATTTTGTACATTAGTTAATATAAGCCTATATATAGTACTTATATATATACCTACATAATATATATATATATATATTAAATATATTTTCCTGTTTCATGTAATAAATGTTCTATGAAGTTTAATTTTTTGGCATTTCTTTTTCTTTTATTATTTTATTATAATGATATTATTGCATTGAATGCAATATAATATTTTTTAATTTTAATTTTTCTTTCTTTTAGTTTTTTGTTTTTTTTTTTGTATTATACATTTTCTTTTCTTATAGATTTTCTTATACTTGTATAAATAAAGAAACTTACGCAACTAATTTGAAGTTGCAAGATTATCTTGACAATTGAAAAGGACATTTTGTTCAGAAATGATATTTATTTTGTTAGTTTTGTTTTTTAATGTTGTCCGTGTTAGGGTTAAAATGAAACTAAAACGTTTTTTCAACAATAAAATTTACGGCTACGACATATATACATATTTTAAATTTGTATAAATTTAACACTTGCTTGAATAAAGCAAAAAATAATTAAACTATCATAATGTGTAACAAACTATTAACTGTAAGTTTTTCCGCTGGCTGAACCGGATTTATGCATAGAAGTATTTTGGAAAGTTATTCCATCGTCAATCAAATCCAATTTACACGCTGGGTGGCGCAGTAGGTAGAGCGCCTGCCTTTCAACCGAAAGGTCCCAGGTGCGATTCCCGATGTAGCAAAATAAAAAAAAAAAAAAAAAAAAAAAAAAATGCTTTATGGATTTTTTCGACCTGGTCCAGTACCCTTTGTCATTGGGATATAATAAATGGCAAAAAATAATTGAGAGTATAATCTGGTAACAAATTTAATAAAAATGAAACTATTCTATTTAAGAAGGCTTAGTTCCTGACAATAGCAGTAGTTTTCCACATTTAATGAGTTGATAAGCCAGTAATTTGTTAAATAAATACTCGAAATATTGTAGATTGTAGTGTAAAATTGCAGTACCGTACTTAATTGAGCACGAAAAGGTGATTCTACCTAAGTTACTGTAGAGTGTAAAAAAAAAAAAAAAATAATAATCTATCAAAACGGTTGCAACTCATACAAAAATAATTGACAAATAAATTTAGAGGGTAACTCTGTACAATACTACACTTTTAACAAAATGTGTTGGTTAATATTTTTTTAATAACGTATTTTTATAACACCCACAGTCTTTTAAATCTTTTTTATTTCTTGTGAAATTTTATCCTTGCTAGTGAAAAATATTTTATATCAAAATGCAATTCCATCCTATCTTCATAATGCCATGACAATCTATTGAACAATTTTTTTTTAAACAATTTTTCATTGACGCAACAAAATATTAACCGCGCACTTCTATTAAAATATTTGTAATTTGTTTTCAAAGCTATTATTGCGTAGCTCGAAAAATAGGTCAGAAAGAAATTTTTAATCACAGTCAATTTTATTCGGCGTGCACTTTCATATATTTTTATACAATTCATTCTGGGAAATTAAAAATGCTAAAATTGTTCGATTAAAAATACAACCATACGCGCATACGTATGGTACAGCAATTATTCTATCCGACTGTAATTTGAAATACCGTTTTCGGCAAGAATATGAGAAAAAGCGAAATTATTTACAATTGTTTTGTAAATTCTAAAAAGTAATAATTTGATTTAAAAAAATATAGTTTTATAAAACATAAAATTAAATATATAAGGTGTCAACACTAGTATTAGTATACCTATATACAAAGCAATCAACTATACAGGTTGTTTATTCAATTATCTTGGAAATTGAAATACAAAAATAAAATACTTTCAAATTTTTAACCATTATGGTAACTCGATTAAAACAAATTTATATGTATTCAAAAATACGCATTATGAAATACGTATCTATATAGACATACATATTAGGACGTATATTATGTATACATAGTTATCATAGTAAAAAAAGCAATTTCTTTAATTTTCAAAAAAAACTTATCTATTTTCTTTTCTTCCAGAAATTGTTGAAGTTTAGGTAAAAGAAATTTTTTAATTATTTTAGTTCATTTTTTGTACAAAATTGTTATTTTTATTATTATTATTTTTTTTAATATGTTTTTGAAATATTTTTTAGACTTAACTTGTCTATATTTTATAGTCAAATTTCTTTCAACATACATCATAGACTTAATTAGGTTTTTTTTTTTAATATTTCTATAAAATGTACCTACATTGGTTTTTATGAAAATTAAACAAATATCCTTTAGCATTAAAAATGTATGTAAGTAATATAAATAATATGTATGTAGATGACTGTGTAGTAATAAGAATAAGAATAAGAATACCTATTATCATGGAAATTTAATATTCGACATTATTAAAATTTTATATTTACTTTGAAATACACTTTAATTCAATCGAATGAAAAATATTAAATAAAATGTTAACTATCGAAGTCCACCTCATTATCTAAATTTTCAGTGGCTTACTAAGTTGTACAAGAAATTAAAAGCATAGCCGAAGTTCTGTTTAATTTAATTCAATAAAGTAAATTTTAGTTATGATTCATAGAAATAGACTGAGTTTAAGTAAATTGTTTCGGAAATTGAATTTTAATTTGTCGGCGAAATTTCAAAACGATATTTTAAAAATGCTGAAGTTTTAATTTAATATGTATAAATTTAACAATTATTTTTTATATTTATTATTTGATTAACTTTGAAGCTAATTCAGTTCATATGTTTTCTAAATTCATATTTAACTGTTTCACTACTAACGTTTCTTATAGGAGAAGAAAGTTAGAGCGAATTTGAGCACTTCCTTTTGATTTATTAACATTTTTTACATTTTAAAAATTAAAATAATTCGAATTAGAATCTATTGAATGGAACTGTAGTGTATATAAATGCGTATGTACACATATACATACATATCTTATTGGAAATATAAAATTTTCTAAAATATTATTTTTTAATTTTTTTAAGTTTTATTTTTATTTATATATTTATATATACCATTTTTTTTTAAATTTTAAGATGAAGAAAATTGAAATTTACGCAATATTCTTAATATTTTCTAAGAACTGACATGAATAAATTATATGTGTATGAATAAATGTGCTTATATGCGTATTTAATAGATGTTGCATTTTCCAAAATAAATGTATACCTGTATAAACAGTGCAGTATGAAATATTATTGAATGGATTGAATAATATTCAAATAATGACATTAAAATATTAAAACACTTTACTACACTCAAGAAAATTTGGTGCCAAGGTTATTGCAAGGCTAAAAATATCTGTGGCAAATTATTACCATTTTCAAATTATTCTGTCAAAAAATTTCTACTAAGAGCAAATTGAAATTATAAGCACTTATTCATTTTTAAGGTACGATAAAATCACAAAATAAATGTTGATAGAATCGCTTAAATGAATTTGTAGTATATCTGAACAAAATTTAACATAACCGCTAAATTTAATGTAAACTGTTTTCTATAGAATACTTAGCATGTCTTAACAACTTCAGTTTGTGTAAATTATTATATCATGTAAAATATACATCAGTCTAGCTAATTTAGGTGAATAAATTAATTCCCATTTCTCAACTAAAAAATTCATAAAAGCATCCGGATGTTTGTGGAAGATAAATTTTTTGCACGTATTATTCAATGATAAAAATTTCTCATTTTTCGCTTATGTCGACTTAGGTGGTTTTATATTGCCACAGATATGTCGCAAAATAAATCAATTTTCCTATAACAAAGAAATATGATAAAAACTTATTGACGATTTTGTAACTATGATAAATTGGCTATTATTACGCTAGAATACTAATACTATTTAATAAAATATAAATTTTAATTATTATATTTTAACCTTTTAATATTTTGTAAATTTTAAACATATTAATTTATGATTTATTTTTTGTATTAGAGCTAAAATGGGATTTGCAAATGAGCAGGATACAGCGATCCGAGTAAACTTTTTTCTTATCCATTTGTTTTAAAGACCTCAAGTTCACAAAATTTTAGAATTATTTCTTCTAGCTGAGTATTTTGAAATAAAAATATTTTTAGTGCCGTTCACTTCACTCCATATAATAATTGTTGGAAACTGCGGACTATCAAAACTCAATTGGAATGATCACACATTGTATCTTAAACAATACCTAAACAAAGTTATAAGACAAATCTACCATTTAAGTCAAGATTGTTCACAAAATGTTTTAAAACTAATTTTATAATGGCTTATTTAAATCTAAGCTACAATATAGTCTGAGCTGTTGGGAAGGCATATATTTCAATAAAATTATTCCTTTACTAATTAAGCAAAAGCACGCCATTAGAATAATATGGAAAATTAACAGAAGAATACCTAGTTTTGACTACTTTAAAAATTTCAATATTTTGCACTTAAGACATTTATGTTTTTATAAAGTCTTGAAAATATTTTTTGAGAGGTCTGGACATTTAACTCCCATACAATTTAAATGATATTGAAAATATAATAACACCTATTATATAGTTAATAGATTGAATATACTTGCTGTTAAAATTAATTATTAATATTTTTTTATTTTTGTTTTAATTTAATTTGTAACTTTAAGTACTTGAAAAAAATAAAAATTTTTCTTTTTTCAATCTTAATTTGATTTTATTGGAAAATATGTAAAAAATCGCTCCACCATTAAATTTCATTATTATTATATTGAATTTATCTTATTGAACTGAAGCATTCAACACTTTTCTTTGGATAACAGAATGCCTTAACTATTTCATTAATTATAAACTTTTATATTAAATAAAAATGAATATAAATTGTATCAATATTAATTAATAAATCGAACTTGTTCTTTTTATTAAAAGTAAAATGATGTAAAGGTTTTAAAAATTTATTTTTCAAAACATACATGTTACAATGAAATTTTGGTCGATTTTTATAACTCACAGATGTTCTATTGACATCTTCTAATAAGTTATAAAATCAATCAAAATGAAAATAGGAGTTGTATAGGTAGTCTAACACTAAAAATACCTACTGATGAGTTCTAATAGTGTTATGATGAACGAAACAATTTCCTAAACATATTTTGTTTATAAATTGTAAATTGTAACTGTAAGTTTTTAAAAAAATGAAATAAAAAATGAAATTATTAATTATTATATCTTGAATTCATCGTTTTAAAATAAAAAGTATTGAATATGCAAAATAATTGTCTCATCGGGGACTTTTGGATTCATCCCATGTTACACAGTATGGTTTCATTAAACAATAGCAGGCCATACACCACAAATTCTTACTCGCAATCTTGCATGGCGTGCTCTTTACCCATACACTGTACACTCTTGCCTGCGCGAATACTGTCCGTTTTAAAGCCTTACGTTCATGCATACAAATTGTTTTGTAATTAAAATTTTGGAAAGCTGTGTGGCGTGTGGTAAAATTTGAACACTCCAAATTCAAATCGAACAGTTTTCTGGTTATTTTAATCATGAGTGCAAGTAAAGTATCTGTAGTTTTTGCTTTAAGTTATTCCATATATATAAAATTTAAAAATTCAAAAAAGAAACATAAAATTTGGCAAAAACATTGGTTAAAAATTAGAAACAATTATAATGACGTGAAATTACTTAAGGAGTTAAGACAAAATAATCCAGAAGATTTATATAATTATTTGAGAATGGATGCGGAAATATTGATACTCTTTTAAATTTGGTCGAACCAAACAAAATACACAAATGAGAGAAAGCATATCGGCAGAAGAACGGCTTATAGCTACTTTAAGATTGTTGACAACTGACCGAAACTATTAAGACTTAAAATTTTCAATTGCCATTTTAGCTCAAGCCTTAGGTTGTATTATATCTGAAACATGTAAAATTATTTTCGAAGTGCTTCGTAAAAAATATATGAAGGTACATAAAACAAATATGAACTAACATAAAAAAACAAATTGCAAAAATTAACTGTAAAAACAAAGAACGTAAACACCACGCCTACGTGATTGAGCACGGTTAATCTTGCATGTGTATGGTAGTAAAACTGAACAGTTTTAAGTACAGAATACGCGCACGCAATCTTTTCCATATGTTTACTCATACACAAATGTTCTTTCGCGCACGCATTAGGAATGTACACGATTCGGGCAAGCATTTGTGCGTATGGCTTGCTAATATTTAAAAAGTAAAATTTTGTAGCTACATAGAACAAAACAATACAAACGAGAAAAGCTATGAATTGCATAATTATGTTGCTCTATATACACTAAGGTGCCTATTATGTATTTCGATGAAAATTTGATCAAAAGAGTTTAAAAATGCTGTCATTGTAAAATTTAAATGTACAATGAAAATGACATATGTTTGATTCTTTAACTGTCAAATTCAAATTATTATACGAAAAAAAAACAAAATAATAGTGTTATATTTGAAATTTTTAAGTTGAAAATAAGCTGAAATTGAAAGTGCTTAAATATAATATAATTACAAAATTATAAGTTTTTATAAATAAAATTATTTGAGCAGAGTTAAATTTATCAATTTCTGATATTGCTGAAAAACGCTATCAAATTACAGAATTAAAAAACAAGCGAACATATATTCGGGATTATTCTAATCCACTAGATTTGGAAGATTATACGTATGTTATTTAAACATGAATTTGATGAGTTATTATCAGGGCAAAAATTGAAATAGCCAATAAGTAACACGATTCCAAATATAACTAAATTGCTTAGTGTATTAAGATTCTGTGTGGTTTGTACCAAGCAAATGATTTTCAACGTAGGAAATGCTTTTCATGTCGGACTAGCACAGCTAATTTTTTTTTGTTCTTAAAGAAGTTTTATATGTATTTGCAGTTTATAATTATGTCCAAAATGGATCAAATTCCATTGCCCACTAGAAGAAAAAAGTCAAACAAATATTATTTTTATGATTAAAGTAGAGTTACTGAAATAATTAGAGCAGTAGTGGAAAGCTTATTCAAATTTAATCACCGAAGCAAAACGTACAACATTTATGTTATAGTAGAAAGGGATTTTTTTAGCATTAATGGAATCTTTGTAAGTTTTTACTTTATTGTAATTAGTTTACATTATTATAACAGTTTTTGTTTTTAGATATGTGATCATAATCAGGTGGAGATATAATCAGTGCAAGATATCCTGGTACCTCTTTCGAAAATTTATAATGGTTTCTCATTATTTACACTAACTTTTCATATTGTAGTTTATTTGTAACTGGCCTTTCATTCCTATTAAAATTTATTTCAATCAAAAATTATTATGAAGAATAAAGTAAAATACTTTAATTTTAACTTTCAAATTTATTTTTATTTCAAAAAATATCATAAATATAAAACATAACACCAAATGTCCAAGCGCAGTCACTTAATTTAATCCTTTCAATTCAAAATTGAAATAATTTGTACAAAATTTCTCTTTCGATGTCTCTTTCGTGGTAAAATTTTACATCCATAAACTTTATCGATTTCGTCGACAACTTCTGAACGATATCGAAACACATAATGGCAATTTTGCATTTTGACATTTCGTTCGATCAAATCGTAATCGTTATCGAAATACATAATAGGCACCTAAAAGTATGTAACAAAGCAATATTTAAGAAACCAAATTTTTAAACTACGTCAGGCAAAACAATATAAAAGAAACTTTAAAGAATATTTTGCCAACGCAAACGTATACGCAAAAAATTAGATATGAAGCAAAAATCGATCTGCATATTTTTAAAGCTACTCAGCATACTACGCAGGTTAAAGTAAATAATAAAGAAAACCAGAAATTTAACTTTGATTATTGTAATTTATTATTTCCTATAGTAAAATCTTTTTACATAAATTTATCAGTTTTACTTACACAAATACCAACAAACACAATAGAACACTGACTGACAAATTGTCCAGTCCAAAATATTTTAAAAATCATTGTAGATCATTTAAGAAAAATTTTTAATCGAAAATTAAAATCTTTTAGAAATATATTTAAATTTATATATATATATATATATATATATATATATACATGATAAATAAAATATTTTTTGAATTGATTTTTAAAGAAAATTTTAAGAAATATCTCTGAAAATAAAATATAATAATAAAAATTTTATAAAATTATCCATACGACATACTCAACTTTTTAAAATATCATTTTATATATATTCTTCAAATATATTTTTGTGTACCTATGTACTCACATGTCTATGCATATAATTTTTGACAACATTTTGATATTTCTTATATATTATTTAATATTTTCTTTTAACATTTAAAAAAAACAATTGGTTTTTTCTTTTACTTATTCTTCAAGAAATTGATATTAGATTCTTCATATTATTTTAAGCCTATCTGTAAAAAAATAAGATTTAATTAAAAAAAAATATATATATGTATTCTTACATATTTATAAATATTATAAAATTATTTTTAAAAGCTAAAGCATCGAAATTATTTGAAAACTTATTTTAACAAGTTTTTGAATTATTATAATATTTTATTTCTATAGAGTTGAACAAATCTGGTTATTGATCCACAATAATCTGTTATCATCATAAGAAAGCTGGAATATTAAATATGGTGTTTTTAGTCTACCAAAATTATATAGAATGAAAAAAACCAAAAAGGTACAAAAATAAAACCTTTTCGTAAGCTAGTTTAGTCCTAACAACAAATTACGACAAATTACGAAGATCGTTCGATATTTACGAAGATCTTTCGTATCTAACGTTTAATTACAAAAACCTTTATTAGTCTTGCGGTTTGAATCTTGTATTGTGTTAAAATAGAAGATTTGGCATATCAAAACTTCAAACGTAAATTTTAATAGTTGGTCAAAGTAGAATCTTAATAATCTCAATCATAAATTAAAATAAATTTAAAGTGAAAAATAAAATAATTTCAATGTATTTTGTACATAATCTTCCGACGACGATATAATATTAATAGAAAAAGATATGTGTGTATTTGTAAGATATGATGTGTTATAAAGTCAGGTAGAGATAAATTTGATAACCCATGTTAATCTTAGCAGTAATTGGTGATATCATAATTGTTACTGATGTGGGTGTAACTCTAAATATCGTTCTTCAATGGTATCCATTCGAAACGTATCACTCACTTAAGGTTTAATCGGAAATATCAAACTAAGATCAAAAGCAAGAACATTTGACGATCCAGCAAGAAAAGTTTGTCAATATTAATGAAAATGCTTTTGTTTCAATTGCATTGTAAGTGACCGTTAGATTTTTACCGTTTGATGTTTGTCAACATTTTTGCAACAAATATAGCACTTCAACAACATTTCCTTCCTCGCTTAAGTACGACTGTTTGAGTCAAATTTAAAATCGGAACATGTGCGGCTGCGAATTATGTGAACTTTCTACCAACACCATAAAAACCTGCTAATTTACATTAATAAATGCTTATCTTAAATATTCGTTGTCTACGACAAAATATCAATCAAATATCGGAGCAGAACATGAACCAAAAATTAATAGACATAGAATTCCGGTAAAGAAAATATAGCGTTAGATAGGACATATACCTACTCTGAAGAAAGCTGACAATAACACCGCCAATAACACCGATGAGAATTTGTACGGCAATGGTCGAATGCAAAGCATAACCGATAGAATACTTGGTCACAACTGATGTACGTTGTATATAGGTTAATACGTTGACCGTAGATAGGAGATAGTTGAAGACCGGTCTGATGTGATTTCCATACAACGATGTTAATGCAATCGAGGGAATATAATAATAATAAATAATAATAAAATTTGTTTCTATTTCAAATAGAAAAATAAAAGCTATATTTTACACATCAGTACAAATTAATTGAATTATATAAAATTATAAAGGATATTTAAAATGTATATGTAGTACAAAATGTATAGTTAGAAAGTTGTATATTTAGATTGTTTTTTTAAATATTGGACACTAGCATAAATACATTAACTTTAATTCTTTGTCAAACATTGAACTACTTTAATGCGTTTAACATAAAAGCTCTTGATGTGAATCGACTAACTTTTAGAATTAATTTCATGCCTCGGTTTTGTAGTTTATATTATAATCTACCCATCCTATGGAAATTAAATAAAAGAAATATTGACGGACAGTACTAAAAGTGTGGTTTTATAATTACATTAAAATTTTTTGTGGCACAACCTATTGATAAATTTTTCCTAATTTTAGAAAGAAAACTAAGTTTTTTGCTAATTTTTTTTACACAGTAGTTTAAATATGTTTAAGTTCAAAATTTTACTTATTATCTATAATCACACCTAAATATTTAATTTAATTTATTACTTGAATTTTGTCACTATCCGTACACATTCCATTATTTAATACACAATTAATTATCATACACTTAGTTTTTTCAACGTTTAATTTTAATTTATTACCTAATTACCAAACATTCATTTAATTTTCATAAATCTATGTTGATTTTTTTAACACATTCATCGACGGTATCACTTATTACATATTGCAAGGCATCATCTGCAAACAGTACTAAGTTTGAGAGCTCAGTCGCATACTTTATATTCGTAATACAAATCAAAAACAGTAACATACCTAAAATTGTACCTTGTCGTACACTTAGTATAACATTAATCGCTTCAGAAACAATGTCAATAAAATTCGTTTTTTGCGTACGTTTATTCTGTTTCACAAATCCAATATTTATGTAATTTATACATGGTTATATAAAAGTATAAAAAGCTTGTTTGACGACTAACTTCTTTATAATTTTTATCTAAAATTGTACTTAAACTTAATCTAAATTAATATAGAAAATAAGAGTAAAAAATGTGCTCTCAAAATTTTTTATCTCAAAAATAAAAAAAAAAAAAATTATCCGTTATAAAAATTTTCAGAGCTCTAACCAATTTGCACTGAATTTGCTAACGTAACATAAATAACTATAGTTTTTTTATAGTCATACTCGTGTATTTTAAGTTGTAGAAGTTAACTATTATTATGTTAAAGATATTATTTAGCGGCATTTTAGTTAGTTTATTTCAGACTGTACATTTTTTTATGACAATTTCATATATGCAGTTTTACCTAACTTTATATATATACATTATAAATATTATACTTTTGTACCATCGATCGATTTGTTTGTACCTACCCTGTTTTAACAACTAGGTAATATTATTTATGAGTCAAGAGAAATATATTTCAAATTGTTAATTCATAACTGAAAATAAAACTATTTTTTTATTTCTTCATTAAAAAATGTTACGAAGTTCTAATATGTATACAGTATTCACCAAATCAAAATAAAATTTTGCTATTTATTTTTTCGACCAAAACTATGGAATTCTTTTTTACAGGTCTTTTTCACAGTCTTTGAAAATGACATACCATAAGCTTTTTTCTTTGATTTTGTTTTAGAGAAATTTTTCAGATTGTTTAGATTGTTCAGATTGTTCTCCACGCAAGAAAAACTAGACCAAACGTCTCAATCGGTAAAATATTTCCCTACCCCTAATAATGCGGTTAATTCTTTAAAACGGTCCTTAATATTTTATCACCTTTAAATTTTTTTAACTAGATTTATTACCATCTGTATGATCGTATTGGCTATTACAAACTACAAAAAAAAAACAAATACAACAATATAGATAATAATAATATTATAGAAAACAATTCAAGTTTTTTCCTTTTTTCGTAAAATTCTAATAGAAAGAAAAACGTAAAATCTGTTTTAATTTTGTCAAACGATATTTTTACCAATTCAATATAGTTATAACTGGTTTTTTTATCAAATAAAACTCCGATCACTTGCTGTATGTAAAAACAAAAATGTAGCACTATTTATGCTCTTGAACCAAATCACATCGGTTCATTTCTTTTAAAAACTTTACAAACGGTACAAATATCTGAACCATTTCAGAACCGATTTTCATTCTTATGGTTCTAAATGATAGATATTTAAAATGAGAGGTAGCGAAACAAAAGTTTTTTTCTAAATTTTTTAATTTCCAATTGGAAATTTCACCCCCCATGTATAAGTTATTTTAATATATACGAATTTTCTATTTATCAAATTACCGTAACTCTCCTATCGCCAGGATTTAGTTTAAATTTAATTTTTTTTTTAAATTAAATTAGTACATATGCGGTTGTTGTCGAAGGTAAAAAAAAAGTGATAAAATGCCAAAAATATATTGAAATGATTGAAAACAATTCATAAGTAAGTTGAGTAAGATATTTTATCAAAATTCCTCGAATTTCGTAGAGCGACCGAATACTAGTATCAAGTATGGTTTTAATTTGAATTTTAATTAACTAAAAGGGTTCCCTAGTGTATATGTACAACAAACATTAAATTTCATAAAAGTGATTTAGTATCATTTACTATCTATCATAATACTATGAAAACTATAAATAGTTGATTAATGCTTAATCTGAACGCGATATATATATATTTGAATGAAAAGTTGTATAAATCATAAATGAAGCAAAATTATCCGAAAATTAAAGTTTTCGAAATTTCATTGTATATAATTTATAAAGAAAAAATATTTTATTTAGATAAAATTTCATTGCAATTAGTTATTATAATTTATCAAAATAGAACATTTATATATATATAATAATTTCTTTCAATTCAAAATCTACTTAAAATTTCACCAATAATTAAACATTTCAACACAATATTCTTCACATCATTAATTATTTCAATCTCATTATAATAACTTGTTGATTTAATAATTTAATAATCTAAAAAATAAATATATACATACTTATATATAAATTGGATATGTTTATGTAAACTGAAGGTGTTTAACCACATAATATTTACTGTAGTGAAAGTGAATTTCTTACAAATACAAACATATACTTATACATATTTTATTTCAAATATATAATATATAAAATAATTCAAACTAATATTATTAAATAAAACAATTTTTAATAAGCCGTCGGCATCTCAACAAATTATAATAATAATAATAATTATTGTATCAAAAATAACCTACTTATAATTTATAATCCATATACATATTATTATATAGATATAATAATATATTATTTATATTTAATTTGTAATGTGCTTATTATTAAAAATCTATTACAAACATCTACATAATTATAATAATTATTATTATCTACATATTATAATATTATGTATGACGTATCTATACACAAAATGTAGCAATTATTAAGTACATTAACCTTAACATTCATTAAAGGTTATGCTTTGTATTGTATACATAATATTATTATTTCTTAGATTTATTTAATAATAGGTATGTATATTATATTCTAATTCTATATAACAATATTTGTATTGAAATTTAATTTTGATTTGATTATGTAAAACATTGGCAGTTACTTAATAATAATAATAATAGTAATAATAATAATAATAATAATAATAATAATAATAATAATAATAATAATAATAATAATAATAATAATAATAATAATAATAATAATAATAATAATAATAATAATAATAATAATAATAATAATAATAATAATAATAATAATAATAATAATAATAATAATAATAATAATAATAATAATAATAATAATAATAATAATAATAATAATAATAATAATAATAATAATAATAATAATAATAATAATAATAATAATAATAATAATAATAATAATAATAATAATAATAATAATAGTAATAATAATAATAATAGTAATAACAATAATAATAATAATAATAATAAAAATAATAATAATAATAATAATAATAGTAATAATAATAATAATAATAATAATAGTAATAATAATAATAATAATAATAATAATAATAATAATAATAATAATAATAATAATAATAATAATAATAATAATAATAATAATAATAATAATAATAATAATAATAATAATAATAATAATAATAATAATAATAATAATAATAATAATAATAATAATAATAATAATAATAATAATAATAATAATTATAAAAATAATAATAATATTATAAACCGATCTATAATATTGTTGCTCGTTGAAAAAAATGCGGCAGTCCATTACCAATTCTACTAATTTAATTACAATTTGGCTAAGGGTACAGATATTAGTCACAAGTTCAGGCTTTTGATAGGTTGAAGAACAAGCTAATATTTAAATTTCCTGAACAAACTCCACCTACCATACTACTGTTAATTTTCGTACCATCGGTTTAGATGTACATTTATTCTCCTCTCAGAACCATGTTATATTTTCTGCTCTCTGTATTAGTTTGATATGATCTATCAAAGAAGTATTTTGTAAGAGTGTGATTTAGATTTTCTGGACAAAGTTTTTTATCTTCTAGAATAGATTAATGTGTTTTCCATACAATATTGATTATAGAGGTGTTATAATGTATATACATATGCAAATACATAATTATATATTACAATATATACCTATTGCGACGTCTTATTAATATTCATATAATCTGTAATTTACTATATACTATAATATAAGTATACATATATATATGATATATAGAATAACTAAATAAGAATAATTTTAAGATGGTTTATTGAATTAATTTATTGGCTAAGGACACATTCCTTACCGATACTGTAACCTAAAATGTTATATTTTATATCATAATTTTTATATTAGTGTTACCAGCTATATATGTTAATTATCTATTATTATGTAATAATATTTTTTTTTCTATTTTATCTTCAATTCAAAAATTTTCATATTGGAGGAAAAGGCAAGCTAACTTCGATAACCAACCATTCATCATTTATTGTAGAATGTACAATTTAGAGAAATTATTGTGAGTGAAATAAGTACATTCGTTATTATTAAATCATGTAACAAAAGTCCATAAGATTCAAACGATATAAATATCTCTACGGTTTCTCTATTATTATTATAATAATAGTTAAAAAAGATAAAAATATTATTTGAATTAACTCAGGGCTTCATATTAGACTGATTAACTGGTAAATAAATAATTTATTAATAATAATTGAAAAATATAATATTTTTGAAGTGCAATCAATTTAGTAATTGTACAGAAAATTTTCTGTTGTGTCCTATGGATCACGCTTCGATTCCATAACATCACTATTGTTCTGATGATGACTTTGAAAGAAGCTAACTTTGTATCAAGATATACTTTTTGCGATTTTGAAACTGGAACAAGTAATTATTTTGTTAGTAGAATTACTAGTTTGATAATTACTTGTTTTGTAATGATTTACCAACATTTTATGTTGCAATTTTTTTGATATATTTTGCACAATTTGAAGTTGCATCAAAAATATTGAAATTTAAATTACATTAAAATATTCAATTGAAATTAGATCAAATTTATTTAAAGTAATGATTAAAATACAAATTTAGAGTAATATCGTCGAAATATAGACGATAAGACTATTTATTATCTTAAGTTGAACAATAATTTTTTTTTTATTTATCAGCCATTATATAGAACGCCAGATCAAAAACAGATCTCATAACAAATTTTTATATTAAAATCAAGAACAATTTATCAACCATGAAATCAACATAGTTATCCGGGTCAAACTATTCTCGGCGAAAAAATGTTCAAAGATTAATTTTAGATGTGAAGGCTCAAATATTTAATTGCAAACGATGCAGATGATGCCAAAAAGGTAAAAAAAAAACGGAGGAGGAGGAGAAAAAAGGATGTGTATATATATATATATTTGAGGAGGTAAAAGTAGTATTTGCCTTGTTATACAATTAATTTGATGACTCAATTGAGCCAGTATTATCGGAAAAAGTTCATAATTAATATTAAGCTAGGCTAAATTCATAGTTTTGATGGATTTATGGATTGTAGAGCTTCAGTTTTTAGTGATAAATTATTTTAAATAAGCCTCCAACTAATTAATTATTTTTTTTTTTTGAAAATTTAGCGTATGAGTAAGATTTGTATAATCATAATGTTAAATATTTTCTTTTTAATTTTATTTAATAGGCTTATCATATACACATATAATATAGTCTACCTACGAATTATTTACAGACCTCTTCAATATTTGTTCTGTTCCTTCTGTATATATGAAAACTAATTTACAATAATTATGAATATTATTTTAAATAATGTGGTAATGTAAGCATATACAAGCCATCGAAACTATATGAATTTAGCCTACCTTAATATTAATTATGAAACAATAATAACTATAATATCAAACCAATTTTGTTTATATTTCGATAGCCGAGAGAAAAATTTCTTGTTTAATATATTTGAGTTGCTAGATGAAAGATAACATATTATTCTTATATTTGCTTCCCACCAACCATAAACATTCTGTTAATTGGTTCATTAACTAATTAGTTCTATCAAAAATAAGATTAAAAATATTCTAAGTACGAAATTATAAAAATAGTTTCTTATGACGTTGTTTCTTCCATACTAGTGTAAGTTCAAATTCGATCCTGACACTTTTCGAAAATACCTGGACATTTTCCGCGAATTTCTGAGAACTAGCATTGCTCAGTATAAAAGAAATTTATTTTCAAGAAAGAGTTGTGACGTGATATGTGCTAAACTGGCCAATACTATAGTTGAAGTTAGCTCTTGAGTGCCATATGGGCTTCTACGCTAAATGGAGAGATCAGTGAAATAAAAATAGAGAATATAAATTTAGATTTATTAAAAAATAATATGATTTTATTAGAAAGAAAAAAATATTAAAAAAATGAGAAAAAATTAAATTAAAAGACCAATGTATATTTTCTGTTCAATTTTTATTTAAATTTGATTACACATCGTTTACATTTAATAGTAGTCAGATTTAATTTAATTTGAAAATTGTGCTTTCTCTACTATCATGCCTACTCGACATAACTCACTATGTTGCTGCGAATTAATTATTTGAATTTTTTCCTTTTGTTTTTAAAATTGTGACATAAATTTGAAAAACCATCAATATTTTTTCTAATTGCACAGTGAAACAAAAAAAAAAAAAAATACTACAGTTTGAAAAAACTTTAGTTTTACAAAAGTTATATTAGTGGTTCTCAGTTCCACACATTTGTGTTTCTGTTTTTCCGAATTTTACTATAGGGCCTGTTGCGCAATTTCGTAAAACTACGAATTGTATCATTTTATTTCTTTTATATCGCTAATTTTCTACACCAATTGATAAAACAATTGCTACACATTTTATATAAAGCTTTATAAACTAACAGATGATAAAATACGAAATTGTAAATTTACGAAAGAAAAAAGAAGCCTCAGATGTGTTAAATTTTCATTTCGTATCTTCGTACTTTCGTATCTTCGTACTTTCGTATTGTTGACAGTTAATGTCAAATGTGAACAAAAATAATTAAAAATAAAATTTTACGACGTAAAAGTGGATTTTTTATACATTATTTAAAAGTATTAAAACATTTTGTATTTATGTATGTATGTATTATATTTTCATCTATGAATGGACATTTTTTGGTCATGCAACTTATCCACCTTAATATTGATTCCACATTTTTTTTCTAATTAAGATATTTAAAGTTAAAATTAAAAATAATTAAATCACAATTACATATATACATATGTACATATATCATAAATAATTAAATCAATATATAAAAAATGCAAATTTAAGTCCTTACCTTAGATATCAACTGTTACTATGAAATGAAAACTGCGAAACTTACAAATGTAACCCTTCACGCAAAATTGATATTCATAAGGTTACAAAATACGAAGATACGAAATACATGACGAGGCCTTTATATGAAATAGTGGTCAATATTTTATAAATATTATAGCTCTAGGACAATTTTTTTTAATATTTCATAATTCGCATTTGGTTGTTCTGTCAACGTGTTTATTTCAAAAAACCAAACAAAAAAATAATTTCACAATTAAAAACTTATTATAATTAACTATAATTAAATTAAGATATGTAGATATGTATTTAATTGTCTTCCCTTGTAATTATTCCAAAAATGACATTACGCGGTGGGTGTCGCAATAGGTAAAGCGCTTGCGCCTGCTTTTCAACCGAAGATCCCAGGTTCGATTCCCGATGAAGTAAAAAAATACTTTACGGGTTTTTCGACCTGGTCCAGTACCCTTTGTCATTGGGATAAAATAAATAACAAAAAATAATTGAGAGTATAATCTGGTAACCAGTTAAATAAAATAAAGTTATTCTATTTCAGAAGGCTTAGTTCCTGACAATATTAGTACTTTTCCACATTTAATGAGTTGCAAGCCAGTAATTTCACAAACAAATGCTCGAAAAACATTGTAGATATTGTAGTATAAACTTGCTGTCTTATTTATTGTCAAGAACATAAAAAAAAAAATTGGGTTAATATTTTTGTTTTTCCTGTACTGTTTTCATTATTATTTTCGCTACTGAAAGGCCTTTTTGTAGCGAATATACTACATGAAATGTATAGTATAGTATAGTATATATTACAATATTTTAACAAACAAATTCAAACGTCGATCAACTAGCAATTATCATGGCTAATTACAATCCAATGTAAGCCCCGGGTTATTTAAATAACTACTGAATCGCATATATCAACATTTTATTTCTGAACTTTATTTAAGTTTAAATTTGTAAAATAAATGTACATATCTACTACTTACTTACATTTTACAAAAGGAAAAATTGATCGCAATTAGAAAATATCGATTTTTTTTTTTTATTATTTTAAGTTTTCATTGAAAAACTGTCACTGCAATGCCTTTCATTAATTTATGGTAGGAGAATAGAGAGATATTAACTCTTTAATTTTTCATTCAAATAAAATCAAGACTTTATATTATACGAATAATACATCTTTGTTTATATGGCAACCCTAATTATTTGAAAATGATAATGATTTCATATTATTAAATTAATATATGTAATAATATTCATATACTTATTATATTCGTAACAATATACACTATAGACATTATGTATTTAAAGGATGTTTGAAATTGACTAGACTAAAATTATTATTGTTAGCTATACATACATAATATGTATATATATATATTATATATATATATATGTATTCAATACACATCGAAATTTATGTATGGAATTTAAAAAAATATAATTCATTTTACCAAATCAGACAACTTATGTAACAGTTTTTTTATTTTCCTTTTCATATTACTGCCCCATATATATATATATATATACATTTCATAAGGTTTTATTTATATAATTATATTATTATATACAAAATAAAAATATATATATATATATATATATATATATACATATGTAATATTAAAGTCAAATGATTATAATTTCATTGAGAGTTTAACGACCTTCCATAATCATATAAGAAATTAAAAAAAAATAACAAAAAAACTTTCCCTTTCAAAAGTCTCCTTTATTTAATATAAAAAAAAAAAACTTGTAACATATTATATATTTAGAAAAAAAATATAAATAATATGTTTATATGTATATAACCATACATATTACAAACATTTAAGAAACTTGTATAAAAATCTAAAACAAAATCTGAAACTTAAGGAAGTAGAAACTTAAAAAGCTATAAAAATGTGCATGGAAGAAGAAAAGAAAAAAAAAAGGAAAAAAATTTTCTACACTTTCCTTCTTCTTAGAAAGAAAAACAAAAATCGAAAAAGTATAAAATAAAAAAAAATTTACAAACACTAGCAGAAAATAACAACCGAAAATGCAAAATAAAAGAAACAGGAAATAAACTTAAATAAGAAATTTACTTTTAATTCAGTTTAAGACTAGCCAGACTCTCATTCAAAAACAAAACTGCAAAATCCCCCCCTCAATTTCCTTTTCGATTTTCTTTTATTCTCTTTTTGATTTTGTTTTTGTTTTTGCTTTCCCTTTTTCTCTCTAGCAAAATCAAAATAAAATAAAAAAAAAAAAATCTCAAAAACAACAACTTTTAGAAAAAAAAAAAATCAAATACTCGAAAAAAAAATAACTAAATAAATTCACCACCACCTACCTACCTATCTTCACCATCCCACTATTATCCGAACTATACCAAAATATTTCGAAAATAAAAAAAAATCCTTTCTTTTTTCTATATTAAAAGCTAACTAAATTATATCGTCCTTATGTTCGATTTCTTTTTTATTTTAATTTTTTTTTATATCCTTTATTTTTTATTTTCTGTATTTATAGTTCTTCTTAAGGATGCTTTAAGAAGCAGCAGAAGATATGTTAAGTACATAAATATATATATATATATATAAAAAAAATCTCATTTTAGTTTTTGGTGTTTTTCTTTTTTTACTGCAATAATAGTCTAAGTTAATGTCTTATTCTTGTTTGAGGTTATGGGGACTGTTTAAAGACAAAACCTTCATACCTATTCCATACAGACAAAGTATTATAGAAAAAAATTAAGAAAGTGAATTTAAAGATTTCTTTACATTTCTTTTTCATATAAATATAAAGGGTGATTTTTGATTAGAGTGATAGAACTTCGAAATAACACAAAAATTTTGAATTCATAAATTTTTTTTTGGATTTAATGCCTGAAATACATGTGCAGAACTATGCATGCATCGCAGCAAAAATAAATTAGAATATATGGTTTTATATGGAACCAATTATATGTAATTCTGCACGCAGTGAATTTTGATGCACGATATCTCTATTTCTAATTTTTGCTACGCAGCGGCAGAGCTACCAGCATGAAAAATTGTAAAAATTGTCATTTTACTCATACTAATAAAAAAATAATGACAAACGTCATAAAAGTTATTTAATATTTACATATTTATTATTGTTTTTTGTGATAAATAGGTTATAACCAATTTTGTAAAAATTTATTTTGAATTAGTTAATGGAAGAAAAACTAATTAATTTGAAATGAATGAAAATTTCCCTAGTCCATAGTCTAGATTTTCTTTCTTTTTTGATGTAATATTCATCATAAATTTTTTAAATATTTAGAAATAACAAAATATATGCACAACAAACTAGCATTAATTTATTCATATAATTATTATGTGATTGAAATTTTTTCAAAAATTGTTAAATTAAAACTTTTATTAAACACTTTTAATAATTTTTAACTTTAAAATTTTTCAAAAATTATTTTATTATATATTTTATTACTATACAAACAAATTGAATGTGTATCAATGGCGGCAATTATCTACATTATTTCAAAACAAAACAATTTTTGACATATAAAATATGCACATGTGTCTGGCGCGCAGATATGCTTGCATATCTGCATGCAGCGATGAATGAGAATTCTGCACATGTATTTCCCACTTAAAGGATTATTTTATGACATTTTATTGTTTACAAATAAAATTCCGGTATATGTTGAATCCAATTAGCTCGAATAAATCACATTCGATTAATTTAAATTTGGACTATTTTTGTTTTTTTATTTCAACAGTAAAATAGATTCAATATAAAATTTAATTAACTTAAAAATAACTTTTATGTTAAAGATATCAGCCTAGGCTGTCCGATCTTATACGTTGTAGATCTTATAATTCAAAAAATTAGAGTATAAATTTTAAGTTGATTTACAAAAATAAAACCTTTGGAACTGCTGTATTTTAACAAAATAAATTTATAAAAAAAAAAATTAAAAAAGAAAACAACAAATGATTTAATAAACATAACAAAAGGGTAAAAAAAATTAAACTAATTCTATAAATTAAATCTATACCAATTAATAACACTATTATTATTTTTATTGTAATAATTCAATATACACTTTTCTAATAATTTTTTTTCATTTATTTTCATTTGATTCTTATGAAATTAACTTGTTTAACATTTATATATAGAATTATAGAAAGTATTAATTTGTTACATTTCTGTAAATCAAAACAGGAATAGGTAGAAATTTGACTTGTTTTGTTTATTGTGTTTATGGATGTCTCTCTGTTCCATATGTGTATTTTAAACGCTGTTAAATATAGTTTTCACTTATAAATATTTGTAAAACTTGAATATTTATTCATCATCATCATCATTGTCCTGCAACCCCATCCGTGGGACATAGGGCGGAATATTTATTGGAATACAATAAATCTGTTTAATATATACATGGGTGGAAGTGAATAACTTTTATTGATTCATCATTGTCCTGCAACCCCATCCGTGGGGCATAGGGCGGAATATTTATTGGAATACAATAAATCTGTTTAATATATACATGGGTGGAAGTGAATAACTTTTATTGATTTCTTATTTATCATATCCAGCGGACTTACTATTTGTTGGCTGCAACCGCTCCATATAGGATTTTGATATATAATATGTGACATTATAAAAGACGAATATATTGCGTGCAATGCATCTGTGGAGCATTTTCAAGCAATTGAGCCTAACTTTCGAAATAGTCTTATTATTTTCAAAGTATAAAATGTTACTTGATAATTAATATAAGTTATTTACTTCTAAAATCCCCATAGAAATTAATCAATTGGTATTAATTGGGTGGGTATAATACAGTACCTATGTAATATCATCTTACTGAAACTAAAAACTTTCCATTTCGATCTCAAACAAATTGGGAAATACATAACCATTCATTTTGGATCTATAATAATCACCATATACACAGTAACATAGATATCTCCAGTATGTGCACAACACCATTCGAACGATGATGTAATAACTTGAGATTATGATGATAATTATATGTGTGTAAATATAAACAAAATATTAACATATAGTTAATAATAAAGACCAACATCCAGTAAACGACGACGCATAGTAAGATATATCCGGATTTTCATAAAAACTGATGGGTCTAAAGCACCGATATTTTCTTCTGTATGATATACAGTTTACTTGCTTATTTACTTGTAAATGTTGTTCGAAATTTATCAAAAATTCGACAAATAAATGTCCCAAATTGATGATTAAGTATATCAATTTTACAAAGTGTCATAAATGATTTTGACGAACAGAATAATAATTTTGCAAATGAATTTTCACAATTTCAAAACGTTGTTGATGCTAATGTGGTAGACGTTACTAAATAATAAATGTAAAACCAGATATTTATTCACCACTTTTAAAATCAGCTCAAACAGCTGTCTATATCGAAATTTCTATAATTAAAAAAAAAAAAAAGTCACCCTTCATATTAAATAGTAATAAATATGTAATATGATATAGTTGGTTATAGTTAAGAATAATATAATATATATACGTATATAAGATAGTAATGAAGAAGATATTATTTACTTATAAATAAGCAAAAAAAAAAAAAAAAATAAATCGATTAGAATTAGAAAAGTCGGGCAATTGTAATATATAAGTCAAGGTAATAATGCATGAAATTGGACCAAAATGAAATCTATATAGAATACATTATGTATTTAGCTATAATATATAATATACAAAACATGAATGGTATAATATAGTTAGAAAAAAATAAATTCAGTTTTTCAACATTGAAAATTGAAAGGTGAAAGTAATAAATAAAATATTAAGAATGAAGTCGAATAAAATATGCTTTGATTACCACACCGCATATGATATGGTGTTGTACAATATGTATTTTTTTATATAAATTTTATATATTGGTAACATAGGTAACTATATAGTAATTGCTTTTTTGTTTGTCAAGAAAAAGTTAATTAACTAATGTAGTTTATACTAAGAGCGTCAATGTTTTATACTACCTCCACTAGATATGATATACAATTATAAAGAAATTTAGCAAATTTGGGTGTATAGTTGCAAACACTTGATGTAGGTATATAATTCTGATAGTAATTTAAATTTTTCGTTTTATTTTAGTTAATAGAGGTCGAAATGTTAATAATATTATTCATTTGAATTTTAATTGAAATCTTGTTTTTATATTTTTCACTTTTTTATCATAACTTAACCATTTTTTTAAATTTACATTTCTGAAAATTGGTTAAAAACTTTTACTAAATATGTGCTGAATTTTTGAATAAAACTAACTAATTAGTTAGTTTTATTCAAAAATTCTAACTAATTTAGTTAACTAATTAGTTAGTTAGTCTAAACAATATAATTATTTTCCATCAATTTGACAATGTATCAAGTAGTTGCTTTTAATGAGCTGAAATGTTTTGGTATTGGCATATTGCAATTGGACTAGTCTTCAAAATGCATTTAATTTTTTTAAGAAAAATAACTATATTGTTATAAAAATAGTGTAATGCGATATAATGATAGGTGAGCAAAGTTTAATAGATCGTAGAGATACAGAGATAAGATAGAAAATAAATTTAACATGAAATTATTATAAACAAAACCAAGAAGTAAGAAAAATATATTGAATTTAAGAGGTTAGAAATGGCGACGAAATAGATTAACGAACCAACGCCAAATGTTTCCGGGTAGATTACGCGAGCGATGGTAAGAGTATTGCGTTTCAGGATTCATATCCAGTTATCAATAAAAGATTTGCATTTAAAGTAAACAAATAATTATTCCTAATAACAGGACAAGTACGTCCTAAGTAAAAAGAAAGAAGATATTTGAAAAATATTAGATTTTTTTACTTTTCTTTCAATTCTTCTTTTCTTCTATTGTTCTGCATCAAACTATTTATTTATATAGAGGCAGAGTGCTATATACATATACTAATATATAGATCGCTTCCTCGTTAAATATAATTACGTCTTCTAACCTTTCTAAACGAAACGGTTTTAATTTTTAATTACAAATCAATATTAAATAGTAAGGGTATGGGTACAATAGGTATGTGCAATAATTTGTTTTTAGAAGGTACTACAAGATTAATTCAAAACAATTTATAAATTATTTTTAACAATTAGATTTGTTTTGGGTGATATTGTATTAAATTCTGATAAAATAATTTTTATTTTGCAAATATTAATATTTTGGAAGCAACTTATTTTCTTTATCAGTGTTTACGACTGATCGTATATACTTGTTTGGGGGGTTGTTAGGACAAATTGCTTACCACTAATTTTCATATTGAATTGAAATTAGTCTCAACCGATAATTCTACTTTTAATTTCAAAATTTATGAATATTGAGTATATTGAGATAATACGACAATTAATCTAAATTAAAATTTAATAGATTTATATTTTTAATACTTTAACATAATTTTATGCGACAAAATATTTCGCTTGGCATTATATAATTTTTTAAGTGCTCATTAAATCTTAGCACTATGAGTTTTCAAACATTGTAGGTTACATTTTTGTATAATAATGTTACCATCGTTTTCGAATTACACTTTAAAAAAATTTTTAAATATGCTGATACCAGTTGGAGGATTCTATTTATATTTTGAGTGTTTTAAAATTTGATTTTACGGCTTAAAATGTTAATTTCTTTATTTTCTTAAAGTTTTATGTTTTTAACATTGCCTCTAGAATTTATTTCCCGAAACTGAAGCTTATTTATTTCGCTAGACTAACTGATTTTAACGTGTAAACTAACTATTTTAGTATAATTCTTCAGTAGCACTAACAGCGACTTTAATTTTTACTATTATTTTCAAATTATATTTGCAAATTGTAATTTAAAAAATAATAAAAAAAATAAAAAA
Source organism: Argyra leucocephala (assembly GCA_963942445.1). NCBI lineage: Eukaryota > Metazoa > Arthropoda > Insecta > Diptera > Dolichopodidae > Argyra > Argyra leucocephala. Next base: position 93,386,446 of record OZ012677.1, read on the forward strand.
ATGTTCATTACAATTATGTACAATATGCAAGACGGAATCAGAATCGACTACTTTTAATTTATATTCAAATCAAATCATATGATTATTATGATACCATAATAAAAAGATTTATTCTTTCAACATAAAAAAAAAACATTATGCCAAATTAAAAGTACACAAAAAAAATTTATTACTAAATTAAATGTGAATAAAAAAGTAAAATAAAAACACTTTCCCCCAACTATTACATTTAATACATAATATATATATACGTATGAACAACAGAATATAGATAAACAAGGACAATATGAAAGAAATGGAAAAAAAAATTAAATGAATAGCAAAAATTAAGCTAGAAAAAAAAAATTATTCATTTTGACATTGACCTAGAGAAATAATATTGTAGAAAAATAATATAAAGAGTGAAAATAAAAAATAACAGAAACAAAAAAAAAAAATATCCCGACAAAATAAATGATTTTTTTTTGTTTTTTGATATTGTGTTTTTGTTGATTCTCTCTTGTTTTGCTGCAATCACAAAAAAAAAATGTGTTTTTATTCTCAATGAAAAATATATTTATAAATATATAGATATAATAAGTATATATAAATATAATAAAATACTAAAAAAAAAATTGTTTTTTGATCCTATAAAAAAAATTGTTAAGAGAAATGAGAAGAGGTGGAATGGTTAGTTAATACAAAAAAAAGGAACATAAAACTTTCATTTTCTATTGTAAAAATAAAATAAAACTAAAACAAATATTTAAAAAAAAAAAATCTTTTTTTTTTCTTAATTCTATTTTCTTATTTTCTTCATTCCTTTATATTCTAAATTTTCAGAATAGTTATGTATTTTATTTTTTTCTGTTATCAAAAATTGCAAGTGGCTACCTATCTGATATTCTCTATCTTTCATTTTTTTTCTATTGTTTTTCTTTTTATTTTTATCCTTTTTTATTTTGTTGTTCGCTTTGTACTTCATCTCATTTAAAACCTTAAGTATATTATATTTTTTTTTTTTTTGGAACATTCATATCATCATTATACAAATTACATATATACTCGTATATAGAGTACATGTAGTGAAAATAAAAAATCAAAACTTTTTTTCTACTTTAAAAGTTTACAAGCAAAAAAAATTGTGTTTATGCTACCCACAATTTTTTTTTACTAGAATGATTCTACAAGTAGAATACAGAGTATCAAGTGGCAACAGAATACAAAATAGAAAGAATAGAAGTATAAGAAGAGTATAGTAGAATTGAAATGTATAAAAATGAAAATATAAAAAAATAAAATTACCTGTGTAGATATCTATATCTATATTTGTATAATATAAAATAATATAATATAACAATTTTATGTATTTAAATGCAATTTATTGAATTAAATTGAACAAAAAATGAAAAAATTTCCAAAAGTAAATTAAACAAAAATTTTAATGAAAAGAAAACTTATTAATATAAATTTAATAAAAGAAATAAACAGAAAATAAAAATGCATTTTTTGTAACATTTTTTTACTTCACATTCATACATACAATACCTACTACCTAACTACATAAACTTAAATATAATTTTTCTTATACATATTAATTTATCATTATATATAGGTTTTAATTTTCTCTTACAAATACATTTTCAATTTTCTTCAAAATAAGAACACAAAATTGATATTCATGCAATAGTAGTTAAAAATTTTAACAAAAAATAGAAATTAAAACAAAAAAAAAATATAATAATAGTAAGCATTAAATTTTTACACTCATTTCAATAATATTGTAAGCTCAGATATTCTTAATTTTCATTTAAATATCCTTTTTCATATCATTATATTATTATATTTTTAATTTACATTATTTATATAATATTTATAATGAATATAATACAATGCACACATATATGTGTATTCATTTACAAAAAAAAAAAAACAAAACACAAAATATTTTTTCTCTTTAAAGAGAATACAAAAACAATTGAAAATTGAAAATTATTTTATTAATTTTTCTATATGTTCTGAAAATTACCGTTACAAATTTCTCTTAAAAATGTTATCCTTTTTTACTATATACATACAATGGTATACCTAAAATTTATATAATTTATTTTTGTTATTGTTTTTCATTATTATTTTATTTTAATATTTTGTTTTGTTGTTTGATTTTTCTTATCTATTAATTTAAAAAAGCACATGGCACAAAAGTGGGTGGTAACATTTTGAAATATTACTTTTTTTTATTAACAAAATGTTTTTGTTGTTTTTTATAAATGAAAATTATTTTGGGAGAAATACGCATGTCAATAGGTTGCACCTGCGATTTTCATTTTTGTTGTAATTATTTTATTATTATAAAAATAAATAAATGTTTCATTTGTGTTGTTCTTGTTATTATTGTTTATATATAATTTGTAGGTTGAATATTTTTTTTTTGGCATTTTTAATAAAATTTTTAAAATAATTTTTGACATATCTAGGGTTTCAATAATTTCGGTTCTATGTTACACCTTAAAACAAAAAGAAACTAAAATGGGTTTTAATTTTTTGTTTTTGTCTACATTTTCTTAAATGTTGGAAAAGAAAAATTTGCCATCAATATGTACAATACAAGAAATGAAAATTTTTGAATTGTTTTTGTGTACGATATAGCTGACAAGGATGTTTCAAGGATATTTTTTTTTGAGTATGGAATTTCTGCATTAACCAATAAGATTTTTGCAATTTTAGTAAATACAAAAAACAAAAAAATATATAAACAAAAAAAATAAATCATTTTTTTTTTTTTTGAAAAATACCAAAATGTAAATTTTTTTTTTTTGAAAGAATACTGGGTATGCTGCCATTTAATTATGTTAGTGGAACATTTAATATAGAAAATTCTATAGTTTATTCTATTATTTAGTTTTTTTTTTTTGAAGGTGTTAAAAAGAGGCTTAGCCTATTCTTATCTAATTTCTTATAAGAAAATATAATTTCAAGAATTTTTGTTCTATATTATCTCAAGTAAACAAAAAATTTTTATTTTTGATTCGAATTAAATCAAATCTTAACTTACATAAAACAAAATATGAAAATTTTCTAATTTACCAATACCATCAAGGTTGTAGATTTACACTTTTTTGAAACTACCTACTCTAATGTTAATTTTTTTATATTCAATGTTGGAGATTCGCAAGTTTTATTCAATCTGTGACTTACTGCAATCTGTTTATGCCATTTCTCAAACCATACTTTAGACGATTTTGCAGCTTTGGAGTGTGACATGTAAGAATTTTTTAGAGGATTATTCTTATATTCAATATTTTTTAGATAAACATAATTTAGTTAAAAATTAATGAAAATAAATATAAATTTTGGGATTTTTATGTGTATAGAATCAAAAATAAACTTATATACAGTAATTTTGGACTTTATTGTAATGAAAAGCATCAAACCAGCCTTACATTCGAATGTAAAAGATTAAAATATACATTAATGTAATTAATTAATTTCAATCAAATAAATAAATAAGTATAAAAAACAAGAAATATTATAAAATATATACTATATAATTATGTAACTCAAAAATAACTAAATGTCGATCGAAAAATAATGCCTTGAAGAAATAGTGAGAATAAATGATAATTGAGATTGAGTATTCATAAAATTGATCTTGATCGGCATATAATTGATCGAAATAAGTTTTAACCATTCCGAATTATAATGTTGAATATGACTATTTTTATGTTCATTCAGAAATGTATTCTGTTAATATTACTGTTTTAATTATTATTTACACATTTTATAAGGTTATTAATTAATCATTTACTTTTATAATAATAGTTATATAATTTTATTAATTCTACTCAATTTCAGTATTTTTTTAAATTTAATTTAAATATATTAATGTATTTATAATTATTGTAAAAATATAATATTTTAGTTTATATTATATTGTTGACTTCATTAATTTTACCCCATATTGTTTGTATTTTTTAATGTGTTTTATTCTTCATTAGTTATATTTTAATTGCTTTTTGACAAAAACACTTAAAGAAAAATATAATTATTTCAGCTTCGTATTTTACTGACCCTTCATTAGAGCGCTCGAAGTTATTTCATTTATTTTGCATATATGCATCTTTTTCTTAGTTTTTAACTTATTTTTTTTTAGTTATTTGATTATGTTCAATCATTTATTTTTATTCTTATATTAATTGGAAAAATGTTAACTCTAAAAAAACCAATTTTTCTTTACACTTTTGTATTTTATAAACCCTAATGCTACTTAACATTAATACTAAAACTACTTAATCTAACTTACAAACTACATTTCTTGATACTATCAATATTTAATTTTGTTCTTTTCACCAATATTTTTTTGTTTGATTCATATTCTATTTTTTTGTTAGTTGATCTCCTAAATACATGATATATTAAGGGTAGATTGTCATCGTTTTGTATAAATTTATTTTTGTCTAGGTATATCCATCCTTCAGGTGGTATATAACCCAAACTCATTGCTTTTATTATGTATCTATTATCTGGGTAAATTTTGTGAGCAATCAAACTATTTTCTGTAACTAAATCTACTCTAGAGTAATGTTCTCTTGTTAATTATACTATAAATTGGTCTATTTTGCTTATTTTGCTACATTCATACAGGGATTTGTTAGATATATAGTGTTTATATTCTGTTTCAGGTTTTCTAAATTTGCTTGTACAATGCCTTATACATTTCCTTTCATATTTTCTTAATAATTCCATACATGATGGACTAATATTGTACCATATTGGGCAGGCATATGTAAAAATTGGTCTTATCAATATTGTTGTGATCAACTTTTTTATCCTAATATTTTTAAGAATGATATTTTAAAGATATATTATTATTCAGTAAATTTTTCGCTTTTGACACCTACGTCCTCTGGTCTGTAGCACATAACAAATTCATTTAATATTTCTATTTAATCTAAAAGTTTTTCAATTTTTTATTACAGATTTATTACCAAAGAAATTATTATTTATTGATGAAGGCAGATATTTGTCAATATGTATAATATTTTTCAGCATACACTGTACTATTAATAGAATTAATTATTTGTTATTAATAAATGTACAAAAATCAGTTGCTATTTATTAAAATGCCGAACAAATCTTGAATATATAAATATTGTAAAACATTTAATTTCCATGTCAATTAAATATTCTACGAGTTTAATTTTATTATATTGAAGAGAAGTTATTATTCAGTTCGCTTTCTCCTAGTTAAATATCATATACATCATCATTAATCTGTAAATTGAAAAAAGTAAAAATCTGAACCATTTTACAATTAGTTTTCATTCTTATTCTAAATGTTAGATATAAAAGAAGACATAGAGAAACACAATATACAATATCGCTCACAACTTAAGCACCCCTATGCAAAAAACAATTAAATAATAATTTCAAATTAAAAATTTTCTATGTTATATTGGTCAAATGTTAAGAAAATATATTTTATTGTTTAGTTTTATTATCACTAATTTATTTTAAGTTAACATTTATATCAACAATTCGTAAAATTAAAAAAAAAAAATAGAAAAAAAAAAAAAAAAATAGTACAAGTACAACAATATTAAGTTCAAAACTAAACCACCCCTCTGTAAAAATATCATAAAAATATTTAAAATACCGCTATTTTTATAAATTTGAGTTTAAAAATACGATTAATATTTCGTCCAGTAACCCTTGTTCTTAATTACAGCAGCCACTCGTCTTGGCATTGAGAAAATCAAATTATTAATGACAGTTTGTGGTATGTTTTATCATTTGTCTTTTATTTCATTAAATAACATAGTGTTATTGGCACAGTCTCTTCGATTTAAGCTCTGATCTACCTATCTAAGTACCTAGCATATAAACTGAAATGATGGAAACAAATTTGTAATGAAACTATTGTGTATGATTTCGTATCTAACATCTTCGAATTTAGATTAGTGGGCGAATACTAGTTGTTTTTTCGATTTTCTAATGCCCTTTATAAAATAAAAGCTTGTAATTGTGCGCAAACACGAAAATAACAAACATATAAGTGGTAATGTGACTATTTGTGTTTTTTATATCATTTCTAATTATACAATAGATAACATAAAGGACTACCTATCTATTTTTTCACTAATTATTTCTTGATTTCTATATTGATTTCGGCTGATAAGATGTTTTGTTTCAGATGATAATATTTCAAAAGCACAAGATTTGATATTAAAGGAGTGTATTGCTTGCCAGTGCCATTTAAATTCATCTGTAGGTATTGAACAGCTCCTAGTTTCAAAACTCATATATATATATATATATATTTCAAACAAACCAATATGTAAGTTATAAAAACAGTAAAATATTTAAAAATAAAAATGTAAAATATTTAATAAGAAAACAAATGAATTTATGAATTTCTAAATAAATATAGTTTTTATTATGATTTTATTAATACAAGACTTGTTTCAGAATTCATTTTCTATGTTGTATTAGCTTGTTACGTCATTATCGAAATACTAATTGCACCCTTAAACATCGAAAAAGATATAAATATGTAATTGTAAAACATACCTAATGTCTTATTTATTATTTAAAAATGTTTGACCGAGAATTGAAATTATTTTTTGTTAAAAATTTCATAATATTTAAAAGCACATAAAAAATTTACACTATCAAAAATCATATTAAACAATAATAACTAATTTAAATAAATAACTTAATATTTTATATTCTCTAATAAGTATTTTATATTGTTTAAATATTTTTAACAAAAATTGGGATTTTAGTTTACGCCCCCTTTACAGATCTTGATTTTGATTTTTAATAATATGGGTAGTTTTTGTCAAATCACCTCTCGATACTCATCCTTACCATTGATTATAAGGCATTAACTTCTTTAACCGGACTCGATTTTGGGTAAGCAACTTGAGTTCACTCCAAGTTTTTTCACATGCACTTCGTGTTTTAAGACGACCACGCTTTCTTTGACCCTGCGATTCTATTCAAGAGCCTTTCAATAATATCCAAATATTATTTACATTTTCTTAGTTTAGTTTAAGTAGTAGAGACTTTTCATAAGTAGAGACCATCTATATTTTAATATTTTTTAACTAAAATATTGAAATATCTGTATAACAATTTTTCAACGTAACACAGGAAGTTAGATATTGTACAATATTGTACAATGTACTATACATTAGCATACGATACTGAGAACTTGAATAATTGATTGCAAAATCTATAATTAATATTGAAAGAATAAATTTTTTTAGGCCATACTTACTTTTACAACATTGCAATACACCGTGACATCCAAATTTCGAAAAACCAGGTTTAATAATTTTTTTTTCCTAACTGTATTTATTGAATATTTCTAAGTGAAAAGGACAATAATTTAAAACAGTTGTGACCTTGATGGATTATTTAAATCTTACAATCTAAAAAGTTGGAAGGTCTTGTCTATTGATTTGACATTTCATATTTGCTCGTTCATTCCAATGTTCTAGCCTTACTTGACTGACAGCTTTTTTTTTAGCCTGCTAGTTAGTTACTGGAATATTTTGCAAACCTCTCGCCAAAGAGTTGGATCAGTCTGGTGGCATATCTGATTTTACATTTGTCAAGTTCTTCTGTAACCAAGGGTATATTCAAATCTTTATTTAGATTAATATATTTATAAGGTTCCAAAGGGCCTAAGAGTGTTTTATAATGTGGTAAAAATACGGCGTTTAAATTAAAAGTTTGCAAGCGTCACAGATAAATGATATCTTAATGCGTTGGATCATATGCTTGTTATATTGAAGGTTGATAATATAATCTTCATAAGCAGTTTACAAATAAGTAAAATGAAATTTAAAAGAAGTAAATAATAAAAGGTAATTAATGTTTTAGTAATTTAAGTGTCGAAACCTTTGTATTTTCAAATTGTAAAAACCTAAAAAGAAGTCGATTTTCTAAGTACCTAATATATTGTCGAAAGCAGTAGTAATGCGTTTAGGATCATGATGTTTTGTGAAACGCTTTTGTTTTTCTTTCAAAATCGTGTCACTTTGTATGTAAGTTAAGGTGTATTTTATTAATTTGTAATGTGGATTTATTTTTTTATTTATTTCAACGCCTTATGCCTGGAGATAATTTTCATAAAAGGGCTATATAATGCATGGCAAAGAAGGCTATATAATGGATCTCAAAAGTAATAAAATTTTACAGTATTATTAATCAGGTTCATAACAGATATATTAGAATTTTCTTAGAAATTACATGTCCTGGCACTTTATCGGTTGACTGTCCAAATCTGTATTTTAGTTATTCATTCCCTTTTCTTCTTATTTTTATATTTTTCATCAAGCTAATTATATTTTGCAGTTGGTTGTGTTCTTTTAAATATACAAAATTATATGAATAGAAATAATCTAATTGATTGAGATCTTCATCTTGCATAAAAAAAATCTGATAAAAAACCTTTTATTTAAAATATAAAATATTTTTTTACACCTTCATTTAAAGTAACGAATGACTTTCTGTTACACCTTCAGTTTGATCAGTTTACAGAGATTGTTATCGATAATCTTATAAAATTTTTATTTCTGTGAAAAGTTTATTTTTGTTTACTGGGTTTCAATAATACTTAATGCTAAATGTTTTTTAAACTAATTTTCAAATTAAAACAACACTAAATTATTTTTGTTACAACTTCTGAGTCGTCTGATGTAGCTATCACTACTGTTGATGAATGATAAATCATTTTTGTTTTAATATTACTTTATTTATTTATTTATTTATTTATGCTTAGTACAAACATATTACAATATACATAAGTGTACAAAATTAAACAAACAAAATATAATTTTAAGCTTTTAATATTATTCTAGATCTTAATATTAAAATATTAATATTTATACATTTTTGTAATTTATTACCAAAGAATGTTAGAAAATTGTAAATTTATACTAACTCTAAGATATATGTAAGTGCAGTTTTTTTTTTAGTTGGGCTGCGTTTAATGTAAAATCGATGTGGTGTTTTTGTTTATTTATTAACATAAACATTCTATTAACAGGCTCATATTTACCATAACTGGTACGATGAAATATTGTACGAAAAATATTTTCCGATCTAAAGCGGTTTCTGTTGTTAATATATAAGTGGATCATATCTCTAACATAAGGAGAATCAATTTTATTATTTAAAACTTTAATAATGAATATGATACCAGCAACCTCCCTTCTGGATTCTAATGATTTAAGATCCAATAACTTTAACCGGTTCCTATAAGGTGGCAGAATAACTGGATTTGACCAGTGTAAATTACCCAGTGCGAATCTTAAAAAATTTTTTTGTGTAGCTTCAATTCTTTGGATATGATTGAGGTAATGAGGGAACCACACTTGACTGGCATATTCAAGATTTGGTCGAACAAGAGACGTAAAAAGTGATTTAAGGACGTATGGATCGTTGAATTCTTTAGAAAATCTTTTGACGAAGCCTAACATGGAGTTAGATTTATTTATTATGACGTTTAAATGTTCTTTGAAACATAATTTATTGTCGAAGAGTACACCAAGGTCTTTAAAGTGTGAGACTCGTTCAATAGATTTATTTTCAAAAGTATAATCAACCATAAATGATTCGGAAGAGCGAGAGAAAGTCATTAAAGCACATTTATTAATATTTAAGGTCAGATTGTTAATTTTACACCAGTTTAAAAAAGAGTTTAAGTCTTGTTGAAGAAGGGATGTGTCCCTTGCTGATGTAATTTTTTTGTAAATTTTCATGTCATCTGCATAAATAGTAATTTTACTATGCTTAATGACGGAAGTTACATCATCAATGGGTTACAACTTCAATTGATAGATTACAACCACTGAACCTATACATTTATATTTCAATTTTGTTTTTGAAATTTAAAAACTCTGCTCGACAAATTTTGAATAATTCGTAAAGAAAAAAAAAATATATCTCACTACATTGTGATCTCTTTTATTGGATAAAATCGCAACTAATTAACATTTTTTAAATACTATTCTAACAAATTTTTCATTATAGTCACCCAATTAATTGTTGTTACCTTCTTTAATTGTATCTTTACTATATACTTATTTACTAAATTGACTGTACTGCAACTGCAAATATTTCACTATTAAAGTTTAAATTTGGATTTTCGCGATTCAAACAATATGCTCACGTTTCAATAACAAAAACAAAAACAAAAAAATTTTTTGAGTTAACCGGAATACGGTAAGAAATCAATTTTTTATCATCATCAAAAGTACCTAGGTAAGGCAGGTAGGTACCTATACTATTTTTTATATTGGTATAGGAAAATTCTTTAATTATCCGCTAATTCAGTTTAAAATTGATTGGAATTTAATTAAAATTTTTGAAAATCCGTTCATTGCATGGAAATTTCACATATTTTTTGTTTTAACTAATTTTAATGATTCCATTAAATTATTTTGATAATAGTATAATATTTTTGACTTTCCATTTATAAATGTTTTTGAAATTAGAATTTTAATTTAAATTTTGTAGAAAATAATTTTCAATCTGATTTAAAAAAAAAAATTTACAACCCGGAGGGATTACGAAATCTCAATATTTTTAATTTCGTTATTTATTATCGGTTTTTTAAAATCTCGTTTTTTTAAATTTCGATTTAGCTGCAAATATTATTTTACATTTTATAACGCTTTTACGCTAAGTTAACTGAAGAAATGAAATTGTTAAAAATAGCTTAATTTTTTAAGATTTTGAAAAGCGAAATATCAAAAAACATAAATTTTAAAAGACGAGGTTTTTAAAAAGAAGGATTATACAAATCGAGTTGTTCAAAATCCATATAAAAAAGTGATCGACCAATTAAAAAAATTTAAAACAATTTATTTTAGAAACAAAATTTAAACTGGCACATAATTGTTAAGTCTTTTAATTACAACTTTACAAAAGTTGTTAAAAAAAAAGATTTAACCATTAATCGTAATTGATATTACGTATATAATTTGCGAAGATATGCATATCAAGAAAGCCTTCATCCTAAAACCCCGCTAACAGGCAATGTTTTGAAATACATAAATTTATTTATTTGGTATACATCTTCTTTTGAATAATTTAAAACAAAAATGTATAACTAAATTATTAATGTTTTTGTGGTTACAGTGGTAACATTTTATCAAATCTATGGACTTACGCAATACTGTGACTTATTATAATAGATTGAGACCCCTATTATACCCTTAAGTGTCAGTTTTCAGTTACTATCTAAGAAGGCCAGCAAATATTCAAAATTGGTATTGTAATTATCAGAGAATTAATCGTAAATAGACAAATTATTATACAAAAAAATTGGTATAGTACAAAAAAAATCGGTTGACGACATATATGTATTTTATTAACAAAACACTTTAATTTAAAAAATTATTTCTTTTCTAAAAATTTTTAGAACAAACTACATACTTAAAATTTTAATTGTCAAGAAACGTCAATTTTCTCATTATTCACAATGGAACAAAATTTAATCAGTATCACTTCACAATACTAAATAAAATTTCAGCTGACAAAATTGCTCAATCGTCAACTAAAAACTGAATAATACCGCAATAAATCTCTTCATTTTTTTCATTTTAAACATCAGTTCATGCCGCTTATTTTTTAACCATTAAGTGAACTATGCTGATATTTTTTTACTGTTTTGTTGTTGTTGGTATTTTTACCCATTTATTTATTTTTATGAAAATGTACATAAGAAGGCTTCAACGAATCTTAAGACATAAACAATTAAAAACTAAAAACTAGTGCTAAATAAACTTTATTTAGAATTTAAAATTAAGTTAATTTTAATTTAACTTAAATTTAAATTGAAATTAATTTGAATTCTGCTCAAAGAAAAAGAAAGAGAAAAAATAATATAAAAACAAAATTCTTCAGTGTTCACATCAAACAAAATCTAGAATTAAATCTGAATCTGATGAAAGTATGAAATGTAAACGCAGTCTAACATCAGACTTTATCTGATGGAAAAAATAGAAAACCATCCGTCTCTCATCAGATTTTTACTCAGATTTTAAAAATTCAATGTTGTACTAATTGAATTTTTAGAAATTTTTACTGTCATCTGGTGATTGTTATATTTTATTCTATCATATGACAGATGCAGGTTTACAGGTTGTGTTGAGTAATTTTAAATTTGAAAATTTGTTTTAAGATATTGTGTACTGTAAAAAAGTAAGTAGTTTTTTTTTAATTTTTAATATAAATTTGATTAATGTAGGTAATGTAGGTTATGTAGGAATATTTATGTAGGTTAAAAATGGAAAATTAAAATAACAATAAAAAGTAGGAGTTACACTATAAAAATATACAAGGAACAAGAATGCCTTTGTGATATACATTCCAAAATTTATAAAAATAGTTTTTTTTAAAGAACAAGGCATATAATTAAATAGTACTAAAATTTACAATTACTACGCTACAGGAAGTTAAAACGAAGATCAATAATTTTTGCTGAGAGTACTTCAAGCCTTTAATAATGTTTTATATTACTGTAATAAATTTTATAAAAAATATATTTTTCGATTACATACCTTTCAATTGTTCAATTAATATAAGTTAATATGTTGTCTTTATTAGTTAATTATATTAATGATTATACACTTTATCTTTTACTTCATCCTTGTTGATTCCCTTGAGTCTGCGCAAAAAAAGAGGAGCATTGGTCCAACATCCTCTATTTATATCCTTGATTGATAGGAGAAAAAACGACATTATACGATATATCTCCACTCTTCAACTCCAACATTTAACTATATGTTTCACGATATTCCGGAATGACTGGTTGTTGGAATATTTTTAGTTGAAGGACAACTGAATATTGAAATATGTTTGCTGATTTGTTGTCAGCTGTCATATACAATTGTCTTGCTTACAATTTTATAAATAATTAATTAGTGATGACTTGAAGTACAAAATGTAAGTAATTATATTTTAACATTTATAAATTATTTTAATGAGTTCTTATTTATTTTATGTTGCTGCTAAACTTATATTAAATTTTTTTCACTTATAAAATACTCTGTAAAATGCAAAAAATATTTCGCGTAAAGTCGGTAGAGAAAATCTGAGAAAAAATCTGAAATGTAAACACTTATCCGACTTTGTCTACGACTAAATCTTAGATTTTGTCTGAGGAAAGCAATTAAAAAGCAAAATTTTGTGTTCTAAAAAAAATCTTTGGAGAGCTATTATGAAATTTATTTGAAGATAAATGTAATACAAAAATTATTCTGGGATAGTAAAAAAATATATAAATACATTTTTATGAATTTTAACATGAAATAGAAACAATTAATTTGTTGCCTTATCTCCATTTTGGTTAATTTTATTTGTTCAAAATATTTTTTTACAAAATTTTGTTTTTCGATTTGGTTAAAAAAAATAATTATCCTCACCTTAACATGCCAATTTCTTGAAAACCTGATTCTGTCGACAATTTATATTATTAACAAAAAAAAATTTGAATATTATCAATATTAAAGACAACTATAATCTCCTTGTTTTCATGTACTGGCACGTTACTATATACTATAGTGTTTAGAAACATAATTTTTGACTTGCGCAATAATCAAATGTGTTGCCTGATCAATATACAGTGCCGCATCACGCATATTTTATAAAAATAAATAAAATTATTTAAATTACAGGTTTATTTTGGAAAATTGGGTTAAATGCAATATAATTTAATGCAGTAATGCCTTTTAAATCTCATTTAAATATTATTTAAATATTGTTATAATTGGGTTGGACATAGCCATAGAAGAATAAATCTATTACTTCAGTAATCGATAGTTTATGTTTATAGCATAGAGAAAGTCAATCAACGTTCTATAGAATTGTTACCTTACCTAACTAAATAGCTTAGTTTAGTGTAACTGAAATGGATATATATTTTAGTGTATAATATATAATTTATTTTCCACTGAGAGCACATCCTTTTCTCAAGTCGAATATAAAAAAAACTTATACGTTGCAATATGCGGACTCTATGAGCAACAACAACAACAAATAGGTTTCTCGAGCCGTAGTATCTAATTAGTACAATTAAGTGCGAACAGAGCTGGGTCGTATTCGAATACAAGTAAATACTATAAAAAATATTTTTTAGCACTGTGCTAATGGTTTCAATAAAACCAAAAACATAATTTAAGGTTTAACATAATTTTTCTCAATAGTCAAAAAGATTATAAATATATATTTAATTATTTTTATTATTTTTATATTTAAATTTCTACTTAGTTTCATATCTAAAATAATTATAAAATACTTTGGCTCATAAATTATGTAAATTAAGTTGCGCCGAATACTTGGGTTTTACTATTGAACATTTTAAAAGGTAAAATTTAGTTTTTAGTTCATCTCAGCAGGTTCGAAAATAAACAAAATTATATTTACATATTTACATATAATTAAATTATATTATATACCACTATACCTATATGGTGTGGTGGTTATGTCATCTTACTACTAATCAGAATGTCCCGTGTTCGAATCCCGGTCAGAACATTGGTGTTAAACTGTATTTTTTTCTATTCTTAAAATAATTAAATTTTATAAAATTTGTTGCGGTTCTAATAATAGGTATTATCCTGAATAAAATGGAATCAATATATTTAAGAAAACTTAGTTTCTGATGGTTGTAGTAGTTTTCTACATTTAATTAGTTTAGATAATAACTAAAATATAAGAAAAAATATAAAATAATAAATACTCGACTTTGTGTAATATATTGCAGTATCACCCATAATGTACGTAAGGATAATACATTTAAGTCACTGACAATAAAGATAAAAAAGACACAATTTGGAACAAATTTATCAAACGAAATGTAATGTTCTTTCAATAGTGAAATACCATAATCCTCACAACGTTCTATTCCTTCTTATTGCAGAACAATACTGATTAATATTGGATAACCATTATTTTCCATGGGGTTTTTGCTTTTTTTTTTTATTATCTTGACAGTAATTTAGGTAGAATAACCTTTTCGGGCTTAATTAAGTACGGTACTGCAATTTTACACTACAACATCTACAATAATTTGAGTATTTATTTTAACAAATTACTGGCTTATCTACTCATTAAATGTGGAAAATACTACTATTGTCAGGAACTAAGCCTTCTTAAATATATTAGTTTCATTTTATTTAATTTGTTACCAAATTAACTCTCAATTATCTTTTGTCATTTATTATATCCCAATGACAAAGGGTACTAGACTAGCTCAAAAAACCAATAAAGCATTTTTTTTTTTTTTGCTTCATCAGGAATCGAACCCGGGACCTTTCGGTTGAAAGGCAAGCACTCTACCTACTGCGCCATCCAGCGTATAAAAAAAAACCACAGATTCTTTTGATAGAACTCAAAAATATTTTTTATGACCTAAAGCTGGGATAACATTATTCTAGTGGCATTAATTTTCTTTTACATTAAAATAAACTAAGCTAAACAGTTAGTTAACAATTTTTACGATGTTAATTGAATTTCTTTATGTTATAAACATCACAAACTATCGAATATTGAAATAACAGATTTATTCTTTTATGTGCATATACCCTTTAGATGTCCAAGCCAATTATAATTATTTTTTATTTCCACTCTTTTATTCTCATATTATGAAACGCTCTACGTAGCAATATTTTAACGTTGTAATAAAATATGCTGAACAACACCGTTTCAATTAAATACCAAAATAAAAACGACAATAACAACACAAAAAAATACAAGACTTTTCGCCTTCTTTCTTTCTTACTTTGTATTCCTCTTTAAATGATCTTCTTCTATCTTTTCTTTGAAAGTTATCAAATCGAAAGGAGCCAAAATAATTAAGATTATATTATTATATCACATAATATAGTATGTATATGCACAGATATGGTTCCATACATATGACGAAAATTAAATTTTTTTTTTTAATCCAAGAGAGGTATTTTCTAAAAATAAAAACAAAAAAACAAAAAATACCTTCGAATGTAAACCCAGCTTAAAAGTAATTTTTTATTGTAACTAAAAAACATTGCACAAAATAAACATTCAAAAATAACAATACAAAAAATAAAAACAAAAACAACAAAATAACAACATGATCCATCGCGATTGCGCGCGTACGTCTATACAAACAAAGTGACTAATAAAATAGCAATTAATCATCTTAGCGGTTTCTTATTATTACTTTCATTTTTTTTTTTATCCTTGTATTATCTGATCTCATTTTCCGGTTTGATTTTGCTCCTGAAATATTTATATTAAGTTAAAAAAAATTATATACATAATAATATAACTGTGAATATAAATATTCGGGTAATTTATCAAAAGGACAAAAATCATGATATAAAAAACAACAACAAAAAAGAAAAAAACGGTGAAAATTTTTTTTCTTATAAATTCACGTTCACACAAACCCGTATAATACGATTATTTTGTTTGTTTTAGTATTTAAACAACAGTAAAATTGGGAGTCATTCAAGTAAACATGCAAAACAATTAAGAATACTGTTATAATTATTATAGGTAACATTTAATAGAGAAAATATATCTTTTAATGATTATGAAAGGGGTTCGAAAAATAAAAAAGGAAAAAAAAAAACAACAAAATTGAACTGAATAAAAAATATACGGTCAGTAAAGAGAAAAAACAAATTAGAATCCTTTATTTGGGTATTCAAATTCAATGAACTTGAATTATTTAGAAAATGCAGTGACATGAAAAAAAAAAACACCAAAAATAACAAAATTAGGGATAATAATTTAAGAATATTTTCTTATTTTGAAATCCGTTTTAAATGTGATTTAATTTCTTACGTATTAGACTTTGACACTGATATAGCAGCGGGGAGATTTTTATATAATATAAATTTAATATTAAATATAGATAATTATAATTTTTCTACTCTTGTTGTTTTTTAATATTTAAATTGTTCACACAATTAGAATCACAAGTAAAATGATTGTATATTGGAAAGAGATATATAGATAGGGATTTTGTTTCCTTCTCTTCTTAAAATTATTGCCTTTTGATAGACTTTTTTTTTAAATTTATTTTTATTTATGTAATGGTTATATTTTATGGGTATTTTAAAGAGTTCCTAATTTATGGGAAGATATAAGTGTAACAGGGCAGGAAGGAAATTATAGTGTTATTGTGTGACGATGTGATTTATAGGTATGATAATTACATTAAGTCTGACTAGCGAGAATAAGCGATTGTATGGAATTTTTATTTTCAATTGGTTGGTTTTTTTTTGTTATGTGTATTACTGAGTGATATGAGAGTAGTAAAAAGAACTGATCACAGGATGTTTCAGGATGTTCATTGAAAAAAAAAAATATGTTTGTTTATACAAATTATTTTTACAATATAGACTGTGTCACAAAAGGTAAAAACATATACAGAGAAATTTTAAATCCTTTAGAGATTATGCAGATGATATTATTTTCTTTTCCGATACCATACGTGATTTCTACAAAATGTTGAGAGGATATAAGCTTAAAAAGAAAATTAAAAATGAATGACTAATATTGTAGCAATCAGTGATAATTTTAATATAGAAATAAAAATAATTGAACTAGCTAACGGATGTAAATACTTACAACATGACCTACATGTAGGTATTGGTTTTATGTTAATTTCAAAAAACTTTGTTTTGGATTTATGGACTTCTTATAGACTTAGAGGAATACAAATAATATATTTTTTAAGCTTCGTATAGGCTTTGAAAGTTCTCTTATTACATGAGGGAGTGGGTTAAAATGTTAAAAAGAGATTAGTTTTATCCTTAATTCTTTCACATTTTATGTACTGTGATGTAGTCTATGCTGAGCTGATATGAGCTTCAACCGCATGTGCACGTTTTATAACTAATCGCCGTAATTTTGTTAATATTTTGTAGTTAATATTTATTTACTAGTTTTGTAACCCGCCATAAATGACGGAAGCAAAATAAATTCTAGCATTTCTTCCTTCATTAGAGTTTTCATTTCAAGTTTATGGAAAATATGTATTTGCTTACTAATTTATCAATATCATACCTTTATTAGAATTATTAGAATGCTTTTAATTACCATATAAACAGAATATTTGTAGTAAGGTGCAAAACTTTCAATCCCCTAAGGTTATTTACTCGATCATTTTAACGACATCTTATTTGCCACCATTGGAAATTTAAACATATATTATCCTCAAGACCTCAATAATTCTAAATAATCAATATTCTTAGACATTCTATTGTATTCAATTAATTATAATATAAGTTAGTCAAAAAGATAATTTTAATTTAAATTAACATAGAAATACTAAATTCAAATAATATTTTTAATAAAAACAAAATCTAACTACATATATAATATAAACTTACAATAATTTTATAGTTCTACAATCATAGCAGCGTTCTACTGTAAAATTCAAATTGTAAAATGAAATTAATTAAGACATAATAAAAGTAAAAAGTTCTATGGCGCCATCTAAATTTAAAACTTGAATGACATGACAATCATTATGAAATGATGGGCAAATGACACATATAATAGATGACAGATGACAGATGACAGATAACAGATAACAGATGACAGATGACAGATGACAGATGACAGATGACAGATGACAGATGACAGATGACAGATGACAGATCACAGATGACAGATAACAGATAACTGATAACAGATAACAGATAACAGATAACAGATAACAGATAACAGATAACAGATAACAGATAACAGATAACAGATAACAGATAACAGATACCAGATGACAGATGACAGATGACAGATGACAGATGACAGATGACAGATGACAGATGACAGATGACTTATGACTTATGACTTATGACAGGTGACAGATGACAGATGACAGATGACAGATAACAGATAACAGATAACTGATAACAGATAACAGATAACAGATAACAGATGACAAATGACAAATGATAAATGAAAAATGACAGATGACAAATGAAAAATGACAAATGACAAATGGCATATATAAGCAATAAAAAACATATACTATGTTTATGACAATTACATGATGTTACAATTTGTATATATATTGTAATTTGTATATGTGTTGGAGTATTCCGTCGAACTTACAAACATCCAGATAAATGCAGAAAATTATATATATATAATTTATTTATGCTTAATTCAAACATGTTACAAGTTACAATATCTTAATCTAGAAAAATAAACAAAAAAGAATTAAAAGTTTAAAAATAACAATTAAAATTACATTAAATATTTTTACAAGTAATAATATTATTACAAAAAAGAAAAATGAAATGAGATAAAATAAAATAAAATAACAAAAAATAAAAAGTTTTAAAATATAAAAATTACTATAAAAATTAAATTATATATATATATAAATATTATTACAAGTACAATAATACAGATTATGGTAGTTGTAAATATAAAGTTTTCTTTAATTTCAATTTAGTGAAGGAAAAATCAATAAAACCTTTATACTCATTAACAGCCATAAACATTCTATTAACTGTTTCATATTTTTCATAGTTAGCTCGGTGAAATACCAAGTTAAAAACACTTTCCGATCGGAAAGGAGTACTTTTATTTAAATGGGTGTTGATCAACTGCTTAACAGCCTGTGACTCAATTTCCGCATTTAGAATTTGCATTTAAAATACAATATCAGAAATAGTTCTTCGGGACTCCAACGTATTTAATTGTAGTACTTTTAACGGGTCTGTATAAGGAGGAGGAATAAAAGGATCAGACCACGGTAAACTACAAAGAGCAAACCCAAGAAACTTTTTCTGAATTGCTTCAAGTCTATCGATATGATTACGATAAAATGGTGACCAAACTGGACTTGCATATTCCAGATTCGAATGAACAAATATATAAAGCTTTAATGATGTATGGAACCTCAAACTCTTTGGACCACCTTTTGATGATACCTAGTAAGCAATTAGCTTTGTTGATAATGACATTATAATGGTGTTTAAATGAGAGTTTTTCATCAAAAAATACACCTAAGTCCTTAAAGAGGGTCACTTTTTTAATATCCTTGGTTTCAAAAGTGTAGTTACTAGGTATAATAGAAGATCGCCGGGTAAAACTAATCTGTGTACACTTTTCAATATTTAGTAGAAGATTATTTTGTTTACATCAATCCAAAAATCAGTTCATGTCTTCTTGAAGTAAAGCAATATCACTAATTGATTCTATTGTTTTATAAATTTTCATGTCGTCAGCATAAATTGAAATGCAACTATTATTAATAATATGAGTTACATCGTTAATTGCTACAGTAAATAACAAGGGACCCAGATGACTTACTTGAGGTACACCGCAGTTAGAAAAAAATGGATCAGAGATGCTTGACCTAAATAGTACCTACACAATATTTTCTATTTGTTAAGTATGAACGAATGCAATTAATTAAAAATTGTGGAAAGCCAAGTTTTACAAGTTTCAAGAGAATTATACTGTGTGGCAAAATATCAAATGCTGTCCGTTTGGGTACCTAATTCCATTGAACTAATAAGAGTATTGGAGAATTCTACTAAATTGGTCATTGTAAATTTTTTTTTCATGAATCCATGCTGATTGGGTACTAATGAATTACAACATCAGTTATAAATTGAATTTAATATTTTGGCAATTGGTCTGTAGTTTAATATTAAATTTTTGGAATCTTTTTTATGGAAAAGTCTTACGAAAGAGCTTTTCTAATATAGTGGAAATATTCCCATTGAAAATAATAAATTAAATAATAATGATAATGGTGACGCCAGACTCTCTGAGCAATTTTTTAGTATGATTTCTGGTACGTTATCTGGACCCGGCGATGAATTATTGTTTAACTTATTAGTTCTTTATTTTAGAGAGCGAAAAATCAATTGATGGGATTGGAAATTCTGGAGAATTTAAAATATGATTAAAATTTTCTGAATCAGCTTCAAACAAATCATTTGTGTAGGAACAGGAGAAAAATTGTTTAAAGAGTTGAGCAATGAGTTGTGAGTCGGAAGAAGTTATGTTATTATAGGTCATAAAATTGAGAAATTGATCAGACTTTTGGTTGGAGTTAACAAATTTCCAGAATGATTTAGGATTATGTTTTAATTCAGAATTAAAAATACGTAAATAATTATTTTAACAGTTATCGGCTAGTAATTTGTAAGAATTAAATAAAATTAAGAAGTCTTGGTAAGAAGTATTAGTTTTATTCTTCAGATATTTTTTCCAAGTTTTATTTTTTTTATTTTTTAAACATTTTAGTTTGTGAGAAAATCAAAGAGCGCTAGAATTTAAATTTCGCTCACGAACTTTAGGCACATATAGGTTAAAACCATGCATTATTATTTCATAGAATTTTCTAACTGAAAAATCAATATCATTACTAGAAATTATATCATCAAAGTTAATCGATGATAAGTAGGAAAGGTTGTTTTAGAGAAGTTAAAGCGGTAGGAAGAGTTTTCATTTGATTCTATTAAAAACTATTAACGCAATAGGAAAAACTTATAGGTGGATGGTTGTCAATTTTAGTTAAAGGTAAAGTATTATTTTATTTATTTATTTATTTATTGCCATGATACATATTCATAATTTTTACAATATTAAATGTTTTAGAGCTTATACTATTGTATTTACACCTTTAACTATTCTTAATTATTACTTAGACTAGCTGACTAATTTATTTATTAATTAATTTATTATTTAAAGGAAAAATGGCGACAAAAAACCTTTTTGAATATTTATGTTTTTTCATAAAACTTACCACTACTTACATACTAAGAAATAAACCTAAATTAAAACCTATTCTAAAATTGCTCTTATGAGCGGATTATTTGTGTTGTTGCAACTTTCCAGGAAAGCAGGAGTCAGCTTTTCAATTTGTTGCAATATGGTGTTTATATTAGCTAATTCATGCAATTTCTTGGTTGAAAAATGTCTAGGTTTTGCAAGAATTAATTTCAAAAGGTAAAGTATATTCGTTAAAAGACATATTATTCCAATCAGACGTAAAAATAAGATCCAGTTGTCTATTTTGAAAGTTTATTTTAGTAGACACTTGTTGAAGGCCATTTGCATTACAAGTAACAATATTTAGTGTAAATTCAGATTGTGGGCGAATGTGATTCGGTAAAGAATAATTATCTTTTTCTGATAAACACCAAGTCAAGCTTGGCAGGTTAAAATCACCACACAGAATAAACTCATCATTGGAACTCAAAATAGAATCCAGTGCCTGACCTAACGTTGAGTAAGTATCAATAGATGAATTTGGAGGAATATAACAGCAAACAATAAAAATCAATTTATTAAAAAGTTCTATTTTAACTACTATGATTTCTAAAAATTAACAATTAGGCAGTAAGTTTGAGAGTGTTAGTGGACGTTTCTAAGTTAGTACATGACTGCACATTTGAAAATTACCTGCATTTTAAATATATTTGTTTTATAAAAAGTATTTTATGTAAAAATTCACCTCATACTTGTGCAATGAACTAGCTTTGGGAAGATTTTCCCGAAATGTAACTTTAATTATTCCGCATAATTTTGGCAATTAAAACACTTGCCATTTTTTGCTATTTTGAAGAATTTTTTACATCTAGCTTATTTAGGTAAATTACGAATTACGAATTTTATTTTCTAGTTTATAATTTCGCTTACCACTGAGGTTCTTTGTCTGTTTCCTGAAATCATAACCCTTCTCTCACAATTGATTAGCCCGCTCAAATTATTTTAATTTAAAGTTTTTTTTTAAAATTTTTTCCATATAAATTTCCCACGTTTTTGGTAAATTTATATTCGGTAATAGTATAACACGGTTAATTTCAAATATATTTGAATAAACCTTTCTATTAAATTTGTTTTTTTTTTTGTTTTCAGAATTGTACATCTAAATTTCTTTAACAAAATTTTCATAATGCCTCGAAGTCATTTTTCATTAATCACGGCACATCAATTCTTCCTAAACTGGGATATAAAATAAATGATTTTCAGTTTTTGAGAAATTATTTTAATCCTAAATAATTAGTGAATCATTAGTTATAAGTTAAAAAAAAAAAAAAAAAAGCAAAAGCAATCAAATCTTTTTTTATGCTAGCTGCTTAGTTGTTTGGATATTAGTCTATCACATTTTATTTTGATTATAACCAACAGGACATTTGAATTTAAAAAAAATTTAAGAAAAAAATAATTTCTTATTATTTACATATGTTCTGTCATTACCATGCTTAACATTACTATATACATTGGGTACAGTGAAAAAAGGAGGTCCAATAATATGTGTTTTTTTTTGTTTTTTTTTTTAAATGACATCGGAAAGGTAAATATTTATTTTGGTTTTACAAATATCATCACACATTTCGCCCTAAAAGGGAATATTCGACATTTTTTTTTTTTATTTAAATGAAAAAATCAAAATTAAAACTGTAAACTAGTTTTTATCATTTTCATTTTATTTTGTGTTTTCTTTTCATTAATTTTGATCCTTAAAAAATGATGAATTCAGTTTTTATAAAATAGGCAAATTTTGAAAAAAAAGACACAGTGTGAACCCAATTACTTGGGATGTTTGTTACCATTTAAAACGAGTATGTTTATGTATATTCAACAAAAATATATTTCCTTTAATTTTAATAACGCAAAAGAAAGAGGGCTCTTTTGAGATATCGCTTTGTATTTAGCGGGATATGTTTATGGAAATTATAGATTGGAATTACATTGTAAATTAAATTATATTAAATTTGGATTTTACTCGTATATTCAAATATATAAAATAAATAAAGAAAATATTTTAATACAAGCTATTTGTTTCAGTAGCTAGAGCGCCTTTCTTACAAGGACAAGGTCCCAGCAGGTTTGAATCGCAATGAAGACCAAAAATGTTTTATGTGTTTTTCTGAACTGGTCTACTGTACTACTAAACAACAACAAATAATTGATTGTATAATTTGACAACAATTTGACTATTTAAGAAGGCTTTGTTGCTGACAGTAATAGTAGTTTTATACATTTAATGAGTTGATATGGCAGAAATTTAATAAATACATACCTTGACCAAAACCTTATGTTGTAAAAATTACAGTGTCGTATTTAATGCACCAAAAACTAATTCTACCTAAAATACAATGTCAGAATATCAGAAAAAAATATGAGTATTAGTTTTATTCTTTCCGAGGATATGATACTATCACAACTGATGCATAAGTATTTATTTGACGAACCGACAAGAAGTGTACCTAAATGTTCTTGTGATAACCAAACCCAATCAGCATTCAACAAATTTTCGACTGCTGTTCGAAATGTGTATCTTGGTATCGGGGGTTTAAATATTCTTGCATCAAAATTTGTAATAACCAAATATAACATACACAGAAAAAAAAGATTAGTTATTCCACTTAAAGAAATAGTACAATTCACCTATAAAAAGTGGTTGAATTTCAGCCTACTATTTTAATTAGTTGCTTTTACTATTTTATATTAGTTGGTTTAATCTTAAAAGTTTAGCTAAAAGAATTGGAAATTTATCTACTCTTTTAGGTGTTTTGTTTTTGTTTCTGTTAAAAAAAAAACAACTATTGCATTAGGTAAATTGCAAAAATAGTTTAGGTAAAAGAATTCAAAGTTACTAATATATTAGGTAATTTCAATGGCTCTGTTACCTAATTATTTAGTTAAAATCGAGTAAAATGGACTACTATATTAGGTAAATTTGGTAAAATCCGATTGTCGATTAAAAAATGGTAATTTTGAATGCTAAAAACTTCTACATATCATAAACAATATGTGAGTCTAGTCACATAACAACAATAGTCCATTTGCGGCTACAGTGAAGTAGAATACCATCATCCATTATACCTATATTTAAAAAATTTAAATGAAATTAATTAAGATTTATTTATAATATTTATTTTATTTAATTATTCAATAGTACATGTATTTATTACAGTTAAATATCAAAGTTTTTTTGATTGCACACTACTAATAATATATATACACATTTACGCATAAAGAAATTCAAATTTAATTTATTTAACATAATTATTTATTATAGTTTTATCACTGAATAATTTACATTTGAATTTTTACTTAAACAAATTTCGAATTATTCATAAACAGAATATTTGTCTATTATAATACAAAAACCTTTTTTAACGCATTCTATATTTTCAAATGCAGATTCATCAAAAGGCTCATTAACAATTAAATAGTTTATAGTTTTTTTTTACTTACATATATTAATTAAATTAATAAATTCGGTTTGAAGTTTAGTAGCAGCATCATCAGCTTTCTTAAGTAATTGAGATGCGAAATTTAATTGAATCTGGACAGCTAAACTGAGATTTATGTTTTTTCTTGTTGTAATAGAACTAGCACATGATTTTAACTCTTTGATGAAATTAAATTATGAAATATTCATATTCATTTTTTAAATTTAATTACCTTTTCTTTTTTAGTAATTATATCTATATTTTTTTAAATAAAACAAAAAAAAAACACTTATAACTATATAGGTATTATAGGTTTGAAGCCAACTTATTCATATACCAAACCGATGAAAAGAACACGTGCAACTAATGTAACTATAAATGCTAAGAAGAAGCTAATTTGATGCAGTAACAGAAAGAAATAAATATATTTTTTCTTAATTAGTTTAAATTAGACGATTTAACTACAGAAAAAATTCGAAAAAGCTAAAAAAATTGATAAAAGTTCCAATTTTTTAGTTAATTATCCTAAAGTGAAATTAACTAATTTGTCATAGTTGAAAAGACTAATCTATTTTTTTCTGTGTACTTTATTATTAAATATAAATATAAACAACCAAAATCATAATACAAGAAATAAATCTAAACTTTATCTATTCCTCTTCAGAATCAATCCTTAAAAATATAATTATTTGCATAATTTTTTTAATTATTTAATAATTTGACAGGAAAATTCAAACAGATCTCAAATTACTAAAGATTCGGAGCAAAAGCTTGACCATATTTTTTCACCAAAACAATCAACATCTTCAATGAAATTTAAACTAATGTTTTTCTTACTCTTTTACTCTATTTTTACCTTTTTTTTATATATATTTATGTATTATTTAATATTGATTCATTGTCATTATACTTTTTGTAATTATATTTTCTTACATTCAGTTCATAAATGTTTTATATTAGCTTAATTATTTATTAAGTTTTTGTAAACACTGAATTTTGTTCATGTTTAAAAAAAAAAGTATATGGCCTGATAAACCTAATAAGGTTGAATATCCCGAAATAACTTTTGTTCAATTAAATTCATTTTTTATTTTAGATCTTTATTAAAAAATTAAAATGTAATTATTGTAATATTTATGCATTAATAATGTATAAATACATGGATGAACAAGATATTACTTATTATAAGACTGTTTTGAACTGCAGAAAAATTATAGATATTACGCATAAAATAAACAAACAATTCAAAACATCTAAAACTGAAATTAAAAATGTAGAAATCAACTACACTAGTAAAAATTTTAATCTCTTTCTTAAATCTGTTATCTAAAATGCACATATAAATGCAATATTTTTTTTTTCTCCATTAGACTTGCACTTATGTTGAACCAAATGGGTCCACCATATGAAATAACCGGTCTAATGAGAATTTGGTATGCTAAAATTTTTACTCTTTCATTGATAATTTTATTATAGAAAAGTTTTTTGGACGCTTTAGTCCCCTTTTCCAAATTTTTTTTTAACATTATCAATGTAATTTAAATGTTGATTTAAAACAACACCTAAGTATTTGACTGACTTGAACGAAAATGCATAAGAGCCTGCGTAAATCTACACAGAAAACCCGAAACGGACTACAAGCATTTTTATTCAAATAAATCTAGTATCGTAAGATTCGATAATTTTTTGATAAAAACAATTCGTAATCATTTTAATAGATCTCAACAGAAAATGGTCTAATATCTCATATATATTACCATAATGAAGAGTACATTAAAAACATCATGAAAATGGGATTTATAGCACCCGAACATTTTATTTATCTTGATGCTAAAGGGTATATTCAAAGCCACGAGCATGTCCCTCTATTATATCACTATAATAGACGGGCTACATGCAAATGCATAGAACATAACCCGCACATTTTAGAGACAAATTCACTCAAATATGACATGTATCCCAGATAAGGATAAAAAAATAATAAACACTCATCTTTGGTGGTTAAACCAATAACATAAATAGATTATCTAACTTTAGAAAAGGCTTAGGGTAAGTTAGGTTTAGCATAGGCTTAGTTAGATTATAGATGTAGCTTAAGTAATTTAGGTTAGTTCTAAGGTTTTTAATAAAATAAATTTAAACAAATTTTGGTTTTTTTTTATGTTTTCCAAAATATAAACAAATATAAAATATTTCTTACGAAAAATTTAAAAAAAAAAGACTAACAATTATAAGAATGATGTAAACTAAATAAATTTAACGTAGTTTTAAGGTCTAGTTATTGTCAAACTTATAATAAATATTAGATTTTGTAAGACTTTTTTTCTAATTGTAACACAAAAATGAAGTAAAAATAAAAATAAAAGTTAAACCAAAAAAAAAAAAAAAAAAATTCAATATTTTTATTGTTTTTTTAATTATTTAAGAAGTTTTTTAAAATACGTATTTTAACTTTAAACTTAATTTGGCAAAAACGAAAAATATACGCGTAGTTGATACTCAAGTATTAGGGTATCAATTACTTTAGCTTGGTGTAATTTCAATTTTCTCTTTAGCCCAGGTTAGATTTACAGCTACATTAGACTTTTATAGACATTTTACTTCTAAAATCACTCATATTTCAATACAATTGAACCATTACTAAAAGCTCAAAAATGTATTCTCCGTGCCATGTACTTTAAAAATAGAGCCTTCAGTTGTTGGCCTCTATTCCAATATACTGCCTGTCAGACACCTCTTTGCTCATTACTCTGAATATTTAATTTTATTAATTCTAAATTAGCAAGGAAAATAATTACGTCAATTAGATACATTTTATTTATACTAGTTTCAAACTGCACTGGAACTATTAGAAGTCGTTTTTCATATAACTTTTGTGAAATCTATTTTTATTTATTGTTTTATCAGTAATATATATATATATCTGACCTGAAGTACATCCTGCTTAGAAATTCTCTTCTTCTGCTCTTTTTTAAGACACGCTAGATCTTACTTAGACTGCGAATACAATTATGAAGATGTATATGATAAAATTATATTCAAAGAAATTTGAAATTACTTTTGGCTCTACTTATCCACTTTTGTTCTTGAATTAAATAAATTTTATTATTTAAAAAAAAATAACTTACTTAATTTCTACTTTATTTCATTAGATTAAAAATTATTATTAAATTCGTATTAGGTAATCTTTGTTGAAACCCCACAATTAATTTCTTGAAAAAGTAAATTTAAGTAAAATAAAGAATGATTTAAATGGCTATACATCACTAGTGTGTGAATTCATTACGCCCTACGGTATAGTTTAAATTTTATTTATACATAACTATAGCAAATTATTTATTTCATTATTTTGTTTTCTTTTTTTTTTTTTTGTAAAAATTAATTATTTTGTATTGGGATTTTTATAAGTTTGTAAAAAAAGGAGAACCAAAAATTTTTAGAATTGTAAATTAAATGGTAATAAATAATATTGATGTTTATATACTCTTTAAAGTCTGTATATATCGTCAAATCATCATTTTCCGGAATCTTATCAGTGGGTCATAGGGCGGGAAATTCATGTAGGTATATATCAAAAAATAATATTTTTAGATTACATTGAAAAAAAAACTGCTAAAAATAATTGACCCTTGGATTTCTATTATAGTAGTAACTCATGAATTCTTGAAATTTCTTTAGATACCATTTGTAACAGGTTTAATAATACTGAGGCCAATTTTTTGTTTAGGAATACCAAGAACATATTTGTTTTTGTAAGTTTTGACCTTTATAACATCAACGAAGTGTTCACACGCACATAAATTTTAAATGATGAAAAATCGCTCACCATAGCTATATATACTACGTATACATAAACATACGTAAAAATAATCTGTTTCAAAAATTATTGATAACGGTGAAAAGAACCGTAAAGAACATTTTTTAAAATCATTATTATCGGAAATCCGACTTAAATTAAAATATAATTAAAATATTATCAACTCCAATTCCAATTATAAAATAAATATAAATTTATTTTATAATATCGCAGTTTGTCTAATCAAACGAGTTTCTCATTTTAAAGACCTTGGCGTACTTTTTGACGATAAACTCACATTTAAACTTCATTTTAATAGCATAATTAAGAAGGCAAATTCTATGTTAGGTTTTATCAAAAGATGGTCTAAGGAATTTCATGACTAAATCTTTATTCACTACTCTTGTTCCCCACCTTGAGTATGCAAGCCCTGTCTGTTCACCCCACTATTCCACTCATACTAATATAATTAAATATGTTCAAAAATTTTTTTTGCGATATGCTCTACGTAATCTTCCCTGGTCTAATCCAATAATCCTACCTCCATACATAAGTCGTCTTAAGTTTTTCAGATGAATACATTGCAATCAAGAAGGGTTTTAGTTGCAGATATCTTATTCATATCCCAAGTATGCAATTGTCAAATTGATTCCAAAATTATAAAAGATCAGATTAACTCGTACATACAGTATGCGTTTTCGTATAGAAATTTTTTTCAATTTTCCTTCCCCTAGAACTAATTATGGTAAATTTCAGCCAATCAATAGAATATTCTTTCATTGGACCATTAACAACAATTTATTGTTAAATATTAATAAATGCGCTTTAATGTGCTTTACACGTCGCTCTCAACCAATTTCTTATACTTATTCTTTTAATGAAAAATTTCTATCAAAAGTTAACTTTTTTAAAGATCTCGGAGTGTATTTTGACGATAAGTTAACATTTAAATTACATTTTAATCATATAATAAATAAATCCAATTCCTAACTTGGCTTTATTAAACGTTGGTCTAAAGAATTTCGCGATCCGTACATTATTAAAGCCCTTTATATTACATTGCTTCGGCCTAACTATGAATATGCCAGGTATGGTCCCCATACTATGATGTTCATATTCAGAGAATCGAAGCAATTCAAAGAAGATTCTTGAGGCTTGCTTTGCGTAATCTTCCTTGGGAAGACCCAATTCGTCTACCACCTTATGAACATCGACTCAATTTAATTCATCTTGATACCTTGCAAAAAAGGAGAGACATTGCTGATATAACCTTCATTGTTCAAACTGTCAAAGGTAATATATTATCTCCTTATATTTCTAATAAAATCAATATTAACACAAGTTCTCGACTTCGATCCGTAATTTTTTTTACTGTGTTTCATCATAGGACAAACTATGGAAGATATGAACCTATTAATAGAATGTTAATATTGGGAAATAAATATATGACATTAATTGATCTCTCTCTTTCAAAGACCGATTTAAAAAAGCAACTCGATCAACGATTGAAATAACTTACATTCCCTCTCACACCATCTGAACACCTATACACATCTTTTAGTTCTTAAGATTTTATGTTAATGAATTTAATTGTATTTATTTTTAAATTTTTAAATGAATTATCACGTCAATTTTAATTCCAACATTATACTCAATATCTTTTATATTTTATGTAGATAATCGTATAGAATAAAGACAAAAAAAAAAAAAAAAAAATGAATTATAATATTTTGTTTAACTTTATATTTAAGTAAATATTTTGGTAACTGCTTGATTTAAGCTTGAAATAAATAAATAATTAACCTTTAATACTTTTAATAACTCTTTATTTTCTCTTTTTATTTCTGATGACATTTATTTTATTTAATTTTGTTTTTTTTTTTGTAAAAACTATGTTGTTTTAAATTTCAAAGTAATTTAAAGTTTAAATCATAAATCTTATTTGATACATTGTATTAATTGAGAATTTTAATAATTAAATTGTATTATATTTTGTAAACTGTTTGAACTAAATAGTAAATAAATAAATGAAATTTGAATCTACAAAAGTTGGACAAAATTAACGGAAGAATTAGACTTTTTTTCCCCATTTTTTTGTTGTCAATTTATTTTATAAATTTTCCTGCCATTTATATTATTTGTTTTAATTAAAATTATAAATTCAAATATAATTAAAAATTGATTCAAATAATACATATCCCACCGTATTCTGAAAATAATTAAATATTTATTTAATAAAATTAAAAAAAAACAAAAATAAAAACTAAAACTAATTACACTTGATGCTAGCTAATATTTATGACAATCTCATAACAGAATGTTGACGGATATCTATGTATCATTTTATTGTATTTTTGCTTCTGCTTCTTCTGCATGCATATATATATATATATATATATATATATATATATATAGTATTAAAAGCCACAACATATGCTTGACATCTTTTGACATATCCTCTTCTGTTATAAAAAAATAATTTAAGAAATATTCCCATGAAAACTAAAAAAAAAAGTAAAAAGACAAAAACAAAAAAAAAATGAAGTCGCGGTTACGTACCTGTTGTCTAAAGGTAGGTTTCCTTCTTTTTATATAATATGAACCTATTCAGATAATATAAGAAAATTAACAAAAAAAAAAAATAAATAAATAAACTAAAAACAGAAAAATAACAAACAAAAAAAAATACTTTCGATTCTTATGAAAATTTGCACAAAAATTATTGCTTTTTTATTAAAAAAGAGTGAAAAAAAACTAAAAACCAAAAAACAAAAGAAAACATTTAAAAGAACCGATACAATTACATACGAAGAATCATACTTTAAAACAAAACAAAAGCAACAATATATTTTCACAATATATAAAGAAAAGAAGAAATAGCGACAATAACAACAACAAAAATACAAAAGTAATAATTTGCCATTCCAAAAGTAACCAAATCCCAAATGAATGTTTCAAGTTGGACGAACTCATTATTTGCACGACATCAACAACTGAAGATGTAAAAAAAAAATGACCACTACGCGACTACCTTTGATTATTTGCAAAACCCAGTTGCAATCGCCATCAGTAGCTGATGGTGTAACTTAGAATATTATTTTGTTGTTGTTGTTGTTGTTGTTGTTATTGTATTATAATAATATGTGAAGAGAATTTGTAATATAGAATAATTCTGATAGATTTGAATAGGGAAGACATCTTATTATTATTATTATTATTATGTATTAAACATTTAATTCTACTTATTATTCTACATATCTACATACTTGCCTGATGTAATATAGAGCATTGTTTTTCATGTGTTCTTATAATATAAATAAATATTATAAAAATTATAGAAAAGAAAAACGCGTTTCAACCACACGGAATATAAGTAGAATGATCATGATGATGATCAATTTAGTTTTTGTTTTTAAAGCTGGTTTTGGGGACAGATTTTATATAATATTATACGACAAAAACAAGTTCACATTATTTACTTATATATTATTATTATACTCTGGAAATAAATACTTACCCCGCGATCTTATAAAAACAAAATGAAAGAAAAAAATATAACGAAGAATTAATAATAATGAAACGACGCGGCGGATACTTGTGGTGATCCGCATGAATTAAATTTCGCTGTCGGTTAGAATAATTCAATAAAATAGTTATAAAAAAGGAGAATAATAAAAAAACAGAAAATAGTTAGCCACTTCTGATTTCTTTTCTTGAAATAAAATTCATATTTAGTGT
Organism: Argyra leucocephala; assembly: GCA_963942445.1. Classification (NCBI taxonomy): domain Eukaryota; kingdom Metazoa; phylum Arthropoda; class Insecta; order Diptera; family Dolichopodidae; genus Argyra; species Argyra leucocephala. The sequence goes on from OZ012677.1 coordinate 93,419,185, forward strand.
CATTGTCACATAACAACATGGAGTTGAATTACTTTCTGCGTAGGAAAATAAAAAAAAAAAAATAATAAAACGGAAAAAAAAATATTTTCACGGTTAATAATTGTTTGTCGAATGAATTACTAAAATTAAATTTCTATAATTTCAGTTACTTAAAATAACATCAATATAATTACATATATATTATTCCGATGCGGCGTATGTGATCTATATAAATGATTATTCAGATCTGCAAGAAGAGTTTATAATACTTAACGCGCTTGTTAAGCCAGCCCTAATAAATTAAAATGAAACTTTAGAACTGTCGTGAAGTAAGACCTGATTCAATTATTTAATTTAATTATGGATTCGAAATAAAAAAAAATAATTTCACCTAAAATCGAATAAATACATTTTATAATGAGATTCTTCGCACGGATCCTTCTACTCGTTAAAGCGAATTAGAATTTTTAGAGAAGAGAAACCTTCCAGTCAATGTAGAAAATTTACTAATAGATAGGCTTTTCTTCTTACTTACTTATAATATTCTATTTACACTACGCTCCATAATATGTGTAAATGAAGCTATCAAGTATAACAAGTTTTCCGATGTAATTCGTAGTGTAAATATCAATTTCTAGAAGATGTTATCCTAGCTCGATAACATGTTATACATTTGTAGTGTGAATATGATAAAAGATATTGCTTCATAACAATCATAATAATCGATTAAGTTCTAATTTTTTAATTCCAATGCGTCAAGACACCATTTACAGTCCAATATGAGTGAGATACTTTTAGTTATATATATATTGGTCAGCTCTACTATTTTTGAAAGATTTTTGTGAAGCAAGAGGTTGCACATCAAGATTATTGCTTTTTATTAAAAATTTCAGAGCTATACCGTTTTCGATAAGTTCATCTGCTTTGCGCTTTCTAGGAATGTCATTTTAATTCGCAATCTAATATAAATTAATATTTAATCGATGTGCCATCTTTATGAGTGGAGTACAACATTTGATCAAGTTCTCTTGAGCTTATTTTTCTCTTGATTACTTTTGAAAATGCAAATATTTTTGGAAAATAGAACGCTGAACTTCAGATTATTTATGTTTTATTTTATGACCATTACTTGCATCCGATGCAAATTGAAATTTTTTGAGAGAATAAAGGAAAGTCTGATACTTAGATCACAAAATAGGCCATTTATCAAACTTTTCTTCATTTTGTAACCGATAGTGCTGATAATGTAGATAGTCTTGCCGCAAATACCGTATTGTTTACCCATGTTCTTGTACAGAAAATATTGGACTGATGGCATTTCATAAAGAAGTGCTTCGCTTGAGTATGATTTTAGGTTTCTCATCATTCATTTGGATTTTTAAAAATTATTGAGTAACATTCCACTTCGAGTTAGATTTAATGACAAGCTACCATTTGTTTAGCATATATGTCTAAAGGTGAGAGATGAAAAAGAGGGGGTCCGATTTGGTTGTTGTTAATGTTCCACTTATACACATGGAAACTGATTTTTAAGTATTTAACTAAATTAATGATCCCGGGCTTCTGCGGCTGTCCACCATATAATAAAATTGTAACAAAACAGTAGTTTCATCATAAGGGGTAAAAGTTTAGTTATACCTACTACGTATAACGAAGTTAATTCAAACTGCTATATAATTTTTATACTTTTGTACCACACTGCAATAAGTCTTATGGCGACAGTGTGAGCTTTGTTCGTAATATCCTATAGATTAAGGATAAATCCTACCAACTAAATGGCTGTTTGCTTTCAAGAACGAATTCTATTATAGACCTTGGGTTAACTCTTGACCCTAAACTGAGCTTTAAGCTACATTATGATAAAATAGTGAGCAAAGCAAATTCTTCTTTAGGTTTCATTAAACGTTGGTCTAAAGAATTTTCTGATCCCTACCTCATGAAACATTTTTATGTTACATATGTAAAATCTAACCTTGAATATGCCAGTCAAGTGTAGTGGTCTCCACATTACTTGACTGACATTAACCGAATTGAATCGGTTCAACGAAAGTTTTTACGAAAGGGAAATAAAGGTGTCATGATCACACCAAGATAAAAATAATAACTTGTCAATCATAACTTATGCTTCTCCAAATTGGTTCAATATTAATTCACCCATAATGGAATCAATTGGAAAACTAGAAAGAAAATGTTTAAGAATAAGGTTAAAAAAATTAAAAAACCATCAAAATAACCAAGTTTCATATTATTCTAACAAAGTAATATAAAAATAAGATATAAGCATAGGTAGAATAGATAACTTTATAATAAATATGAATAGAAAACATTTCGATAGAATACTCAGTCTTATAAAAGCCACATTTATTATTTCAACAACTCAAATATATTAAGAAAACTTTAGAATCTGGATCTGTCCCACCAGAAGCATTTTAATATCTAGAATCAAATAATATTTTTCCAACATTATGAAGAACAACAGACCAAAAAATCTATTTCAACCCAAATAGCACCAATCTTAACGAATTAAAAATTGATACAAGATACAAACATACCGCCATTAAATGTAATTCTGATATAAAAATATACAGATAACCTTTTTTATTTTTTATTTTTAAGGATTGTAAATAATATTAGTATAAATAAAAATTGAACATTGAAAAAAAAAAATAATAATTTATTCAAATCCTACAAGTTAAATTTATTACAAAATCTAGTGTTATCTATACTACATTACTATGGTGTTTCTTTTTAATCTCCTCACTAAGGGTATGCCTAGAAGATGTCGTGCTACATGGTTAGAATGATTTCAGAACTGCCCAGCTAAACACCTTGTTAGTCTTTTGAGTTCATCCAAGAGGAAAACTATATGCAGGCAGATCTTTGTATATGTCGCAATTTTGTATTTTTGTACCAGGAAGCTTTGCTAATTATTCTTAATATTCTATATTAATTTATAATCAGATCTTTTAAAATTTCCACATTACTTATTAACGGCAGAAACATATGGACAAACAAAACATGACATACAAAACTGTAGCTAGATAAAAGGACAAGAAGCATGGACGAATTAAATTCTTTTAGACGATTACATAACATACAAACGTCAACACTGGGTGTAAAGTTCAGCATGGTCCAGTTGAGCTACGCAAAAACTACTCACCGATACCTGTTGGACGAAGCAACATATATTGCAACGAAAACTTAACAATACAACATACAGTACTGGACTGCCAATACACATTTAACAACCAAATGACCAGAAGCACACTAAGCCCTACAAATAATCAAAAATCTACTTACAACCCACAGCATATGGAACGATATTTAACAATATAATAAATATCTATAGAGTAAAATTGAAAAATAATATACAAAGAGAAAAACGCAATGCCTTCTTCCGGTTTAAAAATATAAATAAAAAAATAAAAAAGGAAGTAAAGTAAGAAAACCCTAAATAAAAACTAACAATTTAATACATAAACGATATATATATATACATATATGATATATGTATGTACATACGTTTATAATTAAATTTAGAATAGATTTTAGATTTGGATTGTTAGTATTTAAATACGTAAATGTAAAAGTTGTAATAGAGAAATGGCGCACATCCTACCCGGAAAATGGTCAAAAATTTTGGCTGTACATTTAAGTGCAGTTGAAATAATTATGATCAGATTGGTTTTAATATTGCATATTACAAAACTACTTTTTACAAGTAAGCGTTCTATCGAAATTGGACTTCGAGGTACTTTACAATCTGACTTAATGGTACCAACTTTATTTTCAAAGATACAATAAATATTTATATATATATTTTATTTTAAGCTTTATTTTCGACAAAAAATAATGTTGGAGACCTTAAGGAGTAAAGCAAAATAATAAAATCACTTTACTACCGTAAATGTACAACCAGCAAAATGTGAAAAATGAGTGCACAAATTGTGCATTGCTTATACACATCTGTTATGTATTTTCTATTATAGTATGCTATTCCACGGAATAACAACATCCATCGTACGGAAAGGAAACATTAAACTGGCTTAAGTTTGGCCTAATACCAAAAAGAAATACTGAAATCGGTAACCATCACCTATTACTAAATCAACAAAGACTGTGAAGTACTATGGTAGAGATAATTAACCGGCTTAACATTCGTCAATATTCCAGCAAACTGTAAAATAAATAAATTTGTTAGAAGTGAAACAACCTATCTGAGCAATATGGGTACACCTACAGTCTAGAACCTACTACTTTATAAAGAAAAAGAGAGTTTCCAATTGCAAAGGAATCTGACTACAATATATACGCCAACTTATCTGGCTCATAGTGGACTATAAATCTACTCTTAACTTACTATCATTTGCAAGTTTATACATATCAGTAAGATGGTAGGATGTAGTTATCAAAGAATACATTGTCTTATATGCAAGCATCATGACAGAAGACGTGGACTCCACTAAAATGATTTCTGCAAAGCCTGTAAAGATGAAGAAGAGGACGAAATAATCCTTCTCTACACCTGCCTCACATTAACTCTCAAAAGAAGATGCCATATGGGTAACAAAATTACGCACTTCTATGGCTACGTGAAAAGCTCAAATTGGCTTTAGCAGGTAAAATCCATGCTCAAGCTTAATCCAAATTCTTTGCTCTAAGTTTGTACCAAATTACACGCTGGGTGGTGCAGTAGGTAGAGCACCTGCCTTTCAACCGAAAGGTCCAGGTTCGATTCCCGACGAAGGCAAAATAATGCTTTCTGAATTTTCGACCTGGTCCAGTACCCTTCATCATTGGGATAAAATAAATGATAAATAGTTGAGAGTTTTGGTTATCACTAAAAATAAAATGGAACTATGCTATTATGAAGGCGAAGTACTCTACAATAGATATAGTTTTCCACATTTAAATTAGTAGATATAACCCAAAAAATTCTATAGAAAAGCTATTGTATGTGATTGTGTATTCCAAGTCTCTGTGTAAAAGCAGTTAGGGTGTTCATCCCATAGACTTGGAATGATATAAAAAAAAAAAAAAAAAAAAAAAAGCAGCACTCACTTGTACTTGCCATCTACCTATCCAACGTTTCGAAATATGTTCTCATAATAATGTCAAGTCAACTACAAAAATTTATTTTACCAATTTTACGTACATAAGTACATACTTACCGATTATTAAATATTTTTCTTATACCTCTCGCTTCAAATTTTTGTTTCAAATACAATATCTACACACCCATATAAAAGTGATACTATTTTTTGATAAATTGTCTGCAAGTAAGAATAAATTCGTTGAAAGTTGAATCGTATGGTTAGGCCCATTAGGAAAAAACACAAACAAATTACATGAAAATACCTAAAAATTAAATATTAGAGAAACAATAATGAACAAATTATAATAATTTTGTTTTCACCCTGTTTATTTAAAAAAATTGTAATTTAGTTATTATTAAAAATTATACAAAATATTAGTTAAATTATTCAAATTGATCAAAACGCCGAAATATGGATACGAATTCTTTTTAAATTTATATCGTCAATACTATTTTCTCCATTTTTAGGAAGTTTTACGATCTTTTGATAAAGGACTTCGGGATTTACTAGCTTTTTTAGATTTAGAAACATTGCGCTTTTTACTTAACGCTCTTCTTTTTGATCTGGATCTCCTGCGACTAGTCTTTCGTTTTTTGGATTTTCCTTTCATATCATCAGCATCCATTGGTTGATTATTGTCGACGTTATATTCAGATTGTTTTTCTTCTTCATTTTCCATTCTGCTTCGTTTTATTTGTTAATATTATTTAAAGAGATTTTTATTTTATTTTATAATTTTCTCAAAAACCGGAAAAAAAATTATTTTAAATTTAAAATAAAAAATATAATGTCATCTGACGAAAAACAAAATTTGATATGATTAAAAAAAATTAATTTTTAAATTTTATTAAATTTAAAAGTCGATGAATGCCTGATTTATTGAATAATAAATTATTTATTTGGAGGTGAGATCCTATTGTTTTTCATTCGATATAATAATCATAGACACCTTATCACGTGTAATCAGCAAATTTGTAGGAAGATGAACATATTTCGAAACGTTGGATAGGTAGATGGCATGTACAAGTGAGTGCTGCTTAATTTGGTACAAACTTAGAGCAAAGAATTTGGATTAAGCTTGAGCATGGATTTTACCTGTTAAAGCCAATTTGAGCTTTTCACGTAGCCATAGAAGTGCGTAACTTTGTTACCCATATGGCATCTTCTTTTGAGAGTTAATGTGAGGCAGGTGTAGAGAAGGATTATTTCGTCCTCTTCTTCATCTTTACAGGCTTTGCAGAAATCATTTTAGTGGAGTCCACGTCTTCTGTCATGATGCTTGCATATAAGACAATGTATTCTTTGATAACTACATCCTACCATCTTACTGATATGTATAATCTTGCAAATGATAGTAAGTTAAGAGTAGATTTATAGTCCACTATGAGCCAGATAAGTTGGCGTATATATTGTAGTCAGGTTCCTTTGCAATTGGAAACTCTCTTTTTCTTTATAAAGTAGTAGGTTCTAGACTGTAGGTGTACCCATATTGCTCAGATAGGTTGTTTCACTTCTAACAAATTTATTTATTTTACAGTTTGCTGGAATATTGACGAATGTTAAGCCGGTTAATTATCTCTACCATAGTACTTCACAGTCTTTGTTGATTTAGTAATAGGTGATGGTTACCGATTTCAGTATTTCTTTTTGGTATTAGGCCAAACTTAAGCCAGTTTAATGTTTCCTTTCCGTACGATGGATGTTGTTATTCCGTGGAATAGCATACTGTAATAGAAAATACATAACAGATGTGTATAAGCAATGCACAATTTGTGCACTCATTTTTCACATTTTGCTGGTTGTACATTTACGGTAGAAAAGTGATTTTATTATTTTGCTTTACTCCTTAAGGTCTCCAACATTATTTTTTGTCGAAAATAAAGCTTAAAATAAAATATATATATAAATATTTATTGTATCTTTGAAAATAAAGTTGGTACCATTAAGTCAGATTGTAAAGTACCTCGAAGTCCAATTTCGATAGAACGCTTACTTTTAGAAAGCGTAGACAAACGAAACTAGAACAAATTAATCTCTATAACTAAATAACATGTATATTGGGTAATTGACAAAAACTCTCCATTCGAACTTCCATTCAGACTTTGAATAATATGAAGTAGTTTTGTACAATGCAATATTCAAACCAATCTGATAATTATTCCAACTGCACATAAATGTACAGCCAAAACTTTGGATCCTTTTCCGGGTAGGATGTGCGCCATTTCTCTATTACAACTTTTACATTTACGTATTTAAATGCTAAAAATCCAAATCTAAAATCATCTTCTCCGTCTCCAATGAGGCTCACTTTCATTTGAGTGGGGTGGTAAATAAACAAAGCTGTCGATTCTGGTGCGAAGAAAATTCACAAATTGTATAATTGCACTCGATTGTATATCGATTGCACTTCACATTATATAAAAAGCATTTTAATTTCCTTAACAACTCGTCGACTGAGTATTACTTTATGCCATACGCCATTCGCGTCATTTCGAGAAAATCGAATTTAAAAGTTTGTTCAAATTTATTTTGAAAACTAGCCGAAAACCTTCTTAAAAATATATTTTTGTAATATTAGCAAATTAATTTTAAGTAATTTTTTTTTTGGTTTCGAGCAAATAAAGCGATATTTAGAAAAGTTATTTCAACTTTTGTAGAAGCGTTCCCAATGTTGATTTTATTCCACGCCATACATTTAAAAACAAAAAAAATCGCAATGTGTAACATGGTCTAAATTTTTTTGGATATGTCATAAAATAAAAATGTTTAAATTAAATAGGATAATGCATGTCAAATAAATGACATGGAATATAATGTTTAAATAATATTATAAAGCAAGACAAATTGAATCAACTTTTGATTTATTTATTTCACGTTTTTCACAGCTTTTTCAATTCACAACTTGATTTTAATGAAAAATATAACAAAAAATCTTATTCTAAATTGCAAAGTTTCTAACTTTTGTCACATAAAATAAAATAATAAAGCAAAAATAAAAATTTTTAAAATATACTTTTATCGAAACCAAACGAGCCTCCTAAAAAGTTGAAAATAAAATTAGTGATGGATGTTGAGCATCTAGAACTACTATAAGATAAAACACAAAAGTATATAATGAATCTTGCTGGAATATTGTTCTATTTGCTGGAATATTGTACTATTCTAAATTAGGTCTAACCAAGCAGGTATAGAGGAGATTAATAAAACCGAGCATAGAGTTGGATTTGTTTAAAATATCTGAATAATGGAGATGGAATGAAAGTTTAGTTTCGAAGAGTATTCCTAGGTCTTTAATTGATGTAACGTTTGGAATACTTTGGCTATTAAAATAATATACATAAGAAACTGGGCATAATCGTCGTGTAAAAGTAATATAAGCACATTTATTGACATTAAGCTGCAGATTATTATACGAACACCAACTATAGAAACGATTCAGATCAGCTTGTAACGCTAATGCATCCTCTAAATTTAAGAAATTTTTTATAAATTTTCATGTCATCGGCGTAAATTTTAATATGACTATTAATTAATAAAGATGAAACATCATTAATAGAAATAATGAAGAGTAAAGGACCGAGATGACTACCTTGAGGCACACCTGTGGGAGCTTCGAACTCAGTGGAAATTGAATGTAAACGAAACACTATAACTACGACCAGAAAGGTAAGAATGAACCCAATTAATAAAGTAACTAGGAAATCCTAATTTATTTAACTTAAAGATGATAATGTTATGTGGAAGCAAATCAAAAGCTTTGCTGAAATCTGTATATATTACATCCGTTTGAAACCCATCTTCCATGTTATAAATAAAGGTAGATGTTGACTCAACACGATTAGTAACAGTAGACTTGAGCTTTACAAAGCCATGTTGAAAAGATGATAAGAAACAAGTACAATGATCAAAAATAGAATCAAATACAATAAGTTTAAATAGTTTAGGTATAGAAGAAAGTTTAGCAATTGGACGATAATTACTTACACTATTTTTTAGATGGTATAATGAATTTTTTTTAAGTGGTATAATGAAGATACACACCGAAGTATTTTAAAGTTTTTATATTTGTTATTCTTGAACCATCAGACCATCTTTGTTGTTTAAATTTTTGCGAATGGCTTGGTTTAACCTTTACTAAAATTTATTTTCAATTTCCAAAAATAGTAATTTGTTTCATCTAGCATAGTATCTTGTCACTATTTGGCCTGTAATAACTGATATATCAACTGCATGTACAATTAAGTCATCAGCAATAATACTACTACGAGTTCTGGAGGAGACATGTTATTAAAATAATTCAATTTAGAACTTAAAAATATGTTGAATAGAATGGGAGGGTTCACAGTTGTCACAGCTATAAACAATTTTGTATTTTGAATGTTTTTCTCTACATATCAGCACCATTGTAAATGACAAGAGCTTTGTTTTCTGTTATATTTTCTATCAATTTTATTATATTTTTCGGAAATTTATATTTAATTATTTAGCTATAAATTAGTTTAAGTCTAGTCATAAGTTTTTTAGTAAAATTTTTAGATATACAAGTAGTCACAAGGTTTTTGTAATTTTCCAGCATTTTTTCTTGTATCAATTAAAATAAATTGTAAATCAAATAACAAATGTCATGCAAAATAAAAATTAGAATAAAATAAAACTCGCAGCTGTTAAGATACTAATAATCTAAGCTCTAACTTAAGTATAAGAAGACTGTTTCATTATTAATTATTAATTAACAAATTTTGAAACTAAACGAACTATCTATCTATCTATTTATCTATATTTAATTTGTTTATATATTAGTCCATTTTACCAAACTGTATTGAAAATTTTTCTAAATCGATCAGGTATGCACCTTTTTCCTATTGATTGTGAACCAGCAAATGTCGGAGGTTATTTTTGTAATCGCTTGGATAGAAGAATTTTTAATTTTAAAAGAGAATTGGCTATTTGGTATTATGTTTTTTTTTATTTACACAATCTAGTATTATATCATTTAACAATGATTCATATATTTTTTTTTTTTTTTTTTTTTATACTCTGCAGTAACTTAGGTAGAATCACCTTTTCGTGCTTAATTAAGTACGGTACTGCAATTTTACACTACAATCTACAATATTTCGAGTATTTATTTAACAAATTACTGGCTTATCAACTCATTAAATGTGGAAAACTACTGCTATTGTCAGGAACTAAGCCTTCTTAAATAGAATAGTTTCTATTTTTATTTAATTTGTTACCAGATTATACTCTCAATTATTTTTTTGTTTTGCTTCATTCGGAATCGAACCTAGGACCTTTCGGTTGAAAGGCAGGCGCTCTACCTACTGCGCCACCCAGCGTGTAAATACTGTCTTACTGATATTAGGCTTCAAAAATTTCGTTTTGAGACAAGTCAAAATTTTAATCTTCTTCTAGCTATTTAAATTCCAAACAAAAATTCTTTGTGAAAAATTTTTAAATTTACAAAAAACAAAAGAAAGCAATTTCTAAATTTAGTTGTACTCATTTCTGTCAGACTAGATTTTTAAAAAGTAAGATTTTTATTTTCAAGATTTTGAATAAGTATTTAAAAACCTTAGATAAAAAGAAAGAAAAAAATCAGTAACCGTCAAAATACAACATTTTCCAGTAGCGTTTGAATTTATCCTTTTTTCTTATCGAGGCATAATGAGATTTTATTGCGAGTATTCAATATTGTAACAACATGGACATCATGTATGCAGTAGTAAAGTTTCAGCAAAATATTAGGAAAAATATTAAAAATGTAAATAAATTTATATGTATATACTGTTTCATATTTTGGTTTTAACACACAAATACACATATAAATATATATTTATAATCTGTCATTTTAAGTTTTAAATATTAATGAAAGTAAAAAAGAGAAAAATTAAAAATTCAAATCCATTTTCTAACTAAGATAGAATTAACATTTTCGACACTAAACACACGAATACACTTAAATTATTCCATATACACACAATATCTGCTATAGAGCTAAGTTGAAAGGATTTGAGTGATTTGAGGCCATCGCTGATAATGATAGCCTAAGCATAAAAAAAAATTAAATAAAAAAATAAAACAAAAACAAGTAAATGAAAGAGACACACTAAATATCCTTGAAACGTCCTTTTTTGTTTTTGTTTTGTTTCCTCTATATTACCGTTTTGATAATTTAATTTTTTTTTTTTGTTTTGCTGCTTATGATGTCAAAGGAAATAAATAAACAAAAAAGAAGAAAGTAAAGAAAAGAAAAAAAAAAGGTTCGAATTGATGTCATTTTGTTGGGCAAAAATTTCGTATGTAAAGTAGTTTCCTCATCAAAGTTTTTCGTAAACTTGATAGTTTATTGTTATATGTATTTAGATATATAGATGTAGGCTCATCACCACCTCCACCACTACTAACATCACTACTTTATGATTCGAAATGATCAATTAACATATCCCTTACATAAAAAAAAATATATATTTATATATATATATATTATATATAATATAGGTATATAACTAGAAATAATGATAAAGTGCGGGCACGCAAAATCATTAGTATCCTTCAGTTGTTGTTTTGTTGTTAATTTTTTTTTGTTGTTTGTAAGTTTGAGATAAAAGCTGACATTTTCTATATCTGACACAATTAACTAGAAAAAAAAAAATAAATAAAAAAAAGTTTTACTGTTAAATTTTGGTTTTTTTTTTTTGCTTTTTAAGCTAAAAGTTTTTCACTGTCATTTGAACGGATTTTTGTTTTTTTTTGTTGATGTTTCCACTTTTGGGATGGAATTTTTCATTTGATTTAAGGATTGAATGGATAAAATGTATTTGCAATCCAAAATAAAAATGAAAAAAGAAACAAATAAAACAAAAACAATAATAAAAAGAAAAACGAAAAGGAAATCTATGATTTAAAAAGGTTTTTTTTTTTTGTAATTGTGGTTTAGGCTTTCGAATTAGAATAAAATTTAGGTAATCTGGTAGATGGTAAATCTAGATCTGTTTTGATTAATAAGTTTTTTGCCTTAAGGTTTAAGTTTAAAAAAAAAAAATTATTTTACAAAGATTAAAATGTGTAAATAAGTGTGTTAAATTGAAAATTATAAATTAGAATGCTAAAATTTGTATAGTTACGTAAATTAAACAGAAAAGCTTGTCCATTACAAAAAAAAATTATTGGGCTTATCTCATACTAATTATTGAAGAAAACGTTAGCTTATTAATAATTTTGATGAATATAAGCGACTGATTTATAATTATATAATAGTACATCAGGTAATGCCACGTACTCTCATAGAATCTTTAATTTATGAAATACCAGAGTATCGGATAATAAGTAAAACAGAGTGAAGGTATTATGAAAGGCTATAGACTTTGTTTCAATTCGTTGATTCAATTTGCTTCAACTTCTACTTATTCATCTATCCATTTCATTAGTTTGACGTTTATTAAACCAAAAAAAATTTATATTTAAAGTGAAAAGCCAAAAAAACTGAAATAAAAAATAAAATTTACCGTTAAATAAAGTGAAAAAAATTTAAATTAAAAAATGAATTAATTTTGCTTGGAGGAATGCTTCGAATATTTTACAGTAGGTATATAAAAGTAAATTGGATGAAATATACAATAAGGAATGAAGTTTAAGTAGAGATAATATCAAATAATTTAATTAATGTTTGTTGAAAAAATAAAATATTAAAAAACTAATTCTACTTTTTATTGTTTATAAATTTATTTGCATACTTAAAGATGTTATTCATGAACATGGGATCACAAATTGTAATGAGTTATTAAATATAGATTCCAACTTAACCCAATTGAATCGTGTGTTCAAGATATTGTACTCAAAAATAGCACTCAACCGAGTAAATTGAGTGTATTTTTATTTTGATAATGCAGTTTAATTTTTATCTGTGGATGTGATATGAATAAGTGTTGTAGTTTTAATGGGTTTTTAAAAGAGTGTATACTAAGTGTATATATTTAAAGTTTTAGATACGTATTTTTCAGTGTTTTCCAAATTTTCTATATTAATTTTTATAGAATTTGATCTAAGCATTTAAATGGAAGCTATTTCACTATATTATATTGAATTATTTAATTAATAGGAAGAGTTAAAATTTATGTATGATATATGACACACCATACCATTGTTATAAATTTTAACTCATGTGTCGTATTTGATACATAAGTTTTTTATATGGAAATTATAAAAAATTTTGGCGCAAATTGGCGGGGGAATTTATTTTTATTTTGTCTTATTTTATTTTTCATTTTTTTGGAAATTTTTTTTTATATAAATAACATGACAAATCGAAAATTGGACCAAAGGGACATTGAGGCAATATTACGAGATTAGAAAGATGATGAAAACGAAGATGATTTTGAAAATGATGATAAAGAATGGGATGAAAATTATGAAATTGGTAGGGAAACAGATGAGAAATAATTTAAATATCGCAAGAAAACTTATTCATTTCAAAAAAACTTAGCTGAAGATGTTGAGTTGACTTGTGTAAGTTAGACAACGATGATACCAAAATAAAACTGTTAAAAGAAAAGTACAAAAAGTTTTGTTTGGATGAAAGGTTCTTTGGAAGATAATGAAATAAATTTTTGCGGTGAAGAAGGATTATCTGAAGAAATCTTGAGACTTGAAACTCCAGCGTCAATATTCAACTACCTATTTAAAAAAAAACAATTGAAACTATTGGGAACCAAACAAATTTATATGCCGCTATTAAGAAATTATAAATACTAAAATTCTTTTATTATAAATACTATAGGATATACAACAATTTGTCGGTATATTATATATACAACTACTCACAAATTACTTAATACTCGGTCGCACTGGGCTCAGGATATTGGCAGTACAATAGTTCAGGATACTATGAACAAATTTGAAAAAAATTAATAAAATATACACTTTGCGATATAATGAAAAGTCGTAATGATGTTGCACATGATCTTGGAATATCTAAGAGACGTATTAAATAACATAATTTATGCCAAGGCTACATCTACAATTTTGAAATATATACGGGACAAGCGAACATAAAAAGACACTTAACAGAGTCTAATTAGGGCGCTGCATCAAATGTTGTGATCAGGTTAACCCGCCCCATTCCAAAATATGTTAATCACTCCTTGTATTTCGGTAATTATTTCTCCTGAATACCGTTAATTATACATTTAAAAAAAGAAGGTATTAATTCAATCGGAACAATTAGACAAAATAGAATTCCAAATTTCAAAGAGATTTCTTTTTTTATTAGCATTTTATTTATAAGCCTATAAGTAGCTATTACATAAATGAAATTAATTAAAAATAAGCAATAATAAATCATTCTATTTTTGTTCGTGTACTGCATAGTGTGTCATATTTGACACATAACTTAAATTCAATTTTATAGCTATTTTACAGGTTTGACCTATCTGAACCCAGAAAAATCTTTAATTATTAGATAAAAATATATCATATTCCAAAATTTAGTCAAAATTTAGTTAATTAAAATTATTTATTTTGATGGGTGACCCTAAACTGTTTAATTTAGATGTGAATTGTTCCCAATATCCTGCTTCTATATTTTAGTAAATTTCTTTAGCTGTTAAAGCTAAATGGTGTTCCATCAGAATAATCAATTTTTCTAACTGAATATATCTAAAATATATTATTTTGTGATAAAAATGTTTTACAAATTTCAGTTGAAATTAAATTAATAATTGGAAAAATTTAATTTTATTTAGAATTAAAATACTGAGTCTGATACTCGATTTATTTTCACTTTATGGTTTTTAATAATTCCTTAAAAATTTTTTAAAATTAAAAGTCGTAGTCGTATGACATTGGAAGGAGCTACAATGTGTAAATAAAAATTACGGTACGAAAGAGTACTTCTACCTTAATTACTGTTAAGATAATACAAAATGTATGTTCTAATACCTATTTCGATACCTGATATTCAATTATAATGTCATTACATTATATAATGTTAAATATACATAATTTATTTAAATAATATTGAGTACGATTAACTTAATTATTTATAACTAAACTGATTTCAATCATTACAATTTATCGTTTACAGACTTATCTTAAACAACAATTTTATACCTAATAATTTAAACAAAAAAAATTTAATTTAATTCGGGGGTGCTGTTGCGCCAGTTTGATAAATTAGAATTTTTGTATGTTGAAATGGCTTGTATATTGGGTAAGATTTTAATTTGAGATTTTTATTATGGAAAATTTGAAATCGCCACATACTTCTTTAAAATATTTATGATTTAAAAGAATAATAATTAAAATCAGTTTTGAAATGGTTCAAATATTTGTGTACTTCGATGTCTCTTCAGAATTCTTCCAAATTAAAAGTGATATTGTTCTGCTCGATAAGTTTTAGGTTCTTCTTCTTCTTCTTCATTTAGCGTTACAGCTCGGGGTGAGCTAGAGCCTTCTTCGTGATATTCCTTCATGTAAATCGATCTTCCGCAAAACTCTGCCAATTTTGTACATTTATTTTTTGGCAGTCATTTTCAATATTATCTTTCCATCTGATTCTTGGTCTGCCTCTTGCTCTATTATATAGTGGTCTTGTTTTGAAAATTCTTTGTTGAGGTCGATTTTCGTTCATTCTTATCATATGCCCTACCAACTTTACAATATCTTCATATTGTATTATATTATTGATTTCTTCGTTATTCCTTCTTTGATATTCTCCATTTTGTAATCTTTTTGGGCCAAAGATTTTTCGGATTATTTTTCTTTCGAATAAACGTAAATGTTTTTCGTCTCTTAATGTAAGTGTCCAGCATTCACATCCATATGTTACTATTGGTTTAATTATTGTCTTATATATCACAAGTTTTGTTTGTCTAGTAAGAATTTTGGATTGTAGTAATTTTTTATTAACATAGTAACTTCTATTTCCTGCATTTATTCGCTCCTGTATGCACGAGTGCATACTGTTGTCATTTTTTATTAGTACACCAAGATAACTAAAGTTTGTGACACCTTCAAAATTAAAGTTGTTGATGGTAATATTTTGTGATATTCTTTGATCGGTTTTCCTTGTCATTTTCATATATTTTGTCTTGTTCTCGTTAATTTCCAGACCAACTTGTTTTGTCTTTTGTTCTAGTATAATAAATTTGTCTGCCATTTTCCTATAATTTTTAGCTACAATTGCTATATCGTCAGCGTAGACGATAATTTAGAAAGATTTGGTGAATATATTACCGCCTTTATCAATTTCCTCTGTGGCTTGTTCTAAGACCATATTGAATAACAAAGCTGAAAGCGCGTCTCCTTGTCGTACTCCCGATTTAATTTCAAAATCTATAGAGGTTGTATTTTGTATCATAACTTTTGCTCGTGAATTGAACATGGTTTCCATGGTCAGTTTAGCTAATTTGCGAGGTACATCAAGTTTTATTAATGAGTATGCTAAGCCTGTAAGTTTTAGGTTATTTCTGTTAATATTATGATTACTATAGATGGAATACTAAAATAAAATAAAATCGTACAAAATAAAATCGTAAAAAAAAATACCAATCGTACTTTCTTACTGTAAAGACGTGTTTTTTATTCGCTCGTTCCATTTAAATAATTTAAAAGGTTTTTCTTTTTTTATTTTTATTTTGAATTACAAAATTTGCACAATTTGCTGATTTAACTAGTAATTATCGTGAACATTTTGCTGAATAATCATTTTTATAATTTAAAAGACGTGTTTTTTATTGGCTCGTTCCATTTAAATAATTTAAAAAGTTTTTATTTTTACTTTGAATTATAAAATTTACACAATTTGCTGATTTAGTAATTATCGTGAACATTTTGCTGAATACTAAAAAAAAAAAAATGAGTTTTAAATGTGACATGCCAGCTTGCAGTGTTTTTGACAAATTTTCAAATATTGTCATTTGCAAGGGGTTTTGTGGCCGTCGTATGCATGGATCATGTATTGGAGCTGCGAGAGATTGGTATCACCCTTCGCTTGAGGAATATTTTATTTGCCTTGAATGTCAACAAACAGAACACCAAATAAGTTCTATGTATGACAAAATTAGTAATATGCTAAATTCCATAACGGTTGATAAAGACAGCATTATTAAGAAACAAGCAGCGGAACTTAGAATAAATGCAGACAACAGCAGAGAAACCGCAAAATGCCTTGATAGCCTTATTTCTAAGATAAGCGATGATTCAAAGAAAACATCAACACTCTTAAATAATATACATAATGACGTTATTCTATCGTTTGAAAATAGAGAGCCGAAGAATTCCTGTAATTTTGAGGAATTCAAAAAATATATAGATGAGTCCATTTCCTCAAAGTTTTCTGCACATATTGGGGAGATACGTAATTTATTTGGAGGTAAGTATTGTCGGAACAATATATAGTGTACTAATTATATTGTGTAAGTATTGTCGGAACAAAAATACTTACACAATATAATTAGTACACTAAATACTTCAATTTATGAGTCTGCTACCTTACTCCAACAAAACACACTAGTAGATCATAATAAAGTAATAACAGAAATGGATAATCTTAGTCAAGAATTTAGCTTAAAACTAGACAATTTGTGCTTTAATTTAAATTCGGTTTTATCAAAACATGAATCCTCTGATCAACATGCTCCATCGTTAATGACGGAGCTTCTAACGGAAAAATCGAGTGAAATTCTGTTGCAACCTACTTCTCCACCCAGAGCCCAAGCAACACAGAGTACCGAACAACCAAAAATAATTAGATTTGGTACAACATGGTCTAAAGAGGAATGGGATAAAAGAATTCATCAGCTTGATTTAAACCAGGTCAGCATTAAACCAGGGTCACAAAAAGTAAAAAAAGTAAAATTCCATAAGAAATTAATAGAAAATTTCCAGTAATGATACCTCTTTCTTCTTTATAAAGGGTGCTCCATTTAATGCGGACATCAAATGGATAAACTCTTTTACAAGAAGAAAATTTGCAATTGTCACCTTAACATGTGAGCGGGTAATTCCAAAGAGAATTGCCAAAAGGAAACAAAACTTATTTTCGTGTTTTAAGTTCTCTATCCCCATGAAATTTAGCTGGCTTCTTCTATCAAAAAACATAAACAACAATCAACAAATAACAATTCATCCATGGAATCAAAAGGTAAAAATTAATTTAAAAACTAATTATAAGGCTAATACTAATTACGCGTTATGTATTAGCTCGATTAAGAGATCATCGAATATACGAAAATGTTCGGCTTTATTTAGCATATCTTCACAATAAATCTGATAATGTTTGCATTGACGGTAAAACCAACACATCTCTGAAAATATTAATACAACAGGAAGGACTTCCTACAAACGTAATTAATCTTAGGAAAATTTATGATAATTTCCATCTGAGTTTTGGTTTGACCCTACAAAACGTCGCATCTGATTTACAAGCATACGCGGCAAATGTCTCATCTAATAGAACTAATTATTTACAAAAAGTTCGTGAAAATCATGACAAGTTTTTTCGTCCCTTACCCAGTACCACAAAGAAATAATTTAACCACAATTAATACGTCAAAACAGTCCTTTAATTCTCTTAATTTAATTAATATCTCGATTTACTATCAAAATGTTCGTGGTCTTCGTACTAAAACTAAAAAAGTATTTAACAATTCAACTATCTTAGATTTCGATATATACGTTCTAACTGAAACGTGGCTTGCTCCATCTATAAATAACCTTGAATTGTTTAATTCTAGTTATACTGTCTTTAGGAAAGATCGGTATCAACTTAATGAGCATGAAATTTGCCCTACTACTCCAAAAGGAGGTGGTGTGTTAATTGCTGTTAAAAGCTCATTTAATTCTAGTTTAATCATTTTTCCTAACTCTAATTCCCTTGAAATTGTTGGTATTAAAATTCAACTTAATAATAAAAATATCAATATCATTAACTGCTACATTCCTCCTAGTTCTGATATAGATGTTTATAATAGCTACATTAAAGCAATTGATTTCGTTTCCTCCAATCTTAATCCCTCAGATGAATTAATTGTTTGTGGT
Organism: Argyra leucocephala; assembly: GCA_963942445.1. NCBI lineage: Eukaryota > Metazoa > Arthropoda > Insecta > Diptera > Dolichopodidae > Argyra > Argyra leucocephala. The sequence goes on from OZ012677.1 coordinate 93,438,300, forward strand.
GATTTTAATCTCCCTCATATTAGTTGGTTAATTCATGAAGCTGAACCTTTCTTGATCCCAAATAACCTTACTAATGAATTTGAGTATACCTTCATAGACGCTCTTAATGTAAATTACCTCCAACAAATCTCCTCAATACGTAATTTCCAAGCTCGACAACTTGACCTTATTTTTACTTCTGACTGGATCAACTTAATTAATATTGATTGTATAGAGCCCCTCATTAATGTTGATCATTATCATCCCCCTATATGTCTTACATATTGCACCAATGCTCCTAAAATTTTGGAAAATGCTGATTTTCATCGTTATAATTTTAACCAAACAAATATAGATGGGTTAAATGGCTACTTTAATTCATATGATTATCCGCTTATTTTTGCAAATAAGGGTTTGGAAGAAATTATCGATAAATTCTATGAAATCATTGATCAAGGGTTTAGACAATATGTCCCCTTAACAAAAATAAAAGAAACTAGTTTTAGTCCGCCATGGTTTAATGGTTATCTCAAAAGTCTCAGAAATAAAAAAAATAAAGCATGGCGTACATTTTTAAAGTTCAATAGTAATGAAAATTATTGTAACTTCAAATGTCTATATGATGAGTTTAAACTAACCTCTGAAGCTATGTACAATAATTACATTACGAATATATCGTCTGAAATTATTAGTAATCCTAAAGTTTTCTGGAATTATGTCAATTCAAAAAGGAAAAGTGATCAATTCCCGACATTTATGAAATTTAATAATCAAACTAGTAACGAGGCAAAGACTATATCGGAGTTTTTTTGTGATTTTTTTGCATCTTCCTACTCTCCCGCCGTTTTTATAGCTGACGAAAGCCATTTCAATTATTTGGATAGATACTCAAAAACTACCTTTGTTAACTTGACTATAAATGATAGTCTTGTACTGAAATACTTAAAAAATCTTAGTAACAACTCTTTCCCTGGTCCAGATGGTATTCCTGAATATATATTAAAAAATTGTTGTAATACACTTGCATCTCCGCTTTCTCTTCTGTTTAATCTTTCTTTACAATCAGGTACTTTCCCTTCCCTTTGGAAAAAGTCTTATATAAGACCTATCCATAAAAAAGATTCTAAAGATGATGTGGTTAATTATCGTCCAATTGCCAAATTGTCATCAATTCCTAAAGTTTTCGAATTAATTGTTTTTGATTCAGTTTATTATCACTGTACTCCTTTTTTAATCCATAACCAACATGGTTTTATAAAAAGTAAATCCGTAGTAACAAACCTTGTTGAGTCAACCTCAATTTTTATAAACAATATGGAGGAAGGTCTTCAAACAGATGTGATTTACACTGATTTAAGCAAAGCTTTTGATATTTTGCCTCACAGCATTATATTGCTTAAATTAAAAAAATTAGGTTTTCCTTTACTTTTTATAAAATGGATTAGTTCTTATTTAGCTGATAGATCATATAATGTTTTATTTAGGTCATCTCGATCGACTTCTTTTGTAGCAAACTCTGGTGTACCCCAAGGTAGTCACTTGGGACCTCTTCTATTTATTATTTCGGTAAATGATGTAGCCTCTATAATTAAGAACAGTGAATTACAAATATACACAGACGATATGAAAATTTTTAAAAAAATAAAGTCTGTTGGTGACTCTGCCTTACTTCAAAAAGACCTAGACAATTTCTTCCATTAACAACAATTTATTGTTAAATATTAAGAAATGCGCTTTAATGTGCTTTACACGTCGCTCTCAACCAATTTCTTATAGTTATTCTTTTAATGAACAATTTCTATCAAAAGTTAACTTTTTTAAAGATCTCGGAGTGTATTTTGATGATAAGTTAACATTTAAATTACATTTTAACCATATAATAAATAAATCCAATTCCTTACTTGGCTTTGTTAAACGTTGGTCTAAAGAATTTCGCGATCCGTACATTATTAAAGCCCTTTATATTACATTGCTTCGGCCTAACTTGGAATATGCTAGCCAGGTATGGTCCCCATACTATGATGTTCATATTCAGAGAATCGAAGCAATTCAAAGAAGATTCTTGAGGTTTGCCTTGCGTAATCTTCCTTGGGAAGACCCAATTCGTCTACCACCTTATGAATATCGACTCAATTTAATTCATCTTGATACCTTGCAAAAAAGGAGAGACATTGCTGATATAACCTTCATTGTTCAAACTGTCAAAGGTAATATATTATCTCCTTATATTTCTAATAAAATCAATATTAACACAAGTTCTCGACTTCGATCCGTAAATCTTTTCACTGTGTTTCATCATAGGACAAACTATGGAAGATATGAACCTATTAATAGAATGTTAATATTGGGAAATAAATATATGACATTAATTGATCTCTCTCTTTCAAAGACCGATTTAAAAAAGCAACTCGATCAACGATTGAAATAACTTACATTCCCTCTCACACCATCTGAACACCTATACACATCTTTTAGTTCTTAAGATTTTATGTTAATGAATTTAATGTATTTATTTTTAAATTTTTAAATGATTTATAATATTTTGTTTAACTTTATATTTAAGTAAATATTTTTGTAACTGCTTGATTTAAGCTTGAAATAAATAAATAAATACTATATCTAATATTGGTACATTTCAGTAAAATTGAACGAATTTCATTTCACACTTATTTCTTAGAAAGAGAGGATGAAACAGCCGTTGTAATAAATATTGCTCGTTACAGAAATAACTCTATTATTGTTTCCAAAATTATATAAAAAAAAATGGTTTCAATAAATATCGTGCTGCATTGCTAAAACAAGGATGAATATACTAGTAGCTTTTGATAGACCTCAACATTGGTATCAACTAATAAGTTTTTTGTACATTAGTTATTTTAAATATGTAAAATTACATCTAGTGTAGAGTTCATGATAATAGCGGATAAAATCCCTAACTGAAAATCTCGAATTACAGAAGCTTCCAATAAAATCATTAATTAAAATATCCAAATTGAAAATCTGCAATGATAATATTATGAAACATAAATTTTCTTCTGGAAAAAAGGTATATACTTTCTTTTGCCGACGGCAGTTAAAAGCAGGCAGGTTTTAATTAAAATATAAAAAAAATTCCGGGCCCATATCATTTTTTATTGAAACATTTTGTTTCTTGGGTTTTTTGAGGTGCAGATTTTGTGTTTGATTTTGTAGTTTGTGATTGGGAGTGTAATAGAATATTTGGAATTCAGAGATTTTAATTTTGGGATTTTACAATACCTTGGTGAATTTGTAATTTAGAATTTTAAATTTAAGTACCAATTTGTTTGGTCATTACCAAAACTATCCTTGCTTTCATAAATGCAAACCTGCAGTATTGACTGTATATTCAAACTGCATATTCTGAATTTATGAACACACTTGTCAGATTTTCTGAATGCTGTTCATAAATGCACACTCAAAGTGTACTTCGCGTCAACTTGGCAGAATAAATTTTTGGTATGCATAAAATTTGTTGAAGTAGTTTTTTTTTAATTTGTTTTGAGTATTTTAGTTTTCGGTTTGTTATTTAAAAAAAATTGTTATTTTCAAAATGTGAACAGAAACTTTCCAGAATTGTCAAGTACATGTAGAGTTGGTGTTCGTTATTGCAAAGTACGCTAACTGGTGGCAACTTGTTGTCAGTTTGCAGCATTTATGAATACACCCTATATTCCCAACTAGTTACAGCTACAAGCGGATTTCAAATACACAAATAATAAAAAACAATAATATACACTGTTAAAGCACTAGATCTGTAAATCAAATACGGTGTTAGCAGCGTTTGAGATTGAATGAGTAGAGGCAGTTATCAACAGTATCGACAATCAACTCATTATCAACTCGGAAATCTACAATCCACTCGGGACGAAATCAAAAGATTGTCTAAACATAAATTTAAAAAACTATTAAAATATCCTTAAAATAACATTTTTAGAAAATATAAAAGTGCGTATCGTCTTGTTCTATTTTATATCTATTTATATTTCATGTGTACTCACTAACTTATCAACTTGTTTTATTCAATATCTCTAACATTAATTAATAGCAATTTGAGCCGATAGAATTTAGACCGATATTTGAGTTTAAATTTTTGTTCTAGTGTTTTTATTTCTTGTTTTAATATTTTAATTTTCACTGATTACTTTTCTTTTTAGTTACGTAGTTTATAATGTACTGAAAGAAGCAAAACACAAAAATATACACTCTGTATACAAGTTTTTAGCTCTTTTTGAGATAATGGGGTCAATCGTGGAGGCCTATTGGGAAGGACTTTTAGACAAAATAGAAAAAAGTCTATTGGGTTTAATCGCGAATGTATATTGGGAAAGGCTTTTTTCTATTTATTAGCCTTTTATAGTAGACGACATTTTGTTGATATACGTTAACCGACATAGTATAAATAGAGAAAAGTAAGTTTTAATTTTATTTTAATTTTATATATTTTATAAAATTTGTTGATTTTTTAAGATAAAGTTTTAGTAATTAAAGGCAATTGGAAAAAATTCTGAGTTTTTTAGGAAACAAATATATAAAAATTGGAAAAGATACCTCAACCTCTTCATGAAAAAAATTGGTCAAAATCAAACTCATTTTCAAAATAATTATTTATTTAAAATAATCTGCAATTAAAAAAAAAAGCAAAAATATTACAACTTAAAAACAAAAACATCAAAGTAAAATGAACTTACGAAGAACTTAAATTTTTTACAACAAATATTATAAAGTTGCAATGTAGCCACTTTTTTTAGTTTTAATGGACTTCCGCAATACCAAACATTTTTTTGACAGACTTTTTAAAGTCTTTTGTATTGAATATCAATAGAAATCCTCGATTGACCCCAATAATTTAAATAAGTAAAATAAAAATAAATAAATTAATTCGAGCCCGACATCAACTTCATTGGTGAAACTAAAATTATTTCATAGGTAACAGAATAGGTAACAATTTTAACCATTATGTTTATAATAAATAAAATTAAATTCGGAACTAAAAAATGGTTAATAATATTATGAAAAAGACTGAATCTTTTCACTTTAGATGGAGTTAAGCTTTAAAGAGTGTTTTAATTATTAAAAAATTTGCAACCGTACCTACCCACTAATTTTTAATAATTTAAGAGTAACTATTATTTTACATTTTGATGATGAGGTTCGTAAATTTTTTAAAATAATTTCTGTTTTTATTTTTAATTTTTGTTTAAAAATTTAACCTTTAATTAATTTTAATCCTGCTTACGGGACTTTTATTTTGTTTAAAAATAAAATCTACCTGTAATAATAATAAAAAAAAAGTTTGTTTTTTATATATTTTTTTTTTAAAAGAAAATTTTATATTTTCACAACTTTTCTAAAGCTATCTATTAAAATTAAAAGCAATGTAGGCTCATTTGTAATTATTTGGAAAAAAAAACAACAACAACAAAAAACCTGAATTCAACTTAATTATAAATAAAAAAAAAAATAGGAAAAAAACACAAACTAACCATTAGATTTCTCTAATATCCTATCATATACACATATAGGTTATATAGATATACACATTATATACCCTGATTAATGTGGCCGTGCGTTGTCTATTAACACTATTTTACTTTATTACACTATCTACCTCTGTGATATCCTCTGAATATTTTCATAATTAAAAAACTTTCCTTTTTCGCTTGAAAAATAATGGAAAATTCTAAAAATTTATAAAATTATTTTTTACAATTAATTGAAATTTTTTTTTTGTTTTTTAAATTTTGAAAGCCTACATTTTCCACCCCTTTTTTGGTTAATAATGCAAAATATCGAAAGCAATAATGTTGAACATTATTTGGAATTGTTTATAAAGTAAGTTAAATAGAAAATGAGTCCCGGTAGTTAAATTTTGTATCGACTCTTAGTGAATTCAAATTTTGATTTTATTTTTTTAAATTAGTTAATATCGTGTTGTTTACGGTAGTTTTATCATCAGAATATTGAATTTTAATATCTACTAAGAGTTAATAAGAGTACACAAAATTGAAAATCATTGTTTTTAAGTTTTTGTGTAATTTAGAATTTTTGAATATTTAATAATATTTTTGCGCAGGGTTAAGATATAATCTGAATTACTAGAGTCAGCCAAACGATTTATTCGTCATTTAATTAAATATTGATAGAAGGTGTATTCCGTTGTGGTAGTAAAATTTACTTTTAAAGACATTTTTCCACAATATTGAATCTTCACTAAATTTATTGAAAGTTTTCTTTTGTATCGTGCAATTCAAGTTGACGGAATTTCATTTGATCAAACATATATTAATGTTGCTATTCCTCAAAACTCTGTCCTTTCGCCAACTCTATTTCTCATTTTTATTATTACATGATTTCTTTTAAACAACTTTAATATTTTATGTAATTTAAATAGTTTGTGTATGACATTATCCTCTGATAACAACATAACTAAAAATATTTAATGCTAGTAACTGCTTCAGTAAACACCAACACAATAATGGTAGTGTGTTTGGTGATTCATTTCTTAGTAAAACTGTAAAGTAGTTAAGTCGAGCTCAATACATTTAAAAAGAAAATTATTTAAAAGCGAAATTTCATGTTTTCTCAATTCACGCTTTCCCTCATTAATATATCTATAATAACGAAACTTAAGACTAACGTCAGTATTGATTCCGGTTATCAAGTCGAGATACCAATGCCGCATCCGTTGTCAGCTATCGATGCCAAATACTCTATAATACACGTATATTTGATTTAATTAATGTAATCTGCTCTCTATTTTTGCATTGATTCTATTGTGAATGAATTAATGTTAAGCCAAATTAATGAGGCATATGCCACAATTAGCTTAATAAGTTACATGTAGGCTACAATTTACTATTGGCTTTAAATCGTTGAATGAAAAAATCCTTTTTTAAGGATTTACTTAGTATAGAGGGCTGTAACCAAACTAGTCAAACTACAAATGGATATAGATCACACAGATATTTAAAAATATGACCAGAACCAAAAAGGTATTGATCGCTCTATTACTGTAGTAAAAAGCCATTGTCGTCCAATGTAAGCTAAAGAAGAAAACAAAACAAAAAGCAACAGTAAACAAAGTACTATATAACATATTTTCTTTGGTTTTGAGAGATCCCAAATTCGTCAAACTGAAATCACTGCTCATTTATATCACAGACAAAAATAACACTACTCTAATCAACTCATTTGCTGAAGCAGTATGAACAAAAAATTTCTACACAACTAACTTAAAAAAGAGACAAGTCATAGAAACTAAAGTACATATAAACAACGAAGAAAATTACAAGAGTTTGGTTAATATCCTCAAACAAACAAATAAACATTTTTATTGCTATCAACCAAAAATCCTGTAAGAGTCTCTTGAATATATCAAGTCATGAAATCGCAAAATAAACCTCGGATTGGATTTGATTGAATTGAATTATGACTTGGAAAATAAGAATATTGAATAATGGGGGATCAGTAATTTTTGGACTACATTTATGTCAAAATAATTGGCGGGAAATAACTTTTGTTTATGTGGCCATTTAAAAATAATGTATTCTAAAGAAGTTGTTCAACTTTTTGATGATTTGGATTGAAAGAATCAGGTAAGAAATAATCAGCATATACTTTAAAGTGTATTCTCTAAAGTGTACATTTTGATATAAAATAATATAAGTTAGAAACACATTTTAAGATATCAAAAACTAAATTTTAACATGGGGATAACATATATGTTATAACGCGTGATGATGAAGGGAGAGATCCGAAATTCGTAAAAACTACAAAAATAATACTACTCTAATTAACTCACTTAGTATGGTATTTTTTTCGATAACATCATAGATATAATGTACTTTTTATTATAGCAGTTTATGGCATTTTCAGGTAAAGATATTGACGCAATTGTGAATAGATGAGATCAAAGTGAAGATGAATTTGAGGAATAAGATGATGATAAGATAATATAAGACTAAAACTAGAATTGATAATAACAAAAAAAACAATGACTAAAATATTATATTAATTAGAATGTTATTTTGTATGTACAAAACTATCACCATTCACGGAGTTAAAAGAAATTAAAAACCATTACAAAAAAAAATCATTTGAATCAATTAAATGTCTTTAATTCAAAAGGAAATACTTCATTACCTAGCAATGCTATGGAATTTAATAAACCATATTCGTTTTTAAATTTCTTTTTGATGACGATATCATCAATAACATCGTACGTATTAGAGACGAATTTATTTAACTAAAAAAATATATCTGGATCAGAAAAAAATATACCTGAATCGTTTTTGATATAAAAAAAATAGATACTAAAAAAAATACATAGAAATTCGTTTACTAAGTTCGCTTGTTCAAATACCGAATATTCGAAGGTATTGGATCATCGTTTTATGTAATTTGTCAATTCAAAAAACCATGACCATTATAGCTATACCAATATGACAATTAAAGAAATTATAAATTCGTATGTTTTTCCTTAAATGTACATAATTATGATATCACTATTCCGGAAAATGAATAATCTAAGAAATTTTATCTAGAATAAAATTTTATCTATAAGTCGGGTGGTAAGACGGTGGTAAAGGCTCTGACGGAACACATCCTAACCTATGTTTCCCATAAAAACTAGGAAATGCCATCTGGTAAAACATCTACAGCTCTGCCATCGAATCCGACTCTCACCTCCTCGAATTTGTGGTAATTGAAATTGTGAGTGAAACGGCATAAAACTCGTCTGATCCAACATGTCAATACCAAAGCTTCTAGCTTAATTGACAATCAAAACTTTGTGAAGCGACTAAAACGAACAAGACCACTTGAGTTAGGTTAAAACCTTTTATCTATTAAAACCTTATTGGATTTTGGTAGATCAAAGGTATCTTATTTTCTTTGAGTTAAATGTAAGTTAATGGTTAGTCTATAAGACTAGTTTTAATGTTGCAATAATGATAGGAGATTTTAGTGGGTTAAAGTCCGACAGTCCTTGAAACTGCCTTCCCCGGTAATAGGTAGTTCCTGAAGCCTCTTTCGATGATTTATTACTATCTGGAAAAAAAAAACAATCTATAAGTCACGTCCTGATCAAAAATAATTTTTTTTATGTAAACAAAAAGTCGTGAAATAAAGGATAAAATAGTACATTATTCGAAATAAACAAATATGGTTTTATAGACTTATATAGGGTTGCAAAAATATAGTTTTGAAGAATAAAATTTTCTATATTTCATGTTATTTATTTCTTAATTTTTTTTTTTTGTAAATTTTAAAATTTAAAAAATGTGTGTTCGAACTATTCAAACGTATCCAAAAAGTTTTCCATAATTAAAAATATAAAAAGAACAAAATCAAAATAAAAATAAAACAAAAAGAAAATAGAAAAAGTTTTTTAGTTGTTTTAGACCTATTTTTTATTTGTGATATACAGTTAAATAGGATAAAATACCCCGTATACCCATAATTACATATGACCGAGTATTATGTGTGTTGAGTTAATTCCACAGCCCAGCGAAAGTCCAATTAACCAAAAACTAAAAACAAAAAAAAAAAGAAACAAAAACCAAGAAAACAAAATAAAATAGAGAAAGTAAATTTTTATTATTATGATTATTATTATTATTAAGATTATCCTTTTATATACACATACAACAATTCAAACATACATTTCTATTTATTTAAACAATCGCACGCACAAAACTTCTTCTATAATAATTAATAAAAATCCTTTTTTTTTACTCTTGAAAAAAGGAATGTGTTTAAAAATTAAAAAAAAAAAAAAGAAAAAAAAGTTTTTGTATGTTAGTTTTTAGTTTTAGATATTATAGTTAGAAAACAACATAACCCTTTTTTCTGTTGTTTTTCTTTTGTAAAATACGCAAACATGAAATTTCTCTTTAAAACTATTAAAAATTGTGGACATGGGACAGGTCCAAAACTAACTGTTATGCAAATTATACAATTTACATTTATTATGCTATGAGTGTGTATTAATGTGTTTGTGTTTCGTCAATATTATGTAGAGAAATGAAGAGGGTTTCAAAATTATTATAATGTGTTTGTATTTAAAAGCAAAAGGATATTTTGATTTTTATAATTTTTTTTTTTTTTTTTTTGTAACCGTCAAAATTATTTTTACTCCATTGCTTTTATCATTTACTCTAACAATAATGTAGATGTGTGTAGAAATATTTATATAAGAAATCTTAGAAAGTTGCCATCTCTAAACTATTTAAAAAATTAAAATAATTTTTGTCGGTTATGTCTCAAGAAAGACAAAATACGGGATTATAGATTTTTGGTACACGTTAACCAGAAAAAATAATTTTGAGATGAAAACAATTATTTCAGAAAGAACAAACAGTTATTGTTGCGATTGCAATCAAATTTTCACGGATATCTTGAATATTATTCTTGAATCAAATCTATTAGAACAGCAACGTTATATTTCTGGCTAATGCATTTTGAAGGTAGGTCGTAACATGTTTTACAAAGTAGCCGTTTTCGTCAGAAATTTTAGCTGCAAAATTTACATACACATTTTTGTTTGTATTAAAAATTATCTTGGTATTGAAAACTAATTTTCTGTATTTGCAAATTAAAAAAAAAGTATAATTATATGGTTTAGTATATAACAAAAGGTATTATGGTGTTTTTTATACTTTTTACGAGTAAAAAGTGCCAATTGTGTCAGAATAATGTTATCTATTCTTATGTTTTCTTTACTATCGTATTGTTTTGCGCATATTACAAATGAATCAGGAGAGGCGGCACGTTTTACTTTTAAGTTCAAAAATCAACGTGAAAGATTTTTTTTGCTAGCATGTAAAACATCACGTTAATCAATTCATTATCAATATTCATTAATTAATTATCACAGAAATAAAATAAATTTTTTATTGCAAACAAAAAATACTTCAATTATCACAGCAATAAAATGTTATCAAAAGAAATTAAAAATTATATTAAATATAATTATTAAAAAAGATGAAATTTAATGTTCGTACAATTTAACGTAATGTACATTTAAATTTTATATATTTATTTTTAAAAAAACACAAATTATTAAAAAAATTTAACTTTCCCGTATAAGTTTCAATCCGAGGTAAGAAAATTATAGACGTTTAAAAACCAACGTTCACGTTGTTTTGTACTTGAATCAAATTTACATGCTTGCAAAAAAATCCTTCACGTTAAAACACTTCACGTTGTTTTTTGAACGGAAGGAATCAAATTAACATCAACGTTGCTTACATGCATTACCAAAAGTGTTTTTACTTATACCTACTACCACTCGAAGTAGGTATAAAACACTAAAATAAATTATTTCAATAGAACAATTGGTATACCAACAGTCTTAGAGCGTACAATACATAATGAAAAACTATACGAGAACAAACATCATGTTTAAGATCTGAATTCAGCAGAATTTTTCTGTTGACGAATATCGTGGATCGTGGAGTATTCAGACCGAAATAAGTAGTAAAAACTTTTGTTTTTTACACTTAATTCGATTTGCAATGTGATGTAGAAGGGAATTGTTCTAAGACTTAAGTCCACACAACCGACACATTTAATGTGCTTAGAATGTGCTAGTAAATGATACAATTTTTTAAGATCTGTTAACGAAATTAGGAAATTGATTGTATTGCAATTGATTTATTCGCAGAGAATTTAACATCTTTGGGATTTTAATAATCTGCTTCATTATTTGAATATACATCGTTATTATATTTAAATCTCACCATGTCGAATATGTAAAATAGAATGGTAAATTAATCTTCGTGCTGTGAATAAAATAAAAATAAATAAAATCGTTTATCTATAAAATAATAATTTCAAATTTAAATAAAAATTAAATAACTCGGTATATTAAGATATTATGTTTAAGAAACTATATGTATGTTAAGGAAATAAACTTTATTAATCTTATAACTGATTTACATTATACATTTTTACATTTCTGATTTGTATTTTATTTGTTATTGTATTTATTATTTATTTTAAAATCGATGTACATTCTATGGTTTTTTGGTTGAAAGGTACATGTCTTTAATAGATTATTTAACTGTTCACTGGATCTACAAAAAATCAATTGTAATTGTTAAATTTTTTATCGTATACTACTGTAATAATAACCAATAGGTAAATTCAAAAATGTATCAGCATCTCGCATATGATAAAACTAAATTTCTGATTCATTTGCTAATTAAAGTTTTAGAATAATTGGATTAATTTAAAAACTAACTAATCAATTTTATTAAATTTAAATGAATAGTAATTTCAGAAATGAATTTTTTACATCATGAAATTTTATGATGATGCATTTTTGAATTTACTTAATTTACCTTTTTTAGCTGGTAAAAATATACTAATAGTAATTACACTTACACTACACGCCACATTACTGTTTTTATTGTTTTATTTTTTATTATTGTTTTATTTTTTATTTTTTTTATGTTCCCGAAATCAAAATTCAGCTTATTTCATTTATTTGAAATTACATTTAAGTAAAATATAAGCATTAGCAAGACTTAGCAAGCATTAGCAACAAACGATTTACTTTAACGTTTTATTTTGTCAAATATTATTGTCAAAAAAAGGGAAACTTATAAATTTCCCATAATCTGTATAGAGATCCCGCTAAAAAGTTTGATTAGCGATTTGTATGAAATTCAAAAAAGCTCTTTGATCTATATAGATCAGGATCATTAAAAAAACACAGCTTTTAAGATAGATTAAGTTTTTATTTTTTTATTTTTTTTTTAGTTTTCAACAAAAATTATTGGTTAAATTATTAAAAATAGTGTAAAAAATTAACATAAAAACTAAAAATTTGTTTAAATATTAACAAAATATATATCAAAAGAGCTGGTTTTTTAAATTTTTGTACTAGGCTAGACTAGTTTAAATATGTAAAAAATAGTGGGTAAAAATAAAAATTTATATATAAAAAAAATATTCTATATAAACCGGTATCAGAATAAAAAAATAAAAATAAAACTATTGTTGTAATAAACTTGTAAAATTTCTGGCCTCATTTCCTTGTATTCAATAACGGCTGCCTGTAAAAATGTTTTTTTGATTTAAATTCTGACAAGAAAAATATAAACATACTTTTTTTTTTTGGATTCAATCAAGCGTTAAGAATATAAAAATGAAGATCAAATTCTATTTTTAAACCTAGCCGTTGATTGAATATTAGAAAGGAGTTATATGTTAATATTTGTGCTTAAAAATAATGTTGTCACATTTTTTATCTGAGAAATATAGGATTTATTTCGGTACTCAAAACTTTACCCCCAATAATTGGTTTGAATAATGAAATAGCAATATTTCTCCTGGATTCCAATAATTTTAATTATGGGATTAGTCCAACGATAGATTTAAATGTTTTTGTGTGTTTGATCAGACTTAATAGCTTACTACTACAGCTCAGATATAGTTGATACAAAAATTATATTATAGTTTCTATTATAAGATAGGAAATCTATCCAATTGACCAAAAAAACAGAAAATTTAGTGTTTTTAATTGATTATTATTGAATGAAGTAAAATTCGGAATTATATCGTGTGTTATAAGGAAGGATGATATTTTATCGAAATGGCATAGCTCAGACGAAAAGGAAATATAATTATGTCGTTCCTGAATATGAACTTAATAAAGCCCATTAAAACCATATTTAAAAAATTTCGAAATATTAAAGAATTAGTCAGGAAATAATTTAAAATTTTAGTCGTTCTAGCTTTTGGCTTACGTTGTTTGTTTTTGTTGTTGATGAAAAAATCCAGTTTTTTTTTTTTTATATAATTCCAAGTCTATGGCATGAACTACCTAACTGCTTTTACACAAAGATTTGGAATACACAATCAAATACAATAACTTTTTCTGCAGAATTTTTCTGGTATAGACTAATTTAAATGTGGAAAACTATTGTAGAGTACTTCGCCTTCATAATAGCATAGTTTCATTTTATTTTTAGTCATAACTCTCAAATTTGTTAATTATATTTCCTCTTTTTCTTTCAAGGCAAGCTCTAAGCATTATCTTCGTCATTTTTATTAAATGCACATTATTACAGAATATGAAGATATTCTTTTTTTTTGGTTAATCTGGTAATCTTAATTAAATTAAGATGCTTTTGATTCTCTTACATTATTATTTACAATGAAAATATATATTTTAAGAAGAATGAGTTATAAATAATTTTGAGTTCGGACGTTGATAAATACAATTTAATGTAACCGAAAATGTATACGCACGCAGGCACGCCATTACTTTAAACAACAAAGAAAGTTTTTTGTTTTCTTTTATTGTTATTTTTCTGTTGCTGTTATTATTTTACACAAAAGCCTAGGCCTTGGAGGCTAAGAAATATATTGTTTTTTTTTCTTTTTTTTGTTTTCTAAAATTAACATTGCGTGTTGATTTCTCTTCCTTTTGTTTTTTTTTTCTGTTTTCTATATAAATATAGTATAGGTCTAAGGATTTAATATAATTTTATACATAAAATGTATTTTGTTTTTGTTTTATTTTAGATGTCCGAATTAAAAAAATGAGAGTATACAAGAGATTGTATGGATAAATGCTTGTGTGCCTATATGTTGCGAATGAATTCTACTTAAAACCCTGCATTCATTTGACCATTCACTTATAAAAGTCTCATATGGTATATTATTTTAATTCTTGCCTTTGTCTTATAATGTTGAACAGAGTGATTTGAAATTCTTTTTGTTTTTGATACATTTAGGGGTCCCTTATTTATTTTTTTTACTTTTACAATTAAAATTTTTGATACCGGCTAATTTCATAAGCCTTATGAATTTACATTTTGTTATAGCTTTTGATTTTTATTTGCAAATTTTTTAATTACGATATACTTTTGTATTTACTTATCAGCATCTATTTGGTGGTTTTTCTGTATAGATATGTTTTTTCTCCACTTATAAGCTAAAATAAATCCAATGTTGATAAGGTTTGCTATGAAACATAATTAAAAATTAGACAACCAATTAAAAAAAGTGCTTAACGGTGCTCAGAAAATTTTTTAGACGAATTCGTAAATGTGTTCAAGCGAATATAAAGATTGAGATTAGATGTTAATGAGACCAAAATACAGAATCTCAAAAGCTCAAATATTCCTAATTTCACAATCAACAATATTCCAGCAAATTTAATTTATCTTATAATTTGTAGAATCTCATGATTGACCAACATCTATTTTATTTTCCAATTTTTAGGGTTGCTAGTTTTTAATATATTAATTCGATAAAAGTATATATTAAAACATTTATTTTTACATTTTATTTTATTTTAAAAGTTATTTTTATTTATTTATAATTTATATTAACATTTTATACAATTAAAATTCTATTATATTACTTTTTTATTAAGTTTTAGCCGATTGGGCTACACACACATATATATAGACATTTATTTTTTTGATTTGCATTACATTTCTTAATTTCTACATTATTAAAGTCATCCCTGTTTGTAATATTCACTATACCTGCTGTTTATTTTTGTTTACAATCCAGTTTTATTATGATTTATTATAAATTTACTTCTTTTGTATTGTTTACATAAATGTTGTTGTTTATTTTACAAATTTTACAAATGTTATTTTTTTTTACAAATTATTTTTATAATAATGCAAGTTTGTTTTTATTTCTGCGTTGTTATTATTTAGGCCTTATGGTGTGTTGTACACATTTTTACGTTATTTTGATGAAGTTTAGGGCATATTTGTTGTTATAGCAATGTTAGACTTCCAGTTGATGTTTGCAAGAGGTTCATACGATGATTCTTCTCTACTTTAATTTTTAATACATTGCCTTGTATATTAAACAGGCCGTTAGATTAAAAAAATTGAGTAAAAATAATATCCAACTTATGTGCAAATCAAATGGGCATTTTTCTTTTCAAAAGATATTATTCTGATTCAGAGATTCTGGAAAAGTTTGGACTAAATTTAATTTACCAACATGGAAGGACAATATTTAAACTAATAATATCTATAACCGCATCCAAAATTTAAATATTTTCATTTATAATTTTTCAAATTAAGAAAAAACATATTCAAAACTATTCTACATAAAACCTTTCACTTCAACTTCTATCAGAAGATTAAAAAAAAGTATTATTATTTTCAGTTTAATTTTCATAGAATTCTCTACTCTCTGTTATCTATTATTATAAAACTAAAAAAAAAGAAACAGAAAATCAAAAAATAATATGGAAAAATATAAGAACAAAAAAGAAATCGGAAATAAATTCGCGTTTAATTGTTGTTGTAATTTTCGGTGAAAATAAAACGAAATGTAATGTTCGGAAAAAAAATTAATATACATACTAGCCTGTCAGGGTTGTCAGATTGGACTACCAAATTTTTTAAATTGGCTATTTCTTAATGTTGGACTAGAATGGCCTACATTTTTTATATAAAAATTTTAAGTTTTTTTTGTTTAAATTTTATGTTTGTTAATGAAAATCATTAAAACTGATTCAAATAATAACATAAATAATTACATTAATTTAAGTTTGGAAAGTATTTATGAAGAAATCAATCTTGGATTTGAAATCCAAAACGAATTAGAAGAAATTGAATTGAAAAAATCTTGCCTTTTGAACATCAAAAAATTATATGTAAATTTATTGTAGAACTACTAAAAGAAATAGATAAACGGCTTTCTCATAATACTAATATTTAAAAAAAAAAAATAAATAATTTTGCACCAACAATTTGTTTTAGCCAAAAACGTCCAAAATTAGAAAATCTACAACTTGAATTGTATAAAAGTTCGACTTCTACCGCTATTTTGATAAGTGGAATAAACTTTTATAGTTCGATTGGATTACAGAGTTATCACTTAACGGTATATACCAAAAAGTTCTACAGAGTTTTGGATTCATGTATCGCAAGTGACAAATGCAATAGCATTCCACGAATTATCAAAGTTTGCACTAAATTTACTCCCTCTACCATTCAATAACGCTGTTGCAGAAAGCTCATTTTCTTTTATGAATGCAATAAAAACACAGCCTCTGGATAAAACTCAAATTAATTGTTTGAATGCTTTAATGAGAATTCGAATAAATAAAGCAATAAATCAAAATGTTTAATGTAATAATTTTACACCCTCACAAAAAATGTTAAGTATGTTCAATACGAAAATTTATGAAAATACAGCAGAGATTGAGACAGAAGACTTAACATATTTAATTAAATAATTTAATGATAATAATGCAATATCTCTTTAAGTTTAGATTTTTTTTTTGTTTATTTTTTTTTCATGTGAATTTCTATATCTATTCTTTGTAACGTATTATAAGTAGGTATTTTGAAATATATAATCTGAGAATCAACAACAGAATATTAGCTATCAGACCCCCTCATAATGTACATAATTTTTCACGCTCATTTTTAGCAATTGCACCTCGGCTTTATATATTACTACCTCCACCTTTAACTAACAATTGTTATGATTCTGAACCGAACTGAGTAATTTAGTTCGGTTAAACTCTGACTTTTTAATTTCAATCATGATCAAGTAAATGACTTAGTACGCACAATTACATAAATTTTTGTTTTTAATTAAACTCAATTGTTTTTTTTTTTATAAGATATTGATTTTTATTTTTATTTATTTTTAATAGGTTTATAAGCTCTTATTTTCGGTTTTTATTCGTTATTATCGCTCTATATTTTTATTTTGGTCAAATATTTTTTTTTTGTAACTACACTCGCTACTGCATGCTTTTTGCATAGAGTGTTCTTAACTTTTATTTTTATTGTTTGCTTAATTTAGTATATAATATATTTTGCCTTAGTTTTGTAGAACACTTTTCTTTTTCGTTATTTTATAATTCTTAATATATAATTATAAGTTTAATTGTTATTTTAATCTCTAACTTTATTTTTGAATACAATTTTATAAGTTTCTTTTTTTCTTCTGTTCTTATAATTATATTAAAATAATTACTTTCTTAAATTTGTTAATTTTGTTAATTGTTTAATATATATAGAATATTTTAATTTGTATTTTTTTATTTATTCTCTTAAATTTTTTGAAATATCACTTTAATTATTTTATGTATATTTTTTTTACATGTATTAAAAATCGCTTGTCTATAGAACAGTTATTATATATTAATTAAACAATGAAATAAAAATAAAAAATAAATAAAATAAATAAAAAAAATAAAATAAATGGATTTATTGTTTTTAATTGATTTTTTGTTAAAATGAAATTGTTATAAAAAAAAATGTATTCGTTTTAATTCCTTTTCGCAAATATCGGCTACTTGGAACTACTTTTGTTTGAAATTTAGACTACTCGTCTCAGTAAAACTCTGAGTCTGATAGTATACAAAACAATGGTTAATATATTGGTTATTGTTTCTAAACAAAAGCTTGGCATACTGTAGAAGTGTGTTTTAAAAATTTACGTATTGTTGATGTAGCCAGAAGTTATTTATTATTTCGATTATGCGATAATTTATTTTTAATTATGGGATACCATTTGGAAATATTTCTTTTTTTCACAATGGGCCAGTGCGAATGTTTACTACATTAGTTTGGATTATATTGTATTCTGCTAATTATTATGTTAGGGACGCATGGAAACATTTTATTTAGTAGTTATATTTTGAATATATAAAAAATATTATAGTTATTTTTTACAATATATATTTTTTATTGATTTCGTATATTACACCATCACGAGGATTGGATTGCTTTAGCTATTTACTTTATATTTTATGAAATTCCCAACGTAAAATATTAAAATTTGGAGCAAAGTTTGTTGTGATGTTAAAAGCTTAGCTTAATAATATTTTTTTCAAATTTCATTGTTTTTGTTTTATCAAAAATATTTAGCTAACTTTGATGCAGAAATACTTAGTTAATAAGGTAATATTTGTTAGATCACTTAGATCTTAATCATTCACCATCACAAATGTCGCATCAGACATAAATGTCCTATTTTGCTTGACTTGTTACTATTCGTAATACGATACCGAACTATATTTATAGTATAAATTGTTACAAAAGTTTTATTGTGCTCTGCACAGAATATTGTAAAAATAAGGCATAAGATCATGGAATCGATATTTAACTAATTTTTTTAATATTTCTAATATTTTAAAATATATTTGTTTTTTTTTTTTTAAATTATTTGTTTTCTTTTTTACTTTTCTTAATTTTTATTCTTTTTTTTTTTTTAATTAATTCATTAGTTTAACTTTTTTAGTTTACTGAAACTATGTGAGTGTAAAGTAAATTACGTTTAGTTTACAATGTGAGTGTAAAGGCGCGCTATGTAAAAATTATACAAATGAAATAAAAAAATATTTGATGTTAAAACTTCATGTTTACCGCTAAAGTAAAATTGAAAATTTAAATTTTTACACATTTAAAGACAAATTGCATTAATTTATTTATTTGTTTATTTATTTATAAATAATTTAAAATAATTAATTAATATTACAATAATATTACAGTAATAAAAATAAAAAAGTAAAAGAATAAAATAAGAAAAAAAAATAAGAAATATAAAATGAACAATAACGAAAAAAAGAAAAAGAATGTATAATAAATATGTAAAAATTGATCTAAATTAAATTATTTATTAATTAATTCAAGAGCAGAGCTTGGCAATAGTTGGTTGGTATATTAGATAAATAGAAGTCAGAAAAAAAAAACAGGAAAAAATGAAACTATTTAACTTGCCTATTATAAATTTATTTACAATTTTTTTTTTTTTTTATATTAATTTTTTATAAATTTTATATAATTTTCCTTTTCGTCTTCTTAATAAAATCTCGTTAGCTTATTTGAAATAAATTGAATTATATTCAACAAAACAATAAGATCAGACAGCTTAAACCTAAGATATGATCAATAAAACTAAATTTAATTATCTATTACGTATTTGATATACATGAATTAGAAAACAAAATGTATTATTTAAAACAAAATAAAAAAAAAAAGTCAACTCGTTTTTCTGTGTGGTGAATAAGAAAAAAAGAAAAAATGGAATTGAAATGTATAACAAAAATCATTTGTGAATTATTCAATTACTTTGTTATTAAATATTAAATTTCAGAATAAATTACAACTGCATGTTATATTATCAATGTTAAATTGATAAACGATTTCCACCGCTAGAACTGCATCCAAAACTGGACGTTTCAAACAATTTTTGGGCTATTTTTAATAAAACGAAAAGCGTGACTTCATCATGAAAAAATTGGCAAATTGTACAATTTCCTAATTCGTCGCATAAATTTGTTAATATTGAAACAAAATAAATTTATTATTTTACCATATCATATATCATATCTAATCATGAATCACTCTCTATTTTATTTAAGTTCTGGTTTTTTTCTGTAATTTTCACACTACCACTACTACTACTACTTATCAAAACAAACAAACTGAAAGCTTCTTCTTCATGGACATTAAGATTTTCATTTCCATTTAGTTTTAGCTTAAACTAACTTCTGTTAGTTGTGGTTGTTTGTGTATTTTTATTTTTGTTTTTATTATTTTTATATTATGTATAATTTTTGTGTAGAATATTTCGTTAAACATCTTTACAGATTAAGTTCTTCTCTTTTGTTCCTTTTTTCTTATCATTTCATATTTTTTTGGTCTGCTTGTTTTTTTTTTTTTTGCTTTCAATTTTGTAAGAAGAAAATGAGAAGATTGAGCACAGGCATTTTCAAAATATTATAATTTCCTTTTATGAAGACCGCATCAGATCGTGTAGTGGTTTCAAAAATAAAAAATAATGTTTTCTTATCAATAAATATATGTATGTATATATATATGTGTATAGAGATTTTTGTTTATCAAAATATGAAAATCAGAACTAAAATAACAGTAGTTTAGTTTTCTTGTTATTTTGATTTCGTTTTCTTATGTTTATTACAATATATTTTCTGTTAGATTTAATATTTGTTATGTGTGGTAAGTAGAGAAGCTTTTTGCCAAGTCAAATATAATAGTGTCTCCTCTGTATTAAAGGACATTCAATTTGAAATGAAAACTATTTTAATTTATTTTTTTTTTGTTTGTTTATTTTTTTGATATAGACGTCATTTATAGGTACAATAAAAACAACAAGAACAACAATATTTGGGTACACTTATTATATTCTTCTCCGCCTTACTTGAGTATTGTTCCTTAATGAATTCATTTACATATATAAGACACTATATTATATAGTGTTGGAAAAAGGATATTAAAGGACATGTACAAAACAAAAAGAAATCAAAGAAAAACAAAAATTAAAAATATTATATGTAGATATGTTTCGTATCTCTAAATAAGCGTAGATAGTTGGTGCGGTGCGGTGCGTAAGTTATATTAGACTATATGCATATATGGATGTGTTTACAAGGTGTTTCATATTCATTTGATATTATTGTTTATAATAAGGTAAGTGATACAAATTTCTATTTGAGTTAATGTTGTTAGACTTTGGCAGCAATCGTATAGTAAGACTGATCAATTAATTATTATTCTTTTATATTTCTAGTTTAATTTAAAAATAAATTTTAGGTTAACTTCATCTTAACTTGAATTTTGACTTCCAAAGAATTAATTATTTTTATGGAAGTTGGAGACCCATATCTTTGTTAACTCTAGTCTCTAAGGTTCGTACTCGCCTAAAAGCTTCTAGTGTTCAATTACTTATGCTAGTTAGTTGAAATTTTTATGTTTGATTATACTTTTGTACCATGTTTCATTACATTTGATATCATATTTGACACCGTTGATTACTATTGCATTTCAATCCAGGAATATCATTATTACAAATATATCAAATTATGTTTACAATACTTGGTTTTGAATATTTTGAAAATATTTTTTTTTTTATACATTTTTGCAGCTCTGTAAAATATGAGCGGATGGTCATGAATATCTTGTTGCGTATTTAAATTTAATTATATATTAACATTTTTGATAGTAGTAAAATACTTGCAATCATAGCTCGAAACACTGAACTGGGCCTGGATATTAATTTTTAAACATTTTTTCTCCTCTAATTTGATTCAGTTTCTTTTTTGCAAATTAAAAATTAATATCACGAAATGGATGGAACACTCTGTGCACATGTTAGTTTGACTTTTCTGTGAAGAATAATAATTCCTGGTGGTATTAGAATTTTTTTCTTTCATAATGGACATTTTCTATGAATACTTGTATGTATGTATGTATGAATGTGCACATATGATATGGTTATTTTGCAAAAGAAGGACCATCTTTTTTGTACAAAGAAACAAAAAGAAAAAAACAAAAACAAGAAAACCGAGGGAATCATTATAACCCCTGTTTTGTTCTGTCTTTCTTTGTTTTTATTTTATTTTGTTCCTTGCTGGTTTGAATGTTGACTTTAGTTCGCTGGATGGAATGTGATACGCATAAATTTCGTTATATAATTATGTGTATACACTTATACGTATTCCTTACGTAAAGAACTCTAATTTTTCATATATCTATCAATTTGTATATTTGTATAGTTGTTTACTTTCATCTATTTATATATTTATTCTCTATACAGTTAAGTTATTCACCATTATATAATGTTCGTTATCCTTTCTTGCCTGTTTGTTTGTTTCAGTAAAATTCAATTCAATTGAAATCGAGTCAAGGAAAGAAGTTAAGATTGAAGGAGAAATATTTTTCATCTAAAATATTTATGTTTATTTATATTTTTATAAATATCGTTTGATTATAAAGCATGTGTTTTTCATTTTTGTTTTTTATTTTTATTAGTCTTGTTTTTGTTTTGTATTTTTAATTCGCTTTTTATACTAAGATTTTTACATCAGAGATTTACCAATTCAACTCTTCTTCTTATGCATATGTTTTTTTAAAGTATGGTGTTATTCTAAATGGAACAATGTCTAATTACAGAAACAATTTTTATAGATTTTATTCTAATATTTGATATACACAGTTATTATGTTATATATATTTATGAATATAGGCGCAATACAATACAACTTCAGACTCTACGGTTACGAGAACCGTAAATACATTTTCTTTTTTTTTCTATGTATTTTAGTCGTGTACTAATTGTGTTCGTATATCAATAATGGTAATTTTAATCTTGCAGCACATATAAGATAAGACTAAGAGCATTGTAAAGTTTTAATATAGAAGATAAATTAAATGTTATGTAATTTAAAAATAGAAAATATTAAAAAACAAAAAAATAACAATTTAGAATAGAGAAAAATAAATGTTTTGTATTATTTTGAAGAATCAACACAAAAAAAAAAAATCAGAATTATAATTTGAAAAGAAAATTCTCTAAATTTTAAAATTTATAAATGGAAGAAAAATAATTTGGTTTATTTGAGAACTGGAAGAATTTGTATCTCTGAGAAAATTCGTTGTATAATCAATTTCATTAGGTATAATAACGACATTGGAAATGAAGAAATATTTTTTAGATAATACATATATAAACCACATGTACATAGATAAGATAGATCCTGAGAAAATCTGATTCTGGAATTAGATCCAATTAGGATATAATCCAGACTCAGATCAACTAACTAATAATTAATCCTATTAATTAAACCTATAATAATTACAGGCACATCTACCTTAATGCAACGTGATGTTTTCGTATCTCAAGTCAATGAAAATATTATAGTTTTGTCCAGCTCCAACATATATTATTAAAATTACCAGTAGTTTGTTTATATTTAATAAAACTATAATTATATAAAAATATATAAAAAACTAGTCTAAGGTGCCTATTACACATCAATGAATGATCAATATTATATTGACAATATATTTTCAATATATTGATGAGAAATTATTGATGGTGGCTTTATTCTCATCAATAATTCAATTATCTGGCCCATCAATAATATCATCAATAAATCAGCTGGTGTAAAAAAATTGTTTTTTGGGGAATGTTCAGATGATGTTATAATGTTAATTTATAAAAAGAACAACTTTTATATTAATAATAATTATAACAATCATAGCAATTATTGTAATAAAACAACTGATATATTATTAAAATGTGCAAAAAAAATAACTTGTTTTTTAAACACAGCATTTACTTCAAAAATTCAATTTAAATTGAAGTCAAAAACATTACTCCTGAAATTATATTTTTAATATTCATATATGTATATATGTGTTTCGAAATTATCAATATATTCAGAACTCTTCCACAATATGTCATTAAAAAATGGATAAAAAAAGTTGCTTAGTGCATGATTGTTGTATAATTGCTCATCAGAATTATTGTCCATATATTGTCAATATATGGTCAAGAATATTGATGAAAACATTGATGTGCAATAGGCACCTAATATAGAGTATTACCATTTTTGTGGTGTATATAGGAAAGCAATGTATGTACTACTCATAAATGTATACAGAAAATGGAATACCTATCACTGATATATTCATAATTATCGACCCTGAAAATACAATATACATATTTTACAAATTAACCAATAATTAACTTTGAGATGATACAAGATAGCTAACGAATATTTTGTAATACAACTCATATAAACACATATAAAACCTTCAGATAACTTGAATGATGATTTTAAGATGAAAAAATAGTATAATACATTCAAAATAAGGGTTTCAAGAAGGCAATCTGGAAATAGAAAAACTAGTAAGAGGAAAGAGGTACTGAAAACTAATTGGTTTAGGTGCGATTAAAAAGGGCTGAAGGTATGCCAATCTTTAAAACATAATAATTCAGGACAAATCATTTTAAAGCTTCAAATCATGCAGGTCCGACTTAAATTAGTTAACAACGAAAACAAAAATAGAAAAGAATTTGTCGAACATAATTGACATAAACGAAAATAAACTGACAAATAAACAATTCAATAATAAAAATCAGTTTAAATCTTAATTTACATTTGTCAAATTTTTGACATAATATAAATTTAATGTGTTTGTTGTGAAAAAACAAAATAATAAATTATTTTAAATTAATTGATTTATTTTTGGATTCATTCAATTAATTAAAAAAAAAATCTTCTTATAAGAAAGAAAAATTCCAAAAAATGGAATTATATTCATGCATTTTATATAAAACTCAAACTAAACTTTATTTTGTTATTTTTTTTTATAATTGTTTTTTTTTTTCGAAAAATCTGGAATAGAAAACAAAAATTCTTCAAATTCTCTTATATAATTAGAATTTTTAGTATCAATCACTAACCACTACAACTGCATCACTCAATAATTATTATTTAATCATGACTTCATATCATATACTACTTATCCTGTTCCACCTATGTCTACCTATACCTACTTGTATTTATTAGTTTTAATTTTGAAAATAGATTCTTGAATTCCCGCCAAGAAATTATTATCTATAGGTAGGAAAATTTTTAAAAATACAAGAATCAAGATGCGTCTTCGTTATACACATATAATAATATATCTATCATTATATATACATATATGTGTATGTATATAAAAGAATAAGAGATATTCAGATAAAGGATTTATATTATTAAAATTGAACAACAAAAACAATAACAAAAAATGAAAATGATTTGTGTTTAAGAAAACTTGAGTATTGTTTAGGTCACATATGCACATCATATCCAATTCGTTTTATTTTATTTTTGTTTTTTTTTATTATTTGATTTTTATATTTTTCTTCATAAATTACAATCTATATTTTAAAATTTTATTTTCAATACAATCACATGTTCATTTATTAGTATATATATAATAGAAATAGCTGTGAGCTTACACTTCGAATCGAATTTCAAACATAAATTCAATATACTTATATTATATATATATATATATATATATATATAAATAAAAATGTATAAAGATTTAAGACATTTATGTTAACATCTAGGCCATTTATTTAGAATAGAATAAGTTTGCTTGCATATAACGAATATATTCTTTAGAATTTATATATATTTTTTTTAACTGAATCCGTAAGAACATACTAGGATATGAAGAGTGAAAAACAATAAAATTTATGTACTAAATACACATCTATAATATATAAATATGTAAAAGTATATTATATAGGTAGTTAGGTATATAATTTTATATTTAAAAGGACACAGTCTTTATGGATTTAAATTTTAAAATTAATATAAGTGTATGTGTATGAATATAGCAATTCGGACACTATCTGGACATATGTACAGTGCTTAACAAAAGTTGATGTGTAAGTATGAAATTAAATATCTTTATTCTAAATAAATCGAGGTTGAAGGAAATTTTAGTATCAAAACGTATTGTAGAATAATATTTATTATCATCATGGTCCTGACCCGTGTTGGATATAAAATCTTGCAACCACCTCCTATTTGCGGCTAACCTTTTTGATTGTGGCCACATTCTTTGTTGAGTATTTGATTCGAATAAGACTGTATTTCTCCATGCGATATGTACTTTGAGGATTCCATTTGAAACATTGTTCCGCAATCCCAGGTCATTTCTTCTGTCGAATTTCCACGTCTGTTTGTTTTTGATTCGTTTTTTTTTCACAGCATTTTGTTAATATATTTTGTTTTAATGTACGCTTGCTGTTAGGAATGTTTACAGAAACTCTACATGTTTCGCAAGCGTACAAGAGAAAATATTTTCCACTTGCATTTAAAATTCTTATTTTAATGCGTAGAAATATGTCATTTGCCTTCCATATTTTTCGCAAAAGCAGTTCTGGCTTTGCCTACAATATCCAAATCGGCACTTCCATCTGATGGGATGATGGCGCCTATGTAATTGAAATTACTCACGTCTTCGAGCCGTGTTTTGTTTATGGAGGTTCGGATATTCGTATGTGAAAGCTGTACGCATGAATTTGGTTTTAGCTGTATTGAAATTTAGGCTCGCACTTTTTCCAGTGTCATACAGCTTTGGGCACATATCATTTACATCTTCATTCGTATGTGACAATAAGCACATATCGGCGGTGTAATATAAATCGCTGATACGTTCGAAAAAGTGCCACTAGATACTACTACTCCCGTTTACACGCACGGTAATAGTCAGTATGTCATCTATTACTACTACAAAAAAATATGGATGATAAAATATTAATAGCAATTTTTTTTTTTTGGACAGCCTCTTCTACTAAGTGATTAGCAAATATACTCGCTGTTTAAGAATAAGATTGGTAAAGTATCTTTTATATCCTTTTTTTTTATTTGCACTCTTGACAGTAACTTAGGTAGAATCAACTGTTCGTTCTTCATTAAGTACGGTACTGCAATTTTACACTACAATATCTACAATATTTCGAGTATTTATTTAACAAATTACTGGCTCTACTAAGTCTTAACTAAGTCTACTTAAATATAATAGTTTCATTGTATTTAATTTGTTACCAGATTATACATGCTCCTTGAGCTGACAACTATTTTACTAGCAAGCTTTATTTTACAGTACATTCGGTTTTTATAGCTTTTTATCATCAATATGGAAACATTTCCCCCATCGACGTTGCACCAAGTATATATTAAGATTATAATAAATCTATTCGTAACACAAAATACAAAAGTTAATTTAGAGCAAGCCTGAATTCAATTAAAAAGATGTTAAGAGTATGGTATAAGACAACAGTGAAATAATTCTAAGCTAATAATTATAAACAATAAAATTTTTGTTTTTGACTCTATTCCTTTGACTCTGTGTTAACAAGCATTTAATTAATTTTTGCTTATGACTGTATCAAAATAGAATAGAATCTCAATGACAAGAAAATATCGTACACTAATAAGATAAAAAAAAAAAAATAAAACAAGTACAAGAAATAAAATTGCGACAGATTTTGGAAGAATATTATAGTTTCTAACAACAATACTAGAGTATTCTCTTAATATTATATCTACATAATAACAGAGAAAATGATTATAAGAAAGGACATCATCGGACAGTTTGACTATTTTATAGAAAAATGGTGGTTGTTGAATGATCGGAAAAACAATAAGAATAAGAAGAAAAGAAGTAAAAGAAAAGAAAAAAGAAAATTAAGAGAAAAATGAAAAGAAGAAAAATTTTGTGAATATGCCTTTTAGATCATGATGATGGTCATTCAAATTGTGGGTTTGAAACAACAAATATATATATATATATATATGCATATACATATTTAGTAATTATATCATACTTTAGTTATATTCTTTTTAGGATTAAAATTTGATAGTGATGATAATATATAGGTATGTATATTATGTTCACATCCATTTCCATATATATATATATGTATATATATGGATTTAAAATTTCTAGACGTATTTCATTTTTAAGATGATATATAGATTCCTTTATTATAGAAGAAGTTAAAATACAATTTTTGATATTATTTCCTATAAGTATATCTATACTTATATATATATCATGATCTACGTATATTTACGCTACGAACAAAAATATGCTTGAGTGAACACATTTCTTAAAACTATAGATGCAATATACAAAATTTAGAATATAATATAGGTAGTAATGCAATTTTCTTATTGTATAAACACACATAAACGTACACATATTGAATCTCGTATATTATATTAATTTGATATGCATTTTGTATCAGAATGTTCATACATACATGCATACATACATTATTTGTTGAATTTGAGTGCTCCTTGCGATTCTAAAATGATGTTGTGATGATTGTCCTTATATTATGTGCATTCTTAATATTCATTTGCACAAAATAAGAAGAAAAAAAAAATAATAAATAAATATATACACATGTATGTGTTTATTTTTTAGATGCACACACGTACGTATGTAATTTGAAAAGAAAATTTTCCAGAAATAATAATATAAAAACAAGAGAAAATTTAAAAAAAAAATCATAGGTAGATATACATATGTGTATATATATACATATCTATTAAGTAGAAATTGTTCAAAAGCGTAAATATATGAAAATTTAAGATGGACAATAATTACATAAGACATTTTCTTTTTTTTTTTGTTTGTTTTTATTTCTAATTATTTTTTTTTTTTTTGTTATTTCCAATTTTATATTTTTCTATACGTAGTTATGTATTAGAAATGTTTTAGAGTATAGAGAGAAATTTTAAGTGAATCCAGATAAAAATATTGAGCTGCTACTATATGAATATAATTTTTTATATAGATTTTAATGTACACATGTTTCTTATTATAGTATGTATATAGTATAATTTTAATTCTTTAAATTCAAATATACAACTATATATAAATATTTACCATATACATTATGGGAATATATGTATAAGAAATTCGTTAAATAAAAATTATTTTTATAATATTTCGGACTAGTTGTATAATTATTATATAGGAAGTAAGTAAGCATAGATGTATATATATAATAATGAATAGGAGAAAAAGATGAATATTTAACAGTATCATGATAATCATTGTTATCATTAAAAAACCATAATTGTAATCAATAATCATTAGTATCGACAGTCTTTAAAAATACTATGTGTATAAGTCCATAGATTCACAATACATAAGTCTATTAAGAGTGTAAAATGAATCATATATCATTTAATTATATTTTATTTTCTCTATACATACATTAAATTTTGACGATACGGCATACGAAATAATTCACAATTTTTTTTTTTTTGTACATAGCTACCTACATAGTATACATTATATTTTACATTACATTACATAAAAAAACTCATAGTAATTAAAATTACAAAAACTAAAATATTAAAAACGTTTTTGTTTTTTTTTTTTGTTTTTTGTTTTTTATTTCTCAATCCGGAGTGATTCTTTTCTCAAATAGTATATTTGGGATATGTTTTCTTAAAACGCAAAACTCTTATCTTTTCATTGGTTAAAAATTTATTAAAAGATTTATATAAGAATAAAATTTTATTATCCTAGATATACATATATATTTATGTACGTGTATATTATAAATAGTAGATATTTGATTTTCAAAAATATATTAAAAAAGAAAAATAAAAAATTGAAAATTTTAGCAGAACAGTAAAGGTTTCTCTAATATTTTCCTTAAAACTTATATCTATTTGCATAAAATTTGTATAACTAAAACTTGAGTATAATATACATATACATTATATATATTAGAATATATCCATTTGCATATGATCTAAGATTAAAAATAAAAGGAAGATTTTATTTGATGTATTGCGTACATGTAAGTATGTACTCTTGTGTATATTTATTTTTATATATACATATAATAGACAAATACTATATACATATATTATATAAAGTCGTATAAGAAAAATATTGCATCACAAAATGCATCTTAACTTTTTATTATTATATTTTTGTTATTATTCTTTTACTTTTCTTTTTCTTAAAATTATCTCTTTTATTTATTATTATGATTTTTCTTTAATTTTACTTATTTGTTTCTTTTTTATTTTTTTATTTTCTTATATATTTTTCTTTTATTTTATACTTTATTATTATTATTATTGTTTTTTTTTTTTGTTTTGTTTCTAAGGATATTTCTTAAGGAAGTTTTCGAATCCCATATAAATTTTAGGTGCATATTATCAACATTATGTACACACATTTATCTTTATTATTATTCACATACATGTATATACATAAACTTAATTTAAATTAAATGCATTTGAAAAATGAATACACACATACATACATGAAAACATTTGTTTAGATATCAAAAAAATGTTTGCTATTTACCTATAAATTTTCCAAAATAAAACACAAAAAAAAAAAAAATGAAAATAATAAAACAAATAAAAATTTTATTATACACAAACGCACCATAATATTATTTTCATCTAGGATGCATTCTCAGCAAAATATTATTGATAAAAATCAAATAAAGTAAATGAAAAATAAAAACAAACAAAAAATAAAAATAAAAATCATAAAAGAAAACGGTCCTTAGTTTTCTTCAAAATTTTTGTTATACAATTAACATTACCATCACAACCACCACTGACTGCCTCCACAAAATATTGATAAGAAAATAAATCGAATATAACTACTCATATAATACACAAAGTCTATATATATCTATGTAAATGTATATATACCTTCAGATATGTGTACAACAAAAACAAAATATTTGATACATGCCAACATACAGTGATACATAATAATATGTTTTAAAAGATTTAAATAAGTAAAAGAAAATAGGAAATATTTTCTTTTTGTTTTTGAGGTAATATAAAAAAAACAAAAGAAAAAAATTAAGAAAAAAAGGTTTGGGTTAAGAAAATATGAAAGAATTTGGGGAGAAAAGAGAAATCAAATTAGGAATAAGAATTTATAAGAAAAATAATTGCAAAATTCTATTTTAATAAAAGTACACATGTAGGATACATACATAATAGGTGTATGTTAGGGACGTATACACTGATATGTATAACATAACATTCATTACTTATAGTCTAAAGTGAAAAAGAAAGGAAGAATAGTCTAAGTTAGATATATAGACCTTAAGAATAATAATTACTAAATTAACTTATTTATTTACTTATAAACGTAGACAATACAAAGTACATAAAAGTTGACTCATTTGACTTATTCATAACTTTATTGTTTTATTAATACTGACCGTTAAATTAATTAATATCGCTAAATAGATAAGATAACGTAATTTTACTTAATATCAAGTTAACTTAGGGTTTTTAAAATTAAATGATTTGACAACGATATTTGAAGACTAACCACCACATTCAAACTACAGCTGAATAAAATGTCTATAAAATATTGATTTTATTGTTGAAATAAACTCACATTGGTTTTATGCTATAATTAATATTTCATTATTATTATTATTTCTTTATTTATTATAATTAAAGTTATAATAAAAGTAAGCACTAGCTATCAGGGCCATCGACTTTATATTTGTCTTACAATAGTTTTAGCATTTTTTTCACATTTATGCATACGTAATTATTTTTTTTTTATCTCTTATAATAAGAGTCTAACGGTATATATTAAACTTCACAAAATTCCAATTTTTATTTTTATATTTTATTTCAATTTTTATTTTTATTTTGTTGCATACATAGTGCAAATATTTCACATTTAACTAAACTTGCTAAAAAAGTATAAATTTTGAAAATTGTAATTCAGATCATAAATCAAAATGTGAGATGAAAATAAGAAAATTTGATCCATTAAAGATCACGATTTAAATCGTGTGATCTAATTTTGATTCATAAAAGATCAAATAAAGTTAGTGATATTTTATAAATTCGTTATAAATTAAATCATATCAAAGTTATTCTGATATTTTATAATCTGGAATTCTTGAACTAAAAATGTGATATTTTGCTAACCGACCAATTTGTTTGTGTTCAAAACGATAATTTTATCAAAAAATTCTGATATGATATTTTATTTTCTAGAAACACACTTAGAGCAATCTTTGAGTTGATATTGAATTAGAAGAATATTCCTTTAATTCAATGTTATTCTTGTATTTTCGAAATGCATAGCTCGTTTGTAAAACCAGTTATAATGTTGCAATATGGACCAAAGTCCTACACTTCTTTAAATTGCACTCCCCGGTAATAAATAAACCGTGAAGCCTCTTTCGATGATTTACTTATACCTGGAAAAAGATATACCGGGTGTACCGGGAAAGGAGCCGTTATTTTAAAATTAAAAAAAAAATTATTAACTTAATCGACGGTACTCTACCGGTTGATGATATTTTCAACTTTGGGGAAGGACCGAAAAAGGGTTTTTTTAGCCTAAAACTCTCCGAAGTTAGTCGAAATCCAGATTTTCAAATGCGACGAGCGGGAGTAAATACAGCCGACACTATATTTTTTCAATTTATAAATTAAACTAGGGTCTGCCGACATTGCCAACATAGGTAGTGCATAACGGAGTCGGACCCAGGACCTTCAGGGTCTCTTGGCCACCTAAGTAAGTAAGTTAATTATTGATCTTTAATCTAACAAAGATCGTTTAAACGTCAGTCAATCCATTATTTGTCTTCTGATGATATAATGAATATTTTACGTTCAGTAAACGGTGTCATTTTCAAATGAATAAAAATTGGTAAAATTCGATAATGCTTCGATAATGCTTCGATTGCATTACAGTAAAACGTTAAAGCTATAAGAGAGGGTAAAAAGATGTTCTAGAAAACAAATTCAGTTCAAAATTCATCAAAACAAGTGAATTACTTAATATTTCAATAAACAATACTTAAACCTACCTAAAGCAAACAAAAAACTATGTCAATTTTAGTTACTTCAATAAATTGGAAGCAACATGGTACGCATTTCCTCCCGCTTATTTCCAAATTTCAATTAAGTTTTCATTCAAGAAACTTTATAACACAAGTTGTTTTTGTTTTGTTTGCTCGAAATAAATACTATAGCATAAACAGCCAACAAAGGATATGGGAACCTATTACTCTCAGGTAGGAATTGCAAATTTTCCGAATTTTGTCATTACCAGTAACTCGGTAAAAAAATTAATATTACCGGTTTACCGGTAAATTACCGGTAAATTTGAACATTTTCTAAAATAATTCTAAGATGCACAATATTATAGGATAAAAATGTTTAAAAAAAAATTTGTATTTCAAAATACTCTTTATTGCGAATATTTTCGTCTTGGAAATAGGCTATTCTTTTTTGACAACTATTACAAGATCTTTATTATTCTTCTTCTTATTATTTTTTTCTTCTAAATTACGAGTTTTAAAATTTCTAGTTCAAAGATATATTGGACACAGCAGTCAATGTTGATGAAGCTGAAGGTACGTCGACTTCTACAACTTCAATTACATCGTTTTCGTGATCATCATTATTACTAACAATATTTTCATCTGGCTAGTTGAAAAAACGTCCAGTTAGCTCATAATTATTGTTTTAGTTATGACAGCTTTACTGGTTCTATTAAATATTCCATAATCACTATTGTTTTTGTCACTCAATTTATTCGGTGTAGAACATCTGAATTAATAGCTCGTCTTTCTTTTATTCGTTAAATTAATTCATCCTTAAGTTCGTTGCTTAATAAGGTGTTTTGTTGCTTAATTTCGTTCAACATAAATTCTAATGTTATATCAGCTGTAAAAAGATTAACATCTTCGCAACATAATGCTTCTACAGCAACTTATAAAGGCTGCAATGCTGGTGTTATGCTAGATAACAAGCTAATATCGTTCAGCACTTCTAATTTCATAAAAACGCTTCAACATCGCTAGTAGGCTACTCAATAGGATTCGAGTGCCCAAAATTAATGAAAGATTCTTAGATAAATCTTCTTGTATATTTTTCTGAAGTATTGCATTATTTTGTGTTGGTGATTGGCGAAATTTTTTAACGATCTTTCGTATTATTTCTATCAGAGGATGTATATTTGCATGTTGAATAACAGGGTCAACATTCACATTCGTTTCAGAAATTATCTCTAAGCCATCGTGATCCAAATTTTTTTTACCGAATTTACCGGTAATGAGCGGTAAAATTATCGGTAATAAAATTATGTTTTTTTCATTTCAATTACCGGTAAATTGGTAAACCGTTTACCGGTATTGAAATCCCTATTCTCAGGATGTGCAACATAACATATGAATATAAAACAAATAGAATAAAGTGATTGCATGTGATTTACAAAATGAATTAATTTTTAGTGAATTGTTTAATGAATGTTGATTCAATATTCAATCAATTTTGGTACATTTTATAATTGAGTGACTTATTCATTCGACTACTGTGGCCATTTTAAAAAAGTGCTGTCTAATACTATTTACCAGTAATATGTAGATTAATATTTGGAGGTGAGCATTTTTATAGTTGTACTACAAAACTTTTTTTGTTTTTTAATTTACTCGTCAATAAATTTCATCCAATTTAATAAAATGCCCAAAAGAAACTAATTATTACAAAGAAATTACGTAGAAATAGGCTGAGATTTTTTTCAATAATTAAAAAAAAAAAGAAATAACTTCAAAAAATTTATTTAAATAATATTCACATGTTATGTACATATACGTAATGTACCTACATATTATTATGTATTTGTAATAATAATTTCAATTTTCCTAAGATTGGAAATTTTTTTGTTTTTTTTTTCTGTTTTCTTATAGGACTTAAATTAAAATGTGCAAGACTAAAGTAAAAAAAATTTCAAAGAAAACTTAATTTTAATAATAAAAATATCAAAAATTAAAAAAAAGAACCTAAAATTGATTTAATTGGAAATATTCAAAAGTTTCAGTTTATCTTTAGATTATTGAATCAATCTTTTTCAATTAAAATTTTGCTTTTAATTTGATTGAATCAATTTGTTTCAATTAACATAATTTGAGTCCTTTTTTTTTAGATAATAAATACACTTTAAATATAATTCATTTTAATTTTATAACATACATTTTTTTTAGTTAATAATCATTTAGACTGAATACCTGCTTTATTTGATTCAATGTTTCTACTATTCAATATTATTTTATTTTTTTGACTGTATTATTAACTATTTGCTATATTACATTAAAATGGAAATCAGATGATCATTAGTTCCATATAGCCTGTCACACAATTGACGAACGTAAGTGCAATAATTCATTCTTAGTGCAATTCAGACTATAGATATACTGATACGATCATTCTGGTATCCTGAATTTCAAATTTAAGTTTTTAATTTAAGTAATATAAGTATTGGAAATTACTGAAGTGCACAATAGATGATTTATTGAAAATATTTGCTGGTACCATCAACCTAAAGTATTGAAAACTGTCAAATCTGATTAGCTACATAACAAAAAAACTTTATGTCAAAAACATGTGAAGTTATGCCATTTGTGACTATTAGCTTGTAACAGTTGCACTTATTAAGACTTAAATTTGATTTTCAGATTTAACTAGAATGACTTTAATTAGGTAGTTTATTCTAATTTATTGCAACTTTAAGAAAAATGGTAATTTACTTTCTTATGATTCCTTTATTTTCTAAAATTTTATCATATTTGATTGAATTTACCTAATTTTTTTTTTTTTTGCATAAGGAGGTGAAATTCACTTTATCTTATGTGATTAGAACCTAGCTAATTTTTTTGGTGAAATAAATTTTGCCACATCATAAATTAATCACAATGAATTCAGCGACGCAGTTGGGTCTGGTTCTTACTAACTCGTTGCCATGGAACAACTTAATTAAACAAGTCTGGTTATTCCGTGGAATTACACTAAATCACAATCACACTAAACTATCATACAAAAATTGTTTTATATAAATTTTTATATTTTCCCACTATTTTTACAGTCTTAAACACGTCTAGCCTAACAAAAATTAAAAAAAAAACAGCTCTCATTATATTTTTTTAACATCTAAACAAATTTTTAGTTTTTATGTTTATGTTATGCCATATTTTTAATAATTTGTAATACTATTATAGAGATTTTGCAATAATTAGTGTCTGTATTATAATATTGGAAAAGTAGGAATCAAAAATTTGTGTTAAAAACTAAAAAAAAAATACAAAATAAAAAACTTAGCCTAACCTAATATATCTTAAAAATGCTTAACATAATTAAAAACAAAATAATGTGTTAGATGTTAGTGCTAATTCTAATTAGAATTTTCCAACCACTGATAGTTTAATTTAATGAATTTGGATTACCTTATCTGGTATGGACATTTCGAATTTTAAATTTTCTTCGTTTATACTGAATGAAAACATAAAAACTTACAAATAACGGAAAAGCACAAAAAATAATGCAAAAACAGAGATATAATATGTAATATCATAATTATGTCATAAATAGCAAAACAAAATTTTGGTTTATTTAATTAAAATTTAATGTATTAAACCTAGCTTATATTAATGAAAATAATTAAAAATACTTTATTTACAAATTAATTATTTTCTTATAAATCACATCTGGTGTGAATTTGTAATCATTTATAAACGTACAAATTACAAAAAAAACGTGATATAGTTATAGATAAACGCATTCGGATTTTATACATTATTGATATCACATTTTGGTATGCCATAAACGCAATAATTTATTAAATATATAATATAATTCGATATGCTATAGAAAATATATAAATAATAACAAAAAGAAAAAAAAAACATAATTTTGAGAAATAATGAAAGACGTAAGAAAACTTTGATTAAAACATTCGCGCTTAGAGTAAGATTAGAATTCGCGATCTACGGTCTTATTTTACTCATTATATCATATTGATCGTCTTAGGACTGTGTGGTTCACTTCACACATTTACGTTAATTATAATATCTTTTATTTATGCTTAAAAATAATTTGTGTAGTTATTAGCGACTATTTTGGAATATTTTTCCGAAGGACATCGGGAGGTCCAGCTTTGATTTCAGGATATTGATAAGTTTAAGAGAATTGTTAGCTAAATTTTGAAATGGTATTAAAATATTCTGAATAAATTATGTAACGAATATCTGAATAATTAATATTGTTCACCCCTATTCTCTTAGACTGATGTGGAGAAAAAATTTATCATATCACGTGAATAAGCATTTCTATTAGATGATATTATTAGTAGAACTGCCCACGGTAGTAATGAGACGATGGCTTGGTACAACTGACCAATGTTTATTGTCAAAAAGGATTATTGGTATATAAACAAAAAATACGTTATAATATTTTTGGATAATATTATTAGAGTGGTACAGAGCTGGGTCATATTCGAGTAAAAGTATTTAAAATACTATAAAAAATATTTTTTTGAGTAAAGTATTTACTTTGCGTTCCCAGGTACAAATAGAGTATTTGAAAAAAAGTATTTCAAAAACTATTTTTGAGTAAAAGTGTTTGACTTCATTTTTTCAAATACAAGTTAAATATTCGAATAGATTATTTAAATATCTAAAATAGATTTCTTTATTAGATTATTTAAATATTTTATTCTTTACTTTACCTGTATTTGAAAAAATCTAGTCGAATAGTTTTATTTAAAAAGTACTTGAAAATAGTATTTACAATCTTTTACTTGAAATCAAAAACTTTTACTCAATTTGTATTTTACCGAGCTGTGGTGTGGTTTGAGTTAAAAGTTTTAATATATTTTGCAAATAAAAATAATTAATAAAATTATTAAAGTATAGTACATATTATAAAAATTATTAATGATACATAATAGTCCATATAAAAATTATAATACATAAGTGTTGTAAAACAGTAATAATTAATATGAGCATTTGTTCTTTTTTTTTAAAACAAAAACACCCTATTTTTAATAAGAATGCTAAAGAATCAATGAAAAATTGATACAAAAACAAAAAAAAAATCTTGAGATTGTTTATCAATCCCTACTTAACTGTTTTATCCTTATTTTTATCAACAACTGAAAATAATTTGACGTGATGATCCAACGATTACAAATTTTGAAGTTATGAAAAAAAGCTATCACGTCGTATTAAAAGTCTAACAGAATATAAAAGTATTGATTCAGTGATATTTTCACACTAAACTTCAGAGAATATGGGGGTATATAACGAGTACTGATATATAGCGATTAAGATATGTATTATATTTTTTAGAATATACTGTAGGCTCCAGGTGGCTCTAGGTAAAACAATTTCAGCTCTTTGGAAGGAGATGGTGTACCCGTGTATGACCTAATGACTATATCCAAAGTATGCTTGGTATTCCTAGCTTTCCAAAAAGAGGGCTTTTTGACAGTGTATAAATATTGAGGAAGTTTTAAGGTAAAATCTTGAGATATTTACTTTTTAAAGAAAGAATATTTTTAAAAAATTTCTAATTTAAACTATAATATCTCCATAACGGCAGCACCTATCATCATCAAGTAAAAGTTGAAATATGCTTCAAACCACTATTTTATAAAAACCGAATATATATATATATATATATATATATAATATATCAACAGATATAACGGTTTATATACCTTCAAATATCCTTTTGGTCCTTAAAGGATAAGATGCGCTATTAAAAAAATATATTTTTGGAAAACTAGGAATACCAGGTATAGTTAGGACATATTTATTAGGGTTTACACGAGAACGCCATTTTCTTCAGAATCCCCACATTTAATAGTAAAGATTAATAAATCTAGGTATGTTTTACTAATTTGCTTTTAATATCTTGATCGATTTCGGCTATTATATCGGTCTTCTGATGTTGGTGTAATAACCGAAATCGATCAAGATATTAAATCTAAATTTTATTAGTGAAACTTAACTATAGAGTTTTTAAACTTTATTATTACGAATTATATGTTTGTATGGACTATTCGTCCATAACTATATATATGTTTGTATGGACTATTCGTCCATTGACTATTTATTTCGGAGATAAAACTAAAATTAAATTTTTGGCATGAACTAAAGCAAACTGAAAAAATAATACTATATAATATTATCCTTCTATGGTATTTTAAGCTACAACAGTAATTATCTGTTTTTTATATTTTATTATGTTAAAAATTTATCAATATTTTAAGAATATCCTAAATTAATTCATAGTTTTAGAAGTAATTAAAAAAATCTATTAAAAAATTATAGATTTCAAAATTAATGTTAAGATACACAACTTTTCTTAACAACTCATTTAGTCTGTTCAAAAAAAAGATTGCTAAATTATTTGCAAATTTGTAATATATTAACCATAAAAAAAAAAAATTATTCTTAATGTTGAAATGCCAATTGGATAATTTGATAATTTGATAACCTTCAATTATTGTTATACTATTCATAAATTCTTAATTATATCTTTTTACTCAACTTTTAATAATATATAACTTTCTATATGACCGTGCAGTTTAGGCTAAGTCTTAATCATTCAATTAAACTATATTTTAATTTCTTTTATAACAACTTATCAATTGATGAAATTATTTTACATATTCTATTATTCTTTTTGTTTTGTTTATATTTTTTTATTTATTTATTTATTTCACCTTAATTATAATATGTTTTTTTTTGTTTTACAGAGTTTAATTTTAGTTAGAGCTATAATATTGTATTTACACCTATGATTCTTTTTATTTAGCATAATTGCATATTTGTTTATATAATTTAAAGGTTTAATCTAAATTAAATTGTATTTATTAGTAAAATTATTTTAAATATGTTTTTTTAATAAAGAAAAAAAAACTTGAAATGAGAATCACTGAGGTAGTGAGGTACCGTCGCTCAAAGCATATTATCTAAATCACAACACAACAGTTAATTAGCGTTGTCGATTAATTGCGCAAAAATAAATCGATTTTTAATTACTTTAACAAAATAATTTCAATTCTGCTTTTTTTTATAGAATTCCAAGTGTATGGGATGAATACCCTAATTGCTTTTACACAGAGATTGGAATAAATAATCAAATACAATAGCTTTTCTTTAGAAATTTTATGGTATATCAACTAATTTAAATGTGGAAAACTTTATCTACTCTAGAGTAATACGCCTCAATTATTTATCATTTATTTTATCTCAATCATAAAGAAAACTGGACCAGATCAAAAAATCGAGAAAGCATTTTTTTGCCTTTGTCGGGAATCTAACTTTGAAACTTTCGGTTGAAAAGCCGACGCTCTACCTATTGCGCCATTCAGTGTGTGACTTTTAATAAAAAAACTTCATCTATCTAACCTCAAATTCACTTCGAAATTTTACATTAAGATACCAGACTTTCATTCAATTATCTAATCATAGAATTGTGTTATTTAAAAAAATTCATAAAAAAAATTATAAAATAAATGCAAAACATCAAAAACACACAAGCGACACTTATAATACAGATTATAAATAAAGGTGCTAATCATAACTATTGTTTGATCGTTGTTCTCAAATTAATACTAGACAACAAAAAACAAAAACAACACACAAGAATCTTAGTAAGAGTTAAGCTAGCTATTAAAAAGTATCAAAACAACAACAAGAAAATTGTGTAATATGACAACAAAGAGTAAAAAAAAGAAGGGCGCGAATTAACTTTTTCTTAACCGTGTATTCAATATTGTGGAAAAATTTAATCAAACAAAAATAACAGCTTTATACGTCATGTAATGTAATAATTTTTTTTTTTTTTTTATTCTTTAAATATACTCGTACATGTTTTTTTTTGTTTTGTTTGAACTATTTTGGTTTGTAGATATGCACACACAATTTATGACAGTTTTTGTTTTTTTTTGTCTTTTTTTAAACCGCGAGAA
The DNA here is from genome assembly GCA_963942445.1 of Argyra leucocephala. Classification (NCBI taxonomy): domain Eukaryota; kingdom Metazoa; phylum Arthropoda; class Insecta; order Diptera; family Dolichopodidae; genus Argyra; species Argyra leucocephala. The sequence continues at coordinate 93,479,417 of OZ012677.1, forward strand.
CAGTAACTTTGTCACGTTTCAAAGATAACCCCTTCTTTAATATTATATTTCTAATTTTTACTTCTTGACATTTTGAAGATCCCATAAACAATGGATTGTTTTTTTCTTGTTTTTAATGACGATAACGATAAAAATGAATATTTTATCCTTTCGTTTTGACATATTCATTAGCATGTTTATATAAAATTATGTCCTTTTTACTGTCATTTTAATGTTATTTAATATTTTTTTTATTTCTATGCGTCCTAATTTAAAAAAAAAAAAAAAAAAAAATTTAAAAAAAAGAAAAACAACGAATCAGTAAAAAGTCACAAAACTATACCAAAAAAATTGCAATTATATTTTGATAATGAAAGAGAGTTCGATAATAAATTTCGGTGACAGACAATATGAGAATTATTTTATTATTTAAATAAATTTGGCAGGCAAAAATGTCAAAAATACAATTGATCCCGTTAACTATAGGATAATTTATTAAAATTTTAGGAAAATTTTAAGATATTCCTATAGAGTTTTGACATTGAAATATTTAGCGAAAATGTCAAAATAGGTAAATATTTACTTATAATATCTATGAATTTAATTATTATATTGGCAGCGATAATTTCTCTTTTTAGAAATTAAAACAAAACTTTAATTTATTTCGGGAAATTTGGCAGAATTTAATTGAATCTTATGAGTCACAGATGAGTGTGTGTTTTTTTTAAATATTTCGAGATATGTCATAGAATCATTCATAGTTCAAAACTAGTTAAGTTGTCCAGGTACTTTAACACCACAATACATTTTTTGATATAGTTTTGTGATTTTTTATTGATTCGACTGATATTTTATTGATTTTAATGATTCGTTGTTTTGTTTTCTTTAATTTTATTTTTTTTTTTTTTAATTAAGACGCATAAAAATAAAAAAAATATTTATAATATGTTTTTAAATGGTGCATTCGACAATAATTTTTTTTAATATGCTGAATGTATCCTTACGGTAAATCGATCTAAATAAATAAATGAAAAAGTAAAAAAAATGAAAAAATATTTTGTATTAATTGATAGCTAAATACTGAAATATTATATTAACAAAAATATTCACCAAATCATATTAAAGAAAAGAATTATAAAAAATTATTATTATTATTATTTATTTATTTATTTATTGCCATGATACATGTTCATATTTTTTTAACAATATTAAACTTTTTAGAGCTTATACTATTGTATATGATTATTTCTTAAGCTAGCTGACTAATTTATTTATTAATTAATTTATTATTTAAAGGAAAAATTGCGACAAAAAACCTTTTTCAATATTTATGTTTTTTCATAAAACTTACCACTACTTACATACTAAGAAATAAACCTAAATTAAAAACTATTATAAAATTGCTCTTATGAGCGGATTATTTGAGTTGTAGCAACTTTCCAGGAAAGCAGGTGTCAGCTTTTCAATTTGTTGCAATATGTCTAGGTTTTGCAAGAATTAATTTCAATATTGCATTTTGTTTTCTTTGAAAAACTTGTATATGTGTTTTGGCAGTATTTTTCCCTACGATAAATCCATATAGAAATACACTACGCAAAATTGTTTTATATATTAGGAATTTGTTTTCCAAATTTAAAAATGACTTACGATTTATTACAGGATACAAAAGTTTAACAAAGAAATTACATTTTTCAATAGTTTTATTAATGTGAGTCTTAAACAATAATTTTTTATCGAGGTCTATTCCAAGATAAGTGATGTATTCTCTCTCCCAAACAATCTCTATATTATTAACCCAAATCTTTCTGTTTGGCAAAAAACTGGATTTCCTTCTACTGGTAAAGCAAATCGCTTTGGTTTCTTCGCCATTAATTTTTATTTTCCATTTGTAGTAATAATGTTGAATATCTTTAAATGCATTTTTAAGATTGTTTGTAATTTCAATTGGGCAGTTAGACGTTGCTAAGATAGCGGTGTCATCTGCATATAACCCAAGAGTGCAGTTGTTGGGCGGAGGCAAGTCTGCTATGAAAATATTATATGAAATAGGTGATAATGTTGAGCCTTGTGGGACTCCTGACGTAAATGCCACAGAATGCGATACATCCGATCCTATTTTAACCAGAAATGATCTATTTTTTAAGAAACTTTGTATAATTTTTATGATATAGGTAGAACATTGAGATATAATTCATTTATGAACTAATACATTGTGCCAGACAGAATCGAAAGCTTTTTCAATGTTGAGTGTCATCATCCCTACATATTTTTTTTTTTAAATTTATTTTTGATGATATTTGTTATCGTACGACCTTGATGAGAAGTTGAGTGCTTACTTCTGAATCCGAATTGCTGATTAGGAAGTATATTTTTATCTCGTATAAAGTTGTCAAGCCTTTTCTTGATTAGTTTCTCAAAAAGTTTTCCAATAGTATTTAAAAGACTAATTGGATGTTAACTTTCTACGTTTACAGGGTTTTTTCCTTTTTTTGAAATGCAAGTAACTAAGGCTATTTTCTATTTTTAGGGAAAGTAACCTGGTCGCAAACATTTATTAAAAATAGTACTTAAGGTTTGATAAATAATAAAAAATAATTAAGAAAAAAATGTAAAAGACTTAAAATGTTAATTAAAATATTGTTAAATAATCAAAAATATGTGCAAAACAAAAAAAAAAAAGCGAAAAAATTCAAATACCCAAAGTAAATAATATAAATTATGTCATTATTTATTTTCTTTAATTTTATTTACATTTTAATTTTATAATCTTATTTTGAGAAATTTTGTATTAAGAGTTTATTCAAAAAATTATGATACTTCTCAAATAATTAAATTTTTTCTTTTATTTCATTTACCACACCATTTCATCATTAATAGAAATTAAAGATTTTAATTCTTTGATTTGTCTTTTTGAATTTGAATTTTTAAATCTCTAGCCTTCAAAGTTTATTTTAACTCTCATATAATACAGTATAATAGTATTGTAGAAGTAATATAAGAGAGTATTTTTTAACGCTCCTAGGTATGTTCGAAACTCTGTCATAAGAAAATACTTAGAAGTAAGATCTGTGAAAGAGGAAATAACTGCTACCACCAAAAGATATTGGAACCAGTTAGGAAAGCACACAAGCCTACTGGTGCAAAAACTGCTGAGAATTAACACAGAAAATTAAAATGCTTCTCAACAGTGAACCTTCCGTCCAGGCTTCGCACTTACTGCTGTCAAATATAATGTAAATTTTGTAGAAATATACCCTTACGAGCCAATGCACTATTTAAAATTGTATACATTGTCATAGAAATTTACCGAATATCTATTATAAGCTTTTTTTTAAATTTTCAAAATATTATGATAGATTGTAAACGTAGAAGTAATAATAAAAAAAAATTAAAACTAGTTTCGCTATATGTATAAATATAAAAAAAATTTATATACAAATCTTTATCAAAAAATTGTACAGCAGACCATATTATGATTATATACTAGAACTAAAACTAAAATAAAAAGACAGTTTTTATATTTGCGTTTTGCATCTTTTTGTTTTGTTTTATTCTTTGACTTTATTTGGATCTTTCTTTTCTGAATTATTTTTATGAATTGTTTCGTTCATCATAACACGACTAAAACTCATCAGTAGGTATTTATAATGTTAGACTACATATACAACTCCTATTTTCATTTTGATTGATTTTAAACCTTATTAGAAGATGCTAATAATGAACTTATTAGAAGATGTTAATAATACATCTGTGAGTTATATAAATCGACTAAAATTTCAATGTAAAATGTAATTTTTACAAAATAAATTTATATAATTATAAATTTTTTTTGAGTGTTAAATATTAAAATTTCCATGTCATTTTACTTTTGATAAAAAGAATAAGTTCGATTTATGAATTAATATTCAATAATTTTTCAATATTACATATTTAAACTTTACAATTATGTTTAAAAATAAAACAAAGTTCTGGACGTATCAAAATAAACACTGGTTTTTTCTTCTTTTAATGATAAGACAAATATTTTTTTTTAGTATTACGTTAGCCTTTTTTTTAGTGTGCTGCTAGTTGTGATGTTCGCTATGTGTATTTTCAAGAAATTTGAATTATGCGTCAGTGTCAGCTCTTCTTTTTATCTTTATATGTTTAAGGATTTGTGTAAATTCCTATTTTTGTTAATTAAAAATCATAGAATTTTTGGTTTGTATATATACATATTATATTTACATTTTCTGTATTTTAAACATGTACATTTATGTTTTGAAAGCAAATTTGTTTGTTTTTTTTTTAAATATTTCTTTTTCTTTTACTGTTATTTCCACTTCTGAACTTAAGTTTGCCCTTTGAGTTTGTTTTAAAACGTTATTGAATATTTATGGCTCATGATAATTATCACTGTTTTACAACCCGATCTGTTACGTATGGACTGACATAAATTTTAATAAATTTGTCTACCGGCTTGTTTAAAATTTTGACTAAAAATTAAAAATGTATTTTTTATACTCAATGTTTTGTTCTTTATTAGTTACATATTTTTATTCATATAGCTATTTGGCAAAAAAACATTAACTTTTAATCGTTGTTTCAAAAATAAAAATCTTGTTAATATTGTTATACGTCTGCGAGACGACATACTGTAGACTTCGAAATTTAAATGGTCTTCAAGTTTTTATGCAAAGTTAATTAATTTTTTTATTTTATTTTTTGTTATTGTATTTAATTTTTCTTAAAAAATTATCACTTTTACCTCCAGAATTGAATAATACAACAAATATGAAAAACAATAATTAACAGAAGATCAAAAATATCTCCATAAATAAAATAAAGAGTAACAAAAATAAATCTTGCTCAAAACTATAATTAATAAAATAAATCAAAAACAATTTAGAAATAAATTTTTTTTAAATTTTGACATCGGATCAAATTGTACAATTTCTACATATAAAATTGCAACATTGTAAACCACATTGGGTATTTACAGTTGTCATAGGACAGAGATATTCGATTTCATTCGATCAAAAAACTTTAATATGCATTATTGTACGTCTCAGAGACCTAAATCAAAATTTCTTTAGCTATAACAACATCCAGTGAAAATAATTCAATTGCAAAATATTTTTGCTTCTCATTTTTATACTCGGGTATATATACAATTTTTTTTTTGCTCGTTTTGCTCAAAATTTTGACTTTGATAATAAGCAACGTTTGATCTACTAAAATAAAGTGAATACTCGAAGTACACCTACATAGTAAAATAAAATAAACCTAAGTAAAATAAAGTAAATCTTAAAAAATATTATTTAAGAATATTATTTTAAAAGTTTCATTGTTAAATAATATTTTTTAAGGTTTACTTTATTTTACTTACGATTTATTTTATTTTTAAATAGTTTATTTAAGATAATAGATAGATTAATTAATACTAATATGTAGGTTTCTTTAAGATAAATAGATAGATTTTATTTTCACATGTTGTGGATTGTCAAATGAACAAATAATGCCACCTGTTATTGATTAAACGAATTTCTGATAAAATTTTGCTACTGATTTTGCAGTAGTTTTTACATTGTTTTTTGGCTGGCAAGAATTTTTAACAGCATATGTCGCTTTTAAAAAACAATTTTTCTTGAAAAGTAAAAAAAAAATCCTGCTGAAAACTAATCAAAAACTAGGTTAATTTTGTTCTTGCCACCAATATTATTACTGTGTATTTTGAGTCTTATTTTGTTATATAGCTATCATATCTGAATATTTTCAGGCCATTTTCGTACTTTTAGTTTGGGTCGTACTCTATTGTTTTGTTGGTTAAACGTTTAAATATAGTATATGGTCATCCTTTTGTATAAATTTATTTTGTTCACGATATTATATACATATATCAGTATCCATATGGTATATAACACGAGCTCATTGTTTTTGTTATATATGTCTTTTATACTTAATGTTGTATATTAATTTTGTAACTAAATACCTAAATGTTATATTTTGGCAACTTCGAAAATCATCATCAACATTTAAAATAAATAAACGCTAATTTAATTTATGAATATTGATTTAAGAGCTTTAGTAATGGGCTCCAGTTGCAGATAAATTTTATTACATACATTTGTTTTATTTTAAAATAATAATTTTAATAAAATTCAATTTATTAAATAATATTCCTGTATATAAATAATTTGTATGAATTTATTTCAAATGAATAATGAAAAAAAAAAAATAAAGAATAAAGAATACGAAACAATAATTAAGAAACAAAACAAAAAAAAAGATAATTGAAATTTAAAATTATTGTTGAAGAAGATCAGATAAAATACAGGAAACTTTAAATGGACTCGTGTCAAAAATTTGTAAGTGTAATTTACAAAACAACTTTAAGATCAAACCAAAATAAACGTAACATCAACATTAGAACACCCTTTCCAAAATTAATGTAATTTTTATAAAACCGAAAGAAAAACATATTATTTTGCATAATTTCCCGTTAAAGAAATCAAACCCTCCATGTTATGATTATTTTCTTAAGATTTTTTTTTTCTAGTTTTCCAATTAAGACAAAATTTAAATGAATTCAAACTATCACTGATTTTTTTTAATTATATTTTATTGTGTTTTTTATTTTATTTTTTTTTTATTTTAATATTACAATTTACGTTTAATATATACCTTTCGCGGCTAATACTATCCCGTTGATTTAAAAAATATCACGGTTTTATGTTTAATACCTTCTTTATCAAATTGGTAGATATTATATTTAGATATATAGGGCTATGATAGGGGTAATATGTTCATTTTATGTTACTGTTGTTGTTATTATTATTATTATTGAAATTTATATGCAGTTATTTTTATTTGAAAAGAAAAAGGATAATAATATATGTCAACCCTTATCGTACCTTTAAAATATTTATATTTTTTTTTTATTTTTTTTTTGTTTTGTTTTCTCATGTTTAACGCGCCCAATTTTATTTTTGACTGTTTTTTTGATTTCGTATTTTTTTCGCTATTTTTTCATCATATTATTTTTAATGATAATATGTAGACATATAGTAGTACAGATACCATCCATATATTAGGTTTCTTACAAAATAAAAAAATGTTGAACATGGCGATTTTTATTTTATTTTTGTTGTTATTTTTTGTAATACAACATAATACAAACGCTGTATGTAATTTATAAGCACGGGGAATAAAAAAAAGTGCAATTGCTATTGTAATTTATTGCAAAGAACTGTTCTAGATGAGAATTAAGAAAAGGGTTTAACTGAATAAAAAAAAAAAATAAAAAAAAAAAAGGAAATCCGAAATCAGCTTCTAGCAAGGATAATTATTACAATTTGTTTCTCTTTTCTTATTCTTCTGTTTTTCTTTTCTATGCGCTTTGTTGATTTTGAATATTATGTGTAATTTTTTTTATATAAAAGGTTTTTAAATTTTCTTAATTTTCATTATTTTTATTGTTGTTGTTATTGTTGTTGATACCGTATAGTATGTCGAATGCTGAAATGTCAAACGAATGTAAATTGCCTTCAAAATCGTTTTAAAAATATTTACCTTTAAAGTGTTTAGGTTACCTGGCAATTAAAAAAGAAAAACGCGCGATTCATTTGAGTATGCATAGGGATATTATTATAACAGTATATGACGGAATAAATTTTTATTTTAGATTATTAGTGAAATGTAATTGAATACGGTATGTATGTCTTCTGTTAGAAATGATGGATTTTAGTCGCATTAGGAAATTAGGGTCATTGGTAATTTCAACTTTTTCGTATTTTTTTTTTACCATATTTTATTAAAAGGTCAAGTTTTGTTTTTTTTTGCGGGAATTTGATTTTAAAAACTAGTTTTTGCTATTGTTTATTTCTATATATTTATTTGAGGTTATGTAATATTATTACAAACGGTGAAACTAAATTTTGAGAAAATTGTTGAATTGTTCACGAAGAATTCATTTGTGTTGTACTGAATGTTTTTATATGATGTCGATTATACATGTCAAAGGATTAAGAAAAATGTTGTGTTTTTACTATATGTACATAAATTAAGTGTATATATGTACATATTTATAATGTATAAATAGATATTGAAATAAGTATAAAGTAGGTATAAAATACCTTTTTTTTTGTGTCTATGTTATTCTATTGTTTAATTATTTTGATGAAAATTCAAAATTAAACAAAGTCCAAAGAAATTTGAAATGAACATCAACGAAACCGTTGTTTTTAGTTTTTGTTATTTTTGTGTATTTTGTTTTTAATAATAATAAAACGAGATTCTCTGATTGCATTGAAAATAAGAAAATATACAACTCATGACAAAATTGAAATTGAAATAAAAATGAATAACAATTTTTGTTTCAGAAATTAAATTAAAAAAAAAATGTTTAATATCGTTTTTTTTTTTTGGTTTTTATTTTATATTTATATATAGTATTTATTGTTGTATAGTCGTTTAAACTCAATTATGGTTTTCCAGATAAATAGTATTATTTTTTAGGAGCAAGTTCAAAAAACTCAATTTTATTTTAGATTTGATAATAGTTTTAGCTTTGTTTTTTTTTATTTAAATTAGATTTCGTATAGAATTCGAAAGTGTTGAGACCGGTGAAAGGATTTAAAAAATCGATAAATAAAACTTATTCAATTAACTTAAATTTGAATGTCCTTTCTAGAATATTTTTAAATGATTCTACGGAAACGGTAAAATTAATTTTAGAAAAATGTAGTAAAATTTATTTTTCTTCTTCATCAAGTGAACAGAATTAAAGACAATGTCAGTTTTTCTTTTTTTTTTTATTATTCTAACATATTTATCTTATTTTATACACACTATATAGAAAGATATATGTATGTATATAATTTTTATAAGTGGACATTAGAATTAAATTTACCTTTTTATTACATAAAATAAATAAAGACGGAAGCCTAATAAAAATAATGTTTTTTTTTTATCTTTTAACTTCGATGTCCGGAAAAAAGTGTCCTGTAGAATCCAAACATATATATATATATGTATATACGTATGACTATGGTGAACTACCTATTTCATGAAACTTTAAAAGGAATAAAATCAAATTCAATGAACCGTATATTTTCTTTTTGTTTTTTTTTTTTGTTGTTTTTATATGTAAAAAATTATCCGACCCAATCAATATATTTAAATTAAATTTATAACATTTATTTTAAAAGTATATTCGAATGTCTGCGAAAGAATAGGCATTTGTCCATTAACATTTTTAAATTGTAAATAAATTTAAAATCTTTTAAATATTATATAGAAATGGTGGTGGGTTTTAATAAACATTCTTAAAAAATAAATTTAAAAGTTAATAATTAATTATTTAATAATTAAAAATCAAATTTCCTTTCACTAATAAATTAATTTTTATTTTGCAAATATCGATATAGCGGAATCAATTTACAACTTTTTTCAACACTTGCGATTAATTTTAAACTAAATTGCATGCACTGGTGAAGGAAATATAATTTACTTAATAATTAAAAAATTTAATAAAAAATTCATATTACATAAATCGCATAATTTAATATTTTTAATAGAATCAAGAACAAAATTAAAAGAGCATGGAAAAAAATTATTAAATTGTTTACACCAATAATCAGAAGTTGATCAATTACCGGAGTGATATTTTTTTAGATTTTATTTAAACAAACATTACTAAAAAACATAATTTTGTTTTATTTCTACTTATTAATGAGACCACTTTCTAAATATCTCAAGATCATACTTCCCATCGGCTATTAAATTCAATGGACTCTTACTTTTATAGACAGAAGTCAAATCGTTAGCAAGTGTAGTTAGTTTACATCTGAAATTTTGTACAAAAAATGGAATTCAAATAAATTGAAAAACAAAATCGGTCCCAGGACTGATCCTCGTGGAATGCTAATATTGATATTGATAGAAGAACTTAGAGAGGCACTTATTTTAACTTTTTGAGATCTACAACTAAGATAAGAAGTAAATCAATCAAATATAAAATCGACTTTGTTGGATTTAATGTACTAATATAACTTTAATAACCATGTAATAAGCTTTTGTTATATCGACAAATAAGCCAGCCATACTTTTTTTTTATTATAAAGATACTGATAGATATTTTGAGAAAAATTAAGAAGTGAATCTTCAGTCAATTTATTTTTCCTGAACACAAATTGTTGTTTATTAAAGAAATTATTATTATCAAGAAATAACAGAACTCTTATGTTCTGATATAAACAAATTATATAAACACCGTTATTTGCAAAATAAAAATTAATTTGTTTATGTAATTTAATATATCATTAAAAACAAATTTGAGTAGCTATACAACATAATTGATTTTTGCTATATTTGAGTAAGTTGTATGCATTTAAATGAATTTTTATTTTTTTTATTATTTGTAGATACACTATAGCCTTTCAAAATTATTTTTTGATTTATTTCGTTTAATCTTTTAAGTAATATATTATGCATTGGTAATTTTTATAAAGTTAATTATCACACCATAATACATAATGTATTTTAGATATTTAAATATTATGTTTAGTGGCTAATATGCCATATTTGGTTATAGAAAGTTTTAATATTATTTAATAGTCATAATATATAACTTATTGACTCCTACTGGACCTTAACATAATTGTGACAAATGTTTTTTTTTATGAAATTAAAAAAAAAAAACAATTCTTTTAAAATGGATTGCCAGCGCCGTAACTAGCTTTTCCAGTTCCCTGTGTAATATTTTTTTTCCTTACTCCTCTTGGGAGCATAGGGCTTCCGCTTGACATTTCCATCATACTCGATTTCTAGCTGCTAATTTCACTTGTAATTCTGAGGCAATGGTTAATTTCATTTTTAATCTGTTTGTGCTGTCTAAGTAGGGGATTGGCCTGCTGTAGAAAACGACGTTTGATAACTCTATCTGCGTCTACGTGGTAAAATGACGTCATACTTCTCTCGCTATATAATATTTTTGCTATTTTTTTTAGTTATATTTTATACTCCCTGCGGGAATCGAACCCGTGGTAGTCAATCGTAATTGAAATAAATTTCTGTGCTCCAACCGATTAGGCACGGAAGGGTTCAATATTTCTTTTTAGGGCCTCTATCTTTTTTTGGGAAGATATAAGTTATGGAATTATGAAATAAAAATGTGTAAGATAACTTTCTTAAAAACATTTTTTATGGAAAGAAATATCATAGTATAGTTGAGCAGCAACCTAAAATAAATAAAAATTCATTAAAATAATTTATAATAATTAAAATATAATTACTTACATTTTGTACGTCACGTCATCACTAATCAATTATTTATAAAATTGTAAACAAAACAATTGAATATGACAGCTGACAACAAACCAGCAAACATATTTCAATAAAATAAATCCTTCAACTAAAAATATTCCAACAACCGGAAATATTTTTTTCGAGTCGTTCCGGAATATCGTGAAAAATCTGGTTAAATGTTAGAGTTGGAGAGTGGAGATATATCGTATGATGTCGATAAGTTTTGTTCTTCTATCAACCAAGGATATAAATACATGGTGTTGGACCAATGTTTCTCCTCTTTTTTTGCGCAGACTCAAAGGAATTAAATAATATAATTAACGAAATTTTAATTATATTTATTTAATTGGATTTTTCTGACCTTCATTTCAGAAAATTCATTAATTATGCCAGCAAATGATATATCTTTAACTATATTGTATGCAATAAATATAACCTATCTTGTTCGATAGTTGATCTTAAATAATTTTTTATTAGTTTTAATTTGCTAAAGTTTCTCTCACATGAAGTACGGAGTATACCACTGTACTTCAACCTAAGTGCACGTGAATTTGTGCGGTGTAATCAATACAAAAAGAAAAAATTTAAAATTTAAAATTATAAAATTAAAATAAAAAAAAAAAAGAGATAAACAAAATAAATTGAAATAGTGCTTTAAATAAACAACAAGAGAAAAAAAACAAAAAAAAAATATTAAATATCTAATCAGTGTCAATAACAATATAATTATTAAAACGGAAAATTAAATTATAATAATTTCATTAATCAAAATATTTACCTAAAATTAACAAGAGCCAAAACTTAAATTTTCTTCCATTCTCTCCTATTATTTTATTATATTATAAATGTTGTTAACTCTTCGTCTTAGCTGACAATAGTTAAATCATGACGCACACGTACTTAACACACTCTTTCTTGTTCAAATTCAAACCGTACCCAAATACATTATCTTAAGCCACAAAAATTTCTTTTTATTTTTTTTTTTTTGTTTTTCTTTAATAAATTTCTTTTTTTTTGTAAATCTCTCATTAATTCATTATAATTTTTATTTTTATTTTTGTTTTTATTCCGTAATTTTCTCAGTGTTCTAACCTGCAGTGAATGTCTCTGAGAATATTTCTACACTCAATAAGGTATTAAAAACTGTTGTGTGTAGATATTTGTCTCAGTTGCATTCATTACAGGGGTGGTATAAGTAAGTGGTAATGTGGGCCAAAAAGAAAGAAAAAAATTTAAAAATTTAAAGGGAAAAAAGATTTTAAAAATTTTAATTATTTATTTATCTTTTTTTTTTTTTTTTTTTTTTTTTTTTTGTTGTGTTGTTTTTCATTTTTGGATTACTTCTGTCAATTTTAATTTATTTACCTTCTCTCTTGTAAATTGTTCTCTATAATGTTTAAGATAGATTTTTGTAACATCCGCGGTCTATCAACGAATTTCCATTCCGTCGAAAGCCATCTACGGCTTCAAAATCCAGCAATTTTAGCACTAAGTGAAACACAAGTTGTGAATAATGATATTAATTTTAATATCAATAATTATTCGCTTGTGCCACTTTTTATACCCCATAGAGGGATTGCTTTGTATATACGAAATGATGTAGCTTATAAGACACTTCAAAATTTTGAGTGCTCCAACCCAATTTATCAATATAATTGGATGAAAATACACGTCGATAAGCGCATCATTCACTTCTGTTTTATTTACAGATCGCCTCAAGCGAACCAGCTAGAAACTGATATGCTTATAGAAAGTCTATCTAATCAGATAAACTCAGTTCTGGAAACCACTCCCGAATCTGAGATTGTTTTGGCGGGAGACTTTAATATTCATAACAGGGACTGGCTTCACTTTTCTAGTCACAACAGTCCCGAAGGCAAACAAGTTGAACTTTTTTCCAACTTTTTCAACCTTTCTCAACTTGTCAAAAGCCCTACGAGGATACCAGACCGACGCGACCAGAACGGACATCTCCTGGATTTATTCCTAACTACCCATCCAGAGAAATATGCAATATCTGTTAACTCTCCGCTAGGTGGTTCCGACCACTGTCTTGTAAGCACAAGCTTCGAAGTAGGCACAACAACCAGTTCTTCTAAGTCTCCCAAAAGACTAGTCTGGCATTATCACCAAGCTGACTGGGAAGGCTTCAACAACTTTTTAAATGCATCGAACTGGTCGTTGTGTTTCCAATATAAAAATGTCAACTTTGCTGCAGAGGTGATTACCAAAAGGATTCTATTAGGAATGAAAACCTTCATTCCAAATAGCCTTAAAAGTATAAAACGAAATCCCTCAGCTTGGTTTAATGATATCTGCAGCAAAGCTCTGAAATCCAAAGAAGAAGCCTATAAAAAATACAAGAATAATAAAACTGTCAACACATATGAGAGTTATAAAGTGGTTAGGAATAAATGTAAAAAAATTATCAATCAGCAAAAATTCCTGCACAACCAAAGGTTGAGACGAGAAATCTTTAATCTCCCTAACAACAGCAGGTCCTTCTGGACGTTTGCTAAAAGCGTTGGGCAAAATTTTTGCCAATCTTCATTTCCACCTATGATTGATAATAGTACAATTATATCAGATTCTGTTGGAAAAGCTAACCTTTTTGCAAAATTATTTGCAGCCAATTCCACACTCCCTAATACAGCCCAAGTTCCGCCAACAATCCCTGTTGTTAATTCTTCGCTTGGAAGGATATACTTCAGAACAAGAGCTGTAGTAAAAGTCTTGAAGAATCTTGATATAAAAAAATCTACCGGTCCCGATGGTATACCTGCGATTGTGCTGCGACACATTGCCCTCGCCATTTCTAAACCTCTGCGCAACTTATTCTATTTGTCCTTTTCTTCAGGAACTTACCCGTCCAATTGGAAAGTTGCCCAAGTTTATCCTATTCCTAAAAAAGGTGACAAAAGCAATCCTTCGAACTATAGGCCCATAGCTATTACTTCCATTATTTCCAAAACGATGGAAATCTTAGTCAATCAAAAGTTGAAGAAATATCTTGATAGTAGAGGTATAATTCATGATAGTCAATACGGCTTTCGAGCTCAGCGTTCCACCGGTGATCTCATGACATGCCTCTGCGAAAAGCTTAACACCAGTCTTCATCAATCTGGTGAAGCTGCTGTTGTAGCTCTGGATATATCTAAGGCTTTTGATCGAGTCTGGCATTCTGCTCTTATAGCAAAATGCAATGCTGTAGGCCTCGGTCCAACCTTTTCTAAATGGATTGAAAGCTTTCTCCTAAATCGATCTATCATAGTTTCAGTTGACGGTAGTTTTTCCGACCAACTTCAAATCAATGCTGGTGTTCCACAAGGCTCCGTCCTTTCACCCACCCTATTTCTCATTTTCATTAATGACCTTCTCAAATTAACTTTCAATCCAATCCATAGTTTTGCTGATGACAGCACTCTAGTAGCATCATATGATTTTCTTAAAACAAATAATGCTACAACTTCAGCAGTCAACTCCAAAAGAACAATGATGGCTGGTGCACTCAATCACGACCTAGCCAAAATTGTCGACTGGGGTAGAGCAAACAGAGTCGAGTTTAACACTTCAAAAACTCAAAGCTGTCTTGTTAGTAACAAGCTAACAACATTCGAACCAATTCTCCGACTTCAAAATGAAGTTATTCAGCGACTCAAAGACTTGAACATTCTCGGGATGCGAGTGAATCAAAATATGCACTGGAATGAGCATATTTTCGATATTGCGAAAAGCGCCGCCAAATGTTTGGGCTTTTTAAGTCGCTGCAAAGCTTATTTTTCATCTCCAGACCTCTTAAAAATCTATAAAGCATATATACGACCCAAGCTCGAGTATAACTCACATTTATGGGCAGGTGCACCAAAAGCTGCTTTAAATTTTTTGGACAAAGTTCAAAACCGCGCCATTCGTCTTATAGGCGACATAAATGTGACCTCATCCCTTATACCACTTGGTCATCGTCGTATTGTTGGAGCACTTTCTCTATTTTATAGATATCTACTTGGTGTTGGCACTTGTTCCGATGAACTAAAGTCACTTCTTCCTCCTCTCAAGCAATTCTGTCGCATAACACGAGAGGCATCAAGTGCACACCCTTTCACAGTGGAAATTCCGAGATGGTTTAAGTCCGGCTATGGAAATTCTTTTATAGTAAGAACATCTCGATTGTGGAATCGCGTCCCAATCGAAGCATTCCCAATGAGAGAAGGATTTTTTATTTATGATTTACAGAAATTTAAGACGAATATTAACAACATTGTTCGCTCTTTCCCACAAAACTATTCTTCTTCCTTTTTCTTTCCTTTCCTTTAGCTATCCTTTCCTTTTTCAAATGGTCAACGGTACGCAAGTACTAAAAGGTTCAAAACCTAAGTTTTGGCTATAATATAAAAAAAAAAAAAAAAAATGAAGCAATTGATACTGGAAGAGTAAGAAATAGTTGTAGAGCAATATTAATAGAATTTTATTCCATACAGAAAGATTGCAGATAATAATCAATTAGTTAGAGCAAACTTTTTGCATTTGATATAGTTTCTGGATTTGATGCATTTGAACCATTTTGCAATCGATTATAATGCTGTTTTTGCGTGAATAAATGTAAACTTAACGATTTCATTGCGTTGGCCTTTGATGACCACCTAGTATCCGATACATTTTTAATTGTTAATTTAAAGTATTTCATTAAAATTTTCCAACGTGCTGTCCATGATGACAAAACGTTAAATAATCTTAGCACAGTACCAAAAAAAAGTGATAATTTGTGGTGTTGTAGACGCAGAATGACACCATCTAAGTTATGGCAGTGAGCCGAACAAGAAACAAAATTATTGATGCCAAGCTACTGATTTAAAAAATACATGCTCTTACACGTATCATGTAGATCTTTGTTTTAACTTTAGGTTTGGACTGACTATAATTTAAAAAAAAACTTATATTATATTAGAATAAGGATTAGTTAAAAAAAATTGTTGGTAGACTATTCAAGCTAAAATCATTCTCATTGTCCATGTTAGTGTTATAATAATGTTGAGTGACTTTTGTTAATTGTTGAGTGAGTTTTGTTAATTTTGGGTTTGTTATTCGTACACATTAAAAGTGTTATTAAACATGAGAAATAGCTTAAATGGATTATTGATGGATTATTTGGTTCAACATATTTTATAGACTTGAAATATAACAGGAAAATCAAATAAATCATTATGTAAAATTCTTACAGAAATTAATAGTAAAGCGTCAGAGCAAATCCATGATTCTAATATAAAGTGATACATTACATTTGTTAACTTACAAGCTATAAGCTCATGATTCTACTTTAAATAATGATTTCCCAAATTTTCAATTCAAAAAAGTAAATGTAACGCTAATCTCAAACGTTCTAGCTAATTTAAAAAGTAAAAAGTCTGTGGGACATGATGGAATTCCGACAAAAATAATAAAAAACTCTCAAACAATTTATTCTTCTTTAATTTCTGATTTATACAATAAAATAGTCGACGATTGCTCCTTTCCAAACATTTTTAAAATTCAAAAAGTAGTTCCCCTCTACAAAGACGGCTTAAAAACTGATGTTTCAAATTACAGACCTATAGCCATACCTTGTGTATTTTCTAAAATAATTGAAAAAGCCATGTATATTGATATAAATAATCATCTGATATCCAACACAACTTTTTGTTTCCTTATCAATATGGGTTCCAAAAAGGTATTGGTTCTCAAAATATTTTAATTGACGTTGTAGATATGATCTGTGAGAAAATTTCTGACTTTAATATTGTTACAGGTTTATTCATCGATTTGAAAAAAGCTTTTGATACAGTTAACCATAATTTGCTTCTAATAAAATTTAAAATATTATTTAAGATTTATTTAAGTTTTTATAATTTATTATATTTATAGTATTGTATTTTATTCTTATTTTTTATTTTTTTTTATTTTTTTTATATAGCTTCATTAAGACTAACGTAGTTTATTCTAAAAGCGCTTGTTGCCTTCTTTTATAGTATGTATGTTTCTACAATGCCACTTAGGCGAAGAAACTATCTAATGAATTATTGTATTATAGTTAACTTTTAAAATAAAAAAAAAAAAAAAAAAAAAAAAAAAAAAAAAATTATACAGCACATTTTTGTTCAATGAATTTAACTATTTTTACCTTATTATTTATTTTATTTTCCTTTTGTAAAATACTATACTTACAATGCATTTTAATAATTTATTTCTAAAACAGCAATTTAATTTTATTTTTTAAATTTGAAAATGATCTTATAGAGACATCTAGACTAGAGACATAAAAGTCATTTCATTTCGATATATTTTTTATTTGATTACATTTTTTGAAATGAGTACAAAATTAGTCTTTCGATCGAATTCACCGTTATGAAATTCTCATCGAATCGAATCGAAAAATTCGAATAATTTTATATCGAATCGAATTCACCGGTACGGCTGATTTTGAACAAATACGTTTAAATAGCATCATAGCAAATAGTACGACACGACAAAGTCGACGACAAAATTTTGATCAAAACTTATCAAATCTTGGACGACGATATCATATCGTTTTCATTGAACTTCCACTTTGAATGTCGGATTCTTCTACTTACTATGTCCATGTTATGTTCTTTTAATTCTTTCCAATTGTGTATTTTCTGTTTCATAATCATATTTGATTTGTTTATTGTGATAGTGGTGGATATTAGTAATTTATATTGCTTCTCCTGATAATTGCTGATTTGTAGAAAATATGTAAAATATTTAATTTAAAAAATTTAAAACAAATAATTTTTCTATTCCAAGATCTTTACTGTAAGCTAGTTTTTATAAAATAAAATAATAATTTTTCCTAATTTATGAATATAATTTAAAAACACTTTGGACCAACTCTTGACTTTTTTCTGATAACAATAATTATAACTATACATTTTTTCTATATTTCTTCCAGAGATAAAAATATAATTTGAACAACAATATCAAAATTCTACATTTAATAATTGAAAAATAACTTATTTCTTGTCTTCACATTAGCTCTTAGCTATATTTTAACTATTTTTATTTTTTATTTATTTCTTTTTTATATGTATTATATATATATATATATAGCAGAATAATCTTCAAACCAATTCTAGATCCCTTTTCCTATCAGAATTTGCGTCTTTAAGAGATTTTGATCTAACTATCTTTAACTATTTTTAATTTAAATTTTTAC
The DNA here is from genome assembly GCA_963942445.1 of Argyra leucocephala. Classification (NCBI taxonomy): domain Eukaryota; kingdom Metazoa; phylum Arthropoda; class Insecta; order Diptera; family Dolichopodidae; genus Argyra; species Argyra leucocephala. The sequence goes on from OZ012677.1 coordinate 93,497,889, forward strand.
ATCTGTTCCGTTTATTATTCCCCACATTTATTTGGCTCAAACCATACTGATAAATATAGATGAAATAACACAGTTATTTCTACCACACACAATTTAACTTTTATATTACTAATTTTTTAACAAATTTTTATTGCATTGTTAGTGCACATTTAAAATTAAACCTTAAAATAGCCTAGTCAGTTAATTTTTAATTAAAAAAAAAACACAGTTAGAATCGTGTGCAAAATTGACAACAAATACAAAGTATGATAATAAAAACGAAAAAGTGTTATGAAATATTTATAATTAAAGCATAACCGGGTAAGTCTATTATAATTTTATCCTTAACTCTCATTTATTAAAGTTAACTCTCGATAGTATTGGAAGTAATCATAATAATTTAAACAATTTTTTTTAAAATGGTGAAAATAAAATTTTAAACCTTATCTGAAAATATAATTTTAAATTTAATATAATAGTAAACTTACATACCTACATACATACACCTATATGGGATTACATATTTTATATATCGTATATATACTTTCGAATTATAACCATCAAAATTTTCACAAAATCCCTGCGTAATAATGTGTACATTACAAAGAAAGCAGCAACTAATTTTTTTTTCTATTATTTTGTTTTGTTTTATTTTTGCAAGGGACAGTTTCTTATCTCAACCATTCCTTTCTTAACAGACCCAAAAACCTAAAAAAAAAAAAAAAATAACAAAAAGTTTTTTCTGATGTAAGCAAACATTCACTCCATCACTCAGTTAACTATCAAAAGTTTTTTTTTTTTTTAATTTTCTTTTTTCGTTTTATTTATTTTGTTTATTCCTAAGGATGTGTAGGATACAGAATTGAGGTTTGGTCAATTTGACTAGGATTGGGTTTTTAATAGTTTTTGTGTATTTTATTTTTGTTTTTGTTGTAGTTATTATTTTTATTTTTTGTTTTTATTTTTAGTAGTGTGAGAAAAGGTCCAGTTAAAATTAATGTGAATAAATAGTTAACGGCTAAAAAGCATCTCGGGTCGACCTTTAATCCTTCTGGAAAATAAGAGTAAAAATTTTCTAAAACAAAAAAACACAAAAAAAAAGAAAACACAAAAAAAAAAAATGAAAAATTCTACTAGATATTAAGTGGGATCGCAAAAGTGTTATTTCTCTAAGAATTTACATATACCTATGTATATTCATATATTTGTACGAATGTATATATGTTAATACAAAATTTATAACAAAGAAAATTTTATCCTGACATTTACCTATATTTATATGAATAAAAGACGCAATATATTCATTGGGAAATTTTAGTAAGGATTCAATTTCTCATTTCACTCCTTCACTATTCTAGAATACGTTATACACTTGTACATATATCTATAGAAAAAATATACGAGTTACTAAAATGTATACCGCAATATATACCGTTATTTATGTACCTAAAGATGACCATCATTTTCTAAGTAATATTATAAGGTAAAAATATTTATATACATAATATGTATATACCCAAATGTTATACTCGCATCCGTATATAAAATGATTCCATCAAGAATGTATATATGTATATGGATATACATTTAAATATAGGCATTTTAAGTAACCAAAATGTTCATCCTTTCAACTCAAACCCCATCATTCAATAAGATATTTTCTGTTAGTTTTTTTTTTCTGATTGTTATTTTTCTTATTTAGCTCTTCTAAAATTATATTTTAGAAATGGTGTGGCAGCATTGATATTGATTATTCCTCTTCTTATGATAATGATGATGATGGAAGAAATAACTGTTTTATCCTGCCTGATGTCCGTTCTTTTTAGCTACTATAATAATTTTTGCATTCATCTCCTATCATATCTATTCTATAATAATATAGGTATATATTGTATACCCATATGTATATACATATCTATTAATTTTAACTGGACAGTGTGTGTGTATAAATGTATGTGTTAATATAATGTATCCGTTATAAATATTGAATTCAATAGACACAAATATACATTTATTTGTATATATAGTACATATATATATATAGTATGTACCTATATAAAGCTAACTAAATTTTTAGTTATGTTTTTGACAATTTATGTCAAGTGTTTTGCGAGGAATTATTTTCTTGTCCATTATCTTAGAAATTGTAGCAGTAGCAGTAGCCAGCCAACAGTCTTCTTCCTTTTTTGTATTTTATTTTTTTTTCATTTGTAAAATAAGTATACTTATACAGTCAAATGTTTGAAAATTGGTATTACCAACTGGTCTAAATTTAATAATATAGATAAATAATTATCATGTGCAAAACTTCTTGGATGATGAAAATTTTACCCAACACGTGATTGTGAACGAAATAATATAAGTACTAGTTTTGTAACCCGCCATAAATGACGGAAAGAAAATAAATTCTAGCATTTCTTCCTTCATTAGAGTTTTCATTTCATGTTATGGAAAATATGTATTTGCTTACTAATTTATCAATATCATACCTTTATTAGAATAATTAGAATGCTTTTAATTACCATATAAACAGAATATTTGGAGTAAAGTGCAAAATTTTCCACTCTCCAAGGGTTATTTACTCGATCATTTTTAGCGACATCTTATTTGTCATCATTGAAAATTTAAACATATATTATTATAAGACCTCAATAATTCTAAATAATCAATATTCTTAGACATTCTATTGTATTCAATTAATTATAATATAAGTTAGTCAAAAAGATAATTTCAATTTAAATTAATATAGAAATACTAAATTAAAATAATATTTTTAATAAAAACAAAATCTAACTATATAATATAAATTTACAATAATTTTATATTTTTACAATCATAGCAGCGTTCTACTGTAAAATTCAAATTGTAAAATGAAATTAATTAAGACATAATAAAAGTAAAAAGTTCTATGGCGCCATCTAAATTTAACACTTGAATGACATGACAATCATTATGAAATGATGGGCAAATGACATAGATAACAGATGACATATGACAAATGACAAATGACAAATGACAAATGACAAATGACAAATGACAGATGACAGATGGCATATATAAGCAATAAAAAACAGATACTATGTTTATGACAATTACATGATGTTACAATTTGTATATATATTTCAATTTCTATATGTGTTGAAGTATTCCGTCGAACTTACAAACATCCAGATAAATGCAGAAAATTATATATATAATAGTTCTAGCTTTTTATAAGTGGGTATAGGACATTATTTTCTAATTTTAATTTTCAATTTCAGAAAATTTTTCCTGTATTTTCAATATTTTGGACCAAATACGTTTTAATTTAAATTTTTCCCAAATTTATATAATTTATATTAAATAAATTAATTTCGTTATGATTTAAGTATTCGTATGCAATAATTTCGATTTGCTAATCTTGCAAAATCTAGATCTAATTAATGACTATGACAGACTTCGTCAGGTTTCGTATCAAAATGACATTTGAACAAATTTTTGTGGTGTATTTTCATAGAATATAAATAATCTTTATAAATAAATGAGGAAGAAAAATAGGCCGAAAACAATAATAGTTCAATTTTAAAAAAAATATTAATCGAAAATCGCTTTTCTTGTGAAAATGATTGCTTAATATAAGACGCTCTAAAATATTTGACATTTTAAATGATTTTGTAACTCTTTTATAAAAACAGTTAAAGTAAAATTAATTTTATTTAGCTCAAAAGTGGGTAGAGTCCAACGCGGCAAAACGTTTATTATGTTGTGTGTACTGGAAAAGTAAACCACTTCAAAACAAAAACACTTTATATGAATCTTAATATCACGTTTAAGCATTTAACAATCTGAATAAATATATTTTTAATTTGGAGTAAATTCTGTTTTGTACTAAGATAATGAATTATTTTAATTTGATAATGAAATTTACCATCTGCCTCCTTGCATTTGATAATGTAGTTATGTAGGATTGGTTACTTCAAATGGTCCAATTGCTAAAACCATTTACCACTTTTTCGTGCCTTTTTGATGTTACAATCTTTTTAGTATTAATAAGATAATTAATTTTACTTCCTCCAATTAACTATATATTATTTGGGAAGGCTGTGCTTTTGGTTTTAAATCTGGCTATAGCTAAAAGCTCTGCTAAAGCGCATACGCGATGAAGTGGGCCTTGAAACGAACTCCTAGCGGAATGATTTGTGGCTACAAAAATATTTTTATTCCCATGTCTCGTTGATGAAATATATTTTCTTTATAGCATCAAATTTATTGCATGTTAGGGAGATGAAATTTAATTAATTGAAATTATCATACTTTGATGGCGAGATTCGTTCTCGGTATCGACGCACATTAAGATTTTTGATTATTTTTTTATTTAGTTATTTATACTGCTTAGCACAAACAGTTTACAAAACAGAAGTGTTATATATTTGCTACAAATCAGATTAAAATTGAAAATTAAAACTAAAATTGAAATTGAATAAACAATTACATACACTTAATCAACAACAAAACAAAATAAAAGAATAGCAATATTCTAAAATAGCGATTGTATAATTTTTATTTTTGGGAATGTTTTGATAGGGTAAAGACAATGTTGAAGTTATGTCTGTTACCTATAATAAGCATTCTATTAATATGTTCATATTTGCTATAATTAGTCTTATGATTACTGCTTTTAAATACATTGAAGTAGTCGGTACCTGTTTATAATAATGATTTTGCTGGAAATGAAACTTGATTTTACATTTACACTTTATAATCTCTGTAATGAAAACAACGTCAGCAACCCCACGTCTAAAGTTCAATGTACACAGATTAATTAATTTTAGTTTTTGAATGGAACGTAAAGCTCATCTAAGAAAGTTGTTTCGTATGGCCTCAATCTTATCAATGTATACCATATAAAACGATGTAATGCAATGACTAGTTCTTAGTATTACATTGAATAGTCTTTAGTATTCTGGATGTCAAGATCTATCTGCTTTTTTATAGGTTTGTATAAAAATTTGTTTGCAGTTTTAATCATGAGAAGGGATTTGGGTACGCTTGTGGAGTTATTTACATTCAATGATGATGTAATGACAGAATACCAGTATCAAAAATAATCATATTTATATTATTTTATATACATTATATTAATTTTAACAATTAGCTGTATTTTCGATCTTAAAATATGGTCATGAAAGTAAATATCATGATACCAGCTATTTAAATTAAGAAAATTAATAATTTTTCATTTTTCAAATAGTTTATTATTTGTGAGATCACAAATAATATTCCGATATTTTAATACAAACTCCATGTAAATATATCATAAGTACCTAAACGGATGTCTTTTTAATAGAAAAATTATAACAGAATCGATTGATTTTAATTTTTTGTTTGTTCAATTAAAAAAAGTGTTAAAATATAATTTTTTTCCTAAAAATGAATCCTTACAAAATTAAAAGTCTATTTTGAACTAAGATCCACTGAAATTGATATTGTGCAGATCACATAGGGGTCTACATTAAACTGTTCAACGTCACAATGTCAGACTTAAACACTTGTCGTTTTTTATTACTATATTATGGAAACACAGTTACTATATTATGGAATTCATTTCTAAGAGCTATATTACTGTCGAATTACCTCTTAATAGCGAGAGCTATTTTGGGAATACTTTAAGCCAAAATTGTAGATAATAATTGAAATAATAAAAATTGATTGTTTTAATTTTTTTATAGTTGTGTGAGGGAAGCTAATTAGATATAGGTCAATATCCCCCGATGCTTTCTAATAAAATGTGGCTTTTAATATCTATTTGATTAGTCCTGGAGTGATGTCCCATATTTGGAACTAAATTTCGAACACTCAAGTTGTAACTGAAAATTTTTACTGGGTAAATTCAATTTTTATTTTAAAAATTCTCCAAAGTTTAATTCCTTCAGATAATTTACTGAGTACATAATTGGTTTGCAAGTCTATGTTAGGCGTATACTGTTTCACTACTGGTTAATGATATAACCTGCTGTTTTTTAAGAAATCCAATTTACTGCAGAGTCGGCAAAAATTAATATGCATCCAGTAACAGATTCACAATCGACGTTTCCTGCTCAATCTTACACTTTTTATGTATCTTGTTTGCGTTCTTATTTAATTGAGCCAATTTTGCAACAAATAACATTATATATGGTTTTGTCCAGGCAGCGATGTACTTATTATTCCTATTTTTTCTGCAACATTTCAGTTCAAATTCAGCTCTGCACAATCAGCTTTGCCCAATGTCATACATTTGTCAAGTGGGATTGCGTGATCTTTTAAATATAGTCACATCCATTTTCTTAATAGTTTTTGGATGTAAAATTTTTGTGGTATGGAAATCGGACCAGTCCTTCTCTTGTCTTATTTGGACCCCTAAAAATATAAAAGTGAACCTTTGTCTGAAATCTAGCTTGGGTAGCTTCAATATGATCTTCGTCGGATAATAATATGATTATATTATTCACATAATATGAACGTATTATAACATATTTTTCTTTTATTCTTTTAATGTAAGTTCAAGCATCTGCATATTTCATTCCATTTATAATACCAAGTTCTTCTAGCTTCTTTTCTGTTTTAAATTTATATTTTCTTTAAGTTCAGTTGATATTTTGTTATGATATAACAAATCTTGACTGTTTTAGTTGTAAGTTAGTACATAATCTATTTTATAAATATCTTATAATCATTTTCACATATATACACTTATACACTTTAAAAAAATAATCGTCTTATGTAAGTTAAGTATTCCAATATCAACTGCGTCAAAAAAATAATATAACAGTAAATAGTTTTTTATTCTGTTTAATTTAGATTCCAGCTTAAAAGGGACAAAATAATTTTAATAAATTTTTCGTGATTTCTAGCAAAACCTCTATTTGGGTTACTCACACGAGAGTTGCTTAGTATCACGTTGCATATTTTATTAGTGTTGTATGAAATGCTACCCACGTAACAATTTTATTGCTATACGACGCTTACGCACTCTTATAACACTATTATAAACACTCTTACTTACGTGCTCCGCAATTGTTGCGAAATCTTATAAATACATTATAGCACTCAAATGGAGAATCCTATAAGGCACCGGAGCAATATTGTTGCTGTAATATTGTTATATAGAATTAGTATACATAATACGTATTAGTGTATATGTTTTATTGTGATATGAAAGTCTTTTGAAATAATTTATGTTATGCGAGAATGAGACAGGTATTATTTTTTATTTTAAAATAATAATTTTATGGAGTTTCTATTTATTTTATTACGCACTTTTAGACTTATAACAACATTGCTGATGTAGAACTTGGTGAAAATCCCATTATAACAAGTCCCGCAGTTGCTATAACAACATCCTTATAGCAATATTAATCACATTATTCCCATAAAAACATCATTATAACACCTTTAGTAATTATCGGGAGTCATATGGGATTTTTATAGCACTAATTTTGTTTTTATAACAATAAAATGTTACGTGGGTATTGTAGGTGGACGTACGAATAAAATTATATTGTTCCATTATTGCTTAATTAGTACATTCATTAACTGATTAACTGCTGACTGTAGTAGTTTCGCAATGGAATTTCAGTACAGTCGCTAATTTGTATACTATCTTTAATAAATAAATAAATAATATTAAATAATAAGAAATTAAAACACGCATTAAATTTTTGTGAAATTTTACAGGATGAACAAAAGTTAATCACAAAAAATAATTGTTAGTAGTTGTTGGCAATCCAAATTAATTAATATATTCTTAAAACTTCAACAAAATAAGGTAAAATATAAGTGATCACAATCCATATACTATCACTTTGGTCACTTTGAATATATAGATATATATATATATATATAATTACAAAATTTCTTAAAACTACATATAAAATATATTATTTTCTATATTATACGAGTATAAATGATGTTTCTAAGGATGTTTCTTTCTTTATTAAAGGCATTAAAATAAGCCTTTACTATATTCATTTATATATTTATCTATCTCTATATAAATATATATATTAAGGTATCTATATTACAATTATCATTAATACTGTTAGAATTTCTATACTCCAATAACACCATACGGTCGCATTCAAATCTAATAAAAATTATCGTAGAAATTTTACAACAAAACTATCAAGAAAATTGAAGTTGTTTTTTATTACTTTTGTTCTTATTACATTTATATCTAATATACATATAGATATATATATATAATATATAATACATATATACAATTAAAAAAAACAAAATCAAAAGGGATACTAAAAATAGTAAATATTATCAAAAAATAAGACATAAGCGAACGTAACTTGGAAAATTATGGTTTTCTTACTCCTTTATTCTAAATTTTGAATATGCAATATTTACATACACATAATAATGTATAAATCCAAATTAATATACATATATATGTATACAATAAAATCTAAAAGGACCTTCTTGTTTTTCTTTCGAATATTTATGATTAAAAAGAAAATTTTCTCCATATTTTTAGAAAATAAAATTAAGTGTTAGTAAAATTTAAATATACAGCTATAAATATAAACGTGTATGTATATATATTATATTATATCAAATATCTAAAATATATTTTGTATACATAATATTTCTATACTAACAATTAGTTTTAGGGGACTAAAATAATAATAATAACAATAAGAAACAAAAAAAATAAAAACGAAGAAGAAAAACTAACTTTTAATGTTTTCAAAAACAAAACAACGACAAAAAAAAACAAACATTAAAAAAAGAGAAAAACTAATGACCATTGGTCACAAGAAACTTTAATGACTAAAAACTAAGAAATGAAATTCTAAAATGAGATCCTCAAGAAGGATAAAAGGTATTATAAAATTATATATATATATACATATGTATGTAGATATATGCTTATGCATTGTGAAAATGAAGTAAAAATAATATTTTCTAATTATATTTATATTTAAGGCTATGTCTATATATATACACATTTAAACATTTTAGAATTTTTGTCTTTTTATTTTGTTTTTTTGTTTTTCTTTCATTATATTATGCATACATATTTTGTATGAATGTCTTGTTCGAATTTATGCGGGGGTATAAACCACAATTTCTGTCACATTGCCCAATTATGTCACTCTTTTTAAAAAATATTGCTAAGAGCTGTTATTTTTTAGTTTATAGGTACTAGTACTCTACTACCACTACTACCACTACTAATGATACTACACATTAATATACAAAATGTCCATAGATATTTAAATATCTTGGAAAAAATCTTAAAGTATTTTTCGTTTTTTTTTTTTTTTATTCAACAATTAAGGACATAAATATTCAAATAAAACTAAAAATGAAAATATTTTTTTTTTTTTTTTACTTTTAAGGACAAAACTATAATTTTTGTGTTTTTAAGAAAAAAAATTAGAATAAGAAAGGATAATATAAGTAAAAGATGGCATAAAACAATAATAAAAAAGAAGAAAAAACAAAAAGAATAATAAACAAAGTGTGTTTGACATTTAAGAGCATCAAATTAAAAAAAAAAAAAAACAGAAATAGAAACGAAAAAGGTTACATTTATAAAAGATTTTCTTTTTTTTTTTGTTTTTCTTTGGTAATCTTTTTAATATGAATTCTATAGCTGATATAATTTATATTAGTGTTTTAAAAAGTTTTAAAAGTTTAAAAAAATTTTGAACTGTGATTTAAAATAAATTTTTTTTTTAAAAATTAATTATAGTATCTTTCATTTGCAGTAGGCTCCATGGAAAACGGTAAGCTTTTAACAAAGCTTGTATAATGCTATAGCGTTGCGATATCGCGAATTTTATTTTGAATTAGTTTTCATTTTGCTGAAGTGAAATTTTCAATTTAATTTTTTCAATTTAGATTTGTACCACAATTTTATAATGCTCCATGCTTTTTCCAAGAAATTTATTTTGAACACTACAGAGTTAAGCTGCTAATAACAGTTCAATTTAAGTCGACGCTGACATATTGTCATTATTGATATTGAATAAAAATATTCGGCATTAATATGTCAAAATCTCAAATGATTAAACAATATATTTGAATTTTTCTGGATAGTTATTCCAACATATTCTGTTAATGAAATAGATTAGAAAAAATTTATTTATTTTGAAGAAAATATGTATTGTTTGTTATTTATAATTTTGAAAACAACTCAATCGATTTGTATAAAATTTTCAATGTGCATTACTGGAATAGAGGGGATGTTTATATAGGACTAACCATTTATTAAAATTCTGATTGGTTCGGAAAGCTGCCATACACCAGCACCCATCACAAATATTTATAGAATCAATAGTGTTATAGAATGAAAATTTGTACTCAGGTTCTGTTCAAAAAATAGACAAATATGTCTGTTATAATTTTTCAAAATTTTGAATGGTTCAATTGAATGCAATACAACTCCTAGCACCTGCCAAAATATTTCTAAAACCAAACATGTTACAGAGTTGTAGAAATTTTACTTAAGTTCTGTTTGCAAAATAAACAAATATTATGTCTATTACTGTTTTTCTAAATTTTTACTGCTTCAGGTAGCTGCCACATAATATCCAGCCCCCATCAGGAATATTTCAAAAACGAAAGTTGGTATATAACTAAAAATTGGAATTCATGTACTCTTTCCTACTCTTCTATTCCACGTATTATCCAATAATTTCAAGTGATATGACATTTCAATTCAAAAGGCTTCAATTTCCATTAAATGTGGCTTTTGCTATCTCAATAAATAAATGACAAGGTCAATTAGCTGGATTAAATTGAGAAAATCCTTGCTTTGCATATGGGCTGATAATTGATATATTTACACTGCAATAATAATAAAACCAGGAATGCTATGTACCAACAAGCATTACAATAAATTGAAATATTAATGAAAAACAGTAATTAAGTAATATTAATGGTATTTAAATATATGAAATTAAAATTTTTTCTTAAAATAAAATGAATGAGTTAAATTATATATATATCTTTAAAAAATTATTTTAAATTATAGGTTGTTTATTATTAGGTGTATTTGGACCAGCAACACGGACTGGGACAGCTAGCATGATATAAGATATAATATTCCTTTTAATATTTTTGGAAGGAATTTGGAACATGTTACCAATTAAACTATTATTAAGTAAAGACAAACACTAAAGTTAGGACAAGGTCGAAAAACCCATAAAGGATTTTGTTATCATCGGGAATCGAGCCTGAAATCTTTCGATTGAAAGGCAGATCCTCTACCTCCTGCGTCACTTACGTTTCATATTATTTATAAGAAGAAATGAAAACAGTTTGGTATAAATTAAAGCTAAGTAAAAAATTTAAGCCCTAAGGACGTAAAGTTATATATATATATAATTTATTACAGAATAAGAATTTTAACAAATAAAAATAAATGGGAATTGATTTCCAAATTATTAAGAAGCATTTAAACAAAATTATATTAAGCTGTCTTTCATAAAAAATATTTGTCAGTAACTGAGGTAGAATATACCTATTGATACATTAAGTATCGTCTAAAAATTTATTACATAAAGTGAAACGCGTATTATTTTTCAACGAGCATATTTATTTTATTTATTAATTTTCTTGTACGTCAAACTAAATTCATTTAATTATTATTTCTCAATATGAGTTATATTTACTCGTGTAGAGTAGATATATATATTTACATTTTTAAAATATTATTAGTTACAGGTAAAAAAAATTATTTAAGAATGTTACCAATAAAAACAATGTAGCTATTTCTTTATTTTATTTCGTACATCTACATGAGGCTGTAAGTCTCAAATGGTGTATATAAAGTATAACGTGTAGCAAATTCATAATTCTTAAATTAAATTAAATTAAATTAAACCTTAACCTAAAGAAAATAAATTTATAAAGAAAAGAAATTTATAATAGAAAATTTATAAAATTTAAAAAGAAAATTTATAAATCGAAAGAAAGAAAAAAAAAATAAAATAATATAAAAAAAAATGGAAAAAAACAAGAAAAAATTAAAGTTAAAACTATAAAATACGTAAATAAAGTAATAAAAAAACAAAAGTTCAAAAACAAAATGAAAAAAAAAGAAAAAAAAAGTCTCTCCTCCAAACAAAACTATCTTTCAGACGTCACACACCTAACAAACAATATTCTACAAAATTTGTATTCTTTTTAATTAATGACCACACTTTTTTCTTAAAATATATCCAGCAGAGCTCAAGGATTAATTCCACAACACGACAGTCCTTACAAAAAAGGATAGATGTCTTAATCTACCAGAGTGTCTAGGAATAGTTAAATTCGCATTTCTTAATGATCGTCCAGGGGTTATTTTCTTGAAAAGATATACCAGCGTATTTTTAGATTGGATTTTTTTTCATAAAACATAGTTTAGATAGTTTTCGAAAGTACAGTCAAGCAAAACTTTAGAAACATCTCTGATGCTATCGAATCTACGACGGTTAGTTACAAATCGAGTGCAAGCATTGAAAATAATCTTGAGCCTGAAAAACTCGCCCATACTCATCCCAGCATAAACTACTTCACAATAAGTGAAATGTGGAAAGATTAAAGACATAACTAGTTTCTTTTTTACACACTCGTTAATATTGTAAGAGAACTTCCAGAGTTTTCGTAACTTACAAAAAACATTTCTAGAAATAAAGTTAATGTAATCATTCCAGGTTAGAGTTTTATTGAATATAACACGCAAGTTTTTAGCTTTACTTACAAATTTTACCACAGAATTATTTAATTTGATATTACGGAGATTAGTTGTATAAATATTATGAACATAAATTAATATAACTTGGGATTTTGACGGATTTAATCGAAGACCATTATTTAGAGACCAGAAGGCAACAGGATCAAGATCATCATTCAATTTAGCAAAATAAAGCGGTTAAAATCAACTATAGGACCACTGATGTAGAGTTGAGCATCGTCTGCATACAACCGGCAATGAGATTCAGACAAACAACGGGGTAAGTCATTAATAAATAGACTAAAGAGTAAGGGACTCAGTATGGATCGTTGGGGTACCCCGCATTCAACAGGTAGATTATTAGACTTAACACCATTTAGAAACACAAATTGACTTCTATTATCTAAGTAACTTTGAATGAGAGTAGTAGCAGAAATTCTAAGTTTTAAACATAATAATTAAGATATTCATTAAAAGAATGCTATCGTTGTTAATAGACCTTTTAAATGCAATATTATTAATGACGTCAACATGAGTGTTTTAATTAGAATTAATGAACTCGTATTATACACATTGATGTATTTCATGATTTATAATTAATATAGCATTTGTATTGATTAAATTAATGATTGTTCTATATGTTGTTAGCATTTTATCTATACAAAGGTTTAAAGAGAAAATATTCTTGTGAATTTCATTAGAATTAGAAAATCCAATGCCGATTATCGAGTACCCGAGTAGTTGAATTTTTTATCTTATTTGAACATTGAAGCGGCATGTCAATTGTGCATAAACCATGGAATTCATCTTGGTATCATTGATGTATTTAATAAGAAAAATATCCATATAATTGATGACATAAATATCCATATAATTGGGACAAATGATGAAGATGAATACGAAGAATATGAAAATGTAGATGATGATGATGATGGTATTGATTATAATGACATAGCTGACAATAATATTTTTGCTGTATTATTGCAGTAGGTTTTTGCAGAAGGAGTTTGTATATTTCTTTTGAACAAGCTACAAGATGCAAATACAGATGTTGCCACTGAATTAAAAATTGCTTTAAAATTTTTGAAAGAAGGCAAAAGGATTTAATATCATTAATGTTATTTTTACAAACTGGTACCTATCCACAACCTAATGAACATTTTTCATATTCATCAAAAAATATAATAAAAGCATTGGCTAAAGGATATTTTAAACTATTATTTTATGGTGACGATAGCGATGGAGAACAAGGCGAGAACAGTCAGGAACAAGTTGATGATTCAGATTCGCAATCGGATATGACTTTAGAATATTCTGCGTCATAAATGATCTTGTATTCCTTAAATACTATTTTTTATCTCATAAATAAAACCATTAAATAAAATACGAAAGTTTGAATTACATTACTTGTTTCACATTTAGTTATCTTTTATATTTTTTTTCATTAAATTCAATTCATTTCAGAACTAACCAAATAAAACCATTTACTTAAATAAAAAAATTTGAGTTATTCTTTTTTTTATTCATTTTTACCCGAGACCCGATACCCGAATACCCGAGCAATCTGAATTCTCTAATTAGAATAAATTTTTAATTACTTTGTTTTGTACTTTGCATTTACTCTGTGGAATAAACTAAAATAGATGGCTCGTTTTAGGGTTCAAAAGCCCAGGACTTGAATTTTGTTCCTTCCAACTAAGTTTTATATAGATGATAATTTCAAGATGTCATAGCCTGCATTATTGTATAAATACCATATTGTATTGACATTGTTGAGTTAGTTCCCCACATATATTTCGTTTTTTCTATATGAACTGTGTATTTTGTTCATATCCTCATTGGTGTTACTTTCAAAATGTATAAAGTTTTCTGAAGAATCATTTGCATATAAGCCAAATAAGTTGCATATATAGGAATGCTCTGCCATTAATTGATATTGTAGAAAAACTGCGAATATAACATGAAAATAGCGTTGGGCCCAAAGAACTGCCTTGAATAACCCCATAGTCTAAATTTTTTATATAAATTGATGTCTGTTTTCCACATCTTTTTGAAACCATGTGTTGTTTTCCATTTTCAAATAGAATTCGCATTAGAATTGTTCTATCAACTGCATCGAAAGCTTTAGTGAGATCGAAGAAAACTATGGCTACTTTTTTGTTGTACCCTACCTCATACAACGGCACTATCAGTGTTCGGTTTTTTTTTTATCTGCTATTATCAGCAACTAAGTTTTATTAAATAGAATAATTCCATTTTTTTAAGTTGATACTAAATAGCATAGCCTTAAAAAAATTTATAAACTTTCATTGTTGTATGAATAATGAGATCTCGGTCGGCTTGTAAACTATTATATTATTGATAAAGGGCTTTACAGCTATATTATTATTATTTTTTTTTCTTTATTTATTTATTTTGTTTAAATCAAACAAATTACAATAATTAATTGAAATTATATTGATATTTACAGTTATAAAAATAAAAAGAAGTAAAAGAATAAAACAAAAAAACAGGAAAAATAACAAATAGTAAAAATAATAAAAAATTTAACAATAATGAAGAAACAAAAAGAATGTAATAAAATCAAAACAGGTTTTAATAAATCGTTGGAAAGTTAACTGAAAGAATATGTAAAACTTGATCTAGATTAAATTATTTACTAATTAATCCAAAATCAGGGCTCGGCAACAGTTGATATGGATGTTAGATATATAGAAGTCAGCACATCTATTTTGTTAATAAATCTTAAATTTAAGAATAAATTGCTACTACATAATATTGTAATATCAGTAATTAGAGAAAAATTAGTAACTAGAAGATGAGTTAAATTAGAGGGATGTAGTAGAGAAAAATTAGTATATTTAGAGAGGGAAAAATCAATAAAATTCTGGTATTTATTACTCATGATCATCATTCTATGGATTGGTTCATTCATTTCATAGTTGGTTCGATGAAAGATCGAAAGCGCCTGATGGTATTTATTTGGATTAATTTGAAAATGTAAGCAGAACTAATATTTCCTTTGACCACTTCAGTGACAAAAATAACACCCGAAACTTCCTGTATTTTTTTCAATGTAGCAAGATGATTAAATTCAATCTGTGCTCATATGGTGGCAAAATTAAGGAGGCAGAACAGGGAAGATGATGTAACGCAAATCTTAGGAAATTTTTTTGAATTGCCTCAATTCGTAGTGTATGAATTTCATAATAGGGAGACCAAACCTGGCTGGCATATTCTATTTGTGCCTAACAAGACATAAATACAGTGATTTGAGGATATAGGGATCGTCAAATTCTCTGGACCATCGTTTTATTAAACCTAACATTGAATTAGCCTTATTTATAATATTGCTATAGTGCAATTTAAATGAGAGTTTGTCATCAAAAAAAACATCTAAATCTTTGATGGACTTAACTTTTTCTAACACTTGTCCGTTGAGGAAATAGTTATTTGGAATGTATGTAGTACGTTTATTGCAGCACATCACATTATGCATAGCTTAGTTTTACGTTGAATTCGAGTCTTTTAATAATTTAATTTGAGTTAGAATAAAATAAGCGATGTGAAATAATATATATACTATTTATAAAGAATGTAATAGGTACTATTAATTGTATAAAAAGTGGAAGCTAATGTAATTTATTTTTTTTATTTAGTAGTTTTAAAATTTAATTTCAAGAACGAAATATAAACATACAAAATGCGAATAAATTACTTTCACTTGTTTGAATTTCTCATTTAGCTCTATACAAGTACAGTACATATTAATAAATCATACCGATAAATATGAATTAATAATGAAATTCAATTTAATTTAAATTATAAAATTAATTACAAAATTTAATTGTTTTTGCATTTTGAAATTTTTACTTTCACTCTTAGAGATTCTAGTAATTGATATAATTTTCTTCAATAAATGTATTATATATATGATATAATACATCTTATAAATACACAAAGAAATTAATATTATTCATACCTACCTATATAATAATATACCTATACATATCTAATTGAGATAATGTCCTCATTATAAGGATAATAATCTTAAATATAGTTATAATATATATTTATAATATATGTAAGTATATATTATAATATATTATGTAGACTAGATATTTAATGTGAAACAATTTATAAAATTTTAGTAGCTTTTCGTTAATATCACAAATATATTATTTTATAAAGTATAGAGAAGTAATTGAATATCTTGAATTTTAAATGACTAGTGATTTAATTATAAAATGGTACAACAATAATAACCACATTTAATTTTAACACATTTCTGAAATTATTTAGGGAATATATTATTATAATATTATGGGAGATAATATTTTAAACATTTCAAAGGTTCAAAGAGAAGAAAATGTGAATTCGGTGATGTATAATTATATGCCCATTAGAGGAATGTTTTACAAATCATTGAAATTGTATATAAGATTGTTTTTACTAATAATTAATTATGTATTTTTTCTGAGCAAGAACGTAATTCATTTGTATATAGTTATTACAAAAATTATATTTTTTTGGTAAAAATATTTAAGAAAAATATAATTTTACAGTGTCATAATCATTTACCCATTAAATCCGGCTCATAGATCCCGTCGTACAGTCATTATGAAATTTTCTAAAGGCGGTCATAGAGATCATAAAAGTTGCCTGGAAATTTAGACCTCTAGCTTTTTCCACGCCTGAGTGGTTGGTTTTTTGGAATGGGTATTTAAATACCCAATCGGCGTTAGCGCTACTAAATTTTAAAAAATTTTTTAGTTTTTTTAAAAAAACAATTAAAATTTCATAGATCTATTATTTCAAGTAGAAATAATCTAAGATCCATTTGATATATATTGATCTGATATCTATTGGTGGATAGTGGATTATACGACAAAATATATAATTGTTCTGTATTGTAAGATTGTTTTTTTAACTTTTTCACCAAGAGATAATTGGTTTGAAGTTTGACCGTTGTGTTTTCAGATTTTAGAAATTCAAAAGTGAATTGATAAATTTATACAGTTTCAAATGTAGTGTTATGTAAAACTAATTAGTAGGCTAAGATTTATATAATTCTGTTTAAATTACTATAATGTCCAACTTCTTGAGACATGGCCCAATGTTCCATACAAAGCGGTACGATCGAAAAAATTGTAAGATAACAATTAACCAGCTAATTGTCATTGATGAGTATAATAAACGGATGGATGCTGTTGATCTGTTTGATATTGCTATGAACAATTATCGAATAAAAGTTCGTGGTAAAAAATTGTATTGTAATAACGCATTTGATGCCGCAATGGTGAATGCATGGAACTTTTATGTTTTCTGTGCAAGGTATGGAGGTGTGACTTCTATGGGTATATTTGATTAAATTAAATGTGGTGGAAGTAACACTACTAACACTAGTAACACTACCACAAGTACTCAGCCGTCCATGTAGGCATGTACTTGTTAATGCCCAACAAATGGCAAAACGCACAGATTGTGTCGACCATATAGTGGAAAAAATGCTTAGTCGTTGTAGTCAATGCGGTATTAAAACACAATTTGGTTGCAAAAAAAGTTCAATTACTTTGCATCCCAAATGCTTTTTTGACTGTCACAATGATGTACCACGAAACAAAATTAAAATTAAAAAGCGAGAAAGCGAAATAATTTTTAAAATTTAATTTTACAATATTATTATTTAATTACTTTACTTTTTTATATTTCTTCAAAAAAGCACTGAATTGTGCCTTACATTCATAAAATATAAATTGTTTTTGCACTAATTTTTATAAGAATTTTTTCATTCTTTAGACGGCTGGGTATTTAAATACCCATAAAGGTAAATCATCTCTAGAGACGAGGTAAATACTCCAATCAAAAAAATTTGCTAATAGGATAAGTGATCTTTCGACTTTTCCATTTTCCAAATTCCCCAAAAACCATTTTTATTAAAATTTTTGGGGGCTTAAAAAGTCCTTAGTTTTTGAAATCCACTAACAACAACAGCTCTTGAGAATTTTGATGAGCTCACTGAGAACGAATTATGGTCCCGCCTCTTTTCTCTCAAATAAAATCAAAACTAGCTCAATATCTATTACCCAACGGCAGATATAGCTATTTTAATGCACTAAGGTTTTTGGGTATTTAAATATCCAATAGACAGCAATGGGTTAACACGAATTACAGGAACTGCAGGAGCTAAATAAGAGTAAACAATATAATTTCTTGTTATTATTTCAACATTTCTTTGTTTAAAGCAAAATCTGTATTTAACAACATTATTATCTCAATTTTGAAAATATAGTAGCTCCGCATTTGAATTAAATTTCGTTTGATTATGTTTGTAAGATCGTGGAGTTTCTTAGATTTTAAATCAACATTCACTCTGCTAAAATGACAGGGAAGATCTATATAATTTTTAATACCTTATTGTGAAAATTTGATTTTTGTTATTTATTTATATTGCAATGGACTAGGGGTCACCATTGAGTAATTGTAAATCAGGTTGAAGTAAAATTAAAATTTTTAAGCGAACAGGAATTTGCATAGAATTACATTACATTATGTTTTAATGAAAAGTTTTTAAATTAGTATAATTCGATAAAAGAAAACATAAATAACTTCATATATATTTTTTGTCCTATTTTTTCGCTCCAATTTTTTCGTTCCAGCTTTTTAAAAAACCAGACTATTTCTTATCTCTTTGATAAGAAATAATTTGGTTATTTTAAAAGCTGTGAAATTCAGCGCTAACTTTTACTAATTAAGTCTTATTTTTATATTCATCTTGGGTAGAAGACTCATTTATTTTACATTTCTGCAAAAGAGGAGCTGTTAAAAAGTTGAAATCCAAAAATAAATCTTAAACTCATTGTCTATTATAAAATGTGTATTAAATAGGCTTTTAAATTTTTGTAGCATTATTTTAATCTGTAAATTTAAAAAAGCACGAATACAAATATGTGAACCATTTCAAATTGATTTTCATTATTGTTGTTTTAAATTCTTAATATATATTTAAAAAGAGGCGTAGCGAAATCGAATGTTTTTCAATTTTTTTTTAATTTTCAATTAGTAATTCAGTTAAAAATTTTACCCCATGCGTCAGTAATTTTAAAATACAAAAATTTTAATTTATCAAATTACCACAACAACATCCCCGTAAATTTATTTTTTTTGTTTAATAAATTATTACGTAAGAGGTTGTTGTTTAAATCAATAAAAAACAATTATTATAGTGTGAACGTTAAATTGAAATAATCGAAAACAATTCATAATGAAATATTGAGTACTATTACATCGAATTTCTAGGAGCGTTTTCCGTACTAGTTTTATTTTATTGGGTGATCCGGCATCTATGTTTAGATAATCTTTGATATAAAGAAGAGTATAAAAAAATAAATAAAATTCATAAGCACTCTTTGATTTCGCACGAGATGGTGTATTTTTTATAATTTTTTTATTTTCCTTTATTTTTTAAGCTTAGATGTTGTAGATTTGATTTTATTATTAATTTTATTATTGTGATTAAGTTTTAGTCCTTAAGTTTGTATCTATCTATCTATATATATATATATATATATATATATATATATATAAAAATAAACTTTTTTATGTCTGTCTTTATGTCTGTCTTTATGTCTGTCAATTTTCGGAGTATAATACTGGAACAGAGGGAAAGGTTATAGGTCTTCCTGCTTTTTAAAACTACCTGCCGACGGGTTCGAGCAGTTGCCATATAACCCCCAGCACCTACCACAATAATTTTAAGAATCAAAAGTGTTATAGAGCTGAAAAATTGTACACAGGTACTGCCTCAAAAAGAAATAAATACGTCTATTACCGTTTTTCAAAAATTTGAGTGGTTGGAGCAGCTGCCATACAACTTCCAACACCTATTACAAATATAATGAACAAACATATCTTTTACCGTTTTCCAATAATCTGAGTGGTTCGGGTAGCAGCCATACAACTTCCATCACCTATCTTATTTAAAAAATTTAAGTTTTTATGTAACTGAAAATTGTATTTCAGGTACTCCCTAATAAAAGACTCATATATAAATTCTGAGAGAATTTTCGTTTTGTTTTGACAGATTTTAATTTTAATTTTAATTTATATTGGGCAATTTATTATTTTTTATAACTAGCTAACTAACAGTGAAAGTAGGTTCAACAGTGATGATGTTACGAAATTTAAATCCACCAAAATTGTGTACCGGAAGAAGACTCTGCGTAAAAAAACTAATGGATAATGTACTTGAAGCCACAATAATTACCGGAAAAGGAGAAGAAGATTTAATCTCACATATCCCAATAATTCCGAGTGATATGCCATTCCAATTAAAAATGCTTAAATTTCCATTAAGTCTGGCTTTTGCTATCACAATAAACAAATCGCAAGGTTCGCAATCGCAATCATTGAGTGTAGGTATTAAATTTGGAAAATTCGTGCTTTGCACATGTGCAGTTATATGTCGCACTTTCGAGAGCTAGAAAACCAGATAACTTATATATTTACACTCCAAATAATAAAACAAGAAATGTTGTATACCAACAAGCGTTACAATAAATTTGAAAATAAATTGAAAAAATAATAAAAATAATTAAATAACAACATATTACAAATAATTATTAGTTTGTATTTAAATATTAAATTTGTATTTTTTTTTTGAATAATTAATTGAAAAAAATTTACACATTGTATTCAAATATTAGTTTAAATTTTTTCTTAAAATAAAGTGAATGAATAAGATTAAATTTATGTGTTTCAAAAATTAGTTTAAATTAGGTATTTCTATTATAGGAACCTTGGTGCAGCAACGCCGGGTACAGCTAGTATATTATAAAATGTGGACCAAAAGCCTATCGAGATTTGTGGCCTATTAAATTCTAATCTAATCTCATGTCTGGTGAATAGAATTTTATTGTATAATGTTCCAAAGAGTAGTGAATTGATGAAACCCTGTACATTATAATACAGATCAATTTAACAAAATATAGATTCATACAAATATAAATTTAAAAAAAAAATATTTGAATTTCGAAATTTTTGTTTTTGTAATATCATCAGTTTGATGTGGGGAAGTTATCCCATATAGCATAGAGTAACATATAGAAAGTGTTTTCTTTAATTTTTATTCTTAAAACAAATTTTGCAAGCAAGCTTTAGATCCAAAAACATACTTCCAACTGTATTCAGAAAGACTTATTACATAGAAAGATGATTAAAAAGTTAAAAGTAATTTAGAAAACGCAATATTCACAGTCCTGCAGTCAAGTGAAACTAAAATAAACAGATGACACCAATATATTGTAGAAACGTGTAAATAAATTGACGAATTGGTAATAAATTTTGATATCAAAACTAATGCTATGAAAATATCAAAACTCGAATACAAAATAAATTAGATAAATGAACCCAATGTTGATTTAGGTCAAAATTTCAAAGGAAAAAAATTTTTAAATAATTTAGGATAACATAATGAGTTTCTATAAGATTTAAATAATATTTAAGACCTCTAAGAGACTTAAATGATATTTAAGATCGCTACGCTACATGTAAAATTTGTATTAGCAATTAAATCTAGCAAAATATGGAAAACAGTCAAAAGTATTTATTTTTATTTATTTATTTATTTACAATTATTAGGAGTTAAGAAGGTTATATAAAGTTTATCAATTTAATTTAGTATTAGGTCAATTAGGTGTATTTAATTCATATTCCATTAACTTTACATAAACAAAGAAATTCACAGCAAGAAAGCTAACAGAAAAAAAGTGTTAAGAATCTATGAGCAACTAAAACTTATACTAATATTTATGAGATTAGATTAATTTATTTTCTTAAATATAAATTTGTTTACAAACTAGATCAAATTAAAATTGAACAATACCAAATCATAAAGCTCTTTAATCG
This sequence comes from Argyra leucocephala, assembly GCA_963942445.1. Lineage (NCBI taxonomy): Eukaryota > Metazoa > Arthropoda > Insecta > Diptera > Dolichopodidae > Argyra > Argyra leucocephala. The sequence continues at coordinate 93,520,471 of OZ012677.1, forward strand.
AATTAACTGAAATAATGTATTCTAATGAAAAGTAAAAGAACTAACTAGTATTATATTACTTATAGAACCCTAATTTTACTTCATTTGTTATTTTTTCTATATTTTATAAACTTTATATTTTTGTTAATATAGCCTTATCTTGAGACTTGTCTCTTTAGGCATTTTAAATTGAATTAAATAAATAAATAAATCAATAAATATTGCAGGTCTTTCAAACAGATACAGATAAACATTTTCCAAACTGCGAACTACAAATGGAGACACAATAATGAAATTTTAAATAAAAGATAATCGTCTTCCATTATTAAAGTTGGCCTACAAAAAATTCATATTAACGGACCTTCTGTTCTAAAATACTTCTAAATTTTTTAAAGTAATTACATTTTTTTAATATAAAGGCTAGTAATTTACAAAACACAAAATTTGATGTTTTGTTATGATTTTTGTAATGTTCAAACCAATTCTTTTATAGAAGCTTATTCAAGTCGGCTTCATTTAAGTCTACCTCAGCAGCATATGGTAATGTGAAAAAGTGAATTAATAAACATTTACAAATAATTTTTTTTTTGTTTTTTTTATACGCAGACTGGTGGGAATCTTCAAAAGACACAATGAGCCCCGTAGCTTGACATTGGGATTCTTACCCACTAAACCACACCCTTCCTATATTGCGATCTAGTCCTACAGGACTAATGAGCAATTTTTTCTTGGCTTTATTTTATTTTTCAATGTAGACTACATCCAGCGATGTTATCTAACTTTTCCTTTGACATATTCATTCATAAGCTTGAAGACCAATCGCATCAGCGACGAAAAGCCAACCAGCTCTCCGAACGAATTTAAAATTATGGAAGACTTGTGAAAAACCTCGTTTCATTGGCAGTCAACATAACGAAATTCTTCACCAATCCCGTAAAAACAAATCTATCTAAACATGGGAGCGGGTCAACCTCCGATCACCAGCGCGACGAGTCCTCAAGAATGTGGGTGATTATTGCTGCACTAACTCAAAAGGTTTTACTCTTTTGAGTCGTCTGGCCATATTTCTATTATCCAGGAGCTCGACTACCTCTACATTTACATAGTGCTGAAGCCTTTTTTCGTGACTTATTGCAAATTTCTGTATTTCCTTATCGACAAATTCTATTTGCAAATCTCTATGTAGGTCATACTTTCTTATGAACCAGGGCGCGTTCACAATGTTTCTTAGGACCTTATTCTGGAACCTCTGAATAATATCTCTATTACTTTTTTTGCTGCATCCCCATAGCTGGATGCCATATGACCATACTGGTTTCAGTATTTGTTTATAGAGCAGAAGTTTGTTTTGTATTGTTAAGGTAGAATTCTTACCTATGAGCCAGTTCGTTTTTCTATAGCGGGTTTGTAATTCTTCTTTCTTGTTTTTTATGTGAGCTTTCCAGCGAAGTTTCGCATCTAACGTCATACAAAGATTGGGGTATTTCTTGACCATTTATATATACTGGTTTATGGTAAACTTTTATATTTGTGAAATCCACATGTACTGACTTAGCTTCATTTAATTTTAGCCTCCATCTTTTTGTATAATCTTGGATTTTTGTTATAGTTCTCTGCAGCTTTTCTATGGATTCTTTGTTATTTTCCCCAACAGCCAGAATCGCTGTATCATCTGCCAACGTTGCAATAATATTATTTTCTAGTGTAGGAAAATCACAAGTGTACACCAGGTACAGTACCGGGCCATTACACTTCTTTGAGGAACCCCGGCATTAATATCTTTAAGATCGGAATATGCTCCTTCCTGTTTTATGTAGAAGTATCTCTCTGATAATTAGCTTGCTATGATTTCCGAATGTTCTTTTGGAAGGATTGTTTTCATTTTACAATTCAACCCCTTATGCCACTCCTTATCGAATGCCTGAGCCACATCCAAAAAGATTGCTGAATAGTCCTTCTTCTCCTCTAGAGCTTTTTCAATAGTGTTTGTTATTCTGTGTACCTGGTCTATTGTAACATGTTTTTCTCCAAAACCGAATTGGTGATCCGGGATTTAATTCTTTCTTTCAATAATAGGTTTTAGTCTACTTAGATAAATTTTTTCGAACAGTTTTTACATTATAGGCAGCAGTGAAATTGATCTGTAGGATGATACTTCATTTGGTGGTTTTCCAGCTTTGGGTATCATGATGACTTCGGCGAGTTTCCACAATTTCGGCACATATTTCAGTCTAAATGCAGCATTTATAAGATTCGTTATCTTAATTATTGCCTTTTCTGGAAGTTGCTTTACAATCTGCCCCGTTATCAAATCATGTCCCGGAGCTTTTTTAGAATTAGTATTGTTTATTTCTTTTTTCACTTCAGCTGGGGTTGTTAATGCGATTTCTTCTTCTTCCTGAACTGATTCTATATTTAGATGTTCACCTTCTTCACCGTCGTTTGTTTGAAATATGTTTTCTAAGTGTTCCGCAAATAATTTAGCCTTTTCTTTATTATCTCTAGCCCGATTTCCGTCCAATGTCTTAATTGGAGGAATTTGTTCAATAAGGCTTTTCAGATTTTTAGCTGCCTTCCAAAGAGAATAATCAGTGCTTTTATCATTTGTTAATTTTTCTAAATATATATTAATCGATTCGTTTTTCACTTCTTTAATTATTCTTCTTAGTTGTTGCGTGAGATTATTTAATAAAATAAAAATAATAAAATAAAAATTATCTAAGCTATTTCGGGCCGGATAAATTTTTATAATATATTATATTATCTCAACTCAGTATTTATTAAAAAGTTTACTCGATTTAATTTTTTGATTTTACACCGTTTTTTTTATGTTAGAATAAAATGTTAGAATAAAATATCCCGAAGATGTTAAATAAGTAATTTACTAAATAAATTTGCGATCTATTAAATGCATCTAACAGGAAATATTATTTTTACCTGTGGCCGTTAGGTACAACTAATTAAATCTGATTATTCTCATTCATAAAAAAATTTGTGTAATGAGCTTAGATAGAACTAGATTTGATTGAAATGAGGTAAAGTACAATTATTTATGCCTAAAAAATTATTAACATACTAGTTGTAGTATATTGGAATTTTCACTAGTATAGAGGATAAAAATATTATCCAAGACTTGGTACTACGTTTTTTGAAATCTCCCTTGTATGCCAATTTTCATTTCAATTATTCTGACTGCAATGAATTTACATTTCGTGTATTTATGTTTCCTTGTAATTATATCTACATCAAAAAAATAGCATACTTTAACTTGATACCTCTTTAAGTTCTTATTACAACTTTTGAATAGTCTCTCTATCTTTTTTCGCTTATATTTTACCTGCATGCGATGTGCGCTTCTTTTTTTTATAAAACTTCAAAAAGGTTTCTAATAAGAGGTGCAAAAACAATTTACTGAAAAATATAACAAATTCGGGTATGTAAAAGCATATAGCACATAGACTGTGTTTTCATACTAAACAATATTTTACTTAAATTTTATTGCTTTTCGATATCAAATTGTCACAAAGTCTATTTTAAAAACAGTACATTAACATTGAACTTTTGACCGGTTCATTGTAAATTACTTAAAAATTATTTATTTAAAATCCATAAAATTTAAATGAATAATGTTTAAAAAAAATTTAATTTCATTTAAAATTCTCTACAACTAATTTAACTGAAATTAAAATTTGTCAATTTGAATTGAAATGTTTCAAGCACTACGCCATATTTCTCTTCCTTTTCCAATATATATTTAAATTTTATACTTTATTTTCATCTCTGCTTCTTTTTTACTCCTCATGTTGAAGATTTAAATAAATGAAAATTCACGAACACATATTTATGTCTCTATATATAATATATATATATATATATATATATATATATGGAAGAATGTACATTAGAAATAAATCATTTTGATGAAAAATCAACTGGCAAATACAACAAAACCAATTTCTTATATTGTCCACTTTTAAATCTAACACAACAACACCACACTCACAGCATACACATTCAAAGCTACGTTTTCCAAAGTAGGTATATATATTTAGATATATACATTTACATTTAAGATGCCCATTTGAAAATCGCTAAGAGATATCCCATGGTTATGATGTATGTGTAGGTGTATTTTCTTGCTTTTCATATTTTTTTGTTTTTGTATTTTTTTTTGTCCTTTTTATTATTTTTCTAAAGTAAAAGTACATGTGGAGCAAACAAATATCAACAAAAAAAAAATAAAAACACATAAAATAAAAAAATTAAAATCCTTGAGAGCATCTGAAGAACCATTTATGCTCGTGTGTTTCATATAATCAACCATTCAATTTTCTATTTTAATATATATATATATATATATATATATTCAAGTATATGCATCCATACATACATATATGATCAACAAGGATACAGCATCATGTGTAAAGGAAAGGAAACGAAAAGAAGCAAAAAACAAAAAAAAAAAAAAAATATTGAAGAATTCTCGGACTTAATATTTAGTCGCCCCAAATCAACAACAAACAATTGTACAAACACACATCCCTATTAATATACATTGATATAGGTAGATATATATTAAAAAAGCATATGTAAATGAAAATCTCTTGAAAACTGTGTGTATGTACATATACATATGATGAAATGGTCAAAAAGGATATTCGTATGTACAAAGAAAGTATTTTTCAGTTTGTGTTTTTTTATTTTTATTTTTTTTTTTGCGGAAAGAACAACAAACATAATAAAAAAAAACATAGAAAAACATGAGAAAAATAAAAGTTTTTCTTTTTTAGGATGACGACGGTCGAAATAAAATGTAAAAAGGGTCGCTCGCGGCAAAATTGCTGGCCATCATCATGATAACAACGATGGGAGTTGATACAACTCAAAAACAAAAACAACAAAAATGAAAATTTTTTGTATAATCGTCGTTCGTTCGTCATTCTTTAAATATACATATGTAAAAATTATATATATTTTCTTATTTGTACTAAGGAGTGACCAAAAGTTTTATTTAATTCAATATTTTTTTTTGATTTTAAAATTCTATATAAATTTGTATTTAGCATCAACGTTCCCTCTAATTTTTTAGATATCTGAGCGGAAAATTTGCATAAAAATTAATTAAAACAAAAATTAAAAAATTAAATATTTCATTTATTATGTATGTAATTCATTTTTTCGTATATAATTCATATTTATAGCTAAAGCTACATATTGACTTAGTAATTAATGCATATTAATACTTCATTTATTTATTTAATTTACATTTCATAATGTGCATACTTATTTTATAATATTCTTTTTAAATTTAATTATTTGGATTTATAAAAGAAAATATATAATATTAAACGACGGAATGTCCACTACGGCATTTTTTCACGTCTGTCTTTTTCATTAGCCCAATATTGATAAATTTCATCTAAATCTATATTTTTTTGAGACAATAAATGTGATTTTATTCGCATCAAGCATTCCAAATGATTAATTTCAATTCTATTTCTAGATTTAGTTTTTATAGAATTCATTAAATTGAATCCACGTTCACAATTGCAACTTGATGCTAGAAATGTTGAGCTAATGTCTAGTAAAAATTTCAGTTCATTGAATTGGTCATCTTTTAAAACGAAATTCACCAAGTCCGTGAATGTTTGAATTGAACCAGCTTTGTATTTTTCGGCCACAACAAATTTTAATGCTGACATATCGTCTCTGCTGCAGTGTTATTAAATTTGGGAATAAACATAGAATATTTTCGTACTAACTTTAGAACACTTTCTTTCACAAATTCAAAGTTAGTAGTGTTTGCTATTGCACCAGGATCGAATGCATACCACTCTATAAAATCTTATTCAGGGAACCTACTCTACTCTTAAATATGTTGTATACTTTGTATAGGGTAATAAATAAATAATTTTGTAACAATATTTCTAAAAATCAAACAAAAAAACAAGTGTGCGAATTTTGAAAACTAGTGCGCGAATGATTTTTAGCAGCTGCGCGGCTGCGCGGCCGCGCAGCTTAGAGGGAACATTATTTAGCATTATTATTATTTTTGTTTTTTTTTTGTTCTTTTTATGCTTACTAAATTTGAACTAATCTATACTTCGAAATGAAAATTAGTGATGTCAAATCGGATATTTGGATATAATTATTAATTACATAATTGGAATATATTTGAAAATATGACGAATGTAAAAAGTATAGAATAGACTACAACAAAAGTGTAATAGAATGAATGTGTCACTTAAATTTGGTTGCATAATTATGTCAAATTATTTTTTACATATCATAATTTGAAAATTCTATGGTGTGAAAATCATTATTTAATATTTAATTTTTTATTTAATGTGTTTATAAACAAAGTCACCCGACGTAGTCGGGTCCAACACAAAATGTATAAAATTTATTTGAATAAAGTTTTATTTTTGAAACGAGTTGAAATTATTTTTAGTATAAGTTGCATAACAAATATTTGAGAACATGCTGGGTACAATATTTGAGAACATGCTGGGCTGGGTAAAATTTGGTAATTAATTTGAATTTGTTTGAATCTATGCTTTAGTAACACGATGATGCATCAATGTTTGTATTATTAATCTGGTGGTACCATATCTGGTGGCACAGTTTTGACTGATTGAAAGTTCAAAGAAGACGTATTGGGAAGTCCTATTTTTAGATTTGGCTGGTGAGAAAGAAATATTAAAAACTCTGGCAAATTTAACAAGTTTCGAAATTTCGTTGGGCAGTTAACACTTTCTTTTTCATTGGTGACTGTATCGTCGTCATTCAATTATACCATTTAAATTTTTAGATATTTTTATATCACTAAGCGGAGAGATATTCCGAGCTAATAGATGAGAATTAATTTCATTACAAATCAACAATTCTTACATTTAAGCTCAATTTTTTATACAAAATTTATTTTTAAGATGTTTTCATAGTGTGTATTAATTTTATCAATATTTCTCTAAAAATTAGGAAAATATAATTAGGAATGCATTTTTAGCAAAATTTTTGAGAAAGTACCTAAGTGCCAATTTGTAAGTCTTTAACAACATTGGATCTTGGCATATTCCTATTGGGTGCTGGAAGTTGAGCTATATGATTGGTTGATATACCAGAAAATTGATAAATAAACAATCGAAAAATATTAATCGTTCCACTATGTTGTAAAATATGCAGTAAAAACAAAAAAAAGGTACGTAATATTTAAAATGGTGTACTAACAAGAAAAAACACAATCATAATAAACATACATTTCAAATCAAATTTTTGATTAATTTGAACCATATTTTTTCTAAATAAAAATATAAAAATACAAATCAACTGTAGTAAAGTAATTATATATCTTTCTCTAAGTAAATAGTTTTAAAAGAATTAATTGTACAATTTATCAGTTCAAATCTACTTCGAGTTCATCCCTACAGAAAAAGACGACGGTAACTACCGAAAAAGACGACCACCACTTTTTGTTCTATAATAGCAATATGGTAAATACCAAATAAATACATATCTTATTTTTATTATTATATTTTTTATATTATGAATTCTAATAAAAATTATTTCTCTAAATAGTTTTAATTATATTTCAATTTGAGATATCCTTTTTACACTTTTTCGTAAGATTCAGTAATAGTGAGTGTTCACGCTTACCGGTGACCTGATTATGTAGGCAATAAGTGACTATCTGCTTAAATCTGATTAATTTCCAGGAACATTTATTTCTTAATAACAATCGTCAAAAATTATAACTTCTAAATTTTTGTAAATGTCATGGCTGTCTCCTTTTCAAGAATGAATTGTAGTATTGTTAATTGTACAAATTTTAATGTGAATTTTAATGTAGTACGAATTATTGGACCACAAAACTCTTGCGGTCGTAAACAGTCAGTAAAATTTACTCATGTTTACCTTTAAGCAATAGTAAAATATGATTTCCTTTCCAGGGTTACAAATGCATTGAAAAATTAAATGTTTATCAATGCCGGATAATTAAAAAAAATTAAATTGGCTAAAATAAGCTTAAATAAATACATTTTTTAAACCTTTTTTGCAAATTCAGAAAAATGTTAAAAAAATAGTAATTCTAGTATACTCTTAGGATCAAAATCAAAATCGTTACATTGGTAAATCTACCCTAATCGAAAGTTAATAAATAATAATACCACAGAATACAAAATTATTATATGCATTTTTTCTAAATTATCATGATAATCAAGTGGAACAAAATAATTTTTGAAAAAAAAAAAACTTTCTGTAACTTTTCGCCCTTCCCACATATGTTAGATCTGATTATAACAACATATACTTGTACATACAAACTATATGCATTAATAGCAACAAAAACACAAAAAAAAAAAAGAAAACACAACACAAAAAAAAGCACGAATAAAGAAAAACAAAAAATAAAATAAAACAAATGGGATATTTTTAGATGGTCAAAGGTGGTTGAGTGATTGAATGATGAATTCAAGATGTACAGATCTCTTGTTTAGACTTAAAAACTGCTGCCTGTATAATAATATATAAACTTTGAAAATAAAAACACAAACATAAAAGTAAAGAACGAAGAAAATGTGAACAGAAAATTATGGTCTGTAAAAAAACGAAGGGATACACAATAATTTTGAATTACCCAAGAGTATAAAATCTAACTACTTCATCTTTTCTAAAGTTGCTGTTTTTGTCAGGATAATTTAAAATAAAAAAAAATAAAAAATTGAAAAATTTTTGGGCGAAACATTTTTGTTTATTGTTTTTTTTGTTTTTCTTTTTATAATATTTCAAAATATATTGAAGTTTTTCCTCTTTCTCAAATTTAATTTATCCCTTCAAAAATTGAACGGTCCCAAAATTGAATGAATTTGAAATAGAAAGAGATCAAGTGTATCAGTAGGGGAGTGAGTTAAAATATTTTTTTTTTTAATATTTGGTTGTTTTTTTTTTGTATACTATATCAAGGATACCTCAAGTAACATTTTGACGGGACTATAAGAAGACATTTTCAAATAGAAACCACGAAAAAGTAAGTATACATATATGAAAAAAAAATAACAAAAAACAATAATACAAAAAAAAATGAAAATGTTGGGGGAAATTTTTAGAAAATTGGAAATCAAAAAAACAAATTTTCATTAAACATATATGAACCGTATTATATATATATACGTACATGTGCATACATATTTCACATATAATATATTATATGTCCAAATATGTATATATATATATGAGAAATTGCGATTTAGCGACACAAGTGTGAAGATAAATGTTCCGTTGCTGATGGAATGGTTGTTGTTATAAGTTTGTTGTTTTTATTTTCACTTATATATTATATCATACATATTCATCTAAATACATATAGATAAATAAACATATATATATTATATAATATAAAAAGGACCTTTAAGAAAAAACACTTTAGATACATCACGGATCATATATATTTGTGATGGGCAGCAACAACAAACAGAATAACAACAGCAAAAAAAAATAAAAAGAAAAGAATAAAATTAAAGGAAAATAAAATGTACCGTTATTATGATTCTGTTTTTCTTCAATTTGTTTTTCTTTTTTTGGACGTATGGCTATTTTCCTAGAAATGCTTGAATATTTATTTTCATATAAGATGTGTATTGTGTTGGTGGACAACTTCTCATATCCTTTTAAATAATGTTTCGTAATTTTTTGTGTGTTATTTTTGTTTTTATTTTTTGCGCTACTTATTTATGTTTAGGTTGGAGGTGTACGGTCTTATGTATATATATAAACCAAATTACATATGATGGTTTGAAAAAGGTTTTCCATTTGAGTTTTCTCTTTTTTTATCGTCCTTTTTTTGTTTTTTTTTTATTATGTCAAAACATACATACATACAAAATAAGATATGTATATGTAAATAGTTAAAAATAAATCCGCTGGAATCGTCGTGTAAGGATGTAAAGATTTATAGTAAAAGGAAAAATAAAAAAAAACAGAAGCGAGTGGACAAACAAACAAAAAAAAAAAGAATAATATAAATGAGTGTATTGGTTAATGTTTATTTTCTCTTGTAATGTTTGTGTACTCTAAAAACAGAAAAAATATTCTTTACTCCGGATTCTTGGACAAAATATATCGGTATTAGTAAGGGATTTCAAATAAATATAACAATAATAAAAAAATATAACATGAGCCTACGGTTAGTAAACGCGAGCGATTTTTACATCATTCTTAATAAATGTGATGAAATAAATAATAAAAAAAAAAATAAAAAAAACAAAGTAAAAAATGTAATCACTATAGAAATATAAAATAAAAAGGGATGAAAGTCTTCTTAAAAATAACGAGAAAAAAAACATATTTTGTTTAAAGTATCTACATATATATATATAAAAATAATAAAAAAATGAAATACCTACTATTTTCTTTGATTTTAATGTAGGAAAATTTTAAATTTCGTTTTTATGTTTTTGTCTTTGTTTTCTTCATTTTAAAATTTTACTAAAAGGGCTCTCTATGTAGTGATTACTGATTAGACCATTTAGAATTAAAATGAGTTTTTGATGGGAATACATTATTGTATATTAGATATTTAATATATATAAAATATATTAAATAACAAAAAGATTAAAGTATAAAATATATTTTTTAGGTTGTAATAAAACTAAAGAAAATTTTGATTTTGTCTTTCCATGCATATATAGTGTAGATCTAAAGTTTTCGGGGATCTACACAGGTAAGGGAGGTGTGAATTTAATTAAACATTTGAATTTTGTTATTTTATGTATTGTCATAAAGTAGGATTATAGTATTAGCAATAATTAAATTTAGGTACTTAAGCAATGGACATTTGAAAAAAGTGGTTGCGAAATGGCAGCAGAATAGTTTTTAATTTGTTTGTTTTGAATTAACTTAAAGAAAAAATTGATTAATACATTTCTACTTGTCACTAAATTATGATTTTAATATTAAAGTCTGCCAATCTGCATTTAGAATTAGAAAAGGAGGTAATTTTTTACAGGTGTGTTTGTGTTAGAGAATAATTGATTGAATATTAGAAATTTCTCTACTATGAGTATTTTTTTTTTTTTCTTTATTTATTTCAATTCTTACTTATATCTAAAATATTTACAAAAATAATATATTTATAATTATAAATTATTTATAAGTAGTGATATTTATAGGCCTTGGCTTTTAGCTGTCCGGCCCTATAGAGTATTAAAAAAAGTCGTAAAATTATTTTAGTTTTTTTTTTTTCATTTTACACTAAAAATATTAGATTTATGAACAGATTTTATTTTTTTTTGTTTTTTTTTTTTTGTTATCTCTTTTTTTTTTTTTTTTAATTTCTCATTGCTTTATTCTTGCATGTTACTTTTCATTTTCGCTTACATTAACTTTCTCTCATTTCTTTTAAAGCTTTCCGGGTGCGTTTTGAATGTTTTGGTTATTTAATAATATTGGGCAATGAAATGGAACTATGATAGAATAAGTTCTTTAATTTTTTTTTTAAAAATAAAAATATTGTTAATGAGTTTTAACTCATTGGGTAAGTAATTAAAAGTTTTCAGACAATTATACAGGCAGTTTTTTTTTTTGATAAAAATTTGGTTTATTTCTGGTATTATGATTGTGAATATCAATTGATCTGTTGAGGATTAAGTTTTGTTTAATAAGATTATTGATTATCTAAAAGGCAAGAATATAAAGTTCGCGTTTGTAAATATTATAAAGACTAAGATAACAAGATGTATAAATTAGATTTTTTGGGTAGAAGATTGGATAGTAGTTGATTATTTTAAGATATCTAGTTTATTTAAAATTTTTTTTGACGATTTACTCCATATTGGATTCAAGTATGTTATATTTGACAAAATAAATGATGAATATAGAATATATAGTATATTACTATTAAGCACCTTTCGTATTCTGTACATGATGAATACATAGGGTGCAATTTTCTTTATTATATGTTCAATATAACTTTGCCAATTTAATTTACTGTCAAATTACTAAGCCTAGATAATTAAACGATTTAACTAATTCGATACAGTTGTTATTGTAATGAAAATCTGTTTTTGTTATTTTCTTGTTTTCAAATAATAGTATCTTTGTTTTTTTTTACATTTAATAATAGACGATGTTTCATAAGCCATTCTTCTATGATGATTAATTCAGTGTCGATGGCATTTTTCAGACTCGACTCGGATGTCTCATCATATATAATAACGTATATATAATTTCTCTGCTCAAAGAGCTTATAAAGCTCGTACATCAGAGTTTAGTAATTTGAAGTGTTGTAATTTTGATTTCAGTTTGTGATGCTTTAAAATGTCCAATTATTAAATTGAGAAAAAATTCAGTTAATTTATAAATGTATGATTAGTTCAAGAGGTGGGTGGGTTATATGAAAAAAACAACATGTTGAAATATCAGAATTTATTTAAATTCTGATGAATGATATTTTAATTGTGCTCGGAAACATAGAAGAGGAGAAAATATTCATCGTAGAAATTGTTTATTTTAATTAATACAAGGTTTGTAAATAACCGTAAAAATCAAATTTCTATAGTGGAATTTTTGAGTTAAAAACAGATTTTAGCCTAACACACTTCGAATTGTGTGTTGAATGTTGTGGAAACTGTGATACCTATAAGTAGCAACATCACGATTTCAGAATATACAGACGAAGGAATACCAACCATACATGAAGTGGAAGATGCAATTCTACAAATGAAAAATAACAAATCCCCAGGAGAAGATGGCATTGTAGCGGAAATGTTTAAAAATGCAGGTGAAATGTTCATCTCCAACCTACATAGTTTAATATGTACAATATGGGATACAGAAACTCTGCCAAGCAAATGGGAAAAAGGCATTATTGTCCCCATCCACAAAAAGGGAAATAAACTTGACTGCGCCAACTATAGAGGTATAACATTATTAAACACAGCGTACAAGACTCTCTCCAATATTATAAATAACAGATTAAGACGTATAGCCGAAAATATTCTAGGAGATTATCAAAGTGGATTTAAACCAAATAGATCTACTACCAATCAAATATTACTACTGAGGCATAGCATGGAAAAATGCTATGAGTACAACAAAAATCTCCACCTATTAATGATTGACTTCTGCCAGGCTTTTGACTCAATAAAAAGAGATATGATAGAAGCTGTATTTAATAACATGGGAATCCCGAGAAAATTGACAAATTTAAGTATGCTAACACTCAGACACACCAAATGCAAGGTAGCAGTGCAAAATAAAATAACGGACGAATTTGAAATAAAAACAGGAGTCAGACAAGGTGATGCCCTGTCAACAACAATTTTCAATCTAATGCTTCACCACGCAATAAAAGATTTAGACAGAGGCGGACACATATTCATAAAATCATCAATAATAAGTGCGTATGCTGACGATATTGCTATTGTAGCAACATCCTTTGACGAATTAAAAGAAATATTTCTGACTCTAGAAAAACAAACTGCTACTGTAGGATTAAAAATTAAGATTATATGAAGATGGCGCGCACGGAAACAAAACGATCCGCCCAAAATATTACAATAAATGCAACTGTCGAAAAATTGGAGTTAACGGATGGAGGACAGTTGCACAAGATAGAGCAGAATGGAGGAAAGTTGTGGACAAGGTTAAGGCTCACCCCGAGCTGTAGAACCAACAGATGATGATGATGATGACACTTCGAATTGTTTTGATCGTTTAAATTGTCTAATAAAGTTTTGATTGTCAGCTAAGCGTAATACTTTTACATTAACATGTTGAGAAAGACGACCTTTGTGGCATACGGCTAGTTTTTATTTCGTTTTTTATGATAAATATCTTGGAATCTCTATTAAATATCACCGAAGTGATCATACCAGAGGAGTAAATGTTTCGCAATACTTTGTTTTGGAACATTTTAATATGGAATTGTTGAGCTAAACTATAAGTCCACAAGCACAAGGTATTAGCCTAGGAAGGTGCAGAAAAAAATAATTTATTTTATACACCACAGCGTTTTTAATCTATAGTTTTGATTAATTATAGACTAGTATTATTGTCTTCAGTGTTTTTAGTTCAATTTACATAAAAATAAATAAATAAATTACTGGAATAACAATTTATTTAACATGCCTTATAATATAATATAATTAGTTTTAGGAAAATTTTTTATATTTATAATTTTGTAATATTTTGCTAATATTGGCGAGTATTTCTCAGTCAATATTTTTTAATTTGTTTTGCGAAAAAGCTAAAAATTATAGAATGTGTACACCAAATGTTATTTACAATTATTTATCAAAAAAATTTCTTGTCCTTCAACTCACTTTAATTCATAAAAAATAAATAAAAAAAAAAATGTCTTCTTTTATTTTAAGAAATAAATTATTAACCATAGAAACGTAAAAAGGATGCTAACAAAAATAAAAAAACGAACAAAAACAAAAACATCTAATGAGTTGAGGTCATTTATATTCTCTTCAGTTTTCACCCTTTATACATTTTTTAATTCAACTCATTTGAATGCATCTTTCAACATACACAAACACACACACAATAATCCTTATTTATATAATGGGAATATTACGAGTATCTGCTTACAAACTATATTTCTAGTTAGCACATAATTTTCATAATACTATTTAAATATAAAATCTAACCTCTAAAGGATAAACTCTTAACGGTGTAGCCTTTTATATAAACATGAATATTACAGGCCATTATATCGCGTATTATGAATAAATCCTTCAACAGCAAGCAGTAACAACATCAGAAACAGTATTCTAAATAAAAAGAAAAAATAATAAAAAAAACAATAATAATAATAATAAAAAAGTACAAAATAAAAAATGAAAACTTTAAAAGTTCTTACATAGTAAAAATACAATCAAAACAAAACAAAATCAAAACTAAATAACAGAAAAGAAACTTCTTAAATCAACTTAGTATACAAGATCTTATTCATTCACGTACTTGTAAAAGGAAAGAAAAAAAGAAATAAATAAAAGAACTCTTATAAAAATCGTATGCATATTGGCCGACATTTTTTCTTTCTTTTTGTATTTGAAAACCACCCCAATTTAGCTACGGAAAACTAAAACGAAGAAAATGAAATAAAAACACTATATAGGAAAATAACTACACTTTTGTGCAAAACATTTACAGCCATGATTATAAAACTGTGTTATAGTATGAATTTGAAAGTATTCTCAGATGGCCTATATATCGCCACAACTAACTCTATTATGCAATTTGAAGCATTGATTGATCAGCCGGTTGAGATGAACTTAATTTCACTTTACTTTTGAATCGGATATCCTTTAGCATGTTGAAGACATTATTCACGGTTCGCGGTTTTCTAATTTGACTGTTGTCGATAATTGGTATCTTTAATATTTGAATATTTCATCTACCTTCATAAAAGCACAGCATACCTTGTTATTTTAGATATCTGAATTTAAATACTGGTATTTGCTGTGATCATGAACCACTTAGTTTGATTTAAGTTTGGATAAAATAATTCGAAATATAAATAAAAGTATTTTCATCGAATTGGGGAAAGTAAAACCAAAAGTATTCCAACAACGCCGAAGTCTTAATGAAAACTTGCTGAGAGTAAAGATAACTTTCAAACAATACTATTTCAAGTGAGAGAATCATATAACGTAAAGGCGCATTCATCACTATTTCCAACGAACGGATTCGATGTGCACTGTTGATTAACGATCATATTATTGAACAGGTGTTTGATTTTAATTCTTTCCCGCTTTCGGGAGTGTAAATAGTAAACGCTGGAGCCTGGAATTATCTATCATATGAGTAAATAGGAAACGCTGGAGCCGGGAATTATCTTTCAAATTATGTTAAAAGTTCCAAACACAGTCAATTTTGCAAATTTTGCTTTGAAAATATTGATTATGGGTCAATAATGTGTGTATTTTGTTTTATGTTAACATCTATGTTATTATCTTTAATATCACGAAGGACATTACTGGTCTAAATGTGTCGGCGTACTGCGAGCAGGCGTATATTATGTTTATATTTAGAATATGAAATATAAATAATTTTATAATTTTTTATGTAAAACCTAATTTTAAATTAGTTTAGTTTATATTCCCCGTATTAATATTTTTGAGCCATATCGTTATCAAGCCATCTCGAATGCAACTCTGTACTATGCGAGTATATTTATGTATATATTATAGCAAATGAATAAATCAAAATATCTGATTACCTCCGTCAAAACTATAACAGGCACACATAGATCCAAAGAAATATCGCAAAATACAGAAACACCATTTTAAAGATAAATCTGCGGTTACACATTGAAAAACAAAAAACCTAGTAGTTTAATCCATTATATATTTGAAATTTTGTATATAATATGTGTAATATAATTATATTCTATATTATGATGGTTTCCTAGATATCTTATCTTTTTTCAGTTATGTAATGGGTTTTTTTGTACGAATCTGTATATAAATTGTTGACCAGTTCAGTTACTAAAATAAGGAGACTAAAGGTAGGTAGTATTGGCTGCCGACAGTATGCTGACACACTTAGACTGGGAAGATCCATTGTGGTATCACAGGAACTTTCTTCGCGTAAAACTCTACTCGTTGAACCAATTTGAGCTTCTAACGAAGCGGTGCAGATTTTTAATATTAGTGCTTTCAAGGTCACCCAGCGAGCCCAGAAAGAAGGCTCGTAGAAGGATTTTCCTTTTATGGTAGAGACCAGGGCGGGAATAGAGTAGGTGTTGGAGGGTTTCATCCTCTTCCTCCTCTTTATATATTCTGCAAAAGTCATTCGAGGGGAGTCCCAGTCTTCTGACATGTTTACCAATCAGACGATGACCTGTAATGACCCCTACCAGTGCTAATGTCACACCTTTTCAGAGTTAGTAGGCTGAGTGATCGCTTCAGGTTCAGCATAGGCCAGATTTGCTTGGTGGTGTTGCAGTCTGGTTAAATTCTCCTTCTGAAGTTTTCTTTTGCATCTTTGCGAAGCAATAAATTACAGGTAGCTAAATTGCTCCTTTCCGGAAAGATTTCTAGTATAGTACCCTCTCTAGCAAGTTGATCTGCAATGCATTTACCCGGAATATTACTGTGTCCTTACACCCATCGTAACAATATGTGCAACATATCCAATAGTTCGTCCAGAGAACTGGGACAGGATGGTTAATTAATATTAATACCATGAAATTTCAGTTGATAATATTTTGTTGTTAAGTACATTTTAGTATTGGGAAAGTATCTTTAATCAAAGATGGATAAAATCGCATCGACAACTTGCAAATTAGAAATTAAATTAGACATTGCCTCGAAAATTTAGCAGCTAGAAATCGAATACGATGGAAATGTCAAGTGGAAGCCCTGTGCTCCCAAGAGGAGTAAGGAAAAAAAAAATTTTCATATTTTGAACGAAGAACTAGACTTAGGATTTCTACATCTATGATGCGATAATAAATACTATAAAATCCAATAGGAATAGGATCAATAATAACTAATACTTCTATTAAATTGTTTTTATTTATATCAAAAGTAAATCGCTTTTAAACCTATCATTCGCTTAAAAAACACAGTCCCGTTAATATGAAATTTTTACTTTTGATAAATCTTTTACTCAACCATTAAATATGTTAAGATACACGGTAGAAACTGTAAAATATCAAATTCTTTTCAACTTTTTTATTTCTTTGTTTTTATTTTTCTCAACGTATTCTAAAGTAGCCTCCCGTGGTTTTTTTCTGATTATTAGCAACAAAATCAGTAGCAGTTGTAAAACAGCTTATTCAACTTAGTTCCATGTAATATTTCCATGTATATATACATCTATACATCCTATTAAATATATACCTACATATGTATGTATATAATATATGCCTTTGCATGAAATAAAAAATAAAATGAAAAAAAAGTTGTGCAATACACGGATATAATTGTATAGTTAATAGTAGAAGCAGTGGATAATACGTTATCCTTTAAAGCGGAAAATACTTTTTATTTTCTTTTTGCTTTTTCTTTTCATTTTCAACTTTTTATTCAAATTACACATATCACATACAAATATGTACATATTAGATAATAATTGTTTAGAAAAAAAAATGCTGCTATAATTTGGATCAGGGGGGTGGGAGTTGTGTGAATGAAATAAAAAATTAAAATAAATTTTCATGTAAAGCCAAGATGTACGGAACAAGAATTATATAATTATACATATATGTATTGATATATGTACGTACATACATATGTATGTGGCAAATATAATAATAAGCAAATAGCGAATAACAAACAACAAAAAAAAAGGAAAAGAATATTTAAAACAAAACAAAAATGGTCCAGAGACATGATGCTTTGTCTTTGATTTTCTTTAGGTTTTTAGTGTCATTATTACGAGGGTTTGTAAAGAGTTCAATTTTATATTTTTAATTGAAATGTTTTTTTAGATTGTGTTGACGTAAATAGCTATAATAAATTAATGTTTGCATTATTTGATATTAATAAAATCCATATAATACCAATGATATCAATATTTCATTAACTGAATCTCTTAACTGTGGAACATTGTACCATATAACTTAGTAGTTTTCAAGATACATACGGGTAAATAAATAACTTTGAAACTGTCCGTCAATTTTTATATTCTAACTCTTTCTATTCCATTCTATTTTTTTTATATTCTTTTAATTTTGTAAATGGCTTAACGCATATGTGGGTGACGAGGTACCTGGAAAGACTAACTAGCTCAAACTCCCTGACAACTCCTACAAAGATGTAAATTTAATAATTTTTAAGGATTTGGATTTTTATAATCAATGGGAGTCGAGATCTACCCTTGTTTTGAAAAGCCACCTTCACAAGGGTGACGAGATAAATCTGTAGGCCAATTTTATAGGTCTTTTTCCCTTTCCAAATGTGGGCCTTTTTATTAAATTATATTAATTATTTCGTATATATTTGTGTATAGTATATTAGTAAAGCTTTCGATCTTCTTCCACACAACATCATGGTTTTTAATTTAAAAAAATATGGATTCTTTTCTCTTTTTATAAATTGGGTGATTTCCTACCTCTCAAATCGTAGATATACTGTCAATTTTAGATCCAATACTTCTTCTAAATTTGAGGCTCCTACAGGTGTTCCTCAAGGTAGTCATCTGGGTCCTCTAAAATTTATTATCTCCATTAATGATGCTACTTCTATAATCCATAACAGTCACATTATAATTTACGCTGATGATATGAAAATTTATAAAAAAATTAATACCTTGGAAGATGCCTTAGCCCTGCAAGCAGATTCAAATCGATTTCATAGGTGGTGTACCAACAACAATCTACAGTTAAACGTTAATAAATGTGCACTAATTACATTTACTCGTCGCTCTTGGCCAACTTCGTTTATTTATTCTCTTAATAATCAAACCATTCCCAAAGTTGCATCAATAAAAGAATTGGGGGTATTCTTCGGTAGTAAGCTATCAATTCATCTCCATTATACCCACATACTGAATAAGGCCAACTCTATGCTTGGTTTTATTAAACGTTGGGCAAAAGACTTTAACGATCCCTATGTACTTAAATCTCTTTACACTTGCTTAGTTAGACCTAATTTGAAATACGCCAGCCAGATATGGAATCCTTTCTATAGCATTCATATTAACAGAATTGAATCGGTCGAAAAAAAATTCCTAAGATTTGCTTTACGCAATCTCCCAGGGGAAGATCCGTTAAGATTACCTCCATATGAGCACAGATTGAATTTGCTACATCTCAATACGCTTGTAAAACGCAGAATTGTCGCTGATATAGTATTCTTAACTGAATTAATCAAAGGGAACATTTCTTCTACTCAATTACTCGCTAAGCTTAACTTTTGTTTCAATTCCAGATTGCTATCTAATAATATGTTTAACTTACAGTATCATAGAACGAACTATGGCAAGTATGAACCATTAAATAGAATGATGTCTTCATGTAACTCATATAATTCCCACATTAACCTACTACTAACAAAGCAGTCTTTAAAAAATAATTTATATATGTGTCAATGAACGTGCATCCCTTGAACTATGCATATTTTTATAAATTACGTTATTATGTTAATGTAACTTAGTTCATATCAATTTTTCATTTTTCGTTTTTTATTTTATTAATTTTTAATTCAATTGTCAAATATTAAGATTTTTAAAAATTAACTAAATTTCTATCATCACTATCATTATCATTATATCATTATTAATTTTTAGTTCTTTGTTATTTATTATTTTTATTTATCCATTTTCACCATTTGAAAAATTTTTCGGTTCTCCCGGGGTTTGAACCCGTGCTCCTTCGGTCGTTACATTACTACACTCGAGTGCTTTACCACTCGGCTACCGAGGCCACTTTTTTTATTTATTTTGATAATATTTTATTTTTAAATCTATTTTCACTTTTAATTTTCAATATTATTATTTTATTTTTATTTTATTTACAATAGATATGGTAATTAGATAGAATATTTAGAAAAAAATTTAAAACTATAAAAAAAGTCAAAATTAATTACTCCCAGTCACCAGTGACTTCAAAACAAGAATAACATTTTGCTAATGTTGTACTTTGTTCATCACAACTTGGTTCGTTGCACTCAACGCAGGCTTTTCTAGTTTCTCTTTGCTTGTGAAGTTTTCTACATGAGTAGCAATTGCCAACCACTTCGAGTCTACCAGAATAGTCTCTCTTTTGTTGGTTGATTGTTATTAAAGGCTAAATTTGCCTTCCAAGAACATCTTGCATTACTGAGAGTATAAATTGTTTACCAACGACTATGGGATTTAATGCACAAGCTTGGATATTTAATTTGCACAGCTTAAATTCCAAATTTTTCAGGAACCTTGTGCGGCGATCAGTGTTGTAAAATCTTGGATCCTTATAAATAATTAATGCTGCCAGTCCAGCAATATCAACCATATTGTAAAACAATGTCAGTGGCCAACGATTGGTTCCACGTTTTACAGAATACTCATCCAAATATTTGTTCATATTGTCAACACCTCCTTTCGTTTGCTTGTAATATGTGATGATCTTGATCTTGGGTTTAGCATTAGTTCCTACTTCTATTAATATGTTAATTTTTTTTTCTATAATTTATATTTTTTTGTAAAAGTCTTTAATATATTTAATTGCTTGTTAACTTCCTAACACAGTTTCTACTGAAGGTATGAAAGAAAAAATACAAAACTTATTGCATTATTCAGGGATGAAAATGAAAATAGTTTGATACTCAAAATGCATTTCATTACCAAGGCATGAAAATAACTATAGTTCGCTACCCAGAATTATCGCATTATTCAGACATAAAAATAAAAATAGTTTTATGAAAAAATTCCTAGAATATTAACATAAAATATTCTTTAATCAGTGTATAGATATAGTACATATTATTATATATGTTATGTAGATTTGGGGTGTTTATTTTATTTTTATTATATTATAGATTTATTATAAATCTATAAATGTATATTTATATGTATAATACGCGTACGTAAATAAATACGAATATTTGCAATATATTAGGTACAAAAAAGGTTTTATTCATACACACTATATGGAGGTACACGGGTACCTCGTCACCCTTATGAAGGTGTTTGGATTGTCTCTCACATAAAGGTTAAATTCTATGAAGGCAGTTAGAATGCTTATTTCATTATTCTGGTCTCAATTGAAAAACAGTGAAACTTAGTTAATCTTATGTATTTCTAAGCTCAAGTAAACTATAATTTATTACTAATATTGATAGTTTACAACTAATTACAAATAACAATTTATTACATTTGTAAGTCACTATATAGTAATAAGTTGTAATCCAGGTCAGACAAGAATTAAAGTTGTGCGAGTCAAGCAGTTATTTGCCGAATATATCTAATATAAGCAATTAGATTTAATAAGTATAGTCAATGTATAAGTAAGTTAGTATTGTGGAAATCAGTACACACTATACATCAACACCATGCGATTGATATTCGGTAGCAAAACAATTGAGTAGTCGTAAATAAACCTCATATTAAATTGTAAATAAAATATTATTAATTTGAATATAAGGTTTTGGTCAAGAAAAAAAGGTGTTAATTTAAAACTAATTACGGTTTAATCTATTAAATAGTTTGATTTAAGTCATGTTTTTTTTAATTCAACCTTAGACTACTTTTGCAGTGTAATCTTTAGTAACTTTAATTATTTAGTAAGATAAAAATCATCTAATAGAAAATGTCATTTGCACGTCATTTTCGTCCTGTAAGCTTGCAGTTTAGTAAAAAAAATGTTCAACGTATCAAAATATAAAATGAGTTAAACAGACCATGTTAGGTAATTAGAGAATACAGTTTTTGATGTTGTAAACATTTTATTAAGGTTTTTTGTTTTAAGTATTCAAATTAATTATCGCTTTGCAATTTTTAGTGAATATAATGTATATTCATTTGAAGGAAGAACATTGGAATCAAATTATTATTAGACAACATCCAAAGTGTTAGTAAAGAGATTTATTCAAATCAGAAAATGCTTGTTGCCAAACATTTGTTGCTTGCTCCTCAAATATTTTTTCATTTGATCTTAGTTTGACATTTCTGATTACAACTAAAAACATTGTTAAAATTATTATATCCTGTAGTATGATTATGTTAGTCTATAAAATCTATACAATGGAATTAATTGTAATATGGAAAATTTAAATATTGATTTATTTTTCTTATAAGAATTTCCAAGTCATACTTTCGAGAACATACACAAGAAGTTCGTTTGAAGAACTAATTTTATATTTCACGGTTCTGGTTTTAAGAGGCTCGAGGATATATTTATGGTAATAACTGTGTAAATGCAATTGTCATAATTGCATTTTTGTCATAAAACTTTTAATTTCACCATAACAGTTCTGATATATATATATATATTGAATATAAATTGTCTGCTTCTTCATTTCAACCATGTATTTAGTCATAATAAGTTTCATGTAACAACTATACCATTGACAATTTTGATACCACTCATGTTACTTTGTCCAATTACTGAAGGGTAATGTTGAGCACAACCCAAACCCTCCAAATATTCAAATTAAATTCAAGTTGTATTCAATCATAAATGTCCCGCAACCCCATCCGGGGGGCATAGGGCGGAAATAAATTCTTTCCATCGGCTCCTTTTTGCGGCTAACCTCTTCAATTGAGGCCATGTTCTTTTCTGGGTACTTGCTTCGGCTAAAACAGTTGTTTTCATATTTTTCTGGGCCTTCCCACTCGTCGTATACCCCTAGGATTCCATTCAAAACATTGTTGTCAGGTTGATGTTGTTGTCAGGTTTCCTCAGAGTATGCCCGATTCAACGCCATTTCCTCTCTTGGATTTCCATGTCTATTTGTGTTTGCTTCGTTTTTTGCCACAGTTCTGTGGCCACAGCGGTTTGTGGCCAACGAATGTTTAGGATGGGTCGGAAACATCTATTGATGTACGCTATAGTTGTATTCAAGCTCAGTATTTTTTTTGTGAGGAATTGGGAAATTTTTATTTTGTCAACTCGGTTTTAACAAATTCAGTTTCCAAATGGATACATATTCTTAATTTGCTACCATATTCTTAATTCCTACAATATTCCAAATCGTACTTTTCCGTGTTTCTAATTTTCCAGAAATAATAACGATGTACGGCAAAACTGAAAGCATTAAATTTTTAAAATAAATTTTACTTAAACTTCTCTAAGAGCTTTTTAAATGTTTCACTAATTACGTTGTGCATGAAAAAAAGAAAAAATAGCAAAGAAATTGCAAAGAAAGGAATCAAAAAAAGGGGAAAATTTTGCGCGATTATTGATTTTTTGTTTAAGGAGCCAATTTTCTTCATATACAGTTGATTTGTGGATGTGTATTAGCGTTCAAGTAATCATTGAGGAGTTCGTGCTTTTTAGTCAGCTTACATTAGTGTTTAAATAGTTAAATAAACACTTTTTAATATTATTTTTATTTCTTATTTAAGTTTTCAGTTTTTAACAAATTACGTTAAAAAATAATAAAATAAAATAATTAGCCAAAAACAATTTACAGGTTTCGAATTGTATTTCATACCTATGTGATATTTGCTAAAAAATGAGTTTTGTTAACATTGCAGTATATTTCAAATGTATACAGTAGTACAGAATAATAAAATAAAATGAAAATATATGTAATAGGAATCTCAGAAGCTTCAACTAGGATTTGAAAAAGTAAATTAAATTTTTTCGGTAAAAGCGTTGATAAAATAAGTTGAGAAGTATTGATGAAAGAAGTGGAAGAATACAATATGGAAATTTGAAAAAAAAAATTTAAAATAACGTAATTGAAATATTCCTTGAAACAATTTGATTAATAATAAAAACAAAATGGTAAGTCATTTTAAAATGAAAAATGTAAAAAAAATGTTATATCAGATGAATAAAACTATTTAGACTTTTCTATTAACATTATCAGTCCCATTACAATTATTTATAAAAGGTACATTGGTATTTTCCAAATTACAGATTTAAATTTTGAAAAATAATTTTTCTTAGACATTTTATTTGTTTATTTTTTACTTTTTTTAACTATCTTATTATATTAAGACTGCTACCAATTGTTTAAAAAACGGTGGACGGAATGCCCTTGTCAATGTTCTGTTTGTTTTTGCAAGTTCTGGCCCCAATACAAAAAGTAATTATGCGAAGCTCTATTAATTTTTCTTTCATTTCTTTAACCTACTAATTAATCTTTTGAATGTCTAGCGCTTTCACAATTACATTGGCTTTTTCAATTCTACAATAATATTTTCAAGACAAGTTTTGAATAAAGTGAATACCATTGTTGGAGGTTATTTGTGGATAATTTTAATTAACCCTCATATTATCCTCAAAAAAAGTTACAAAAACACTCCTCGGGTGAATTTTTACCCAGTATGTAAATTTTCTTTGGGTGATATTTTACCCAATATGAAAATATCATTCCTGTAAATTGAAGAAGATATTTTATAAGAAAAAAGAACTCTATTACACTCTAATTCATTGGTAAAAAAAATTTAAATTTATTGGACAGTAAGTGAATATTTCAAATTTTACGATTATTGTGACACGAAGCAAAAAAAAAAATGGATCTTTATGTTCTGCACACAATTGCTGTTTACACACTTTGCACTCCGCATTTGCTTTTCTATTCGTTTTTATGCAAATTTGACAGTTAACATCCGATGAAATTTTTCGTTTTTTTACTTTTTCAACAGGTGCTGCTCCAGAAGTTTTCGTTAATTCGATCCCGGAAAGCAAAAAGTTGTTCATCAACCGTAACACTTTCATAAGGAATATATAAATATGGAGCATTGTTTACCCATTTATCCCATAGTTCTTTAATTGAAGCAAGTTTGTCCTTAGCTCGGCGTTGTGCTCGATCATGTTTGTCGTCAAATTGAATTACCCGATGAATCTTTAAAAAAATTTTACCGACATTACTGCTCGAAATATTGGTTGACCAAATTTATCATTCCATAAATTCATAATAGATTCACTTTTTGATTTATATAATATACATGTAGCATAGTTCAAGAGCTGCAAGGCTTTGGAAAAGTTTGAAAAGCAGTTTGATCATACCTCCTAAAATGATTAAGCGAATAAAGCTTTCTATAGTTACATCATCAAAGTTATTCCCAGACACTAGTTTTCCTTCCAAGTTTGTATTATACAATCTTTATCATAGCGGAATTAAAACACAACTTAAATGCATTTTTTATACATAAGAAGTAATTCCAAGTCGATCTTTGATTACATTTTCTAATGGAAATTGAAAAAACACTGAATACTGGAGGTTGTGCTCACCATTCAACGGATTTGTCTTTTAAAATTTTAATTAAATTTTGCTCAATCTGTTCATTAACGTATAAAAATTTAAATGGGTAAAATTTCGCCCGAAGAAAATTTATATATTGGGTGAATTTTCAGCCGAGGATCGCTCACGTTGTAAGTTGCATAGGCCCTAGATTTTTTAAACTTTTTCAGAAAGTTTTGTAATTTGCAAAGAAGTAACCATTTTTGACATACTTATTTAGGAATAAAAAAAAGATTTAAAATTATGAAATATAAAGGTGTGCATAAAATTGAAAATGGGCGAAATTTCACTCAAGGATAATCTTAGAGTTGAAGTGTTGTGTTTCTATGAGCTAGTTCTAACGTTCTTCAATTTCCATGGTTTCCATTGAAATAAATTTACAGTCATTTAAAATTTTTTGTGACGAATCTATAGTTTAATCACTACACTGTTATATGGTTAGTTCTAATTTGGAACTTCGAATGCAAGTTCCTTGTTGAAAGCCATTAAAAAATTAAAACCAAAGTATTTGATCAAATTTCAGAAAAGATTTTGTTTAAAAAGTCATATTTCCTTTCACTAACAATTTTTTCTTTAAAAATACAAATTTCAATGTTCGAGAGCCTAATTACACAGATTTTAACATACACACAATTAATACGCCTTTACAGTATCATAGATCAACTTTTTTTGAAACACTGCCATAAGTAATGTTCCCGGAATAAATAAAAAAAAAAACCTTTCATAAAATTCATACTACAAGAGGGGTTAGAAACAACCAATTCGATGACTTAACCACTATATCATGACATTTTGAAATATCAATTTTAGTTAGCCTATTTTAATGTATGTTATTTTTGATTATATGAACGTGACTTTAATTTCGTTTGGTAGTTCTTCATTGAAACAATAAAACACCTTTTCCTATCTACTCTTAGGAATAAAAAAAAATTTGAAGTATTTTTTTTACTGAAATTATTTCAGCATACTATTTATTTAATCCTAACTGTATCTCATAAGTCCGTATATGTAAGATCTAGCGGTATAATATAGAAGAAAGAGGTTATTATTAGGATTACAGTTCGTCGGCTAAGTTTTTTATTAATTACAAAATTTCAAGTTACCACGCCCTTTAATTTATATGTAAAAAGCATTTTTGTTTTTTAATAATTATTTAGCGTAATCTAACAAGTTGATTTTCGCCCATGCACGTGGGGTCATAATTACCTGAATATGGGTTATTTCATTACTAAACTTTACAAATAAATAAAAACTCAAATTAGTGGTTAAACAAAATTAAAATTAAAATCTTTAGCAACATTGGTTACCAGTCAAAAACACCGTGAACATCATCCACATATTCGACAATAAAGTGGTCTGGTTCTCAAAATGTTTGATACATTATGGATATATTATGTTTGTGCATAAACATTTTAATGGCAGTCGTGTTAATCCGAGTAATTTTTGTACATGCTGGTCAATTGTGGCTTAACCAATTTTTCAAAATATTGTGACCCATGTGGTAGGTTATGTGGATAATAATTGAACATAAACCAATTTTGGCATTAAGCTTCATACAAAAAGGACTCATGTCTCAAAAATTTGGCAAAAGCGGATTATGGGTCAACCTAAAACTGCATATTTCCGAAACGAAAGAGAGAGTCGGAAAACCTAATATTCTATTCCTAAATCAAAAAAGGTAAAATGGCTCATGAAGCCTTTGAAAATTCTGTCGACGAATTATGCATGATAAGTTCGAAGCCCTTTCTTTGTATATGTAGCAAGTAATAATTAATTGAAGTTATTAAATTATTACACATAAGATCTTACAGAAGACCCATATGCTATAACAGCATATGGGTCTTCTGTATATATATTTTGTGTATACGCAGGAGATATTGAAACGCTTGTTTTTCCCACTTTTTTATTTTAGTCTTTAAAACTCTAATTTAAAGTAAATTGGTACTACCTGTGCAATAAAACTGTACTGATCCTTATATTATTATATTTATTTATCAATACTCAGAAATATTTTTTTTTCCCTAAAATTATTCGTACCAACAACTTAATATGCATATCGTTGTTTCTTGTACTTGTTCAATTGTTGCAATAATGAAACAAAAAAGAATTTGAGAGAGCGCAAAAAACAAACGAAATAATAGGTACAACAAAATAAAAATATTCTTAATTCATATTCAAACAATATAAAAACCAAAAAAAAAAATAATACAGCATATTGCGAGGGTGAAAGTATATTCTAACCAACAATCAGCCATCAAAAAAACAAAAACTATCAAAATATGATGTACTAAATAGCAACAACAGGAAAACAAAAACTAACAATTATTCAAATTGCATCCATATGCAACACCTTACCATTCTTGTACCTTTATATTCTTCAAAACAAATTCTAAAAAAAGAGAAAAAAAAAATTAAAAACTATTAACAAAGGATCATGTAAATTACACAAAAAAAAAACTAAAACAAAACTTTAAACAAACAACAAAGGATCATGTAAATTACACACATTCACATACACAAAAATAATTCAAATAAATATTTCAAAATCTGAGATACAATCATAAACTGATTTATCAGTTTGTCGCTGTAACATTTCTAACGTATGGCAAGTTTTTTCTTAAAATCAAAATAAGAGAATGTTTCCCTATTTTTTTTTCTGGTTTGTACTTTTGTTTTATTTTTGTTTTTAATCAATTCAGCCTACAATCAACTCTATAGATAAAAAAATGCAATTTGAAGAGTTTACAATACAAAAAAAAAAATTTATAACATCAATAATAACAAGAGTGAATGCAGCAGAGGACAAGAAAATAAGTAGGTTCTTTAATAAAAAAAAAAACAAAATAAACATGAAAAAGTAAAAATTATTTTTAATTGTAAAAAAAAACAGTTTTTTGTCACTTTTAAAACATTCAAAATAAAATCCTTACAACAAAAATAATCTCTGTGACATCTGCCCCTCGTTTTGTGTTTTTTTTTTTTTTGCATTGTCATCATCCTCGACTTGTACTTGTACATTTCTCTAACAATTTCTTCATTATCTCTAATATATTTCATATGAATCAAAATTTAATTTTTTGCGCGCGTTCCATCTAAATGTCCTTTTATGAAATTTTTTTGTTATTATTATTTTTATTGTTACATTTTCATTTTATATTCAACTAAGTTTTTATTTTTTTTTTCCATAATACCTTGTCATATTGTCTATCATTTGGTAGACTGCTTTAATCGGCCTGGTCTGCTTGCCTGCCTGCCTATTATTATTCTTCTTCGCTACTTGAAATATTGTTTCTTTCTTGCCTACATAATAACCATCAATCCATCTATCCAGCCATTCAAATATCCATCCATTATTATTATACTTATGTACATTACACATATATATATATATATATATATTAAGTAAAGTATAGCGAGTCATAACCGTCATCCGGATTTTAAATCGCATACATGTCAAATGTAATGTTCAAAACAAAGTAAAACAATTGAAAACAATACCAACGCAACAACGGAAAAAAAAATAAAATAAAAGGATCAAAAACAATGAACATAAGAAAACAATGGTATAAGGATGAAAAAAAAAATAATGTTATAAAAAAAGATGTATCCTTGATTAAATTCTAGGTATAACTTTCATGCATCCCAAGTTAGCCTATAGTCGCAAATTTAAAATAAAAGAAACGCTTTACTATGATGAATTTCTAAAATAAAAAAAAAACATAACAAAACTGAAAACAAAACAAAAATTCTTCCTGTTGCACAAAAATATCCTTATTTAGTTTTTCTTTTGTTTTTTATGCTTTCTAAAGTAATAAAAAAATGTGAAAATAGCGGGATGCATTCTAAAAATGCTAATAAACAAAGAGAAAATAGCAAAATAAAAAAAATCGCGTTCAAATACTGTTCAGTCGATTTTTACTGATTGCATTGCCTTCATGATAACGGTTAACGATGAAATTAATGCTGATATCAATGTTGCACATCAAAAAGGCTACACAGTGTCGTTCAACTGAAAACAATTTTTAATTGTTGCTTTGTTGCTTTTTAGTATATTTAATTTTTTTTGGTAAACATTTTTTTTGTTTATATAATTGGGAATTTGCATTATTGGGGAAGGGGGAGATTTCATTGAATTGATTAAAGTTTTCTATTCACGTTTTGAATTTAAGCCTGAAAGTATTGTTAGAATATTGTGTTAGAAAGATGCAAATAAAGTATTCCATGAATAATAATTACCATTTACTTAGAATATCAATCATCTATAGCTTTGATTGGCCTGGTATGATTTTTATATAATTTGATATTATTTTTAAAATATTTTAAGATATTCTATACTAGATATAATATTATGTGCTTATTTCGTATAAATTGCCCTCAAAATTTGTTTATTCTGTTTTCATAGTATAGATTTACAGTATTTTTTATTGAAACAGCAAATCTAAACTATAACTGCATATAATATTCACTCAACGACTAAGATCTATTAAGGTATAAGAACTAAGCTTATCAAATTAATTCAGTTCTATTTGTGCATAACATGGAAGACATGGTTTACAAAGTAATTAAGTTTATAAACACTATAAAAAAAATCCAGTGTAATAAACATTTTACAAAAAGAGAGCTGGATCATCCATAGAATTTATACCGCTAGAATAGTTTTTTATTCACTTCACCAGTTATCTATACTTGTAATTCAACCTCATCGTGATGCCGCACATAAGCCACACATTCGTGCTATTTCTAATATCCGCCAAAATATTTCAAAAGACGTAGCGGACTCAAAATTTGAATTCAATTATTCTATCGAAAATAAATAAATATATTATGTTTTACTGTTTTTCAAAATTGACGTTGGGTCGGTTACCTGCCATACAACTCCTATCACTCACCAAGGATATTTTAAAATCCAAAAGGGTAATAGATCGGAAAATTTGTACCCTGGTACCCTATTAAAACTAAAATTATATGTCTACCCTTTTTAATATACTCGTTCATGTACTGCCATATAATAGCACTATTTAATTGCTTATGTGTGCGCGCAAAAATTTTTTGCAATCAAACAGTTGCGCAAATAAAAATTGCATGTGTGCGCCTAACCTTAGCACCCGCCAAAAATATATAAAAAACATAAAGGCGTAACAAATAAGCAAATTTAAACTAAGGTGCTATATTAAAAATAAAAAAGCGTAATAAAAATGAAATTAAAAATAAGTTTTAATGGTCTACCGTCTACCGATACTGGACCTTGGCCACCGGTTATTTATGTTAATAATAGAACAGAAGCTTCAGAATCTGAATAGAAACTTTCAGAAACAATAAAAAAAATAAAAAAAAAATTATCGGAATACAGAAAATGTCAAATACGAACTAACAGCGTTGAGCTGATCAGTAAATTAATAAGACTCTAGATCAGAAAAAGTAGATTAGTATAGTCACGCCATCTGGAAAATAAATTTTTATCTGGTTTTTGTAATTTGGTGGTAATCCAATGCCCAGAACTAATAAATGCAGTTTATTCGGCGAATTTCCAAAACTATCACTATTTGAATTGGTTTCAAGAGAGAGCCAATTTTGCTGATAAAAATTATGAAGATGTCCAAGAAATAAATAATCAAGTACTTGCCATGTTTTTTTTGCATTATTTATTTCTTAAATTATTACTTAGTAACTAAATTATATATAAAACTAATTCTATTTTAAGAAATTATATTAGATTTTAGATATTCATTATGCTTCAATTTATAAAGTGTTTTTTTAATGTAATAATTAATAGATTAAAATTAAGACCTAGCTAAATGCTGTCTGGTCGCATAGAGTTATATCACAAATTGTTTGCTTATAATAAAATCCAACGTATGTTACAATCCAAACTCTAGTAGATGTACATCAGCTTACAAAATTTTCTACTAGAATTCTTGCACTCACTTGGTCCGGCTGGATTAACACTACATGGTATTCTACTTAAAGTGGGATCACTAAAAAAAAATTTTCTACAGGTTCATTCCTACAAATTTACCTTTCGGCGGAAAAATATATTTTATTAGCATATTTTGCTACAATTTGGCATAAAACTTATTTTTTCGTCAAAAAATAATGCTAAGCTATATTTTAATTATTGATTCTGGTAATTTTCTCTATGACATGTATACAAAATATAGTCCACATATTGTCGCTACACATTCCTCTTTTATTTTACGTTTCCACTACGTATTTTAAACATATTTTAAAATACTTTTTAGAAGATGCTACATTATAGATTATACGGTTTCACTGCATTTTGAAAGTCACGGTAAATTTCTTTTAGTTTGTGTTACGATAACACAAGGTTAAAAAATCTATCAAAGAACTTAAGTTAATAAGAAGTCGTTAGTTAACAAAAAACTAATTAATAAAAAATGTTTAGGCTCAATATCTAGCCGTTATTGGAATGTTCGTGAATAATTGAGATGAGTAATAATCCCAAATTTTGCATACCTACCTAAAATATTTTCAAATATAAGAAAAAGAGTCCTATTGTTGCACTTATTACCAATACTTTTGTTTCAGTTTATTTTTTATCCTGGATTAGATTTTTTTTTTCAATTATTGTTATTCGCATTTTTTGTTGTACGTAACGATGCATCACTTACATGTATTTATGTTTCAAATTCCAATGTTATGTTCATTGGTATGTATGCAATTTGTTTATTTTTTTTTTTTTTTACTTTATCTTCATTTGTATATGCAATAGCTAAGTAAAAGTGACAATCATTGAAGGATAACGACGATTTTGACTATATAAATTGAAAAAGTGGTCATTGAAATTTTTGCGTTGATGTGTTCTTAATAAAGGCTAGTAAAAAAAAAAAAATTTTAAAGAAAAAAAGTTAAAGAAGTATCAAAGAAAAAAAGAACCAATAAAGTGGTATAATGGTTCAAATATGGGGTAAGTTTTGTTAGTCAGTTAAATGTTGTGATAATGGTTTAGTTAAAACCTATAAGGGTAACTAACTAAACAACTACGTAATGGTATATTGATTGAACCAGAAGCAAAAGAAAAGAAAAATATGTGAAAAATGCATGACCACCCAAAGTGGTGGATTGATTGTTTTTGGATTGCATGCATAGATTTTGCGTTTGCAATTTTTTTTTCTGTTTTATTCAGAATCGCTGATTGTTGTTTATTTGTTTTTTTATTTTTTTTTTTGTTTTTTAGGATTCTAGGAATTTAAGTGTAGTTTTTTTTTTCTTTTCCAAAAAAATGAAGGACACATGATGTATATTAATATGAAAGCCTATAGGGAAGCAAATTTTTTAGTTTGTTTTATTTTTTATTTTAGGTATCTTTGATGTTGTAATGGTGTTAATCTAATTTTTTGTTTTGACTTTTATGACATGGAAATTGGTTATGGATTTTTATGACTTAATTTTTTTTGTTTTACTTTGAATATTCAATGAGGTTTTGTTTCGATGGAGATAGATAGATACATTTATGCAGTTAGAAGATAGAAATTATAAGGATGTAGAGATTTCATAAAGGAGTTATGTGGATTTAGGCTAAATAAAAAAAAAAAAGATTTTCTATTTACGTGGATTTATTTGTTTTGAGAATTAAAAAAATTTGAAATGTATGATTTGTTTACGTAATGAAGTTGAGTAATTAGTTTTAAGGTATTTTTAATAAATGGAATAGTGTTGTAGTTTATGATTTTTTTTATGTTTTATGTTTACGTAAAATAAGTTTAAATGTTTTTGAAGTTGTAAAGGAAGTTTTTTGGTATAGTATGATTTGAAGAGAAATTATTATAGTATAATAATCTGGTAAAGGAGGTGGTTCACTTTAGTACAAGAACATAATACACTTTTTCATATTTTATAACTGTAAAAAGTATTTGGAAATATAGTATAATATAGTGGCCGCGATAGCTAAGTGGTAAAGCACTCAAGTGTGGCAATGTAACTACCGAAGGAGCACGGGTTCAAACCCCGTGAGAACCGAAAAAAAATTCAAATGGTGAAAATTACTGAAAATGTAATTTCTAATAGAACCACATCGGTTCAAATATAATTTAATAATTAATGAAGATATAATAAAACTAATAAAAAAAAATAATATAACTATATAATATACAAAAATATGTACCAAATAACTAATATAATTTGATAAAAAAAACATTTTTCCACATTTCGAAAGGGAAAAGGACCTATAAAGTGGGCCTACAGATTTATGTGTAGGATCAACTGTTATAATAAATAAATAATAATAATATAGTATAACAGAATTTGAAAAAAAAGCTCTCATTATTATTTTTCTATTTCCAGTTAATCTGTATAATTATTCTCACGTTCATTGTTAAGGGCATATATTCTAAAGTTAAGAGCGATGCTTTTTTAAGTGCCTGTATAATTGGCTTGATACGAAAGTTTTTATTTTTGACGTTACTTTTGCCTTAATGAAAGCACACATTACATTTTTATTGGATGCTGTTAACCATATTGCTATGTTTTGTTCAATTTGGTTATTTGTTTTTGTTGTTATGTTGCAGCATTTATAGTTATTTATTTATTTTTTTTGTTATTTTATTTACAAACCAAAGCTAAGCAATACCAAGCTTTTTACAATAATGTTTTATTTTAAATATAATTAAAACTTAAATTTAGAAATAAAATATTTTAATATCTACAATGAAAATAACTTTTAAAAAAATTTTTAAAAAAATTTTATACAATTGAAAAAAAAGAAAACAAAAAACAAAATATACAATATTAAATAATAAAATTGTATATGAGTTCTATAATAATTATTTAGAAACTATAATTCATAGACAATATGCAGAATACTTAGTGGCCCTGTTCATAAACAAAATATTGTTACAGTTTATGTTTGAAATTTGGTACTCGAAATGAAGGGTGGAAAAAGATGAAAAACATTGTTGAAAGTAACACATTTGTTTATAGGTTCGTTTTTTCCGTAAACTTCTCAACATGTATTTTCTACTAAATATTTATTGTTTCGTGTATGCCTGAGTATTTCATTAATTTTAAAAAATTGCAGCAAATATGATTAAATTGACGAATAATTTTAATGTTACAAAACCATTTATTTTCTGTAAATACCACGTTTATTTATTAGCTTAGGTAACTATTTCTGTCGACCATGGCCGGCTTCTCTCCTGTTGAAGATACGAAATATATATTTGACAATATTTCGTGTCACCAGCGAAAGGTTTGGTCTGACCGACGTCTTGCTTTTTCGGTTTTGAATTTTGAAGATTCTCATTGCTAGATCATTTTCAGTGTACCACACTAAGTATTCAAGCTACTGTAGTTTCTTCACCTTACATTTCGTGATTACGTTCACTTAATAATACAGCTCATACAGTTCGGCATTATATCTTCTCTTGCAGACCCTATCATCATTTTCAGGGCTTTATATCTGGCGAAGAATTTTCTTCTGGAAGACATTAAGACCATGTCTATTTTTCGTTTGTAGGATTAACTCAGCTGGTTCAAAGGTAGGTAAACTTCCGAGCTACCTCGAAATTATATGGGCCGGCAGTAGTCTCTTGAGGTGCATGTCTATCTTTCGATTGTAGGATTAACTTTGGTAACTCCAAGGTGGGTAAACTTCCGAACTACCTCGAAATTATATGTGCCAGCAGTGGTGTCTTAAGCAATGTGATGTTGAGAGGTCTTTTTATTTGTCGACAACATATATTTGTTTTTTTTCCACGTTTGCATTCCATTATTTAACCATGAACAGTTAATTGTTAGTATTTCTTTGCGTTAGGAACAGTTGTCAAAGTTTCTTTACAGAAATAATTTTTCGTAGAACTTCCTACTGGGTTTTGAAATTTCAATTTTTCATATTTAATATTATTTTCAGTGTCCAGGCACTGTTTAAAAGTACATTTACAATATTTTATAAATCGTAATCAAATATTGATGTAAGTATCTCGTTTATATGGGCTATCTTTTAATATTATTTATGGTATAATTAATATATAAGGATATGAACAAACATATAATATGTATAATATATTATATAATAGTAACACTAGTTAGGTATAAGTATAGTAACATTACAAGGTTTGTTTGAAATATTTGTCAATACCATTTCTTGTATTTCTTTTTATATTTGATTCCTTTGTCGCGTTCTCTATCTTCATGAAGCTAACATATTAGAAATGTGATTTAGAATTCTTGGAAGACACGTTATCTTGTTTTTCAAAATTTCTGTTTTTTAAAATCTTGTTTTCGTAAAATCTCGTTTTTCCTAAAAATCTCACTTTCTTTTGCAAAAATTTTAAGAATTAAATTTTAAGCAGTGTTCCAATAATATAGGACGGGACTGATTTTAAAATTGGAGCTAATCCCCAAAACTGAGAGAGGAGTTACTATGTTTTTATATTTGAAGTTTAATTTAATTTTCCATTTTTTGCACCAGTTGGAAATTTTGTCATTAGCTTTTTGCAGTTTGTTTGTAGCTTTTTCTATAGTAGAACCAACTGCCATCAACGCTGTGTCATCTGCAAAGGTTGCTATTTTTATATTTTCTACTTCGGGTATATCACAGGTGTATAACAGATATAAAATTAGACCCAGTATACTACCTTGCGGTACTCCAGGTTTTATATCTCTTAGAGAGGAGTATTCATTTTCATTTTTAACTCGAAAAACTCTATTTGAGAGATATGATGAAAACAATTCAACATAATTTTTAGGAAGCAAACAACTTAGCTTTTTGATGAGTCCTTCATGCCAAACTTTATCAAAAGAAAAAGATCACAGATATTATAATGGGAAAAAAGGATAATTCTGTAGATAAAAATGATAAATAGCCAATTCAAACCGAAAGAGATTTAAATCAAAGAAATTGTGAAAAACTATTAGATTTTATTCACGAAAACAATTTATGGGAGAAAGCAACTAATGAAACTACTGGATAAATATCGTTGAAAGAAGGGAAATCATTTTAGAGAATTCCTACACAAACTTTAGCTTTCCAATTCTCCTTAGCCTTGAAAAAATTAACCAATTCGATATTGCAATGAGTTATCACTGATGATTATACATGGGGACATGTTCAATAATTTTCTCCAGAGCTTATCTAATATTTTTCAAGATTGAGAGAAAGATTTTGGACTTGTTATTTTTTACCAATAGTTTATAAAAATTCAGGAGTGCTAGACAAATTTAGAATCCTTACGAATATTCAGACTTTCAAACAGCTAGGAGAAAAAAATTGAGTATTTTGATTGAAAGATCTTCAAGAAAGCAATCCTGTTGAATTTATTTTTTTTATACAATATTAAAGTCTTGTTAGATATAATTTTGTCATAAGCTAATAATATAGAATCATGTGTGCATGAAGTTTTGAAATATAAATTCCATTATTTTTTTATACACATACAGTTTAAATTAATACCGTTGATTGCAGAATGAAATAGAAATGAAGAGTTGCCACGACAAAATACTGATTTTTCAAATATTTATCAAATAATTTTTTTGATCAGTTATGATATATTAGAATCAAAAATGGCCTGT
The DNA here is from genome assembly GCA_963942445.1 of Argyra leucocephala. Classification (NCBI taxonomy): domain Eukaryota; kingdom Metazoa; phylum Arthropoda; class Insecta; order Diptera; family Dolichopodidae; genus Argyra; species Argyra leucocephala. The sequence goes on from OZ012677.1 coordinate 93,557,823, forward strand.
GAAAATATGAAACATTTAACATTTCATATATTACCTGTAAAGATCTGCAAAAACCAATAACGACCACTACGTAGCTTAAATTTAGCAGAGAACATCTGATCATTTAGTATGACCACAGAGGTCAAATCTGTAAGTTTAATTTTGTATGAGACCACACCTAAGTTATATGACAGCTAATCTATTATTTTGAAAGAAAAAAGTAACAAACCAATAATATACCTGTTGGTTCCATTAGTCCTTTATCACTGCACTACTTACAAATTTGACAACTCTATAATTTCTACAAACTAATTTCTAAATATACTGTACAAGTAATTTAAATTAATTAGGCATTTAATAACTAATATAAATTGAATAGCTACCATTTAATATCCTTTTCAAAAATAAAACTTTCATATACTCATATAAATAGTATATTAAAATAATTTTAACTTTAAATTAGTATTAACAATTTTCAAGTTCATGGTCCTTTAATGATATTGTTGTGGTTATATTAAAAAAAATAATAATAACAATAATAATAACAATAATAATATAATATTATTATTAATTATGTTAAATAAGTTGTATTATAATACAATGTTTTAAATATAATTTTCTGCTTATTTTATCCTTAATATCATTTAATTGTATAATGAATGCATTTCATTCATACTTCAATTCTATAAGTTATGTATTAATCTCTTAATTTATACACATATATAATATATATATATATAAATTATTTATTAAGTACATCATATATTATGTATATAATTATTAGTAAATATAGGTTTATGTATTGAAAAATTTAATAAATGAATTGAATTCCTTAATGAGATGTTTTGAGGTGTTGAATTTTGGGGGAATATTTTATTGTAGAATATATTATTATGTATATATATTGATACAAATATATTTATAGTTTTACTGTTATCACACTGTACATCATTATTAAAATATAATTACATACTTATATATGTATATGCATATGATATATTGATATGCAGAGGATTACCAGCTTTTTAGTATTAGTATAACTGGCAAGCAAATTTTGTCCCTAAACAATTACGTATCAATTAGGTTCGAATTTTTTTTTTAGTGCCAGATAAATTTGAAACTTCTTATCTAATTAGTTTATGTACCCCTAAAATATTTTCAATATTGTTTATAAACACTTACGAATAATACAAAATAGAGCTATAATAATTGTTAGTGTTTGTCAGATTATTTTATCCAGGGAAAGTTGAAAATACAATATTGTTTTATCGGAAGAGTATGTACACTTGTAAATTGGTGGTTCAAAAATGAATTACAGTGTGGAGGAGGAGGATTTCTCTCCGAAAACTTAAATATTAGTTTTTCTTTCAGTCTACCAAAGCATTCCAATGCAAAAACTGACTGAAATACAGTTATATTATATACATGTTATATTTATATGTTAGGAATATTTGGTTTATAATTTAGCTTGATAATTTGGGTTTATTAGGTTGATAGTCAGTTGCAATAAAATCACTATAATCATCACTAGATTGGTTCTTCACATATATATGTTGGAATATACAAGGAAATTCTTGGAGGCTTTAATGCGGATCAACTCATTATAGAGGGTACATTGAGGTTACATATTTAGAGAAATTTTTTTTAATTTTCATTCAACAAACGCACGCAATAAAGAATCAAACCGTCGAATTTGTGTACTTCGATAACTGCATTAAAACAAATACTTAGGAGATCATCTAAGAGAATTGTTATGCTAATGCTACAAAAACTGACTAATTCTAAGATCAGACGCAAGCAAAAAATAGTTGATATGGAATGGTAAAGTTTCATATTGCTTGTTTTGAATAAAAAATTGTGTTTAAATTGTATCACTGTCCTATTTCTATTAAAACGGTGTATATGTTAGATCATTAAAGAACTTTTTTATTTTCTGTAATTCATTGTCATTTTTTTCACCGGAAGTTTATTTGTAGTTTAATAATTTTCACATAGTGAAAAGCTTTAAATACTTGGGTGTTACTTTTGACAATAATATGAGTTGGGCTGAACATTCATTGTTTTTAAAAAAGTATTTACGATCTACGTTACGTAGCTTTTATCGACTTAGGCAACTATGTTCTTCTAACACTTTAAAAATGATTTATTATGGAATATTTCATTCTAAATTACAGTATGGTATTGCTTGCTGGGGAGGATCATACTATAATAAAATATCCCCTCTACTTATACTTCAGAAATGTATTATCAGAAATATTTGTAACAAGAATCGCTTCTATCCAACATTTCAATTATTTTCGAGTCTTAAAATCCTACCTGTTAGACATTTGTATTATTTTAAAACTTTAAAAATTTTTTTTGTTCGGAGCGGATATTTAAACTCTAGAATCTCTAGTAATCACAATTTAAGAATTAATAATAGCCTGTTAGTTAACATTCCTAATTTCCGCACAACAAATTTCCGAAATTCATACTCCATAGTTTCAGGTAGATTATTTAACAAACTTCCACATGCAATCCGAATTTTACATAATAGAAATGTTTTTTTAAACTTGACTAAATCTTGGCTTCTGGGTTTTAATCATGATGAAATCGAAATTCTTCTAGAGTTTTTAGTATAATAATATTGTGAATTATAATTTTTTCTTGAATTATTAACTTTTTCTTTTCCTTCTTTTGATTTGTAATTTAATTGTCTTTTATTAGCTTTTACTTAAAATATTTTATTACATTCATTTCGTTTTAATACTTGTTTTTATTATTTAAATTGAATTTATGATTTATTTTTCAATAGTTGAATATTTGAGTTTTTAATTATTGAACTTATATTTTGTTTGTGAATAATTTGATTTTTGTTTCACATGCTTATACTCATACTATTTTATCTTAGTTTACTTATTTTGTTTTTTTTTTTATTTTTATTCTTATTCTTTTTTGTTTTCATTTATTACCTAATTAATGTATTATTTTTAATTTTTTGTTTTTTTTATTTATTTGGGTATATTGAATTTTTAATACTTTATTGTTACCCCACAATAAAAAAATTTGTAAATTTCAAATTGTAAATTTTTATTGAAGTGGCGCTTAACACTATTTTCTTAATAAAAAGTGTCACTAACTATTCTCTTATTTGTAAAGAAAATTTATATAAAAATCGATCTTTATTTGTAAGCACTTTAATTGTAAATTTGAGAATAAAGAATTTTAAAACTAAACTAACTAAACATAATTTTCATAGATTACCATAGTATTTTCTGGTGAAGAAAATTATTATTTTAATTATTTTCGTAAACAAACAATTTATTGCAATAAGTTTTTCTGAAATTATATCAATTATGTTATAGTTGTGATATTGCCTGATTAGGATTCCAGATTCGAATGCCACTTCATATCTGGTTGTTGTAAAGTGTAAATTTTTTATATATTATTCTTTGGAAATATTTAAAATATAATTGAAAAACATCGTGGTTATCTCGAATTTAACATGAAACTATGCTATTAGGAAGGAGATTTGTGTGGATATTATTCCAAAACTATAAATTAATTCGTAGACCTTTTTTAGTCACACAGTTTTGACAATTTATGATAACTAATAAGCAATTGAAAAATAATCAAAACCAATATTGTTAGTTTTCTTCTTAGTTCTTACCTTTTCAGTCGATGAATATTATTAGCAACTACAAAAAAACAACTTCATTCCCATTCTTGAATTAAAATTTTATAATGAAATACAGTTAGTTGGTGCCTCTAATATACACAAAAAAAAAAAATTATTTTTTCTGTTTACGAACTATAGTAATTAGATATATAAACAAAATAATTAATGTTGCAACCCTCATAAGATCTGTATTAAGGTATTAAATGTTTATTATATCCCTAAGCATCTTTCAATATACAACAACATAATTATTTAAATTGTACATTACTATATCTATCCATTTATGTAAAAAATATATAAAATATCTTATAAAATACAACATGTATTAGAAAATTATACCTTTACCTAATTAACTGTGTTGAAATTGATAACAACATAATAATAATAATAATAATAATAATAATATCAGTAGATATACATATAAATAATTCATTTTCAATTTTCCATAATTTAACATTAAATTAGTATATACAAACATCCTCACATGTATATATATCTACATATAAAGAATTATACTTATTAAATTTCATGATATTATTATTGTTATTTTCTAAAATGTAAACATTCATGTATTTATAAAATGTACTTAAATGAATATCTATATGTGTACTTCGAATATGTGTCTGTATGAATGTGTATGTGCTTTATTGAATAAAACTAATAATAATGATAATAATATAAAAGCCGGAAAAGTGAAAATAAATATGTATAATGTACATATTATATAGGTCACAGACTGAGAAAAAAAATTCGTCCTTAAATATACACACATACATATTATTATCTGTAATAATATACATTATTATGTAGTAAAAATGACCTTGAACCTGCTTTTGGTTTTAAAAAAAATAAATATATAATCAAACAAAAAAAAAAGAATTCAAGAAATATAAAAAAAAAAAGTTTTTCTTTTCTTTTTATGTGTCTTTAGAAGTTGTGTGCTATCCTTTAATTTTTTTTTTATTTGCGTTTTTAATTTTTTTATTTTTTTTTTTTCAAATATACAAACAAAGAAACTAACAAACTGAAAATATAATAAAAAAAATCTTAAGATACATTACATACAAACATACATATTGTAGAATACGAGTTGATATGATATGGTTTTTGAATATCTATTTCTAACAATTTTATATACCTACATTATAAATGTTACGACCATTCTTATTTCAGAACACATAAAAATAATATAAAAATAAAAGAAAAATAAAAACAAAGCAAACAAAAACAAAAAATAAATAAAAAATAAAATCAAGAAAAGTTATGACGTCGTTAAATCAAAAGAGAAATAAAGTTAACAACTTCGTTATCCAAAAACAAAAAAAAAAAAAGAAAAACAATAAAACAATAAAAATAATAGAAAAAAATTTATAAGAATGATAAAGTTTTTCATTTTCTATCTCTTTCTTAAAATTCTTAAAAAAAATTCATTGTTACCTTCTTATATTCTGATTCAGTGATATTTCGACAGAATATAAGACTATCAAAAACTGATCTTGTTACCAATCATCAATATCAACATCAATATAATCATCATCATTTTCATTGAAAATCAATTCAGAAAAACAAAAACAAAAACGAAACGATGTAAGAAAATATTTTATTATTATTTTGTGTTCTTCGTTTTTCTTTTTTTTTAAATAAAATTTTTTATTTTCTTAACCAAAAGCTTAAGGAATATTTCTTACTGCAGATATATTTTGATCTCAAAGCCATAATATACAATTTATTCTATTCCACAAGTGTTGTATGGTGGTAGACTGAGTATATATATATATATATATATATATATATATATATATATATATATTAAGGAATATGGGTGATGATGGGTTGTTTTACTGTAGTGTACATTATTTGTGATTATATTTTGTGTTTTGTTTTTTTTTTTGTTTTTTTTTTTGTACTTGGTTCCTCTTAAGTTTTGTTGGCACGTAATCAATTATTGGGGAATAAAATTCAGGAATAAAAATACATAAAATGAAAAAGAATGAAGCTTCTGAAGAAAAATAGTTTTTTGGATTTGTTTTTTGGCTTTATAAGAGTGCAGCAATTTGCAGTAATTTTTTTATTACATCTGAGATAATAAAATCTATTACAGACATAGTTTATGATGGTGTATTTAATAGTTTTTGTCAGTATCCATTAAATAAGTAAGTATTATGATGTGATTGTTTTATGTTAAATTTAAAACATAATTTAATCGGAATTTTTTTTGTTTTTTTTTTAAACTTTAAATATTCGGATGATGGAAAATAAAATATTCCATCGATTTGGATTTGTTTGGGTTGAAAATGACCGGCTTGACTGAATGTTAAAATGTTAATTTCAATTGAAATACCGAATATGAGTTGTTAATAAAAATCTAAATTAAATTAGATTAACATTAAAGTATGTAGAAATAGAGTATGTATAGCTACATGTCATCCAATCTAACAATATAATAACAATAATATAATATTAAAAATTTGAATATGGAATCTGTACCAATATTGTTGTGTAGTTTTTGTTATGTTTGTGTATTTACAAAAAGAGAAAATTGTGTATTTACACAAATATGTTTGTGTATTTAATAAAAAGATTAGATTATATTAGATTTCTAAATTAAGGTTGGTGAACTAAATACCCCTCTCGTTTGATCTGTTGTAATATTTCTTCATAAATATAATCTGTCTTATCACTGATCTTTTACTAAATTTTGAAATTATGTTGATCGAATTGAATTTGAGTTGAATAAATTAGTTTTAAAGAGAAATAATTTCTTATATGTCAACCTGACATTCACAAACAATGGGTTTATTCTATTTCACCACAAAGTAGATATAGTAAATTGTCAGGGATATTTTCAGTCTAAGTAAATTTGTTGTAAAGCGATTTTCTTTTCTTCTCATTTGCAATGTTTCTTTGAATGAGCAAGTATATTTTTTTCGGCTTGGTTGATTAAATTGTCTTTTGTTTTTAAATTAATTGCCTCAATTTACCCTATATATAGAAATAAAACGAAAAAAACTGACAACAGGATATTGGCTTCAGTTTCCGGTTTTGGTTTAGTCATCAGCAAATTCATTATCTTCAATTCCTATATGACCTAGCAACTAAATTTTTGTTGGATTAGATTTTAATAGATAATAAATTCTTAATTTATTTCCCCCTCCACAGTAGCTTCGTTTGATTCAATTAATTGATTTTTAGAAAATTTTATTAAAAATATTTTTATTTTGTTTTATTAAAGTATAAAAATCGAGCCGAATTATTTGTGTTATTGTGACATTTTTAAAATACTAGTAGTTACAGTTAGATAAATTAAAGAATTGCTGAATTTTACAATGTAATCAAAAATCAGAACCCTTAACATAATTTTTAAATAAAAATGTCAATATATACTCAAACTCATTAAGCATTGCTAATCAATTATAAAAATGAAAGGTATAAATAAACCATGCCAACTCGGTGACGAGTGAATTTATGAAATGAAGATGTTATGCACTGTCAAGAAGTATATAAAGAAAAATAAATAATAATTTAATAACAAGAAAAAATAATAAATAATGACAAATTAATTTAGAGACTACGAATATCGAACAAAAAATACTTTATTTAATAATTACTAACCAACCAACCAATCTCTATTAGGCCTTCTAAAAATATTTTCAAATATAAATGTTTGCTTCCACAAAGATTATACAGTAAACTCTTTAACCTAAAATATCACTTTAATTTATTATGACCTTGTTCCGTGACATAAATTATGAACTATTAATCAAAATTTTCAAAATTCCTTTGCATACCGATATTTTGATATTGAATGAACCTTTATCATTCCATCAAAAAAATATTGATAATATTGCCAGTAAAATTAGTACTTGAGTCATTATTTGATGAATATGCTGTCCTGAATATGCATATAAGGTTTGGCCTTCGTTTTTATAATTCATATACAAAGAAAGAATTAAGTGTTGTTCAAAAGAAACATTTCTTAGATTTGCACTATACAGTTTGCCTTGGGCATGATTATACCAGACTGCATCCATATGAACATAAGTTAAACCATCTTCTTCTTAAGTCTCTGTATAAAAGACATTAAGTAGCTGACCCAATTCAATTCTCTTTACAATATAACATTCAACTCGCTGGGTGGCGCAGTTTGTAGAGCTCTTGCCTTTCAACCAAAAAGTCCCAGGTTCGATTCTCGACGAAGGCAAAAAAAAAAGTAGAACTATGCTATTATCAAGGCGAAGTACTCTACAGTAGATATAGTTTTTCACATTTAAGCTAGTAGATAGACAAACAAAAATTCTGCAGAAAAGCTATTGTATGTGATTGTGTATTTCAAATCTCTATGGAAAATCAGTTAAGGTGTTCGTCCCATAGACTTGGAATTATATATATAAAAAAAAAAACAAAAAATTACATATTAATAGAATGGTAATAGTTAATAATAAGTATAATAAGACTTATATAATTTTTTCAGCACCTATGGATATCTTAAGATGAAAACTATATGAAATTATTTGAATATTTCTTAACTAGACTTTTTTAATTCCACATTTAAGAACAAAAACGTACAAGTATTGTGTATATAATTTGAATTTTGAATCTTGTTTTGTTTTTGATTGTATAGTAAATTTAATTGTACTTTAATGTACACTGAGCTGTAAACTGTTTGGGCTGACATTGAGTTTGATAAATAAATACAATAAAACCGTCAATTCTCAAATAATTTTGAGATCAGAATAAAAGCACAGCTTTAGAAGAGCATTTATATGAGAATTTAGATTCTGCGACAGATCAATAACATCTAATAAATTAATTGATATATGTACATTATGTATATATACTTAGATTTAGATTAGATTAAATTTATATATTGAAATAGTTTGTACTTAATTTCTATTAGTATTTAACCCGTTAGTAGTATATGATGGTAGTATATGATAAAATACTTCTATGCTACATAATAATTGATATTTCAATTTAAAACCTAAATACATCGATCCATAGCTCTTGTTTAGTTGTATAAGCAAAACAAACAAATAATAAGTGCACCAGCTACGTATTAAATCATATTTGTGTAAAACCAATCGAATTGAAATTTTTACTTGGATCTGAAAGTGTTAAATAAGTAGATATAAGATTTGTAAGGAAGGATGATTCATATATATTATCGGGAAAATTATCCATAATTTTAGCTTTACATAGTTGAAACAGAATTAAAGTAAATTAAATTAAGCTCAATAATATCGATAAAAGAAAATTAAAGGACAAAAAAATAATATATTTGTCGGGGGAAAATATCTCCTGCATTCTAGCGATAGATATCTAATACGGTGTTTAAAAAAGAATTAATTGAATCCATTAGTTGCAAATCAGATATCAATGACAAGATAGTAAAACAAATTGGCTTAGATAAATGAGTTGGATGATTTATAATAAGTACAAATTAACACACCCAAAACTATTCTGTAACCAAACTCAAACACACAACCGAAACTATAGAGATACAGTTGGCCATATTTATTTCCAGACGTGTAACACGCTTAAAAACAGACTAAAAAGATTTTTAAAAAAAAATAATAGAATTAAAACTCATAATTAAATTGATTAATTTTACACAAAAGTTTATAGACCTAAATAAGTTCTTGCATTGAGTTTTCTTAAGGATTTGAATTCCCTAGATCACGTACATTACGGGTTTATTTTTAATATTTTAACTTCGCACTTTTATGTTAACAATAATTTTTTACATTAGTGGTACCTAATCAAAAAAAATTTCCATTGGTTGCACAATGAATTCAATGAATTCTCAAATAACTAGGACTGAGGAAATCCTTTAATTAATACAATTTGCAACTCAATTTTTATTTGATAATTTTCTACTTTTTCAATTCGAACACAATAAATTGCTTCAATTATAAGTTTTTTTTTTTTTGCTTTCTTCTTTAATTGTTTCTTCCTTTTCAAAAACATGTTTTGTTTTTTCTTTCAACATAGTTATTGCATGTCCTGTCAGTTCTGAAAATTCTTTTTATATATAAAAATATACATATACTTACTTCTTATAATACAAATTGATAATATCACATTATAATTTATTTATTAAAAAGAGAATGAAAAACGAATATAAAAATTATTGCAGGGAAAAAAAATAAAATTAAACAAAGTAAAGAATACAAAAATATAGAATGAAAATGTACAAAAAGAAATAGAAAGAAAGAAAGATAACAATAAAAAAGAGAACAGAAAAGAAAAAAAATTAAATAGATGAAATAAAGTAGAGGGAATAAAAAGTGATAAAAAAGAATGTAAAAAAAAAAAACTTTTGCTTTCATTTGAAGTCCTTGATACTAAAAATCTTTTTATGTAGAAATACATACAAACATATGACGTTTTATGTACTTTTTTTTTTTTGTTGATTTTTGTTTTGTATTTTATATGTTTGTAATGTTGGTTTTTTTTTTGTTGTCTACTGTTTGGTACATGTTTTTTTTCTTTTTTCCTTTCAGTTTTGGCTTTAACAAAGATTTCGTATACCCATAAAATTACTTTGCACTACATTTTACTATACTTAAAAAAAAAAAATTATTATACTACATAATATATGCATATACTATTATATATATATATACAAATATGGGATTTTTTAAGTATAATAATATGTGTTTATAATAAATATGCTATTACAATATAAGTATATAAATAAATATATATATATATATATATATATAACCATGGACTACAAAAAATATAAAAAAAATATAATAATAACAACAACTAAAAGTTAAATTTTTTTTATAAGGATATGCGGAATGGATTCAACAAGTGGCTCATAAAATTTAAATCAATTCATTTATGTGTTCACATCGCATCATTTTATTTATATGTTTACGAGGGCTATTATATATTCTACATATTTATATTATATAGCAATATTATGTTCATACTTATGTACATATAGATATGACACAATTCTACATGAAAAGGATATTATATTTATATCTACGTATTATATTTACTTCAATTCAGTTAGTTAGTTATATATACGTAATAATGTTTTAACATCCTGTTTTGGATGTTTATTATATTAAGTTAAAGTGTACATTATAAAAGGATATAAATTTGAATTTTTAGGTGATCTCTCGATTAGAACCCACACAAAATTTGGTGTATTTTTTATTTTTATTATAAATATTTTCTTTTATTGTTTTGTTCTTAGATTTTGGGGTGTAATGTATTATGATTGCAACGTGACGATTTTAATAATGACAATATAATTAAAAATAAAAATATAATATTATTATATTGTACATATATAAGATAATTATAGATAGCTGTGTATAAAATTAAATCAATTCAATTTTATTAGGGGTCGTTAAAAACATTTTTATATCAATATTTTTTTTATCATTGAGTGAAGCATATTGAAAAAAAAAACAATTATCATCTAGTTTATTTATAAGCCCTTCTATGGTTCCTCCAAAATAATGGCATTTTCAGTTTAATTTTCGTTCTTTAATATTCTATAAATTTTATTTTATAATTGTATCTAATATCGTAAATAGAATTAAATAATTTGGTGCTTCTTTTCTTCTATAGTTTACAAGAGCTTACATCTACTGATCTATGTTCGAATCTATCTGTTACATCTACTGATCTATATGAATTGAATCTACTACAGGTACTTTGTAGTGGACTATATTAATGGTATTGTTTAGGGTAGGAATGGAGTAGTTTAGTACAAATATTTTTAATGTCTACGCTTAAGTTTGTCTGACATTACTCTGGAAATTTTGTATTAACTAGTCTTTTTAATTAGTGTTTATTAAACTCTATCTATTAAGTTTATATTTGCTTGTTTATTTAAAACTTAATCCGATCATTTATATAATAACTTCTTATTTGTAAAGTTAAAATTCAAAATAAAGAAAAGTAATACAAAATTACAATATATATATAATTTTTTAAAGCAAATTATTTAATTTGTAAAGTACGATTACATTTTTAACATTAAGTATTTAACATGGAGGTAAGAAGTGTTAGCTAATAACTTAATAGTTTAATTTATGTACTAAGTTATTTCTTTAAGACAGACTTTGAAAATAAATTACGGGTTTTTTTTGTTATTTATTTAAATCAATAATTTGAATAATTTCACTATTTTTAACAACTAATTTATAAAATTTAAAGCAAAAAAAATCAGCGTTTCTCTTCATAGACCCTTTTTTAAAACTATGATTAATTAAAAAAAATGCATTAAATTTTTAAAATAAAATGCAACGTTGACGCATATTGGATGTTTACATTTGATACATAATTATATTCGATTCCATTCGATCAAAAAACTTTAGTATGCATTGTTGTACGTCTCAGATACGTTAATAAAAATATCTTTACCTACAAAGAAGCCAGAAAAAAATAATTTCATTTCATATACATACTTTTCAATAGTAAATTGTGTAGTAACTTGAAGGTGCTAAAAACTTCAGATACATTCTTAAATATAGTAGGAGAGAGAGAGAATTAAAAATTTAATACGTTTGTGGGACATAAAACAACAATTAAGGGTTATATTAGTAGTGAATATTATACATCAATCTATTGCAGAGATATGCAGCATACAAATTATTTTCATTTTAAGTACAATAATTAGACATTCATAACTATTCTTTGGTTCACTGACATCCACACAAGATTTCATGCATTGACTTCAAAATATAGACATCAGCGCTGTGACTTCAAAATATTGGCATCAGTAAATTTCTTAGACAAGTGCTTTATAAAGTTATTCGTTATATGGTTAATTACTTATTTATTATCCTGTTTAAGTCAAACAGATTATAATTAATTCTTAATCTATATAGGTATTACTGATTTGCAATTAACAACATTTTTCTAAGTTAAAATGTTAAACAACTTTTAAAAATAATAATAAAAATAAGCCCAAGAATACTTAAACAAGCTTGTTTTATTTGGTTTCTACTAAGATCTATAACTAAATCTTATAAAAATCGGAAGATCAGAAATAGGTCTCCTAGAAAAATCTCTCCTAAATTCTAGGAAGGTCAAATTATGGAGGCAGAATAACTTGGGTCGGCCCAAGTTAGATTACCGAAATCATACTGAGCTGACTCATTTTTTTTAATATGATTATTGTAATATGGTGACCACCCGGAACTAGAATACTCATGATTGAACTCTATAGGGATTAACTAGGGAAACATATACATAATGATCTAGTAATATATGGATCATCAAATTCTCAAGCTCATCTTTTAATGAACCCCAATATAGAATTCGCTGTATTAATAATTACGTTGATGTGTATATTAAATCATAGATTCTCATAAAAATTAGCCCAGGTTTTTGAAGTGTTATACTATTTTAGTAACACAAACACAACTGATAGTATAGTTAGTTAATTGGTGTTACATTATACTTGTCTATATTCAGTATTAAATTGTTAACTTTTCACTAATTCATGAATTATATTCAATTCAATCAAGTCATCTTAAAGCCTGACAGTTTCATTCGACGTAACAACTTCATCTTTTCATGTCATCCACCAGTTTGTAGTTTAGCTTCCACCGTTTTCAGAAACGTAAAAGAGACTTTAACCAAATTGTTTGCTGGTGATCATCACTTCATAAAATCATGTTGGTTGGGAACAATTAAAAAAGACAAGGATATTAGAAATTATGCAGATTCAATGTATACCATCATGCAGCATAAATATAATAACTTCAGATATTGAACAATAGTTTGCTTTATAATTACAATAGTTTGCTTTATAATTGTTGGAGCTCTTTTTGTGAACTTGTTTAATATGAACATATTGTCAATATATGGTGAAAATATTTAAAGTGTTGGTTAAATATTAAATTAGGGTCGAACTAACTTCTAAATATGGAACAGGAGTTAGTTCTTAATAATAATTCTTCATGAAATGAACAATTGTATGAGAATGGAAGCAAGCGACGAATGCAGCACATTAATTTGTATTTGTTAATGTTCAATTGCAAGTTATTTTTGATACACTGAATTACCGAATATATTGGAGGTTGAATGTGCCAATTTAGTATACATAACTTTAGTACAAATAATTTTTATATTTGCACTAAGATTAAGCTAAGAAAACTTACACCGTTTAGAAGTTAAATATAAAACATTTTATATTCCAAACAAAATAATGATACCAAAGTTAGAGATTGAACTGCTGATAATGTTAATAATATGGAATTTAGAATGTACCAGATTGTTTGTCTATCCAAAATCTAAATGAACGATATCACATGTTTTCTTTATTTCAATTGTTTCTTAAAAGCTAATTCCATTTGTTTGTTGCCTCTTAACTAGCCAATTTCATTCGTTTCTTAACTAACTAGTTCAGTTGGACACAACAAAACTACAAATTAAGAGATTGAACCCATTCCAAATTTTTTATTCCAACCTATAACTTCCTATAGTTATCCATAAAAACAAAGATACAATCAGTTCTTCTCACCATTAATTAAGGTTAACACTTCTGAAAAAGAATAAAACAAATTTTGAAAAATAAAACAAAAAAAAAAAAGCAAAACAATGAAATGAAATATCCTATTATTGACAAAACCATCAAGTATCCTGTTAACCGTTTAATTTTTTGTTAAACTTCTCATGTTTATTTCATTTTTTTTTAACTCTTGTTTTTATTCTGATTCATTTCATCACACTTTAGAAAAATGTTTTTTTCCGATTTTTCATCCATTTCGCATTTTTTTCTACATAGCTACGTTTTTTTTTTTTTTTTTTTTTCAATTCAAAGTTAAAATATTGCAATTTGTGCAACAACGCCATGTTGGTACTGTGTTTTGATATGGAAATTGTGAATAAAATACAACAACAACAATTTAGTTTTCGCAACAGGATCATGTATGCATGCTTGCATGTTCATATATGAATGTTCATTTCATGCAACAACAATTTTCTATTAGTTTAACTGTTGCGGTAGCCGTTATTCTAATGCAAAATAAATTTTTTTCGTATTTTTTTCTCCTCTTTATGAAGGTTATTCCATAATTTTACTCTTCACTTCAAGGCGTTGGAACAACGATATCGTTAATGCATGGGCATTAAAATAAAATAAAAAATAGGTGGTGTGGTACGAATAAAAAAAAAAAAAAAAAACGAGATAAAAAATAAAATCCAGAATATTCAAAAGCGTTTTAACTTTGATGCGACAAACTGTTGAACCGACCGAATAGCGATACAATTTTAAGGGATACAAATTGATGAAGTCGATCTAATAATATACATAATGATATATGTACAGTTGCATAGTTTTGAGTACTTAGCTTATCTGCACTATTTAATCGGTTTTTTTTTTATTTTTTTGTTTTTTTTTATTTCATTTTTACTGTTATTTTTTGTCGGTTTTTGAGGTTGACGTGATTTTAGTGCAACAACAAAATTACAACAATAATATTGCTGTTATATATGTGTATAATATATTATATGTATAAATGTATGTTCTATGCTAATGTTTATGCATGAAATTTTAGAGTTAGAGGAATAAATTGATAGATGGCATTGCATTTTATGCGAATATTATTAGCCTTAGGGAAATCGGTTTTATTCAACTGCAGTTTTTTCTTTTTTTTTTTTTAATTTTTAATTTTTTGCATTTTTTGTTAACATTTTGTTTTTTTTTAGTTAGTTTCCACTCTGGCAGTCACAAATATTTGGAAGTTTGTTGTATTTTTTTTTTTGTTTTTTTTTATTTGTAGTGTGGAAAACCAGGAAGCTATTTAAAGGTTTTGATTTAGCTTTTTAATAGGTTTAAATGCTGATAGCAATACAACAGGTTGTTTAAATGGAGTGTTTATTTTTTTTTTTAATGTTGTTTGATGATATTAAGTTCACTTTCTCTATAGGATGAGTTTTTGTGAGTTTTTAAATGTCAGTGTGCGTCATTTATTTGTGATGAATGCATTTTTAAAATAACATTATGGGTAACTGTGTTGGTGGTGATTAATAAAATTATGACAGTAACACTGAAAGTTTAATGTTTGCAGATTATTTATGTTGGTAAAATTAATTCAAATAAAGTGAATATTTTTGGTTTTTTATGTTTCTTTTTTTTTTAATAAAAAGTTGGACCTAAAATTTTTCTTTGGTAGATTTTAATTCGATATGCTTTAAGTGGACGAATAATGTGTAATAATAATTCAAATTAAGTAATTAACTTGGTGACAGTAAATGGAAGTGATGAGTGCTCTTAGAGTTGTATTTACGATTCATTATTTTGTTCTATTATGAATACCTTTTACTTTACCCAAATACCTGATTAAAAGTCATTTAAATTTGTGGACAATTTTTGAATTGAGATAAAGAAGACAAGAATAATTAACGAATGTACATATTATAATATGGTCTCTACTTATGTTCAAAAAATTGTTTGATGGAAAATTAAAATATAATTTATAATTTAAGTATTAATGATTTCTTACTCGATCTCAATTAATACAGGGTGAATTTAAGTTCATTTAATTACTTCACAGATCGACCAAGAACTGATTATTAGAAAAAAATTTCATTAGGAAACCGATTCTTGAACTTATTTTTCGTTATAACTAGAATTATAATAATAAAAGTATAAGAAGATTTTTCTTTAAAATTTATTGTTGATATTATTTTAACAATTCGTGTTTTTCAAACATTATTATTTGATTTATCGGATTTTGATTTCAAATCTACTCTTGAATTTGCACTACTTGTACTCTTCAATTTTCTCTTGCAAGAAAAGACTTTATTAGACATAAATAGTTACATTTGCACATGTTTTTGACAAGTAGTTCGAAAGACTTTTTAAAACATTTTTTTAAATAGGTCCAAATTTTTTTAAATAGGTCTGGCTATCTTACTCCATACGACCATACTTCTAACTAGACATAATGTTAGAATTAATAGTTTGTATTTTGTCAATTTTCAAAGAAATGGGGTACTTCTCATTTTTGGCACTTTTAGTATTATATAGCTCCAAAAGCTTCTAATATGTTGCTTTCTAATATATATATATATATATTCTTTAAGATCGGACAGATTATCTGACAGATTATCTGTAAAGCAAAAACCTGAGACTTTGGCTATTAAAACTGGATCACCTCCAAATTTGAACTGTTCTTATTACGATTTAGTTTTTTTTAACTACAATTTTTAATCTCTTTCTTTCAGTCTTCTAGTTATTTTTTATATTCTTAATATTTTTATTCTTGCTTTTATTTGTGCAAAATTCGGTGTACTCTCTTTTAATATTTAACTTTTGTTTTAATTTTTATTTTAAGTTTTGTTAGTTATTAGCTCTGTTGAAAAACTTCTTGAATGTGTAATCATGAAGATTTTCTTTTATCGACGTCCATATTTTGTTTGACAATGATGGTTTGATTGCGTTTCACAAGTCAGAGTAAGTCTTTTGATCACTCATTTTAACTGACAATTAAACGTCACACAAAAAGGTAGTAGCTACACGAATATTTAAAGTCTTTCTTGACTAAGCCATGCTCATTTTCATTGCCTTCAATTAACTAGGAAGTCATTTCTTTAGATTTTTGGGCGTATAAAACTAAATATCGAAGAGTATGTTAGTTTTTATTTTCGTATTTTTTTTATTTTTTTTTTTTTATTTCAGTAGCTATCTCTAAATTTTTATAAAATATAGTTGTTACAGTTACCGATAAAATATATAAAAATATATAACCAATATTTGCTGCCTTGAAATATACTGACCTTAGGTCTTAAATACACAATTTATCATATAAAATAGTATTTTTTGGTTTTCTAAACTTTAAATGGCATATGTTATGGAATATTGAACTTCAGGGCTTAATGATGAATATTTTCAGCATATAAATAAAACTCCAGTACCCACTCCATCATTTGTCTGTCATTTGGGCAGAAACATATTTCTAATGATATGTAAAGATCTAATATGATAATAACTATAGTCTCGTGCGATACAATTCATTTGTGTTCCTATAAGTGTCCACTAGTGCTTAGACAGCGACGGGTAGCTGAAGTGTTACTACATTTTAAACTAATTAACATACTATAATTAAAATAGACCAAATTTTGAAACTAAGAAAGTAGTCAAAGAAACTGAAATTATTGCTTAATGTTAAATTGTTAATATCTGAATAATTATTGGTATTAATATTTTATGTTTTTATATTATATTTATTTAAATAATATTGATATCAATTTCAAAAATTTACATATTATGCTTAAAAAACAACGAATGTTTTTTCTCCTTTATTATTTTTAAATTGTCCGTATATTTTATTTAAATAAAAATTATATGCAAATTATTACGCTCATATTAATAATTATGTACTCCGTTTTAATGTAACAACTAATATTGACAAATTTCAACGAATATTATAACCTACCAGTTGTACCAGCACTGTTTTAAGTTGGGGTTTAATAATAATTGTTGTAAATCATAAGTATTTGCATAGAACATTTTAACCCTGCATAAAAAGTTGATTAAAAATTAATTTTAAAAAATAATCAAAAATTTGAATACCTTTAATCAAAATTATTGCTTTAAAATTATCCTTTTGTTGTGACATAATAAAATACCGTTAAAAATTTATCGATTATATTTATGCAAATAATTATATCTAAATTGATATACATATTTACATTTATCCGTTTTAAATAATTTGCATTTTATTGAGATTTATATTTCAAATCACAGATTTTTCAATGTAAATAATACATTTACATATAAACATACAAATATTATTTATTAAAAGGATTTGATTTAAGACTGGAATTTTTAGTTAACAAATTATTTTGTATAATTGAATATTGAAACATTTAAATTAGAATCTAATTTATGTTTTAATTTCATATTAATAAAATGATAAAAATTTTGTTGTATTTTTTTTTCGAATTACAATAATCCATAACTGTGAAAATTAAAGGGTAGATTTTATAGATTTAAAAAATCAGAATATCGCAGTTATGTAGCTCGTGATCAAAACGATCCGTTTAATAAAACTATCGATTGATATTACACATTTTTTGCACACACACACTGACTATATATTTCAATAAAATATAAATGTGTAAATCATATATAGGGCGCTAAAATTTCATTTTTGATTTGAGATTTTTAACAATTTAAATCCCTTTTTTTTATTATACTTTGGTTTTTGTCTTTTTTCTTGTATTTCTATTAAATGAAAATAAAAGTGAAAAAAGGATCAAAATCAGAATCATATCAAATATTACAAATAGGGATATATGATTATTTTCATATACCGAATAATACAACATATATACAATATAACTGTAAATTTAGATGGTGATGATGATGATGACGGTGGTGAAATTATTGCCTAAAGGTAACCATATCAAGTATAAATGCGAAAAAAAATCAAAACAAAACAAAATAATATAAAAAAAAAAACATTTCAAAAATTTAAAGATGTTGTTATGAGTTGCCAGATAACATAAAAAAAAACAAAGTAAATTGTGGCAGGATAGCGATTAGGATCTTAATATTTTCTTTCGAAAAGTTGTTTTTGTAGTTATTTATTTAAAGTGGCTACCAAGTTAATTTATTTAAAATTTTCTGCTTAATAACTTCTGATCATGCTTAGTGTTGAAGTAATATATATGTGACGGTTTCTACAAATTGTGGATCAATACAATATATTTCAAATTATCTGGTGAATATTGCTGGTAAGAGATAATATCGCATGTGTCGAAAGTTGGCTTTATAAAAGTGTAATATTCGTAATGTATCTTTTACTTCTTTTTGAAAAGCTTAATGTGTTTAGTCTAAACTCAAATTAAAAATTACAACATAATTAACTATTTAGATTAGCTGCGATGTCATAGAAAAGCTAAAAATATTTGGAGAAAAACACGAAAACTCATTAACAAAAAATGTTTTGGTACATAAAATAGTGCGTCGAATATTTTCACTAAATCAGTCAGCAATGAAGTATCATGGAAGATTCTATATAAAACAAATAACGAAACAAATTTTTGAAGGACTTGCAAGCGATTTGATTAATTTGATATTACTTAATTTATTAAATTATAAAATTGGGAAAAACTTTTACGGCTTTTACGGGAAAATAGCCTTACAATTTTACAAAGTTATTAATACATAAAACTTTTCATGGATTAAAACGATTTAATTTAAGTGATCTTGAAATAAATAAAAACAAAAATATGAGAATAAGCCCGAATGACAATATCAACTTGAGACAGTGGAACGAAAATATGCCGATAATATTGAATATTTTGATTATATTGGCTTGGCTGCACAAAAAAAAAAACAAAACATATCCCGAATTTCGTCACTGTCGATCAAAATTTTTGATATATAAGCCAAACGCTAAATCAATACTGCAAAACATGCCACTTATGCTGTGGTAAAATGTAATAAAAACATAAGAAACAGACGAAATTGTATTGAAGAAGTAGTCAATACCTGTACAAAAGACATGTACAGTAATCAGTACACACAATGAAATAAAACACAATTCATTAGATAGTTTTTCCCTTGTTTTTTTAAAATTAAATTTTCGTTTAGAAATTTGTTCTGGTCCATATTTTCATCAGACACTCGGACCCAACTAGTGGTTACTTATTTTAATAAATCTCTATTTAAAGATAGGCGGAAAATTATAAATGCGTATACAAAAATAAAAATTCTAAGAAAAAAAAGAAGGACAAAGACGGCTTTTACATCGCCAATAAAAAAATAACGTACTCATAGATCGCTCTCACGTTTAAAAAAGATTCTTCTGAAGTATATTGGCAAGTTCTATAGTGATCTTCGAAAAATAATCGAAAGTTGCATCTTTCCAACAAAAATATACTATTTAGACAATCAATAAACGTAAAAATTTTACAAAAACAAATAAATTATTTTCATAACACAAAAACGTAGTGACTGTCGAAATCGTACTGAAGTTCTTTGATCCAATAAGGGATATGGAAATCGTTATATATTACGAGTTATTAAGAATTCATACATTTTGTTGAAGATTTTTAGGTCATGGTAATCCATTTCTTTAATTGATTACAATGACAAAATGGCAACCTTAATTCTCAAATTCTATTAAGATTTGACTCAGCTAGAAAATTTCTGAATATCTGAACTGTGCTAAGTTGTTTTTTTTTCTCTTTCTTAACGATTTTGTTTTCTATTCTTTTTTCCTGAATTTCTTTTTATGATTATTACAAAATGATGGAAAAATCAAACTAGCTGTTGCCGTCATGATATCCTTTTTTTTGTTATTATTTATTTTTTGGTCGAAGAACTATTATAGCTCCTATACATATACTTGCTTTTATATTACTCTACAAATATACCATTCATTTATACGTGCCGAAAATTGTCCTCTACTTTATTAAGAGTCAAGGCATGTGCAACACTTTGCGAATTTCATTTTGTGTGTGTTGTTTTTTTTGTATTATTTTTCTGTTTTTGTTATCCTTTTGTGTTGATATTTTTACTTTTTCAAATGTCGTTTTCAAAATAAAAATATCGCCTTTTACATATGCTTGAATTCACCTTTTGCGTATTCATTTATTAAATTTAGGATGAAATAAAGAAAAGAAAAAATCATAAAAAGAATTCATATAAAAATGGTTTGTGTTTTTTTTGTTTTTTTTTTTTTATTTTCTGTTATTTTGGCGGAATGGTGGAAGATATTTTGTGCTATACCTAACTACTGAATTTATATGAGTACATTTTAGTTATTTCTGAACAAAAAAAAAACAAAAAAAAAAATAATAAAAAATCGTATTAATAAAACTAAAATGACTTCTAAGGAGGCCAAAACGGTGTTGCTTCTAGAATATTGATGATGATGTTTTTAAGGATCTGTTTTTGATATGTGTGTTAGTTTGTCATTCACATATATGAAATAGTTTAAATATTCCAGCATGTACACGAATATTTTTTTATATTATAGGTGTATGTACGTACGTAGTCATGAATGTTACTGATTGAATTGAAAACAAAAATAATAAAAATTGAATATATCCTACTGAATATTTACCTAGTATGATGATTGTTTTTTAAAAATCCTGTGAGATATAGAGGCCACAAACCAAAAGCACAAAATAAAACAGATGTCCTTGATTAGAGATTATTGTTCTTATTATAGTTTTTTTTTATGTATATGCATACTTGTATTTATACAACACAAATTCATATATATACATATTACATATATATATATAAAATGTATGTCAATTTAAAAAATCTAAGTATAAGAAATTTGACTGTAAGTGATTTTTAATAAAAATTATAGGAAACAGTTTGAAGAAAATTTTGTGGTGTAAAAAAAAACGCGATTTAAAGTTTATTAAGGGCTATTAAAGAAAATGTTTTTTTTTTTCAATTTCAAGTTTAATTGTTATTCAAATTGATTTTTCTTTAACATTTCTATGAAATATCAAAGCTATAATTTTTTTATTGCTTTTAAAGTGTTTTGTTTTTTGTGTTAAATTTATTGCTAAGAATGTTATTTAAAAATTACACCCCAAAATATAATTTGAATTTAAAATTTATACAACATTTTAAAAAAAAATTTAAAAAAAAAGTATTTTTTTTTAATATTTTGAATCTTCTTAACTGAATAAATTTTTTTTAGATTAAAACTGTAGACTAATTTTTTGGTAAATGAAATCCAATATACAACGAGCAAACAATTCAATCTAAAGAGGAGAAGTTGACCATTTACAGGTGATCTGTCGAAAATAAAAATTTGTAATCTGACAACCGGCAGGGTTCCCAAAAAAATAAATAAATTAGTACACAAAAACTAAAATATATTTTTTCTATTGAATAATAGAAAATGCTTTTTAATAAAATGCTCGAAAACTATCTTTAGGCGATCAATTATTCAAGAGTGTTGTCCTAACTATTACATAGGTATTTAAAATGACTGTGTTATTGAATAAATATTTATCTAGTAAGTAAGATATATCCCTTGCATGGCCTAATCGGTTGGAGCACAGAAATGTGTTTAACTTACGATGTGGTAGTCACGGGTTCGATTCCCGTGAGGGGTATAAAATATAACTAAAAAAAATAGTAAAATATTATATATAAAATTTATAATCAATAATAATTAATATAATTAATACTTTATATAACTAAAAATATTACCTATATCAATATCTATATCAATACTCATATCTCATACAACACAATAACCAAATAACACAATAAATAATATTGGACAAACACTAATAATTGGACAAACACAATTGTCAACAACTGATAAAAGTATGTGACACGACGTACCATAGATAGCAGATAGAGTTATCAGAGTGGTCTTCTACAGTAGGCCAATCCCCTACTTAGACAGTACAAACAGATTAAAAATGAAATTTCGGAAAGTGAAATTAGCAGCTAGAAATACGATGGTACGATGGAAATGTCAAGTGGAAGCCCTATGTTCCCAAGAGGAGTACGGAAGGAAAAAAAAAAGTAAAATATAGAGTGAAAAATTTTAAGCTTAACTGCAAACAATTTATAAAAATCTTATACATTCGAACATTTTATCAACTTCATGAATATTTAAATTATTTAACTTCAACGGCTGATTCTAAAAACAAAAAAAACGTAAAAATAACAAAGCAATAATCTACACTCAAACAAAAATTATCTTATAAGCTCTTGACGGAAAATAAAGACATAGAAATATATGTTCATGTTAATTAATTGGAAAAATAATTTCAATTAATAATTTGTTCAAAAAATTATTAATGAAGAGCCAAAGACCAAAAGGTTAGTGCTCCTTTTTCATTTGTACCCATATGTACAGGGTGGGCGAAAAGTTAAGCCTACGTGTAAAAATTGAAGAACTTTTTCATTTATGATTTATTATTTTTTTTTTTGTTTTCAGATTTATTCTTTAATTTAGTTTAGATTTTAATTTAGAATTATACTTTTCCAATGGGCATTCGAGTTTCCTAACAATTTAATAATGAGTGATGAAACACATTTTCATCTTAATGAGTATGTAAATAAACAAGATCTTCGATTTTGGGGTACTACAAACCCAATTGCACTCAAGTTGCACTTCAAGTGCACATTATGGTGTGGAGTGACATCACAAAGAGTTATAGAGCTCTACTTCTTCGAGAATGGAGTGACGGTGAATGGGGACAGGTATTGTACTATGATTAATAATTTTGTATGCCCTGTGGCAGCCAACAAGCAGGATGTAGCAACAGCACACACACAAAAATAATAATAAACAAAAGAGTTATTCAATTTTTAGATGCAGGTGTTACTTTTGGCCCATCCTTTATTATGGTTAATCAGATACTATGTCAATAATAATAATAAATAAAAAATTATTAATGAAACTGGTTTAATCGCTTGTTATGATGTTGCTGCATATGATTTGAATACTTTATGTTATATACCTTCACTTACCTAAGCCAATATTATCGGACATTCTCAAAAAGCATTTTTAAATATTTTGATTTAATATCTGTTAGATTTTCTGCTGCACCATTTTATATTATTTCTTCGGCAGAGGTATCATTTGACACTTAACACTTGACATATCGCAAAATTTAACTTTTGATTGCTTTTATGTATCAAAATTAATACAATAAGTTTACAAGTTCAGGTAGATGTAAACATTTTCTCATTTTCTTATGATATTTTTATAATACACTCTCAGAGCGACCCAAATTCTCCAGAGCCCGGGTTAAAGCTAAAATGTATAAAATTTACGGATTGCATAAAAATGGGTAATGAAAAATAATTTAGAACTTTCATAACAAATTTTTGTATATGAAAGTTTTAAATGCTGAATGCAATTTAAAATCTATATTGCATTTTCATTTCAGCCTTCATAAATTCTTCTTTCAGCAGCAAGTAAATTATGAGGTAATATATTATAGTAGGTACATACAAGGTACAAACTTTCACATTTAGTTAAAATTTCACCAATTCCACTTGATAGGGACAAATTGGTTTAAATAAAATATTGGTGGCTCTAAAGTTAATTAGCTCTAAGTAGGTACTACAAGTACATTGTGTGCTAGTTAGCTTCAATAGTAGTAGGTTTTAGCTAGATTAAGTTAGTTAAGTTAGGATAAGTTTTTTTTATTAAATTTTACAATATTAAAACCCAAATAAGAACAAAAAAAATGTAAAATCTGTAATAACATGAAAAATTGTTAAATAAGAATAATGTGCAAAATTAACATAAAAACCATTAGGTACATTTATTTAGATTTTAATACGAGGCAAAACAAAAAAAGGGTTTTTCGTAAGTTATTTATAGGCTAGCCTAGATTGAAAATATAAAAAATTATTAAAAAAGAACAAATTTCAACTTTTAGGTGTGAACTTCTTTTTTAAAAATTCCGATGGGTGGAGGTGCAAGTCCAGTCAGTCCGAATTTTGTGGAACAATAAAATTTGTCCTTACTTATTTTAAAGAAAGAATTACCCAAATACCTATTTTCAGGTCTGTAACAAAACTGAATTTGGATTGTGAACTTCTTTAAACTTCTATTTTGAAATTTCCCAACTTAATAAGTTAATAAGTTTTTATTTTTTATACAATAATACATATATACTTTAAATACAATACTTTTAAAAATTTTCCTCAAAGCAATGAATAGATTAAATCTGATTTTGAGACCTTCAATCTTCTGATATGTTGGCCATAAAATCATTCAGTTTTTGTTATTTATTTCATTAAAAACAGATCTGGTAAATGAGGAGTATAATTTCCAAATTATTGTTAAAAATAGAATCATGATATCTATTAAACAATATATTTTCGATGCAATAAGTGCTACTTGACACACTTACTTTAATTAAATTATAAAGGAATGTGAATTTTAGAAATGTAATGGATCTCAATGGAACCAAATAAATTTTTCGATATATGAAATTGAAAAAAGCCAAATATATTTAACTTTGAAGGCGTGTTTCATTAAATAATGCTATAGTAGTAATGTTATATTGAACTATCTACATCGGTATTGAACTATCTACATTAAAACCATATGTGAGATATACAAACTAAAGACAAATTTTCACTTGGGTACTAAAACTTATTTGTTTACCAATAACTATTGTCTCACTTGTTAGTTATGGATTTTATTAATTGTTTAATAAATAAAAAGAATAAATCCAATTTATTTACTAAATCTTTTGTTCTGTTAATGGTAAAACATTGATATATTTGTTATTCTACCAAAACATGTTTCTACAATAAAACAATATATTAGAGTTTTAACTTTAAACAATAAAAAACAAGTGAGAAATTAGTTATTAACTAATTTGTAGAAATATGTAGATATTTTTCATAATTTTTTTTTTTTCAAATATATTTAATTTAAAAATTATTAATATGGTAAATGAAAAAAAAATAACAAAATAATTACATTCATGCACAAAACGCCTTATGTACAAATAAATTTTACATCCTAATTCAGCGGTCAGAAGACCATTAGCATTATTTATCATCATTATAATTCCATTAGTATTAGTATAGCTATATAAGAATATTTTCAATTCAATGTACCCACCTTACCCGTGTCTTACACATAATCATACAAACAATATGTTCATAATAAACTTAGAACTGATTTAATTAAAAATATTTTGAACATAATTTAACTAGGTAAATTTAACTAAAAAATTAGAAAACCAAAATAAAAGCCAGATTCCAAAAAAAAAAAAAAATGCGAATTCAAAATGGCCGTCGCGTTTTATAAATATACATATGTGTATTTATTTGTATAGTATAAGAAAAATAAATTTTTATATATTTTCTTGACTTAAAATAACAACAACTCATAATATATACATATTTAACGTTTTGAGGTTTTAAAGTTTTCTCAGTAAAAAAAAAAAAATTAAAAGCAAAGAAAAATAACATAAAAAAAGGGTCAAAATTCTACGAAAATATAGCCTTTTTAAATATATAACATTAAAACCTATGTATACATATATAAATGTCCATAAGAATGTTATTCAATTCGTTTGCTATCAATTTTTTTTTTTTGCTGATGGTTGTCCACTTTATATAATGTACTATATACAGATTATATAAATATATAAGTAGAGTGCTTAAAAATATACTTGAAATACCGTTTTTGAATAAAATATTAAATTTGCATATTATATATTTATATAATATAATTTAATATACATACATCATATTTATATACATTTTTTCATCTATTATTTAAAATATAGTATACTCTCTTTATAAATTATATGTTTATATAGTATATATATATATATACAAACATATTTAAACTAACTTTGCATCTAAGTCCATTAAAAATGTACATTAAAATTTTCATATAAATAAATATATATCTACAATAAAAATTAAAAAAAAAAAACAAAAAATAACATGAAAGTCTTTCCAATTTCTGTGCAACGTCCACTCATATAACAAAAAAGAAACCCTTTCGTAAATTTTCTCAAAATATTCAAATATACTAAAAAAAAAAGAAAATCAAAAGAAAACTATTAAGTATGAGAAATTTATTTGTACGCCGTCAAAAATACCCTCTATCCACCCACCTCCCAAATTATTTTCAATCATACCAAAAATAATATTATTCTACTTAGATGTACCCAGAAAAATAAAGGCTTGTTTCTATGTTCCTTATATTTTTGTTGCTTTTTTATTTATTCTTCTTTTTTTACTGTTATGCTCAAACTTAATTTTAACATAAAACTTGAGATACACAGAATTTCTTGTTTCATTTTGTATTTTTTTTTTTCACATAATATAAACCCAAACCTGAAATTTATAAATATTGTATATATAAACATAATATATATATATATATATATATATGTATATCAAAAAAGTAAAATCTAACAACGGACCGGATATCTTCAACCTCGCTGATTTTCAATTCTAAATATACAAAGAAATATACATATATATTATTATATACAAACAAAAACAATATAAAACTTGACCCTCAACCTACTTTTTCATTTTCTTGTTTTTAAAATTTTACTACTTCACATCTATTACTTACATACATACATTTTATATATATTGATAAATACAAACATCCATACGAGTACAAAATTTACAGATTTCAATTCAAAAATTCTTACATTTAAAGTCGTCTCCCACCTTAGTCTAATATACATATTATACATTTTATAATGTGTATATTTATATATGTATATATATAAATGAATATAACAGTTTTAAAACTTCTCATCCTTATTTTCAAAAAAGAAAACAAACAGAAAAAGTTTTAAAACGCAAAAGAAAATAAATTTTTCCTCCAATGTCCATTCTTTACTTACGTTGTTACTGATAATAATAATGATGATGATGATGATGATAATAATATTATTGATATTGATGATGCCTTACATATTATACTATATTCCATAATCAAATGACTCTCATTCTCCTTAAAGAATTTTCTTATGTGTTTAATTCATGTTATATGCGCGTTAAGGATATTATTTTATGTTTTCAATCTCCTTCAAACCAACTCCAATAATAATAATACTTTTATGATGCACATTACAACATACACACACAGATATTTTTCTGATAAGAATGAAAATATAGAAAATTTATAAATACTTTTTACTGGACTTTTCATTTGCCGCCTTTATTCTATATATAACAACAAAAACAATCAAACAAAAAAAAAACAACAATTTAAACATTATTATAGTCAAGTCATAGTCGTTTATTTCGTTGTCATCGTCGTCGACGTCGTTCTCGTCATCAACACAATCATCATCATCATCATCAACGTTGTTGTCCACGACAACGACTTTAATAAATGAAAAATAATTTCAACTCGTTTCTACATAAATAATCTTATACCTTATTCATATACTATTTCTTACTCGTACTATTTATCTTACAGGATGCTTGATTCTCTTTCTCTTTCATTAAAACATATTATAGATTTTCTGCATTTGCTTATTAAACAAAATCAAGTCTTTCAAAAATTTCCTATAACTCACTCGTTCCAGATACAGTTATTTTCTATACAATTTTAAAGTCTTTGAATATAAATTTATATAGATCATACACTGGTATACTCTGTATTACTATACATAATAGATCTGGAAAATAACTAAATTATAAAACAGCGTTATTCAAAAATTTTATGTACATTTTCAATAATGAAACAAAAACGAAAATAAAAAAAGTAAATAAATACGTTGACCATCAGTAATTAGAAAAATTATTACCGTGCAACATCGTCTTTTAAATAGAGTGAACAGTTTGAAAAACATAAATAGATTTTGTAAGACTAACATTTTATGTTAAAGTGATATTAGTGAGTATTTTCAACAATTAAACAAATTTATTTATTCGATTGGGTACTACAATGATGATACTATAATGATAATATGTATTACAATGCACCCTACTGGTCTAAGTATATCGGCGTACTCTTGGCACCCACTTCTACCTACCATAATGAACAATGGATGACATGGTCCGATATATCACAATGAAAATCGCAGAAAAAAATTCTTGTTACATTAATGAGATGTAAATATCACAAAAAAAAAATAATGGAAGAAATAAATATTTTTTCTCAACTCTCAATTTTTGCAACCAACAGGTATGCAAAGAAAACTATTTGCGAGTCTGAAAAAAACAAAGTCTGAAAAAAAAATATATTTTTGTTTTGCAACACAATTTTTTTGTCTATACTAAAAATAAAACTTCTTCTTTTTAAATTTTGTATAATTGGAGGATTTTTGTAGGCTCTCAATGATAATCATAAAAAAACACATTTCTATTAACGATGCTTCAATGCTTATTATATAGATGTATAACAAATATCAAATGTTATGATAAATATAGGTGAAACTAATCACTTACTAATGATTTATTTCACAATTCAATTTATTATTTTTATAATTTTGTGGAATTACGCCACCTTCAGAAGATTAAAATTATTTTTTAGTTTTCACATTTTTTATTATTAATTAAAGGAAATTATTTCGAATGAAACACTATAGGCACTGTAATGCAACACACCGTCTTGCCATTAATTAGGATCGATAGAGAAAACTATAGTGAATATAATATAATTTTTTAATAATTGAAAAAGAAAATGGAAAATTTTTGAAAATTAACAAACTTTGTCAATTTGCTACAGTTTATAAAGTTTATAAAACTTTTAATTTTTAAAACAGTCTTGTTATTACATAGACAAAGTTCAACGGTAAATGATTTATAAAAGAATAATTATAAAATACTGTCAAGACTAGATAAACACTCTATTATTTTATTTTAGTTTATTTATGATATATTTTAGCTTTGGCAGGAAAATGGAAATGAGAAAAAATAAAAATTAGTATTGTCTCATTCTTTAAAGCTAAAATTTTAAGTTGAAATCTCAACTTTACACAATGATAATTTTTATAAACAAATATTCTCTTTGATATTAAAGCAAATAAAAAAAATATAATAATTAATGTATACTATTCAAGTAATAAACCAAAAATAAAATTAATAGTGTAAACAAGTCAAGTAATTCTGAAATATATTCTCAAACAGAAGTTTAATTTTGTTGCAATGCCAAAAAAAAAAACAATCGAAATTTTTTATTTTAAAAAATTAAACTAAAAGTGTTTTAAACGCATTTAGTAGAAATAGTAGAAATTCACATTAATATCAAATATAGCAGCAATCTGTAATGGCGTGATCAAAGTGAATTAATTTTGAAATATGTTAACAAATATAAAAATATCGACTAAAATTAGAATAAAGTTCACTTACTGCCCCCATCTGGACCCGCTAAGTATTTCACCTAATTTGAAAATTAATTTAAAAATTAATTTATTAAGAAGCCATGCGCGATTATATCTCTTTTTTAATTTAAAAATAGGATTAATTTTATTTCATACTAAAAACTCTAAGCTTATTCGATTACCCATAATTTACATAAAATTTATTCAAAAATCATAAACACAATACCAACTCTCAATTCAGAGTTCAATATGTTCTGATATTTTAAATTCTAAATTTCATTCCAATCTGCACATGGACTAACATTACCCCACATCCAAAATAGGAATTATTAAGTAACAATAATACAAACGAAACATTTACCTACGTACAACATTTTCTTTTGTTTTTCTACATACTTATAATAAACCTAATAACAGAAGTCGTCACTTCTAGGTTTTCTAGCAGTAGGGTACCGAATAAAACGTGTACCAATAAAAAAAAAAACAAGTTAAAACAAAATTGTTATAGAAAATCTTTTTCAAAATAGTCTGGTGACCAAAAACGAATATTTATCAAATCGCTACCTGAATGTTAGTTTGGTCCATACGCCATTTTCGTGGTTTTTGACTTAATAGTTGATTTTAGGGTTTTTAGACATGCTCTTTCAGAATCTCTTATCCGTTTTTCAATATCTAAATTAGTTCCTGAGATACCCAGTATCTAGTTTGTTCCATATCCACTGTTTTCCAGATTTTGACCCACCAAATGGTCCATATCCAATTTTGTGGCGTATGCACCAAAAAATTCATGCATTTTTCAAGAAAAAAAGTTCAAAATTATTTTGGTCCATAACCATTACGAAGAAATATAGAACAAAAGTTTTGTACTACTTCGTTCATTTTAGTTTGTTCCATGTGCATTCAAAAATATTTGTACTGAATATTCTTACGGATATGGAACAATATGAAAATATATCTATAGGCGCAGTATGTACATTTTTTAAAGTTATATATACAAGACAGCAGACAAAAAATGTTTTCAGGCGTACTGAAAAAAAAGAGCCATACAGAAATATATATACAGAAAAATATTCAATAATCAATTCAACATTTAATTTCACAAGCCCAGAAAAGATTTGTGTGATAAATGTTTTATATTTCAAAATAAAACCGATCCTTCTGAAAATGAGATGAGAAATTAGTGTTTGAAAAACACAAACAAGAAAAGACTGATAGAAGTAACATAGATCCTAATACATGTATTTTATGTTATGATATGCAAAAGGTTTTTGGCTTACCCAAAGCCAAAGCCTCTTCCTTTTCCTACAAACGTAAGCTTAACGTTTATAATTTAACAGCCACAATTATTATTCCAAACAAAAAAAAATCAACCACATTAGATTTCAGTAAAGTGCCGTTTCTTAAAATTAAGTCAATATTTTATGAAAAAGAGACAAGTAACAATAATTTAACCCTTAAATATAAAACTTCATTTCAAGAAATTGATTACAGAATTATATTTTTAAATAAAAAAGCAACAAAAAAACTCTAGCCACTCCAAAAAATATATTTTCAATGGCAATTGCAACTGCGTCTCCAAATCTCATCTTCAAAGAAAAAATTAATGATCTAGAAGATCTATTTCCATTTTTACCGTCTCCAGATGTGGATTATTATAAAGCTTTATTAAAATTAAATTGATGTACCTACATCTTTATTAATTAATTCGAACACATTAATTTAATAAATTTTTATATTCTTCGACGTAATATATAATTAACTTTTCTAAACTATATAATATTAAAGACTTGAACTCATAACTGAAGCTGTGAAGAAGCTAATTTTTATTTTTTGTTTTATTTTAGTTCCAAAATAATTTTATATAAATATAAACTTTTTAAAACCTTTACTTTTAATAAAAAGAACAAGTTCCATTTATTATATATATAATATTCTGCATTTATCTGGATGTTTTGTAAGTTCGACGGAACGCTCCAACACATATACAAATTGCATATGTATACAAATGCATATATATACAAATTGCTTTGGTGCTTTTTTTAACCCCTGTCTACCATGCTGAACCTTTGCAGGAAAAATTGATTGCATGAACTATATTTTTTTAATTTAATGTTAGTCTTCTTCGCAAATAATAAGGAAAAATAATAAATAATAATAATAATATAAATAAAACAAACAATTTTTTTGATTTATAATAATAAGAACTAATAGAATTTTAATCAATAGTTTAATATGGTATAATAACCAAAAGGCAAACAGCATTTAACACAAAAAAAAACATAATTCACTCAAAGGTTATTCTTATTACTTAAAATTATACATAATAATACACATATGTATCAGCATATTTGTATTGTATAATATTATACATTATACTACTTTATTGCTTCTACCTTTTATTTTTGTCATTATTGTGTGCGTAATTCACTTCACTCAAAAAAAATTATTTTTGTTTTTTTTTGTTTTTTTTTGTTTTTTTTTATTATTTGCTGTATCTGTATTCTGTATGTTCTATATGCTCCATTCCAAAAATATTATTTTATTTTCAGTGTTAAGTGTTCACATTTCACTTCACTGTTCAGGTTCACTGTTCAATCAATAGAACTTGATAGAAGTAGAGTAGGATAATTAACTCTACTTCTACGCCGGATAATAAAACATTGTTTTTTTTAAATTGAAAATTATTGATGAAAATGTTTTTGAATTTTTTGTAAATTTTACCAATTTAGATACAAAATTTTGAATATATAAATTATGAATATTTTTTAAAAATAACACAATACCATAATAACAGTTTATTCATATAGCAAAATAAGATCCCTATACATTATACAAAAGACAAAATTTATATGAAAATAAGATCCCATTTTTAAATTTGTTCTCCCAGAGGCCACAATAACGCTAATACGGTATAATTTATACTAAATGGAACCCAACTAACGAATTATAACTAAATGGAAGTGAGTACGAATATACCATACAAAAATACAAACATTTTATACAAATTTGTTGGTATGGTACTTCTTTTTCTGTTATATAAAAAAAAAAAAGATTAGTGTTAGGCCAATATAAACATAAATAAAAATAAATAAAAAGTGATATAAACATAAGTACTGTAATTTCGGAATAAAGAATCTAATGAAAGAAAAAAAGAAACTAGGATTTATTTTGCTTCCGTCATTTATGACGGGTTACAAAGCTAGTTAATTAATATTCAATAAAAATATGTAAAGGTTTTAAAAAATTTATATTTATATAAATTTATTTTGTAAAAAATCGATTTTTATAACTCACAAAGGTCTTATTGACATATTTTAATAAGTTATAAAGTCAATCAAAATGAAAATCAGGAGTTGTATAGGTAGTCTAACACTATAAATACTTACTGATGAGTTCTAGTAGTGTTATGATGAACGAAACAATTCCTGAAAATAATTTTATTTTAGTTATTTAAATGTAAAAAAAAAAAATTTTATAGTAAATTTTTAAAAATAACATTAAAATTTACTATACTCCTATTTTGTAGATTAAGTTATAGTACCTAATTATATTTAAGTATTTAATAATGTTTTTTGATAATAGTATTATCAAACTGAAGTTGTGAAAAAAAGTCTATTTTTATTTATTTTTTTATTTTACTAAATAATATAATGAAAAACTATTATTAGTTTATTTATTTTTCAAACAAAATTGTGATAATGTCATTGAAATTACAAACAATATATTTTCAAAATATATTTATTTCATTCGAAAAAATATATTTAAAACTTGGTACATAATAATAATATTATGTTTACAATTAAACAACTTAAAAACAAGACAAATTTAATTTTACGTTTATTCATTACAATTGAAGCCCTTTCTACCAATTAGATTATTCTATATCCACTTTGTTATGGTCCACCTCCTATAATGAAAACAAAGTGTTACAAAAAGTGTGGATATGGACCAAATTCAAAAATTAATGCTTTTGAAAAACTTTAATAACTCATAAAGTTTTGGCATAATATTCATGAAAATTTGTACGCAAGTGGTAAAAATAATAACTAATCAATGTGCGAAATTTTAAAAAAGTCTAGCGCGTATTCTTTTTTTTTTTTAATCTTTAACTTTAAAGTTATTTTACTCGAAATCAAGTAAATGGCGTATGGACCAAACTAAAATTTAGGTAGCTAAATAACATTATATAAATTCAACGTCATCCTATATAGAGTGGGATACAAAAAAAAAAAAAATAAAAACAAAAAAGAAACAAAAACATAACGAAGATCACATCACGAAGCACGATGTGTAATTTTTATCCAACAATAAGGAATAATACAATATATATATGTACATCTGTATTACATTCTAGTATAAAATATCCTTTCTTGGTTTTTCAAAACGCTCCATACTCTTTTACTATTTATTTATTTTTTTTTCCTTTTCTTATTTTTAAATCCCAGTTTTATTGCTACTCTTAAATTTGTAATTCTTTGAAAATGTATACCTTAACTCCTTTATCACTTTATTTACCCATTCCAAGTGTCCAATTCAAAAAAAAAAAAAAATAATAAAAACTAACTATAAAAATCCCTCAAGCAAAAGAACTTGATGATTTAATATAGATTTTGTTTATACTGATACATTCTTAACTGCTTCAATTTTACAAAATAATAATATACATACATATTACGTATTTTATGTAAAATTAAAAGCAATATTCCTTTTTTCAAAATCTTTACCTTTAAATGCATCTATATATATATATATAGAGATGAATGGACCAGCTAAAATACTACTATACTTCCCATAATTCCTTAACAAATTTAAATTTTCTTTCAATTCAATTGAACAAAACCATCGTCAACACAAAAAACGAAAAAAAAACAGAAAAATCAAAACTCAAAACTAACTACCATATAAGTTTGTGTACCTCAATTTTACAAAAATGTATAAGTCCATTAAATATTTCCTCATTCTGATACTGCGTTCCCCCCCACAATCCCCATAAAATTACTTACTACTTTGCAAAAAATGTTGATTTTCAAATTGAATTTCGAAGATAGTATATAGTACCTAAAATATAAAACCCCCTTTAATTAGAATAGTATATATATATATAAATACTGGACATCATCCAACTATTCAAATCTATTCAAATTCAAAAATTTTCACCGCGCTTAGTCATCAACAAAAATGATTATAAAATGTATGAATAATGTATGTACGTATATATACGATTGTTGTTGGCATCATCTTAAAATGAATTTTCTAATATACACATACATTTTATAGGTTAGTTAAATATATGTATACAAATAATAATATATTATATACAATGAAAATGACCATGAGTATATTTGATATTTTAGTGTAATACCCTATCATACGAAATATCTACCTCCTATACCATTATCATACACTCACATCATACCATTTTCATTTAATCATACAATTTATAAAACAGTAGGTAAGTATGAAAATTCTTTCTTAATAAATAAGGTGAAATCCAGATATGAGATTGTAGTCTTTTTATTATTGTTTTTGACTCTGAACTATAGAGGAAAATTTCTAATGGCATGAAAATTCAATGTATATGTATATGTGTAAAAGGAAAAGTATAAGGTGTAATTATTTTTGCTTACTAACTTGCTTGCCTATATTCACATCTATAAAATTGAAAATATCTACCACAAAAGTTAAGTATTTTTCATAAGAAGAAAACTAATTTTTGTTTTTTTTTTGTTTTTGCTTGTTTTTACATTGTTGTTTTTTTGTTTTTTTCTTTTTATTTTCATATATTGTTCTTATGTTATAAATGTTTTCGCTTGATATGTCCTGATGGCTGTTTCTCATGTTGCTATGCACTGGGATTGTGATGTTTTTGTTTTGTTCTTCTACGATATGAGAGTTTTTGTTGTTTTTGTTTTTCTTTTATTCAATATAATTTAATTCTGATAAAAAAAGTAAAGTTGAGTCCAGTTCAGTCCAACTTGTAGAAATTTTATATATTCGTTAAAAGCAATAACAATAAGAATAAACAAAGTTTTGCTTTTCATATACGAACTTTACAATTTTAAGTAAATTTTTTTTTTGTTTGTTTTTGTTTTTTTGTAATGTTGTAGTTAGCTATATATATAAGGTAACATACATCACGTATGTTACCATAAATTTATTTTGTTCCCTTTTAAATATCGGAAAGTAATGATGTATATAATATATATGAATATATACATAGCTACTATTTATATGTAATCTGAGTTGTTTTGTATCTTGACAAAAGTGATTAGTTTGTATTTTATATTTTTGCGATTTAATATTCGGAAAATTTTCAAAAAGCAAAAATGAATTCTCCTCAGGCTCTTCACTGTATTGTATTCTTATACTTAAAGTTAAATTTTTCAAAAAATTAAAAACAAAACTGAACAAAAAAAAAATAATGTTGTATTCAAACTATACATATATTTTAATATATCTACATATAATTAAAATTGAATCAAAATTTTGTACATACATGCATACATATATCTACATATTCTTATTAGAATCGAAAAGGATCTAAGGAATATTATACAATTTATTTTCCCTTAGATGGCCACAACCAACTTTACATAATATTATATATGTATCTATGTATGTACAAATTCTAGATTTATTTATATTCAACTGAAAGTTTCGTTGTTGTATGTAGGTAGTTAGTATAAGTATAGTATGTGTGGTTTTGACCGAATTTTCTAAGACCTAAACTATAATATTGGAGAGAAGAAAAATTAATAGGAAATGTGGAATGAAAATAAGTTTTAGGAGTATAAAAATAAGATGAGCATAAGTATAAGAATTCAAATGGTATTATATTGACTACCTTATTTAGATTTAGATTGTATTGCGAGTGTGTGTATATATTATATTATTTTAGATAAAAAAAAAAAAAATATTATAAAAAAGAAAGAGCAAAATTTTCTCAACAAACCAATCCCATAATTTTAAAAATAAAAGGAATTCATTTTGGTGTATGAGAATGGTGTTTTAAAACTTGACCGACCACACACAGTCTTTTTGATTTAGTTTTATAGATTTTTATAGTTTCTAGGTTTTTTTCTGTTCTTTTACAGTCGAATCTCAATAATTTTGTATATTGTGATCCATTTTGAAAGAGATGATCTATTACCTACCTGACTTAACCTAAATAAAGCATTTCTTTATTTACTTACTGTCTAATAAATAATGTAAAGATTTTCATATTTAAAATCAAAATGAACACACAAACAATATTGTGCAGTACGAATTGGTTATTCCATAAAATATTCATAAAATATTTTTTTCTTATCATTCTTATATTCTTTTCAAATCTTCCTTTTTTTCAAATCTTGTATTTTATTATTTTTAATGAAATTACATAAAATGTATTAAATGATGAGTCGCAAATCACCAATGTCGCTGGAGAACAAACTTTTGATATATAAAGCTATTAAAACCGATATAGCCATACGATATAGTCGACTTTAATTAAGTGTCACCAAAAGGATACTAAAGATACTAACATAGTATAACTAGATTGTCATGGATGACCTACAATTGGGATTTTCACTCCAAGTCATTGTATATTGCTAACATATAACAACAAAAAAATCATGCAAACTACTGGATGTCTCTATTAGAGACAGATTGCACATTTTTCAAGAGAAAAAAAAGAAAAAAAATTATTTTAAAGCATAATAATCAAAACACTTTTTCTAGTGAATTCCAAAATTATTCACCATATTTTTTTTTGTAAGCAATGACTAAAAATAAATATCAAACGAAATTAGAAAATATGATATGTGAATGCTTTTTTTGACTATAATTTTGACACTAATTGTGAAGATAATTTTGTTTTAATGCGAGCATGCTATTAATAAGAAATTTTATAATTATTTATTTCCTTCGAAATAATTATAATACATAACCGAATTGCAAGATCGTATTTCGATCAAGATTAGAACTTTTTTTTATTATTTAAAATGAAGGTGGGTCTAATATGTCGGGGCCGGCATGTAGGCTTTTAGCCTTTATGCCCTCCTCCACCCTTAACTTATTCGACCTTTTTGATAAGGGCCAATAGGTTTGTGGGTTCTATCCTGCAGAAGTTTTCTGAGATTATGTAGTGTGTTTCTAACAACCTGAGTCTCAGCCTTGAAAGAGCAAGTTACGCTCCTACAACAAGTGCAGAGGTTTCTTTCTCTTCCAGACAGTGTCTGCAGGTTGGGTCGTCCGTTAGTGCTAGTCTACACATGTGCTTATTCATGTGGTTATGACCAGTAAGTATGCTCACCATTTTTCTACAGTCTACTCCATTGAGAGTTAGCGGGAAGTTGGTTATTTTTGTGTTTGTTCTTGGTACATATATTTTGGAGACTCTGCGGCCTTCAATACGCTCCCCAAGAATGTTTGTTTCCCTCTTCAGGATGTTTTCTATCGATATTTTGATATTACCAATAGACACACCAACTGACGGTTCCGGGCCATAAATGTTTCCCGCCGATGATCTGGCTAGTTCGTTAGCCTTCTCGTTTCCAGTCAAGCCACTATGACCCGGTATCAAGATCAGTTGTACCTTGTTTCTGAGCCCTATAAGGTTTAAGGCGTCCGAACATTCTCCCACCAATCTTGATTTGATGGAGTTACTTTCAAGAGCTTTTAAGGCAACCTGACTGTCACTAAAGATTCTAATGACTTTGTTAGACCATCTTTGCTCTTTTATTATATTCTCTGCTGCGTTTGTGGCAAAGACTTCAGCCTGGAAGACTGTGCAGTATTTTTCAAGAGGAAACTGGAGCTCAGAGCCGCGCCTAGAGCCGTAAGGACCCGTCAGTGAAAATATCAGTGGTGTTCGAAGACCTAGCATGCTCCTCTGAACCGCACCAGTACTCTCTTGTCGGGATTTCTACTTCGTATCTCTTCTTTAGGGATACGTATGTAGTGATGTCATCTGTTGGCATGAAGAACTCTTTCTGGTTCCTTCTAAGTCCTTCCATAGCCTCTGATGTTTGTTCCTACATCCTCTAGTATTCCCTAGAGTTTGCAACCTTCTTCTTCTTCTTTGCAACCAACTTTGAGGGCCTCCATTCTTACATAAAGATGCAAGGGTGGAAGCTCAAGAAGTATTTACATAGCCGCTGTAGGTGAGGTTCTAAAAGCACTTGTTGCACAGAGACACGCAAGTTTTTGTACTCCCTCTAGTTTTTTTATGAAATTTGCTGTGAATGTTCTAGGAATCCATGCAATGGACCCATAGCTAACAATAGACCTGATGCACACTTTGTCTAGTCTTAAGGCTATTTTCGGTGTTAGACCCAAATTGTTGCCAAAGGTCCTTCTACACTGCCATAGGATTTTCACAGCATTAGCATATTTCATCTCGATATGTTTCGTCCAGTTGAGCTTCTTATCAAGTATAATCCCTGGATATTTTACTTCGTCTTGAAATTCTAGGTTATTTCCTCCAATGGAGGGAAGAACATAGTTGTTCAGTCGGCCTCTATTGGTAAAGGCCACTAAATGTGTCTTGCTAGAATTTATAGTTAACCCATTCGCCTGACACCATTCGGTGATTAAGTGGTTAGATTAGGACTACTAACATAACCAACAACGCAAACAAAATAATAAATTAAAGTGATCGGAAGTGGTGATGGATGTGTAGATATGTAGATAAACACTATTTTAGTGATTTCCCATCCTTAAAAAACCTTTTCATTTCTTGTTCATGTTATGGACATGAATTTCTCTTCCACCTTTTCGTGAATAAATAACCCACCTTTTCAACCCACCTTTTCGTGAAAAATTAAGTACTGTACTGCAAGTTTATACTACAATATTTTCAATACTTTTCGACCATTTAAATGTGGGAAACTAGGGCTAGTCAGTAACTAAGTTTTTGATTATGTTTTCAATTCATTTTTTTTTTTCATTTATTTGATCCCAATTGCAAAAGGTACTGAACCAGATCGAACTTTTACTTCATCAGGAATCGAACCTGATCAAGACAGGGCAATTCAAAGACAGAAAACACAGACCAGACAAAAAATATAGATTAAATAATATGTATTTAAGAGATGTAAACATGTAAATGTATTAAAGGGGCATTTACACTTTACGAAATTAAATAATAATAAAAATAAGCCTACATTTTTAAAAAATTGTAATAAAATTTTATAATATGAGTTTGAAATGTAAACAAATACAATTTTTCGATACTGATGGGTATAAAAATTGTTCTCAAGTAAATAATCACAAAATTAATTAAATATATATATTTTTTTATTATCTTGACAGTAACTTAGGTAGAATCACCTTTTCGTGCTTAATTAAGTACGGTACTGCAATTTTACACTTTAATATCTACAATAATTTGAGTATTTATTTTAACAAATTACTGACTTAACTCATTAAATGAGGAAAACTACTACTATTGTTAGGAACTAGGCCATCTTAAATAGAATATCTTCATTTGAAATAAGTTGTTACTAGATTATACTCTCAATTATTTTTTGTTATCCCAATGACAAAGGGTACTGGACCAGGTCTTTTTGCATTGTGTAAAGCATTGTAAAGCATTTTTTTTACTTCATCGGAATCGAACCTGGGACCTTTCGGTTGAAAGGCAAGCCTCTACCTATTGCGCCACCCAGCGTGTGTAAAATATTATGTTTCTACTGTATATGATATACGCTTTCTTTGCATATTATTTTAAATTTAAATGTTATCGTTATAATATCCATTCTCTAAAAAAAAAATTTCTATTTTAAAACTCAAATCATTTAACAACATCACATACCATTTTATATATACACACTTTCATATGCGTACATATTATTTACTTAATAGAAGTTACCAACATAAAATTATTACTTTAAAAAAAAGAAAAAGAAAAAATTATAGTAACTAATCACAGTTGAAAGAAGGAGTAATGTGGGTGAAAATGTTAGACTAAACTAAAAATCTCCAAAAAAAAAAAATAAGAAAAAAAGCAAATAAAACATGAAAGAAACATAACACAAATTATTCATCATACCAATTTCTAATGACCAACCAATTTTTAAGTACATATAGTACATTATGCATTTATTGTACTAAGGAACAAGTACCACAAGTATATTGTGTGCTTGTATATGAATCATTAACCTACTCTATATACATATCTATACCATATGCAAATCTAATTCTAAGGAAAATAATAATAAAAAAAAAAAATAACAAAAATAATTTTTCTTTATTTTCCTAACTATATAGAAAATTTTCCGACAATTTTTCTCTCAATGCAAAAAAATAATAATTGTAAAATGAATCACAATTGGCGGGGTTGTTTTACTATTTTATTTTTTTAACTCTATATAAATAATATAGGAATACATTGGAAATATCCTGTTCCTTCTTTTAGTTCTTCTTCATCTTCTTTATTTTCATCTTTTTCTTCTCATACATACTTTCGTACACATAAATATATTTTGTATTTATTTTGTAGCAATATATACGATTATGACTTGGGCTCTCTGTTGGGTACAATTTGGTTTGTGGTTCCTGTTTTTTCTACATTATTTTATTTTGTTTTTTTTTTTTTGCAATTTCTTAATATACAGTATCAACATCTATAGTAGTTTAACATTTCTTGGGTGGGTGTATGGATATTTTGTTAAAACAAATATGTGAGATATTTGAAATTTAGGATAATTTTGAGCTCTATAAGATATGAATTTTACATGAAGGATAACAGTAATAGCAAAAATAGTGTAGTTGGAAAAGAAGGGTATGGTATAGAAATAAAATGAAAATTTGCCAGTTTTACGTGTATATAGTGTCGTATTCTTCAAAAATACGAGCAAAAGAATTTATATACATTTTTTAATATCTATGCTTATTTTTTTTATATATATATATATATAAAATTTTGTAAGAAACGTTCAATTTCCAAAAAAGACATAAAAAATAAAAAAAAAAAGCAAAAACACGAGTGTCCATCCAATTTAATTCACATATTTTAACCCTTTTGTTACCAAGGAATTGGAAGGAGGAGCTTGCTATATTTTATTTTAATTTAATATTGTTTGTTTTTTTTTTCTTTTTTTTTTTTTGTTTTTCAAAAAATAACTGCATAAATTTTAGAATTGTAAGATAGAGGATTTGTATTTTGTATAAAAGTTTGTAGGAAATTGTTTTAAAAAATTATTTATTTTGAAACTAAAATTTTGTATACTTAATTAA
Organism: Argyra leucocephala; assembly: GCA_963942445.1. NCBI lineage: Eukaryota > Metazoa > Arthropoda > Insecta > Diptera > Dolichopodidae > Argyra > Argyra leucocephala. Next base: position 93,600,439 of record OZ012677.1, read on the forward strand.
ATTTGTTTTATATAAGAATAGTGAGTAATAAATGGAGGAAGAAATTTATTTAATTGCAAAATTAAGAAAAAAGATAATATTTCTATAAATTAAAAATTCTTTTTCTAATTTAAAAAAATATTAAATTCTAATTTGCAAAGTTTGCTTTTTTTCAATAAAGTTTTTTCAAATGGAATAAGAGATAAGAGTTTATGAATTTATTATGTAAATATTTTTAACAAATTAAGTTAGTGTTACTTTTTAAAATACAAATAAAAAATACAAATAAAAAAAAACAGCAGGGATTTACTTTTTAACCGAATTGTTCAAAACTCGATTTTCGATGAAGTCAAAATACTTTATGAAGTTTTCGACCAGGTCCAGTACGTTTTGTCTTTGAGATAATATATATATCAAAAAAAAAAATAATAGGACACTCATCCTGGAAACGAAAAGGGCTTGTAAATTTGGCTGTATATTAATGGGAAGGTAAATTGATATATATATAAATAAATAAATTAAATATAAGGCAGCGTTTACACTTCAATATTCTTCAATATTTATTGACGATTTATGATTGAAGAGAAACACATTTGTGTTTACACATCAGTTTCTAAACAATAAAACTATTTGTCAATTTTTTTTCTTATTCATTTCACATATTCACGGAAACTAATAACTTTTTTAATCGCCCAGTGAATATAAAGCAAATCAAAAATTGATAATAAAAATAAACATATGAATGTTGATAAGTTTTCCATTAGCCATATTTAATTTTGTCTCTCTCAAAAAAAATTGAAGAAAATAGAATAAATTCCATTTTTTTCTTCAATTTATATTGTTATCAATCTGTGTTTACACATAAGTATTTCTTCAATATTCTCTCTCATCAAAAAATACTGTCAATATATAATATTGAAGTGTAAACGCTGCCTAACTAAACCAATTAATTTTTCATAACCATCTAAAAATGATGAAATATTTCGAAACAATTCGGCAACACTGAATTAAATAAAACATTTAATTACGTGAAGGTGTATTGAACCAGATTTATTTACCTTCCAAATTTTTATATTTTTTAATGTCTATCAATTGTATGTTTTTTTTTATTTTTCAACGCTTTGCAGCTTTTTAACTTTTTTTTTCAAAATTCAATTATGTTCAAGATTTAAATTTACGTCATTTAATTATAAATAATACATATTTTTACAGATTAGGATAAGTTTTGTCTCTCATCCCTATATTTCTTTATAGCGACGATCTTGAAATAATTCTGCCCTCAGTTGTAGAATTGCAACACACTCCGGTTTTTAAGATGTTTCCAAGTCTTTATGATGTCTACCCATCTGCTAAGTGGTCAGTTAACCTTCAGTATGAATTCTTATATTCATTCTATTCACCTGTGCAACCCATTTTAATCTTTGTGCTTTGACGAACCCAACAATATTCATATTTTTGGGTAAATTTTTATTTTGTATTTTTAAAGCCACCTGCCTCCGCTTGTTATGTTATATTTTTTACACAATAATGTCTATATGTTGTTTCCGTTTGTCAATATTACACCAAGTTTCACAACTACAAATTATTTCTAATCAAATTAACTCATTTATGAAGTAAAAATCGAATTCTCTTTCACTAATTATTTATTTTTAATATGCAATTGTCGGTTTCATCAGTGCTTGCGACTAGTCTCCTTTACAAATATATTTTTTAATTCTTAAACCCTGAAATTTTCTTCTATTTTTATTTCTTGACGAAGGGCAGCATCTCTACACCGTAGAAAACCTTAGATGGTAGAAGAGAAGTTGTGGAAATTTATTTAGTTATAACCCCAACATCGCGAATGTGGAACCAAATTCTATCTTATGTGTTCCCCAAACATAATCAATTTTATATTTATGACCTACATAAATTAAATACGAACATCTTTCTTTTCCTGTCCATCAACCTTCTTTCGTAATTGTTCTCCTTCCTTGTTACCCTCCTCCTTTCCTAACTTTACTTTCACTCTCTATTGGTATAGGCTCCCACCTATAGTGCTTTGGTTATATTGTATCAAAAAAAACTCAATTCTTTAGAATATCATGTCTTTTTTCATGTCATATCATGCTTAATAATAGTGGTGCAATTTTACAGAAATTAAAATTTACGATAAGACAAAATACGATCAAATATATTTTTTTTTAATTCAACCGAAACTGAAAAAGAATATTAAAAGTATTGATGTTATCAATTATTCCAATTTAAATTGAATCTAACCTATAAAGCTAATAATATATGTATGTGTACGATTGTATTTATAACGATAAACTGCTAATACAAATTAATTGTTAATTTATATTTCAAAATTAGTACTTTTAGTTTTTAATAGCAATCACTTTGATTTTATATTTACTTAGGCTTAACTAAATATCTCTAGTTGTAAACTATTATTCTTAAATTAATAATAACAATTTTCTTACATCAATAAGTGGAAGTCATGTACATTAAACGAAATACTTTACAATTTTTTAACCTAATTATATCTGAATACCATTTAAATAATAAAATTTTCATTTAACAAAAATGACAAAGTATGACAAAGTACTTATGTATCTAATGCATACACAGTATGTACTAATAATATAAGAATGAATAATTCTAAGTTGATTTTTTTTCTTGTAAACTGTTCAATCTCTCATGGAGATCTCTCAATCTCTAATGGAAGCATTCAGTATTTTGTATGATTATTTTGTTTTTATATGTAAGCAATATACATTATACTTGCGGATGAAAAACCCAATGGTAAGTCATCCATGACATTCTAGTTATACTCTGTTAGTATTTGTTGGGAAGTTGCAGAATGCTGTGACGCTTAAGTCGATTATCACTATTTGAAACCAACAACTTGTTTGCAAGGGTATTTGAATGAAGAGTTATTCTGATTTGGTATTTACAGCTTGCACTTCTGATTTCCTCCTTTATGGTTTTCATCTGTAAGTCTTGATATAAAATATCATCAATTATTATGAACCATTTCGACTGAAATCGTTGCAATGTTTCAATATTTGAATTGCTGGGTACTCCGTACAGTTGCAGTCCGCATGTTCGTATCGGTTTTAAGATAGCTTTATAAATTAGAAATTTGTTCTCCAGCAACATTGATGAGTTGCGGCTAATGATCCAATACATGTAAATGTATAAAATTTCAACCCTAGTTGTTTTATTTTTTTTCAAATATGGATTTTTCATGTAAGCCTTCTATCCAAATACATGCCCAGGTACTTTACTGTTTCTTTCTGTGGGATTACTTCATTATCTAGGACTGCCATGGGACAAGTTTTTCTATTAAGCGTAAATGTGACATGTGTTCTTTTTACTCCATTCTTCAATCCTCTGATTCTTCACTTCTTTAGCCATTGGTGTTTTAATTTTAGTTATACTGCGTTCTAGAATCTCTGTAGCATGTTCTCCGTTATTATGCGATACCAATATAGCCGTATCATTTGCGAAAATGGCGGTGGTATACTGAAAAATGAAAACATGTTATATAGAATAGGAAACGCAAATAGAATACTTTGTAAAAATGGACGACTCCACAAAATGCTCCCAAATTCTATACGAACAAACGAAAGTAAAACTGTATAACAAGCACCCTATAAAACAAGCAAACGAATGTAAAACTGATAGTGTTTCATATGGCGAAACAATTTTTTTGTTGTTGTCATCAGTTTAATAGCCCTTAAATGTGATGAAGACAATAGGACCGGGGTCCAAGGAATTGGGGCCGAAACAAAACGAAAAAGGTTATTAATAGTTATTATAAATAATTTTTAAAATATTTGCGGATAGGTCCGCGGTTCAGAAGTCGGGAACCAAAAAAACCTTGAACAAAAAAATTGTGCAGAAACAAAATGTCATTAATGCTCATTACGTATCAAAATAAGTATAAAAAACATTTATTTTCTGGTTTTTTTTTTGTTCAAGGTCTTTGGTCCGGACTTTTGGACAGTCGGGCCAGTGCGAAATCTTTTTAAAAATTAGTTATAATAATTATTAATAACTTTTTGCCAGAAAAAGACATTTTAAACAGTTGATATAGAGTTTCAGCCCCAATTTCTTGGATATCGGACATCACATTTAAAGGCTATTGTACTGATGACAAAATAACAAATTTTTTAAAATACTTGGGGCGCCGGACCTCTTGTACGAATAAGAGAACCTAGAAGATGTTTTTCTGATACTGGTTGATTGATAAAAACTTGCTGCATGATATTTTTATTATGAATATTTATCTTATCCAGTATCCAGTTATATGAAAAACAGGCAAATGACACGCATGTGTAATTTTCTTAAATATGAAATTTTGTCCATATGTAATTTTATCCATATGTTATTTTGTCCATATGTGATTTTGTCTCTATGTAATTTTTTCTTATGAAATTTTGTCATGTAACCATCATTTCAGTAGTAGCAAAGAATAAAATAAACATCATATTAGATCAACTGAACAAAATACATGGAAACATAATACTCACCGTGAAGCAAATGGGGAAAAAACAACAAATTATCGTTTCTTGAAATAAAAATAATACATCAGGATGGAAACATAAAACTTAATATCTACAGAAAAGACACCACTACCCAACGAATTATCCCCATTTGTTCTCACATAAATAAAAAATGCAGCATACCATACGATGTCCAACAGATTAGTAACTATACCATTATCAAAGCTAACTGTGAGAAAGAAAGACGCTACATAAAGGACACGGTAATGAAAATGGATGAAGAAATTATAGACCTTAAAGAACAAACTGCACCGAATCGAACTGAATAACATAACTAGTTTATTAAAATAAAGCAAGGATGTAGAAACACCCAGAAAGATTTGCGTTACACCCTCAACATTCACTGATATTTTGATCGATTTTTATAACTCACAGATATATTAATAGTATCTATAAATAAGTATAAATCAATCAAAGCAAAAACCAGTAGTTGTAAAGGTAGTTATAACACTACAAATCCCTACTGATGAGTTCAAGTAGTTTTTATTGTTGTTATTCACTGAGAAAATGTTCTAAAAATATAATTTGAATTTATATAGGGCAAAGTATATTATATAGGGCACCCAAAAAGACTAATTACAGTGTAAGAATATTTAAGGAAGGCGAAATTAAGAAGAATAAGAGGTACTACAATCGGCGAGGTCGGCAATTGCTAAACATACAATTGAAAAATATCATAAAATTGATAGACCTAATTTATCATCAATATAGGAGGTACAAAGAGTTAGAAAATTAGACACATACGAAAGTTTTAACAGTTTCGATGGATCAGGGATAACGGATTGAACAATGATTTAGGAAATGGATATTCACTGCTATTTAGATTAATATAAACTAATTTGTAACAGTACAGGTAAAATATGAAACTAGAGCTTACGATATAAAAATGGAAAAAAGAATTAAGGAAATTAGATAGTCACACACACGGATGAAGGTAGGTCCGAATATCGATATTTGTAATCGAATATAAAAATAATTTAACGGTTATGTTCAAAGTTATTTTAAGGACAATCGCATATTATGAATGTTAAAACATTTGGTGATACATTTTCATCGACAAGGGTTATCTTTTTCCAGCCTGGTCTTCATTAACTGCAACGGGTAAATATTATACTGAACGTGTATAGATAAACATTAAGGACATTTTCGAATCGCCTAATAATATGGTTATTTTTGAGACAATTTTTGCTAAATTAAATTCATTTTAAAACATAGTGAAATTCTGTTGATTTCATTTAATTTTCACAGTAACAACAATTATTGTTAATTAATATTTGTACTAAAATTTCTCCCTATACCCAACTGACGGAGTTGCAGCATAATGATGATAATGACAAATATTATTTCGTCAAACTTTTTGAGTAAAATATTCTAAATTTATTTTTGCACCTCACTATAAAATACATATAATAAAATACTTCCAATCTAAGACCGTTTACAATTTTTCTTAAAACAAAAAATTTAATATAAAAATTTGATTTTTATGTTTCTGTTTTATTTTGCAAATTTCGAATTTTATTTTATTATTCTATTATTATTAAGGATTTCCTCAATAAAAAAGGATATTTTATGATTATGCAGGTAAAATTTTGATATTGAATAAATTCAATATTTAAAAAAAAACCATATAAAATAATAATTATAAAAATGAAAACATGAAAGGGCGAAGTATTTTATGAAACTTTTTAATTGTATCTAAGTAGATTTAATATCTGTCAAATAATGACTGTCTTTTTAAAAAAAAAAGAGACCTAAAAGGAAATAAAATCAAATAAAGTAAATCGATTACTATTATTGTCATTAAAAATCTATGAAAATAGGATTCATTTTAAAACAAAACTTTATGCTGCCTTCAATTTTATTCACTTTATTTATTTATGTATGTATATTATGTATATATATACTACATAATAATATGTACAATAAATAAAATGTAATATATTTACTGGTAAATAAAATTGAAAAAAAAAAAAACGAAATCAAATATTATTTAGAACTACATGAGTATGCATTTACGTACACATCCATTTATACATGGATTAGAAATTCATTTTTTATTTAAATAAATATCCTTTAAATATCAATACCAACTGTATTCTTCTGCTAACTAAATTCAATTCAGTGATTACTTCAATGCACATTTTATTGACATCTATGAAGTGTTTTTAGAAAATCTTATAAGGCATAAAAATAACTCATTCCCAATATTACATCATGACAATTTCATTCAATTATATAAACATTCATATAATAAATACAATATATATGCATATACGTATATAGATAAATTATAATTGTACCTTAGAGTACTTAAACATATTTTTATATACATGCATATGTATAATATAATATGTTTATATATAGGGTGTCAAGTACTAAAAGTTTTTACAAAAAGTTCTTAGAAATAATTATTTTCTGCTACCTTTAATTGTGCCCTATGAGTGAATCTAGTGAATGGAACAATGTTAAAATAGTTTTTTTGACACTTCTGAATCTTGAAAGATGCAATTAGAGTTTTAAATTTATAATAGTATTATTTCTAATTCTAAATTCAGCCTTGTGGATGAGTCTTTGACTAAATGTTTTTTAAAGATTGTTTCTTCATAACACTCGGGTTATGATTCAGATTTCTTCTGGTCTCGCAATGGCTGTTTTTAAAATATCAGTATATTATCTTGTCATAATTCTAAAAAGGCTGTGATTATAATGATAAATAAAATGAATACGTACAAATGAAATAGTGAAAAAAAATTTTATTTTTACTGTGGGATGGTTACAGCGAACAGAAAAATTGTTTTAATAAAATTTATTATCATTTCGATTAAATTACATTAAAATTTTCAAATTACAAATGAAGTAATGAAACCGTTATATCTGTTGATATATTAGATATATATATATTCCGTTTTTTATCTAGTTAAATAACGGTCTGAAGCGTATTTTAACATTTATTTGATGGTGCTGCCGTTATGGAGATATTGTTTAAAACCTTTCTTGAAAAACCAAATACCTCAACATTTTACAATAAAACCTTCCCAATATTTATATACTGTTTGAAAGGTCTTTTTTTTCTATAACTTATACATTCATTTTTAATATGCATATCAAATAGTTTAGAAGATATAAGTTGATATTTTTTGTTTTTTACCCTTTTTCTATATATTTATACTTACTTATACACAAAACATACGTACTTATACACAAAACATGAAAACAACAAGGATACTTTCAAATGTCCTTTTTTTCCTTATTGGATAAAATGCGTCATTGAAAATATATATTTTTGGAAATCCAGTAGCACCAGGTATTCTTGGAATTACTCATTAGGTCCTTCGCGGATACAACATATCTCTCAGTATCCCCGAAAATTCAGTAAAATAATTTTTTTATCATCTGTTGAGAAAATAGATACTGAGCCGTAAAATGATAAAAATTTGGAACTGTATGTGTGTTTTAGAAATCTTTTTACAATCCCTATAACTTTATATTAAATATTCGTAAGTATCGCGGCAGTAAAATTTAAATCTAAAATTTTTCATATTCATTTTACTGATCATATCCATTTTACTGCAGCCATTATACCATAATATTTAATTAATTAATTTAATTTTTATTAATTCCAAAATATAGTTTACATAATATATTGACGTTGTCGACTTATTCATAATTTTATCCGTTTTCCAAATTTTGTACAATAACTGCATAATTTGCATCAATACTATACTACAGGCCAGTATCATCGGCAAATAAACCAATGTCACATTAATCGGAGATCATAATAGCTGATATAAAAATATTGTGCAGGATTGAACATAAAATCGATCCTTGGGTACTTCTGCGGGAAATTGCAGGTATGAAGAGAGAGTGTTGTTGATATTTTTGATTTATTAAGTATAGAAGAAACTACATGCATACAATGTAGTTTATAGATAAGTTCGTCGTGCCATACAGAGTCGAATGCTTTTTCTATATCGCAAATTAGAATAGACACAGACCTCTTTTCTTCAAACGTTCTTCTGATATATTTCGTTATTCGTATTGGTGGGTGATCAACACAGTTTTCATCAGTTCGGAAACCGAATTACTTATTGGGTAAAATTTGATTATTTTCAAAAAGTTGGAGTCCCTTTTCAAAAAATCTTCCGATCGAACTTAGTTAGTTTTTTTTTTGTTGTTGGAATGTTGGAACAATCTGTGTTAATCTGTGTTAATTGTGTACATCTCAAACATATGCTTGTATATACAATTGTAGAGACTAATCGTCTCATGTATATTGAAATTTAATATATTGAAATAAGAATATTATTGTTTCCATGAATTGCTTTGTTACTTTTAAAATTAGTTTTCAATAATAAAATTTTAATTTGACCAAATAAACAATATCTTCACTTCCATTATTCCAGTTAAAATAAATAAATAGATTGTTTTCTTTTTTGAGTCTCTTTTCAAATATTAAAAATGTAAGGATCGATCATTTTTATAACGTCATAGAATTTTGACCCGTATTTAAAATTGACTCGTATTGAACAAGAATAGATAATAAAGAATTTTCCCGATTTATCAATTTGTAAAACAAATGATCCAATCTTAAAGCATACTATGAAGCCCAGTTACTTATTTTTGTGTCGTTATTTTTTATTTTTATTGATTATATAATCATAAATAGCACATTTACTCTTACTGAACTTAGTTAAAAATATATTTTATTTTTTATATATATTAATATATATTAGATCCTTGAAATACCATTACATATCTAGTTATACTCTGAATAGGGCGGTTTTGTCTTTCAAAAGTTATTAAATTATTTTAATTAGAAAAGGTGAACTATATAATATTTTAGATGTAGATAAGTCAACCGGATGATGGGATGTTTATGTTATCTGTCAATGGAAAAAAAAGTGGTTGATATACAATAAAGCTTAAACACAATTGTATTATATACTAGTGGATCCACTGTGCAATTGCACATAAGCAGTTCTTTCAGGTACGATTTTATATAAAAAGAAATATTTGTTTTGATATAATTGTAGCTATTTTCTGAATCGCTTGATTCTTGAACATTTTTAATGAAATTAAATTATAATACCTAATATACTTTATGACGAAATTAACACTAATTTCAATATAACTTAACACAATAAAATCTTATTACTCTCAACGTAGTAAATCGATATATTTTAATTCGTTTATAGTCAAAAACGTTTGTAGTCACAATTCTGTCACAGCAATAGGTCAACAGTGAATTATTTTATTAAAACAAATGTGTTTTTTTCTGTTCTTTATTACAAATATGTATATTTTGTGATTACATATCAGAATTGCTATTTATGAATAAAATAAAATTTAAAATTGTTATACGAAATATATTTTATTGAATTTGATTTTGTTTTTTTGCAATTTTTTTTTGACTACGCCTATAGTCACATAACGGTTATAGTCAGAAATATTACTGAAATTTAGCAAATGACTATAATCGTGTTTTACTGTATATATTTTTTTTAATGATAGCAAAAGCAAATGAACTAAGATTTATTATACAATTTCTAAACAGTATGATCTGATCTAATTTTTGTTTTTCTGTTTTGTATTAAATTTTTGTTTCTGTAGTTTTTTCTATAAGTTTGTGTGTTTACTTAAAATGAAATAATATTTATGAAGCCTTTTTAAAAATTGTCTGTGATTGAAATTTCTTTTAGAGTACAGATGGCGCTAAACTTGGAAATAACCGTCACTATTTGGTGTAAATATTTGAAAAGTTTTCAGTCTTCAGCACCAAAAACTTGCTAAAATTTTAATATTTTTGTGGTGTAAATAATTAATTATTCAATTATTCTTGCTTTTTTGTGTTATATTATTCAATTATTCTTGCCACGTCTTTCATCTTGTGTATTATAATATAAGATATGCCCCACATGGTCTTCCTTGTGTAACATATATAAGATTTTACTAATACGCTAAATAAACCAATATTCAAAATTTATAAAACAAAATATGAGCAACGAAGTACGGTGAGCGGTAGGTATGTAAAAAACAATATAATAAAACATGCAAATTGTTTACAGCAGCAGCAAAAATTCATAAAAGAATGTAAGGTCCAGTCTCGCATAAACTTTTAATTTATGAGACAAACATTTTTAATTAGTAAGAATACCATGTCAAGCTTATCGCGTTTTTTTTGTGGATTGTAATCACCCACATTGAAGTGAAAACAAAGAAATATCAAATAAAACTAAATATATATATTTAAAATTGTTTCTCGGACACCATGTATATTGGAATCAGAGGTGGCTTAACTAAAAGTTCGTTTCGTGCATGAACGATAAGAAAATCTTGCAATAAATTTAAAAAAATCTACAAAAAAAATTAAGCTAATCTGAAAAAATCAAGAAAAAAATGATTTAAAATATTTTAATATATTCTCTACATGAAAAATGGTATGAAATCATTACATTTGTATAAATAACAACTGTATACATACTTTATACATACTTTGTAATATACATTTATAATTCTTTCTTTTACATTTTAGAAAAGTTATATTTCTCTAACTACACCTTACATTTACTTATAGCTTCACAAATTTTTGTTAATATCTATAGTATTAAACAACATAATATCTCTTTTTCATGTTCTTAACAATAGCATAGTTAGAATTACCTTTTCGTTATTATTTTAATTTAAATTTTAAATTATTATTATTATTATCTCAAGTACTTTTAAGTACGATACTGCAAGTTTCTACTACATACTGTAATGTTTTTAAGTATTTATCAAATTTTTGGCTTGTCAAGTCATGGAGTCTAGCTCCATTTGATTAAAGTTCTTACCAGATTATACTCTAAATAATGTTTTGTCATTTGTTTTATGCCAATGACAAAGGGTACTGGACCAGGTCGTGAAAGGATTCTTTTTATTTTCGTCGGGAATCGAACCGGTTACCTTTCGATTTCTGCTCCACCCAGTGCATTCTTTTTCGTATACAACGAAAACTAAATGTAAAATCAACCAATTCTCTTATATTGGATGTTAATTAAATATCTCTAATGGTTTTAATAAAAATTAAACAAAAAATTTAAACTTTAACCAGTTTTTGCAACAAACAAAATGATAACCATATATTTTTAACAATTTTTTATAAAAATGCTTAGCATATTTTTTTAACAATTTTTGTGAAAAATAATATGATTGTGGTTGATCCAATAACTCAAGATATTACCAAATTTTCATAAACTTAATACCGAAATATTAGTTTGTTGTGTAAGATTGTTATACGACAATTAGAAGCAAATGTAATGGATATACCTAACCATTATTATATCCATACCATGATTATATTCATTATCTTTGCCAGAAGACAGTAGATTCTGTTGCAATTGAAGTTTTTTTTCAAAAAAATATGTTAAAACATTTTAAAAATATAAAATTTTAAGGAATAAAACAATTATCAGTAAAATTTTAGATTGTAATTCTCTATCTATATTTCTATATGTATTTTTGTTTATTAACTGTTGTTCGAAAATTAAATTGTCGCCACTGATTAGAATTTAACATAATATAAGAAAAACTGGATTTTCTTTTAATTTGTAAAACAGAAATTCTTAAAAAAACAAAATATAACAAAAAAACGAAGAAAATATTATAAAAATAAAAAAAAAAACTAAAAACAATTTTAGTGCACTGTCCATAATGGTTCACGAAAATACATCATATTATTACATATATATATAAGTATATAATGCATACTTGTGTATCTTTTTATATATGTAATATTCATGTGCGTTTTTTAAAGAAGTTTCATACACCAAGGATCTCAACTTTGTTAGAGAGTAATTTTTAGATATTTGCTTATCCTGAACTAAAACAAAAAAGTAAAAACGAAAAAGAACAAGAAAAAGCAAATCAAAAAAATAATAATAAGATGAAGCAACTAACTTTTTGCATACATTAGAGAGTTAAATTTTAGAAGTTTAGAGAACCGATTTAGAATTTTACTTTAGCATTTTCTCATACCTTCTTTTTATTTTATTATAGAGATTCAACTATATATATTCATATCTACATTCTTTAATTTCTAATAAAGTTTGTATGTTAGTACATTTGTAAATGTATAATAATACTTAGTACATCAATATATGTAATTATATATGTACATACACGTTGTATTTTTTTTTAAAGTGTTTTATCTTATGGATGATGACCAACCGATATTTTTAATATACTATATATATATATATATATATATATATATATATATATATATTGGATTATCTGTTAGTATAAGATACATTATTGTATATTTTTTTATACAGTTACGTACATTGTGGGGTATATATAAAAATAACGGTATAATAATTTTCTAGTTTTAAGGATATGCAAAAATCTGACCAAATTTATACATACTTATTATGATATTATATAAATGTATATTGTGTATGATTCTTAAAAGGTTATTTATTATAAATATAATATAGATAAATGTATAGAAAGAACTTCAAATCATTATTAGAAGGATTTCTCTGTCTCCTGTTTATTTTTCATTTATAATATATAATATTATACAATATAGACTACTATATGTACTTTTATATACTAAAAGGATATATAAAAAGGCTAAAAAACTTTTCTTATTTTGTTTCGTATTTTTATTTATCTTTTTTTTTTTTTTTGTATTTGTATTTTGTTGCTTATTTTCTATTATTTAACAAAAAAAAAAAAAAAAGTTATTTCTATAACTGTTATATAGAACATATGATTATCCTTTGTGGTATAAAGACAAAAAAAAAAAACAAAAGCAAAAATTTATCTACCTATTTTCATATATATACTTATTTAAATATCCACCTAGATATTTCTGTACCAAAAGTCCGAGTACTAATACGTTAACCCATCCACTAATATAATATCGTGATCTATATTTAAAATAAAGAAACAATTTTCAAAAATCTACAGATACATATAGTATGTTTTTACATAAATATAAAAATTGAAGAAAATTTATCATGATAACTTTTTAGTTACTGGCTACTGGGTTATTATATTATAGCTTCTTGATAATATGTTCATTCTTTATCGGGAATTCCATAAAAATTAAAATTAAAAGTTGCGAAAAAGCATTGGCAGCATTGACAAATCTAAAAGCTCACAATCAAATAAAAATTTAAATGTTTGTTCTGAGTTAGAACTTATCTTAGACATCCTTCCTTCATCCATCCTAGACTTGACAGAATTTTTGTATATCAGATAGATTTATGGAATTGACATCTTTTGTTTATTAAAATAGTTTTGAATGAATTGCAAAGGAATTTATGTAGAATAGTTTTTTAAAATTCTTTAAATATTTTAAAATTTCCGAATCGTGATCTACAAATCGGTGGAGGCAGGAGTGTGCTGGTAAATCGATAACAACCAGGTCGCATTTAATTAATGTAGGTAAAAACATAATTCATATGAATAAATATCGAAACAAGGACAATATTAAGAATAAAGAAATTATTGAGCATAAAATATTACAAAATTAGCGGAATAAAGTTAAATAAATTTATTAATATAAAGTCCATATGGCTTGCTCATTTGCAGATACGGACTTCTCGCTTCTTTGCCGAACTCTTGTATCTGTTGCGAATCTATGGTTCTGCATCGCAGTCTACTATCTGCTTTCCCAATAATTTTTGTGATTATCAAATTCATTAAGCTAAGACCTAAAACCTCTTTCAGCTTCTGAACGACTATATGCAGTAGTACTTAATGTTTGTTTAGCTTTTAAAATTGAATCAGGTAATTGAATATTTTGTGATTTGATATTTGCATTAACAAAATCTCGAAAATTATTTATAGTAAAGTTGTACTTTAAATTTTCATTCAATTTTAAAACTTTTCTTTCACCGTCTAAGCCGCGGAGATAGAATTTCATCAAGCGACCAATTAGAAAGATTTAATATGTCAAAAAGTTTTAGAAATCGTCATAATTATCATTAATAATTTATCCCTGGGAAGAACATTAATACGGTTATGCTCAAGTCCATTGGAAATTTTGTTCGAATGGAAAAGTCCATTCCGCATTCGAAAATATTCGTATGCTGAAGTCAATTCGTCTGCAAACACTATTTGCAGATGTCAAAATCATATGTTCAAGAAAAATTTTTGTAGCCAGTAAAGTTGATATGTAGTTAGGTATAGGTAGGTACGTAAATTCAAATGTTTTTTCTCTGTTTTTTTTTTGTTGTAAAGAAAAGCAATTATTATTTTGGGGATTTGTCTTGTGTTTTCTCAGTATAGAGAATTAATTCAAAAGTAAAATACGTCAAGGGAACAAATTTTTATTTAAAAAAGAATTTTTAAAAATAAATTAATAATTAAAAATATTTTTTACGCTGAACAGTGCACTATTTCTAAAAAAAAGTATTTTAAAATTTTATAAAAAAAAAGCTATATAAACAAACATTATTTTTAAATCTTGAAAATAAAAATTATTTTGCACTACAAAATACTTCGTAACAATGTTTACGAATGACTTTTTGTATCGAAAGAAATTTTATTCATTTCAATTCACTTCTCACTCCAATGGACAACAGCATACACAAAAAACAAAAATTCGAAATAAAATTAACATTTTGCAGCGCGTGAATATAATTCGGAATTCAGCATACAACATGTGGAATTTTTGTTCATCGAAATTTCCGATGGACTTCAACATAACCCTGTAAATTTATTATTATCTTCAAACGGTATGTATTTAAACTCATTTGAACAAACAAAATTCGCAATTATCTCTGCTCTTATTGATCGTTTCATTAATTTATCTGCTTTCTGTGTTTTTATTGTTTTTGATTGTATTGCATTTGAAAATATAGAAATTTATCAACCGACTCACCGATTTTTTTATTGCCAACAAACGGCTCGCGCAAACTGGACCGAGCCGGCTCCAGCACACCACTGGGTGGAAGTATCTATTTTCTGTTTCCACTACCTTATTACTAATGGTTGTTAAAGTTTTACCACTAATTAAATTTAGTCTTTGGTCTATTAGGAAAAAACAGAGCAAGTAGCTAATAATAACAACAAAATATGACACAGGTGTATAATAAGGTTGTTAAACTTCAAGTCAAATTTTATAATAAGAAATTTTAACAAAAAATTACAACTTTGCTACTCCTTCAACTACTATCTGTTCTAGAACGGAGAAATAGAATTCAAAGAAGGTACAAATTTTATATAAATTTTTTTTTTTTATAGATTTATATTTGACTGCCTTCTCGTATTTACCGTTTCCACCATTAATTTGCCTCTAGAACATATTTTTTGTTGTTTTATTGCCCATTTTATTTCATTTACTTTTATAAAATTAACTTCTGAATAATTCTGAATAATTTCTTAGTGTTAACATTTAAAATTTGGAAAAATCATTTAAAAAATCATAAGATTGTTATTAGAATAAAATTTAAAATTTTAAATTTAAAATACATAATTGTTATACCTTAATAATTATGTAAAAAAAAAATTATTAGGAGACCAGACAAGGTTAAGTTTCTAAAAATATAATTAAATATAAAAGGCAAAACAAAAAAAAAATTTTTTGCACTTTCTGACTTAGGACTTGATTCATACTAAACAAAACACAATCTTTCGGATGGTGCAGTCAGAATCTCCCTACTTATTTTCATTCCAAAGATACGATTGCGAGTTTTTCGTATATTCAAAATTGCAACTATACTTGTTTAAACCCTATTTGTCGTATATGTCATAATATTTATTTCTGCTCCATGAACGACAAATTTGCATGTTAGTTCAATTATATCAATTATATTTCATTTCATGTTTATCGTATACCATACGTAAAGATAATTTTTTGTCGAATACGCCAAATTTATTGAGTTCTTGTTTATTGTATATACAAGGGTCACCCAAAGGGTCGCCCATCCAGTCGGTCGGACCAGTCGATCTTTAGATTTTTTTTTCAGTCGATCGGCGTAGTAAAAATTAAAAAAAAGTTTTTTTCTTATTTTTTGACTTTTTACCGTCAGTTTACCACCAAGTTTATAAAAACTTGGACATCAGAGGAAATTCCTGATATGGGTATTTTTGACAGTTTTAATAGTTTGATACCTATAATTTTTTTTTTTTTTTTTGCGTGGATTGGTGGGAATCTTTATAGACACAATGAGCCCCGTAGCTTCCATTGTGTGCCAGATTTTTACTGACTAAACCACACCCCTCCCATTAATACTAGTCCGACGGACTAACCATTAATTTATTTCTATTTTGATTTTCTTAAAGAAAAAGTTTACGAAATTCTATCGTATTAAATCTAGTGGCTTAGTTCTTTTAAGCCTTCTGACAACATTTTGATTATCTAGCAGTTGAGTGGCCTCAAGGTTAACATGACCCTCCAGACGAGCTATATGCTTTGTTGCATATCTTTTTATTTCATTTTCTATGCAA
Organism: Argyra leucocephala; assembly: GCA_963942445.1. Classification (NCBI taxonomy): domain Eukaryota; kingdom Metazoa; phylum Arthropoda; class Insecta; order Diptera; family Dolichopodidae; genus Argyra; species Argyra leucocephala. Next base: position 93,617,409 of record OZ012677.1, read on the forward strand.
GGAATTTTTAGATCTCTGTGCAAATCACTGTTGCGAACATACCAGGGGGCATTTACCATGTTGCGCAAGACTTTATTTTGGAATTTTTGTATACAAAGTACACGTGTTTGTTTGGCGCATACCCATATTTGTATGCCGTACAACCATATCGGTTTGAGTATCTGATTATATAACAAAATCTTGTTATGTATAGGTAATTTAGAATTACGACCTAAGAGCCAGTACATTTCTCTATATTTATTTTTAAGCTCAAATTTTTTCTTTTTGACGTGCTCTTTCCATCTAAGTTTGACATCTAATGTCATTCCTAGGTACTTAGCATTATTTTCTTGGGGTATATTGACCCCATTCAGATTTACCAATGGTTGATTTTCTAATTTTTTATTTGTAAAATGTAAATGTACTGGTTTTAACTCATTGAGTTTAATTTTCCATTTCTTTGTCCAGAGGTATAGCTTGTCGCTTGCTTTTTGCAATTTAATTGTAGCCTCGTCAATATTTGATCCTACTGCCATCAACGCAGTATCGTCAGCGAATGTAGCTACAGGATACCTATAATGATAATTTTGTTATAGAAATAAAATAAATTTTTTGGGGACCTGAAACGTACATAATCGTCAGTAGGTAGGTACATGAAAAAAATAAAAATTATAATGGTACTTGGGTACTTGGGTTGGGTACTTGGGTACAGAAGATGTCTTATCACCAAAATATAAAATAAGAATAGTTCGGTACCTAATGCTTCATACAAAACTATACACTAATGATATTGATTCTTCAAAAATAGAATATGAAATTATAGCTCTTAATTCTGACATTTTTATAAAAGCAAGAGCTTCTGAAAATAGTTATTGGTCATTGCTATATGAAGATAAATATCCATGTTTAAGAGGTATTGACCGCTATATTTTGAACTACTTTGCAATTGACCACGTACTTTGGTTCCACCTATCTATGTGAATCGGAATTTTCTCATATGAAAATAATAAAATTTAAATATCACAGCACACTTACAGATGAACATTTAAAAATGTGTCTACCCTTAGCAGTGACCAGTTACGGGCCATCATTTGACCAGCTTCCTGACAACATGCAATGTGATGCATTAACAGCTAAGGACAAATATTTAATTCATAGTAAAAATTATTATTTAATATTTATGATTATGAAGTGAAGAAATTATAAATATTCCGAAAAATTTCCTTTAATTTTTAGTTGATCTTGCATTCTAATTTTCAGATTGGGTCGATGTTCATGATGGGCAGAGCTGATATATACCATACATAAATAGAATATTTCACATAGTAAAGAGAGAATAATTTTTTAGTAAATAGTTATTACAATACAATAAACTAGTTGTAATTGTTCAATATTAAGTTATTATAGAGACATGCGAAATTATTAACTATGGATATAAGTGAAGAAATGTAAATGTTTCATAGCGTCATCACAAATGCTATACAAGTTTGGGGAAGTAGTTTTAATAAATATTTAAATGATCTGCAAGTAATTCAAAAGCAAGCGATAAAAAAGCTTTTTGGCCACAAGAGAAGATGTCCTACCAAACACATACATAGTACTTACAACATCTTGCCAATTAAGTTGATGATTGAATCCAAATTGGTTACTCATGTAATGTTACAATGGTAACAGAAAATTTAAATTCAACCATGCTAGTGAGAAAAAACAATGCATTCCATGGGTACACAACAAGATCAGCAGGCAATATCAAAATAATAATAAATCTTCCAATATCAGATTCAATGGTCTAGATACCCTATATAATAGAGCATACAAGTTGTATAATACAATTCCTAGTGCGATGAAAGATATTAATAGTTTAAATTCAAAATCTAGTATATAATAGAATTATTAAATTGAATATGTTAAGTAGTTAGTAAGTATGTACAGTAGGTTTAGTTATAGTGATATATCTTATCTTTGTTTTATTAATGTTCAATATTGAGTTATTTTATAATAAGTAAATCTTGCTGGTACTGTTATTGTTTTGTTTTTCTATTATAATACAATATTTACATTGAATTATATTAGTATTTTGTATATTTTGAATTTTAGTTTACACTATTCTAATCTATTTTATTAGATTATATTATTATAAACTCTGTACGAGCAATTGGGCTCATTTGAGAATTCTTAAATAAATAAATAAATATGTATAAGCTATATAATATGAAGTTTTCTAAAGTTCCACTTAATGCTTAGATCATTAAATCATCACCCGTTCCGGATATAAGTCAAGAGCTGCTCTGAACTACTTAATTGGTTATACTGGCCCAAAATAAATTTTAGAGAAAATGTTAAATTTCAATAGCAATACCTAATACGAAAACATACTGCAGTATATGAACTGAAGCATAAAGTGGAATATCAGGGAACAATATAGGCAGTGCTTTAAAAATTATTTCAGAAAAAGTACTTGGAAATAAGTTTAATATCAAGAAATTTGTTCACTGGTTCGATGTGTTCCACAAAATAAAAATAGGATAAATTCCATTATGGTATTAAAATTTTGAGAAGAAAATTTTAGCTTAATTTCTATTGAACACACGTACTCTGAAAATGGACATTAACTTATTCAAGAAGTCGATAGTGCGGGATAGCGCCATTGTACATAATTTAACAGGAATATCATATTGCCATATACCCCTGTTTTCTTAATAAAGCCAATGTTAAAAATTAGTTATAAGAAAGTTAGTTAGTCTAGTAATAATGCAAATGTAAAGTACAAGTTTCTTTAATTATAATATTGCCTGGACAAACTATAATTGATTGCCATTATATAAAGTAAAAAGTATATTTTGTATGAGAGGCAAAATTTAGTGAAGTCAAAATATTAAACTTCTTTTTTTTTGTTGATACAATTTTCCAGACTTTTGATATTAAGCAGAGTTTTTAGACTTGTAAAGAAGATCGAACCAGAAACTTTATCCAAAATTATCAACGAAAAAATGAGTGGAATACAAATTTTAAAAGAAAGTGCTTAAAGACTCAATTAGTCTCCACAAAAAAATAATATTTGTTGTTTTTTTTTTTTAAGTATGATAAGTAATGCATAGTCATACAAATTTTTAATGCTTGTTTGTCGTATTAATTAAAAATTAATAAAAAATTTGTTATCCTATGCAAATTAGGATGCCACACGATAATGTAAGAAAAATTTTTCACGCCCGCATATATCGTGCAAACAATGACCCGTTAAAATATTGCTATTATTGATGCTACATTACGTATTTTAACTTAAACCCTTTCAGTTGATCTTTTGAAATAACGAAAAAAACAATATTTTCGCGATTGTTTTTGTGTTGGAAGAGTTTAGGAACAAGAAAATACATTTTTTAAGTCGACCCCATGCCTCTGGTGTCACTGAGAGAATGTGTACGATTGTACAAAAATATAGTAATAGGTTGTAAAAATTATAATAATTACTCCATAAATATTGTACGAAATTTTAACTAAAAAATCAACTTTTTGATGTTTTTACCTAATTGGCAATGAAATAAGAGTAGAAAAACTTCTAAATTTTATATTATATGTAACATAAGAGCTAAATAATTACATTATATAACTGATTAATGATCAAAATATTTTTTATTTTGACGAAAAAAAAGAAACATATTGATAAAATTATATTGATAAAGGTAATTATAAAAGGTAAATAAAACATATTAATGTTTCGAAAGAAAATTTATAAAGAAAGCTTAGCTTAGCTGAAGCTTAAATGAACATTCTACTTGCGACAGCGAGTTCTAGACTTCGATTTGCAATTTTAATGTTTACATCTATCTGGTATTTTCATTTACTTTGCATCGACCAATGTTTTAAGTCATCATACCTAATTTCCTTCATCAGCCGATGTTCATACGTAAGCCTTCTTTTAACCTCCTCAGAGCAACCATCTGAAAGAGGTATTCTTTGTCTTTTTGTCTCTGTTGTAATTAATAAAACTTAATCTAATTTCAACCTAAACTATAATAGGCCTTTTATTTGCTTAAGAAGTACCTTTGATGTTAGCATTTTTTCGCGGTATTTAAGCCAAGCAGCTGTCTATAATCGCAAAATCTTAAAAGTGATTGGTCAAACTTATCAACTCCACTCATTGACTGCTTGTATTCATTAACAACTTTTGGTCAATCTATTTCATCATATGTTTTTGTTATCTTGCTAAAACGTTTAACCTTTTCTTCTAAAATTTTGCTAACGTAATTGCCCACGTAACATTTTATTGTTATAAAAACAAAATTAGTGCTACAAGACTTCTATATGACTCCCGATAAGTACTAAAGGTGTTATAATGATGTTTTTATGGGAATAATGTGATTAATATTGCCATAAGAATGTTCTTATAGCAATTGCGGGAGTTGTTATAATGAGATTTTCCGCAAGTGATACAGGAATGTTTTTATAAATTTAAAAGTGCGTAATCCTATAGTAAGAGTTAAAGTGTTGTTATAAGAATAGAATTGCTAGAATAGCAGTAGTGGTGTTATTATTTTACTGTATTCCAATGATGTTCCTAACAAACTTACTGTAGCTTTTAGATAAATATTTTGCGACGGCCATAATTTTCTACAAACGAGGTAATTTTTTTTTAAATAAACAAAAATTGGAAAGCTTTATTTTGAATTTTTTTCGCCAAAAATATCCTTTTTACTTAAAAGAATAATTATTTAAAGATCAAATTTGATGTTATGCATTAATTAACATACATTATTAAATATTTTAAAGATGCAATTTAAAAATATATTTTCTTTTATTTATTTAAAAATTGGTTATTTTTGGAGGGCATGGTATTTTTTCGAAATATAATAAATGTCAATTTAATTTCAATCCCTTCAAGCCAAATTTTGCATTTTGGTCACAATAATTATAAATATTAATACAATTATTTTTGACCGAAAAATATTATTTATTAGTAAGACATTTTTTATATTATTAACTAATATCTATCTCCCTTTCTCAGGAAATAAATATAAACTCCATAAAATTATTATTTGAAAATAAAAAATAATACCTTTCACACTCTCGCATAACATACATTATTTCAAATGAATATCATTTCAAAATAAAAACATATACACTAATCCACGTATACTAATTGTATAAAAATATTACAGCACTTGCTCCGGTGCCTTATAGGATTCTCCATTTTAGTGCTATAACGTATTTATAACTTTTCGCAGCAATTGCGGATCACTCAAATTAACACTAATACTGCTATAATAGTGTTTATAATTGTGTTATAAGAGTGTGCAAGAGTCTTATAGCAATAAAATTGTTACGTGGGTGGATGCAGATAAACAGATTTATTATATATCCATTTAACTACAGTTATTTTTTCATTAATAGAAATAAGTTCATCTAAAGAGCCTCTATTTTTCATATTCATATCTGGCAAAATGGTGGTTTAGCAAAATTATTAACACGGATTGTTCCAACTGAATTAATTTTCGTTTAGGTTGAAATTTCAAAAAAATTAAAAGTGGGGAAGAAATTATCGAAGTAAAGTTAGAAAATAAAACTTTTACGTTCCACATTGTTTACTTCACCTTTGAAAACAATTTTTTATATATAAACTAGTTTAGTAACCTGTCATAAATGACGGAAGCAAAATAAATTCTAGAATTTCTTTCCTTCATATGGGTTTTCATTTTAAATTTAAGAAAAATACATATTTGCTTATTAATTTATCATACCATTATTTTTTTATTAGAACGCTTTTAATTACCATATAAACAGAATATTTGTAGTAAATAAATATTCGCCATTCTCATTATTGAAAATTTATCGTATAATTAAGAATCAATTTAGTCGTGTTAATATTCAATAGTTACGTAAGTTTAGCATCAAAGTTTGACAAAAAACATCAAAATCTTCATAACAAAAAAACAAACAAAACAAAATTTGTTATACTACATAGTTTTTGTGGCGCCTCTGAAATTAGTTCGATTCAAATAACTTCGGTAAAAAATTCACAATATTTCGTCAAAGTTATTTCACTTTTAATTTTATGGAACCTTTTTTATTATGAAATAAGTTCTAATTTACACAATTTTACTAGAGTACACAATTTTACTGAAAGAGTTAAACTTAATATGTTAATATGACAAATATGCGCATGCTACACTAAAGTACTAGGGGGACGAAGTATAAAAAAAAATTAACTCTTTAAATTACTTCTTTATATGAGAAACATATAGACGAATACAGATATTATGTTTTAACCAGAACCGAATTTACTTCCGTTAATATTTTGTCTGATTACAAATACCAATGTTTTGGAATTATACTTTTTTAATCCGTGCTCGTGACTGACTTGTCTAATTGAAGACATAATTAAGTATAATAATATGACTAGATTATACAGGTCTATACTATCTAATAAAGGGGATAGGAAATATACATCAGCGCTAGATATTTTAACAATAATGTTTTTCTTATAATCATCAAGTTAGATTGAACAGTAAAGATTTTTTTGATATATACTCAATATGGGTTATGGCATGTACTCAATAAACTTGGTAGATAAAGCAAGTTTTTTTTCAGAAAATTTCAGTCAAAATGTGAAAACTAAACCTTTCGCAGACTAAAAAATCTTGGTGAAGTGAGTATATAAAAAGACATAGGGTCAAAATCAATTTTCCCTGAGTTCGCAAAACAAAATATTAAACAATTTTAATAAAAGATTAATAAACTAAATTAATTTTATTTGTATTTTGAAATTTATACCAAACTCACTGTATCCGGAACGAAAATAGACGCACTTCAACATTAGAACACTGATTCAACATTATGCAGTATGGTTCAACATTAGTAGCAATAATTCTGAGCAAAATTTGTATTTTATTTCTAAATCTAAGATTCCTGCTCAATGGTTAACATGGAATTCCCCATATGTATATATACATATATATTAATTGTGATATATATATATATATTCATACATTAACTCCATACATTAATATTGTCCATTTGAATATTATTTAAAATTATATATATATTTATATGTAAAATAGTTCCATCTTGGTTGATGAGATAACGGAATTTTTGCTGAACCGTTAATTATAATAAGAAAAAAGAGACTTTGAAAAAGGAAATTTTATATATATTCATATGTACGGATACCTAATGAACATTGTATCTAAAAATTTAGGTATAATCATTAGGTATGTGTATATATACTTCAAATTATATATATACATATACATATTATCCTAAGAAGAACAAGAAGACACATGTAGAAAATATTGTAGAAACATAAAAGGTGTACAGAATTTTTTGGGACGAATTTTAAAATTGGATCTTTCTATTTATCTATCTATCTAAGTCCAGTAAAGTTTTATAGTTAAAAAATAAAAAAAAAAATTATATTTTAACAAAAGTATAGAAAATAAAAAATGAATAAAAAAAAATAAATAAAATATAGTAAAAAATGTACAAAAAACAAAAGAAAAAAACAATAAAAATAAGAAAACTATAAAATAATAAAAAAAAACTTTCTAAAATTAGTGTATATGAACACTGATGTTAATATATATTAATTTATATAATAATTTATATATAGAACTAACGTACTGAAGATCCTTTTGTGATTATTCAAGCTACAAAATAAGTTTGAAAATTTTTAATGAAGGTTGAACGTGTATTTTTTTGATTTTCTATTTTAATTGTATTTTATTTTTATTTTGCATACAATACCCTTTATTTCAAGACTTATTAAATATCGTATATTAAAACAAAAAAAAAAAAAAAAATACGTATTCTCTATTTTAAGTTTGTATAATAAATTTGAGTACATTCAATATATTTGTTTGTCGAAAACTACTACTCAAAACCCATATTTAGTCTGTTTGTTCGTCTTTAGTACACGTACTTACATCCGTTTTAATATAGGACTTTTCTGTCTTTTCTTCTATGCAATATACACGAATTGACATCCATCGTAACACAGGAATGTTCTTCGTTATATGCTCTTCTCTTCTGTTCTTGATTTTAAATTGAAGTTTAAATAAAAGTATATAGGTACCAAAATTATTTTTATTAAATTTATTGTCAATTGAATCTTATTGTAATATTGTGACTTACATTCAAAATCCTGTTTAGGATTCTAAAATTTACTTTACCTTATATTTCAATTTCTATAAGTATGAGCCGATTCAGTATGACAATTCTAGATCTTAAATCAATACAGATACTTTTATCAATATTATTAAGCTGATAGAAAATTATGAGTAAAAATTTTTAATTCTATAAACGAGTTAAGAAAATTTCAAATACTAGATGAAAAATCGAACAATCTGATATTTTTAAATATCAAATTATTATTACTTTCATATTTATTGCATAATAATTGATCAATATGTTAATAATAACATGATTCTGATCATGATAGTGTAATATGTGTTTATATCATTTATTTATGGATGGAATTGGTTTTTAAGCAAACCACGTGTTGAAACTGGGACTTTTTAGTACTGATATACATCGGAAATGTGGCATACTGGTTTTTCTTTTTTTTGTAAGTTAAGCCAAACACTAGGTTTCAAACGATACCTTTATATACGAATGTGTAGGTTGGACTAATTGAGGATTGTAGAAAGAAAAATATCCCTTTGATCATCAGTAGGGACATTTAGAATAAACTTATTAATATTACTATTGAACTTTTATAGATTGTACTTAGGTATATTTTTGCATTGGGGAAACACGGTTTTTGGAATATGATTCCGCATTCGGGATAATTTGACTACAAACGAACTCCCATAGCCGGTTTCGAGCCACCTTGGAATTTGGCGCTTGATGCCTCTCTTGTTCCTTAGCGGAAATATTTGAGAGGTGGCATTAGAGTTTTAATTTCATCTCAACAAGTGCCTAAACATGTCTAATAGTCAAAAAATTATAAGACCAGACAGTTTATGCTACAGTCACTATAAAATTAATATTTAGATTTAGAATGTAAATATGTTTTTTAGGTATTATTAAAAATTTAAATTACAAAATTACATAATAAATGAATTGTATGTAAAATGTCACATTAAAAAATAAAGAACAAAAAAAAAAAAAAACCTACAAAATATCTATAAAATAAGGAAAGTGCTCCAACAACACGACGATTTTCAAGTGGTACAAGGGAGGATGTCACATTAGGGTTGTCAATAAGATGAATGGCACGCTTTTGAACTTTCTCAAGAAAATTTAGTGCGGTTCGTGATGCCCCGGCCAATATATGTGAATTGTATTCCAACTTGGGATGTATGATTTATAGATATTTAACATGTCCTAGGGGGAAAAATACGGTTTGCAGCGACTCAAAAAACCCAAATATCTCACGGCATTTTCAGAAATGTCAAAATATGGTCATTCCATATCATTTTATTGTTGAGCTTCATGCCCAGGATATTCAAGTGTTCAGTTCGCTGAATACGCACACCCCCGAATAATAGGGGGATTAAATGGGGTAGTTTTGCGCGAGACTAGACAGCTTTGAGTTTTGGAGGTGTTAATTTCAACTCTATTTCTTTTCACCCATTTAAAATAATGGGTAAGTCATGGTTGAGCGTGCTGAACCCAGGCATCGAATTGATGGTTATAGGTCTGTAGTTAGTAGGATCACTTTTGTCACCTTTTTTGAGAATAGGGTTAACATGCGCAATTTAGCATTAAGTTGGATATTTACCTGTCGAGTATGATAAATGAAAGAGATTACGCAGCGGTTTAGAAATGGCGAGGGCAATCAATGTGTCTCAAAATAATAGCTGGAATGCCATCAGGAGCGGATGTTTTCATCTTTGATTGTCACCCGCTTCTAAATCGACTAAAATAACATGACATAGTGTAAAGATATATGAATTTGATTTCTTAAAAAATATGTATACGTATAGGATTTACGATTTACGACAGGGAAATTATAGATTACATAATATACCATAAACCGGAGAACCGGAGAATAGGCTGAAGTGGAAGCAGATATGCCTAAGCAAAAATGAAATCACAAGGAAGATCTTAAACTACTTGAACATGAAATTTGAGAAGCTGACATATAGTTCATAATAATTTCTTACGTTATGCATTTGAATTTGATTTAAGTTACATTTATATGAATGTATATTTAAATGTCGGTATAGCTAAGTAATTTTGCTTTTTTTCTTTTTTAATTAGTTTTTCTTAAAAATAAAAATTACTATGGGAATGCTATTTCTTTTTTGTGATGTAAGATTTTTAAAATCGATTATAAAAAATTTAAAATTATATTTATTCATGTGTAATTGTGTTTGTGTAGAAATTTGAAACAGACTATAATTTAAAATTGCACCTTGAAGATATTATTATCTCATATAAAATTATTTCTTTCTCTTTCATTATTTTTGTTAATTTTTAAATTTCTAATTTAGTTTTTTTTTTCACTTAGAGGTAAAATATTATCAGCTGTACAAATAAAATTTTAAAAAATTATAATTTTTTTTTATTACTTCTGCATATCTCAAATAATGTGGTTTTAAGAATGTGCTTGAATTTTTTGTATTCATTATTTTCATAAAGTAGTGAATTTGTTTATTGTTACTATTTAGAAGAGACGAATTGTAAACCCTTGTTGTTACTATTGGAAGACCAAATTTTATAGAGATTTTAACACGAGCTTGCCACATCGTTTAATAGCATATATTCGTTATCCTACACAGATTTGATACAGAAAAATATAGCTCTTAAGTACTTTAATAATCAATAATTGGTTTTTTTAATAAAAAGTTGAAATTATATTGTTGCAAGGCTCTAATATTTTAATGTAGTAATTATAAAAGATATTGGTAAATAGAACTGAAATAAAACTACTGGAATAATTCATGTTAAATGAATTTATAAATTGTAAAACATTGCAAGAAACTACAGAATAATTGCTGAAACATTTTTGTATTGTATCTTAAAATAAATTAACAAAAAAAAACTAAAATTATCTAAAAATGAGCAGAAGAAAGAAGGCTGTCATCCTGAGAACAAAAAATAGTGGAATACAATATTTGGTGTGTTGCTGAATTCATTTACCTTGGAATAGTAATTTGAAGTTATACAATTACACAATTGTGTATAAATGACCGATTACAGGCAGTCAACAAATACGAACTTGCAAAAAATTGCAATCTAAAATAGGTACTGTTAAGACATACCAAGCTAGCAATATCTAAAACAATTGTACGGGTGGTAGTAGGTGATGTATATAAGTGTGTGTTTTTATTTTTGATTTTATGTTAAACCAAAAAATTATTAATAGATAAATAAATACTTAAGAAAATTTACACATTCCACAGTATGTCGTAATAAAAACAGCTCCATCCAAATTACTGAGCATATTAAGAGCAAAGAGCTAAATAATTTACAAAAAATAGAAAAAGAATATCAAAACAATACACTTCATATTTGAGGGAAGAACACTTTGAAAATTTATTAAGCCAACAAAATTAGAGAATGATGAATATAAAAAAAATAAGCAAAAATTAACTGAAACAAAAAATCAATTAATAAGGCTTAGTTCGGCTCACAAAAAGTAAAATGGCCAAGACATATCGTAATAATGGATGAATAAAGAAACATATTTTATAGGCACATATTATATGCGTAATTTAAGCAAAAGATGGTTAGGAAGGATATATATATATTGAAAATGGAGTACTGTGCTGACAAAATTGTTCGGGGCAATGCGATGCATAGTAATACATTGATGCTCTCGATCTAAGCTTTTGCTGATAAATATTGAAAAATTCTCCAGAAAGTTTTTTTTTTGTTGTTGTCCACAATCAAATTAAATCAAATCTTAACTTATGAAATAATATCTTAAAGAATTGTGAAATAATATCCATTGATTTTTTCATTTTACAAAGCAAGTTAATTTATAACAGTGATAAGTATAAATAAAAAATAACAAAATTCACATTATAGATTGATTACATATTTTGTGTCTTTTTTTTTTTAAGTCTTATATGACCTCTGTTTGTGGTTAGTTTTTTTGATAGAGGGCTTGAATGATCTTCCACTTTTCGAAGATAGTTTCGACTATATCTGACGATTTCTTCCCTGACCATCGGAATTTTAGATCTCTATTGATATTTGCATTTTTTATAAACCAGGGACACCTGTGATTCTCCTTGAGCTTTTGATGGGATTTTTTGTAGTTTTTCTACATTAAATGGAGAAGCAGTGCTCCAAATTTGAATTCCATGACTTCTTTTTACAAAAGAATTTTGTATTGTAATCTCAGTTTTGAGTACTAATTAAGTATCCAGTGCATATTGTTTGTTTTCAGTTACTTTTGTTGCGATGTGACGTGGAGAAATCTGCGATCTAAGTGGATAACTGAGTAATTAAACTTGAATCTTCCTGGAATCTAGCCCAGTTTTCAACCAGTTTTAATCAATTGACATGATTTGCGAACTAAAAATTAAAGCTAGAATTAAAACTGTATCCACTTTTGTTTAAAAAGTTATGAGAGATCAATAATGAAATGCTTTCATTTAAATTGAAAACGATTTGCTAATGAATTCCGTGTTAACGAATACTACTTTGGACTCAAAATGCAGTTGAAAAATAGATTTCTTTCTCGTAATACAAAGTTTTAATAATCTTTACTTAACTATAACATTCTATTCACATTTACATATTATATCATAGAAGTATGTGTAATGTAAAAACTGCCAGTAAAACGTACAAGAGAACACAGATCGCTGTATAGGATATTGCCATTGGGTCAGTTAAGTATGATTCGTATAAAATTCGTTTTCAGTAAGTACGTTATGATTACTTTCAAAAAATACTCGGTCTATTCATGTGTTTTAAAGCGCAATAATTAAAATTATCCATCAATTGAAATATATTGTAAAAAATTATGTAAACTCACCAAAAGAACAATATGAGTGATAATCAAAAACATTTTATAAGTTTGAAAAGCATAAATTGTAATGAAATTTATAATAATTGGAGGATAATAGAAACTGCTAAACAAATATCAAATCTTGTAAACATAAATAATATATACTCTCACTATTTTGATATAAGCTATCTTATAATAGGAGCGATATTAATCGAGTTATAAAGGCTTAAAGTTTTAATAAAAAAGAAAAAAGAATCTGAAAAATAAATTTTAATGCAAAAATCGACGGTAAATTTTATAAAAAAAACTCAACACAGTAGATATACTTTCGGCACAACTGCACTGATTGAAGTATGCAACTAAACAACATACAATCTAATAATTTACATGTGAGGGAAATCAAAATATATCTCTATAGTAAAGAGAAATAACAAGTCCAAATTTTGTTCGGGTATGTAGGAGGCTTAAGTGCGTTAATATTCGTAAATATAATAATTACTCAATTTCAGCATCACTAATGTAAGTTAGTGTTTAATATTTTTATTTCTGAAAAGTTTTTATATAAAACAAAAATAAATAAAAAATTGATTAAACTTGCTTGTTTTTATATCTATTTATAAAACAATGTTTGTATATAAAAAAAAATATGAAATACTATAATTTGTGTTTTCAAAATTTTAAATAAATTTTCTCGATTCATTTTCTGTGCGATACATTTTCAATAATACGATTATTACAAAATCGAATGAATACTTGACTCACTGAAATGATGTTTTCAATATTAGGAACTTATATTTTCATTTTCATTAATATTTTATTTTCATTATTATTTACCTTATCAGTCGTATTTTAAATTGTTATTAAAATTTTTAAAAACACTGATAATCATTTAGTTCATCATCATAATCATTGTCTTATAACTCCATCAGATGGTACATATGGCAGATATAAATTACTTTGTATTCATCAATTTTAAAGTTAAATAACATAAACAACCCCAATTACTATTAAACAATAAATTATTAAAAAATTTTCATAAAATATATCTACTTATAAATCATAAATAATATTCAATTCTCCTAGAATGGAACAACAAATTATTATTAAAATAATTAGTCTCAAGAACTTAAAATTAGAAAAATTTTAGTATTAAGAGATGAGAAATTTCATACTTAATTTACCAGCCTAATACTGAAAAAAAATACGCATCCTGTTCAAATTATTATTCTTAATATATATTCAAACCCATATTATTTTAAGAGATATATTTACGAAAAAAGAAAAAAAATAATAAGTAAAAAACCAAAAATTCAATTGACCAACAGCGGAGATTTTTTTTACAATTTTTATTTTTCTTTTAATAACCATCAGTTAAATTTATCGTTATGCCACCAACAAACCAAAAATCGCATATGCCCCAAATAATCAACGTTAAAAACGACGATTAAAATGTTGTAATAAAAAAAATATATATACCTATATTTATATACACATTATATATAGGTATATATAAAATAGAGATAAAAAAATGACTCTTCATTAACTCTTCATAAACATCTTCGGTATAGGTATCCTTGAAACTTGAATATAAAAATTTAATCTTAATATCGTTATTCCATATTGCGCGAATATTATCGAATATGCGCGAAATTTATTCAGGTGTAAAGCAGCAAAAAAAACGTTTTTTTTTATATTCATGTTGTTTTTTGTTTTTTTATATTAGCGTAATTTGATACTTCCATTAAGTTATTATTTAATTAATGTTGTGTTAATAAGGCAATGTAGACTGCTACCGTTTTTGTAGCTCCATCACATCAGACTTATCTGTAACATAACAAAAAAAAGTCAATAAACACAAAAGAAAGAAACGAAGGCTACTGGTTTTTAATGAATTCAATGTGTTCTTTTAGCCACTGTATAACAACATCAGGGGGAGCATATGTGAATTAATAAAAAAAATAACGAATTATTATTTTTTAAAGATGCTCATCGTATTTATTGTATGATATTGCAACATTCAATATTGGATTTAAAGTTAACTTTTTTTTTCAAGTGATTAAAAAAAGAAATACAACTAGTTTTTTTTATTATAAATAAAAAATCAAATTTAGCTGAAAATAATTAATATTGCTTGTAAAAAAAATGTGTAATATAATTGTCATATTTTATTTAAAATTAAGCCAAATGTCACCATTATTGTAAGTTTTTACGACATTAGGTGTACTGAAAAAAATTGTTTTCAAAATATAAGTCACACTTTTTGTTTTTAAATTTGTATGTCAATTTTTTAAGAGTGTTATAGTTTCACTAAGAAACAAAGTTAACTTTAACTTATTTTTTCAAAGGAATATAAATGATCTGTTTTGTTGTAGGCTTTGATACTTTTAAAGGACATAACAATAAAGTAAAAAATATGATATATTATATTGACTGGAGAATGAAGTATGCATCGACTGTGGAATAAATTGAATGTTTTTTTGTGATTATTATTCAATTTTACGAAGCTTGTAATGCTAAATTCCACTACTAATCCTGATAATGTTCTTAAAATATTGAATTTTAGGCGGACATTGCTAAGGTTTCAATTCTTTCCTATGCATTTTTTATTTATAATTATTTTTTTGTATCCACAACCTGAAACAAAATATCATAGATGATTTTTTCAAATTGGTCATATATCAAACAGCGTTTTTCATTATATCTCTAATGGTTGAATATAATGTTTAAATAAATTTAGATCTCTAGTGTTTATTTTTTACATAACGATGCTAGAGTTTAGTTTTCTTTAATTCTTTTCGGCTAATTCACAGCATTATGAGTTATACAAGTAAGTCTATTCCCGACGATTGGTGGTTATACATAATGTTTTATGATGATAATTATCCAGTAAAGAATATTACCGCTGCAGTAGGATAAAATTAAATACGGTAATTTTTTCACTTATCTTTGTGAATTACAATCTCATACTAAAAACATTATTCAGAAAACTATTAAATTATTTCTTACTTAATTAAATAAATTTATTGACACCAGTTATTCTTAGTTAATATTAATTATTAATATACATCTATTTTATTTTTTTATTCATATATTTATAAATAAATTCTATCATACTTCCAGAATTTTATTGCAACGATGAAAGAGTTTTCAACTGCTGTGTTTTTCCATTAAAAAATGTTCATTACATTATGAATTGTAATCTGCTAAACCTTGTTTTTCAGTATTGCTAGTACTATCATTTTAGTTATGTAAAGTTAATTCTTTACCTAACAAATTATGATTCAATGAAAAACTAAAAGTAAGAAGAAGTACTAAAAACTTCGTTCATACTTTATCTGCTTTTATGGGATGTACGTAGTGACAGGATTAAATTGTATAGTTCAAACTAATTTAAGTTACATTCCAACACTAACAAAATAATATTGTATCATTAATGACCAATAAATATTGGAACAATTTTGCATTCTCAACTGAAGAGAGAATCCGCCGAAAAAAATAGAGAACTTTGAGGAATCAGGCCCAAGCCCTATATGTTTTACGAATTATAATTATTACGAATATATAACAAATATTAATTAAATTGTAATAATGTCGTATCGTATTGTTGGAATCAGGAAAACGCTCAAAATGAATCAGAAATGTGAAGCCCAATCACCCCTGCACTCTGTGTGTGTTTTAAACAATTTTCCTGGGAGACTATATTGTCTAGTAGCTCTGTTGGTTATTGATTTTTAACAGATTGCTTCTATTTCTACTGAACTTGATGTTGCTGATTCCGTAAAGTTGATTGGATTGAACCTTAGCGGATTTATGTTAAATGTATTTGCATTATTCAGCAGGTTTTCGAAATGCTGTTTTCATTTATCGAATACCCCTTGTGAAAATAATAACTAAATTTATCGAATAATTCTTCAACGCGTGCGTATACCGAACTCAAAGTCAGCTATTTTATAAAACTTTCATACTTCACCTCTACTACGGTTTGATTCAATATCCAAAACTTATCAATTTATCAAAATATGATTTAAAGAATGGTTCTTACAGTGTTTTAAGACTGCACTCTTATCTTTATGATATTTGACTATAAATAAATTCGATATTTAACATGATGTAAACTAGTATGTCGTGTCAATCAATTGCATACTGCATTATTTAAAATCTTTGGAAATACTAGAAATTTTATAATCGATAGAATATCCTCTTTTCTTTTTTATAGTTTTCTTTAATTTTGCTTTTTTTCATTTTTTATTTTCAATTTATTGTTAAAATCATGTTATATTTAATTTTTTATAACCCTTTTTTTTCTTCCTTTTTTATGAATGTCCTTATTCCATATACATTTTAAACAAAAAAAAAACAGTGTATATATAAATAAAGATAGTTGAATCGTTGAATATACTCGAAACTCAATCAAAAATCAACATGCATCCTTTTTATAATGTTAAATAAAATCATTTATGTAATACATAAAAGTTGAATATTTTGCATATAAACATGATTGTATACTGTAGTAAAAATAATATCAATAGTATTTTCTACTATACAATCAATATTCAACAACAGCGACAACACATCAATATCATCAGTATAGAATTGCGAAAAAAAATAAAAAATTAAAACAAAAAAATAGTAACAGCGAATATCCTGGCTCAGTATGTGTATATATATATACATTTATTTATTTTTTGCTGAGTTGTTTGATTTTTTATGTTATTTATTTTGTTTTGTTTTTCGTTTTGTTTTTCCTTATTTGCAATCTATAAATGATTTGAAAGTACTGTAGTGTCCAGCAGGCGCCATATGTCAGAACGCGCATATATACTCGCCAATATTCATAATAAGAAAATGACAAAAAAGAGAAGAAAATGGAAAATAAAAACAAGAACAACAACCACCACAATAATAAAATGTCTAAACTCAGCCGGGAATATTTTAGTTCTCTTATTTATTTTCTTTGTTATTGTCTTTATTATTGTTATTTTTATTTTATCCTCTATGTATGTTTGTGTTTTTTTTTGTTATTTTTTTTTAATACGTAATGGCCAAGGAAAAGAAAATCGATCGACGGAAAGCGAAGATAATTCCGCTTCAAAGCACACAAGAAGGTGTTTCCTTACATGATATATATACATATATATAAAATATAATAGTAGAGTTATTTGTATTCATTTCTCTCTGCAGCATCTTATGAAGTCTTACATTAAAAAAGCAAAAACAAAAAACAATTTATTTTCTTTTTGATTTTGTTTTTCTTTTATTATTGCTCTACTGGTAGTCCTCCAGTTCTTTTCATTCACGTTATCATCATCATTCAGATAATCATATATTCACATTGAATGCAAAAATAATTTTAAAACGGCGACAGGGACGAGATTCAATGATGACGAGAATAGAATTTTCATATGAATATAATCATAGGTTCCAAATTCAAAATCAAAGGATAACAAAACGTTAATAACTTTAAATTCAAACTTAAATATTAATAAAGTAGATATTCTTAATGAAATCATGAAAATGTATTTTAATTGTTTTTGCTTCTTTTAATATTGACCAAAATTATTTTGAATTTGACAACAAATTTTATAGACAAACTGATGGTTTAGCCATGGGTTCGAGTTTTTCACCACTAGGAGCTGAAATTTTTATGGACGATTTTGAAACTACTTTATTTAATCAACAATATTACTTGATGAAAAATATTATATTTTGGATAAGATATGTAGATGATGTGTTATGTCTATGGACAGGCACGGAAAGAGAATTACATGTTTTCGTTGAAAACTGTCAGAAAAAATTGGATAAAAACATTAAATTTACTGTGGAATATGGAAGGGAAAAAATTAATTTCCTGGATTTGACCATAAATATTTCTAATAACAAGTTGTTTTAGACATTTATCGAAAATATACTTTTTCCGATGCAGTTATTTCTCTGTCATCAAATCATCCTTGGTCAACTAAAATTTCATCGTTCCATAATTTAATATTCCGATTAATTAGCATACCATTAACTGACGATAAATTTAGAAAGGAGCTTAGTATTATAATTGACATTGCAAGAAATAATGGATATAAAAAATACTTGGTTTACAAAATTTTAAAATCTAAATCTAGAAAATACATTTGTAATTTGAAATCTCCAAAAATTGACGTTGATAAGGAAATAATTAATTATAGAAAAATACCGTATTTCAAAAACATTTCCGAATATTTAACATTTACAACTAATATACAACCGGTATTTTTTAACAACTACTCTTTAAAAAATATTTTTGTTAACAATAAAATAAGGCAACCGAAGCCAGATAATATTTTAACAGAAAGTGGTGTTTATAAAATTCAATGTGGAGGAAGAATTGGTAAAGGAATTAACAGGTAGCAGAGTTTTGGATAAATATGAAATTTTTCATATTAATAAATTAAAATTAAAAAAAGTCAACTTATTAAACAATCAGTTAGACCTAACTAATGAGAGCCCGCTACTTAATAGTAATTTTTTTTAAATCGTAAATCAAATTCTGTATTTTGTAAACTTTGTCGCTTACAACATGTCAATCTTAGTTAATATTAAAATCATATGTGTGTTTTTTAATAAATGTATAATTTTTACTAGTAATTTACCAGTTACTATTTTTCATACTGGTGTACTTGTACTACATGTCAATTTGTCATCTTTTAAATTTAAATTTTATGGTATTTACTTAGTCTTGATAATGCCTTAGAAGGACGAAACATGTTGGCTCATATTTTTATTTTTTATTTTTATTAAAATATTAAATTAAAATAAAATATATAAGAAAATTTACATATATTTTCTTAATCAGTGAAATATTAACAAGTGTTTTATTTTATTTATTAAAATAATTTTATTAATTTATTTATTAATTAATAAAATTTTTAATTCGATTACTTTTTTAACTGTTACTATTGTAGTAATGAACTTATATGAATTGTTAAATAGTGGAATATTTTCAATTCGTTTAGTCCACCACGATGATTGAGCCGATAGCTAAAATTATTATTTATCAAAGATTATATGGGTGATTTATCGTGGCAGGTACAAATTCATTTTAATTCCAAATAGTTTTAAATAGAGTAGTATCCTGTTCAAAATTGAGTGAAATATCATGTCTTTATCAATTGTGTTCTATCTCAGAGCAGAAGCTGCAAATTGAAATAAGAGAGTTAATGTTGTTCGTATATATGTTTTGATGCTGAACATAATAATTATATTACATAACATACCCGTCTACAACATTAAATTCTTATAACACGCTTGACAACCATAATTAAACTTAATCCACTAGATAAGTATTCACACTACATTACTTATTACTACTTAAAATTTAATATTAACAGCATTGTTTATAACCTCTCCCATTAAATCTTCTTTACAATTTTTCATTATATAAAAAATACGATTTTCTTCTTCAATAGCCAAAAACAAAAAAGGATTAAAGTTTGTTTATACCGTCCGAAAATTTTGTTAATACCGTGCGAAAAGTTTGTCTATACCGTTCGATTAAAGTTTATTTATACCGTTCGAAATAAATTTTTTTAACCCTTATTAACTTGTAGCAGAGCACTGACATAAAATTCAATCTTTATATCAGTTTTTAATAACGTTTTAGGAACTGAATTCCAATACCAAGCAAATCATAAACGTTGCATCAAAATCATAGCTCTATTTAATAATTTATTTCCTTAAAATATTCAAAAACTAAAAAAAAATAAAAAATCATAAAGAAGCAAGAAAATCTCAAACGGATCGTATAACAAAAAAAAAAAAAAACAAAATTTCGCTGTGCTTTGGTGCATACAAAAATTTCATATCTCAGCAGAACAAAAATATTCTCAAATGCTGCATTGAATCGAAAGAAATGAAGAGACCACCACCACAAATACCACCACTTTTTACTATTCTTTTACTTACTACTCACCATTACCATGATGAATTATCATTTCCAGTAGAAACCACCACCACCATCACCACCACCATCAACCGACACAATTCAGTCAGTGTAAAGGAAAACAAAAATACACAAAAAACTAACAAAACATTATATTGCCACCACAATATTTTTGCTGTGGCATCCAAATCAACGGCATTAAGTCTCCTTCAGTCCTATTTTTTCCGTATTCTTCCTTTATGCACATATAACTGTACATTAATTTTTTCATACTACAATATACTCATATATGGTGTCATGTAGTTTTTTTTTTTTTTTTGTATTATTTTTATAAAATAAGCTGAAAAGACGGCAGAAATACTATGTAACATTAGTATAACCAACCAACCCACCAACCAGTGTCGAATCAACTCTTCACAGCTATAAAAGAAACACCAGAGAAAATGAAGAACGCGAACTATGATAGTTTTTTGTTTTTTTTTTTATTTTTGTCTTTTTTGATTTTTAAGTCTTCTGTAAATGAAGGATTCAAAAAGTGGCATTATTGTACAATGCTGCATGATGATGATGCAGCATACATCATTATTTACATACATTTCAACTTCTGTACTCGGTATGTAGAATAATTTTGTTCTATATGTGAATTGAAATGAAACAGAAAAACAAAAACACAAAATAAAATATGAAAGGCTCCATTGGACGATGATTATACTGATGATGATGATGATGATGATGGTAATGATGATGATACTGATGTTGATGATGATGATGAAAAGATGCACTTTATAGAAGAGTGTGCTTTACAATCGCCACTTGAGAAAAATTTCCACTTAAAAGTAAAGATGAATATTGATGCATGTATGAGAATGTTTGTGATTGTAAATTTCATAATATATGACCTCGTATAAATTCATATGAAATATTCACTTATGTATGAATGTTTGTTTGCTTGTATACTATTTGTATATAGCCTCGAAAATAATTTTTGAATACGTGGACACAAAATATATTGAATAAAAATACTGTTTTTTTTTTTCTATATAATGAATGTAATGGTGATGTGATGATTAATATAAAAAGAATAAAGAAAAATATTTTTATATCGAAATCTATTTTAGCCTATAACACCACAAGGTAAGGTAGGGATGACACATGAAGTGTGCACATAATATGGAAATAGATAAGAAAATATTATAACATTCGTAACTGAAAAAGTGTTAGTGTTAGACTGTAAATAAGAAATTAAGCTATCTATCGAGAGAAGTGAATGAAAAATGATGGGAAATTATTAGATTTTTCACACTTCCAAAAACGGCATCATTTAGTATGAAAATATAACAATAAAAGATTTTCATGATTAATTTGGTTTTGTTGGAGAAGCACAGTTTGGTGTTTTGAGAAAATGCTGAACAATTAAAGTTATTCAAGTATGTAGATTTCTTAATTTCGTTACCAAAAACCTTACCTCAACACC
Organism: Argyra leucocephala; assembly: GCA_963942445.1. Taxonomy (NCBI): domain Eukaryota; kingdom Metazoa; phylum Arthropoda; class Insecta; order Diptera; family Dolichopodidae; genus Argyra; species Argyra leucocephala. Next base: position 93,639,669 of record OZ012677.1, read on the forward strand.
ACAGCGTTGAAAATCACTGATATCAATGAAGTTAGACAGTTCCAAGTTTAAAAAAAATAGAAAAATGAGTATAACAACAGAGACAACAGACAAAACAAACTTGAACGAGCTTGACTCTATTTACATGTAGTTGTGTTTTGTAGATAGAAGATAATGATCAAATTCTATTGAACAGTATATATATCCCAATCACCTGCATAAAACTATTATGTCTTAATCATTTAATGACAATAGCATTCGATACGCTCTGGATCGAAGGATTAATTTACAAAATGGAATTATATAGGATTCCACGAATACTAACCGTAATTATAGGTGATATGATAAGAAAGAAAAAGTTTATTGTATCTAATATGGAACAACTATCGACAATACAGTTTAACGTACAGTCAGGTGTCCAGCAAGGCACAATTTTAGCTCCGACTCTTTTTAACATATTGTAAGCCGATATATTAAAAATGAGGTCAGTACTGAGGACGATAGTAAAGGAATAAGATACGCAGATGATATAGTGATGTATTCTAGTGATTTTAAAGTTACTGAAACGGAAGACAGTCTACAAAGATTCTATAACCGGGTAGAAAACTTTCTTTATAATTGGAATCTAATTATAAACGAGAGTAAAACAGAAACTATATTTTTTCGTAGAGGATTAGAAAAGTAAAACAACATAAAAAAGTATTGGAGAGATTTTAAAATTCAAACAAGAAACAATTAGTCCATGATTAGTACAGCATAAAAATAGTGTGAAATACTTAGGCGTAACTCTTAATAATAGACTTAATTTTAAAGAACATATAGAGAAACAAATAATAAAGGCGAAGAAAGGCATTATGATGACTAAAAGTTTATGTTATAATAGAAAGATAAATAAAAACGTTAAAATAATTACTTATAAATCACTCATTAGACCAATTTTAACATATGGATGTCTAAAATATGGTATAATACCAGGGCGTTAAATTTCGAGAAAATGAGAAAATTAGAAAGACAGATACTTAGACCATGTACTGGTAAAATAGAGATCCAGAAACCAATTATAAAAAATATTTCACTATAAAATTCTTTTACGAATCAGCAAACATTGAAAGAATTGATTCATTTGTATTATAATTGATATATTTGTAAATTGTTAAGAATGCATTTTAATAAAATTACAGAGATAGAAGAGAATACTTTTATCTGTCATAATATGTATTATCCTAATACATTATACTTTAAAAGTTCAATGAAAAACGGACTGGTCCCACCAGAAGCATTCATATATTTAGACTCCAAAGGAAATTTACAAAACGACGACGGCCTGCCAATCATTTATCATATTTATAGAAGAAGTAGGGACCAAAAAATAGAATATAATCCGTTACATATTAGTTCTGAAAATTTAAGATACATCTATAATTATAATTGAAAAGCATTTAAGGTCCTGCGCAGTAAACACCTTTTCATTTTATTTCGATTCTCCTACTCCTTAATGAACTTCTGGATAAGATGTATATATAAAAGAAAAATGCGCACACAGTTGAAAATTTTGTACTCATATGATTTTATTATTCAGCAAATACATTATGTATAGTGAGTTCTTATTAAAATAATAAACAAAAGCAAGCAAATCAGTTATTATAATTTACATTATGTACTTGCAAATGAATCTATGTACATATGCCAAAAAAAAACAGAAAAACAAAAAAACAAATTCATCTAAAATAAAAAATATAAAAACAACAAAAAAACAAATCACTTGAATTCTTCATTTTTATCTTTTTAAGTAACTGTTTCTAAATTTTGGTTATTTGTAGTAATAATATAGTTTTTATTAAAATTATGTATTATATATGTATTATATATATGCATACCTCTTTGATGACAAATTTTTTTATTTTTAGTAATTTTATCACTATATGCCACTTACTATAAGGAATATATCGGAAACGAAGCAGTATATGAGGGACGTGTATTTATGTGTCCTAAATAAAACTTACTAACCACAAAACTTTTTATTAAACACGAGTGGTTTCTGCTATATCGTGCGAAGTCTATGTCAGTACGTAAATTACTGTTTTTTTTTAAACTTTAAATTTGACTTCAACTTGAAATATAATTACTCAACAGGGGCCCCTAGTATGAATATAACTGAATGGGACAGAAAATGTTTTAATAAAAATAATAGGAGATTTTGGTGGAGAGATTAAGGCTGTAGAATAGCACAACAATTCTATTTTATTTTTTAGGTTTAGTATTAGGTTAGGTATTAATTTATTATTAAGAAATGGATTTTTAGTTTTTTTTTTAGTTTTACCAAAAAAAAGAATTATACATTAAACACATAAAAAGAACGACATTAACATAATACATAAGTAAATAAATTAAAATTAAAATAGATCTAAGAACACCACTGTAAGAGGCAGTAGACTAAAACAAAAAAAAACAGAAACAATAACAAAATCTAGCTTTTAAGACTAATAAATTTGTAATAGTATAAACACAAATAAAGCAAAAAAAAAAAAAAATCTTTTAATGACAAAATGACGGTTCTCGCTACTTGTTTTACAGTGTAAGATTTAAGCTTCTAGCTTAGAAGTAGAAATATAAATATTTTACACTGCAAAATCAGTAACAAAACCCATCAGTTTTGGTGAATTAGACATATACACAATGGGTGTATGTACATAACAGATAAAATTCGACAAATATGATCGTAAAAATTACGAATATAGGCATCTAAATAATAACAACTGATGAAGTAAATAAGCTGTTTCGAATTTATCAATATACTTTTCAGAAATTTAATTTTTATTTAATTCCTCATTAAGTAATGCTGTCAAAATGGTATTTCAGTTGTTTCTTTACAATGAAGTACTAAGTTTTTCACTTTAGAATCCAATGACAATAGTATGGAATTATTGTATTACTACAGTAAGTAAACATTGTATATTATTAGATATACTTTATAAATGAATCTAATTTTTAGCTCAAATAAGTCGTCTTCAAAGTGAATAATATATACATATTCCTATTCTTGTATATCAAATTTTAATTGAATCTTTATAGGTTAGCATCGGTTCGTTAAAATGTTTGTACAAAAAAAATTGTATTTCTATACAAAACACAATTCGAAAACATTGTTATGGAACGAAAAAATGTATATGTATTTAAATAATATATAGACTTTCTAATTCTTATGAAATATTTAAGTTATTGGCAATGGAATTCAGTTCCCCTTAATTTTATAAAAGCAACTGAAATTAATCGATAAAATGTGCAATGAACTGCTTCCTTTTTTTACTTTTATTTTTTTTTGTTTTATTTCGCGTGTTAGTTTATTATTTTATTGGCAACGTAAACCATTGATTTCCGCTCATTGAACAGGACAAGACAAGAATTTTTTTTTTTTTTCTGTCTTAAATCAAACTAACGGAGTTATTATATTACGTTACGAAGAAGTTTCGCGATCTTCTTATATTACTACGACTTTTATGGTTCGTATTTTTTTATTTTTGTTTTTTTTTTTTCAATGTGATTTTTTTAGTACACATGATATTTAATTTTTATTTTTTGACATTTCTAACCTTGAAATATGCCTTCAGGACTATTGAATTTGCTTGCAATTTTGTAAAAAAAATAAAAAATTCCACAATGTATAAATTTAAATTTAAACTTAACATTATTGTTGCAAAATAATATACATTGGAATCGGTTGCAAAATATCGCATTGGTATTTGCGGTCAATGTGGTAACATTAAAATTTAAAGCTAAAAAAAAAATATAGAGTCTTCGTTAGCGTCGCGAAAATATTTTCACATTACATTTTTTTGTTTGTCTTCTGTTTTTGTTTTTATTTTTAACAATTCCTAAACTTGTAATTTTCCAACTCTGTGGTTTTCTTCTTATTTTCGTATTTATTTCATATTATTTTTTTTTTTGTATTCTTTTGATAGCCGAACACATATTTGCATTCAATGCTACTCTTTATATTTTTAAATGTTATGGAAGAGTATTTTTTTTTTGTTGTTATTTTATTATTTGAGGATATATAATTTTCCCGTCAATGCCGAACAGAGGTAGTTAAATGGTTTCGAACTTAAACGGCATTCCAAATTGATGAATTCGTATATGTAATATCAATTGATTGAACGGATGAATTGAATGGAGGAAGAAATGAATGATTGAATGAATAAATTGATTGACAGGATTTTTATTTTCTGGTAAATGAAATTGGTTTGCGTTTTTTTTTTTGTTTTTATTTATAAGAAGAAAAAAATTAAATCAATGCTTACTGTTTTAAAAATACAATGTAATTAAAATAATTTAATTTTAATTTTTTGTAAGTTTAGGATTGTATTTATGTTCGACCCTAGTTGAATGAATGATTGAATAAGATTCAAAAGTTGCTAAAATAAACCAAATTATAAAAGGAGTAAAAATGGTAGAAAAAGTATTTATAAGTGAATGCAAAAAAACAATATAGATGTTGCAAAATTCGATAAAGGATTGCTTATTTGCTTTTAAGATCACTTATTAAGTTTCACAAATTAATTTATTCAAATAATATTGAAATTTGAAATAGGTTCACTATTTTTTGTTACTATTTGTTTAGTTTTTATATATGCTAACTCTTAATGGTAATGTTTTTCTTTACGATAATGATTAAGTAATAATATATGGTGAAGTAAGGTTAACATTTTACAACGAAATATATTACTAAAGGTATGGAAAATGTTTTTAAATGGATGAACTTACATAAGCGCATTGTAAAGTATAAATGTAGTTAAAACAAAATATAAGTTTGTAAATCAAAACAATAAAAAAATGTTAACTTGAGGATCCGCAACCACATTGATCGCTCGCTAAAATCTTCGAAAAATGGATTAATATCCAAAATATTTTTGCTTTATTGCTACCGAGCACTTCATCCCAAGTAACACCAATAATGCTTATAGCACGAAAAATTCAAAATAAGCATTATAACTCCTATAACCCTTATTTTATTGTGCTAGTAGCATAATAAGCTACATTTCAGCACACTACTACATTATTTTCAATATTTTATATAGTGTTTTTATTGCGCTTAACCCGAAAGGTGCTTTCTCGCATAAATTTCATAAAGACGCAATATTTCAAAAAAAAGTTTTTTCTAATTTATAGTTAAACTAAATTTTAATTTACAAAATGGATAAATTTATTTCGACCTGGAAAAAATTCAAAAAAAGTGGCACTTTATACAGGCGTGAAAAAACAATTGACAAAAATTTAGCTTTTAGATTCACCGAAAAGAATACAATTGTATATTATGTTAAAAACAATAATATTCCGCAATTTTCAAATTTTGTATCAAGTGATGTAATTACTGATCAGCAGCCTAGTTTAGTAGAAACAAATTTTATAACAGAAAACGTTGATGAATGTACCAGTAACTGGGATTTGGAATTATCTGATATTAATGATGAAAACATTGAAGATGGTGAAGATGAAATTTTCGATAACAACATTGAAAATAATGTACTTTGTCGAAAGTTTTATCAGCATGTGGAATTCAATATATTTCAAGTAATCTACACAATTTAGATTTTATTTTAATTAGGGATAATTTCGAAAACCAATGGTTTTTGACAAAAACAAATCAAATAGTAAAAATAATCAGAGACATTTCTTATAAAAATGAAAAAGAAATTTTTGGTGTTTCTTTGAAAAGCGCAAATAATTTATTTGAAATACTACAATGAGATCTTCTATTTTGAATATATTCGTATCTAACTGTAGAGAAGAAAATTCGCCAGATTTGTACGTGATAGATGACATTAAATTTAAGCTTGTACCGTTTAAATATAAAACGAACATTGTTTTTATCCCTTTACTACATTCGTGTGAGCATTAAACTTTTTTTATTAATTTAATTTATTAAGAAATGAAATTATAATATGTAATTAATAAATAAAAATTCCTTTAATTTCTAAACTTAAAAATATTTTTATTTTAATTTTAATTTTATCTAAAAGTAAGTGTAAGAACATTGTTTTTATTTCAGGTATTTCGTATTACATAATTAAGTTTGACGTTTAAATGTTATTAAAAGCTGTATGTATTTCGATGTCGGAGCTTAAAGGGAATTCCGTTTCGTCGACATAAGCTGCAACATCTTCAAGGTCAAAAGAAGGCTTAGTATTGAAGTGCATGTTCCTCCGTTTAGTTGCTAGCTCTCTTAGAATTTCTTTCGTTCTTGTTTTGTTATTTCTTAGTTGAATACTGAGCGAAATCTTTTAAATGATTTTGTGTGTAATTTGGATCTTGAATATAAATAAATGAAATAAAATATACTTAAGTAAAAAAAAATATACCTTTCATCTATATTATTTCGAACATGAAGTCTAAAATGTTTTTAAGTGATATAAATGCCAGTTTCGGTTGACCACTTCGAGAAACAAATTATTTCCAGAGTGCCATGCTTCTGGAATAACTGTAAGGGAATAAATCTTTTTTGGATTCATTATCCCTACAGTTTTGCTTTTCTGGATTATTTTGAAAGACATCTATACGCAAATAAATTTATTTTTACTTTAAATTTTTTCAATAGAACAAAAGCAAACATTTAAAAAAACTATTATTCATTAGTCGAATAACAGCACTATAATGTAATATAATTGCATGAATGCTGTTACTAGACTTATTAGTCGAATAGCAGCACTGTCACTAAGGTTTCTCTATATACTACACCTACAACTATATCTATGAAATGAATTGTAATGCGTTATAATATAGTGTACCACTTTTTTAATACTCAAGAAAACAAGTGCGATAGCTCAGTGGTTAGCGTGTTGGACTGAAAATCAACTGGTACGTGGTTCAAATCTCAGCGAGGTAATTTTAAAATATTAAAAAAAATGTAATTAAAATATTGACTTCTACGAAAATTTAATAAATAGAAGGGCTGATAAAAAAGAAAAAAAATTTTTTGGTTTTTAAAATTTTCCAAAAGAAATAATGTAAATATTAAAATACTAAAAAAGTACGAAATTCTATAGGTTAATTAACTATAAGTATACAAAAGCAAAATTAATAAGAAAACAAATAGTTTTAGGTTAATTTTGAATCGTTTAAAATAAAACCATTTTTTGTAAATTTTTTTTTTTGGTTTGTAAAATCTTAATATAAATAAATAAAAAAAAAATGTTAACTTGAAGATTAAGGGTGGCTTAGATCCTGTGTAAGTTTTCATTACCCACAAGATACAAAGATTTACAAACTTATAATTTAAAAAGATACTTACAGATAAGCTTTATTAACTTTCTTTTTGTCAAAATCAATTTATGTTTACATTATTTAGTTACTAGACAAATTCAATCATGTTTTACTTTTTTTTTAACTTTTTATTTATTAATATTTTTGTTTGTTGCACTTTAAATAACATAATACTACTTTCTTATAATACTATATAAAATACTTTTTATACGAATATTATACACTCTATTAGAGCTTATAAGCTTCCCTAAGTTAAAGTAAATTACCTCCTCAACGTCAGCTCCTCATATCGTCATTGATCAACTATTAAGTTTAGATTTGGTTCAAATAAATAAATATCAAAACTTTTTGTGTAGACTATTAGATTTAGTATTTTTGAGTAACGATTTATTATTTAATATTTATGAAAATAATTGTCCAACCTTAAGTAGCGATATGCATCACATTGCACTAGAAATTGAAATTCAAATTGTAAACTTTTGCAAGAATATAATTTCTAACAATTTTCAATATGATTACAATAATGTAAATTAAACATCAAAACAATTCATTGAATATATTTTTGGAAAGTGTAAACTGGGACATCATCTTGGAACCGGTTGGCCTACTCGATAAATATAATACCTTTATTAATGTGATAAGCAATTCGATAGAAATCTCTCGATAGAAATAACTGGTTCAACGTTAATTTGTTAAGACTAAAAAATTCTAGAAATAAAACTCATAAAATGTACCGAAAAACAGATCTTCTTGAAGACAAGAAACATTCTGAAAGATTACGAAGTGAATTTGAGTTTTTAAACCGCTTTCTTTATCGTAATTATATGTGGTCCTTGAAGTGCAAAGTAAGAAATGATAGCAATAGTTTTTGGTCAGTAATAAACAAAAAGAGGAATATAAGTGGTTTTCCTCGACACATGGAATTCGAAAATTAAGTTTCAAGTTATCTGTCTACAAGTTGCTCTCTATTTGCCGCTTTTTTTAGGTCAACTTTTGTTACACTTCAACAAGCCGATGTAAGGAATAGTTTTGCTAATGTTACTCCAATTGTTGACTTAGGTAATATAATGGTTGAAAAAGACGAAATTTTAGTAGCTCTTAATAAACTCGATGGGAACAAAAGCAGTGGCCCCGATTTCATACCACCTATTTTAGGGATAAATTTGTCCTGCATTAGCTGTTCCGTTAACAATAATATTTAACTACTCTCTCAACAGTGGTGATTTTCTCGACTGCTGGAAATTATCCAGTATCACATCAATTCACAAATCCGTCCCAATAAATAATATAAAAAATTATAGACCGATATCTAAACTATCTTGTTTTCCAAAAATATTTGAAGCATTGATTAATGACAGATTAAAATTTCTAATTAAAAATAAAATTCCGAATAATCAACACGGTTTTACTACAAAAACATCTACCACTACAAATCTTGCTTCTTTTGTAAACTATTCGTTAAATCACATGGAATTAGGTAATCAGGTGGATGTAGTGTATACTGATTTTGTAAAAGCATTTGATAGATTAGAGCACTCACTTATGATTTAAAAACTGGAGAGCTTAGGATTTCAATCTAATATTCTTTCGTGGTTTGACATATCTAAAGAAACAGAGTGCAATATGTAAAGATCAGCAATTTTTCCTCATACAATTTTCCTGTAGAATCGGGAGTACCGCAGGGATCTCATTTGGGACCCACGCTATTCATTCTTTTTATAAGTGATGTATTACTAAAATTTGCTCATATATCATTTTTTGCAGATGGTGGCAAAATTTTATCAAAAATATCATCTTTACTTACTATCATCTTACATGATTGTACAGCAATGCAAGATGACTTGAATACATTTTATGACTGGTGTCTAATTAATGGTTTAGACCTAAACTATAGCAAGTGCACCATGAAGTCGTATTTTAGAAAATTATCACCCATAACATTTGACAATTCTATAAATTGCAACATTTTAAATAGATTGAATAATATAAAAGATGTGGGGGCTTATTTCGATCAAAAATTTTCCTTCAAAGATCATGTAGATTACATAAGCGCAAAGGCTAATAAAATGATGGGTTTTATTAAGCGAAACTCTATCGATTTTAGAGATCCATTTACGCTTAAAGCGTTATATATATCTCTGGTAAGACCAATTTTAGAATATGATGTAATTAGTTGGAATCCTTATTACAATATCCACGTATTAAGAATTGAAAAAATTTAAAAAAAAATCTACTCGTTTCGCCTTGAGATGATTTCAACTCACTTATATGATGCAAGATGTAAGTTGTTAGGTTTAACAAAGTTGTTTAATAGAATATCTGTTTTCTGTGTTATGTTTGGTCGCGATATTTTGACATCGCATATTGGTCCATCAAATTTATTACAGAGTTTTGGTTTAGTTATACCACCGAGACTACTTAGATCACAGAACTTGTTGATTCCATAGAACTAATTATAGTAGAAGTGAACCGGTTTCAATGTGTTCCGCTATGCTTAATGAGTTTTTAGCTGTAAATAATAAGATTTAAAACTCAATTAAAAGATCTTGCGTTATAAAATTTTAATTATATTTTTGAATAATTTTAAGTACTCTTTTTTGTTTTTTTTCTTTTTTGTTGTTTTGTTGTTAGTCTGTAAGATCTAACTTTGTAGATGAATTAAAATAAATAAATAAATTCCGAGAAAATGTATCATATAAGCATTACTTTGACTACAACATCTTCTAAGCCAGTCAAAATTTTGGAAAACGGTTAAACAATTGTTTATTTATTTTTGAGAGAGCACCTGATTACCGATAATCAAATCTGTAATACCTTTAATTTTTTAAATATTCCTGATGGGTACTGGTTGTTATATGTCAACTATCCAAACCACTCCAAATTTAAAAAAACGGTAAAATACGAGTATGTTTATTTTTCAAAAACTACGTAATTGCAAATTCACATCACCATCCTCAGGTCAAAACCGTTGATTCTGAAATAATTCCGATGAATGCTAGGAGTTGTATAGCAACTCCCTGAAATAGTTCGAAATATTTACAACACATGTTTGTATGTATAAATTGTATGTATAAATTTTCATGTCTGTAACATAACTGTTTTTAGCACATTCCTTATAGGAGCGAGGAGTTGCATATCAGAAACCGGAACCTGTTTAAATTTTCAAAACAAGTAACATTCGTATTACTTTATCTTTCAAATAGTATCTAGGTGTAAATTTTCAGATCCGAAACACTTTTGGTTTTTCTACTATTCTTGACCAACGCTAGGACTTGTATGGCAGCCACCCGAATTAGCCCAAATTTTGACAAATTGTAAAATACCAGTTTGTTTATTTTTGATAGAGTACCTATGTATGATTTTTCACATCTATAACATAATTAGTTTTTAAAATGTTCCTGAAGGGTGTTAAAAGTTGAATGGCAGTTACCTGCACCTGTCATTTGATAGCTATATTACCGCGTCCGGTAGAACAACAAACAAAGAAATCCATCAATAAAAATTTATTGTAACATTGAGCCTTAACTAAATTAATTTTACTCAATTTATCATTATGATAGCTAACTCCAGCCTGAATACTTCAGTTGTGATGCCTAACCAAAAGTTCATCAATTACTAAGCCTACATCCAAGCTTTAGTTATAAAATTATAAGTTAAAAAAATAAACAAAATGTATGATGTGAAAAATTTTAATCAAAAAACAAAATAAATAAGTGACTTACAAAAATTTTGTTAAAAAAAACCAAATTTTCTCTTTAATTTTTTTTTTTATTTTAAATTTAAATAATATTAAAGAAAATACATAAAAATAGCCCATCTCTATTCATAGTTCAGTCATTTTCCGTTACACAAGCAAAAACCATTTTTTTTATTGAAATCTTTATCCACCTCCACAAACTGAATTTATAATTATATTTTCTAATATTTAAAAATTAAAAAGGATTAGGACAGAGAAACTAATTACCATATCACAAAAACAAAAAATGTTTACCCATTTAATAAAGATAACAACCTATAGAATATTCTATATACATTCATATAAACCTATACACATGCTAATAATATAACTACAATAATTATGTGTGCTTCTTTTATTCATACGAAGAATATCTTTTGAATTATTAGCAAGAACAAAAACAACAATAAAAGTTTTTATTTATTTTTAACTTAAAGGAGTGAGAAACGCTATTTTAAATCGACTTACCTTTTTCAGTCATTATAATAATATGTTTGTGTATATATGTATTAGTTAAAATAATAAATAAAAAAAAATAATATTTACTCATATCTTCTAGTCCAAAATAAAATAAACACATACACAAAACAAACCTCTTTATTTTAAGTAATTTCTAACTACCTTTTATTTTGTTATACTTAAAAATTATTTAAGGATTAAAGCTTTATATTATTAAATATAAAATAACGAAAACAAAATTGTACACAAGTGTACAGGACGTGACGGTGTTCTGGTCAAGCATCAAAATTATTGATCCAAAATTTTCTTAAAACATTTCTGACGGCAGAGGAAAAAAAAAGAAAAATAAAAAATAGAAAAAAAAAAACAAGAATAGTTACGGAGTAGCAAAATGTAAAAAGGACCAAGAACATGTTAAAAAATAAATAAATATTGGTAACTACTAGGAAAACATGGTATTGATATTGATAATGATAATAATGATTATCATCAACAACGACAAAGACGATATCACCTCTATTTCTCCCTCCTTCAAGCTACCCTTTCTCTAAATTAATTTCGTGTGTTTGTATATGAGAAAAATGTCAAACCAAAAACTTAAATTTTTCTTGTTATTATTTTTCTTATTCTTTTTTTACTCTTTTCCTTTTTCAAAATTCACTTTACCGTTATTTTTGTTAAGTACAATTATAATATACGCGTGTTTGTATATTCATTCATACAAAGGTATGTACATACAAAATATTCCGTATAAGTATACACATAATATGATATTACATATTTTGGATATATTCATATGGACATAAAAATGTACGTTTCTTAACAGCATTAGGCCAGATTATAATAGAAGAATATTCTGACACTCTAACTTTTTATAATAGTAACAAATATACTTATACACCGTATAGATAATAAATGCAATATATATATAGAGATATTTGTAGAAATAACATTAAAGAAGAAGAAAAAGCAGAAAGTCCAATTTAACGGTTTTAAAATAACGATAAAAAATATAATGTTTAATTACACTGACAAAAATTTTTGATTTCATGTAAAAAATTTCATATTCTTTTTAATCAGTATCCATCCACATTAATATATTTTTACTTATAATTTATGACCAAAAAATATTATATATTGATGATTTATACATTAAACAAATACAAATATTAAACTTATATTTAAGACTTAATTATTGAGTCTTCGATGAATCCGAACTCTATTCAACAATATTTAGATACTTTTGCAGCCTCTGCTTAAATATATTTTATATGAAAATGAACTTTAATTTCATCTTTCATGGTAGGCATCATTATGGTGTAGGAGCATGTACCGCCATTCGAAAAGCTTTTGATCTACATTTTGTATCAATATAACAATAAAAATAAATAATGTGAACAGTTATATAAAATTTAGATAAACTAGGGGCCCCTATTGGTTACTTATAATTCAAGTTTAAGCCAAATTTAACATATTTAGAGTATTTATCAAAATTCTGGCTTATCAACTTATTAAATGTGGAAAACTACTAAAACTAAATCTTCTAAAATAGCGTAGTTGCAACTTCATTTAAATTGTTTCCAGATTAAATTTGCAATTATTTTCTGTTATTTATTTTATACCAATTACAAAATGTACTGGACCAGGTCGAAAAACCCATAGAGATTTTTTGCTGCTTAATAGGGTAACAAATCTGGGACCTTTCGGTTAAAAGGCAAACGCCACTAAGCGTATTTTCTTTTATTAACACATACATCCCCAGAATTATAACAGGATTTCCATGGACTGATATAGACTGATATGTTTTAATAAGAAGCTTTGAAATTGGTATGGTTTAAACATAAATAAATCTCAATTGCGATGCCTTTTTTACCTTTTCCTTATATTAAATCAAAATAATTTTTTTTTATTGTAAATGGATTTTTCAATTTGAAATCCACCGATAATTTTTATTTATTAAATCTTATTTTTTAATTGATGTTTGTTACTCATTTACGTTGCATTTCAGTAAAGGACGAAGCAACAAAGGTGGAAATGATGAAATACTAAATCTCAAACTCTATACAAAATGTTAAAAAATATTCTTTAACATCCATACCCTCAGTGAGATTTGAACCCGGAACTTCTAAATAGTCATTAAATGTCATTACCACTACATCTTATTGATCATCAAACAAATAAGGAGTTGTCCATCGCATTTTCGAAGGTTTTTACTAGAAGATTTTTTATACTGGAGCATTTAGTTCATCAATCATAAACAAACGAATAGGTTAAATAAGAGATTGAATAACTTTTTCATGGCTTATCTCATAAACTACCTACGGACAAAATGTTATTTCACAATATTTTATATTTTACAGTTATTCTATGTTTCAAAATGAGAAATTATTTTTCTGAGTGTACTCTAAAGATACAAATTCACAAAATATCACAAAATCTAACGCGATGTTTTCTTTATACACACTTTAAGTAATTTCAAACTCATATGTATGTGACATTTCATGTTATTTTACGTGCTTGTCTTGTACGGTCCATTTTTTTGTCCGTTAAAAAACCAGAAGAAAAACAAAAACTAAAAATATAAAATAATAAAAAAAACTTTGTAACATCAGCATTTAACAAAAAAATTTCTATTTCTAAACAACTTAGATCCAGAATATTGTCGAAATGTATAATTATATACATAAATGTATATATATATATATATATATACATCATCTATGTGTATTTAAAATATAAACTTTTATGCTATAACAAATTTCGTAAGTCATTTTTTGTATGTTCTTCATATACACTCTCATTTATTTAAATATAAGTTGTATATATTTATATATGTCCATCATCATATGAAAGTATATATTATCTGTAGATACATAATATGTAGAAATATTTGTAACATGTAAAATAGCCACATAATGCAAAACCGTATTATATGCCTATAGGGAATATTATATGTCCTTTCTTTTTTATTCTTAATTTATTTTTTTATTTTTTGTTTCTTTTTCTAACATATCAGTATTAATATATTATATATATTTATATATAATAATAAGTAACGGGAATAGCAACACGATATATATACGATAGTTAAATATTAGATTTTCGCGAGAAAAATCATCAGGAGTCGAAATATCCCAAATATAATATTATTACCATTGCTAGAGTATATATCCACCACCTCGATAATATTACCACCACAACCAATTCCATAACTACTATCATGAGTATTATAACAACTATACCGTCACCATCCCAATCCAAATTTTAATATCACGAAATCTTTTGAAAAGCTAAGCATCCCTTTTTTGTCAGAAAATTTTAGTTTTGTTTTTGTTTTTTTGCATCTTATAGAAATAATGTTTTTCGTGATGTGTGTATGATCCTTTTTTATACTTAGTTTCTCTATATATAATATCCTTTATGATGCATATAAATATACATATACGTAAGTAGTTACACGTTTAATATATATATATATATATATATATAAATATACATATATTCCGTTATGTTACATTTTGTTGTTTTGCTTTTGTTTAACATCCCCAATGGCTATTTTCTCTAATATTCTATTCGGCATCTTTTTCTGTACTTTACTTTCTTCTCGTTACCGCTGTCTCCCACACCACTTTTAAGTGTATGATTTGATTGAAAACAAAAAGAAAAAAGTAAAAAAATAAATAAACTAAAACAACAAATTTTTAGTCCTTTCTTCTCAAGTCCTTGTTTTTATTGTCATATATGGTGAGTAGTGAATTTAAAGGATATTTAGGCTATTTATGTACATAATATATACATACATACAAACACACATATTATTATTAATCTGGATATGGAATATTATATAAGGTGTATGTGTGTTTGTGTGTTAAATATTTCACATCCTTTTAATGTTCATGATGTAGATTTTTTCGGACAGGACACAAGGCGTTCGTTTTTTCATTTAGATTGCGATACTTATTTTATTTTGAAAAAAAAAACAAGTAAAGAAAAAGAAGAAAATACTTTAGAGTGGAATATTCATTCTTGTTAACTATGAGAAATGTATTCTAATTTCATTTAACAAGAGATTGTTTTTAATTTACTTGTTCTAATTCTATATAACTGTATAAGGATCATTAAGAAATTATTTTATACTCAAACTGCACTGTAATTTTTATCAAATTGAATTTTCGGTAGAAAAAAAACTTTATGACTTTTGAGAAGCTGGAAAAAAAAATAATATTGAATCGATATTTCGAATATACCGGCTTCTTTTTCAATGCCAAAAAGAAAGAAAACTGATTCGGTTTTTTTTTGTCGGGTATCGATTTTAACTAAAAAATTGTTAAGAAGACATAATTATTAATTTAAGAAATTTGAAAAAAAAAAACATTATTTTTTTAGGATCACAATCTATTTTTATTATTTTTGTTCACTTATTGGTCGAACACATATTATGATAGCATATATTTTGATTCACATAAGATGACTAATTATGCAAAGCTTTTATTATTTTTGAAAAATTATTTTAGAAGACTAAGTAAAGTCAATCTGTTAGTTCTAGTAATGATACTAGATATGGATGGTGTTAAATTATCTTATTATTAAATTTTTCTTCTTTTGACATGTGCTGGAGTTACATTAGCTTTTTTAGCAGAAGACAATGAACTCTTAATATTATATATACGAACTAAATAGATCTTTTAATACATTACAATCAGCTCAAAATAAACCTATCCCAATCGAGGTGTATATAAATTTAACAATTATAAAAACTGAAAATGTAAAGAGAACGATTCAAATTAAGACAATACAATTCATAACCAGACGAGTACCTATTTATTTACCTATTAATTTAGCAGTGAATTCAAACCTCTGTTTCAGAGGCTCATATTGCATACATGATTATACTTATATAATAAACAGAAACAAGCGCTTAGAAGTCAAATTTAGCTAAATATATTGGTGAATTTGGGACAACACCTTTCTCTTAGATATATCTTACTTATTTAAACCGAATACATGTATATATCTTATAGATCAACATCAGATACAAGCACTTTAAAACTTATGTATTTTTAAAAAGGCGATAATTACAATTATCCTTGAGATACAATGATTTAATCAAATACTGGTCCAACATTTATTTCAACAGATTGTTACTTCATAAAAGGCACATTCTAAGTTTTATAAAGAAAAAGGGTTAACAAACAAATGTTTTTTAAGTAAATGCTTATATCTTCCAAACTATTCGATATAGATAGATATAAAGTATATAGGCATGAGTTATAGAAAAGAATACCGCCTTTCCAATAGTATATGAATATTCTGGCGGTTTTATGGTGAAACCTTGAGATATTTAATTTTTAAAGAAAGATAATAAAAAATTGCTTTTTTTTTTCAAATATTTTTTATTTCGAACTACAATATTTCCATAGCGGCAACACTTACTTTAATCAAATAAATATTAAAATATTTTCCAGGCCGTATCACTAGAAAAGAAAATATATGTATATATAATATCCGAACAAATATATATATATATATTTAATAGATCAACAGATATAACGGTGTATATTCAAACACATCAAAACGACAAGAATACTTTCAAATGTCTTTTTCGTACTTAAAGAATAAGATGCGGCACTAAATATATTACATTTTTGGAGAGCTAGAGACACCACGTATCCTCTAGGTATAGCCATTAGGTATACAGAAGAGCCTATACTTAACTAAATTATTATAAATCAAAAATAGTACTACAATTAATAGTAAATAAAATTAAAAGAACAAAAATAGGTCAACTCTAAATTGCAAAACAAAAATGTAAAGATTTTTAAACCTTTAATTACTATCATTACATATGTATAAAACTTGTGACTATTTAAATAAAATTTAGTACTAGAGAGAATAGGTAACAAATTTTTAAATTCAAAAACCATTTAATCAAAATGCCAACTTCAATATACTCAAAAAATTCTGTATAATTTAAAATCAACGACGAAACGGCTATCAAACATTTATCACGAATTACCACTGGAAATAAAACCTTGTGAAACATCAAAAATAAAAGAAAATTATGTTTCTTAACCATAATAAACAAAAAAAAAAAACAATAAAATAAAAATTAATTTTTGATTTATCAATAACTGAACAATGTGATTTAATTAGTATAATTTTTATTAGGTACTCACTTTTATTGATTAATGAATTATAATTAATATACTAGGGGCCCCTGTTGAGTAATTATATTTCAAGTTGAAGTCAAATTTAAAGTTTTTAAAAAAACAGTAATTTACGTACTGACATAGACTTCGCACGATATAGCAGAAACCACTCGTGTTTAATAAAAAGTTTTGTGGTCAGTAAGTTTTATTTAGGACACATAAATACACGTCCCTCATATACTGCTTCGTTTCCGATATATTCCCTATAGTAAGTGGCATTTAGTGGATAAAATTACTAAAAATAAAAAATTTTGTCATTTAAGAGGTATGTATATATATATATAATATATAATAATATATATAATAATATATAATATATATAATATATACATAATTTTAATAGAAACTATATTATTACTACAAATAACCAAAATTTAGAGACAATTACTTAAAAAGGAAAAAAGGAAGAATTCAAGTGATTTGTTTTTTTGTTGTTTTTATATTTTTTATTTTAGATGAATTTGTTTTTTTGTTTTTTTTTTTTTTTTTTGCCATATGTACATAGATTAATTTGCAAGTACATAATGTAAATTATAATAACTGATTTGTTTGTTTTTGTTTATTATTTTCATAAGATATCACTTATGCATAATGTATTTGCTGAATAATAAAATCATATAAGTTAAAAAATTTCAACTGTGTGCGCATTTTTGTTTTATATATACATCTTATATATTATTATCAGAAGTGCATTAAGGAGTAGGAGAATCAAAATAAAATGAAAAGGTGTCTACTGCGGAGGTCCCTAAATGCTTGTCAATTATAATTATAGATATTTTAATTTTTTTTTTTTTTTTTATTTTCTAAAGTTGATATCTATAATATAATGTAAATACTGCTTGGCTAATAAACTTTTTCAAATTTATATTACTTAATTATTGCAATTATAAATTTATTATATTATTTATATTACTTAGTTTTCAGAATGTTTGGGCTATGAGCTCTTTTATAGAATATAAACACAAATATATCAAATGAATAGATTATCAATGTGAGAAGAAGTGGAACAGTTGTAAATGATAGCTAGACCAAAAAATTGTTCGTAATTTAATAAGTAGATACCTACACATACTAGAACTCACCACCCTTAATTGATCCAGTACATTAACTACATTCTAAAATTTAAATTGAATATTATAATACCCTTTTATATTTAAATTCCTTAAAAATTAGATATTCCTTAAAAAACAAAAAATAAAATAAAATCAAAAGCAAAAAATCTAAAAATGTTATATGACCGTTATGTTAGATCCTTTTGAAAATGTTCTCGATTTTCCATTACTAATGTTTGTTTTTTTTTTGTAGTATTTTATTTTTATTTTATCTTTTTTGTTTTGCCATTACAATAATCATACCTACACATATATCAATAATGTGTACTTTACGTGTATATAAATCCACCCTTTTTCTTAATAACAGCAAAGAAACAAGATATCCCTTGGTCACCGTTACTTGAATTTTAGATATTGTTTTTCATACTTTTCTATATATATTTATAATATATATTATATATACATATATATACAAAATTTTGTTTTCTGTGTTTTCCAGTTACAGGATAACAAAAAAAAAAAACTTGTTTTTGTTTTTTAGATATTTTATTTTTTTTTATTATTCATATTCACTATGTCCTTTTTGGTTTTGTTTTTCAATATATTTTCTTCAAAGGATTTTATTGTTTAACAAAAAAAAAATCTTTGCATTTCTTTGTCTTATTTTGAAGATAAAAATTAAATTTCTTTTGCGTTTTTTTATGTTTAATATTGTCTTTGTTTTAAAATTATAAAGTTGCATTCATTGTTTTTAATTTTTTATTTTATTTTATTTTATATTTTATATATATGTATTTGTCAAAGTTAAAAGAATAATATTTCATTAGATGAAATTTTAAATTAGTATCCGATATAATGATTATCATGATGAGAACGCATATGATATGCCTTTGATTTTAAAATATTACCAACTTGAATAACAAACCATTAAATATTAACCTAGGTATACATAATATTATGTAAATATAATATAGTGTTGTATATAAAACATATAGGACATGATTTACAATGATAATGGATTTTCTAATTCTAATTGTCATTTTTAGATTTTCTTTTGCATTTTATCTATTTATTTTTAAAGACATTAAAATCAAAAATAAAAAACTATATTAAATATTTTCCTCTCAACGAAAAATAAATTTTCATTACCATTTTAAAATTACAATATTGAAAAGGATGAATGTGCTTTGCTGATGGCTTATAAAAGATATCAAGTGTTTCAAAATATTTATTTTTTTTTCTGATTTTGTTATTACATAGAATGCATTGACAATTATGAGATTTAACAGTTGGTCTAAGGTACTTACAGATATGATAAGACTTCTTAATTGGTATTGCGAAGTAATTTTCGGAATTGACTAAAAATTGGACTCGTAGTCGTAACTATAAGAGAATAATTTAGTACTTTATTTTGATAATTGAAAAAACAATAATAATAATTGAATTAAATAGGAAGATTAATAGCGAAATAACGCTACTTTTGGCTGTCATAAAAAATGATAAATTCATCACTAAGAAAATTTTTGTGGAAGATAGTGAATGAGAAAGAATAAGTTTGAAATCAATATGAAACTTAATTAAATTAATATTCATTTTTAATATACTTTTATTTATCAGTAATTATTAAATATTATTTTATATTTTTACCTGTAGAAATGTTATAAAATAAGATCACAACAAACACATAAAAGTCCATAAAATACCGTATCATTCGCTTCTCAGAATACTAGGTTCTTAGTAATGTCATACATGCATCATAATGTCGTGATGCTCTATATTTAAATAGCGAAAAATTGCCTCACTTCCCAGAATAAGGCCCACTAGTTTAAAAGTAGCTAATTCAACAAGCAAATATTTTTATTATAACAAAGGTTACACGCTATATAAATTATTTTTAAAAACATCAAAATTATTTTTTAATACAACGAAACTATGTGCTTATTAAAAAAACTGATAATGGTTTCTGTTTCAATTGAGTTCAATTGCAATTGCAGTTCTCTAGTTGACTAGCAAAATTTCATCCACCTTTATTTTATTTATTTATTTATTTCATTTTTGAACTCAAGAGAGCTAGAGCTCGTATAGAGTGTTTTACAATCAAAATTAAATATGTGTAAAATTCAGTACAATTATAGTATGTACTTGTAACTAAGACTAATAAGAAGGAAATATTATACATCTAAAACTAAAGTTAAACATAGTTATATAAAATGAACATTAAAAAAAAACTGAAAACTATAAGAATTGAAAATTGACTTAAATCATATTAGTGACTGCACATTATTTTTCTGTGAGCCTATTTTTATTAAATTCGATTTTTTTTTTAAATAAACGAAACAAAATACTAATTTTATACATTGTCTAAAATAGCATAAGGATCTATACATCCCTACCCTAATAGACTAGGCGATGGGATGCAGATGAGTACAACCGTGTCTCTTTAGTATAAAATTGGTATCATAATAGACTTAAGATACGATGAATAACTTGAACCGGCAGCACTTATTTATTAATACAATTTAGTACAAATTTTTTAATTTCAGTTTTTTTACTCGGTATTTTTTTACATTCTGGATTAGAATTTTTGAATATTTTATACCAAGTTAATAAAATAATACATTAAAAAGCTAAATAAGATAAAACATTTGACAATACCTACATAATTATCTTAATTTATTTATAAAAGTTCAAGTTTTATTTCTTTTAAAACAACAACAAACAACAATTTTTATATATTATTTCTTTCTTAAAACTAGCACAAACTGATGTAAAAACTTTAACTGTTGCTAATTGAACCCCATTGATGATACGACAGTTTCCTCATGTAATGTCCAAATTTTCGTACTAGATTTTGGGCTAGGTGGAATTATTCGAAAAAAAATTCAATATGATACCAAAATGTTATATTTATCGCCACAATTTTTTATTTTATTGTCATAGAGGTGATAATTATGTTTAATGCAGGATGTATAGGTTAAATAAAAGTGTTCTTGGTATGTGAACTAGTTGTCAACTTTTTTTTTGATACAGATAAGAATAGCAAACAAACCGAAAGAGCAGCAATGTAATCGAACTTCTTTGGTATTAAAATAAACAAAATTCATAAAGTATTAAAGGACAAGAACAAGGAAGAATATCAAAACTTTGTAAGCAGTATCAAGAAAAGACAAAGCCATAGTAATTTGTAATAACAAAAAAAAATCTAATATAAAAATATACAAAGAAATATAAGTGTTACAATTTTATAAATTACTAGCAAAGTTACCCAACGTTGTCCGGGTCGAACACAAAATGTATAGAATGTACTTCAATGAAGTTTGATTTATGAATCGAATTGAAAAGAAATTGGTTTATCAAATCAACAATACTACAACTTAAACTATTAAAATTTATTTCTTTACAAACAATTAATATTTCGGGTTTTTTCTGATGAAGTATAAACAAACACGTTTCTTGTTATTGCGGTATTCTTGAAATAAAAATATGTTCGCCTTTTCCACAATCAATTTGAATTTATGGTTAATTGAAATGAGAATGCAAAATTCTTATTCTTAATCTAGTAACATAGTTTTGGCTCCTTCAAATTTCGTAGAAACAATATTGGAGCTGCTGCTTTTAATTTCAATTGGTGAGGAATAAACCATGTCAAATCCAACGAATAAAGAAAATGTGTTCGGTAGTTAACAGCTTTATTTTCATTGGTAGCTGTATCTGTCGATATGTGTACAAGAACCCCCTGGAATACTAGTATTTTCTGATTAATAAAACGAATTGTCACAGTTTTTGCAGTTAATTCACATAGTCATTTTACATAGCCATGTAAAATTTTTAAACTGATTCCTAAAATTCAGAAATACTTCTTCAGTCAATTCTTCAATACTGTGTACTGATCGTTGCTATTTTAATTTTGACATTTAAGTCTTCTGAAATTTGGCCTTCACCAAACTGTGTTAAATTCATTAGGTTATTGCAAATGTTATGTATACGAAATCCGTAACAGTCGTATTTCTTTATTTTTCATAAAGTATACCTATGTATAAATTTTTAAGTCTGTAACACAATTATTTTTTTATAATACTCCTGATTGGCGTCACAGTTGTATGGCACTGGCCAAACCAGTTTAAAATTTCGAAATCGGTAACAGTCGGATTTCTTTATTTGTGAAACTAAGTGTAAATGTGCATGCCTGTAACACTTTTGGTTTTTGAAACATTCCTGTTGGTGCTAGGAGTTGTATGGCAGCTACCCAAACCTGTCTGTTGATGGCTTTTAAATGATGGCTTCGATTATGAATAACTGTGCAAAATCTTTAAAACTGTGTATGTGTATAGCGAACAAACAAACAAACAAGCTTTCCTTTTTATACCTAAGTATAGAAGGTAGCACTGTTCAATCTTGAAATAATAAAAATTTGTTTGTAATTATGTCGCAATTTTTTATAGTTTTGCGTGGATTGGTGGAAAACTTCATAGACATGAGCCCCGTAGCTTCCTTTGTGTATAAGATTTTTACTGGCTAAACCACACCCCTCCCATTAAAACTAGTCCGACGGACTAACCATTTTATTTCTAGTATTATTTTTTTAAAGAAAAAGTTTACAAAATTCTATCGTATTAAATCTAGTGGCTTAGTTCTTTGAAGCCTTCTGATTTTGATTATTTAGCCTCAGTTGAGTGGCCTCAACATTAACATGACCCTCCAGACGAGCCAAATGTTTTGCTGCATATCTTAATTTTTTATAATTTAGAATTTCAAAATCTAAAAATAACAAATTATCAATGAACTTGAAATTCTCTAAGTGTGGATACAACATCGACAATTAAAAAAATATATAGATCAGAATGAAAGTGAAGTAATTCGTCGAAAATTATTCTAAGCAAAATAAATAGAGATTGCGGGTTGTTATAAAATGCAAACACAAAAGACACGACAAATTTTTTATATCCTATATAATCTATATAATTAATTATTCAAGTTAAATTTGAAGGTTTTAGACGATTTCGAAGAAACAGATTTAGCTGTGAGAAAAATGCACGTTCAAATGAATGGACATCTAGCACATGTAGCGAAAAATACAAAGGCTTTTAGAAATGTAAATTGCAGATGCACAGGAGTTGATATACAGCTAAAGAAGAAAGTCATCCAATAATTTGTGGAAATTTTTCAAATTTACCGTTATTTTGATAGTAAATTGATTTATTTTGATACATTATTTACGTAACTGAATTTTAAGCCCAATTTTAATGTTAACAAATAAGTTATTTTCGAAACTTAAAAATAACTCAACTCAAATAAGAATTCATGAAATATTTTCAAACGTCAGAACATATCTGAAATACGTTTTGAAAAACTTTTCTTTAAAATTACAAAAACAAAAAAAAAACAAAAAAAAAATGTTCAATGGAAAAATATTAAATAATGGGAAAATTAAGTGGTTTATAAAGAAGTGACATTTAATATAATTTATTGACTTTAAATGAAATGAATCAAATTAAAAGAATATTACTCTATTTGTATTATTTTTTATTGTCTTCTTCTTTCTAGCTAAATAACAAAGTTTTGAAGTTTAATATTAATTGAAATAAAATGAAAATTTTTGTTATTTCGGAGAAAATTTTTAATTGTATAAACTTTAAAATTTAATTTATATTTTCAAAATTTCATTTTGTAGGTTTCATGTGTATAGAAAATATAATTTTTTTTTAATTGAAGATATTTTTACAACAAAAACATATTGTTACAGTAGTGTTTTACTTCAAAGCAACTTCAAAGCAACTTTATTTCATAAAATCTCAGCTTTGAAGCAGTGAAGGAGTTGAAATATCTTGATGGTTTTTGTTTTATGAAGGATAATATTGTTCTAACTCAATTTTTTTTTGAAAAAAACAATTAAAACGACTTTTTGGATTCCGAGATTTGGAACGTATTTAAAACGCAACATTATACATTTTTTTCATCACAAAATTTTTTTTTAACCTTCATCAGGGTGACGAGGAGGTACCCGTGTACCTCCATATATTTTGCATGAAAAAATCGTTTTTGTACCTATATATTGAATATTCATATTTACGTATGTGCATTATACATATAAATATACTTTTATAGATTTAAAATAAATCTATAATACAAAGAAAATAAAATAAAAATAAAATAAAAATAAAATAAAAATAAAATAAAAATAAAATAAAAATAAAATAAGCATCCACATTTAATTGAATAGGATTATAAGTTTTATTTTGATTAATTCAAGAACGTTATAAACAATTGTAAAAATTGAATTATAAACAATCAAATATATAAACATATATTTATAAAATAATTTTTAATTTATGATTTGAGATCGAATTTGCTCAACAAAGCAGTATTAAAACATTTTAAAACAAAACTGTTATTAAATACCTAACTTCACAGAGAAATTATAATAAATGACTAGATTACAATTAGCGTAATAATTCTATTATGAGAAGCGTGAATTTCATTAGTACTTGGATAATATTTTTAACTAATATATATCGCACACCTCATTCTAGTATATCGTAAGTCAAGATCATCATTTTTCAGCAGATCGATTTAAAGATTTTGAAACTTTTCAGGCGTATTTCTCAACTTGTGTTTAAGATATACAAATGGCAAAAGATGCAGATTTTAAAGATTATTAAGGGCTCATAAGTTAATTCATATAAAACCCAAAAGTTTAGAAGATATTTAAAAAAAAACAATATACTAGAACGGACATTTTTTCAAAGATCGGTGTTGTAAGACATCAACATATATTTTGAAAAAACCTCCCAAAAAAAATGTGGCAAGTATATTACGACCTATCCAAAGTAAAGTATGACAACTCAGAAAAGTCAATTTTACAGGAGCAGCAATTTAAAATTTTATCATATTTGGAATCTACTTTAAAAGCATTAACTGATGCGTAATATGATCCAAATTTTTGTCAACATATGATTTTAAGGTATATTATTAATTTTTGCACTAGGTTTAATTTCAAAATTAGTTAAGTTCGAAATATTTGAATTGTACTAGTTCTATTTTTACCTTTGTTTTTTATTAACATAATAACATCTTGAGATGTAATACTTTAACATGGAATAATTGGAAAACAAAAGTTCGATAAAGCGTAGATGTCATAGTCTTGCTGGGAAAAATAATTCCGTACAATGTTATATCTCTCAACGTAGTAAAGTTACATGCATAATTATACGGGATTTTTAGTACATCTCTTAATATAATAGTTATAGCTACCTGGTTTTACATTAATAATTCAACAAAATGCTATAAAATAATAAATAAAAGTTTTAAATTGTAGTGTTATTTTTAAGTTAATATAAATAAGTTTAGGTACGTTTTAAGAAAAATAAATTTTATTATATTAGCAAAAAAAATTAATAACATTAAGTTAACAGAAATCCATTTCTTGGAAAAACAAAGCTAAAAATATATATTTCAATCTTACTTAAAGTTTGCATACTTTTATACTAACTTTGATTTTTTTATCACATAACTACCTCATTTTAATTTTGGTCACATATAGGTAGTTAATTTTAATTGTACGTTACATACAATAGATCACATTATTAACTTTGATACAAAATTTAATTTCATCAATTTAATTTTCACATTATTATTTTCCTTTTCTTTTTCTGAATCATGTGTGTCCTCGAATTTAACTTTACTAATTGGTAAGATTGAAGTATATAATTTTTTCATTACAAATGTTTTCTTTTTTTTGGCTCGTTTTTTATTGTTTAAATTTATAACTTTGTATTCATCTTTTAAGTCATATTTGCTTACTGGGCTCCATAAAACTTTTTCTGAATTGATGTCCAGTTTTTTTAACATTGTATTAACATAAACCATTGACTAGGTACATATATTTGCTTTCCTTTTTTTCTCTTTCTATATTGGCAGGACCACTATCAGCCTCGTGTTATGTATGGCCTTATTCTAAAACACGGTGTCTTATATTTATATTAGACGGTTTTGCAATCTCATTGACCTCATTTACAGTTCCTTTATGTCTTCCTCTTGAATCAAGTAATAAAATTCCAAGATAATTTTCAAGTTTCTTGAAAGCTGTTGTTATACACTGCTTATTAGTATTCAAAGTATTCATAAACATTAACTGGCAAACCCGAATCTCCTCTAAGTTTTCACTGTTTCTCTTTTTTAAAAAATAGTTTCTTATAAATTTTCTATTTATTTTTGGATTTAGTGTGCCGGTCTTTTTGTCAAATGTTTTTGTACGCCCTAAAATAAATTATTAAAGATTGCCACTGCATCATCTTACTACCTAATTTCCAAAAACTATCAAAAATCTTAAGACATTCCTCAAATTAAAATTTTTTATAACATTTCAATTGGCAAGAACAGCTATCCTTTAAGAGTCGAGCAGCTCTAATTTTTCCTTCAGTTCACTTATATTCTGAACTAAACCAAAATTCAACGCTTTTTTAGACTTATTTCTTTCTCATTGATCTGGAAAAGCTTTATTTACTTATGAGAATTGTTTACGACAAGTAGTAATTCGCGCCAAAATATCCATGTAAAAAAGAGACAACCTGAATTTGACGTAAAAAAAAATTTGTCCACAATCAGTAAAAAAAATACAAACGGTAAATATAATAGATGAATTGAAACATATGTTATAATTAACAGTATGACAAATCGAAATGTATTACTCAAAAAAAAAAAAAATTGCCTTAAAGAATTACATATCGCCTTGTCTGAGTGTTTTTTATGTTTAATTTAACGAGAACTAAACAACTGGACTTAGATTACTTTTGCTCGGCAGATTTTTCAATTTTTACTTTTGGTTAAACTATGTTTATGAGCATAACTTCCTTAATTTTAGGGTGATCGCTGTTGACAGGTTATAGATTGGAATATGGGCAATCAGATGTATACCATAACTCAATTTGCAGATAAGTCGAGTTGTCATACTTTACTTTGGATAGGTCGATTTACAATATACTGGATCGTATTTTTTTTCTATATTTAATTTTGTAAGTATACTTAACATATAAACGTTTGGAACAAAATTTTATTTGTTAAAAAAGATTCAAGATTTGTCAAAATCATTAATTAGAATTACCTGCGTTATATGACCAAATAATAAAACCAAAAACGAGTTCTAAATAACAAAAAGTAAGAGTGCTTTTATTAATTCATTTTTAAAACAAAAACCGTACTTCAATACTATTTCCTATTATCTAGGTTCACTTTAATCAACGTCCTCCAAAACCTCAACTTCTCCCGGATTTTCAGGAGTGTACTCCAAATTATCATAAAAACTTCTATAATAAGCAAGAATATATTTTGATATTTTTAATAAATCTTTATATTTTCGAAATGATATTTTTAATGTTTCATTATATAATATTGAAGGCTTTTCGTTTGGCAATCCAATACTCATTTTACGTTTTCTACGAGTGTATTGACGTCCTTTGGAATCTAAAAAGAATAGAAACTTATAAGACTTTACTACAATCGAGAAGACGTCTAGTAAAAAGCAATAATTGATTTTAAAAACTATACCTATACGAAACTATTATGACAAAATATTTAAATCACACTTTCCTATGTCATGAAGTTCATTCCAGGAAAGAGTATTTTTTAAGCCAAATATGCAAAAACTATATTTTTTATTTCAATTTAAAAAAAAAGCAGCTTACCTTCGCTCATTATCAATCCTTTTCCTTTGACAAAATAAAATAAACTACAAACAATCAAAAAACAAAACAAAAATTTTTGACATCACAACAATAACGTTCATCAAAGCAATGACCTACAATTTCAAAATAAGAAACCAGGAACTACAGAGATCTGAGATCTGAGATCTTAAGAGATCGAGCTTACATAGAACTTCCCTTCAAAAAAAAAGAACATTGAAATTTTGTATTATAATTAGTATTTTATTATCGATTCTCTTTATCAGGACTTACATTAAGACGCCGTTAGATTATGCATAGCAGATTGATGAAAGTTATTCAACAATTTTTTAGAGCCCAAACCTAAAAAAGAGCGGAATAGATCATCGAGCGAGACAACATTTGTTCGATATCGATAGCTATACAAAAGGCTCCAAATTTTCAATTGAATAGAATCCGTAATTAGAAAAATAAATAGAAATTAGGTAGTAATGGCTGGCGGTAGTTCGCCAACACACTTAGTTCAAAAGAATTCACTGTTATATAAATCGAAATTAAAATATAGAGTTTTCTGTTTAATAGTCAGAAGATTTAAAATTCTACCATAACAAAACTACTGCTCATTAAATGGATGTTATAAAATCTAGATGTTCGGATTGCAAAAAGTAAATTTCAATTTTCTACCTTTTAATGTTATAAGAATTACAGAATTATAACATTTGACAATACATAAACTAAAATGTCAATTCATTGTGCCATAACGTATTAAAGATTTATTTTATATTACATACATTTTCAATCGAATCCGACTCTATCCAATTACAATAATTAAATTTTCAATTTCAATTTAATTTTATGCAATAAGCAACGTTACTCTTATGCCCTCATTTACAAATTTAATTCAATTAGCATTAGAAAACCATTATTTCTTTTTATTTATTTTTAATTATATCATTTCTAAATACTGTTTTGATTTCTAATATCCCGCCGTTGTTGTTGTTGTTGTGTCCTAATTAAATCCTCCGTGGGTAATTTTTTCTTTAATTTTTATTTATATTTTTTTTTTCTCCTTCTATTTTTCTTATTAGAAACAAATTTAATTAAATTTCGCGATTTTCATGATTACAAATTGATTAGATTATTTTGCCTCTAGCAATAACAAGATTCAATGTACATTCAACGTAATATTAAAGAAAACAGGAAAACAATATTTATATATATATATATAATATAGAAAGACATAAACACCAAAGGATAATAATAAAAACAAAACAATTTAATTCTTGAATTCTTATAGGAATTGACAAGATTTCGTTTACAACACAAAATTTCTAATAAACAAACGAAATTCAAAACATCAGACAGGGCAGCAACTATGTCGTATGCCGCTGTCATATTGCTGCACGTAACAGTCATAATATTGAAATTTATAAAAAGAATGAGAAAGCAAAAGAAAAAAAAATAAATATGTAGAAATAAAAATAGAGTAGTAAACTTATTTTCAATCAGTTGGATTGTTTGGACTTTTAAAAATCTATTGATTTGCTTAAAATTTGAAAATAAATTGAAGGGATGAAAAACATTTTTCTTATTGTAGTATTTTTTCTTTGATCCAAACAATAATATGCAATAACCAGAGGGATATTAAATGTTCTTCATAAAATTTTTTGCGTCACCATTTTCAAATTTACAGTTTTTTTTTTATTATTGACTTATAAAATTTTACATTGACTCTTATATTACCAAGGTGATTGACGAATTGTATTAAGATAATCACATCCATAGTTGTAATTATTCGATTCATATATTGCCGATGCAACTTGTAAATAAAACTAAATTGTGGATTTGGCACAATAGCGATTAAATATGTATTTGTGAAGTTTTTGATTAGATACTATCAGCCGGGAAATCCTGAATATGTTCCGTAAATTCTTGAAAAAATTGTTTAAGATCCGTAACGCTTCGCATAAGCTGCGTGGCTTTAACCATTTTAACACTACCTTTTGATCAAATTTATAGCTATGTTTAATAGGGATACAGAACAACTAAGCAGTGTTTATATTTGATAATTCGTATAATTTTAATAGATATACATAGAGGTCTAATATTCAGCTCTTATTATATATGTTAAGGAGTACCTTATAATTTAATTGAAATTTAAAAAAAAAATTATTAAAATATTTTGCTTTTCAATTACCCACTTCTTTCTCTTTTTCATACAATTGCTCTGGTAAAATAATTTTGAGACATTTAGATAAGTGATTTCAGTTAGTTACGAAATCTATAAAATGTTAATAAGCAGAAAGCCTCTGTAGTACTTATAACATTGACCATTGATAATAATAGTAATAAAATGTTAGTGTCGAGCTACTGATGTCTTACGCCTTTTTGAACCATATTTGAATTTTGCAAACCGTTTTTCATTTTCATGATAGATAGCTATCCATCAATCTTTTTCTTATTGATGTCAGTACAAGTTTTTCATAAATTATGAAGTCCTTATCCTTAAGTTAACAAATTAGATTTGAAAGCGTAGCTGGACATTTTTTGGTTTCTCTAATCTATGTTCCTTGGTTCCTGGAATGAGAAAGTTGATGTACTGGCCAAACATGCTTCCAATCTTGGCAGACCACTTCAGGACGACGTTCACTCTCCAACGGAAGTAGTCAAGGAAAGCGTTCATTCACACTATTTGGCCAAAGCCAACAAAATGTGGCATTGACTTAATACCTGTGCAACCTCTAGGAAAACATACTTTTACAAACAACTTTTAATCAGGCCGCTTACTTATATAACAAAAGTATTAATCGTAGGTTCAATCGCAGCTGCGTAAAATAGAATGAGACAGAAATGCCTGAACCTTTCCTTTTCAGCTGCCCGGCATTGTCTAGAGCCCAACTCCAGACTTTAGGTGAAGTCAACAATTTAGGCAGTATTGCGAAAACGAAAATTGGTGATCTGATCGACCTTCTGAATCACACAGGGTGGCTCTAGTAATGAATTCCTTGGAAGAGTGTTAATAATTAATTCTAATTAAGTGCTAGGAAAGAATTTTTTAGTTAATATGACTGAATACAATTAAGTGCTAGTTGGTTTTCCATAAGTGACTGAATGGTCACTTCTATGAATTCATAATTCTTTTTATTTTAAGCTTTTAATTCTATTTTAATAAACTATTCAATATTCCTTGTTACTTACGACCTCTGTCAATAAAAACTAAATCTGTAAGTCTATTACATTCTCTAATAGACATAAAATAACAATTTTTTTTTCATTTCTTCCATTTTTACTCAAATTAATGGTACTTCCATAATATCAGTCTCTGATGTGAACACTTTTCGCAGATTTTCAATAAACTATAAAACAAAAGAAAATTAAAAGAGAGAAGAAAAAAACACACTTCAGTCCCCAGTTGAATATTTAGCGATAATGACAATTTTTTTTTAAAAAAACTAAAGGCTCCACATTTCTAAAATGTTATCAAAACAAAAAAAAAACACAAAAAAAAAACGATGTGCAGAAGGATTTCTTTCACTCTGTTTTTTCATTTTTCTAAAATTAAAAATACGAGATTCTAAAAATAATTTTGAAATATCAAAAACACAAAAAAAAAAAAAAAATACCAATAATTACTTTTCTCATTTTAGAAAAACACATTTTGGTGTCTTTGAATCCTTAATTAAAGAGGACTGGATGTAAATGTACAGATTTTTTTTTAGTTTTTTTTTTTTTTTTTAATAAAATACCACAACAGGATACAAAAATTGAAAATCAAAAACTGTTGTTTTAACATTTCAAAGGATTTCATTTATTATTTAAGAAAGATATAAATTTCCATAGTATAAGAATATACTTTGTTGGAATTGAATCTGAAGTTGTGAATTTTAAAATTAATTAATCTTAAAATCATGTTGATCAGCTAGTTAAAAAGATATTCGCTATTAAATTAAATAAAAACTGTAAGTAGATAAAATTAGAATGAATATTTTCTTTATTTTTTTTACGTAATCCTTAGCAGGACACAATGACAGTTTGAGAAGGAACAATCTTATAAAATTGTATCACAAGCCCTTAAACAATCCAAAAGTTATTTAGTTAAATATATAAGAAGCTATGGGGGTAATAAGTGGTGCTGAAACAACAACAGATGTCACTCAGTAGATTTTCAACATTCTAATAATTTGATTCCCTCACGTATAACGACTACCATACAAGCATCAAAGAAATACTTAGTTGTACACAACCAAGTTTTGCCTATAAGAGTGTTGGGACAACCGCTAATTGGTTGCGAAATAGTTGTTAAATTTTGGAAAAAATTCAAATGTAAATAGTGGTTGTCAATTGGCTGTTTCTTATAATATTCTAAACAAATTGTGTCCACAAATTTCTGTTTTTTGAAAAGTAGTTCGCATATGGCTTTCATAACTAATTTAAAAACCAATTGCGAGATGCACTCAATTAGTTTGCAAAAATAGTTCGCATATTCATGCTATAACTAATTTCATTACCATTTGAGAACCTAGACGATTTGGTTTTTGAAGTAAGTTTGAAAGTATTTCTTTACAACGGTTTAATCACTATTCGAGATAAAAATCAAATGTTTTATAAAACAGTTGTGAAATATAAAAGCTGCAAACCAATTAATTACGTACCGGCGTTTAATTTTTTTCGTATTTTCTACAATTTTTTTTTACTTTTACGTAGCAAAACAACTTATAGACATTTTTTTGCTAATGGCAACACCGAAGCCATATGTTATGCATTTAAAAATTTCTTTGGTAAAAATTGTTAGATGGCCTTAATGACAATTTTTTCGATATATAAATTGATGCTACTTCGTTGTACACCGGTTGTAATTGCAACCATTTTGCAAAAATTTTCTGTTCTAGTTACTCTAACATAGCTGTATTCGCAACTTTGTTATATACGCCATATTTATGACAAAATTCACAATTCTTTAGAAAAAAACAAAGTTATTTAATATAAAAAATCAAATTATAATAAAAATATGGAAAATTAAGTCTTTAAATTTACTAAATATTTATTTAAATTAAATTTACTACTTATTCAAAACAATTTTGAGTCAATAACGCATTTAAATTGTTGCCGGATTTTTTTAATTTTTAATTTATTTTAATTAAAAAGGAAACATAAAGGCAGAGAGGGTCTATTTTTTCGAGCTAAAACCTTCTATTTTAATATAAAAATGAAGTTGCACATCATTTGTAAGTCTAAAATCTGTCTAAAACACATTTTCAAATATTGATAAAAAGATAATATTATTCTCCATTATTATATTCTAAGATTAAAACCTTCATAATTTTTTAAGTTAAATATAAATGTTACTGATTTTAACCAGCACTTTTTTTTGAGATAATGAACAGTTGTAAATAATATTTTTTCCTAATATTTTATTAGTAAAAATTGTGTAACTTGGTTGTGTGAAGTTTCATTTTCTAACCACCAGTATTGGTTTTAAAGTAGTTGTAAATAAGTTGTGAGAACTGCCATACAGCGTGGTTGTAACTTTTAATTAGTCACTTCACAACTGTTACATTACTAATTGATGAATAGTAAAAAAGGTTGTGAATCACAACTGGTTCACAACTTTTTAAAACGTTATAATAACCAATTTTTTTCGCCAAATTAGTTGTGACAAACTTGTATCGTCGTTGCCATCTATGGTTCACAACAACTAAACATTGATAAAAATAGTTGTGCTTCTTGGGTAATGATATTGTTATGTGACAAAGTAGTTATATAAATATGAGCAATCTAGGTATGTTATTATGGATTATTAACCGAATTTTATCAAAGTTAAGAGTTTTAATGTAAGTCGAGTTAAGTTAGGTTGTAATTTCCTATTTATTTTTATAATTCCAAGACTATAGGATGAACACCCTTTAAAATTAGTTTCAATACATCGGCATGTGGCGACATTGTGCGTTTTTTCATACTATGTATTTATTATTGATATATTTACACTGGACAACAACGGTATCAACAACGACGTCGTTGTCACTGTAGTGTGAATATATTTATAAGAAATGTATATTATGAATAAAGATAATAAAATAAAAACTTTACAATTTTATTTTTATTTATTTATAAATTTATTTTAACAGTTGATCCTACAGATAAATCTGTAGGCCAACTTTATAGGTCCTTTTCCCTTTCGAAATTAGGGCTTTTTATTAAATTATTAATTATTTTATATATATTTTTGTATGTATTTATATTATTTTTGTTTTAGTTATATTATATCTTTATTAATTATTAAATTATATTTGAACCGAAGTGGTTGTATAGAAAATTATATTTTCAGTAATTTTCACCATTTGAAAAAATTTTCGGTTCTCACGGGGTTTGCACCCGTGCTCCTTCGGCCGTTACATTACTACACTCGAGTACTTTACCACTCGGCTACCAAGGCCACAATTTTAATTTTATTTTTGTTGTTATTTTATTTAATACAGCTGCTTCATTGACTTGGTTTCATTCAATTTCATGTTTTAAGCATAGAGTACTCATCTAAAAGTAAAGCTAAAATAAACTATCATTGTTGATAATTACTGTTAAATAATTAAAGAAATTTGATTATTATTGATTATTATTGAAGTATTGCCATTTATTGCAAAATATAATATTAGCTCATTTTACTTTTGCACTGAGTACCACTTTTAGAATAGGAAAGTAATATTTTTACTTGAGCGTTCCTTGAGTGTTTCCTTACATTTTTTTACATGTAATGTAAATGATAGAAAAATATTATTTTTTAGATGAGTTAGCCTTTACTTACATGCTAAGCAATATATTTATTATAATAAATACTAGGGACACCTATAGATTAATTATAATTCAAGTTAAAGCCAAATGTAACCCGAATTACTCCCGTGATGTCATATGGCAACAAATTCAATCTATATATTTCAAAGAATCTAGAAACCAAGCTAAGGCAAATTTTTTTGATATAATATAAGTTGTGCATTAGTATCAAACCCATTTTCTTAAATGGTTCAAATTAATGGTTCAAATTTTAGGTATTTGGTTTTTCAAAATTTTCTATTTACTACAATTATCCTCAAATAAGTTTTTGAATATGCTCCAGATCGTTATCTTTCTAGAATATATAACTGAATATATATATAATATATTTAATAGATCAATAAATATAACGGTTTTATACAAAAACATCAAAACAACAAGGATACTTTCAAATGTCCTTTTCGTCCATAAAGGATAAGATGCATCACTAAAGATATATATTTTTAGAAAGCTACCACATCCAGCTATCCTTGGGATATGGCTATCCTTGGGATATGGTAATTAGGTCATACGCCTATGCAACATCTGCCTCAAACCCCCGTGTATTCTCAACAATTTTCTGTATTTTCACTAAAACAATAATTACTTCCAACATAAAAATGATTAGAACAAATTATACTCAATAAAGCTTAAGCAAAACATATTCGTAGTTAAGTACCCATTTCTTGCAAATAATCTTAAATAGGTACCCATATACTTTTTTTTAACTAAAATGTTGACAAAATCATCAAGTTACAGCTATTTAAATTTTAAATTTTGCAAATAAAACTATTTTCAATTTGGGCAGATTTTTACTCAAAGATCATACTACGACGGTTGAATGTACACATGAGTTCAATTCTAATTTCATTAATGTCAATTTTTCATAATCTCTTACACAATAACTACATTTAGAAGAGAATTTCTTCTTTAAACCTTCAAATATTTACTCATAAATGTTCGATACTGACATGGCATATTTTATCCTACTCTATTTTGATGTTCCCCCAAGTGTATTTTTCACTACAAATTACAAATTAATTTTATTTAGTAAAGTTTTAAATTTTTTTGAGATGTCCACCATTACAAGATTTATTACTGTTATTACATCAAAAAAATTAATATTAGTTTTTCAATAATATCGTAAATAAAATGAACACACAAAAATCATTAATCAAAATAAAGAAAAAAAAAATTCTGCGTTTAACCTATAAAATTATTTGCACATCATAGATTTCAATTAAGTCGTGAAATTTAGTGGTAAATTGAAATAAAAATTTCTTGCAGTTTATTTATCATAATACTTTTTAGTATATTAAAACATTGATTGAAATTAAAATCAAGTTAATCTAAAATAAATAAAAAAAAAGGTAACAAAAAACAAAAATATTTATTTTATCTATTAAAAAAAAAACAAAATCATTTTATTTTTATTAATAAGGACCTCTGGTCATGTCCGAATAATCTAAATTTTACGTACTTTAGACTTCATTAAATCTCAATAAAAATGAAAAAAAAAATAAAAACCAATGTTTTACTTTTTCTCTTCTTTTCATTCTCTTCTAATTCATTTTCTATTAAAAGATAAATATGTACACGCACATATGTACACACACACAAAAGATAAATATGAAAAGTTGTTAATATCTTATGATTATTTTCCCCAATTTTTTTCCTCAAATTCTTTTCATATTATTGGATGATGTAATAAAAGAAGAATAAAAAAAAACGAGATATCCCATAAAAGTAGAAACATAAGATATAAACATTGAATGAGAAACACCCCCCGATAAAGTTTAAATCATGGTTCTATTAACAAATTACCAAGCGATAAATCAAACCATCTAACACTTAAGTTTATATTCAATCATATAAATTTTATTATCGTTTTTATTAGATACAAAATATACATATACATACTATAAATAAATATGTGTGTATAATCAAAAAGTAATAAAAAAATAATAATAAAGAGGAAGAACATTTCTTAAATATCCTTGTTGCAAAAGGTGCCTTACTTATGTCCTTATTTGTAAATCGTAGAGTATGGTTATCAGCTATGAAAAATTTTTTTTTTTTATTTTGAATATAAAAAGCAAAACATGAAAAAAAATAACATTTTTATTATTTTTTTACATTCTTCATCTTATACAAACAATTCCCGTTTTTCTAATCCTTAAACGTATAAAAGTATGTAAAAATGGAATAATAAAAAATGAAAAAAATAAGACATAAATTTTATTTTCTTTAAAGAAAAAAAAATAAGAAAAACAACAAAGAAAAAGTAAAAAGACATAAAAAATTCTATTGAAATTTTCCAATATTCCAATCCAAGTATCATGTTGGAAGAGAAAAGCAACTACTAAAACAATTTATTCATACAGATTTATTTTCAAAGTATTTCAAAATTATTCTAGAGAAAAATAACAAAAATTAATAAAACTAAATATTTTAAGAGAATATTAAACGTAACTATTAATTAGTTCCCAAAACTGATACATACATACTACGTTTTGTAAAAAAAGAAAGTACTTTTTCCAAAATAATCAGACATATAAAAGCATATAGAAACAATACTTTCTCCAGACTTCCTACTTACTTATCTATACTATTTTTGATGACACTAAAGCTTTGAGAATATAATGGCTTCACTTAACATTATTATCTTCATTTAGTAGTAGACTTCTACCGCAAATTACTTTCATGTCCCAAACATTTCAAATCTTTACTGCAAGGGCGTTTAAGAATTAAGATGGTTCTAAATAAGAATAATCAAAGAAAATAATTGATATAAATGATAGAATGTTTCTATTGCTAATTAATTACATGACAGTAGACTATTGGTGACTTTCAAAATGTAGTATAAAAAGTTTTATTACCGTTTAAATATAGTTCAACTACCGTTTAAAGCTTTGATAAGCACATTATTGTAAAATATATAATAAAACTGTTACAATATATAAACTGTTTTATATACGCTACAATATACCGGGTGGTCCAGACCATGCATTATTTTTTGATGTAGAATCCGAATTTGCATTAAAAAATACTCCTTCCCATTTGAAAATCTCGATTTTGGCCAATTTTGGCGATTTTTTATCTTAAAAAACCGATTTGCGGTTCTTTCCGAAAGTTGAAAATACCACCAATCGATAGAGCACCCTCGATTTAGTTAACAAACTTTTTTCTAAATTTTAAAATATGGCTCCTTTACCTCTTAAAAAGCTGATACGCATGCTCTGGGACACCCGATATATACTGTTACAATAATAAAACGCTACATTTTGGAACACACATTTTGGCGCTTAAATTATAATTTTGTATTTTTGTAATATAGATCGGGAATAATATGACGTTTTGATATTTATTAATATTTTTCGTTACATAAAAATTAATATTGTCAGAGATTCATAGGTCAGGACATATTTTCGGTGGAAAAATATATTTTATTAACATATTTTGGTACAATTAGGTAATCAACTATAATTTTTCCTTCGAAAATATATATAATATTCTAACCTAATAATATAATTAATTCTGGCGACTTTAACTGTGATATGTATAGAAAATGTAGTCTAAATTTGTTTGCTACCCACGTAACATTTTCTCACGACATAAAAACAAAATTTGTGCTATAAGACTCTTATATGACTCCCAATATACACTACAAGTGTTATAATGATGTTTTTATGAGAATAATGTGATTAGTACTTTATTACTTTAATATTGAATTTTTTATTTTTATTTTTGTATTCCTGTAACTGTATTACTTTTAGCCCTGAATTATCAACCTAATATTGTTTAATTATATAATTTAATTATTTCTACTATTGTTATTTCATTCATCACATATTCTCAGGAATATCAGAATGATCTTGCATTTATCTAATTTTACCATTATTGTTTTTCAAATTTTTTAATTTAATTTATGATAATGTACTAAGGTATGTAATATGTAACATTGTATAATAGGATATAATATACTAATATTGATATAAGGATATTCGTATAGAAATTGCGGGAGTTGTTATAATGGCACTTTCAGCAAGTACTACAGCAATGTTGTTATAAGTCTAAAAGTGCGTAAGCCTATATCAAGATTTAAAGTGTTGTTAAAAGAATAGAATTAAAAATAATAGAGCAGTAATAGTGTTATTATTTTACTGTATTCCTATGATGTTACTAATAAGCTTACTGTAGCTTTTGAATAAATATTTAGAATAAAAATATTTTACGACAATCATTATTTTCTACAAACATAGTAAAGAAAATTTTTTTTTAAATAAACGAAAGTTGAAAAATTTTATTTTCCATCCCTTTCGCATAAATATCATTTTTACTTAAAATAATAAATATTTAGATATCACATTTGACGCTATTCATTAATTAACGTACATTATTTAACACTTTAAAGATGCAATTATTTATTTAAAAATTGGTTATTTTAGAAAGGTAATATATTTTTGCGAAGTAAAATATATTATTTATTGGCAAGACATTTTTTATATTATAAGTCATTTAAATACAAAAATAAAAATATGTCATTAATATCTATCTCCCCTTAAAATAAAAAATAATTCATATCTCACTCTCGCATAACATAAATTATTTCTATAGAGATATATTTCAAATTAATTTCAAAATAAAAACATATATACTAATATATGTGCATACTAGTCCTATAACAATATTACAGCAATTGCTCCGGTGCCTTATAGGCACTCCATTTTAGTGCTATAAAATATGTATTGAAAAAAGATTTAATTTCGCTACGATTCCTGTTAAATAGCTACCATTAACAAAAAAAAATGAAAATTGCTCTGGAAATTGTATCGAATTTTTTCCATTTGCAGATTAAATATTATGATAATATGATTATAATAGTATAGTCCATAATAGTGTAAAAACTATATTACAAAGTTTTTAAAGATAGTAACAATAAAGATGTTCAATTATTCAAAAACACAATTTTTAATAAAAATCCTAATCGTATCCAATTTACATTTAATTTATTTAAAAAACAAGTAAAAAAAGTTAGACGCGATATTCAATCGATTACAAAACTTTGAAGTTATAAAAAATTCTGTCGGCTGTCATGTCCTATTATTTATTTAAAAATTGGTTATTTTAGAAATGTAATATATTTTTGCGAAGTAAAATATATTA
The DNA here is from genome assembly GCA_963942445.1 of Argyra leucocephala. Classification (NCBI taxonomy): domain Eukaryota; kingdom Metazoa; phylum Arthropoda; class Insecta; order Diptera; family Dolichopodidae; genus Argyra; species Argyra leucocephala. The sequence continues at coordinate 93,679,987 of OZ012677.1, forward strand.
TTTATTGGCAAGACATTTTTTATATTATAAGTCATTTACATACAAAAATAAAAATATGTCATTAATATCTATCTCCCCTTAAAATAAAAAATAATTCATATCTCACTCTCGCATAACATAAATTATTTCAAATTAATTTCAAAATAAAAACATATATACTAATATATGTGCATACTAGTCCTATAACAATATTACAGCAATTGCTCCGGTGCCTTATAGGCACTCCATTTTAGTGCTATAACGTATTTATAATCCTTCGCAATAATAACGTAGCACTCAAATTGATACTAATACTTCTATAAGAGTGTTTATAATATTGTTATAAGAGTGGGCAAGAGCCTTCAAATTGTTACGTAAGTATACACACTCTGCTCTTATTTTACATCTCCACTACGTATTTTAGACATTTTAGAATAGTGTACAAAATCATGAGCTTTTGATATATATTTTGAAAGATGCTACATTGCAAATTTTACGTTTTCAGCTTGCATTTTGCAAGTGACGGAATGTCAGTCTTATAAATTATAAATAATTACTAACTATTGAAAAATATTATAAAAATAATTTTGTAAACTAATTTTTCTGACCGATATAGTATAGTTATATTATAACATGACTACTAATCAAAACCTCTTGGGTTGTGAAAATTATTAATGGAAAATTTTGTCTAAAAATTGGTTTGTTATATGAAAAATATTCACCCATACCCTCTTAGACCCATCACTGACGCGGTCTAAAAATTGATTACATCACGTCTAACTGAATATGCATTTCTGTTAGACGCTGTCTTGTCATACAAAAGATTTTTTATGTTGGTAGTACTGCCTAATTTTCTACTATCCAAAAAAATATTATTGGTTGTATTTAAGTAACAACAACATAAACAAAAAGTACCTTATAATATTTTTGGATAACATATTTAAATAATAATTAATAACTATAGAATTCGCCTACTCCTAGAAAAACGAGGAAGCTTTATAAAAATCGCACAACAATTTTTATAATTTACTCTAATTTGGTAGACCTTAAAAAGTATTTTATGTTAATGTTTATTTTTATTTGGATTAACTTCTTTTTATTCATTTTTATAATAAATAATAAAACTAATTTATTGGTAATGGTAATTTAAAACTACAAGGTAAGCAATTTATTTTTGATTTTATTTAAAAAGTTAAAGTACATTTGATATGTTTTTACTAATTTAAAATTTCTTTATAAACGATATTTTTTGTAAAAACACAGCTATTATTATTTTCTATAAGATGCCCTTGATTTATTTGTTCTTCAATATGAAAACGAATACCATCAAATGTACGAAATGTACTGGCAGCCACATATAATTAACCCTGACCAAATGTAGGTTGTGATAAAAGAATACCAACGAAAGTTTGTCCTTGAGATTTGTTCATAGTCATAGCAAGTGCTAAAATGATTGGAAATTGTGTTCGTCTTAAAGAAAATGGTAATAATGTGCGAGCATAGGTCAAATGATTTTTGGGTAATAAAATATGTAGCCCACAAGACTGTACAGTTAAAATTTCGCAATCTATGGTATTACGGTACATTCTGTTAAGATGCATTCGTGTTCCATTAATTAAAGCATTACCAGTATTTAAATTTCGAATAAGTAAAATAAGTAAAATGCGTGATTCTACTTTACTTTTGTTTTGCATGTGTGAAGATATGTGTATATATACTTTTATATGAGTGAAATTTTAAATTGAAAATTACAAAATTTTGAAAAAAGATTTAATTTCGCTACGATTCCTGTTAAATAGCTACCATTAAAAAAAAAAAATGAAAATTGCTCTGGAAATTGTATCGAATTTTTTCCATTTGCAGATTAAATATTGTGATAATATGATTATAATAGTATAGTCCATAATAGTGTAAAAACTATATTACAAAGTTTTTAAAGATAGTAACAATAAAGATGTTCAATTATTCAAAAACACAATTTTTAATAAAAATCCTAATCGTATCCAATTTACATTTAATTTATTTAACAAACAAGTAAAAAAAGTTAGACGCGATATTCAATCGATTACAAAACTTTGAAGTTATAAAAAATTCTGTCGGCTGTCATGTCCTATGAAAAGTCTAATAGAAATTACATGTACGACAGTTTTAATATTTATCATCGTGTCAATTTGAAACTGACACTGCTTCTGACAGAATAGAAAAATGTCTCTTCAGTGATATAACAGAAAAGGGGCGTTTTTCATTATAATTCTGTGTGGTATAGTTCAAACATCCTGGTGGTTACAAATCTTGGATAATTTAATAGATCATTAGAGATCCAGAATAATTCTGTAATATATTAGAATTAATTACAACATCTTGTGAACCAGAATATATAAAATTTCTTGAATTCGGTAACAGTATTTATCGACTCCAAAAGAATAAATTCAGCAAGCTAGTGACATGATGGAAACGGAATGTATTATAATAACAAAACAATACCCTGACGTAAATTACATTAAATTATTAATAATTAAATAAATATAATCTAAATTGTGTAGTGCCTTTACAATAGATTGATGTTATCTCTGTTTTTTGTTTGCATTTTTTTCAACTGCGATTTGGCTACAAATAACTTAAGTAAAATAATTATATTTGATACCAATTTTAATAAACAACAAGGATTCAATTAAATGTTATATTTAAATTCAATAGTTCTAAATATTAGATATTGTATTTTTTAGTACTAGTAAAAATTTAAATAAAATCAATAAAATCTTACTTCAGCATTTCACAAATTTACTTTACTAACTTATCATTTGAATTATCCTAATTAGTAACTAACCTATCTTAACTACGTAAACTACAACTAAACTAATACTCAGTAAAATACTGAAACATCGAATATATTATACCACAAAGAGGAGTACATTAAAAAGACTATGCTCACATGTTTCATAGCCCTTGAGCACTTTATCTTTTTCGATAAAAATGATCAAAACCAAAATCATGTACTAGATACTAGATCGCTATAGAAAACGGGCTACATGTAAAACTAAAGAATACAACCCGTGCAAAATTAATGGAGAAAATTTGAGATATGGTATTTGGAAAACACATATAATTATAGCACAAGTATTACAAATACATATTTCTTTCTCGTTTTAACTAGGTTAAGCAGTTTTTGTTAGGTTTAAATAAGTAAGTATTAAGTATATCTAGGTAAGTTTCATCTTTACTATATGAGAATATATTGGTCTTTATATCCCAGGTTTTTTCCAATACATTTTTATAAGGATTCAAGTAAATTAAAACTAATAACAAGAAGGGGTTAATTTTGTAAACCTTATCTAGATTAAGGAACTATAAGATTGTACAATGGGTAAAAAAAAAATGCAAATAATAAAATAAAATATAGCCGAGTGGAAAAACACTAGTGTACAGGAATGTAACGACCGGGTAGTACGAGTTCAAATCCTGTGAGAACCGAAATTTTTTTCAAATGATGAAAATTACTGAAAGTAATTTTCGGTTGTATTGGTAATATCATCGGTTCAAATATAATATAATAATAATTAATAAGCATATATATAATAAAACTAATAAATTCATAAGCATATATTCAAAAAAATGAATAAAAAATAATATAATTATTATATATATATTTATATCTGCATTTATCTGGATGTTTGTAAGTTCGACGGAATACTCCAACACATATACAAATTGTAACATCATGTAATTGTCATAAACATAGTATCTGTTTTTTATTGCTTATATGTGCCATTTGTCATCTGTCATCTGTCATCTGTTATCTGTCATATGTCATCTGTCATTTGTCATCTGTGTCATTTGCCCATTATTTCATAATGATTGTCATGTCATTCAAATGTTAAATTTAGATGACGCCATAGAACTTTTTACTTTTATTATGTCTTAATTAATTTCATTTTACAATAGAATGTCTAAGAATATTGATTGTTTAGAATTATTGAGGTCTTAGAATAATATATGTTTAAATCTCTAATGATGGCAAATAAGATGTCGTTAAAATGATCGAGTAAATAAGGGAATTGAAAATTTTGCAACTTACTACAAATATTCTGTTTTAAGGTAATTAAAAGCGTTATAATACAAAAATAAAGGTATAATAAATTAGTAAGCAAATACATATTTTTCTTAAAATTAAAATTAAAACTCTAATGACGGAAGAAATGCTAGAATTTATTTTGCTTCCGTCATTTATAGCAGGTTACAAAACTGGTATACAATATTTACATATATACCAAATAATTAATAAATAAAAGGCCTACATTTCAAAAGGTGAAAAGACCTGTAGTTGGACTGCAGATCCCACTGCTATAAATAAATAAATAAAAAATAAAATTTGAAACCCTTCATTAAATCGCACCATTGGAAGTCTGAGAAACAATATGAGAGGATAATATTCAAAATGATGCTGGAAAAAAATACAGAGTTTCAAACGTGGTTCTATTCTAAGCCTAATTAGGATTTTTTTTATTTATCTAACTTTTTATTGATATGAATTGAAAAGCTTAAGCCAAGGATTTTTGCTCACATATTAGCATGACGCAACGGATACCTATGGCTGACACCTCCTTTTAAACTAAACTAAACTAAACTAAACTAAGGATTAAAAATTAATTAAGCAAATGACTGAGACTTTTTGAGTCTCAAGGGACCTAAACATGTAGTGTTAACGAAGATCAATAATTAGTATTATATAATTTACCTAAATTTATTTTTATTATTTTTTAATTAATTTATTTATTTATTTTAACAGTTAGATTGTTATATAGCACAACAAGTTAAGTTGTTTAGTTCATTTTTATTGACTGATTTAGTCTCTACCTTACTGTGTAATATTCTCTAAAATAATTTAATCCTGATATATTTTCAATTCTGTATTTACTGTAACTATATATTATTATTTAATTCTATCAGATGGGTTAAACACGATGGGTACCACAAGAGGTTTTATATATAATGCCGAAAGAAACCAAAGATTATGTTAGGCATGATGAATTTTGATAAGTAAATAACTATTTCAATTTGTGATTTAATGGGAATACGTTGTGCCCGATTGTGCTCAGCTATTTATATACTTCTTCTTCATTATCAGATTATTTAACCCATTTTCTACTGCTATATCTTTTTGGTTCTTCCTGAATCGTATACACCAACTTCAAACACAAGTTGTAACCTGCTCTATAATAAATATTTTTCGGTTTATTCATATTTTTCGCTTATCTTTTTTATTCTTAAATTTTGAAGATTACCACTGTTCAGAAAACTTCTACGAAATGTTCAATCTAAATGCTATAAAAAAATATATGATTTTTAGAGTTATCTTATTATTATTTATATTTTGTTTTTTTTTTGTTTTATTAATTTTCTTTTATAAATTTTATGTATTTTTTATTCTAAAAAAAAAGTAGCACACACATAACATACTAAAAAATAAAAAAAAAAAATTAAATAAATAAAAATTAAAAAGAAAAAAGAAAAAATAGTATAATCGTTACATAAAAATTTTATGGAGCCCAATATACATATGTATATTGTATGTCTGTGCCTGCATATATGTAGGAATGATGTATGGAAAATCAACAAAAAAAAATAAATAAATAAATGAATAGAAAAAAAAATTCATATGAAAACAACCTGTTGTTATTTTGTGAACTTCTTCTTTCTCTTTCCTTCTTACATTTTTATTTGTTATATTTTTGTAGTCCTTTTGATATATATGATATATTTATATATATATATATATATATTTATTATTATTACAAATATAAAAATTTACCGTTATAAATATGTATTTCTTTTTGAATTTTTTATTTATTTTTATTATATATCTTTTTATATTCCAGACTTCATATATTACAGTTTTATTCATTTCTAATGGGCTGAAGATGAGAGATGATGATGATGACGATGGTGATGATAATGATGTTAATAGTAATGATTATTATAATAATTTGTGTTATTTTTATGTTTTTGTTATAAATTGTATTATTACTATTATTATTTTTGTTGATTTATGTACATATTAAGATATATATATAAATATATATTGTATATACAAAACTACATGTAAATATATACATTATATGGTTGTTGCACCATTAAACTATTTACAGATACTACTCTACTGTTTCAATATTTAATATATAAATAGATATCATGTATATATGTACCTAATAAGATGTAAGTACATATTTAATAAAAACAACTGAATTATCCTACTTTCTAATAATACAAACTTTTTTGTTATTGTTTTTCTTTTCTTTGTGTCCATTATTCTTTTTTCAATTTTCATTTTGATGTAAGTAATAAAAAATGCAACAATTTTTAGGGTTTTCTTTTACTTGATTTTTCTTTTTCTTGATTTTTTTTTTTTTTTTTTATAGATAAATGTATAAACAAGGAAAACACATAAAAATTTTATGTAGTCACATGTGCTGTTAAATGTAATGTAAATGTTAATAAATGTAACAGGTTAATAAATTTTTTTTTATTCAGTTTTTTTTTATTTATATTTTATTTTTGTTTTTTTGTTTTTGTACATACATATTTAGTTAAAGTGTTTCTTATTACATTTTTGTTGACTTCAATTTATTATTTATGTATTTGTTATGTTGATTTAATAATGTAAAGATTGAAATAATTTTGGATTTAAAAAAAAAAAAATATTATCTTAATTTATTAGAAAAATTATCTATCTATATATTATCTATCTATTTATAGCGATTATTCTATTTGAATCAAATAAAGTGGCGTAAGATTAGAAAATAAATGTTAGTGCCAAACAAATTGATTCATATAAAAAAGTATGAACCGAATGATTTATTATACGAGACTGTAAGTTCGGTTATTATATTGCTAAACATTATTTCTAACAGTCAGTAGTTAACTGATATGGAATTGTATGACTACCAATCAGGAGATAACTGGCTCGAATCCCGCTCTGGAAATGGAAATTCGTAGAAAATAATTTAAAATAAAATTTGGTTATCACTAAAATAAATCTTCTCTAGATATAGTTTTCCGCATTTAAATTAGTAGATATATTATCATGAATTGTTAATAAGAAGCTATTGAATGGCAAATCTCTGTGTAAAAGTCGTGTTGGTGTGGATGTTCATTCCATACACTTGGAATTATTTATAAAATAAATAATAATAATAAATAATAATTCTTCGTCAATCTTTTAAGATTGACTATTTGATTTTAGGAACTCAGTTGTTACATATTCGGTTACATATTCGGAAAAATTTTACAACAAACGAATTTTCATAGCAGCATTTTGAACTACCTAGGAGTCTTTACTATGCAGGAATGAGTACTTGTACCTCAACGGAACTGTAGCAGAAGGGGAATTAACGTTTTAAGTCTTCAGAACAAGTTTTAACAAATATGAGGTATCTATGAAAATAGAGTAGGTGGTCGTGTGTTTGATTTATATAAATTTAACATTTCGTTAACAGAAAAGTGCATCTTGCAGCTGCTCAGAAAACTTTAAAACTGCATGTCTTGCAATGTCAAAGATGTAATTGGATGCAAATCATTTTATAATTTACCTAGAATACAGAGTGTATTTAATCGTTCAATTTGCTGGACCTTTGAATCCAGAATATAAAGATGCGGTGTTAAATGGGGTAGTTTTACAAGATATCAGACAGGATTTAAACTTACTGGCTTGAACACCTGATTTACTTTTCTTCTTCTTATTTGACTCAATTTTGCAAATTACAATAGACTACAAAGAACTATTATTCTATATACTACATGCCATATTGATATGTCACACAAATGTATGCTTAAAAGCTCACACTTCTCTTCTCATTGAAACTATTATAAAAACTATTATAAAAAATATTATTTTGAAAAAAGAGAAATTTATGAATATCCCATGCTCTTCATAGAGATCTGAGTAAAATAACGGATTAGTAGTAATCGACTAGTTTCATCTAAATAATAAGCTATCTTTGCAATTTTATATTTTTAACAACAATCCTGGTCATTTTCATATGAGAAAACTCTATAAAGATACTCAATTTCATTAATCCAATTCAAATTTTGCAAAATTTCATTTTAATTAAATTATTTTCTATTAAATTTCAATTTTTAATATTAAACAAAAACAACATATATTGTTAAGAAATTTTATTCACTCTATTTTTACACTATCATTATGACCATCAAGTTTAAGACATTTTCTTCAAATAATATGACAATACAGCAATTTTTAAAGCTTAACATAAACAATAATATTATATGATTATAACTAGATAGATATAGTGCGAGGTTGGAGTTATAAAAAATCAGTCATAAATTACCAAATATGTGCAAAAAAAAAAAAATACACACACAAATAATTTACTTCCAGTCTAACTGACTAAATAATTATGTATTAAGTTTTGTCAGTTTCTTTTTATGAGAATATAAAGTTAAAATATAACCCCACAAAAAAAAAAAATTTATTACAAAACACTCAAACAAACTAAACCGTATATTCATATATATATAATATATTTTTGTACATATATAAAATAAAAAGGATCTATCATAGTAAATATATACGATAATATGAAAAAAAAAGAAAAAATTTTATGTTAAGTAATTTAGAAATCATAAAATTCGTAAGAGTTCCTTAAAAGATATTAAAAATATATTATTAAGATGGTTATAAATAAAAGTATCGAAGAAAAGAAGATTCGCCTTTCGAATAATATTAATTTTCTTCGCTTTTAGTACTATAGTTTAAGTGATAATAAAAACTTAAGAATTTTGGACAAGGACGGGAATATAGAAAATACAAATAAAAATAAATATGATGTGTTGATAATGAGCAAAGTGATATGACGTTACAATAAAATTTTGTAGAATACTATTTGTGGCGTATCGTACTATAACAAAAAAAAAAAATAATATTTTCATTTATTCTGTTTCATTTTTTTCTTTTACTGTTAAACGATTATCACTCGCCAATGTACGTTTCACTCTATCATATTTTGCTTGTGCTTGTTCTTGTGTTATTGCTAAACGCTGTTGTACCATACGTTTATTTAATTCCAACTCTTTTGCTTCCTCTACCAAACGTTCATATTCGACATTATCAAATTGATTTTGAAATTTATTTAAGAATTTTTTCATTGATTTTGATTCATTTGTAAGCTGAAACAAAAATTAAATTGTTATTTTTTATTTTCTTAAAATTTTTAAAAACAATTTCCTAATCAAATTTTATTTTCCTTACATCTTCATATTTTCGTTGTAATTCACTTAGTAAACCAACAAAATGTGTTTTTAAGTCAGTTAGGCATGCATTTATTATAACTTGTGATTCCTCATAATTTGGTTTTTTGATTTTATGTTGAACAAGATATGGTCCCAAGAAGTCAGCATCATTTATTCGAACAGCCGCAAGACGTTTTTCTTCATCTTCAAACTAAAAATATAATTATGGAGAACTAAATGTTTTAATATCATTAAATTACATTTACTATATAGTATTATATGTTTCATATAGAGATAAGACACTGAAGAAGTTAACAAGTAATGGACGAAATATGCGTATCTGTATGATAAATAATTAAAGGTAAAATGATTAAAAGTAAAATATTCGATCATTTTCAAAATTTTATTAAAATAATTTTTATACAAAAATTAAACAGCATTTCGTCAGTAACAATAAGTAACCCTATCTCAATTAAAGGAGTATGATTTCATTTTCAGACTTAAATAAAAAATATTTCACTCAATGTCGCATGTATTTCATAATATTTCAAATTAAAACTTATCGAACAAGAGCTTTGCGATATAGTAAGTCTAATAATGAATTTCAGCCGAATCTTAATATGAAAATACCCCACTAACCCACTAACCAAAAATGACCAGTTTTTGTCAACATATTTTCAGAAAATTGTAGGCACATTTTGTCGTCAAAATTATGATGGCAATTTGTCAACAAAATTTGTTACAAAATTGTGGTTGTAAACCCACACACAATTTTTTCGACAAAATGTTGACAATTTTTGGTTAACAATATGTGACAATTGGTTGGCAGGGTTTGTAAGTTTTTTATTTATTTTTATATGTAATAGTATTCTATTCATCAGTCTATTCAACACTTTTGAGAATCGGTATTGTTTTGATGATTCTTGTATTTTGACGAAATTTAGTATTTTGAAAAACACAACAAAGTTTATTTAAAAATATGAATGAATTTTGTAATTAAAAAACAATTGAAATAGAACTTGTTTTTTAATTCTTTTTATAGGATAAATTATAGATGGAATAAAATATGTATTATATAAAAATAAATTGTTTTTGTTATTGAAAATCCCCCCCCCCCTAAATTACTGAAAAAACGGTCTGTAAAAAAAAAAATCCACAACTTGATGACAAATTGTTCACAAATTGTCGACAAAATAAGCCACAAAATTATGACAAATTATCAACAAATTGTTGAAAAATGTGTTGACAAAATTGTCAATAAATTGTTACAAATGGGGTCAACCCTACCGAGCTTTTTTCAACAAAAGTTGTCACAAAATTTTGTCGACAATTCACCAAAATTTGTCAACATATTGTCACCTTTTTGTGACATTTGGCTGCTCGGGTTCGGGTATACTACTTTTTTAACCTATTACTACGATACATAAAGCGACAAGCACTAGTAAAGCCACATAATATATATTTTTATTTGCCGTTTCAAAACCCACTTGTTCCGCTCCGCTTTACATCTAGACCAAAACGCTTCAGCAACTGCCCACTGTGTACTGATAATGATGTAAATGGGTGGGTTCAGTAGTATTAACAGGTATATCTGGAATCTATTTTAGATCCATATACCATGTATCTGTCCACTGAACGCAATTCACCACAAAAATTTGCCGAATCAATACTAGCGACATCACACTTATGTTTAGATATTTTTTTTTATTTTATTTTATTGAAAACGCGAGTTGTATTGAAAATTGCAAACCTTACATTCGAAAAACATATACCTGTTGATATCATTAGTATTATAAATAATATAATATAACTATATAAACGAATTGTGCATGTGCGTCTGCGCAAGTTTCTTCATTTATAGTTCCAGAGAAAAAATCTGCAAGACACTGACCACTGCTGGAGTGCTAGCTATTAAAGGCACTAGCATAAATTGTTTTTCGACGGAAATTTTATTCGATACTAATTCGTTTTATTTTCTCATTTCAAAACTGTATTTCCAATATTTCTATTTTGTTTCTGGGAATTTCTAATTAGTATGTCAGTAAGTTCGTAAGTATATTTTCTGTAAAACAAAATAGGTTAAACTGTCAAGATATTTCTTAGTTAAATTTGATTCAAATGAATAGTTTTCATTATTTTCTTTTTTTTTAACAAACTACATTATATAAACTTTTTTTTAGCAAAAAGATTTTCCTTTGACAATCTTGTAAAATTTTTGACTATAATGCACATTTTAATGTATCAGGTTACGCAGCTTTTAAACTATTAATTTATTATGGAAAGCCATAAAATTGAAATATTTATTTATAGTATTTATTTTAATCTGATTCAGTGTGGTGGTTTAGTAGTATCTTCTTTATATGTACAAAGTATACTACTTCAATATACTATTAGACACAATTTGTTCATGTAGAAAACCTGTCAAGTTTTTACACATATTTTTTAAGTTTTTGGTAATGTATGTAGTATTGGCTAATACATGTAGGATGGAAAATAATAAAGTATGTGAAAATAAAGTCATCACTAACATTTAATATGTTATAATTTAAATAAATTAAATAATTAATAGTTTTACCTTGATGTTTTCTAAAATTTGTTAGCTATATGATCTATATTATCTTTTTTTGCTCTTATATGATCTTTCTTATCTTTTATATGCGAATATTTTTTTTTGTTTTATATGAATTAATTCTTTACATTTCTTTTGTTTTTAATTGAATTGTTTTTTGTTTCTATTTGGAAAATGATATACATTTAATATCATTATTTTGAAAAAATATTTTACTCTGTTTTTATTCAAAATATATTTTCAAATTCATAAATTTTGTCAACAAAACCAATCAGTACTACACTTGATAACGCTTAAGCGGTAAACGACCGACGAAGATTTCGCGACGCAATTAAAATACAATACGTTCTTATGTATACAATTGCAACTATAATCGCTCAACCACAATTTCGTTGTCGTCGGTTATTTTCTATTTTTTTCGCCCGTAGTTGGATTCGACATTTCTAACAACGTTTTTAATTTTATTTTTTTAAATTTTTTAATCGGATTTTTATTATTATTTTTAGTGATAATTTAAATTAAATAATTTAATTGTTGTCAGATTTCCGTTCACTAATAATTTTTAATATTTTAATGCAAATATCGATATTTCGGAAGCAATATACTTCCTTCATCAGTGCTTGTGACTAACTGTATATATTAATTATTTTTTCCCTTTTTATATCCTATTCCCTCCATACTAGATATCTATTTTACCTGTGCTTTTTCAAATTATTTTATTAATTTAAATAGCGGTGAGTGTCCATTCCCTAAATCATTATTCAATCTGTCACCTACCTGTACCCTCGAAATTGCTAAACTCTCATAAGTATGGAGGGAATAGGATATAAACAGGGAAAAAATGAATTAATATATACAGTTAGTCACAAGCACTGATGAAGGAAGTATGTTGCTTCCGAAATATCGATATTTGCAATCAAATATTTAAAATTATTAGTGAACAGAAACCTGACAACAATTAAATTATTTAACGTTTTTAAACATCAAAAAACAAAACAATTATTCTGAAATCTGATATTTGAATATTATTGTTCTGTTAAAAGTTTTATATGTTATACAATTTATACTTATTTATTTCTCTATTTAGATACATACATATATAATTTTAGATTTATTAGCGATGTATTTGAATCTGGTGATATTACGAATAAATTAATAAATTATTCAAAATGATTTTTTCATTTTGAAATTCCAACTTTTGCTTTTCTGTTTTATTTGTTTATTTTTATATTTCGTTTCGCTACAATTAATTGTGTTTCATTTGACGAAAAATAGTTGAGCCAGGCGAATTTCGTTGGTAGTCGGTGACCGGAGGTCGCAATTGTGTTTACCGACTTTTGATGAAAAGTAAAGCTGACGGCAGCAAAAATCACCTTTTTACTGTAAAGTTAAGCACAAGTAGGCAGCACAGCAAATCAACAAAATTTGCCTTCTTCTAAATTGTTTGATTTTTAAGAAATTTGTTTGCGAAATAATTTTTTTTTCAAATGGATAAAATAAATAAAATAATTCCTTCGGTAAGAGTCTCTTAGTATTTTCCATTTTTTTTTACATTTATCAACTAAAATATTGTTACAAACAGTGTTTTATTAGGTACATATTAACTCTTAATACAAGTCAAAAACAACAACTTACTATTTTCATTCAACTTTTTTGGTATTTCTACAAAATTTCATTCCTTTTTTATATAATATAATATTTATAATATTTTTGTATTGTGGATGCTTTAAATCATATAAAAACTGGTGTTCTTTCACCATTTCTATTAATTTTTCTTCGAAAGACATTTTAGATTTCAAAACAAAACTACAACAGAGAAAAAAATTCAAATCACGAATGTGTAAAATTTCGAATGATTGACAGGCAGCAGCGGCAAACTGCTTTTGCTGTTGCTAGTTTTCTGCTGTATCATTTAACTACATGGGGCAATAATTTTTTTGCTGCCGTCAGATTTTGTTGCTTTGTTGTGCTGCCTTATTGTGTTTTGAGGTTTACCCTGTTTTAAATTTATTGAAAAAATTATCACCCATATTCTGTTAGACCCATCTCGCGAGATCGCGTGAGAATATCTCTGACGAGATAGTTTTGTATTCTGTTAGACCTTTGACGAGACGAGATAGCCATTTTTTATCTCGTCAAAAATTGTAAGCGATAGAGTATCTCGTCAAAGTATTTTGTGTTGTTTTTATCAAAAAATTGAATTAAATAAATAAATTGAATAGATAAAATAGTTAAATAAAGATTAATAAACAGTTTTTCATTATTGTTTTTGCATTATTATTAAAATTGTGTTTGTTTTTTGAAAAAAAAAAACCATCTTTACTATTACTGCTTTACTACGTTTATGTACTAAACTACAAAATATATTTAAAACATAAATATATTTATATTTATTTTTTATTTAAAAAATATTTCAAAACTAATACTAAGTTAGTGAGGTTAACACTTTCCAAAAATTTTATAAATCATATTTCGTTTATATACCAATAATTATTTTTGATAGTAAAAAATTATCAGTACTACCAACAAATAAAATGTTCTATCGCGCCGCTTACAGTGTCTAACAGAAAGGCATATTCAGCGAGACGAGACGAGATGATTTTTTTCTTCTCGTCAACGATGGGTCTAACAGAATATGGGTGAATATATCAATGAAATTTATTTTAATTTTGTTTTTAGTGTGTATCAGCACTTCAGTGAGGGTAGGCTGTATTACTTTTTATGATGAATGTTTAAAATCTTATTTTTCGAATATTTTTCGTAAGATAAAATTTCAAATTTTCTTTTCTTTTTTCTTTTTTTAACTGTGACTACGCAAAAAATTGGATCTCCGCTGAAAAACACTAATTTTTCATACAAAATTATGAATTTAGGGATTTATATTCCAATTCGCTCTCCCTGCGCTAGTACCTGTTATATAGCCAGCACCGCTAGTGCCTGTAATAGCCAGCAGTATACCAACGCATGTTTTACTGCAACTGCGAACGCGCTTATATACTTTTATATAAATGTAAATATATTTAGGTAAATAAAAAAAAAACAAGTTAATTAAACGTTTTATTCTATAAGCCAGATTCGAAAACTGAACCTGATTAGTGGTCAAATGATATAAACACTACACCATAATAGTTCTACTTCAAAAATCAAACATTTTCTTTAAATATAGTTTAATTTGAAAATAAAATTTTACTTAACTAATATCCTGATAGCTGACTAAGAATGCACATATTTCAATGGTTGTGATATACACTTATCAACTTATCAAGAATTCCATTTAAGAAAAAAAATCGATAAAAACAATCTATGGTACCTATTGGCTATTTAATAACAATTAAGTTAAATTGATTTTCAGATAATATATGTAACTCAATAAAATTTTCATTAATTAATTCTACTACAAATTTACTACAAGTGAACTACAAAAACAAAATAGAAAAAGTAAATAAATAAACATTATTTAATAATTTTATAAATAATGATTGAAAGTTTTTTTTATTTAAAATAATAATCACAATTGTAAATGCATAATAAATTTAATGTAATAAAACGCATTAACAGAACTAATATTATTACAATCTATATACAAACAATATTATTATTAATAAATCTATATACAAAATATCCCTGTAAGAAATATTCTCTTTTCGTTTTAAGTTACTTTTTTTTATTTTTTTATTTGTTTTTTGTTGTTTTTGTTACATTTCATCTTGCATTAATCATTATAAATCAGCATAAACAATTATTATTAGGTCAATACCAAAAATTTTGTTAATAAATACATAATGTATATTAAAAATAATCAATACAGGAAATTCATTTGTACACATGTGTGTACATATTCAAAAATGTAAAATTTAAATAAGACATTCACATACATATAATATATTCACATATAACTATGTACGTGTAAATTTAAAGAAACTTAAATTTATCAACATTCAAATTGTTAAAGGATTATAAAATTTACACAAAATGTATCATTGTGAATTAACCTTAAAGATGACAATCTTGAGTAGGTAAAATAAATAACGTTAGCCTTAAAGAAAATACATAATGAAAAAAATTTCATATAAACTTAAACCGGTTGTTGTTTCCCTAACTAAAAACTCAAACTTAACCTATCTAACATCTTAGATGTATCTAAATAACACTACATAGAGTTGCCGTTTATTGTTTCGTTAAACTCGCCTTAAACATAGATTATGTAATTTCGGGAGGAAATCTGTCCCCTTTATCACCGCAGCCACAAATGAGCTTATTGTGATTACTTCTTGTGATCGCCTTAAGCTTATGTAATTAGATTAACATGTAAAAAATAGTGTATTAATTTTTCAACTAAATTGAATAATAACAGTCATAAATTGAATTCCTTCAATGCAATGAAGATGTCCTTCAACATGTGGTTGGAACAATAAAATAACAAACTAAAACACCAATTTGATCAATTTTTACACATATTCAGTCTTATGTTTGTATATGAACGTAGTTTTATTTTTATACGTAAATATTATTTATATCAAATTGAAGATGCATTAAAATTATCAATTCTAACATAATCTAGATACCTACATTTTCTTACATAATTAATATCAATGCAGGTACCAAAAAATTTATTTTTCCAAAATTAAAAAATAATTAAACAAAATAACCCATATAACAATTCTAATGTTAATTATGAATAAACATATACATATATATATATATATGTATAAGAAAAATTAATTTCAAAAAGTTTACATTTTAATTTAAATAGGATGAATTGAAAGTATAATTGCATTATTTAAGATGTCAGATGTGTAAATTTCTCATCATAATCATAAGAAGTAAATTAGTGTATAAATATTATGAATAAAATTATAATAATCAGTTTAGAATTAGCTTTAGGCGTAAATTAATCGTAGCGTTTTATAATTACATAATTTCATTTCATACATACATTATATATATATATATTATGTGCAAATATAATTATGCTAGTGGATATTATCTATAATGTACCTGTACAACTTACAAACAAAATATTTATTTAAATATTTAATAAACTTATTATAATACGTATATGATTAGTTATTAGACATGATATTTGATAATTAACGTTGTTAAAATGATAATTAAAATATTTAATAACCGCCAATAATAATTGTGTAAGCATAAATTGAGTTTTTGTAACTTAATTCCTAAGTGAATTTGATATAAATACGCATACAAAATAACAGTTTGTGATATGACTTAGGTATGTCAAAGGAATACAAACGTTATTTGATAGATGAAATATCGTTCGGTGATATCTTTAGGGAACAGTACATAATTAAAACGTAGCTTTGTCAGGACATTCATCATAATAACCCTTTCTACGATTCCACCAACAAATTTTTTTTAAGTACTTTTTGTTATGACTAGTGAAAATAATCCCAACAATTTTTTCTAACGATTAAGTTAAATATAATTTATATATTCATATATTTTAATTATACTGTAATTACTTACTTTGCGGACCATTGCATATTAAGCATGCCATTGAAGAATATCTTGAGTGTGATCACAAAATCAGGTATCCTTAAGAACTCAAACTAACTTACACTACCTAACGCGGATAATCACAGTAGTAAGCCCATTTTTGATTGTGGTGATATAGCGGTTAAGTGGCCAGATTCCCTACCGAAATTATATAATCTAATCTAATCTGCTTTACGGACAAATATGAATTAACACGAACACAAAAAGTGTCGTAAAAGTTTTCATTTCATACATTTTATTTAATCCTTGATTGATTGTTTCTTGAGATAGCACAGGGTTTTCCAATAGTTAAACATTATGCACTATACAAAAATTAATTTAGTTTGTCTAATCTAGTCAACAGCTTTCCACAGTTTTAAAAAAATATTATTTTTTAGCATTTGACTGATATAATTGATTAGTCTATTTTTATCATCGGTTTAAACGTCGATAATGCTGCAACGCTCATGTCTGATCATTAGGTGGATATTTAGAAATGCTTGTATTTTCTATTTGAAGTAATTAATTATTTTTTCATCCATATAAACTACACCATCGCTATTTGGATTATTTGCCACCCTTCCATCAGATATATTTTGCTGTGTTTTCCAGATCTATTTTCGTATTGACGTGTTTTGTAGATAGAACTTCTATAATTTTTTCGGCGGCTATAATTCTTAAAGTACCTATCTCTATAAACGATTGCATTTTTAACTAGAAGTGTTTGCTAACATCTATGTTTAAGTTACTTACCACGACCCATAATTTATTTTTTCATTAGGAGTCAGTGACCCAACATCCAATACGTACCACATTTTTAATTTTTTGATAACTAAAACTAAACCAACTAAATTAATAATGTGGAAAACTATTTTACAAAACTAGACTTTCGTTATTATTCGTTACTATAGTTTCATTTATTAGAGAATTTTGAACTTTGAATACTAAAACTGAACTCGAAAATTTGTGAGAAAAACACTAATTTAAGAACAAACTAGTTTAAGCTATAGTCACCATCATTCAATAAATTTATTTTTTCTAAAGCTCTAGCTTCAAAACTATTTGTTACATCCATTCACATAACCATATTAGAATATTATGAAGTCTTGATTAAGACTCATAATAAAGGGAAAATTTTTAACTCTAAAATGGAAATAATTCCATTTTATGAAGCTTGAAAAGTTTACATTGTCATTCTCTATTGCACGCAAATCTAAAGTGATTTTTATTGAAATTCATTGTTACATAATCTGTTGGTATCCAGTTCAGATAGGCATAAATTTAAAAATCACTGTTATTTAGATAATGAACAACTCTAATTTTATTTATTTTTCCTATATTTATAAACTGCCACCCAAAACCGGTATAAACGCAATTGAGTCTTGATGAAATGTTTAACAGTAAAATTTTTACGGTAAATAAATTTATGCAAAAATTCACAATTCTTAATTTTAAGCATTGTAATACATTCATTAAAACATCATATACATACCTCTTTTATTTTGATTGTTCTTGCCGCTTGATTTCTCAATGGATCAAATATTCTGAACTTCAATTTAGGATTTTCAAATTCATAAGGACGATTCTCAATAATTTTATCTACTTCTTTTAATCGATTCTCTAGTACTTTATCCAATGTTTCATCGTATTTCAATTGTACTAAAAGTAAACGATACAATTCTAATTCTGTTGGTTTAGGTTCACTTGGATTAGCCTTTTTGTTTCCCAGAAAATAAAATAATAAAAATATTTTTTATTAATCTATATACAAATATAAAGATAATAATAATATTACAGGTAGAATAGTAGGTTTTTTAATCTTACATGATATCCTTTTGTTAATTCAGGCTGAAAGATAATCTCTTCACCGTATTCAGGAGCTAGTGGTTTTACAAATTCTCTAGTATATGTTGTTATTGCCCCTTCATTATAATGAAATTTTAACCAAATTTTATTTTCCGAACGTAAAAAACGTCTTTCAAGGATATCCTTATTAGCTGGTACATCTTTGTTACGACGCATTTTTTCAATAACACTCTGAAAATTATTTTTTTTTTTTGAATATCCAGAAAATAAACAACAATAATTATTATTATTTACCTCTATTTTTGAGTCCTTTTCGCGATATTGGATTTCCTGGTAAATAAGACTGCAAAAAAATAGAATTAAATAAAATATTTGTTTTTTTTTTTCTGGTTTTGCATTAAATTTTCTTACTGATCTGATCTTTCTTTGAAATGCATTATTATTTTTTGCTCATAAATTTCCATATATTCCAGTGAATCAAGCCGTGACAATGCATAAAAATACATTTTTTTTGGTCTTTCAGAATTGGATCCATGCTCATATTCTGGATATTATTAAGAAATAAATTTTTATTTTAAATAATTAAAATATTTTTATTATATTTGTCTGTATTGAATGTAAACTCAGTATATTTTGCTGCTGATCACTTTGAGAAATAGTTAATATTAAAGTTAATATCAAATTGAAATCGAAAAAAGTGTTTGAACTTTGATTTAAATGAAAAATGTTTCAAAAAGGCGACAAAAAATGTAATTGCCATTAAAGTTGAACCATTAACAAATATATCTGATTAGACATTACAATCCAAGTAACACCAATAGTGCTTATAGTGCAAAACAATTAAAATAAGCATTATAACTGTCGTAAAAGAAGCCGCAGTAACATTCTAACGGTATGACAAGTATTGCACAAGCATTGTAATGTTGAGCAATAAACATTTGAATTTCATGCTATGCTTAAAAGCCAATAAAAAATACATTCTAATTGTTATAATGCTTATTTTATAGTGCTAGTAGTCTAATAAGCTGTAATGCTTCAAGTGGGGATAATTGTGTATTATAGCTACTTATACTTCAACATCTTATGGAGTGCTATTATGGTATATAAGAAAAGAGGTATTTTCTCGCATTAATTTAATAAAGACGTAATTTCTTTATTTAAGGAACTAAATTCATAGATTACAGATTTCAAATAATGTCGTCTGGACCTACGTCTTGACCATAAATAAAACTTTACCAAACTAAAAATAAAATAATCCTTTTCTTAAATCACAATTAAATGCTTTTCAATAGAAAATATGGGAATTCTGATGTAAAAGTTGTACCCTCGTAGAACTAAGTCTCATGCATACTTGTTTGTTTCCAGCTTTTAAAAACATATTATATCTTTAAAAGAGCATCTTATCGTTTAAACATGTAAAGGACATTTGAAAGCACTTTTATTTGTTTAATGTTTTTGTTTATAAACCGTTATAATAATAATCATTATTTATTTCATACAAAATCCTTTACAAAGTTATTCATCATATAAATATAAGGTATTGGGTAAAGTTCAAGCGTTTATATACACCTATATATATATATATATATATGAATGAAATTTTGTATGTCTGTCTTTATGTCTGTCTTTATGTTATTTATAGACTCGAAAACTACTAAATCGATTTGGATGAAATTTTCAGAGTATATTACTGGAATCAAAGGAAAGGTTATAGCCCTACCCGCTTTTTAAAATTCCGACGGGTTCGAGCAGCTACCATACAACTCCCAGCACCTTTCCCAAATATATTAAGAACCAAATATGTTGCAGAGCTGAAAATTTGTACTCAAGTACTGCCTCAAAAATAAAAAAATACGTCTTTCACCGTTTCTCAAAATTTTGAGTGGTTCGGGCAGCTGCCATACAGCTCCCAGCATCTTTCAAAAATATATTAAGAACCAAAAGCGCTACAGACCTGAAACTTTGTACTCAGGTACTGCCTCAAAAAGAAATAAATACTTCTATTACCATTTTTCAAAATTTTGAGTGGTTCGGACAGCTGCCATACAACTCCCGGCATTTTTCACAAATATATTAAGAACCAAAAGTGTTACAGACCTGAAAATTTGTACTCAGGTACTGCCTCACAAATGAAAAAATACGTCTAAATCACCCTTTCTCAAAATTTTGAGTGGTTCGGGCAGCTGCCATACAACCTATTACAAATATAATGAGCAAACATATCTCTTACCGTATTATTATTTAAATTCGTTTACAAATATTTGTTGTTTTTTCAACAAATTATTATATATACCTACATTTGGTGAAACGAAAGTCGATTATTTTTATTATTCGAATATTGTTTTGAAAAATCCGTTTGCAAAGTTCGAACAGATAGACGTATTTACATTAGCTTAAACACAATCAGCATGTGAGTTGCATATTTATACCTAAATTTTAATTTTAATGTAGCAAAATATAAATGAATGTAACACCCTAATTAAACATCTGCCACCCAAATAATATTTTTTCCAATTATTATTTAAATTCTTATAATTGTTTTAAAGTTATATAATAAGAAATAACTAATATCAATTAATACTTAAAATAAAATAAAGAAAAAAGAAATATTTGCCTTTAATTTAAGCGTACTAAAACTACTACTGTACTAGGGTCTAGCTAGTAGGATATAATATTTGCTAGAAGAAGTAAATTGAAAAATAAAATCTAGAGAAAACATTAAAAATTAAAGTAACCAAAAAGTATAAACTAAGATAGTAAAATAAATAACAAAATATAAGAATAAAAAATAGTAGCCAAAATAACAATCAGAATAATATTTGCTATAAAAACTAAAATATAAGTCAACAAAAGTAAAAATTCTATAAACAAATTTTATAATAGATTCAATAGTGTATAGATTAATAGAGACAATATAAGAGGTAATGGGGATAATTGGCTCTAGTTATTGATTTATGTGCAAAACATGTTCAATTTGGGATATCTCAAATTTAAAAAGCCTAACTTTAAGATTTTTAGTAAAAGAATTCAACCTTCGTTCTGCGCGAATATTCAGAGGTAACAAATTATAAAGTCTGGAAGCAAAGTTATTGTAAAAATGACAAAACTGGGTATTAATTTAAAATTAAACGTTGAGATAGATAGCCCGATCTAACAAAAATTATCTTTAATGTTTCAAAACAAAATAAATATCTAAGAGGAAGAATATTTAATTACACACTAGAACAATAACGGTTCTTACCACAGATAATCTTAATTGCATGTTTCTGTAACCTGACTAACGACTGTAAATTATTCCTATAAGTGCCACCCCCACAAGACAAACTATAGAGAAATTTAGAATGGAACAGAACGTGATAAACAGTTTTAAGGACGTGATATAAACAGAACAAATTTAAGTGGTAAGGGTACCCTATTATGTTACTGCAATAATTTTTTAAAGAAAAAGTGTGGTTAGGCCAATTAAGTCTTCTATCTAAAATTAAACCTAAATAATTAAATGAATCTACAGTTTCTACTATAAAACAGTCGACGAGTGCACTGAACTATTGATCAATTAGATATATACCTATATATTAGTCACGACAGTTGAACGCAGCAATCTGTAGTAGTTGTAGCTTTAGAAACGTTGATAAACATTTAATTCTTTTCAAACATACATCTCATAAAATAACTTACTCTTTAAACTATCCGGACGACATTTATTAAATTTCTCTTCAACATCTTCTGTTAAAAAATTAACTTTTAATCTTTCCAACATATCTGTACGATTTTTATACCATTCCCAACGTGTTGACGGTACTTTATAGTCGTCATCATCAAAAATTGTTAATTGTTCTGTTTTTCCATCTTTTCTTGAGTATGGTGAATAACGTTCATGTACAGCTTGCTTATAATGAATTATTTTGACTTCATTCGGATATCTTTGTTCAAATTCTTTATCACCAATATCCAATTTTCCAACCCACGAACGTGTTATATCCAAATGTTTTTCAATATGAAATTCATCATCAAATTCATCAATATTTTCTTCTGAAGTAGATTGTTTTATTCGCATTTGTAATGGTTCGCCTGGTAATAAATGTTCCCAATCATTGGTATTACTTAAATCCCAACGAACATCTTTTGGACGACATGTTTGACAACTAATATAATAATTGTATTGATTCCAAATTGAATCAATGTAAATATAATACAGTGAATCAGTTTCATGTCGAAAACCAGTTGATGGTTCAATAAAAAATGTTTTTGATGAATCATTGACATTCTGATGATCTTCCATCTGACTATATTTACGTGGTTTAATACTCCATGGTGCACTTTCGATCATAACAACCCATGAGTGCATTCGTCGATTATGATATTTATCAGATGATCTATGTGACAGCCACTTGAAATTAGAATGTATATTGTAATAAAATTAAAATATCATTTGAAATACTTACTTCTGCTTTGCGTTTAGCTTCTATGGCTGCTTCAGCATCAGCTTTATCTTGTTTTTCTTTTGCTCTTTCATCTAATGCATCTTTTAAATGACTGTCCAAATCTGGATCATCTTTTAATATATATCTGGATTCCCAATCGGTTAATTGTTTTTGTAAATCCGGTGGTTTGAAATCATCATCCACCAAATAGGGACATTGAAATTTTCGTTGGTCATTTAAAGTAATTTCGTATCGTGCAAATCCGGATACAACCATTGCTGGATAACCAGCACCAGTCAAAAGACTAACAAGTAATGTTGCCATTTCATATGAATTTCCTTCACGACGACGTAATAATGTTGAAGGTGATATTAATGTTGGTGGCTAGAAAATAAAAATAAGAATATGTGAATCGATTTTAATAATGGAAACTAGTTTGAATTTGTAATACAAAAAAAAAAGAAAAACAGTATTGTACTAAACTGTATTAGTTACTGACAATAAAAAAAAATTTAATTCAATCAGTACCGGTACATCGGTCACTGGAAATTTTAAATATCAGTATATTATATTTAAAATTTCCAGTAACCAATAAATGTCGCAAATTACTCAAAAGATATAGTTCAAAAAATTGAATTGGACACTTACATTTAAATCTCTAACGGGAGTTTTGATACATGCAGTCACGAAGATATTTTATGCAAAATTTAAAATAATTTTGATCTATACTGTGATATATATATTTCGATTTCATTTTCTAGTTAATTGTTGGGCAATCGGTAAAATTATAAATGAACTAGCATTCGCCCGCTCGGCGAAATTCAAGGAAGTTTGCAAAAAATTGTACTCAATTTTATTATGAATTGTTTTCCATAATTTCAATTCAAATATATTTATTTTAGACAACAACCGCATTCGTAATAATTTATTTAAAAAAAAAATTAAATACAAATTTAATTCTGGCGATGGAGTGAGTTGCGCACATTTGATAAATTTTTGTATATTGAAATGAGATATACACAGGATCAAATTTAAAATTAGATTTTCTAAATGAAAACTAAAAAATGTTGATAAAATAATTAAAGTCGCTACGTCTCCTTTTAAATATCTGTCATTTAAAAGAATAATAATCAAAATCGGATGGGAAATGGTTCAAATATTTGTACCGTCAATTTACAGAAAATATAATGATTCCTGTATTTAGTTACTTATAGTTAGTTAATTTTAGAAATGAGTGGTAGTCAAAACACAGTCACAACACCAAAAAACATATAAGTCCATAAATTTTCCTTATAGTATAAACTAGTCTTGTATCTATTCCTAAATTTTAATAAATCTGTAGATAGCTATATAAAATAGGTGGTACCTTTGAAATATCTGCTAGGTTATTCTACTAGGTTATCTGATTTCATTATTTTCCACGTCATCTGAGCCCATCTCAGCCCACATCCAATAAATATATATTACTGGTATTAATACGCAAAAAATGACTTGTACTTGAGAATTTAAACAATTCGTAAAAAGATACAACATTCTCTAGTTATAAATTTATCAAATATTAGATTAAAAGCCTTAATACATTACTGTATAGCCTACATAAGAAAGAAGTGGTTGACAATATCTTCACATTTAAGAACACTCAAAATTTTTATACAATTAAAAAAAAAATTTTTTTTACTTAAATTAAATTAACATTTTTAATTTTTTTATTTCAATCAAGAGAACAAATTTGTATCAAATTCAATTTTAAATTATAACACTGTTCTGAGCAAATTAAAGAAAGAAACTTAACTATTATTTTTTAATTATTTTTGAGTTTCTAATTTTTCAATTTAATTTTTCTTACACAATGCTTTAACACAAAATTAGTAATTAAAAAGGAAATCATATTAATGAAGATCCTTCATTCGTTCATTTATTCAATCATTTACAAAGACCTGCAAAATCGGTATATGTACATTTGACTGATGCACATTATCTAGTACAAACTAAAGAAAATTAGAATTAAAAATAGAAGAAGAAAAATTTATAAATCCTGTAGCAAGACAATTTCATAATAGGGTGTACCTTAATATTATTTTGATTATTATTTTAGTTTTCGTCATAAAAGATTCATAAATTTAAATGTTTGACAATTCAACCTTTTCAACCTCACCTCCCGCATTTGAGTTTTAGACATCAAGTCTAAAGTAGCAAATAAGTATAATTGTACTATACTTCTGATGTACATCGCCATCGTAAGCAATCGACCTGGAGTTTAAATTGAAATTTGCTGTTTTGTTTTAATAATGTATTTATAATATTTGGGTTGAAACTTCTACACCAACCAATTATTTAAATACTATTAAAAGTTGTATAATATATATTTACTATACTAATAAAAGTCGAAATACAGAGATTTATATTGGCTAATTGAGCGAAGCTCTATGCATTCATCCTATAACAAAGTTTTCATGTATTCGGACACACGGTATTCAAAAATGGGAATGAACTAAACAAACTAATATCAAAGCGTCGTTCTAAAAAAGGGTGCTGCGTATGATAATCAATACTCTATAGTATGTTCACAATGTCGTTATTCATCAAAATTTTAAGATCTGATTTATAAAAGACTAAAATAAAGAAAAGCGCTGTATGGCACAAAACATGTCAATACCGAAGCTTCGAACAAAACTGTATTAATCAAACGATTAAAACAAACAAGACCACTTGAATGAGGATAAAACGTTTTACCTATCAAAAATTTATTTAATTTTGGTGGATCAAAGCAATTTTAATTTTTTGAGTCCAAACTAAATTCAATGTTATATCTGTAAGAATATAGCTTTAATATTGATGATATAAGTTGATAGTGGGTTAAAATTCCACAGCTTTTCAAACTACTATCACCGGAAAAAAGTAGCTCTGCCCTCTGAAAAGAAACTAAATATTTTATGTTCTTGTTAATAACTTAGGTAGAATTACATTTCGTATATTAAGTACGGTACGGTAATTTCTATATATTTCTTGTTAAAGTGGAAATTTTTCGATTTAATTTATTTGTCAATTAACTTATTCAGAGCTATTGAAAATGAAAATTCAATAAAATTGGTTATTGATTAAATAATATTAAAATAATGTTAATATTACTATTTATTTATATTGATTAATATCTTATATACGCTTGAAAGAATGTGTATTGGGCAAACTGCTAAGCTTTCAATTATTTTCGGTTTTTCAAATTCTTGATTGGAATTTATTCAATATAATTATTTCAGATCAGAAGATTATTGTTGCATCAATTTGTGTATAAAAATGAATACTTGTGAATAGTGTAATTATTCACAAAATCTTATCATGCATGTGATGCTCAATTTATGTACGAAAATAATATTTTCATATTTTGAGTCCGGATAATGACAATGTTCAAATATTGAAATTTAAAAGCTCTATTTTTGTCTTCAACTGAAAATATTATGTAAAGAAGGGAAAATTGTTTTGGGAACATTCAACTACGTTTTCACAAGTTCGTTTTAACTCTTCATCTTGTATGATATGTCCTTCAATATTGTAGTAAAATAATATTTATCTTATAAAATCATTTAAAAGCGGAGTTCATTATTTGGTTGTTTCAAAATTTGAAATAGTGTGAAGTAAGTGCGAAACTATAAACAAAACTAAGATTTCTATTAAATAATAGAACACCCTATATTATATGTGTATATCGAAAAAGAAAGTTATAATAGAAAAAAAATTGTATGGTCTTTTCCCCACAATCAATAAATCATCTCAAAGTGGCCTTTGTTTTTGTTTAATACTGAATAGCGAATGACGCCTTTTTATTTCTTATTTTATTTTTTCATTTTCTTTTGTTTTTGCTTTTTTTTGCAATTTATTTTCTTCTTTCATATCTACTTGTATAGTTGAATCATCTTTGATGATGAGCTACTATTAAATATGTGTCTACTTAAATATATGCATACATATATATACAAAAATTTATATTATATATATATATTTCATGTAATAATGTATAATACATCATTTTGTATTCTATTCGATGTCCAATGGGAAAAAAGCGAATCTATTTTCATTCAACGACGTGATTTTGCGATTTTTCTTTGGCAACTTCATCAGCCGCATACATATAGCATTAGGACAATCAGAACATCAATAAAAAAGCAAAAAAGCAAAAAAAAAAAATAAACAAATTAAAAAAGAAAACTACACGATACTTGACGATCTATTCATGAGCACATACACATACACATATCCATCCATACTTACATATAATAATAATCAGAAATGATTATGTATGAGAATTTATAGATCTGGGTAAGAATATATATATATACAATATTAAAGATCCGTGATTCATTTCTAAAACTGCAAAAAAGCTTCATCAGGACCTTTTTATTTCATGTTTTTTTTTCTGTTTTTATTTTTATTATGCTTTAGTTTAGTTTTACTTTTTAAATGACAAAAAATACAGCAATCATATAAGAAAAATTACAAAGAAAATCAAAATAAAATAAGAAAAACATGAGAAAAAAAAAATCAACTGTACAACAAAGTGAAATATATGAATATATATTTATGAATATATATAATAATATAATGTAAGTAGCATAAATATGGAGAAAAAGGAGTATACCAAGCTATCCTTTTTGATGAGAACACATTTTCTTTTATGCGCGCCTACTTTTGATATTTCTCTAATCTGTTTCTATTTTGTCTTTTTTTATTTTTATTTTTAGTTTCTTTATTGTTATTATGATGTTTTATTGTTAGTCCTTGAAATACACCAAGTAGCAAAATTATTATAATATTATAGTTTAATGTAAATCGACATAATAATTAACAAAATTAGATATGTGAAGATATTCACTCTTTTCATACGCAATTTACCCTCTATTCATAAACCTTATTTCTGTAAAATGGTTTGTAGTCCGAATCGACCGGTTTATAAGTTGCATCAATGTACTTCTCTATACTTCGAGACGTAGGAATTCATTAGTAGGTGTTTGAACTACCTAACGTCCTTGTTTAATTCTGATTATTTTCATAAATCATTTATAGTTTAAAATAAATTCACATGTGAGTTATAAAAACTAAACAAAATTCACACTTGGCAAAACCTATTTGTTAAAAAATTGCAATATAAAAACTACATATTTTCAGAAATTAATAACTTGTTAAATCGTTGACTGAGTTCTCGTGTGCTCCTTACGCCACTTTTTGATTTTTTGACTTATGAGTAGTAAACTTACGTATATTTTATATAATTTATAAATCAGCAAAAAAAGAAAAATTGTCACTTATCGGTATAGAGTTTGAAATTTCTTAGAGCGTGGTTGGCTTGTAGAATATGTTGCATGCGCTTCTAAAAATTAAAACAAAATAAATATGTCTTCTCCTAAACCATATATTTCACCGGAAATTATAACGTAAAAAAAATTATTATTGATTATTACAGTAAGTGCGAAATATTACTTATATTTTAGAATTATTTTTAGATTAACGAATAACGTTCTGAAGATGATAATGAGACTGTTTTAGATTTTTATCGAAAGTTCATGTTATATTAAATGATTATTTTTTTTTGCGTAAATGATAATTCAACTTTCTAGCTGATAATTCAATTACTGATCCAAGTTATGAACCACTACATGACAGCGAACATCAGCACAAGCATAAGGAAGGATTTGTAGAAAATATAATATAAACTTGGCTTCAGAAATTTCTAATTTAGAAAATACCATATTTCCTTAAAGAGATTTCTTAAGGTCAAGACCTCACGAATTGACCAAAAAAGGATATACTACTGTTTCAAAAATTTATGTAAGTCAAGTACTGGAACACATAAGCCACAACAAAAGGGAAAACATATTCAACAAGTTGCTCCTCCAGAAAAATTAGAGGAAATTCGGAATCATATAAAAAACTTTCCTGTGGTGGAATTACATTATTGTGGATCTTCAACAGAAAAAAAATATGTCAGATTTAACTTTGACAAAAATTTTATTTAGAACAGGCTACCGAATATTTAAAATTTACACTAAAATATTTAATGAGGAGTTTAATTATTAATTTTTCATACCAAGAAAGGACATACTATGTAGATAATAAATGCTATATTTATAAAAATAATTAAACACATCTGCAGTGGCCTCGGTAGCCGAGTGGCAAAGCACAATTCAAATATAATTTAATAAATAATAAAGATATAATATAACTAATAAAAAAATAATATAAATATATAATATACAAAAACATATACCAAATAATTAATATAATTTAATAAAAAAAGGCCCACATTTCGAAAGTGAAAAGGACCTAAGTTGACTTTGAAATTTATCTGTAGAATCCACTGTTGAAAATAAATAAATAAATATGTTTGCAGAAGAAAATGACATGAAAAACATAAATATGAGAAGAATTTAACGAAGATAGAAAGGGGTGTAGATCCCAGTAATATATCCTATATCCCAGTAATATACCTTTTTATCTAAGCTACATTAATATTTTGCTCTACTTTTTGCTTTAATAAGTATTGTCCTTATTTAATTCTTCAATATTTTTTAAAATTTTATAATGCTCTATACTATATTAATGCATATTTGTCCCTTCAGGCCTATGGAGCAAAAATATTTTCAAAATTTTACAAGATCTTGTAGTATGGAGCAATGAGCAAAACGACGGATTTCACATAAGTCCGAATATTGTGAAAACTATAAGAATGTCAAAACTTAAATTTTGAATTATAACAGAAAAAATGAGTACCATTTTGCATATAAAATATAAAAACATCCTATCGGGCAGATTTTTTGTTATTGCTAATCAAACTTTATTTTTCAATTTTCAAGACTTGTAATGCTTGGCGTGTAGAGAAAACGAGAATTCAGCCGACGAATTATTGTACATTGTTTTGCAGTAGTCCTAACACTGCAGTACCTATTGATTGCTTCCAGTAGTGTTGGTGAACAAAACCCTCTTTTAATCAAAGCTAAGACTCTCGTAACAAAATTGTTTTGTCCATTTTTCCTTCGATAAAATATCCCATTTGTTCGATACAAATGATTTCCTTCTAATTAGTATGTAGAATCTATAATTAACAAATAAAGAAGGAATTATTGAGTTGTGAAAAATTAATAGGTCTTATACTATAATTTCTATAATGCACGTTAATTTCAGGCAAACTACAGAGCTTAACGGCGTAAATTTTTTTCAATAGAATAGTCTGGTGAACTTTCAATTTACTACTGTGAATGGGCGATTATTATAGTTTAAAGTAAGGAAAATTTGCTTCTTAACACTTAAACTATAGGTAATCATAGACATGAAACCTATTCTATCCCTACCTACACAAGTGGTATTTAAATATGAAATACGCGTCCGTAATACTAACGAATAAACTCAATCAAATTCTAAAATGTCTAATTTATTATAAAATATGCGATTAGTGGGCCATCACAGTGAGTCAATCTTATAAGTCGATTACTTTGAGTTTCAGTAACTGCACATGTCAATTACAGAGAGATATAGGAAAATTTCATTCAATAGTAGTGTCACAATTCATGTACTGAAATTTCCATTTTATATTGGAAAAAATTAGTATTTCTATTTCAATTAAATAAACCAAAGCAAGGTAGTAAATTTGATGTAAATGAAATGAAAATATAACTCCAAGACGTAAAACTAAGATAAATAATATATCCTCTATACCAATTTTTTATCCTATTTTTGAACATTTTCAACCATAATTTTATTTTCTACCTAAAAAAGGTATAACAATGTATCATTTGCTATATGGGTGCATAGAAACTAATTTTGACCGTGTTCCATATGCCCGAGGTTTTTTTGTTTTATATATTATTGTTGTTGTTGTTGATTTTTTTTTTGTTGCTACTTAAATTTTCATAGAAGAAAATAAAAAATAACATTCAGCTAAAAGCTATAACCATCACTTTGATGAAGGGAAGGACATTTAGTATTTTTCTGTTTTTATAATTTTGAAACGAGTGCAAAAACCAACAACACAAATAAAAATAACAACAATAATAGAGTAAAACAAAAAAAAAAAATAAAGTTTTTTTTTTCTTTCCATTTTCATAATGAAAAGAAAATAGGGAAAAAATGAAGGTTTAAAAAATTATAAAGAAAACTCAGAGATTGTTCTTTTAAGTTATTTCCAAAGTTCATTTTATATTTACTAGCCACGAATATTGACATAAAGAAAATAAAAAATGATTTTTAACTAGGATAGGTAGCTTTTAAAATATGACATAAAATAAGCGAGACTATATTTTAATTTTGTCCGTCTTTTGTTTTTTTGTTTTTGTTTTTGCTTATTTAGATTAAAATGAGTTATTTGAATTAGCTATACATATTGGAATTTTTCCTATGTATAGGAAAAAGGCAACACTATGTTTGTTTTTTATCGAGCTGGAAGCAAACGTCACTTTCACACAGTAGAAAATTAGAATAAAACAAGCAGTTGTTAAGTGGATGTAGACTGCAACATGTGGAAACAACAAGTTTTTCATAAAAAAAAAAATAAATTTTAACAATTTACTAGTATGTAAGAATCCCACACACAATGTCAAGCTACGAAGCTCATTGTGTCTTTTGAAGATTCTCACCAACCTGGGTATAAACAAAAAAAAATAAAAAAATAAACAATTTACTATATCTAATTGATATAACTTTTGATATCAAATATATTAAAATACTACATAAACACAATTTAAAATTATTGGCAAAATTAATTTAAATACTTTACTGTTAATGTTAACTAATAATGTTGGCTTTTTAAAGAGTTTATTTTAGTTAACTCCTTTTTTATATACTCTACTGCAAAAATACTCTACTTTTTTTTACGTATTATTTCTTTTTACAACATATTGTACAACAGCGTTTGTTCTAGTGCTTAAAATTTAGATCAAATAACGTATTATGGGTTTTGGTCTTTGCACATTTTCCTGCAAAGTATCAATCACTTTGCGCGCAAATATTTAGATTGTGGTGTGTCATAGTATTTGTGAAGAAGTAAAAAGATATTTCATATTTATGTTTAGATTTAAATTATTTTATTTAACACGACAGAAGTATGGTTCTCTTTGTCTGGCCTATTTTGAAATCTGTGAATATTTCGGTTTAAGTTCAGATTTATGTACAGTGTCATCGACTTGACTAGAAACTCTGGAAACTACAGAGTAAGTTTTTTTTCAAACAATGACAACTTTTGGTCTTTCTCTCAAATACTTTTTTTATTTTGTCTGAAGCTGTTCTTCAAACAGACTCTCATTAATCGCTTTGTTCGAACATATAAGAGCAAAGTTCTATTTTCTACATATATGAATGAGAGTTGATATAGTGGAATCTATCAAATAATGTTCATGTTCTGTTGACCTCTATTTTTATATGTTAATTTCACAGTATTATGATTTTTGGTTCAACAGTATAATAATTGCTTAGTTTTAACCCAAGTAGTTGTTTAGTTTTAGTAATGAGTTTTCGCTGAATTAACATGTAGAGGTCAAATCGTACATAGTAATGTCGGGATCTTTTCAGCTTCAAATAAATTCTAAAACTACAATAAATACAATTTTTGATTAATATAGATTATAATAATATAATAAATCACCAATATTTTTGAAGACTCTTCGTGTCAGTGATGAAAAATTTATCCGCGCCCACGTCTAAACAAATATGTTTTTCTGAGGCTACCAACATAGAGAAATTTTTGAAAAGTCTTCCAAAAATACAAATTTATTTACACATGTGCGCCGGTAAATTATTCATCAGTGAAGCGATGAGTCTTCAAGAATGGGTGATTAATTTGAGTGTCCTACGCCAATTAAAATATGATCAAGACATAAAATGTATTTTTAATTTTGTTTATAAATTGTGATTTAGACGAATAAAACAATATTAAGACACTTTTCTTGTATACCAACCCTTTTAAAGTAAAATTTAATATAATTATAATATACTATAAATAAGGACAAATAATAATGTAGATCTATCTAAACAAGTCGATAGTTTTTAATACAAAGAAGAGAGCTTCAAATCTTATTTAAAATTAAAATATTACTGTTATAAAATTAACGGTAAATATTCACTTTTATTCTGTCTATTGTGTTAAAATATTTCTCGTTAGTTCTGATCTTTTTATTTACTGTTTTTTTTTCTCTTTCGGAGTGCATAGTAAATTTCTATATTTTAATTTTTTAGTAAAAGGGTTTTTTTTTATTTTATTTTGTTTTTAAACTAACGAACAACTAAATGTAAAGGAGTTACTAATCCGAGAAATTTCAAATATGAAAGAAAAATTAATATTATTTTTTTATTATTACAATTGTTTGTTTTTTTTTTTTTTTACTTTGACCACGGTGCGCATTGATTTTTCTCTTACATCCGTTTGAAGCTATATGATTTCGATGGCAGGCACCACTTTTTTTGAATTTTAATTTCTTTTATTTTTATTTTTTTTTTTGCTTATTTTTTGTAATGAAAAGGATCTTTGAAAATTATTTTTTCTTTTTTTGTTTAGTAATTATGAAAAATAAGGATACTAGAAATATTATGTTATAATTAAAAATGTTTGTAAATTTAGTTCAAGTCTATTTAAAATATTGAATGAATGACTTTAAAATTTAAGTTTAATTAATGATTTTTTTTTCTTTTTAAATAGTTTTTAAAAATTTTAACTACTATATTGACATTATTATCATATTTTATGCTTATGCTTATGCTTATGGTTATGCTGAATTCGAGGTTTTTCTATTTAAAAATAAAATTATTTTTGAGACAATTTTCTTTTCAAAAACTAAATAAAGTTAACATAATAATATATAATTAAATTAACTAATAAAGTTAATCATAAAAGCAGAATTTTTGATTTAAAAAAAATTTATTAAAATAGAAGTTGGAGAAATATTTTAGTACAAACACTTCTATGTAGATTGTAATTTCAATGTACAACGTACTTGTGCAAGAGTTGCATCGATATTCCAATTCTATACTTAATAAAATTTTCAATTCAAAAATAGCATTTTTTTCGTGTACGTATATAAGTTAATATTTCACCTCAGAATTGTGGTAATTAGTTTTTAAATAGCTTCTTAGTTCAAAAAACTTTTCCTCTTGTTTAGCTCTTCTAATTATTTTATTATTTTAATCCAGTTCACATCTTTATAGCTTATATTTTTTACAAATTTCAATTTTGTATTATTTTTTTTTTTCTAAATAAGTTTAACAAAAGGAACAGTTTTCTGTTACCGTTTATCTATTCAAGTTTTTTAACAAATATTTCTATTATAACACTTTATGTTACATATTTTAATGCACAAATATTTATTTTAATTTACATAATCAATTAATTTATTATAAATATAGATTTTTTTTTGCTTTAGTGATATTGGATATTGCGAACCCTAACCATAGACAGCAAAGTCTTGATAGCTTATGTAACTGAAGGTTTATATAACAAAGATTTTAATATTTTTTTTATTAATTTATTTATTAGTTTAAAAAACTTATTATATCTATTATAATTTCAGTATATAAAATTCATGACAATTCTATATTTTCTTTTCCTTTTTTTCTATTTTAACAACTTTAAAAATTTTGAAAATATAAATTTATTACAATAAATACAATAAAATAAAATAACATAAAATGAAATAAGCTCTTGTAAATTAATACATACGATAGCTATTCCCGGCGTATCATTCGCCGGTCTAGCATTAAAGAAATAGTTTTCATTAAAATATTTTCCTGAAGACACAGTTTTCTATTTCTCTTATTTTTAGACGACAGTAAGACTATCAACAGATCTTACTCTAGACAAAGCAACATATAATTGTCCATGGGTAAACACCGGCTTAGGAAGGGAAAGAGAGAGACATCTTCTGTCAAAAATTTGGCCTTGTGACATATTAATTGTCATTAAATATGCTAGTCGAATAGGAAATTGTTCTGTGTCGACATTTTGAAAAATTATATCTATTTCTTATGCAATACTTTATTATTAATTTCCAATAAGTCGTCATTTCATTGGTTACACTTAATATTGCTCTGTCTGTTTGTTCCCGATCTATTGTAGCTAAATTTATGTCATCGTATAGTCGTGTAACTGGGTCCTGATTTTCTGGAAAGCATGTAGAGGTAATATTACCGTGTTGCCGGTTATTTGATTACCAATATCCAGTAGCCATTTGGCAAACTCCTGTTCATTTTCTCGGGTGCGCATATTTTGACGCAATGGTAATAGTATTTTTACATTTAATATTTTTTTTACCTAATTATTTACACCTTTAATATAATGTAATTAAAACTTTTGAAACAAAATTTGATGTATTTGTAATAAAATTTATAAATGAAATAATTTTAGTGTAAACATTAAACCTTTGATTAAACAAAATCTGATTTATAAAAGCTGCCTAAAAACATAGCTATTATTTGACATTTTACTTTTTGAAATTTCTTAATATTAA
Source organism: Argyra leucocephala (assembly GCA_963942445.1). Classification (NCBI taxonomy): domain Eukaryota; kingdom Metazoa; phylum Arthropoda; class Insecta; order Diptera; family Dolichopodidae; genus Argyra; species Argyra leucocephala. The sequence continues at coordinate 93,715,986 of OZ012677.1, forward strand.
ATTTTCAAAATTTTCCACTAACTGCTGGTGTCATAAAAGAGTACTTTTTTTTTATAAATAAAAATGTAATTTGCATGGCTATTTTAGTTTAGCTTGTAAATGAAACTAAAATATAAAAATATTTTTTTTAAATTTAAAGTGTTTTAATCTGTAATTTTAATGAATTGTCTGATGACTTTAAAAAAATACTTCTTAGTTTTAAATTTATATTTTTTAATATCTGGCTGGCTAACTAAAAATTTTGTTATTTTATTTTTTTATAACTTTATTTAAGTGGCCTTTGAACACAACATAAGTTTTTTCAGGCCAGGTCTTTACATTATTTTTTTTAATTTTTTTATTTTTTTAATTCTTTTAATATTTTTTTTTTATTATTTTCTAATTACATATTCTATTATTCATATAATACATTTTAAATTTTTTTTTTTTGTTTTTGTTTCTATATAAAATAATTCAATAGTTAAATTTTTCTTATACATATATTAATTATATGAAGTTATTATAACTAAATATTTTCTATTTTATTCCGTTTTTTTTTTTAACATTTAATATGCTATTTTATTATTTCATTATTTTATTTGGTTCTTGTATTAAATATACTATTTGGTTTTATGGTTTAGAGGGTTTTGTATGCAATTTCGAACAATATTAGCGTATTAATATATTAGATACTTTAAGAAATATTCCGGAACTCAAAATCCCGAAAATTAAAAGACCGAAATTGAAAATCCCGGAACCTGAAAAACCCAGAATCAAAATCCAGGTATAATAAGCAAAAAAAAATCTCTTTTCTTAAAAATATAGCAAAATTGTTCAAATAAATTATTATATTAGTAAAAATAATTTAATTTTTTTTCATAAACTGAAACTCTGTTTTCGCAGACGACCAGTTTTAGTAAAAAATATAAAAAAAAAAACAAAATTTATTTTTAGTGTCGGACGCCGCTGCCCCAAACAACCGTTACCCATTTATTGAAACTCTGTTCTTGCAAACGGCAGGAGGGGTAAACGCAGACGGCAAGCTTTTAGTAAAGAATATTAAAAAAACGTAATATAATAAAAAATCACGGATTTTTTTTTCAAATTTTTTCAGTTCCTGTACAGTGCTGTCACTTTTTTTCAATATTGTTGGTTTTAAGCAAAAATATAGTAGAACCCAACTTTGAAAACAAAATTTATTTTTTTTTTTTAAATATTTTTTGCGAAAGGGTGTCAATGAAAAAGTAGCGGGGGTTTGCTGGAGGCAGCCTCGATTTTAAAAATAAAATTGGGTTTTTCTTTATATTTTACTTTTTCAGAATCTGATATTACGACTTGGGGGTTTACCGGCATATTGGCATTAGTGTAGAAAAAAAAAAGTGTAGTAAATTTTAAATCTATGTTAAAAAATGTTTAACCTAAATCTGATAATGCTGGGTTTAATATCAAAATAAAAATTAAAAGTGCGGCACTTTTAACTATTTTTTTTATATTAAATTCTGGGATTTTTATTTCCGAAATTATCATTCCGGGATTTTGAAATTTTGAATTTCAGGATTTCCGTTTCCGGGATTTTCAGGTTAAGATTATTAATTTAAATTCAGTAAGTATTGTACATGCGAATTTTTTAAGGTTGACATATTGTTTTCCATTTTAGTTCCTTCCGGTAACCTATTATGTACATAATTGAACCAATTTATATTATTATACTGTTCTGTGCACTGGCCTCTTGTAGTATGTTGGTAATGTTTTTGAAATAATAATTACCTCCAACATACTTTATGCTCCTAATTCTGGATATATATTATGTTTTATTTTAAAAACAAACATTAATGCGATAAATTACAGCCTTTTATTTCCGTCTAACCATTTTAAATTAACTGCAGTCTATTAATATTTGCCGATCTACACATATCCAATGTAGAATAACAATACTGGTAATGTAGCAAAATAAAAGAGATCTTTTCGATATTTTTGTTTCTTATCCTAATTAAAAAACCAGTCTATTTTGTTACATATTTAATCCGCATGCGCACGTTAAACTAAAATTTATTGTCAACAAAAACTGGTAAATACTCAATTCCATTCACCCATTCAATCAATTCATTATTTATTTTTTGTGTAATATTTGGATTCCTTAAGTTTAAACATATAGCTTTGGTCTTACATATATTTAATATTAATTTATTTCTAGACAGCCTTACAAAAATTTTATCTAAATTGCTATTTAATGCTCTACCCCTTTCAATTATATTGTCTCCCATTATATCAATAAGTTTATCATTAGCAAATACTGACACTTTTTATAGCCTTACACCATCCTTTATATCGTTAACATAAATCAAAAATAGTAGCAGCACTCGCAGAGTATAGATCCTACCGAATCCCCCAATTTTATAATGTCTTTTTCAGATACCATGCCATTAATTTTTGTGTTCTCCATGTTAGCTATTGAACCATGACCATTTTATATTTATAATTCCGTATGTGAACACTTTATCCAAAAAAAATACTTTTATTCACTGTTTCAAAGGTCCTTTTTAAGTCAAGATATACCGCAATTATTATTTTTCCTGTGTCGTATTCCTTTTCGACTCGTTCAATATCCAACTAATAGACTTCTGAATCCAAGTTGTTCTTCATATAATATTATAATTTTTGCCATTAAGTATTCTACTGTATGGATATAAACAACTGTCTCCAATATTTTTTCATACATTGGTAATATGTTTATTAATAATTATAATAATAAAACAATAATCAACTTATGAACTCAGAATTTAGATAATGGCAGACACTGTATGATAATTTATATCAAAAATACTTTCATTCGATTGGTCATTCTCAATCGTGCTTCAAAAATAGAATATAAAAATAAAATTTAAATTTAAATACAAAGTTGTAGGAGTCATTCATTTCGTCTTTTGTCTAGTAAAATAAAATAGGGCTTTGAAATAAAATGTTTCTTTCGCACAACTACTTTATAATAAATCACTTTTCCATTAATTGAATTAAAACAATAAATTTTTACAAGTGTGATGTTTTTCGTCTTTAGTACTCAACTGTTAATTATTGAAAACTAAAATTTTAATTTGAAATTTTTTTTTTTTATTTTTTTTCTATAAGCAACAATTTTTTGGCATTTAATTAGTGTGATATTACTGTAAACTAGTTAGTTGCAATTTTTCTATCACTCAATACTCCTCAATTAATGATCTTTTCTACTAGCGTACATAATCATATCCTATTTCTACGGCAAACACAAAACAATATTTAATATTAAAAATCAAATTCTGTTCTTAAGCCGATAGTTATTCTTAAAAACATAAATATACAGTAGATATTATATTGTATGTATCTCATAATCGCATTTCACTAATTTTCCCATTTATTCTCTTGCAACTCTTTATTCATAATCAGGAAAAAAAAAATAAAAAATAAAAGAAAAACAAAAATATAAAACCAACTTTAGAAAATTTTCCTTATATGATCAGATCAGAACCACTACATATTTCAAACAAGAAAGTACATAATAATATAATAACCAAATATATATTATACAAGCATACATATATTATATATATATAATTCATGTTTCATGTTCGCCAATTTCTCGAGATGGTGATGTTCGTACACATGATACCGTGCCGTGGTAAAGAGCTTAAATAAGGCGCAATAAAGAACTTTTCGAATACAATAATTCAAAAATAGAATATTGTCTATTTTATGTTATTATGTTTGTATATAAAACCTAGTACCTACCTATATAGATTGAATCAATTTAAGGTTATGTGAAGGAGTAAATTTTATTATTCGCATATACACATATGTGTACATAGTTTTATATTTAAACACAAATTTAATATACATTTGAATGCAGTAGACGTGTTCTTTATTTCTCCCAATATCTTTCAAAATGATATAAAGGTGGATCCAATCGGACTTATAATTTTGTGTCCACCATAATATGCGAAGACCAGCAATTCTATATTATATATATATATCTAAATATATACATATAGTATGTGAATTGTCCAAGACCACCCACACCTAAAAAGTAAAGATTTAAATAAATTTTCTCTTTACTTTTATATGCAAATTGTAAATTGGTATGCAAGTACGTTTTTATCTTAGAATATGTGTGTGATCAAATGTTATCATCAGCATGTATAAACATATATATATGTAATTATGTATGTATATTTGATTGTGAATATGGAAATATTTAAGAAATTTTCTAATATATGTATGATGGTTAAGTTCTTTTCTTGTGATGTTGCATATTATTTGCTACACATAAATTGTTCTCCAATAGATACATGAAAGATATTGGATTGTTAGAAGAAAAATAAATGAATATTGATAACGAGGGTACCTAAAAAATTATTTAATTTTATTAAGGAATGTAATAAAATGTTGATAATTCAAATTAAAATTATTCTTTATTTTTAAATATTACTAAATTTATTAAGTTTTTATTTCGTTTATTTTACCCTTCATTTTTACCTTTTAGGAACATAGAACATCAAATTCTAAATAATCAGCTTATTTTAGGTCGAGTATTGATATTACGATATACATCAATTCTCTCTATTTTTTATTTCTCTTTATTTTGGTCCACAATTACGGAATGTGGTCATAACCCATATACGTATACCTGGTGTTCCAGAGCATGCGTGTCAGCTTTTTGAGAGGGGAACAAGACGTTATTTTAAAATTAAAAAAAAAGATTAACTAAATCGAGAGTACTCTATCGATTCGTGATGTTTTCAACATCCGGGAAGGACCGTAAATCGGTTTTTTAAGATCAAAAATCGCCGAAATTGGCCAAAATCGAGATTTTTAAATGGTAAGGGGTACTTTTTTTATGAAAATTCAGATTCTATGACAAAAAATAATAGCACTCCTTCTCCTTTTAAAAAGCTGACACGCATGCTCTGGAACACCCGGTATAAGACCAGGCCGCGACATATACGCTTACTTATTTTATTATTTGTTTCTTATTCACTTTTACATCTTTTCCATAAAATATTCCCTATTCATTTCCGTTGAACATTTTGTTTTCCATAGTTCCAAATTTTGTTTTGGGTACGATATCCTACTCTTTAAAGCCTTTCTTTTGAAAACTCGCCCTTTTTTTTATTTATTTTTATTCTGGAATAAGGGTGTTTTTGCAGACTAAAGGTAAAAGGTTTGATCACAATATTAGAAGCTGACGGACTCGAACACATTTCATCAATCAATTAAAAAAAAACAAGATTATTGTGAAACAAATTACAATAATGAAGCAAGATTGTAAAGAACAAGATTCCGTTACGCTCCACCAAATTTTGTTCTTTTTCGGAAAATTAAATATAGCCCACGTAACATTTTATTGTTATAAAAACAAAATTAATTCTACAAGACTTCTATATGACTCCCTATAAGCACTAAAGGTGTTATAATGATGTTTTTATGGGAATAATGTGATTAATATTGCTATCAGAATCATCTTATAGCAATTGCGGGAGTTGTTATAATGGGATTTTCCGCAAGTGAGTAATGTTTTATAAATCTAAAAGTGCGTAATCCTATATTAAGAGTTAAAGTGTTGTTATAAAAATAGCATTGCTGGAATAGCAGTAGTGGTGTTATTATTTTACTGTATTCCTATAATGTTACTAATAAACTTACTGTGGCTTTTAGATAAATATTTTGCGACGGCCATTATTTTCTACAAACGAGGTAATTTTTTTTTAAATAAACAAAAACTGAAAAGTTTTATTTTACATTCTTTTCGCAAAAATATAATTTTTACTTAAAAGAATAATTATTTAAATATCAAATTTGATGTTATGCATTAATTAACATACATTATTAAATATTTTAAAGATGCAATTTAAAAATATATTTTCTTTTATTTATTTAAAAACTGGTTATTTTTGGAGGGCATTGTATTTTTTCGAATTATTTTTATAATAAATGTCAATGAAATTTCATTCCCAGCCAAATTTTGCATTTTGGTCACAATAATTATAAATATTAATACAATTATTTTTGACCGAAAAATATTATTTATTAGTAAGACATTTTTTATATTATTAACTAATATATATCTGCCTTTCTCAGGAAATAAAAATAAACTCCATAAAGTTATTATTTGAAAATAAAAAAAAAATACCTTTCTCACTCTCGCATAACATAAATTATTTCAAATGAATATCATTTCAAAATAAAAACATATACACTAATATATGTATATTAATCCTATAACAATATTACAGCACTTGCTCCGGTGCCTTATAGGATTCTCCATTTTAGTGCTATAACGTATTTATAACCTTTCGCAGCAATTGCGGAGCACTCAAATGAACACTAATACTGCTATAAGAGTGTTTATAATAGTGTTATAAGAGTGCGCAAGAGTCTTATAGCAATCAAATTGTTACATGGCAGTAAAGCTATTCATTTATTACGCTACGCACATATTACGGTACGCTACACACGCTAGGTGGGACAGCAGGTAGAGCACCTGCCTTTCAAGTTCGATCCCCGATGACGTAACAAAAAAAAAATATTATGGGTTTTTCGACCTTGTGCAGTACTCTTTGTCATTGGGATAAAGTAAATGATAAAAAATAATTGAGAGTATATTCTGGTAAAGTAAATAAATGAATACTATTCTATTTAAGAAGGCTTTAGTTCCTGACAATATCAGTAGTTTTCCAATATTTAATGAGTTGATAAGCCAGTAATTTGATAAATAAATGCTCGAAACATTGTAGATATTATAGTATAAACTTGCAGTACCGTTCTTAATTAAGCACGAAAAGGTGAAACTACCTAAGTTACTGACAAGAACATAAAGCAAGTACAAAATTAAAAATTAAAATTAAAAACAGTTAAATCAGTAAAAAATATTAAAAATAAATTATTATAATATTACAGTAGTGTGCCTAGTGACTGAAATCAAAATAGTTATTTTATTAAAGTAAAAAAAAAAGAAATGCGATTTGATCTTTTTAAAGAAAATACCTATTTGGTATAAAAAAACTAATGTTTCGGTAAATACCAATGGATATTTTTACTGACAATAATCGTGCCTTAGCTGTGAATAATTGTGATACATCTACAATACATCAACACGATGATCTAAGTAATTTAATTATCCGTAAATTTCGGTTTGATGAGACAGTTTTTCAGCATTAAATTGGTAAGCAAAATATATTTTTTTTCTTAATTATTTTAAAGCACTGCTTATTATTGATTACAATAATTTTTTTAAACATAATAATGTACACATTACTACATATTAACTAATTTAGATATTTTTAATTTAGATTTGCTGTCCATGGAGAGTGTCAAATTTTTGCGAAAATTTTCAATCATAAATTTTAGACTGTAAATCAATTATATAGTATTAAATATTAATCAAATAAGGTGTAATAATTAAATTGTTGTCAGGTTTCCGTTCACTAATAATTTTTAATATTTGATTGCAAATATCGATATTTCGGAAGCAACATACTTCCTTCATCAGTGCACAAGCAATCAAATATTAAAAATTATTAGTGAACGGAAACCTGACAACAATTTAATTATTTAATTTAAATTATCACTAAAAATAATAATAAAAAGCCGATTAAAAAATATAAAAAAATAAGGTGTAATAGTTTTAATTTTCATGTTGTAATTGACGGTAGAAAATGTTTTAGAACTAAAAGTTTGTAACTACCAAAAACATTTAAATTCAAAGCTTCACAAGTCTAAAAATATTATCATTTATATGTAAATATTTATGTCATTTGCGTTTTTTAATATTTTTCTATGTCATGTTTGCTTTGTAATAAAATTAGTAAATTATGTATTTAAATTAATGAAATAAGTAATAAAATTAAAAAGTTACTAATAAAAAATTAGTTATGTATTTCTTACTTATTTAATCTGGCTTCAAATAATATTGAAGTTATGATAATATAATTGAAATAATAAGTCTCATACTATTAGAGATGAAAGTAATTAAAATAATTAAAATACAAGGACACATCATTGAAGTATGTCTTAATAAATTAGTTATGCTACCACCTTTTTAAAAAAATATGAGAAAATTTATTATTTCTATAGTATTTAACATTGATACAATAATAATGTTGTGTTTTTGAATTAAACTGATCGCTCTATTGAAGCAATAGTATTCCCTATAAAAATAATTATTCTAGTATAATTTTGAAATAAAATGATAGCATAATTATTTATATAAAACATAACATAAATATAATTATGGCATGGCAAATTTATGTTAAACAGATCTTAATATAAAATCAATAGTATAAAACATAATTATAATATAACGCGTAAATTATTAAATAAATAGTATGTCGTATTACAAAATAATACGATATCTCATTAAAATTATATCAAGATATTCTTACTTTAATAAGACAATTAATTTAACAGATTTAATATATTTATTTAAAAAGAAAAAATCGCATTGACCAAAAATAATACCAAAAAATCATAATTTTAATATGATTTCGAATTAATATTACCTGATTTTTCTTTCAGTGTACAATTGAATCTCTTATGAATTATAAAGTTCTAACACAACTTAACAGTAATTTATTTTAATTTGTGATTCATTTTTATGCCAATAGTGATTTAATAGTGATCAAATTTAACTAGCTCAGGGAACTGATTAAGTTTAATTATTTTGTATACGTTGTTCGACAAAAAACTTAGCACATTTCGCTTTTTTTTCTAATTTTTATATTATAAAATCATTAGTCATGATTTAGCTATGTATTATAGAGTTTAGTTGGTATGGTGTCATAATTCCAAAAAAAAATCCAAAATAAAAAATGTCACACATGTATAAGTGATTTTAGAGTTGGATTCAAAATCAAAGCTGTACGCCTTTTACATAATATTTACATAATTATTTTTGTGCGTAGCTTCTTCTGAATACAAAATAGAGTATATCCAACTTCTAACTTCATTAACTACACTAACTTCATCTAACTTCATTGTGCATTCCGCTATTGAATAAACAAAAGTTTGGGAATTTTGAATTTTGGGATTTTTTTTTTGGAATTGTATAAATGGAATTAATTATAAAAGTGAATTTTTTTTTTGGAATTTCGTACACAACCCGTTTAGTTGTATTATTATTTTATAGTCAACATTAAATAAATATAACACTATCCTATTTTTGTAATTTATTCTGTCATATAATTTTCCACATTTACATTAGTTATACAGCAAAAACCCAAAATGTAGAATATAGTTTAACTGTTATATAATTTGCGAAAACTTTCTGCATGCAACTCGGACATTGAATTTTAACAACTGCAAAGTAATATTAATTTAATTAGTTAAATTTATACCGGTTTATTTCAACTCTCAACTACCATGATCATTGAATGCCATCTCGTACATTTTCAAGTAAAGTTATATAAGACAAATTAAAGCTTCTTTAAAATTCAGGACATTTAAGTGGACTGAACAGCACCACATATGCATAATATGAAAACGAATGTATCTATTTTTATTTTCATATCACTGAATGAATATATGCTACTAGTGTATGCGTATATTTTATAATAATTTTTGTATATTCTTGTATATATATATATATTTCATTTCTGTTATCCTTTCATTTATTTGAAAGGAAAAAAACCTATGAACCAACCAAACAACCAAGGTAAAAAGACAAGAATAAGGCAATCGAATAAAATATTTCTCGTTAAAAAGTAATTTCTGATGAGTTCTGAGTTGAAAAAAAATATTTCTTTTTTACTCTCCATATATTGGAAATAATGATTTTGTAAAATAAGATGAAAATAAAATTTGAATGAGGTAAAATAAATACGTAGAAATGGTAAAAGTAGAATGAAAAGACAATCCTTATAGAACATGATTTTCATATGCAAATAACTTTAATTTTTACTATTCAAATATGTACGATATAAAGTTTTATTTGTATATCATGTTATAATATGTTGAGTGGAGTCCTAGAGCCATTTTAAATAATATGTATATGTAAAAAATCAAAAAGTAGATAGCTTAGTAAGTTGTCCTGGTTCAATCAAAAAATTCGGACAGTAGTTGAAGGTGAATTTCTAGAAGGGAATATTATAAGAAGAGCTTTCGAAAAGCTTAAATATACTTTTATTATATTACTTATTTTATACTACTTTATATGGTTTCGATTGTATGAATTAGATTAAGCATACTTATTTCCTGAAGAACTGAAAATAACTCACTCTCTCTCTGAATGATTTATATACAATTTCACCCTATCATTCAATGCTAGCATACACCTTGTTTGAGTAAACTCTGTATATCTTTTCACAATTTAATTCTTATTCTTCGTATGCAACGGATAAAATTGAGGAAGTGAATTACCATAATCGAAATTTTAACTTCATCAGCTTCAGCTAAAAGATTATGTATTTTCATTGAAATACTGACGTAAGTATTTCAAATACTATATCCGTTTTCTTCCAGGGCCTCGGTTTCCTTCAATTTTGTCTTAGAAAATAATTTTTATTAGATCTAATTTTTCCCTGGATACCTATCTATAAAAGTCTGAAATATTCAAGTTTTCTGGATTTGATAATGTTTACGATTACCTATTTTGTTGTTTAGTTTCTTCAACAATATCCTTCTTCTGTTACTGCATCCATCCAACTGATTTTCAGTATCGTTCGGTAACATCACATTTTGAATGCCTCTAACATTTTCAGGGAGGTTTCCGAAAATTTCCAAGCTTCAACCTCATATAGAAGTATTGACAAGCTTAGAAATCTAGAACTATATAGTTAGTTTTAATTTTAAATCGTGGGCACTTTTGTTAATTTGACACTAGAACCTTTACAGTTTGTTCCCAATAAAAATTTTATATTATTTGAAAGTCTGTTTCATCGATTTGAGCAGTGAAGAATCTATTTATTTTTCCTGCCATACATTTTCCAACACTTTTTACAAGCCCGGGAAATATAAATGGCAAGGGCAATAAGTTCACATAACATTAATTCCGCATGGGAAATTACACCACTCAAGTGAGAAATAAGTTCACAAAATTGAAGTGGACTTATTTCATACTACAGTGGGAAATAAGTCCACTTTTTGGTGAGCAATATTTCCACACCCAAAATGAAGATATGAGAAATAAGTCCACTTAATAAATTCATACTCAGAACATATATATACATATATGGTATTTGTGAAATTGTGAATTAGGAGGGATTTTAGAATTCATTTTAAAATCACGATTTTACGCCTTTTACAGAACATGTATGTATGAGATAGTCTGAATTAAGAGGATTATATTCTGTAAAAGGCGTAAAACGCTGCTTTTTAATCTAATTCTAAAATCCTTTCTAATTCATAATCTTACAAATACCACGAACGCAGCCGTCGAGCGTGCTAAGGCCACCGCGTTCGCATCTGCTATGGCCATGCATTTACCGGGGGGCCCCTCGCGGTCTAATATGTATGGAAATCACGAATGGGGCATCCGTCTTCCAGCTCTACAGAACTACTACCCCTGCACTTACAATGTATTATTACAATGTATAAATTCTAAATTCGGAGCGATTATGAAATTGGTTACATAGGGAATTTTGACCATTCAAAAGTGTCACTAGTCTCTAAGGGTATATCTATATGTAATTTTGTTTCAGTTTTTGGTAGGTATTTGTTTCACTTTTCTTATGGTTCGCTGATGGAAAATAAGTCCACCTGAATTTTGTGGACTTATTTCTCACTGAAGTGGACTAAATTCCGGAATGGAGTTAATGTTATGTGAACTTATTGCCCCTTCCCAACATAAATACATATCGTTTGTTTGCATAGATTTGCATCGATTAGTGGTTACTAGTGTTTTATCAAAACCGAATTATTTATAATTGACTTGATCATCTAGTCTTTTGTCGGGGTGAATAATAATTTTATATCATCTAGTTTTTTCTCTGGGTGAATAATAATTGTAGCAATCTAATTATTCTGAAGCCACTGCATGCTTAAGCATTTATTTAACTTGAAACTGTCACAAAGTTTAATTTAGGCCAATCTTTTTCAAACAAAAACCATTTCATAGATTTTATTTAAAACTAGTGCTATAATATGTTATAATAGTTAACATAGCTTTCCTCGTCCAGCATCTTAAAAATATTCGTGTTAAAAAAAAATTTCCGAATTATAATAAAAATATTTGTGCAATTTCTCATAGTAGCCTATGAGCTTTTCTAAATTTTTCGATTTCAATGGCATTTGACCTGTTGAATGGTCATTGCCGGATCATTTTTAATGATCTTGATCATTTTTGTCTACGAATTAGCATATATTCACTTTCTGTTCAACTTCACTAATTTTAGGCTTTCATTTACTTATCGTTTTTTCATACGCTCTATACTGGTTTTACCATCAATTTATTTTTGCATGGTAAGGTTAATTATCTATAGGTATTATCATATTTATCTTAGCGCATAACATGACAATAGAAACCACGTACAAATTTTCAGAGCCGTTAATCTTAAATTTTGTATATTAAAACATTAACTATAGAAAAAAAGTTATGGGACATCAAAACAAAAAATTAAGATAACAAGTAAAAAACATTTTAACCAACCCTAAAGGGTTAATAATATTTCATATTTTGTTTAATTTTTTAATATTTTTTTTTGTTTACAAACCAAAACTCAATTCCATAACACATTTTCTAATATAAAATAATTTCCAACCATTTCCAAGGATACAAACTTCTAAAACTGATATTGGGATATATTATAAGAAGAAACTAATGTCCAAATAAAAGTACACAATATTACATGTGCCCACATCAATAAAAATAATAAGAAAATAGAACAAAACAAAAAACAAAAAAAACAACAAGAATTACAATAAAAAGAAAATTTCATCTTTGGCTACCTATATTATAATTTTACATCTCATGACGATACTTCTGTTACTATACTGCTGTTGCTGATGTTGCTTAGAAATTTCTGTTTTCTATCTTATGGAAAAGGTATCATATTTACATAAATATATTATATATATATATATATATATATATATATATATATTTGTATGTTATTCTTAAAATTTTTATCTTTGTCCAAGACTATAAAGTTGATCATCGTTTATACAATTTAAACCAATGTCCAGTACTCTCTTGTATCCATGGTTTTTTGTTTGTTGTTTTGCTTTTTCTTTTTTTTTGTATCCAGATAACTTCTTCTATTTCTATTTCCATTTCAATATAAATGTTAATATATTTTATATACATACATCCTTTTATATCTAATATAACACATGTATTTTGAAGGTATCCTGACAGTTAAATTTTCTTCACGATTCCCTTCTTCTACACATTCAGTGAATTTCTCACAAAAATAGAAGAACAAGAACAAATAACAACTCTAATGCGACAATATATGTACATATATTATATAGTTACATATAGAAATAGATTTCGACTAGGACAACTCTATATTAGTACAGAAAATAACCATTCGATTGTACAATATAATAGGTAGGTAGGTAGGTAGGTAGGTACCTATGTTGAAATGAGGTGGGTGAAGAAATAATTTGTGTTGAACTGTGGCTTAAACTTACACAAGAATGAAGTCATATAGATATCATATAGATATATGTATATGTATGTAATCAAGTACATTGTAAATTATGGATGTATATTTCATCGTCATCAGTAAAGGAAAATAAGGTTAAAAGGATATTTTAGCAAAAACAAAAAGAAAAAAAGAGCATCAGCGTTTTTCTCATCATCCTTAAAAATGAAACTTTTCATTTCGGACAAAAGAAAATTAAAATAAATTTAGTTTCAGAATGTTATGTTAGAATTTATTTATTTTATAAAAAAAAATTGAATTTGAATTGGATTTTACGTTTATTTTGTTTTCTACATTACTAAAATAAAAATATTTCCATATAAACATTTTTAACATATAATATGTATGATGTATGTATACATACCATATAATAAAAAGAAAATTTCTGAACCGATTTCGACCAAGTTATTAAATTTGAAACATGAGATTGAATTTTGTTCCTTGAGAAAGTTGTTTTGTTGAATGACGATAAACTTGAATTTATTTAAAATTATTTTAATTAATTTTTTCATTTAATATTACTAAATTTTTAAATATTCAAATACTAAATTGAACCACGTTTATCAAAAATATGAATTCTACTTAATACCTATAATCTAATACGTTTTTACTTTTATAGTGAGTGAGTTTATAACTCACAGATATACTAATGACATTTTATAATAAGCTATAAAATCAATAAAAATAAAAATCAGATGTTGTGTAGGTAATCTAACACTATAAATATCTGCTGATGATGATCTAGTAGTGTTATGATGAACGAAATAGTACCTAAAAATACTTTATTTATTATAAACTCTTACTATAAGTAAGTAATTTTTATAGGTACAATGGTGGTATAAATTTATATCTATGTATCAATGTTCAAATATTGAATATTAATAAATCCAACTTGTTCTTTTTATTAGAAGTAAAATACTATGGAAATTTAAATAATTTCTAATTAAATTTATAATTACATAAATTTATTTTATAGTTAATACTTACCTATTTTTAATTAATAATATTATTGATAAACAGGTTTTTACTAAAAATGATATTCAATAAGATGAAACTTAGTTATACATTAGAATTATTGCACACTAGTCGTAAAACATTTCACACTCAGATAAAAAGAAATTAAGGTGGGAGGTGAGGGATTCTATTTGTCTATTTGTAGGAGAATCGTGGTGTTAACATTCTTGAAATATTCCAAGCAAAAACTGTTCCAGCAATCACAAACCTGTCTTAGCTCATACGCAACGGCAAGATTGAAAAATATTTTAAAATCTGCTCTGTTAAAAACACAATTCCATGTAAATCTATAAAATACTTCTCAATAATAAATATAAGACCACCCAAATCAATTAATATCTCCACAGTCTTAGCCACTTCTAATACGTCTATAATAAACTAATAAACTAATTTGAACTCATAAGACATATTATAATCACATGATTCTTCTGTCATTAAGTCCTTTCTTTACAAACAAAATATTCAATATGTTTAATTTTACCATGGAAGATTACATAAGATATGCAAAGTTAAATACAAGACAAATTACATGAAAATCTAAGGAATTAAATTTTTATTTAACAAGAAATATTTTTTTGTTTTTATCTTCTTGACAGTAACTTAGGTAGAATAACCTTTTCGTGCTTAATTAAGTACGTTACTGGAAGTTTATACTACAATATCTACAATGTTTTTCGAGCATTTATTTGTCAAATTACTGGCTTATCAACTCATTAAATGTGGAAAAATACTACTATTGTCATGAACTAAGCCTTCTGAAATAGAATAGCTTTATTTTATTTAATATACTAAATTTTACTTGCTAAATATTTTTCGAAATACTTAGAACTCTTCAAAGTTTTAATAAATTTCAAAAATCAAATTCAAAAACAAAACAAACACAACTTTGTTTCTTTTTTTTGTCATAGCTATTTTACAACAAAATAAAAAGGTCACATACATTAAAGTGTATGTGTATTAATAATAATCTCGATTGCATATTATCTATCCTTCTATACGGTTATCTATTCTAATTTCGAATTTCTATTAAAATTCATATATATTTCTTCATTGTTATGTCAGAAACAGATCTCATTATAACAAATCTTTATTTAAAAAAAAAAAAGAAAAAGACCCAAAAACCAAAAAATAGCAAATAGGAAAAAAAAATAAAAATATAAACTGCAAATTCACATCCTTGTTCAGATATCCTTCAAAATCTATATGTGTATATATACGATACGAATATATATATTATATATTATTTTAAATGTACTTATATTATGTTTAATTTTTTGGCATAAACTTTCCAAGTTCCTTTCATTTCAAATGGTATGCATACTAACTTATATCATTCTATAAAATTTCAGCCGCATAACCGCTGAGATATTATATGTTATGTATATCATATATATATATACATTTTCACATATGTATATGCATATATTAATACTATTTAGATATACATTTATTTGTATATATTTATGTAGATTAATATAAGAAAAGAATATTACGTAGAGGAATGCTAATGACAGTGGACTGTACAATAAAAGTTGTGCGCTTTTTGTACCGTCATCAGGATATGTATATATATATATATATATATATACATTTTATATAATATAAGATACAAAAAGATCTCCTTTTGATATTTTTTTTGTTTTGTTTTATTATATTTTATATCTTCTTTTATTCTTCTTATTTTCAATGGACTTTAGGGACAATTTTTGTTTTTTTCTTCATTTTCATTTTTGTTTTGTTATTGTTTTTGTTGTTCGGGATGTTGTAGTTGTTATTGGTATATTAGTATGAAATAAGGCTTGGCTTATTTATATCTTTCATTACGTTTTCTTTTATGTTTTATTTTTGTGTTTTGTTTTTTGTTAGCTTTTCATTTAAAAACAAAAATAAAAAACGAACCAAGTACCACCACCATTTTCTTAATTTAAATGCCCCATCCTTAAATTAAATATACCTGTTTCGTTGCTCGATTGTCCTATGTTAAAAGAAACCGCTATGTTTTAATATATATATATATATATATATATGTATAAATGTATATATAGATTTTCTCTTTACTATATCTCTTTCTTTATTTTTCCTTGCAGGTTTGTTTTATTTACTCTGTCTTTTTTCTCTATCCTTTCTCTTTTCTCTTTTCAACTTTTTCTTGAATATATTATGTAGTTTACTTATTATTAGTTGGACTTTTCCAGGTGGAAACGTCGTAAAATGGACTCTACATTGTTTTTTTTTTGCTGTTTGAGTTATCGTTAAAGGAACATTTTAAGAGTATGTATAGAGTGTAGTAGTTGAAGATACATATGTTAAGATAGTGTTTTTTACTACTGGGGTTTCACAAAAATTTTGTTGTATTTTTTTTTTTGTTTTTGTTAAAGGCTATATCGAGATGGTCAAAAGACTATAAGATATGTAAATATTATTTTATATTTTATTTTTGTTTATATATGTATATATTATTATTATTATAGGATATAAGATGCGAGATAAAGATGATGATGAAGAACTAAAAAATGAAACAAAAACAAAAACTTAAACAACAAAAACAAAATTAAAGTTTTGTGTTTTCTAGTTCAGAGTTTTATTTTAAGTATGATGGGAGCAGCTTAGCTTTTGTTTTAGTTTCAATTTTTTCATTTTTCTTCCTTTTATATTTGTATTTTTTGAATTTTTATTTATTCTTTTTTTTTTTTTTTTTTTTGGAAAAAGTACTTCAAGCTTAAATTATTTATGAATATTGGAAGACCATTTTGCTTTGGGGACTCTAATCTCTTCGTGACTAACGAAATTCATATACATATTATTGTACATGTGTATAGCAACCAAATATATATTGCTAAAGATGTTTTAAACAGTTTTCATCATAAAATATCCTTATTTGTATCCTTTTATGAAGTAGGTATAAACTTTGTATTATTCTATTAGAGTTTTTAAAAAAAAATAAAAAAAAACAAAATTAAAATATCTAATAGATATATGAGAATATTCTTACGTTTTATTGTTTTTATTTTATTATTGTTTTTGCGTTTTTTTTTTTTTAATTTTAGAAGGATTCAACTAAGTAATCCCCACAAGTCCTTAAATTAAAAACTTAATTTTTGTATATTAGTCTTGGTCAGATTGTTTTATAATATTTTAGTTATATATATACATATTTATTTATATATGTTATTTCTTTCTCCCACTCTATTTAAAAATACAAAAATTTAATAGTTAAATATTCGACATTAAATAGAACTATCCTTATTTAACATATTAATATTCTTATATGTAGTATTTATTCAGTTATGTATTTATTGTATTTATTGTTGTAAATTTTTACTACCTATATAAAATGTTGAGAAAAGAAAGGAATTAATTTTATATTTCTCAAAGTGAAAAAAAAAAAAAAAACAAATTATTCAAACTCCTAAAAACGAATAAAAAATTTTTTTAAAGTAACTTACAGCAATAATAATATATAGGTTGTACATACATTTTTATATTTATAGTAATATATAGGGTATATGTGGGTGGATGTATATAACGCAACAAGGTGAACTATCTAAGGTATTGAAATATCGTTTTTTTTTTATAATATCCTAAAGGTTCATAATAAATATATTATTATAACTTAAATATTTTATATAAAGTTTGAATGTAAATTCATTTATTATATATTCTTTTTTTGTAATTAAAATTCAGGACGTAATTAAAATATTTCAGTTGGTTGATTTTATTAGCATTTAATTATGCTCGAAATATATAAAAAAAAACACAAAATCATCGAAAAAAGTAAATAAATAATCAGGACATTTGAAAAATTGTTATTAGGCATTAAATGAAGACGATTATTGTGAATTTGTTTTTGCTCAATTTTTTTTTTTAATTATATTAACAAACTATAAAATTAATTAATAAATAATTTTGCTTTAATGCAATTTTGAATGCACATTGCACACAGTGTACAATTTAATTGATATCAAAAAATAATCGCAGCTTAATGTAATTTATTTTTTTATTAAATTTTTGTACGGTAGTGAACAAACCAAATACCTAATGAACAAATAAGATGAATATGAGTAATTCAAGGAAGCTCACTTGGACCAGTTTTGTTCTCATGCTACGTAAGTAGCTTCTCAAAGTTAGACTTATATGGAAAAGCCTTTCTATTTGCAGACGACTTAGCTATAGTGTACACAGACATCAGTTACATTAACTTAGAATTAATAATAAACGAGGACATGAAAAATGTGTACAAATGGATGTGTGTACACAAACTCACAGTCAACACAACAAAAACTAAAGTTATGTTGTTTAAAGCCATAGGAAAGACGATATACGTTACATACAACAATCAAATTGTAGAACGAGTAACGAAATACAAATACCTTGGTATCATAATAGATGAAGACTTGAATTGGAGTGAGCATATAAATGATGTTATAACCAAAACACGTAGAATAGCTAGCGTTTTTAAAAAAATTAGATTTAGAGTTCCTGAAGCTACAAAAATATCTATTTTTAACAGTCTTTTCCACAGCAAGATTACATATGGTATTGGCGTGTGGGGCAATACGTTTACAAAAAATGTAAATGCTTTCAAAATAAAGCCATAAAAAATTTATTTATGCTTCATGCTAGAACACCAACTGGCACAATACATAAGAATTACAAGATCTTAAAAGTAAAAGACTTTAAGGAAATGATCCAGATGTGTAATCTACACATTAACAGTATAAGAACAAGCAACATAAAATCAAATACAAAACTAGTTACAAATGTAGACATACACAGCCATAATACGAGATCAGCCAGCCATCTAATATTTATCGCCAGTCACAATTTGAAATTTGAATCTGCTTTCAACAAATTACCAGATTCTATGAAAAATCTGTGTACTTCAAAATTAAAAATAAATCTAAAAAATCTATACATAGAACAATATTCAGCATTTCAAATTAATTTTAGAATATAATTAGTTTAATATATAATTGTGGTTGAATCATTCTTTTACTTTGAATTAACTATCTTTTGTAATTTGTTTTTTTCGTTTTTTTTTTCTTTAATTCCTATAATATATATTATATTTTGAATATATTGGCTTATATATGTATTTATGAAGATATTTTTATATTTATACTGAACTTGATAGTTGTTTTGTTCAATTATTTTGACTATATTTAAGTTTTAATTTATATATGTTACACTCTATATGAGCTTTAAGCTCTAATAAGATTTTATGAAATAAATAAAATAAATAAAAAAATAAAATAAAAATAAACTAAAATTAAGAAATAAAGTTGAAAAAAACATATTGGTGAAAATAATCGAATCGAAATGATTTAATATATATTTAATTTTAATTTGTATTTGATATAATAATTCTATAAAAGACAATATCCATTCCAAACCTCTTAATCGAGGATAATTGGTTCACTAATCTGTATCTCATCTCCGAGAGATGACAGTTAAGTCCTGCCGGTAAGTGAAATGCAACGAATTTAAAATACATATAATATTATTTACGAAAATAAAGAAATACATCCCGTAGAAATATCTACCAGAATTATCATAGAAGCCTCAGGTCACGGGAAGGATTTTGTTAATATCATAAAGAAATATGATTTTACTAGAAATCTTCATTGGTCAAAATTCAAATAATAAAAATATAGCGGATAATTTAAGAAGAACAGAATAATTAATAGATTACCTTCGAGAGCAACTCAAAACGATAATACACTGTACAATAAATAGCAGAAGACTGTCAATGAAATAACTGAACCAAAGCAAGTAAAATAAATTTAACATTCATTCATCGACCGTCAATTGACTACCGCAATATTTATCCCTCACATAAAAATTTTCTCTTATAGAAAAATCATACTCTAAACTCTACTCTACTACATACAATTACACAGCAATTTTTCTAGTTACAAAATGTGTTTATTATAGTGACACTTCTAGGTATGGAAATCATTATTATAAATCAAAATTTACGACATTGAAAAGGCCAAATTTGAAACAGAAGAATTGTATGCTATTGTGATAGTTGTGCAATGTAAGAAGTACTCTATTGTAGTAACAAGTATATTTTACCCATGTTAATACTATTTAAAGAAACATCATTTTTTCAAGAAACTTGGGAAAAAAATTGTATTGACTTAAGCTCAATTACGATCTTAGCTATCAATACCCAAAATCCGGGAATTATTCCAAACAACAAACGATTTTGAGTGTAAAATTTATCCATATACCCGATTTAATATATTGTATGGAATTATAGACCAAATCAAAATGGGCTACAAAGGACTACAAAGTAAATAGGATGCAAAATAAATGGGCTACAAAGTAAAAGTTGTAACACAAACGTCACAAATTAGAAAACTGGATGAAAGAATTGGGAGAGGTAATAAGGGAAAAGCTAAAATAATTGAAGGAAACCAAGAAAATATATTTTCAACTAACAAACAGAAGAGAAGAAGATTACGTAAGTAAATGAAGAATAAGTTCAGGAATTAGAGGGAGAGCCAAATCAAAATTACCATCCAAAGGTAAAAAAATGTTGTACTTAAAAAATTTTAGGGTTTTTTGATTTAATGTCGGTGAAAATTCAGAAATAACTACAAAAAAAGGTAATAGTTAAAATAACAAATATTATGAATGTTATTTAATAATTTAGTATTTATACAAGTGCATTGGAAAATATCATAAAATTATATTTTATATTATGTTGTATATTATATTTTTTATTGTTTTAACTGCCAAACTTAAAACTACGTCTTTTAAATATTTATTTATTATTAAGCTCAAATTTACAAATAATTTCTTAGCATTTACAAAAAATTAGCATTTACAAATAATTTCTACAAATTTACTTAAATTAAGTTACATAAAAAACTACATATTTTACAAGAGAAAAAACAAATTACAAATTAATTTTATTTATTAAATATTTAACATAAGTGCTTAATGCTAAATGAAGGTAATGAAGGTTCAAGAATGAGAGTTTTTTAATTTGTCTATTGATGTAGTTAATTTTTTAATGCTGCCTTTGAAACGGAAAAGTTAATTACGGCCTTGTAATTATTTCCCAATATTAACGTTCTGTTAATTGGTTCAAATCTGAAATACATAATTCGTTCTATAATCAACCAAACTGAAACTTCAGTTGAAAACTATTATTAATAAGGGTTGAACTGCAGATTAATCTGTAGGTTCACTGTTAAATAAATAAATTATTAATAATTTTCTTAAAAATAGATGGAGAAATAACGTTCGTTACTTTTCACAATTTCAAGAATAAAGGTCCCAAGTAACAATTTTAACTCTATAAAAGCTGTTGTACTGCACTAGAGCTAAATTTACAGATTAGAAACTATGTCTTACAAATGCTTCTAATATGTAACTATAAAGTAACAATTGTTACTAAAATGTGTTGTTAAAATACTTTTCATGCAGTGCAACAGTTTGGAAACCGTTTAGTAACAGTGTGTTCATTTTAAATTAAATTTCAAGAATCATTATTTCTCTTTTTTACTTTTAAAAATAGGTATTTTTATTTCATTTTTATGTGAGTGAGAAGAAAAATATGTTTAAATTTTTATTATGTTTTATTAAAAAAGTAAAATATATGATGATGGAAATAAAATATTCCAAATATTTTTAATACGAACATTTAAGGTTGCATTTAATTTGAATTCTAACTCTGAAATCATAAACGAACTCCACTTTATGGACGGAAATTCATTTTTAGTTCGTAAAAATAAAAGGTCTTCTTTGAAAATTTAATTGTCAATGTTATTGAAATAATTTTATAGTAATGAACTTGTACAAAATTCGCCAATTTATCATAAATTTCTTCAGAAAATTGTTAAATAAACATTTTTTTATCATGCTTTTGCTAAAAAACTTTATGAAGCATACTTATTTTATGCTTTGTGTTAAATTTTAGTTTAGAAAAGTTAAACTTTTTTTTTAACTCCAAAAAATATGGCCTCTTTCAGTTTTGTTTCTAAAATTATGTATTTCTAATTCTGTGGTTTTACAACGAAAGATGATAACTGCAATTTTGTTGAATTTTACTTATGAATGCCACTTTATATAAAATTTTAAGCTCTTTCAAATAAAAAAAAATTTAATAATATTAAGTAATTTATGAATAAAAAAGCTGAATAACTAACAAATGTCGTTGTAAATTTTTCTAACATAAGCATATAACTTCACTTATGCAGTTATATCTGCAAATGTACATTTAACACCAGCTTTAGGGTTTGCAAAAAACAATTTGTAAACCAATGAAAGACAACAAAAAATAAACACCTGTCGATACATATAACACACATTTTGGGTTCAGATAACCATAAAAAAACAGTTTAGTATGTGTGTAGTAAGCACGGCTAGTAACAAATTAGAAACGTAAAAAAAATAATTTTAACATCACACATTTGTTAAACATTTCGGTTATATTTTGGTTACAAAGTCTAAAATGTGTGGTATCCTTTTAAACACCTTAAAGAGACACGGGATATCATCGGTTTAATTACAAAACAAGAAAGTGAATTTTAAGGAAACAAAGAATATCATTTTAGAAACAATGGGATTAAGTGTAACAATAATGATATTAAGTGATACAATAAGTATTTCTAATCTGTTTCTTAACCGTTTAGTAATAGTCACCGAAAAGGTATAGAAGTTACCAAATTGCGTCAATATAGTAACATTTTGCCGATTGGGATATTAATAATTTACAATGATTATAATATTTCGATTGAGAATAAAATAACTTATATAAATATAAATGAATATTCGTATAGGCAGCATTTTAACATCACTTGGCATTTTGTTAGAAGACTTTACAAAAGAATTTATTATTGTTTCTAAACTATTTGTCCCAAAACCTTCAAAGTAACGAACATGATTTGCTGTCTTGATATTATAGTTGTGAATTATGTTGTTTGCTAAAATTTGAGTATTCGACTTGCTGTAACCTCTCTCTATATAACATTCAATAACATAACACTCTTAGGCAAAATGTCAAAAGCATCGCTGAAATCAGTATAAATTATGACTGATATATAAATAAAGGCTGAAGTTGATTCTACAAGATTAGTTATCACGAATTTATTTTTATAATTACATGCTGGTTATGTTTTAGAAAAGGAGCGCAGTGTAATATCCTAAACTAACGTTTACAATTGGAACAGAAAATGTTATGATATAAGGTTTATCAGATAATTAAGGAAAAATATTAAACTAAAAAAAACATATAAAACGTGTGGGTTAGGTTATATAGCACCTTATTATATGCACATACATATTGTAGTCAATATCCATCAATACACAATTTTAGAACTAAGAATACAGGCAGCTTTTTATTTTGTCCCCACTAAATATTGGTTGTTCGAATTTTATTTCTATGTCAAAATCGTCGCTTGCATCATTTAATAATTATCTAACGTAGTTAAGATTATTTTTTTTATTACAATATTTAATAGTCTTTGTGTTTGTTAAACTTCTACTGTTTAACCCAGTTGTTAAACGTTTGTAATGAAATGATAATGCTATATAACACCAATTTTAAATTAAGTCTGAAAATAGTTAGCTATAGGTAAATTCTAATTCACCACATTCACATTCACGTCACAGCAACTACCTAGTCTGTTGTTCTAAAATTTTTACCTTTTTTATTTATTTTAAAAACAATAATTTTTAACTAACTAATTTTAATAATTGAATACATTTTAATTATTTAAGAAATACTATTTTTTTAAATTTATATTGAATATTACAAAAATAAAAATAAATATCTCATTGTGTACATTACGATTCTATAATCAAGTTTTTAATCACTACCGTGTTAATCACAGTATTTTTTTTTCTATAACAAATTTATTTTTAATAAAAACAAAAATAGTTAGACTAGGTTAGTTACTAATTAGGTATAAGTTTTAATAAAAAATAAAATCAAATATAAGGTTTTTTAGAGTTTCCCTTATGAACTCGTAAATATTAGTGAATTAAGCAAAATGTAAAAAAAAAAACCATAATGTAATATTTCAGTTGTGTAGATGTAATTACATCTGAACTATGTATAAAAAATGTAATAGAACTCAAATGTAAATGTAAAAATTTAATTAAATAAAATTGAAATTGAAAA
Organism: Argyra leucocephala; assembly: GCA_963942445.1. Lineage (NCBI taxonomy): Eukaryota > Metazoa > Arthropoda > Insecta > Diptera > Dolichopodidae > Argyra > Argyra leucocephala. The sequence goes on from OZ012677.1 coordinate 93,740,727, forward strand.
ATTAAATTAAATAATAAAAACAAAATCAAATTTAATTTTATAAAAATTTAATAATATCTATTAAAAACAAATTAATAATATTTTTTTTATTTAAATATTATACTTAAAATTATGAAATATCTTTTTAACAGTTTTAATAAATCAAATCATATAATTTAAATGTTAACGTTTCAATAATTCAATTAGAGCTGCAATATAAGTTCGAGCCAACTGAAGTGTTTCAAACTTTGATAAATTTCTTTCATTACTCAAAGTTGGAATAACACCTTTTAATCTTTCAAATGCTTCATTCAATTTATACATTCGTTTTCTTTCTCTGGCATTTGCTGCTAATCTGCGATATTTTTTTATTTTTGAAGACGTATCTGATGATGAGGAGTTTGTTTTTAAATTCATATTATAATTAACATTGTTTTTATTAGAATTATTTTCTTGTTGTAATAACTGTTCATTTTTAACATTTTTTGAATATAAAGAAAATTTATTTTCATTATGTGTCGAATAATAATCATCAGTAGTTGTTGTATAATTTAGTATCGCAATTTCAATAACTTTTGCACCACCATAGCTGCTGTAATCAATATTATCCAAATTTGAATTATAATTTTCATTATTAAAAAATAATTCCATTGCGAACAAAACAAAATAATAATAATAAATTTAAATAATTTTTATTTTTTTTTTTATTTTTATTTCGATTTTGAAATTGATCCTAAGTAAGTTATTTTGAAACTGAAGTGAATTTAAATTTTATTCAACCATTTTAAGCTTGATTTTTCATTAATTCATTGTTGCAATAAATTGAGGACAAAAAGATCTAAATGGACCAATTATAATTTTCAGTTTTCGTTTTAGTTATGAAGATATAATAATTTGTTTGAAGGAACAAAAGATGTAATTATGGCTTTAATAAATTTTTTTGTTTTTATTTTATTTATAAAAATTTGAATGAACAAAAAGTAAAAAAAAAAAAAATTGAAAAATAAAAATAAAATATTCCAATTATGTTTGAGATAAAAAGAATATTTCAATACATCCTTTCTCTCATAGTAATTGTGTAATTGTGTTTTTCTTTGGTTGCGGTTTATTTCGTTTTTTATTGGTTTTCGTTTTTGTGTTTGAACCACTTATCAAGATATTTTGTTAACTGTTTTGTAAATGTTACTTTCAATTTTTTTTTTTTTTTCAATATAATTGAAATTTTTAATTTTATTATTTTGTATTATAATTTTCAAGGACTTTAATACAATCAATAATATCATCTATAGAATACAATACAATATGTAATATAATTATTTGCCAATTATATGTGGCAATAATTCAATTTTTAAATGTTAGTTGTAAACGACAAATATAGTTTTTTATTTAATTTAATTTGAATTTTTGTTTTACCTAAGTAATGGAAACATTTAGCAACAATAGCTAAAAATTTTTTTTTAAATATCCCCCGTCATGAGTACAAAAAAAAAAATTGATAATTCCGTATTATATTTTTGTATACCTACAATTCGTATATAAATATTCAATCTTTCAGCTTACTAAACACTTTCATCTACGAACATTTGAAAATGTTAAAGTGTTATTCGTCAGTTTGTTGTCCCTCATATTTCTTTAAATGGCATCTGCTGAGATTATAACATGTGATTTACAAGGTATTTTTATTTTGGGATTATTACAAATTTTCATAATACTTATGATAAATACAATAATATGTACTGGGTGTTTCATATGGTGTTATATATGACATCTATTGATATTTCGCGGAGGAATTATAAAAAAGTATTTGTAACAAAATTATTTTGAAGGTACCGTCAATTGTAACGTGTGTTTAATTGCTTCTTTGAATAACAATAATAAGATTAACCCTTCTGGCATACCCGGGTATATCTTTCTATTTTCGTCTTGAATTTTTCTATTTTCGTATTTTTCTATTTCCTCCTTTATCCATACAAATGAACTTAAGTTTCATGATTTCTCCAATGGGACCATTGTTAATTAGTATTTTAAAAAATAAGTTAAAAAGCGTATACATAGATCTTACTTTAGGAATATTGGAATAGACTGTCAAATTCCACACTAAACATACTCGGGTGCACAAGTTTTATGTAAAATATAATGTTTTTTATGAATAATCAAAATAAAAATTAATGATTTTAAAAACTAGAAGCATATTTAAATTCATATTTATAAACATCCAATAGATAAAATAACAAAAATTCAGTTAATTTTTTTCAGTTTTCATAATAACACTGTTTGATTTCCAAAGGGACATGTCCAAAGGGACTCTATTAGTGTTAAACGACTAACATGTTGTTCTTGGAATTATTTATTTTGACTTTGAATTTTTATTTAAAATATTATTGCGTAAAATTTAATTGTGCTTATATATTGAAGAGACTAAAATTAGCTAAATATCCTACTACTTTTCTAAACAACATTTATTCTATTAATATCCCCAGTTTCATTAAAAATAATATCGAATGAGAAAATTTTTTTGTAAATTTACAACAAAGTTTTTTCCTTGAAAATTTTTGATTATTTTTAATTTTTGTACATCCTGTTTAAAACTGCACCCTTGTATTTTGTACGCTTTATTTATTGTTTATTTTTTTTTCTTAAATTGTATAAATTTGAGTTAATATTATTACGAAAACACAAAAAAAAATTTATGGAAAAAAACTAGATCTGAATTTGGCACTTTCGTTTAACAATTTAGTCTGAATCTTTCGTTACATAGATTTGTCTTAAATTTTCGTTACACAAACATATTTCAAATGTTCATTGCATACATTTTTCTTGACATATGTTTTATATATTTTTACTGAAAATTTTCGTTACATACCCAGCCATTTATTTGTCTTAGATGTCCATTACACACTCTTCTTTGAATTTTAGTTACATATATATTTTATTTGGTTTTTCTCAAAATACATTTGACTTAAATTTTTGCAACAGAATTTTATCTTAAATTTTTGTTACATGTTTTTTTTTCTACTTTTGTTACATAATTTTATGTTTTTTATTCAAAAAAAAATATTTAACTACAATATTGTTACTACACACAGGGTGTATCAGAACATTTTAGGTTTTCGAAAGTTAAAAGAATTAATGGCATACTTTAATAAACTTAATAAAAAATAATCTAGAAATATTTGCAGCTCTTTGGAAGAAAAAGGCGTAGACAGATATTCGTCATGTTGCAAAGTATTACAGCAACATATAACCGATAACGAGAAGTATTAACGAAACTCTGTGAAATAAAACAGAAAATTGAAATACAAAATACAATAAAATAATCATTAGGAACTTCAGATAAGGTCGAGTGTTTAAAAAGAGCTATACCTCCTCGGTATGGTATACTGATTTCTCAAAAATAGGGAAAAACCCGATGCCGGTGCATTTGGATAATTGTTCAAGTCAAGCGTGGCACTTGGGACATGTCCAACTATTTGTCAAGCTGAAACCTATTCCATCGAGGTATGGGCATTACAATGCAGTAAAAGACGGTACAAAGGTTCCAACATGTACATAGCTTTAGATAGCCAAGCTTCTTTAAAATCACAGGCTACCTCAAATTTTAAATCGGAAACAGAGTTACTCTATTGTCGAGTTCGAGCATGAATGAATACAAGGTAATGAAGAAGTAGATGTTCTTGCAAAAAAAGACACGAAGAGTTTAAGCTTAGAACCATAGCCAAGTATTGCTCGTTCAAATGCTTACCTACAAAGAATTGTTTCGATGTGGGAAACTACAGAAACGCAAACCATATGGGATAGTTGCCAAGGCTTAAACTCAGATCTAGAGTTAGGATAGTTGCAAAGGTCGGTCCACATCGAATCAGGTAACCAAGGACTAGATTAGATTCAATGTCAGAACACTGATATGGTTAATCATCTGTTCAAGATTGGTAGATTGAACACAGAATGGCACAGATTTGGCTTAGAAAAAGGGGAATCTTCATTTCATATTATATTCATTTGCGACACCATAGCTCACAAAAGAGACAAAAGTTTCCAGGAATACACATCGCCTAATTCTGAAATTCACCTCAAAGTAATAACAGCCTTCATCAAGGATATAGACCTGCAATTCTAAGACAGCAAGCGGAGAACTACAATATATCTTAAGAAGTCGTTTTTACAGACAACACCCCATCAAAACAAAAAAAAATTAACTAAAGACTCAATATTTAAAGAACTGCAAAGAGGAAAGAAAATATAATAATACGAACCTTATTAAATAAGACACAAAAGCTGATAAAAGTTAAAGACAAAGATGAGCTAGGGCATGTAATAAAAACATAGAAAATAGGTCAAAATATTCTCAGCAACTCCAACTTGCAGAAGAACAATAGGTAGAAGCAGCCCGGAAAATATATGGAAACATATTGTTGGATCAAACTTGAAGAATTTAGACATTAGACTGTTAGTAAACTGAAAGATAACTGCAAAAGAGAGACACCAATTGTAGGAATGTTCTGAAGAAGACTTAAACCAACCAAGTATTGTTCTAAACTAAAACACACTGTATATTAAATTATCTATTTACGTAAACCAAAACAGAATTGTTTTTTATTGTGAAATTTATTTTTCTTTTGTTTATTGAACAATGAATTCTTTTTTTTTTTTGTTTTTTTTTTGTACAAATAATTGATCTTTATACAACAATTATTGTTTTTTTTTATACTTGTCGTAAAAACGATTTATTTTGCGTTATCTAACACGTTTTTATATATTTTTGTTTCAAAAATATCTCCACGAGCTTCACATTTATTTGAAATAAAAAATTTTGACAACTCATTTCAAGTAGCCGGCAACACTAATCGAACAGAATGTCTTTTCGGCAAGTTCATTCCTCTATTATTTATTACGAAAAAATTAACCGAAATATTATTGCTATTCCATATTGAAGAAAATCTATGCCCTGTACTATGAATATGCTCAAATGTCGCCAATATTATCAATAACAGCTTTTTTATTTTATCCTTCCAATAAAAAAAAATCACAAGAGCAAAGTTTCAAACCATTTAAGGCAAAGTGTTTATAAAGATAATTAAGGGAATCTTAAAAGTGACCAAAGTTATTTCTTAAAAGTTAGTGTGGCCATTGAAAGCAAATGAAAAACGCATTAATCAGACAATAATATGCTAATCAATCAATATTCACCTCATACCCAGGACAAGTCGTATATCATCTGCAAAAAAATTAAACCCTTTATAAAGGGTAACATTAGTTAATAACAGCATAGTCTTAAACACGTAAAATAAACATCCGATCAATACAGTATCTAACCCCCTACCTGTGCTAATTCATTGGATAATAAACAACCATGCAGCTGCGAGAAACATCAAATTGTTACCTGTACGAATAAAATAAATAAGACAATTTTAGATTTCTTTCCTCAGTCGAGTACAAAACACTGAAGAAGTCTGCAAGTAGTGGACGAAATACGCGTATCTGTATGATAAGCATATCAGTAAAATTAAAAGGAAAATATTCGACTATTTTCACTGTTATATTTTTGATATTGGTAAAGGAGTTGCCAAGTGTTTAAGCTATTTAAGTCGTTGTAAAGCTCTCTTCTCATATTTGGAACTACTTAATATCTATAAAGCATTTATACGACCCAAAATGGAATACAATTCTCACATTTTGGCTGGCGTTCCCATTTCAGCCTTAGGCTACATTGACCGCGTTCAAAATCGCGCCATTCGTCTCATAGGCGACCCAAATGTAACTTCATCCTTAACTTCTCTTGGACATCGTCGTACAGTAGGAGCACTTTCTCTGTTTTATAGATATCTCGTAGGTGTGAACACTTGCTCAGTAGAAATCAAATCACTACCTCCTCCTCTAAAACAGTTCCAACGCGAAACAAGAGGAGCGACAAATGCCCACCCCTACACAGTAGAAATCCCAAAAAGGCAAAAAAATGGTTATAGGAATTCATTTATAGTCCGAGCGTCGCGAATGTGGAATCACATCCTTCCCGACGTGTTTCCACAATCAAACATTAACAGAACAGCTTGTTATAATCTCCAGAGGTTCAAGACAAACATTAACCGTTTTTTGCTCACACTACCTGCTAATTTGTACCACACTCTCCTTCTTCCTCTTACTTCTCTTCTCCCAGCCAAGCGGTACGTAAGTATCAAAGGTCCTATCCTAGCGCGAGGCTGTTTATAAAAACAAAAAAAAAAAACAAAAATTACAACCATCCGATCTTTGACCATGGTTAGCTTATATTCTGAGCTAATTTTAAATGATAATTTAAAAAAGCTTTTTACAACATAAATGAACAAGCAGGATTTTAAATTACAATTTTCATGTTACAAGTCAAATAACATGATTACTCAACAATTCAACGAAGGTCGTTGACAAATATTTAAAGTGGAAAATATTTCACTGATCATCTATTCCCACGAATTAAATGAATATGTAATTTGAACAAATTTTAAAGGTCTTCAATGAATCAAATAAATGTAATCTAAATTCAAAGAACTCGTTAGCCTATCACCATGTGCAGTGTATTTTTTTTTACTTATCTACATATTATGTTGTATTTTTTTGTTAAGATAGATGAAAATATGTGGAAAGACTGAACTTGCTTGATAAGCAGCATCTTTATAAAGAGTGTCTAATACGTTTAAAAACACCCTCATCTTTAAAATATTAAGATGACTAATAAAACAGCATGGAACCATTTAATATTTAGATTCCATGATGATGGTTTTTTTATACATAGTACTAAGAACTCACACACTCTATTCAGTACGACAATTTATAGAAATATAAGCCCGTTCCAGTGAAGTTTTAGAATAGTAATAGTGCTAATTAGAAGTTAGTATTTTACTCAAATTCCTCACAATGTTATTTTTTTGTGTTCGTAAATTTTGTAATAGAACGATATCGTTGCGCTAAATGTTGTTCATGACAATTATTTGTTTCTAATCATCCGTCCAAAGTATTCTACTCGTGGAAAAAAGAATTTACCGAAAATAAATATTATTGGTATTACAGTAATAACAATATTATCAACATTATGTGTCTTTAAAAGAATTGAGAAGATGTACAGTAAGATGAGAACATCAGGAGTATTGTAAAAAAAAAAAATTTTTAATGATTATTGAGGAGTTACAAGCTTCACATACCTCGGAACAACAATAAGAAGCGTAATAATAGTATGTAGCGTAATAATAGCAGTACTGCATTAATAACAGATGGAAACAATCAGGCCGGAAACAGATGTTAAAAAAGAAATTTGCTACAATCAAAGTATATATCAAGAGATGGCGATATAATGAATTCTAGTACGACCCGTAGTGGCGTGTGGATGCGATGTATGGACCATGAATGTATCCCTTTTAGATGAGTTTAGTTTAGTTAAGTTTTGTTTCAAAAACCATTTTTGTGTTTAATCCAATATCCTTAAACCTCTTTTTTTGTAATACCAAATTTAAATCTGAGTATTTTTTACCCAGATCCAAAAAGGTTTTTGGCAAAAGAAATATTCGAACTTTTCTCTCTGAAAATGTTATATATAATACACAAGATCGACGACGTGAGGAGTGTAAAAGCAAGAACAGTTGAATATAGTAAAAAAAAAAAAATTAAAATCTAGGCAAGTTCTTAAGTCAAAAATAGTGGTTAATACTTAAAACATTTAAAATAACTACACATTCCACAAACTAAAAATTAAAAGTATTTAAAACGGTAGCAAATACTGGAAACATTTACAATTTAATACCAAAACAAACCAAAAATAAAAAATAGAAGTAATAATTAATATACAATTGCATATGTAACGGCATTCATTCAATCATGGGGTTGTCAAATATTTAAAAATGAATTGTTAACGCTCTGTGGTACATAGGTAGTACAAAAGTAGAAATAAATTTGCTCACTAAAGAAGTAAAAGAATATGGGGTAAATAAAATACTATAGGATCTATCAGATTGTTTATTTTTATAATTTCGAGACTGAACGATTAACATCCTAACTGATTCAACGGCTTGGTATTTACAATAATATCTACAAAACATGGTATAGCCAGACAATAACATTATCTACTTATAAATTTTTTAATTTTTGGTAGTTACAGTTAAAACAGTTTTTTACAGTTTTTGGTAGTAAAGTAAAACTTTGCCTTCAGTTTATTCCATTTTATTTTAAATGACAACGAACATGTATTCCAAATTAATTTCAAAGAATAATTGAAAAACTTTGTACATAAATTCATGACATAAGCTAGATTCGAAGCCGAAATTATCCTTTTACTATTATATAACAAAGTGGATAACATAACCAATAAACTATCTTAGTCCGTCTAAATTAATGGTTGTCTTTAATATTGATTTTTTGATTATATATAAAAAACCAAATCTAAAGCATTAATTGCTTAAATACGCTTCAGAATATATTTTACAATAAAATCCTAAGACTCCCACTTTGTTTGATCGTGGAAAGCAAAGTAGGAGATCTGATGAACCTTCTCAATCACACAGGGTGGCTCTAGTACTGAGTCTCTGGGGACAGTGAAGATGAGAGAACGACCTATAACAACCAATAACAAGAAATAGTCCACTCGAGTCGTGGTATCAAAACGGCACAATTAAGTGCTAATTGGTTTTCCAGCAGTAGCTGGAATGGCAACTTCTACCTATCTACCTACTTTAATCGAAACCGCACCCTTATGCGAAAACACTAATTTGTCGATCTACTACGTTGAGAGTAATGGAATATTTATTGTGTAAATTATTATTCATTTCGTTATAAAGTATAAATATTCAAGAATCAAGCGATTCAGAAAACAACAACAATTATACCAAAACAAATATTTTTTTTTATATAAAATTGTGTCTGAAAGAACTACTTATGTGCAATTCCGGTATTCACTAGTGGAAATATATTTTCTAATAGTTAATATTTAGTACTGGAAAAACATAAAAACAAAACTAAAATAAGCCAAACACTATACCTTTATACACGAATATATAGCTTGGACTAATTGAGGATTGTAGAAAGAAAAATATCACTTTGATCAGTAGGGACATTTTGAATAAATTTATTAATTTTACTCTTGAACTTTTGTAGATTGTATGTAGGTATATTTTTGCATTGTGGAAACACGTTTGTTGGAATATGGTTCCACATTCGAGAAATTTTGACTACAAACGAACTCCCATAGCCGGTTTCGAGCCACCTTGGAATTTGGCGCTTGATGCCTCTCTTGTTCCTTAGCGGAAATATCTGAGAGGTGGCATTAGAGTTTTAGTTTCGTCTCAACAAGTGCCTAAACATGTCTAATAGTCAAAAAATTATAAGACCAGACAGCTTATGCTACGGTCACTATAAAATTAATATTTAGATTTAGAATTTAAACATTTTTTTAAGTTATTAAAAATTTAAATTACAAAGTTACATAATAAATGAATTGTATGTAAAATATCACATTAAAAAATAGAGAACAAAAAAAAAACCTAAAAGATATCTAAAAAATAGGAAAAGTGCTCCAACAACACGACGATTTTCAAGTGGTACAAGGGAAAATGTCACATTAGGGTTGTCAATAATAACGAATCGCACGCTTTTGAACTTTGTCAAGAAAATTTAGTGCGGTTCGTTATGCACCTGCCCATATATGTGAATTGTATTTCAACTTGGGTCGTATGTATGATTTAGAGATATTTAGCATGTCCTGGGGAGAAAAATACGTTTTGCAGCGACTCAAAAAACACAAACATCTTGCGGAATTTTTAGCAATGTCAAAGATATGGTCATTCCATATCATTTTATTGTTGACCTTCATGCCCAGGATATTCAATTGTTCAGTTCGCTGAATACGCAAACCGCCGAATAATAGGGTGGGGTTAAATGGGGTAGTTTTGCGCGGAGCTTTGAGTTTTTCATACAGATTTAAGTAAGTTTAATCAATTTGCTAAACAAAATTATTCAAGAGTTTTCATGAAAACTAAAATAAAACAAAAACATAATTTTATTTTCCGAAATAAAAAGTAAAGAATGATTGTGATAATGGTATCTTTCTTCCGGTCCGGTCATACTAAAATTACCATCTGAAGCAGCTTGTTCAAACAAATTTAAGACCTATGCCAAAAAAATACTAATGTGTTTTGATAATCGCTAGTTGTTGTACTTCATCTTCATTTTCATCATTTTCTCTACAATAATTCTCATTTTAATTTTTATTTATCAACCGATATGATGTAGAATTGTTTATAATGCTATTTCAAAACCAGTTAGAAGGTTCTGGACTCAAATTACGATCAGGGTATGGATGTTTGAGAATGAAAATTTATTGTATGTTATTGTTGGGTTGGGGTCTAAGTTACCCAAACCAAAATCACCCAAAATCCCCAAACAGAAAATCTCCAAACAGAAAGTCCCCAAATTATACACATAATTTGGTTTTTTCGTATTTTAAACTCACAAAATCTAAAAATTCATCCGGATATCTGCAATCTGCATTATAAAAAAATAATTAAAGTACATATTCTATAAAAGAGATATATCCACCTTTTTGCATACAACAGCAGCTATGCATAAAAATAATTAAGATAAATATTCTGAAAAAAGAGATATCCCTTTTTTGGTATCCAATCTAAAATCCCTCTCAATTAATTTTCCTAATTCAGTAGGTAATGTGAAACAAATTGTTCATGCCCTTAAATATATTTCTTTTTAACTTCCGCTCCATTTTATTGAAATCTTGATTTTTCGGACGGCAGGAAGATGTAGACGATGTATAATACAACTTTTCACTTTCCCTCGATTAGCGTTATAAATTTTGTAATTTTACCGATTAAAATATTTTTTTTATGCATTTTTTTGAAAATTTTTTTGGGGATTTTTTTTTGGGATTTTGTATCTGGGAATTTTGTTTTGGAGCTTTTTATAAAGCTGGAGACTTTGTATAATGAAGATTTTGAAGATACATTATTTTTTCTATTTTAGTCCGCATTAAAATTTGTTAATTTAAAAACTTACGAAAATAATACACCTGCAAAATATATATGTATCATGTTTATATGTTTGTATGTATATGTATGCAATTTTGGTTAATTTTTAAATATTTTTTTTCTTTCATATTTTGTTAATGGCACTTTTCGTCCTAAAGTGAAAATGTGAAAACAAATAACGAAAACTAACATATTTTATTGTTTCAAATAAAAATTAACGGTCAGTTTTTCGATAAAGAAAATGTTACTGAGTATAAATACCCAAAAGTATGAAGATTCCCGGATCAATAAATTTATCAACTAATTTGAATTCAAACAGATTTTGAGATAAAATTGCAATTTACACTAATTCTTACATTTATTCTCATCACATATTTTAATTATTTATTTATATTTTTATTTTAAATTAAAGCAATATTGGTAATCCATATATCAATGTAATGAATAATGTCGTTCGAAAATATATTACCATATTAAAATCAATTTTGCAATTGCAAGTCAAATTACCACCATTCATTTAATATTGTAGTTCATGTTTTTCTCATTCACATCGATCTCTTCGTCTCTCTTTTCTGTCTTCTCTATTACCTTGTTTTGTTACCTTAAATTCTCTTCTTCTCATTCTTTTTCTTTTCCACTAGTAACTAACTATACTTAAACATTAAACATTTATATAATAAAATTACAATCAAATAAACAACAAATAAATGTTTAAATGAATAAAAATAAAATATAAATAAAAAATTGAAATAAATAAAACAAAAAATAAACATAATAATAAACAGGACAGATATCCTTTTTTGAAGAGTATGGAATTATTTTTATTTTATTTTATTTAAACATTAAATAATATATGAATATAAACAGTTAAAAACAGATTTATGTCCTTTTGGAACATAAAAATAAAAAAAGGAACAAAAAAGAAACAAAAACATAGAAAATACAAAAAAAGCTATAATCTTGATTTTTATATCCTTCTTTTTTTCTCCATTACAAATGTTTTTCTGTTTTTTTTTTTGTTATTGTTGGATTTTCCTGTTATATTTTTACTAGTATGTATTATTATTTTCCTATAGATTCTTGTATATAGTTCATGTACATATATATTATATCTTTGAAATAATAAACTGTTGATACTACCGTTTTTAATATTAACTTAGAAATTATTGAAATTTTGAAAATCTATGATAGTAGCTATACGGAATTTGTTTTGCGATTTGCGATTTCACTCCACTCGTTCTCATTCTAATCTCTATCACTTGAATATTGTTTCTTATTTAATTTTATTTTTCTTTTTGTAGTCTTGATAACATTATAGGGGTCACTATTAACCATAATTTTTAGTTTTTATTATTATGTACAAAACTTGGTTAGCCCTAGTCGCATATCGTCATCATTATTATTATATTATTGTTGTAAATCGCTTATACTTCTATTTATTATACTGTCATCATTATTTCATTACAATTTTCTATTTGATATATAATTTAATATACAAACATACATACTCAAAATACATATATATAAAATGAATATAAAAATTTGTTTTTTTTTTTGTACATAATAATCCAGAAACCTGATGATGCTCTTCATTTTTAGTCCTTTTCTAAAGTTGTTGCTACTGTTGTTCGACTTTTATTTTTATTTGCTTTAATTTTATTTTTATTTTTTATTTTATTATTTTTTTTATACGGAAACATTATTGTAGACAATGAATGATACAACGATATGTTGTTCATCTTTAACTCTCAACTAGAATTTTATTGTCCTAGGTTAGGAATTTCCTCAATATATAATATATGCTATACATATTTATGAATTTTTTTTATTATCATTATTTTTATTATTTTTTTTTCTTTTCTTTCATATATATCCTTATAAATATTATTATAGGATCTGAATTTAATATTCTATTTTTTTTTTTTTTATTTATGTATTTAACTTTTGACTATAGAAATGTTACTACTGTTCTAAACTAGTTAATAGTGATGAAGAGAACATAAATAAATTTTTTTTCTATTTAATTTTTTTTTTTTATATATTAATAAGTATAAAAATTAGGGTTACCACATATTCTCAAGATTAGTTTTAATTACTGATTTTAATTGAATAAAAAAAAATAACTTGACACATTTTCATAACACTAGTACATGGTGTTTCATGGTTCTTAGAATTAATTTCCCTAATGATCTATTTAATAGCTTGATGACCTTTAAATACTGATGCGGTTTATTTTTATGTTCAATCTGCGTTTATGCGTGTGTAACTATAATCTTTTGTACTTTCCATTTGGATCATTCTGTGAATATTTTCTGTCGTATTTGTAAAAATTAACAATCAAATCGAATATTTTGAACAATCCAATGCAAAATAAAATTCGTTAAAAGTAATAAAAAATCACATTTAATCCTGCAGTGTTTGTTTTACTTTTACACGAAAATATTAGTTATTAAATGAAAAGTTAGTTATTGTATATGAATATAAGTTATTGAATGAGAAGTTAGTTTTCAGTTTCATGAATGAAACATGAAGTATTTATTTCTGTCATCTGCTTTGAAACAACATATTTTCCCTCACAAAAATAAGATTTCAAATGTAAAAGCAGCTCACTTGTATACCTAAGAAATATGAAAACTTTCATCAAAACATCAGCAGGAAACTTCATGCTTCCGGAGCAACACAAATATTCGTTGCACATACATAGTTTTGAACAGAACGTTGTGGAAAAAAAAAATGCAAAATAAACACACACAAGGAACTTGATTAGAACATCACTGGGACCCTAATGGGACATGTCGCTTCAAAAATCAAAGAAAAACATGTAGAACAATAGTGTTAGCTGTAGCAAGCATGCAACAAGGATCGTGGTTCATTTTATAATATTAAAGTAAATAGCCTATTAATTTTTTTACCTGTGCAACAAAGGTATTTTCAATCCTGATAATATAATTTGCATTCAATTTCGAATGGTTCCATTGTAGTTACTCTCGCCATTAAGTTAGCCTACCCATTTCTGGCGATATTCGCATGTCCAGGCAGCCAAAGAAAGTCTATTACATTTGGATTTTGGTACAGTAGCTCCTGAGTTAACATTATTGTGGTATTGGATGAGACGGACTGTAAACTACTTAGGCAGTCAGTACATAAGATGATATACCTATAAATTTTTCCATGTTTTTTTTGGTATAATTTTGTTTTCGCAGGAAACAATTAATTTAATGAATTATATAAATTACCTAGTTTCACGTTTTTAACTTTTATTCAGAATCCATAAAAATTATTGCAAAATATGAAATTTTTCTGGTATATACACATATTACGAAATCCAATTCCACAAAAATAGCATTTACTCATGGTTATTATAAAATTTATTTAAATGTAAAGTTAGAGCTAATAATTATGAAAAATGGATAACATTTTTTTTTAGCCTTTGACTTCATAATTGACAAATGAGATGGTTATACTTAATAAGTACAAAGTGACTTCCAGACCGCAGTGAAACTGTAAAATATACAAGGTATAATCTTTCAAAATGTATACCAAAAGCTCTTGGCCTTGTATACTATTCCAAAATGTTCCAAATATATAATGGAAACAAAAAATAAGAGCATAGTGTGTAGCGAAAAAATTGGACTACATTTTGTATATGCATGTCATTGATAAAGTTACCAGAATTAATTAAATTATAGGACAAATAACTTTATTGCCAAATTGTATGAAAGTCTGACAATATCAATTTTGATGTAACGAAAGATAAACCAAAAATCAGATTAGAACCGATTTATATTACAAAAACACAAAATTATAATTTAAACGTCAAAATAGAGACATGTGTGTATTTTTATTGTCAAAATGGTATTCCAAAATGTAGCAATAGTTTTATTATATATTTTGCAATGAAGTGGTCAAAGCTCTAGTCTAAACAGTAGAACTAATATATTTAGAGGTATATTTTTTATTTTTATTTATTTATTTATTTTATTAGTTCATCTCAAGTTAGCTTGTAAACTCTTACATAGTGTATAGTAGGTAAATATAGTATGTAAATATAGTAATTATTATTATAAGGTAATATAATGTATAATTATTATTATAAGGTAATATATAATGTATAATTATTATTATAAGGTAATATATTATGAATTAAATGTAACAAAAAGAAAAAAAAATTTAAAAAATTTAAAAGTTAAAAATAGTAAGAAAAACATGATTGAATTTGTCTATTAAGTAAATATTGTAGAAATGATTTGATTTTAACAAAACAGAAAAAAAAGAGCTTAACATACAATAAATATGAAGTTTGCCAGATATAAATATTAAAATTAATATAATTTATAACACTATAATATATAATTATATGCATGCATATATATTTTTTATACAATCAAATAATCAATTAAATATATTCTTTAAGAAATTCATCTGTAAATATCTTTTTAAATTTATAAGTTTGTAAATCTTTGTACCTTGCTGGAAGCTGGTTATATAATAATGTAGCTGAGCTATAAACTGGATCTAGGCCGCCCATATTATGTGTCACAAAAGGTCTTAAATGACCTTATTGAAATTAACCCTCTTTATACCATACTTTGGAAGTCACCCACACTATCGAAAGCACATTTCGCAACTTGAAGCAAGCCGTACACTTTTCAATGAAACATGTAACATTTTTTTAATATTAATTTTCATCAAATCTGGCAACTCAAATTTGTATGGAAAAAAAAATTGTTATAACAAAAATAAAAAAAAAAATAACATACTCAACTTATAACTAACCATAAAGTATTTATGTGTCTGCAATAAATTTTTCATTCACTTTTACTCTTAAAAATTCTTTTATATCTTTCAGTCGATATTTTTTTTCATTCTATCTCTTCTATAGAACAAAAAAAAAATACTTACATTAAAACATAACTTCTATATATACATTCACACTTGTATATACATTATACATATACATACGTACTATATACAATACATATTATTAAATGTATTTTTTTTTTTTTTTTTTTTCGTTTTTTTTATAAATAAATACTTAATAAAATATACATATATACGAATAATAAAAAGTTCTACAAAAGATTTATTTAGTTTTTTAATTTTTACCATAATATATTGAACCCTATACTATACTATACTATAACTGCCCTCTAAATGCCTCATGTAATTCCTCTTTAACAAACCCTTATACTCGTAAATTGATTCAAAAAAAAAATTTTTTTTTTGTTTTCTGTCTCTTTCTCTACATGTATCTTTGTATAATTCATAATTGAAAATAGAATTTCTGAATGAATAAGAGAACAAAAAAAAAAAAAAAAAACAAAATAAATAAATTTTTGGCTACCTATATAAATGTTGTTGTTGTCCTTGAAGAATTTAAAAGCAAAAAAAAAAAAAAACTGAAAAGAAAATAATATTCTACTTAAGGATATGATTATGAGTAAAGAGTAAAGAATTTTATATCTAAAATGTTATCTATAGAATATTGAATTAATATTCTGTAACGATAAATTTTATTATAATATAATTTTCTATAAATTGATAACAAATTGTTTCTTAGACGAATTATTTTTTTTTTTATTTTGATTTCATTGATGAATGGAAGATGATTTCAGAATTTGTTTTTGGAGAGAAAATTTTAATATTGTAGATTAATAAAAACAAATTAATTAATTGTTTACTAATAGCTTTTAATTTTTAATTTAATTTCATTTGAGGTTATTAATAATTAATAAATGCAGATACTATACTGACAGGGAAATTTCGAAACATGAAGCAAATCTTACGCTTTTCAAACAAACAAAACAATGTTCATGAAAAAGAAAAGAATAATTCCAAATAAAATTCTTGATGAACGGAATTTTTTGCCAATCCAAAATTTTATACAAAGAATGTACCCATACCCGATAGTAACTCATGCTTACTAGATATATACGAATAATCTAATATCAAATAAATTCTACTACAATAAGGGAGTGATATAAAAAACGGGACTTAGAGCGTTCGAACATTTCATATACCTAGCTTCAAAACGGTTCATACAAAACTCAGAGCATGTCCCTCTATTATTTCATTACAATAGACGGGCCCACATTCAAAATTATTGACTATAATCCAAATAATGTGCAGATTACTTATTTGAAATGATTAGTTGGTTAAAACAGATTACTGGTTGGAAAACATAAATGGATACTAATAATAAGGTAGTATGTATTAGATTTAATTAGGTTAAGCAAGGATTAAAGATTAGAATTAGTTAGGATAATATTCATAACATTGTTTTTTGTAAAAACAATCAATCCGCTATACGAAATGATAAAACAAAATATTAAACTAAGTTAATGTCAATTTTAAAGTAGTGCTATTTTTGTTAAATTTTTTTATGGCTAATTAAAATATGTAGAATTATTTTAATAGAATGAATAAAAAATTTAACTACAAAAAACAAAGGTACACAAATAATGAATAGGATATCGAAGCTTACATTTATGTCATATTACCAGTTCTAATTATCTCGAAGTGGCATATTTGTCTATTAGTTTGATTTAACTATGATTATTTCTATTTTTTACAACATTTTGTTTTTATTCATTTAATATATCTCGATTTAATACAATAAGAGGTACATTTAATCCTAATCACGATTATTAAAGTTTTACAAATTATATTTCAGCTTAAATTTATTATTAAAACTAAAAATATAATGTGATGGCATTATAAATAAAAGATATTTAGCATTATCGAATACACCTATAATTGAACAACTTCATTTCGTATTTCAAAGAAACAGTTAGCCTCTGCAGAAGTGGTTAAGTCCTGTGATGTGTTTTAATTATGGACCAAAGTTTTGTTATTAATGTTAGCTTTCTTTTCATTTTTATTTTTTCATCTTATAATCATTGCTTTGTATTTGTATACTGTTGTATCAGGCTTCCATATTAAATTTTTTTTCCGAACATTACATTTCGTTCGTATTATTTTCTTTTTATCTAAAATTAGAACATGTTTTGTTTGTTTGTTTCAATTACATGTTTGTTTTGTCAAATTAAACTTATTGAACACAGCATTCAGCATTCAACAAGCCTTGGTGTGTGAGATATTTTGAATTCTATGAAAACTAAAATCAAAATAAAGAGATTTTTCTGATAGAAGTTGAAGTGAAAGCCTGGATGTAGAATAATTTTGCTTATGGATTTTTTTATTTTGTAAAATTATGAATGAAAGCATTACAATTTTTTGATGCGGCTCTAGATATTAATAGTTTAAACATTCCTCTTCAATATTGGCAAATTAAATTTAGTACAAACTTTGCCAGAAGTAATATCTTTTGAAAAGAAAAATGTCCATTTGATTTACACATGAACTGGATATGATTTTTACTTAAATTTTTTAATCTACCGGCCTGTTAATCAATATACAAGGCAATGTTATAATAATAATTAATTTTTTAAGCATTATTAATGTTGATAAATTCTGCAACTTCGTATATTGAAGCTTATAGTTTATTTATGAGGTTTCAGTCCTTTATATACTTCATCGTGTCATTTCTTGGACAAGTTATACTATATTGCACACAAAATTGGGGATAATATGTCTAATCATATCATCTTATTTTATAATTAAACGATGTCATAAAAATAGTATGTTGATTTTCTATACAATAGTTGGTTTATAAGATTTCCATTTTTAATTATATTTAAACAAAAATTCAAGACACCTCGATTTGAGTCTTTCCCTCAAAGAACATAATATATATATTGCATTGAAAATCCAATAACATGACATTATATTGAGTCTCATTATCATAATTTTTATTAAATAAATTCACTTGTTTTTTATATATAAATATTTTCTTTGAATTTCAGCATCCATGACTTATTGAACCGTTATCAAAGTTAATTGAGGGCGCTTTGATAACGGGTTATAATAGTTCAACATAAATATGCAATATTTATTTTTATTTTTATTTATTTTTATTTTTATTCATTTTATTTCGTACATATACATGAGACGGTAAGTCTCTATAGGAGTATATAAAGTATAATGTGTAGCAAATTCATAATTCTTAAATTAACTTAAATTAAATTAAATTAAATTAAACCTTAACCTAAAGAAATTAACAATAATGAAAATAATTTATAAAGAAAAGAAATTAATAAAAGAAAATTTAAAAAGAAAATTTAAAAAAAGAAAGAAAGAAAATCTCTCCTCCAAACAAAACTATCTTTCAGACGTCTCACACCTAACAAGCATTATTCTACAAAATTTTTATTCTTCTTAATTAATGACTACACTTTTTCCTTAAAATATACCCAACAAAGCTCAAGGAATTTAGAAATAGAGAACTCACACCTGACTACGCTCGGCAAAGAATTCCACAATCCGACAGTCCTTACAAAAAAGGATAGATGTCTTAATCTACCAGAGTGTCTAGGAATAGTTAAATTTGCGCTTCTTAATGATCGTCCAGGGGTTATTTTCTTAAGAAGATATACCGGCGTATTTTTAGATAGGATTTTTTTCATAAAACAGATGTACTTATAATTTAGATAGTTTTCGAAAGTACAGTCAAGCAAAACTTTAGAAACATCACTGATGCTATCGAATCTACGACGGTTAGTTACAAATCGAGTGCAAGCATTGAAAATAACCTTGAGCCTGGAAAAATCGCCCAAACTCATCCCAGCATAAACTACTTCACAATAAGTGAAATGTGGAAAGATTAAAGACATAACTAATTTCTTTTTTACCCACTCGTTAATATTGAAAGAGAACTTCCAGAGTTTTCGTAACTTACAAAAAACATTTCTAGAAATAAAGTTAATGTGATCATTCCAGGTTAGAGTTTTATTGAATACAACACCCAAGTTTTTAGCTTTATTTACAAATTTTACCACAGAATTATTTAATTTGATATTAGGGAGATTAGTTGTATCAATATTACGAACATAAATTAACATAACCTGGGATTTTGACGGATTTAATCGAAGACCATTGTTTAGAGACCAGAAAGCAACAGCATCAAGATCATCATTCAATTTAGCAATAGAGCGGTTAATATCAGCTATAGGACCACTGATGTAGAGTTGAGCATCGTCTGCATACAACCGGCAATGAGATTCAGACAAACAACGGGGTAAGTCATTAATAAATAGACTAAAGAGTAAGGGACCCAATATGGATCCTTGGGGTACCCCACATTCAACAGGTAGATAATTAGACTTAATACCATTTAGAAACACAAATTGACTTCTATTATCTAAGTAACTTTGAATGAGAGTAGTAGCAGAAGATTCAAAATTAAAAGCTGCGCTAAGTTTTAAACATAATAAGTTATGATTAACACAATCAAAAGCTTTAGTGAAATCAAGAAGAAGCAATAATACAGCATGTTTCTTATCGATTTCACAGTAAATGTTATCTGTTAATTCTAGGAGTGCTGAGGTAGTGCTGTTCTGCTTTCTGAAACCTGATTGGAATTCGTATAAGAGATTATTATCACTTACGTACTGACTCATTTGTGCATGCAATAACCGTTCAAAAGATTTCGAAATACCGGACAGTACGCTAATGGGTCTAAGGTCATCAATCGTTGGATTATTTTTTTTAGGAACGGGAACAACTTTGGCACATTTCCAAATTAGAGGGTATTGACCAGTAGTCAAGATGAAATTAAATATGTGAGTAATATAAGGTAGCACAGAAGGGATAATCAGTTTAATAAATTTCAAAGGAATTAAATCTGGTCCTACAGCATTGGATTTAACCTTAAAAATAGCATCATAGACTTCATCATTTGAGACATTTCTAAAAGAGAAAGTACAAGACGAATCAACATTTTCAATATTGGATAGTAATGAAGTAAAGTTAAAAGATGGAGTTATAAATTTATTGTTTAATTCGTTTACATCAAAGCTATCCATATTATCCATTTTGTTTTCTTTACTGATTCCAAGCTTAGCGATATTAGACCAGAAAGATTTTGAAGGCAGCCGAGGATCGAGTATCTTAGAATAGTAATGTTTTTTAGCTTGTCTAATCTTCAAGTTTACCACTTTCCTAAGCCTCTTAAATGAATTTCTGTCATTCGAATTTCTTGTTCTCTTCCAAATTTCATAAGCCATGTCTCTATCATTCGCCATTTTTACAATATCTGGACAGAAATACGGAACAAAATCAGCACGTGGAGTAAAAGAACGTAGGGGAACATGCTGGTCGAAAAGCTTGAGAACTAGATTATTAAAGAACGCAATTTTATCGTTTATGTTATTAATTGTGTAGATGGAACGCCACGGTAATCTAGTTGCAGAATGGAATAGTAAGGATATATTGCAATTCTTGTAATCACGATAGGTAATTTTCACTTTCGGTATCTCAATAGGAATTTTGTATGACTCAGTTATTTTCAAAACTACTGTAATGGATGCAACTGTGGACCATTTTAGAAGTATTTAAAATTTCATACAAAATTGTATTTTCTTCCAAATATATAGCAAATATATTTCTAACTAGATTATACATATTTTTAACATATTTCTAACTCTTTGGAAGGAGACAACATATTTGTACTTCTCTCAAGAAAGTAGAAAGTGACAGAAAATTTCAATTAAAGTTTCAAAAATTTTAGTTAAAGAGATATCAAATTTAAATTGGGTCGGTTTGGTCTATAAAATGTTCAAATGTTCACTCCTTAATGCTACATTTGATTACCGGGACAAATATTCATTACCTATACCCTCAATATTTTTTTTCGTTACAAAATTCGTTAAAAATCAAAAGCTGAAGCTTTTCGGAACTTGAACCTATATTTGAAGATCTCTCAGAGCCTTATGCTTCCTACACTGTGGATGTGACTTATCATCAAAGATTAAACTGTATATTCAATAATATATACAATAAAATGTTATTTAAAATTTCATCAAAAATAGACCCCCCATCATAATAACATATTTTTGCAATCCAAACACACAAATTGGAGTTAATAAAACAAGGAAAAAAACACAAAGTGTTTGAAAAGAAGAGAAATCGAAAAGTAAAAATAACTCTTTTTAGTTCTTTAAATATTTTCATCTAAACCAAGAAGAGAAAAATAAAAAAAACAATCATATTGTGAAAGAAATGCACAAATTATCTTTGAATTAACCGCACCGCATCGAACATCCCACCATTTATACATTTACAATTCTCACCATAATTATGGCTACTTACTATATATTACAATACGATACCGGTAATTTTAACCGAATTATAAATATTGGATAATGCCTTGAACTTATATTACACAAACTCTTATACATATTCATTTCCGATTTTTTCTGAATATAGAGAAAGAAAGAGAAAGAGAGTGAAAAAAAATATTTTTTTAATTTTCGTTTTTTGCTTAATTTTTTTTTTGTGTTTTTTTTTTTTACTTTAAAACAGGACGATAATACAATAACTTTCATCTTTAGGATAAAAGAAAAAGGAGCAAAAATATATAAAAAAAAATATTTTTTATTTTGTTTTTGAGTGAAAGTGAAATGAAAGCAGAGCTTTTTCTTTAATTCTGTTACATTCCTTAATATTCTGACATGCACATATACATATATACACAAACATATTTATTTAACATAGGTATTTAAACATTTATACATTGCAGATAGTTTAATTTTTTTATTTTTGGTTGTTGTTATTATTGTTTTTGTTGTATTTTTTTTTGTAAAGATTTTTTATAGCATATCGTGTACCTTTTATTTAATGCATTGCACAACAATTGTCAGTATTTTTCTCGTCCCTACCAACAAACAAATAAAATATCTAATAGTATTTTTTCTAAGTACAGTTGTAGGTTACATAGTAAAAAAAAAATAATAATAATAAAAATAAAAGTAAAAAGCGAAAAGCTTTAGTTTATATTTTTAGTAACATCTCAGTACATACATATATATATACAAACATACATTTTTAGTAATATACAGAGGTATTTGTAAATACTTAAAGCAATATAAGGGTATTATAAGGATAATAATTTATGGAGTGGAAAATTTCACTTATTTTTCTCTTCTTTATTATTTTTTTAAAAAAAAATTTGTTTAGTTTTCTTATTTTTTTTTTTTTTTTTTTGTGTTCATATTATTTTGTTCTGTTATTATTGTTTGGGGTCTTATAACAAATGCTTGTGTTCTGGTTAATGTTGAAAGGTAGTAAACGAATAAAAAAAAACAAAACACAAAAAAAGAAATTTACTGTTTTTTTATGCTTCTTTTCTATTCCATTTTATTGTTGTTTACTTGTCTAGAGAGCAACAAGTTCCTAAATTTTTTATTTTCTTATTAAATGCTGAGACATCAAGAGAGTAATTGGACAAATCAAATTAAGAATTATTAATTTTATTATTCCTTTTATTTGTGTTTTTTTTTTTATTTATTTGGTTTTTCTTCTTTTTTTTTATGATAAAATGATTTGGTGTTTTTATAATATTTAAAAAAATTATTTAACGAATGTAATTGGTAGTAAAAGGGAGATAGAAGGACTATGTCAAATAAATGAAAGAAAATTGAGAATTGAGACGAATAGGATTTATTTATTTATTTATCTACTGGGAAATCAACCCTTACAGATATTACTTACTTACTTATTTAGGTGGCCAACAGACCATGTAGGTCCTGGGCCTGACTCATCAAGGTCCTCCATTTTTGGCGGTCACGGGCAGATTCTCTCCAATTGAAGATGCGAAATTGTTTCATATCTACCGATACTTCGTCTCTCCAACGAAGGTTTGGTCTGCCCCGACGTCTTATACCTTCGAGCCTGGATTCAAAGTAGAGCATTTTCGTTCATCCGCTCTAGGTGTCCGAGCCATTGTAGTCTTTTGACTTTAATTTTCGTGACTACGTCCACCTCACTGTACAGTTCATAGAGTTCAGCATTATATTTTCCCCTCCAGACCCCATTGTCGTTTTTAGGACCATATATCCTTACAAATATTACTTAACCCTTAATCGTTATTTCAATAAAAATCTTACTAATATTTTTCTACGTTTGTGAGACGTCCCATACTTTAGACTCCGAAATTTAAAAGGTTTTAAAGTCTTTGTGCAAAATTAATTCATTTTTTTATTTTATTTTTTAGTTTTTGTCATTGTATTTAACTTTTTCTTGAAAAATTATCACATTTAACTCCTAAATCAAATTATACAAAAAAATTGACAAAAAATTAACAGAAAATCAAAAATATCTCTATAAATAAAATAAAGAGTAACAGAAATCAATTTTTCTCTTCATGGACACTTTCTTAAAACTATAATAATTATTTAATTATAAAAAACAACAACAATTTAATAAAAGAAATTAATTTTCTTAAATGTTGACATCGGATCAAATTGTACAATTTTCATATATAAAATTACAACATTGGAAGCACATTGGAAGCAAATTGGGTGTTTACAGTTTCCATAGATAATCGATTTCTTCATTCTATCAAAAAATTTTAGTATGCATTGTTGTATCTCTCAGAGACGTAAATTCAAAATTTCTTTAGCTATGAATTTGTTAAGAATATGGTGACTTTTATTCTAATAATATCTCTAGAATCATCTCAAAAATCAATAACCGAGAAACAAGAATTAAAAAATTTTTGAAATTTGGCTATCGGTTCTAAAAAAACGATAGTTCTGTGTGCATCAAGGTAAGAAAATCTTCGAGATCAGATACCTCGTGCTGGCAGATAAATATTAAAACGGTTTAACATTTGAAGGCAATTTATTTTACCTGACAAGGTATCATAGCAAAACATTACCGCCGCAATGTAGAGATATCAATTAGTTTGACATTTAAATTTATATCTTGTAGCAATAATTGGTTCCGAATTAAAACTACAAAGGCAGAATTTTATCATATTTTTTTAATAGACTCAATTCTTCTAATGTGCTTATCATAAGACAGCATCCAAATAGGAGCACCATATTCAAGATGAGGTCGAACTAGAGATGTGTACAAAGATTTAAAAGTGTATGGATCAGAAAATGTAAGTGGATTACGGTTTGCGAAGCCAAATATGGATTGAAAGTTAAATATTATTATCTAGAAAAATTCTTAAGTCTTTTATTTCCATAACGCGATTAACAATGGATTGGTCAATTTTATAATCAACATTAATTATATTTGGAGATTTGGGAAAAGTCATATAAGTTTACATTTTTGAATATTTAATTGAAATTATCATTTAATTCACACCACGAATAATTTTTTTCAATATCCTCGCCTTTAATTAGATACAAACTTAATAACTTCGAATGGTTGAATATAATTCAAAGTCATCAGCAAATGATGAAATTTAATTTTTTAATCCGATAATGAATGGTCTTGACGATAATGGGAATGAGAATCGCTTCATTTATGACAGAAATTAATCAAATAAATCTTTACCCAAATTAGAAATAGTTATCTTAAATTAACAGTCGTCTAGATAAACATATCTCGATAAACAACAAATCGATTGTCGTACCCGTTCAAATCCTACTTCATGGTTTAAAAAAAAATCCTGTATTTATTATACAATTTAAAATAATGGATATAGTAATAATTTAATGAATAATAAAAGTAAATAAAAATAAAAATTATATAGTTCCCATATCCGTTTAATAGGTGTCACATCTTTATACAGAAGCTACAATATTTTCTAGAATAGTTCCCATACCCGTAGTAGTTCACACAGTGATTGTCGTATTCCCGACTCATACCTCATATTATCAATAGCTCTTATGTCTTTCCACAATGGCTGTGACATCTCCGAATAGAGTTTCTACGAATAGAGTTTCTGTAGTAGTTGAATCTTACAACTTCATACAATGTCTGTCATATCTCAATATGTTTAGAGTATATATGAGTATTATTAGTAGATCTCGTGCCTTCATTCATTGTTTGAGCAGTCGACCAAGACTCCTTTTAAGCTCATATTAGAAGTTCTAATAACTTGTAGGCAGGTTGTCAGTACGATTTTTAAATTTAGTCATGGATACAATTGAATTACAACTGGTCCGTTGATAATCTCTCGCGTTATTGTGTGCTTATTTCAAACCAACTAATAATTCATTTGCGTGCATCGTAGAAAATTATGTCCCCCAAACGGGAATTGTTAGTAAAGAAATAGAATTAAAATAACGCTTTAAAATGTTTACCATATTAAAATTAATAAGTTTCAATAAAAATAACACAATGTAAATTGAATATTATCATTATCAGTCTCCTTGAATTTTTAGTTTTAAGAAAAAAACTAAAAAACTATGGCCGGTTTTACGATGGTTGCTACCCAAACCAATACAAATTTAAATATACGATAAAATACATGTTGGTTTATTTTTGGAAGAGTACCTAAACATCCATTTTGAAGTTTTTAACGCCTTTGATATTTGAAATAGTCTTGGAGAGTGCCATGAGTTATATTGCAGCTATCCGAACCAAAAACAGGATAGCAAAGTAAAGCAAAGTTACCAGAGAAGTAATTCATATCATTTTACATATTTTCAACCATATATTAACAACTGGTAACCATCCTTAAAATTGGAAGTGTGCTAAAGTTATCCCAGTTCCAAAAAAGACTAATCCTTCTATTAATTATTTCCGACCAATTAGCATACTGCCCTTTCTGTCTGTCTAATATTAATTTAAATACATACTAAGGTGTTTGAGTACATTATGCATAGACAAATCACTCAATATTTTGAAGCTAATAGTCTTTTGTATAATTTCCAGTCTGGATTCAGAAAACAGCACAGCACATCATCCGCCTTGCTTGAAATATCCGATAATATATACATGGAAATGGATGAAAAAAATTGCAACTCTTCTACTATTTTTGAATTTCTCCAAAGCTTTTGATGTTGTAAATCATGAACTTCTATGCAAAAATATTAGGCAAGGCAGTCATTTGGCTTTGACTTATCAGCTATTAAATTATTATGTAAGTACCTTTATAAAAGAAATCAATTTGTTTATTTGAATGAGATGAAATCGGATCGGATATGAGCTAAAATGTGGTGTATCTCAAGGGTCCCTATTAGGGCCCTTATTGTTTAGTTTGCTTGTTAATTACATGCTACTATGTTTGTTTGAGTTAAAATACAGATTGTATGCTGATGATACCCAAATATTTATTAGTGGACCTATTACCAATATCGCATTACCTACATTGCTGAAATTAACGACGATCTTGATGCTATTTTATTTTGGACTAAAAATAATTGTTTATTCTAACCCCAAATTAAAATGAATAAATTAGCAATTCAATATATCAATAAAGCTAAAAATTTAAGAGTGATTTTTAATAATACCTTAACTCGGAATAACCATATTGATAGAACATCCAAAAATGTCTACTGTATTTTAAGAAAATTGTGGAAATATTCTTATGTTCTAAATGAATGGTTAAAACGTAAACTAATCCTAGCTTTATTGATTCCACATTTCACATACTGTGATACTGCTTACTCTGGTATGTCTGCTATTGAATTTCACCGGCTGCAACTAATTTTTAATGCTTGCATTCGTTTTGCCACAAACCGGCGTAAACATGATCACATTAGTGATGTTTCCAACTTAATGTTTAGGTGTTACACTAAGTAACTTTTTGAAAGCAAGGTATATTGTTGTTATGAAAAAGATCTTGTTAAAAGATCTAATAGCTCCTCGTCACAGGAGTCGATTAACCAATTCTCGCCAGTTGGCCTATATATAGGACAGCAACCAATATGTCATACAAATACGTATAACTTCCGTTAAAATTAACTTAGCTCTGTCAAAAGTTCCTTATTTTGAAGTTAAAAAATAAAGTAACATTTTTCAAAATAGTAACACCAACTTTTCAGTTTATAAATAACATTTAAACTCAATTCAAAATGTAATTTTTTCAAAAAGTTAAAAATAGTAGAGGTGAATGTATAAAATGTTAAAAAATAAATACTGAAAAATATTTAATTGTGTTCAAGCTACCAAAATTTATTTGTTTGAGCATTAAAGAAGCTTCGACAACTATTAAATATTGGATTTTAGTTGAAAATATTGATTATTTTTTTATTTAAAAATTGGTGTCGTATATATAGTCCAACCGGCATAACTATGTAAGAATTTTTATTTCGTTGTAGTTTTATTTTGGAACATGTAAAGTGTAATTATGACACAAGGGTCTGAGTTCAAGGGTCTTCAGGTAGTTCATGAAGCTTTATTGGGAGTTCAAAATAATTTTGAAGATCATCATGAAGATCATCATCATGTCATAAACGTAAACATTTTCGCACCAGAATTAGATAAATTGACGAATTGTGAAAATTGATCAATTTATGATCAAAATCAAATTGCCAAGAGATGGTTAAAGTGCAATACAAGTGAAATTTTGGGACGAAAATGATGAAATTGAAAATACTAATGATTATTCGTTTTTGTTGTTAACTCAAGATAAAGATATTTGTGATTGTGTCTATACTTGGCATATTTAACAGTTTGTTAAATGTGTTTCTGCAATGCTAACTAAAATGTTGACTTTATAAATCCTATACATTCAGAAAAACGTTGGAATAGAGAAACGCATATAGAGAAACGAGAATTTTGCAAATTTTAACGCTGATATGAGTGGTGATAGAATTGATCAAAATAGCAAAAAATACAGAATCATGCTAAAAGGTAAGGACTGTAGTGGGCGATTTTTATTTTCCTAATTGGTTTAGCAGTTGTAAACGTTTGGAATTTATACTTTTTATCATCAGACGAATCATCTCAATACATAGCAGCTATCACTGTTCTATATTTTGTAAATATCTTCAAAAAGCAAGAATTTTTTAAAAGAAAAAAAAATAAATCCTTTCTCAACAGTAGACCCCCGAAATAACAAATTGCGTTCTTCCCAAAATGAAAGAACAGCTTCGCTCATTATTCCATCACTTGCACAAAGACTTTATGAATTAGTCGTTTATGTTTTACAAAGTATACTAAATTTTTATCATATAATTGAATTTCTTATTTATTTTTAATTGTTTTTATTCCATTTCAAGAATATAATGTTTAATAATTGAAAAAGTTTCTAAAATTTAAATAGTTTTATTTTTCTTTATGTATTAGTTTATAATATTTAGTTAGTTTTTTTCAATTTATTTATTTTTGTCATTCGAACTTTAAAAAATATAAGAAACCAAAATAATATTTTTTTTTTTTTTTTTTTTTTTATATAATTCCAAGTCTATGGATGATGATGAACACCCTAACTGCTTTTAAACAGAGATTTGGAATACAGAATCACATACAATAGCTTTTTCTGTAGAATTTTTGTGGTATAGACTAATTTAAATGTGGAAAACTATATCTATTGTAGAGTACATCGCCTTTATAATAGCATAGTTCCATTTTATTTTTAGTGCTAACCAAAACTCTCAACTATTTATCATTTATTTTATCCCAATGATAAAGGGTACTGGACCAGGTCGAAAAATCCAGAAAGCATTTTTTGCCTCCGTCGGGAATCGAACCTGGGACCTTTCGGTTAGAAGGCAGACGTTCTACCTACTGCGCCACCCAGCGTGTGAAATTTGTTTAAACTTTTTGTTTTAAAATTATGCACGCATATTTGCCGGTTGGCCTTCTTATAGGACGGTTCATAGATCGCAACCTACAGGGGTTCGAAGAACCAAATTTGACTTTTGGCTTATCTAGCCAAAAAATACTCTGGCTTTAAAAAATTATTCGTTTTAGACAACGGGAAAGGGTAGCCGGCGGGAAAGGGTTAAGACACCTATCATATTTTGTTAGAACTACTATTCTTTGGAACTCCATGCCGAACTACATTTTGCGCGTTAATAACATTAAAAGGTTTACTGAGCTCAGCAGTGAGTATTTGAGAAATCATGAGTAGAGGTATGCAAATGTATTATTTCAGTTCAACAGGCAAGGCATATATTGGTATACATGTTCTTGTAATGTAAATTACAATATATATATGTTTTATTTTTATGAATTTAGTAATTTAATCTAGTTATAGTTTAAGCACTTTATATTTTTACATTTTAACATTTTTCATTGTTATTTTCTAATATATTTAGTTTTGTTAGTTTTTATTTATTTATTTCAAGCTTAAATCAAGCAGTTACAAAAATATTTACTTAAATATAAAGTTAAACAAAATATTATAATTCATTTAAAAATTTAAAAATAAATACAATTAAATTCATTAACATAAAATCTTAAGAACTAAAAGATGTGTATAGGTGTTCAGATGGTGTGAGACGGAATGTAAGTTATTTCAATCGTTGATCGAGTTGCTTTCTTAAATCGGTCTTTGAAAGAGAGAGATCAATTAATGTCATATATTTATTTCCCAATATTAACATTCTATTAATAGGTTCATATCTTCCATAGTTTATCCTATGATGAAACACAGTGAAAAGGTTTACGGATCGAAGTCGAGAACTTGTGTTAATATTGATTTTATTAGAAATATAAGGAGATAATATATTACCTTTGACAGTTTGAACAATGAAGGTTATATCAGCAATGTCTTTCCTTTTTTGCAAGGTATCAAGATGAATTAAATTGAGTCGATGTTCATAAGGTGGTAGACGAATTGGGTCTTCCCAAGAAGGATTACGCAAGGCAAACCTCAAGAATCTTCTTTGAATTGCTTCGATTCTCTGAATATGAACATCATAGTATGGGGACCATACCTGGCTAGCATATTCCAAGTTAGGCCGAAGCAATGTAATATAAAGGGCTTTAATAATGTACGGATCGCGAAATTCTTTAGACCAACGTTTAATAAAGCCAAGTAAGGAATTGGATTTATTTATTATATGATTAAAATGTAATTTAAATGTTAACTTAGCGTCAAAATACACTCCGAGATCTTTAAAAAAGTTAACTTTTGATAGAAATTGTTCATTAAAAGAATAACTGTAAGAAATTGGTTGAGAGCGACGTGTAAAGCACATTAAAGCGCATTTATTAATATTTAACAATAAATTGTTGTTAATGGTCCAATGAAAGAAGTTGTCTAGGTTTTTTTGAAGTAGGGCAGAGTCACCAACAGAATTAAATTTTTAAATTTTCATATCGTCTGCGTATATTTGTAATTCACTGTTCTTAATCATAGAGCCTACATCATTTACCGAAATAATTAATAGAAGTGGTCCCAACTGACTACCTTGGGGTACACCAGAGTTTGCTACAAAAGAAGTCGACCGAGATGACCTAAATAAAACATTATATGATCTATCAGCTAAATAAGAACTAATCCATTTTATAAAAAGTAAAGGAAAACCTAATTTTTTTAATTTAAGCAATATAATGCTGAGAGGCAAAATATCAAAAGCTTTACTTAAATCAGTGTAAATCACACCTGTTTGAAGACCTTCCTCCATATTGTTTATAAAAATTGAGGTTGACTCAACAAGGTTTGTTACTACGGATTTACTTTTTATAAAACCATGTTGGTTATGGATTAAAAAAGGAGTACAGTGATAATAAACTGAATCAAAAATAATTATTTCGAAAACTTTAGGAATTGATGACAATTTGGCAATTGGACGATAATTAACCACATCATCTTTAGAATCTTTTTTAGGATAGGTCTTATATAAGACTTTTTCCAAAGGGAAGGGAAAGTACCTGATTGTAAAGAAAGATTAAACAGAAGAGACAGCGGAGATGCAAGTGTATTACAACAATTTTTTATTATATATTCAGGAATACAAATTATGAATATAAATTCAGGAAAATTGTTTTAAATTATGAATTCTAGTTACATGCTTAAAAGACTAATCTTCTTATATATAGCAGAATAAATGAAATAAATAAACAAATAAAAATAAAAAAAATAAAAAATAAAACAGATAAATAAAGAGCAAAAGTAAAACGAATAAAACATTTATGGAAAGGTGGCAGCAATGCGAACCGGGTACATCTAGTTATAAATACAAATTAGTTCTCACAAGAAACAAAAATTAAAATATTCAAAGTTAGATTTATCCTGAAATATAATACGTATTTTGACATAATTAAATTAGTTGACACTTAAACAAATTCAAAGAAAACGCTTTATGTATTAGCTAGCATGTAAAGCAAGACTCTCTGCGTAAAAGCAGTTATAATGTTCATTTCATAGTCATGGAAATTGAAATATAACAACAATCTATATTTAGATATTTGATAAAATTTCAATTCATATTTCTGTACAAAAGTCATAAAATCTCTTCTAGTTTGCTTTTTATTTAATTAATTTTCAAATAGATACACGTTGTAATTTCAAAATGTTTTACGTATTAGTTAGCATGTAAAGCAAGACTCTCTGCGTAAAAGCAGTTATAATGTTCATTTCATAGTCTTGGAAATTGAAATATAACAACAATCTATATTTAGATATTTGATAAAATTTCAATTCATATTTCTGTACAAAAGTCATAAAATCTCTTCTAGTTTGCTTTTTATTTAATTAATTTTCAAATAGATACACGTTGTAATTTCAAAATGTTTAACAATATTTCCTTTAAATATACAAATATGCATAATACTCTATACACGTATACTTGTACATTAAAATATAATTAAATTTACTAAAAATATATTAGAAACGTTAAGTATAAGAAACTCAAATCATTTTTATTTTATAAATATCCTTATATTGTATTGAATTTCTATACAATATATACAAAAATATTTGAAGCTTAGTGGTATGTCTCAGTTACTGAACGTATTACCAATAAATGGAATTAAAGTAAAACAAAAGATTTCAAATTAACTTTTATACATAAATTTATATATATATATAAATATGTGATGGTGTGCTACTGCTGCTGATATTCTGCAGATTTTGTATACAAATATACGCATTATAGAATTCCCTTTATAAGCATAAATAAAATTAGAAAAACATTATTTCATCTAAAGAGTATTAAAACCTTTACCTATACCTTAATCATTCTAGAAATGCATCATTCTATTAAGTCTATTTTTAACATTAGAAAACTTTTCTCTATACAAAATACAAAAAAAAAACCAAAACAAATCACCTATACCGACTCTGGTAATATTACAATTCTTTAGAGATTCCTTATGAAAATTTCGTGGTAAATATATTACAATGGAAATAATAAAAACAAAAACAATAACAACAACAATCGAATTTCATATCTTGATAGTATTTTAAGAAGACTGGTCATCATCATTATTTTGTTTACTTTGTTTTTCTTTTCTAATTTAGTTTTTCATTTTCTTCTTGTTTTTGTTTTTCTTTGCAACAATAAACAGAATAAATAAAAAAAAAAAAAGTAAAATTTTCATCTAGCTGTATTGAAAGATTAATACGCATACAATCATATACAAAATAAATCGCTAACTTCATCATCATATCATCATTAACTATCAACATTATCATCAGTATTATAATCTTTATCATTGTATTCGTAGTGGTCGTTGTTTGACGTCCTCATCATCATAAATCTAGAAACGATCCCAAAAAGAAGAAGAGAGTAATAAGAGAAATGAATAAACAATTCCCGTTATCATATTATGCATAATAATACTTTCCATCTCATTCCTCTTCTTTAGTTAGAGTGTTCTTCTTTGCATATATTATTTAAAATAAACTGTTTAATAGAATGGAATATAATATAATATGTATACAGCGTTGTGTAATTTTATTATAGTACTTTATTGTATATGTACACAAATAAATAACTAAAGAAAATTTTTAATGTACGAATATGAAAATTTGTGTAATAAATGCACCACTAAATCCTAGTACTTGTATAATGCAGAATTTAGACATTAATTTTATCAAAGAATGAAAAGAAGAAGTTCAGTTAACTCACTTGGATTATATAGAAAACCAATTACAAAAAAAAAATTAAAACAAAACAAAAACTTAAAACCCCTGAAGTCGTTCAAAGTAATGATTAAAAAGTTGTTAATTTATTAGCGAGTAAACAGCAATATCCTTTTTATTTTTATTTTTTTTTTTTTTTTTTTTTTTGTATATAAATGGTCAGTTTTTAGATCGGTAAGGATTATGCTCTATAAATTTTTCAACGCATTTTATTGTTAATCTGTGATTATGCAAGTACTTTATAAAAAATTCTGACGCACTAATAATATTTAAAAGCGTTTAAATAAAAAATTTAATGTAATAAGTGGTGGTAGATATTGAATAACTAGATTGAATAAGCCATTTTCTTACTCTAGCGTCAGGGATGGCGAGCCTATGGCAATCAATTTTGATTGGAACACATATACATTCTTTCATTTTTCATGCATAACGTACTAAACCAAATGCATTTTTAATTTTAAATAAAACTGAACTATATTCAAAGAATAAAGAATTTTCACAGATTTCAACGTTATATTTTTTGTATTTGTAGGTGTGCATATGTATACATTTTACAATTCAAACCATACTATGTACAAAACATAAACCAAATTTGGTCAGTTAAGAAGTTTGGATTGGCAGCATTTGATGATATATTATGTATTGTTTCTAAAATTATAAATTTTATAGCAGCCTGAGCTTTGAAGAAGCCGCAATTTCAGTTGCTTTTACAACAAGTTTGTTCAAATTACCATGGATTGCTAATCTACAATCACGTACGCTGGCTTAGTTGCGGCTTTGTGTGACAATGTTTTGTAGAATATATGATTTGATGGAATTATAATGTTTCTGATTGATAAGAAATCTAAATTTCCTGAACATTTTGATAATGGCTGGATCACAAAATTAATGTTTTAACGGATATTTGCAACCATTTAAATGAATTAAATATTAAATTGCAGACCGTAGAAAATCAATTGATGTTATGTTCGCTATTATTAAAGATTTTGACGCCAAGTTAGTAAGATCTAAACTTGATATTGACAACAATACGTTTTAGTATTTTCCTTTTTTGAAAGATAATTTTCAAAAGTTTTCCATTCATGAAACCTATTAAAATAATAAAAAATTTTATAGCCAAGTTGTAAACGACGACGAATACATGGTATCCGCTTTCAGAGACAATCTGATGAAGAAATTACCTTTATCTACTCATACAATTTTTTATTTAATGTATAGCTGTGAAAGCTTATTTTCGACAATGAATCACATAAAATCTGATATACGAAACAGACTGACCGACGAATCTGGCGAGTTTTGTATTTCATGAAAATTGTGAAACTATCCTCCTGATATTGATGCATTATCGAAAACTATTCAACAACAAAAATCTCATTAAAAATTATGTCATCTAATTATAGAAATAAATGTATGCATATATATTTTTTTAATAAGGCAAACGGCCACGTATATATTTTCATTTTATCAGAATAATTTGTGTTGGCACGCAGTCAAAAAAAGGTTCGCCATCCTTGCTCTAGCCTCTATATGATGATTAAAATATTGAAATAATAATAAAAAAAATTATTTTAGTCAATTTGTTGTTGTAGAATTCATTTGGATGTTGTTATATTATTTGAAAATGATTTACACCGCGTGTTCCAGAGCATGCATATCAGCTTTTTACGAGGGGAAGGAGCCGTTATTTTAAAATTTGAAAAAAAATTTATTAACTAAATCGAGGATGCTCTATTGGTGATATTTTCAACTTTTGAAAAGGACCGGAAAAGGGTTTTTTAATTTCAAAATTCGCCAAAATTGGCCGAAATCGATTTTGAAATGGGAATGGGTACTTTTTCTTGCAAATCCGGATTCTACGCCAAAAAATAAAAAACTTATTTTAAATGATTTTTTTTTTGGTTTTCTCAGTAATTCTCCTTAAAATTAATAAAAATGAAACAAAAATTCACCATATTTTCCTTTGGTAAACTAAAACTAATAATGATCATTTTGATAAATAAATTTGTTTTTCATGTTATCATATTTTTTATCTCAGCTTTGGGTTCCTACAAAGTTTAAATAAAAAAAAAAAAAAAGTACCACTTCCCATTTAAAAATCTCGATTTTGGCCAATTTCGACGATTTTTCGGCTTAAAAAACCTTTTTCGGGTCTTTCCCGAAATTCAAAAATGTAACCAATCGTTAGAGCACCATCGATCTAGTTAATATTTCTTTTTTTAATTCTAAAATAACGGTTCCTTCTCTTTTTAAAAAGCTGATATGCATGCTCTGGAACACCTGGTATAATATATAAAAAGTATCTTTGCGAAGGGAAATTAATTCAACAAAACCGAAGTAGCATTCCCCAGCATTTCGTCGACTGAGTATTAATATGCCGTATATACTCAAAATTACATGTTGGAAAATTAATGTTAAAGTCTGACTGATTGAAAAAAGAAACTTGGTCGATAGAATTGCCAGAAAATTTATAGAATATAATATAAGACTAGAGTTAATATATGTTTGCCGTATAACTCAATGAAAAATGTAAATGCATAACCTCTATACACACACGGCAAATATAACGAACGCACGGTAAGCCAAGCAAATAAATATGTTTTGTTTATCAAAAAGACAAATATATATTCAAACAAGTAGGGGATTCTAAACGGAAGAAACTTGGCGGAAATAAAGAATTAATTGCAGTATTCCGATGCTCATAATTTTATTTTTGTTTAGAGTTACGTACAAATCGGACCAATATACTCAGTATGTAAGACTTAACCAGCACTAAATATTGTTTTTCCTACCAATTTGAGCTTCATTACAAGCTAGGCAGTAAGTAATTTAGGGTTTTTCGTAAACTATAGCCGTTTATTGAAATTTTTATGAAATGTTGTATGTAATACGTTGTACAAAAACGTTCAGTACATTTAATATGTATAGCATTAAGGCAATTAAATACTGAATTTCTCGAAAGCTAATTGAGATACTTAAAAACTAATAAAGATTTAAAAAGATCACATTTTCAATATCTAAAAATCTATCGTTAAGTCCATACTATTACTTAGTAGACGAATTGTTACGAAATACAAATATGAATTAAGATGAAATAGAATAAATTTTTAATTAAATATTTTATTTTACAAAACGGTTTACCAAATGTTGCTCTATATACTTAATAACACATAAATTTTGTAAGTAATCAAAGCATTTTATGAAACACTGAAATTAGTCTACCTCATAGTGATAAATTAGGCAAACCAGTCACAATAATATATGGTCTTGGAGATCTCTATCGACCTTCTTGCTCACAGTAGTGTAAACATAATTAAAAAAGTCAGCTCAAACAT
Organism: Argyra leucocephala; assembly: GCA_963942445.1. Taxonomy (NCBI): domain Eukaryota; kingdom Metazoa; phylum Arthropoda; class Insecta; order Diptera; family Dolichopodidae; genus Argyra; species Argyra leucocephala. The sequence goes on from OZ012677.1 coordinate 93,777,875, forward strand.
CAGGTGATATAATGGGAGTCTACTCAACAGACTTATATTATGCTATTATCATTAGTCTTCTAATTCATACACATCCCACGTAATATTTTATTGTTATAAAAACAAAATTAATGCCATAAGAATCCTATATGACTCCCGATAATCACTAAAGGTGTTATAATGATGTTTTTATGGGAATAATGTGATTAATATTGCTATAAGGATATTCTTGTAGCAATTGTGGGAGTTGCTATAATGGGATTTTCAGAAAGTGTTGTTAAAAATGTTGTTAAAAATCTAAAAGTGCGTAATAAAATAAATATAACCTATGTCATTCTCGCATAATATAAACTATTTGAAAAGACTTTCATTTCAAAATAAAAACATATACAATAATACATATTATGTATACTAATCCTATAACAATATTACAACAACAATATTGCTTCGGTGCCTTATAGGATTCTCCATTTTAGTGCTATAACTTATTTATAATATTTTGCAACGATTGCGGAGCACTAAAATTAACACTAATACGTTACAAGAGTGTTTATTTACAAGTACGCTATAAGAGTGTTGTTCTAAGAGTGCGTAAGAGTCTTATAGCAATAAAATTGTAACGTGGGATACCAACATGCAGAAAATGCTAATATATTGATAAACTGACACATAAAATATAATGTTGCGCCCGATAGTACAATTTTTATGTCATCTAACTACTATATAGAAGGTTTAGGGCCCAGATTATATCATGGCAAAATCATCGAAATGTTTTAGTTGATCCAGTAATGATAATAAATCAAAAACCTGCTCGACTTCGGGTAGGTAATCCATTAAACCATAAATTAACATTTGTAGTTTTAAAATTTTAAAATGTATATAAATTTTTTTGTAGATTTAGTTAAAGTCACTGCATTCCAATTTCACATGTCAATTTTTAGTAAAGTTAGTGGATTCTAACTTCACATTGTTTTCAGTTTAAGCTGGCTTTTTATATTACTTGAATTATTTAGAAAAGCCAAAAGAAGGCCCAAAATGAAGACTCATTTTACTGTTCTCGTTTTATCAAAAATCTTTACTACATAAAAAACTCGCCTCAATTTATTGAAGTAAGAGGACTAATTTCGAAAGTTTTGGCTGCAATTCAAGGCGGGCAGTACAGCATAAAATTCGAATATATATAAGAAGATAATAAAGCCTAAAGTATGAAATTACATCAGTATCAAAATGTGATAGTCACTGTTGAAATCAAGAAAAGTATAATTTCTAAATCCAACTGCTAATTAAAAAGATCCAAAATCGGAATCCAGCTCAGCGCTAGATGCTTAATATAATTTCATAGTTGTTTATAAATTATTGCAATTTGTAAAATTTGTTCAACGATATGATTTAATAATAACAACTTGGCCAATGATAGTAGTTTTCCACATTTAATTAGTTAATATACAAAATAATTAATAAGTAAATAAATACTCGCAAAACATTACACGTTCTACTTTATGTATCAAAAATTTGCTGTACTGCACTTAGTGTACATAAAGTTAATTTCACCTAATTTACTATAACAAGAACATAAAAAAAACTACTGTATTGAATTCACATCAATACTCGTACATTGATTGGATCGTAATTAGCTTGGACAATATAATTTTTATTTCATTATTACGAGATTACTCAATTGAATTGTTCAACCAATGCGACATCATAAATAATAAAAGAATATTCCTTAAAACCTAAAAAACATTTCCATTCATTTTCCGTGCAATTTAAATTTTCCATATTATTTTCTTTTTTTCTCTCTAGTAAATAGGATTTAAGGACACATAAAGATTTACACAAACTCACCCATAGTTTTGTTTTTCTTAAAGTACTGTCTACATTTTAAACAGAATACTAATCATCTAAATTGGTACCTATGAAGTTTATAGCATATATATATATATATATAATTATATATATATATGTATCAAATTGAATTTAGAACTGTAAATATGTAGAAATTTTTGCTTCCAAATTCATTTGTGTAATAATGTATATACACATTCACCCATTAAATATAATAGCTCTAACTGTTGCACTTTGAAAATTTAACCTGAAAGCCTGAGTGTATGTCCCAAATATCCATATAAACATTCATATTTTCTGGCTTTGCAGATGACATTTTCTCTGGCAAAATAAAAAAATTAAAAAAGAAAACTGAAAATGCCGCATACATATGCACTTATTTATATAATTCTACAACACAAAAAGTTTATCCAAATAAAAAGAAATCAAGGACGTTGTTTGTTGTCATCATAGTATAAATTATAAAAGTAGTATTTTCTTAGTTGTTTGTTCTAAACTTTTTGTGACATAACACGGTTTTTACTTGTTTTGGTTGTTTTATTTTGGTTTTTATTTATTCATTAACAGTTGCTTCATTTAGTGTAATGAAAAGGACAAAAATTATTTTTGAAGCTTTTAAAATCTCCCATCCGAGGTAATATAATTATTTTTTGTGTTTTTAATTTCTAGTAATCAATATTTTTATTCACCACGTATTATTAATAACAATTTAAAATCAAACCTAACGTAAGGATTACAATGTATGATAACTGATGACTAATTATTATAGTTGAGTTTATTCATAGTTACTACTGAAAAATTAATGATAAATAATTTTAATAATTATTTTAATTTGAAACTGATTTACAATTTCAAAAAATATCAAAACACACCTGCTTCATAATATTGATTGTAATATTTCCCATATTTCTCTACACATCAAATTGGGCTAATATATTAAGTTTGCGTGCTTACTAAACTACGAATGAATTAAGTATATGTTTTTACTTTGAAATTCAATAACATAACGGCTTAAATTTATTCTGTGTAACTTTAATTAATTTTTCAGTCACGAATTTGACCTTGATTGCAACCTTTAATTTAAATGGAATTTCCTTATAAGATCACGTGTTATAGAACATATGTTTGTTATATTCAGTTATTTCAATTGTAATAAAATGTTCGGTGTTGAAATCTAAACTTCCTACCATTCTAAGTAAAACTCAAAGACACGAATCTTATACCGTACGAAAAATTTATATTTATGAGATAACCATATCGATCAGTTGCTATAACTAACAAAATCATAACCATATGCCAGCGAAGCTACTATTAAAAATAATTGAATCAACCAACAAATTTGGCTATGATATAATTTTAGTTCAAACTAGCTTCAAAAGAATTTATTATTTTCATAAATTATATCCATAGAATATTTTATTCTTTAAGAAATCACACATATTCCTCCTTTTCATTCATTTCAATCCTCTAATATATAATAATACTCAGCTATAATAAGCACACACACACACACACATACCAGACAAAGTATTCTGAAGATTGAAACGCGGTCAATTGCTTCTCCAATATTAAGTCTCAAAGCACATATTTCACTCTTTCATAGTTTCAATAAAGCAAGAAAAAAAATAAATCTAGAAAATTTCATCAAAACTAAAAGATAACAAAAAAAAACAAACAGAATAACAAAAACAACAACAACCATCAACTGTATTATATTATTTTAGAACCGCACTTACCACGAAAAATATTTGCGTTTATTATTTTTATTTTTTTTGTTTCTTATCACTTTGGGAATAATTACATTTTTGTCCTTCTGCTAAAGCAATGATGAAGAACTGAATCCGTACAAATGTTAAGAATATTTCTTGTTTTTTTAGTTCGTATCGGAATATTAAAGAAGATGGCACATGAGTAATAATAGCCCTAATAAAGAAAATCCTGAATTTTGCTTACGTTTTTCGTATATTAAGCGGTGTTTCTCTATAGATACATACATACATATATAAAAATATATCACGAATATTGCTTGTTAGTTTGTATACAGTATTAGTCAAAAATATATTTAACTATAAACAATGTGAATTAAAGTTTTCATAGATCTGCCTCTTTTGGGTTAATTTTGGCAAAAAAAAATTTAATTTTCTAATTTGGGATACTAAAACAATGTTTTTGTATGCTTTGGGTTTTTTCATCACAAATAACTAACAAAAAAATTTGAGGAAAAGTATAAAAGATAACATTCTCTATAAATAATATATATCAGCTCTATATTTATTGGTGCAAAGTAGATATGCTAGTTTGCAATGAGAGTCGTGAAGGAACGCATTCATTCCTCATTTTTGGTCAGAGCGAATGAAAGGTGACATAGACTAAAAACTTGTGCGATCTGTAGGAAAACTTGGTCCTCGTATAACATCAATAAAGTCATATAACTCTAAGCCAGGCCCCGTACTGATCAAGAGTAGTACGACTATGTAGCCAATATTCAGTAGTAATTAATAAAATAATCAGTATGTTATTCGTAATATCAAGCTAGGTATTCCGTTCAAACCCAATCGTCTCAGCTAAAAATATGAAAATGAGAGTTTCTTTGCAGTTGCCCATCATTAGCCAGAGTCAGACTCTGGACTTTAGATGAGGCTTTCCCCAACAGTATTTATTGCGGAAAACAAAATTGGCGATATGATCAACCTTTTCAATCAGAGTCATCCTCTAAAACCACAACAACAAATAGGTCACTCAAGTTGTGGTATTAAAAGTGCTAATTGGTTTTCTAGAAGCAACTGGAATGACCACTTCTATCTACCAAATTACCTAGGTGATGCTAGATGCAATTTTTACATTATGCTGTTGCCCAAACTTCCATTGGAAATAAAAAACTTTTTGTTTTATTGTTACATATTCAAATTAATGTTGCCAACAAAGCTATAGTATTGTAGAAGAGACAAATTTTATCTTGACGCGATTTGATTAAATTAAAGCTTCCAAATCACACAAAACAGCCGCCGGTATATTTAGACCAATTATCAAGCTTAGAACTGCACTTACCATACACCCCACTGTTGAAATCTGTCTAGTTGAAATCTATGTTATCAAAGTATCAACGACGATGCACTTAAAATATTGAACAAGGGTATCAGCATATATATATTTTCAGATAGTCTGGATTCTTTAAAGATCCGGGCTTTTTCGATTCTTAAATCAAAGCTTGCTTACCTACAAAAGCATAATAAAGCTAGAAGTAGAAGAACATCATTATGTGAACTATCGGATAATCGGAACTACAAGGTAATTGAAAACCAGAAATCCTTCCAAAAACATGTTCAATAGGTAAATTCTTAGGACTAGCGCCAGCTCCGCTCAAACGCCTACCTATAAACAATCACTTCTAATTGGGAAACTAAAGAAACTAATACCATATGGGACTGTTGCTAAAGGCTATTGGAAAGCATTAGAACAAAAACGTGATAAAATGTAACATACGTAAAACTAAAAATGGTGATCGATCCATCAAGTATTGTGGTCGACTTCAAAATTTCCTTCGTATGAACATATTCCTTCTTTTAGCGTGTCACATTTCCTTAATATTTTTGTTATTTTTTTGTACTGCCCGTACTAATAAAAAAAAATTGAATATTTAAATTTTCATTCTAATTGAAATGATTTTGAAGATTGTTCTGAATCTGGATCAATAAATGCTACACCCATATTGTAATTATTTTACAGATTATTACGAATGCATTTTTGATTATGATCATCATCTTATAGCGCTACAGCTTTAGGTGAACTTTGACCTTCATCATAATACTCCTCTAAAAGGGTAAATCTTGAGCCATTTGTCTTTAATTTGGGATTGGTAGGGCTTGAAGATCATTGGAAATTGTCTTTCCATTTTTTCCTTGCTCTTCCCTTACCACGAGTACTCTGGGGCTTTCTATTTAACACTTGTCCGAAAAAGCAGATTATAATATAGTGAAGTGAACCAGGCTATTCTTATACTGAAGCACGATAACTTAAAATCTGGAAATTGTAGTAAATTAGGAAAACCTATTGAATTAAAATTCCAATTTAAGCCAATATAAGGGCATATCTTCTTCTTAGAAGACTAATTGACAAAAAATGTGCATTGATTTAGTTTTTAGGTAGTACTGTAGTTACGCATTTTTTACATTTATTTTCTCGCTTTTCTTACATTTTTTATTTTATTATTTTGATTTGATATTGTTTTTATTTTTGTCGTTTTTTTCATCCATCTACATTCGCAAAATTCATTCAAAACTACTAACATGATAAAAATATCCTCAATTTTTATTTTATTCTTTTTTATTTTCTCATATTCTTATCATACACGTTCTTTTTTTTTTTGTTGTACTAATAAGGACTTTAGTCAATATAAAAATGTAGCTAGGTACAACGAAATATATGTGTAAAAGGATGAATGTCTATAGAAAAGGACATGTGTAGGATAAGATTATATGTAGAAAATAATACCGTGAGTTTTTTACTTTATTTATATGTGGTGTCTCTAATGTGTAGTTATTTTGCTTTTTTTTCTGTTCCTGTCTTTAGCATTATTTTGCTTATTTACGAATTCATTCTTTTTTTTGTTATAACATTTTTTTTCTTTTCACACTACCAACTCATTTAAGTGACATCGCAATCTCGGATCGAAAAAAACTGGAACATTTTAAGTAGGTTGGTTAGCTGAGTTTTTTTATTGTCTTTTTGTTTTAATTTTTTTTTTGCAAGGATATAATAATGCATAAGGGTAACTTTGTATATAATGTGTAATTTAAAATGACAATTGCGATTTTCTCGCGCATTTTTCACTTTAACCTCCTCTATTATTTTAGTTTGGGTCGATATGTTGTATTATTACATTATTTTTTCCGAAATATTAATATAAAGAAAAGGAAGAAAATATATTTAAAAACTATGGTAAAGAAATAATATGAATATAGAATATGATCCTTTAATAAAACGGTTTCTTTTTTATTTATTTTGTTTCGGATTAATGAGAATAAAAGTACCGACATGTGAGTATGTTTTTTTGTTTTTTTTTGTTTTGTTGTTTACTATATGCTAGAGTAATTTATAAAGTCTCCCTTATTAAAAATTGTTGGTGTGGTATGTTACTATTGAGTTGGCTGTTGATTATTTTATATATATACATATAGTTGTAGTACATCACCAGATTCAAAATACATTGTTATTATATTATAATAAAATAAGACTGACGACAACAAGCAAAAAAATATTAAAATGGTTGTGAAATGAAATTAAAAGAAGTTGTTTGTTCATGTCAACCATGATGTATGTATGAATAAATTAAATTTAGTGAATCATTATTTATTATTTATTTATTTATTTCAATTATATGAATGCCTAACGAGATTTCTCTCTATATAAGGCTAAATTTTTTTTTTTTTCTTGTTTTTTTGTTTTGGTAGTAAATTTAACAAGTACAAGATTAAAAAATTAAAAAATTTACAATTACAATTATATTTAACGTATGAACAATAAAAATAGTTTAATATTTGTACTATATTGAATATTTGAAATTCAAATTACATAATGTTGCAATAAACCTTATATTTTGTTTTTGCATGAGTCTAGGATTATTATCGTAGTTATTTAGGATTTTTTTGGTTAATTCTTTTTTTAGTTTATAATTATTTAATGTTTTTAGTTCATTATCTAGTTTATTGTATAATTTAGCTGCTACATAAAGTGTTGTTGATGTGCCTAAATGTGATGTTCTTTTCTTATCTAGATGAATTAAATTTTTGTTCCTGGTATTAATCTGGTATTTGTCTTTACATTTGATTATATGCGTTGTTGTGTGTATTGTATATGTTTCTATGTTGTGAATAAGTAATGTTAATTTAATGTTGAGCAAGTCTTTTATCATTAATATATTGTTTATACTGTGAATATATTCAGTCCTCTCATGCCAGTTGTATTTATATAGGTTTTTTGACTTTTATTTTGGATTATTTGTAGTTCTTCTAATGTATGTTTTGTTGCAGTCCCCCATAATGTTATGCCGTAGCTCAAATGGCTATGAAAGATTGCCTAAAATAGGGTCTTCTTAACTTTATGCGGAATAATATAGGCTAATTTGCTGAATATTCCCGCAATAGAACTTAATTTTTTAGTTACTTGCATTGTATGTTTTTTCCATTTAAATTCCGAGTCTATCCAACAACCTAGGTATTTGAATTCATTAACATGTTCCAGTATCTGATTTGAAATTTTTACTTTAAATATAGGTGTTGAGGTATCGATGATCATATATTTAGTCTTTTTCGTGTTAATGGTTAATTTATGGGTTATCATCCAACTGTTAATTTTAGTTTATTCTATATTAATTTTCCTTACTCTTCGTAGTTTTGGGCTTGGAACACCAAACACACGTCATCGGCAAATAGAAATATTTTTGCATCTATATTTATTTTTTGTAACTCATCTATCAGTTGACTTGTTTTCTATTTGTATATATTGTTTTCGGCCACTTAAATATGAGGAGAACCACTTATATGCGATTCCTTTAATACCATAACTTTGAAGTTTTTTCAAGAGTATGGCATGATTCACTGTATCAAATGCTTTTTTTAAGTCCATAAATATAAGAGCCACCATTTTTCGTTTCTCTTTCAGTTTTTGTGTACAATCTACCATTTCCACTAGAACCGTTTCTGTACTTGATCTTTTTTTAAATTTATATTTAATAACAACATAATGTAACTGTAAATATAGTGTCTATTATTGAAAACGGCGTTTCAATCGCGGCTCGTATTGATTCAAACCGTGTACGATTCGATGGAATGATAATTTGGTGTATTTTGAAAAGGTCTGTTGCTTCAGTAATTGGTAAAATTTATCTGTCAGCGATAAATATTTTATTGTTGTATTTTGTATACGCAATAAGTATTTAGTAAAAATAAAATATTTCAAAAATGGGTTTTTATAACTAATACATGAATAAATTGAAGAAGTGGTAAAAGAAGAAATGTAAAGAACATTGCAAGGGATATTTTTAACTTAATTAGTGAAGAGTAGTAAAAATAATTTGTTTGAACAAAATATTTAAAATTTATTTTATAAAAGATGTACTTACAAAATAAGTATAATTATGATTAAAAATTATTTAACTTTTAGGTTTATAATTCTTTTTTAACTAAACAAAAATTCGTTTTACCCTTTGGCGGACACATAAAATTGGGAAGGGTCACTAAGAAACGCACTTTTTATAACTCAGTTAAAAAGTGATTTTCAGCTCTAGGATTAATGTCACGTTGGTTAATGGTTCTAAATAGCCAATCTTGTTATTTTTTGAGGGGGTGTGGGGGGGGGAGACGGTATTTGCCGTCATTGCGTTCCTGAACAAAGTATTACGCTTAGTAAGCAAATAACGGTATTAACCGTCTTTTGAATCTTGAAGGAAAAAATATATTCTAAAAACATATGACGGCGTTTGCAGTCAGAATGCACTTGGATAAAAATACATGTTTTATTGTTTTGAAAATCGTAAATATTAAATGACAAAACAAAGTTATCAAAAAACAAAATTATTTTAAACAATTTATTTCATAAATTTTATGCATATATAAAAAAAAAGTTATTTCATAACAAATTAAAAAAAAAACGTAATTCAGTTCAGTTGGGATGAGTTCCCCATAAAAAAATTTTACACTCTTTCTTCGTAAAATTAAAAATAAATAAATTGAATTCAAAAAAGATAACAATATTATTACTAAATTATTCAAAATCTTAATTTTCATAAAACTCTCATATTTTTTTTATTTTTGCTTGTGTAAAGGTTCAAAACAGTTCTGGCACATTGGAGTTTTCTCTTCACAAGTTTTACAGCGAAATGATGTTTCTCTTCTGATTCCATTAGCAGAACATACTCGGCACCATCTGTAATATGTATTTCGTTTATAATTAAGTGGTGGTGGTGTATTCTCTCAAAGAAATGTTGACCAGGACTAGTTGTACTTGATCATGCTAGTAAATTTATTCACGTTCGAGGACGCCCTCTCGGTGGAGCTGTATTTATCAATTCTTTTCCATTTATGACTGTGTTAGGTAGTTCTATCAAAGACATTATCAATTGTTCCCTGAATTCCGAAAATTACGTTCCCTGAATTCCAAAAATTTACGTTCAAATAGAAAGAGTTCCAAACACATATATCCAGCATAAGAAATAGAATTTTTTTATGCCAACGAAGTGTTTTTCTTGGTGAAGAATAATATAAAATCATTTGATCTGAACGATCAATGCCGGCCATGTACATGTTATAATCAACCACCAAATTAGGTTTTATAATTTTTTTCCCATATCTATTTGGTGTCTCTACTAAGTCGGGATGATGTGCTGTAGATATTGTAAGAATATCTCCCTTGTCTTTGAATTTCGAAACGAAAATATTTTCCTTTTTTCTCCAAATATGTTCACCTCTTTTTAATTTCGCTTTCGTTACTTCCGCAGGGTTTCCAATTCTGTTAGACTTAGAAAGTCTTTGAGATAATGGCACGCTATCTCAATAAATGCAATCTCATTACGGTTCTATCAGTTTTTCCTGATTTTTCAGTATAGTGAAATTCTTAGGACTTCCCTTTCCTGGAAATATAGATATTTCCAGGAAAGGGAAGTCCTTCGTAAATTTCTAAATTTAATAAATATCCATCGCTTGTTCCGAATTCATATAATTTAATTCCAAAGCGGGGCCTTTTTCCTTTAATATATTGTTTGAAATGTAGTCTTCCTTTAAATAGCAATAACGACTCATCTAGAGACCAATACTTGGAAGGAATGAAAGCTTTTTGTATGCGATCTACAACAGCCTTAACAACTGAACGAACCTTGTATAATTTTACTTTACTTTGACCATTTTCTTCCATAGAGTATGAGTTTATGCATCGTAAGATCTGTTCAAATCTTCAACCAGTCATAACGTATGAAAAAACTGGGTGAAAGTGAAGTGGATGGAGGGAAAAAATTTGCCGGATTGATGGAAATTTAATTTGTCCCTGCAGTAAACATATACCAAAAAAATTGAATATCTCGTTTCGATTTGTATTCTTAACACCACTGTTCTGGGTTTCTTGTTTTAGAACGGTTACTCTCACAAAGTCTTGTTCCATATATGTTTGTGCTTTGAACTATGGTGTCAACTATTTCTGGGGTAAAAAGATGACCAAAAATTTCTCTTTGGCTTGAATTTTGGTCTATATTAATTTTATTCCACAAACATCTTCGTCAAATTCAAAATAGGGGATTAGTCTAGTAAAGCTGTTCCAATTGTCATCATCTTCATTACTTTCATTATGATCCTGAACATTGCTAACTTCATGAACACTTTCAAGTTCTGAATCACTTTTATCTTCAAAACTTAGGTCTTCATCTGAATCTTCTCTTTCAATGTCAGTATTTACATATGTGGGATCATTTCAAAATTCTCCATCATCACTTGAAAAATCTTTTTCTGTCTCAGATTCAGAAAAAGAATTAGGCGTTTCTAAATCTTCACCACTTTCTTCTTCAAATAATTCTAATATTTTTTGTTGTTCTCTTTTGTAAGGGTCCATTTTACTAAAACATATTTTATAATTAATATATTTTGCATTTATTACAGAAATATACACTTTACCATGAAATAAAACAAAAAAAATGTTTCTTAATTTGAAGACTAATCGACAACGATGCTTACAATTGGACAGTTTTTCCACTACTAATCTAATTTACATGTAAATAAAACTGCATATACCGTCATAAAATTTTTTGTTGGACGATTTAATGAAGAAAAATAAGATTTTAGGTACTGCTGATGACATTGTGCTGAAGTCCGAAAATGAATACGAGCTGAAAAAATTATGAACATTACTGCAAAAATTACAGATACAGTGTTATATTTTAGATCAACATGACTTAAAAATTTGTGATCTTAAAGGCAAAAACAAAATCGTGGTTGCAAAAGATCACATAAGTTGTAATTTGTAAGCCAAGCGTAATACTTCAAGATTAACAATTTATTTCATTTACAGTTTGTTCCCAATGTCAATTTGATATTATCCAAATAATATTATTAAGTACAGTAAATTAGAGAGCGGAACATTTAACATAGGTTGTAAAATCAAAGGATAGCTTTTAAAGAAGTTTAACTTAAACGATCATTATTATCTCAATTTTATTTTTTTATGGATTGCTACCTGCTTGTCTGCTTTTTCAGATGTCAGATAAAACAGTGACATTTTAATTTTTCAGGATAGTAGAGGACATTTGAAAAGAACCAAACCAGTAAAGTAATTAATTAAAAAAAACGCCTAATGTACGAAATTTCAAATTTATAATAACAGTAAAATAATTAAATTTCATGAAAAAAAAAACAAAATAAATAACAAAAAATAATCAAAAAAAAAATAACAAACAATTCGAAGGGATGATAAACGAACACCCAAAATGAAAATAACAACAAACGAATACAATTGCAACTAACAATATATCAACCATCTATTAACTGTCATATATAATATGTGTACACATATGCATATGGCTAAATGTATGTCTGTTTATATGTTTGTATATCTCTATTACAATTTACCGTAAACTTATCCATTGTTGTCTCGCGTAATTTGAGATTTTCTCTACTGTTTTTGTTTTTTATTTTCCGTTTTATGTTTTTTTGTTTCTTCCAACTTTTTGTTGTTGTTGTTTTTTCTCTTTTTGCTTGAATGTCCTAATTTGGCACGTTGCGACTTTGATATGTCACATTTCGCGTTATTAGTGACTGACTCCGATTCTCAGGATAGAAATTTTTTTTTTTTGTTATTTTTCTATATACAAACATGAATATAAAGATACGTATGGACTTATATCCCTTTTACATAGCTGTTTGTGATATATTAGATTTGTCCTTATAAATAAATGGGGTAAGTGAACGTCATAATAACGAAGGACAGATATTATGTACAATGTGTGATGATAGAAGTGTATACAAAAATTTTTATGGAATGCAATATACTCGAATAGGATATAATATTAAATATGTAGATAGAATGAAAAGGCTAGAACAATAGATGGAGGGAAAAAGAGAGAAATAAAAAGATAAAAGAAGCTAGAGAATTCTGCAATTGTCTTGTATAATAAGGTTGAAAGTCCTTTATTTTATTTTTTTGTTTTTTCAATTTTTATGATTTACTTCCTTGTACTGCTTTTAAATATTATGTGCTGTGTGTTCATATGTGAACTTTTTTGGTTATTTGAGTAAAATGTAATAATTTTATTTGTTTTTTTTTTTTTTTTATTTTAAAAATCGAATATTTGAAAAGGGGATAGTTTTTAAGTTGCTGTCTTTAAATGACATATGAATTGCGTTTTCGTTGTTAAATTGCTTGCGTTCAATTTTTATTTTCATTTTTTTTTTCCCGCTGCTTCAATGAACTGATTGCGATTAAGCGCGGATATATTTTGAATAGGTGGAATATATTGATGTACTTTGTACATGAGCAAACACATGTGAACATACATATACATATATGCATTTATTATGTATATAAAAAAAAGTAGTTTTGACGTTTTTAATTAAAGACTAAGAATAATACAGAAAAAGGGGACCTTTGACTGCCTGATTTGTTATATTTTTTATTTTATTTTCCCAAACAATGAGTGACGGGATTATTTTGAACTATAGGAAAAAAAAAATTAAACAAAACATAGAACAAAAAAGGACTCTAAATTAATGGAATTAGATGTTTACTTGAAGGAATTGAAAAAATTAAAATTGTGTTGTTTATAGGGGGTGGAATTTTTTATTTCAATTTATAAATTGTTTGGAGAGATGAGTCGCGAAGATCTATTCTTTTAGTATTTATTTTTTATTTTTCATTTTTCATTAATGATAATCATGCATTTGATACATTCAGGACGCACATGAGCAGTCATATGCAGGTGTAAAGTTTTTTTATATTTTAGATTGTTGTTTTTTTTTTTTGTTTTTGTAGTCGGTTTGTTTTTGCATTTAATCGTCTTGATTGGTATTGACTTTGATGATGAGATGTTATTGAACAATTTTGTAATATTGTTAGTTTTTCAATTTTTCTTTTTTGCTATTGAGTTAAAATCGTCTGAGGAATAATAATTTAGAAAATTGCACACGTAATTTAGTAGCAAAAAAATATTTGTTTTGACTGGTGATTTATTCGTAAATTCAAATTTAAAAACTGTTTTTTTTTATTCATGAACTCACCCTGGATAATGAATAATTTTACAATGAAGTTTGTTGATAGTAGAGTAGCTATTAATTCCTTTCGATCGACATCTGTTCTAAATTGATGGGAAGGCTTTCGAAAGCGTGTACAAGTCATTTTACAAAAGGATTTAATAAAAAGATTTTCCTCAAAACTGCACATTTTGCAAGAAGACAAAGTGTAAATACACTTTCTGAGGTAAAACTTCCAAATCAGAAATCGGCACTTTCCTATAAAACATTTAATTTTTTATTCATTTAATTAATTTTTGAGACATTCTCCTGCCTTTATACGCTTGTTCCAAAAATTTGCTTTCTTCAAGTAATTTGGGAGCAGCAGATGTTTTGTGGGACATGTTTTTGTTGTGGAACATGCATTTTTTACAGCTACTTATAATGTTCACCTTTATTGGAATATGGTTGACTGCAAACGAATTTCTATAGCCAGTTTTGAGTCACTTAGAAATTTGCATTATGTTTGCATATTAACGCCTTTTCAGCATAAATAAAGCTTAATCGAGAAACTTTACGTTCGTTATAGAGTTACAGATTAATCTTTTTTATAAACATATTTTGTTATAATGTCTTTAACTACAAACAACGACAAATGATGCTGTATATAGCTATATAACTATCAATATAGCTAAATCTAAATAAAGATATTCAACGATTTTTGTTTTAAATGTCTTTAACGATCAATGTTAGAAGAACAACGATTAATAACGCTGTATGTAGCTATAAATATCTTTGTTTTTTTATTTGTTTTGGACGATCTTTATATTTTTTTAAATTTTTATACCGATACATATTTTAAATTTTAATTATCAATAAAATTTTGTTGTAAAATTATGTCGTTCCAAAATTATACTAATCACCTTTTTTATGACGGTGTGTATAAATAAATCGTTATCCGTCGATCTTAAAAAATGAGTTGTTTAAGATATGTAATTATGTGATAGAAGTTATACAAGTCCTATAGCCTAGGTCAATGTAAGCAGAACTAGTAAATGAAAGGTCGATGGTTCGTGGCCCAATCTCGCCAAAATCAAGTAAGTTTATTGGTATGAAAAATAAATTAATTCATATTAAATAAAGCATTCATGATTATAACACATTGATATTGAAATTAGTAAATCAAATAATAATTAGAAATAAAAAAAGTTAATACGAAAAAAAATTATTAACAAAAAGCAGTTCAAAAAGTTTATTTTTTTTATTTTTGTAAACTACTAAAACTTGTTATCAAATTTTTATAGCTTTCGTTAACGATTTTTTATAAGTATCGTTAACGACTTATGCAGGCTTCGTTAAGGAATATCTATAAGGAATCCTATAGATATTCTATAAAGAATCCCCTCACATAACTTTATAGAGTTATATATCGTTTTCTTTAAATACCTAAAGGAACTAAATTCGATATCGATCTTTAGCACCATCGTAATTACTTTTTATAACGACCTTCACGTAGATATCTCAATATCGGTTGAAGAATTCTTTATAGCTTGGTTACTCAGGGGTGGCACTTGATGGCTCTCTTATTACTCGACCGAAATGTTTAAGGGGTGGCATTGCACCTTTTATTTTGTCTAAACAAGTGGCTAAATCTACGAGATATCTATAAAATAGGGAGAGTGAGTGCTCCAACTGCCAGTCATAGAATTTTGTCACCATTTTTGAGGATATGATTAGCATGCGCAATCTTCCATTGAATTGGGTATTTACCAGTATGGAGAATGACAAAATAGAATTAACAAACTATTTTTAATTTTTCTGTCTTAGGCTACACTTATTGCGATTAGTAAAATGAATATGTAAAATTTTTGAATCCAATTTTACTTCCCCAAACTTATGAAAAGTTATGGAATTTTCTAAAAAAACAAATTCAGTTCTAAATTTTATCATTTTACTGATCAGTACTCATTTGTTTAATTTTTCTGATGAAACAAAATGAA
The DNA here is from genome assembly GCA_963942445.1 of Argyra leucocephala. Taxonomy (NCBI): domain Eukaryota; kingdom Metazoa; phylum Arthropoda; class Insecta; order Diptera; family Dolichopodidae; genus Argyra; species Argyra leucocephala. Next base: position 93,793,902 of record OZ012677.1, read on the forward strand.
ATAAAATTTTTTTATTGAAGTATGTTTCATTTTTCACTGTTTCATTTTAACGATTTATTTTTTCTGATTGCTCTAACCACACTTTATAACTAAAAAAAAATGCAATAAACTCATTATAAAAAAACATGAATTCTGGTAAAAAAAAATATATATCAAAAATAAATAATCAAAACTTCAAATTTCAACCAAGGATTAATTTAACCCCAAATCCGTTTGAATACTCAAACCGACAAAAGTATAATAGGAAGAAAAAAAGAAATTATTTCAAATGTTAAAAATATTTTATTTTTATTTTTTTGTTTATTATACCTATTTTGAAATTCAAAAAAATCAAAATTTTACCTGAAATTATTTGCAATGAGGTAATTGCCACCAAAATATGAACACATAAACAGCAAAAGCAATGCACCTGGACAAATTTTGTGTTTTGTTTAAAAAAAAACATTTTTCGAAATAATTTTTGAAATTCAATTTTAAAGTAAAAACCACAAAAAGAAAGTAACGAAAGAGTTAATGATTAAAATTGAAAAATAAATATTTTCTTAGATTTTTATAGACGGAAAAATAAAAAAAAATTAAAGAAAACATTTTTTTTATATTCAAAATGTAGGTATACAACGTGTTTACTATAGTATAATGTTTATAAGTGCAAATTTATTTTTTCATAAGTTCTTTACAGCTATGCTTATCCGAAAAAAAATGCTCTTCTTGAAAGTTCTACAAATTCGTCAAATCCACTTATCAACAAACACTTCATTTGCCTCCTCTTGAATATGACTTGGATGTTTGATTAATTTGATTTACGCGGTATTTATTGATTCACAAACCCTATTTCTTTCAACCACGTTTTAGCTGGTAATACAACACACCTCGTAATTTGTTACTCTCCTTTATCACATCCACAAACCATCTTTAGATATTCGTTAAAAGTTTTCTTGCAGTATAGATTATAAACTGTACAGCCATATTTAGATATTTTTTTCAAAGTAAAAGAATTTTCTGAGATTATAGATGTATTATTAATGCTCTTAATACAGGATGATCCAACAATATTAGGGCTTGGTGAGATGAGAAAGGTATATAAATAAACAAAACATTATATGTCATAATTACCTTTATTATAAAACTTACACATTTAAATAAAAACGTAATGGGACATATAATAGAACTGACATTATAATTTTCTTCAATACAAATTTTTGTTTGTTTCAACATTCCATATGAGCCTTGAATCTGTGATTTCTTTATTCCTCGCTCCTCCTATATACATATAATTTCTTTTTGCAGTACACTTTTCAATTATTATATATATTTTTTAGGAAATTTTTCCGTTCATCACAACACTATTAAATCTCATCAGTAGGTATTTTTAGTGTTAGACTACCTATACAACTCCTATTTTCATTTTGATTGATTTTACAACTTATTAGAAGATGTCAATAGAACATCTGTGAGTTATAAAAATCGACCAAAATTTCAATGTAAAATGTTATTTATAAGTAGTATAACACTATAAATACCTACTGATGATTCTAATAGTGTTATGATGAACGAAACAATTTCCTAAAAATATTTTGTTTGTTAATACAAATAATAATAATAATATTTATAGATACAATGGTGACATAAAACGTCTATGTATCAATATTAATTAATAAATCGAACTTGTTCTTTTTATTAAAAGTAAAATGACATGGAAATTTTAATATTTCACATTTAAAAAAATTTATATTTACATACATTTATTTTATAATTATTACATTTGATGTATGGTGAAATTATATGATGGTGGAGTCGATAAATACATAATGACAAAGTTATGAATAACAATGGGCAAGTCTTTATAGTTTACTACTCAAAATATCCATATTCAAAATACTGACGAAAATGTATTTTAAGCTGCTTGTTTAATTTAAAGATTTATTCTGAGTTCGTTATTTTTGTATTTTAGCCAATAAAAATATCCTGTTTTAACAAAAAACATTTGATTTCACAAAACTAAATAGAAAACAACTGTAATTCAAAAATTAATCATCATTTTTTCCTTTAAATTTTTCAAACGATACCAGTCAAACAACATTCTACATAATCCTTTATATCCTCAAGCAAATATTTAATAACAAAATCACATGAATACACAAAAAAAAAATACTCATACTTACAAAAATATAAAACAATTACCCTGATATATACCAAAGTATATAAAACAAGAAGCTAAAATAAAAATTGAAAAAAAAAATCGCGAAAAGAATAAAAACTAATCCCCTATACAACAAATCACCCAGCCATCCGATCTGTATTGTATTGTGTTGTCTTTACAAAAACAGATTTTATTTTAATTTTTGTTATTTTTTTTTTCTAACAAAGAATATTTTCAAGGGAAACGAAAATCTACCCGCGCATTTTTTATTAGTTTTCAAACATAACATTAATTTTGCTTTTAATTTTCTACTTAAAAATCATCCATTTTGTCATGTCACGTAAATCAGAAAGGCTATTCAAAAAAAAAGGACCAAAAATATCAAAGATGCACACCTCGAATTATTCAGAGAATTAAAATCTAAAAAAAAAAAACAACAACAACAATTTCATCAATATTAAAAATTGCTCAGTTAAATTGCATTAAGGATCAAAAAAAAATGCAAGGACTAAATAAACAAAACTGAACAATATAAAATTCCTGCTTTAAGAATTAAAAGTTTTATGTATATGATAAAGAATTATTTTGTATCATTGTATATCTTCAAAAATAATAATAATAACAAAAAAGAAACAAGAACAAAATTAAATAAAAAAAAAACTTTTTTTTCGCATTTGAAACACAATCAATTTTTGGGATGTAAAATCCATTTGGGTTTTAGTCGCGTCGTCGCCGCCACACCGTTATTTTTATATTTAGCATAATGCAGAACACCACGACATCATTTTTGTCAATACTATTGCAAAATCGTATAACAAAAAAAAAAAAAAAAAAAGAATAATAATAAAAAAAATAAAAAAAAATAATAATAATAACAAAAAATTCAGTGCAATTTAAGTAGATAATATGAATAACATACTACCATTTTAAGGTTATGTATGTTATTTTTTCATATGTATTAATTCTTGGTATATCATCAATGCATATAGATTTATGTGCATTTAAGAATATTTTTACAGAATCAAATTGAAACTAATGTGGTTCAATTGATATGTGTATAAAATGAAGAGCACATTAAGTTATCGGTTTTCGTCTTGTTTCAATTTTTGTGACAGTCTCACTATTTATTAACATTTATAGGATTCAATTTTTATTTAGTAAATATCTATAGCCTTTTATTTTATACAGATGTACTTCGTCGTAATATCCGAAAATTTTTGAACAATTTCAGAATCATTCAAATTGTTTAGAATTTTCGGTTGCAAAGCATCCATAATCCATTACAAAGTTTAACAAGTCATACAAGTTAATATTCTTGAAATATTTTGTAAAAATTAGATAGGTCAGCTTTTTTTTATTGGTATTCTGTATTAAATATAATTTAATTAATTCTAAGATCGAACCATTGAACATGTGGTCGGGCTTACTAAATATAAACATTTTATGGTGATTGACAAGAAATTGGTCTTTTGATTTTGCAGTTAAATACCACGTCAGAAAAATGTAACAAAAAATTCGGATATACGGATTTTAGCTTTTTACGAGGAAAATAAACCTTTAATTATTTTAAAATTAAATAAAAATTTTATTATCTAATCGAGGGTGCTCTATCGATTGGTGATATTTTCAACTTCCCGGAAGGACCGAAAAATGGTGTTTTAAGACCAAAAATCGCCGAAATTGGCCGAAATCAATATTTTTAAATGAGAAGGGAACTCATTAAACATAAATTTCTTATTTTTTATTGTAGAATCCAAATTTGCATAAAAAAGTGCTTCTTCTCTTTTAAAAATTTCGTTTTCGGCCAATTTTGGCGATTTTTCGTCTTAAAAAACTCTTTTCCGGTCCTTCCCGGAAATTGAAAATATCACCAATCAATAAAATTTTTTTTTAAATTTTAAAAACCGCTCCTTTCCTTTTTAAAAAGCTGATATGCATGCTCTGGAACACTCGGAATAAGTCATGGACGAAATTCAGTTCGGAGTACCGATCAAAAGGAATCAAAATGGAAGTATAATAGAAAGGAATTTTTTTAAGAATTAATAGACTCTGTATGGAAATAACAACAATAATGAATACGACTTAATTAGTATCCGTTTGAAAATAAAATTAAAAAACGTGTAACACAATAAAGATAAAATTTTATTATTTCATGATTATTCTATAATTCAACAGATGTAATTAATATTTTTTATACGATTATAATATTTAAAAAACAAACCATTCAAAATCTAATATTATGGGCAGGTGGTTCTCACATGGCCTTCCACCCACTTATTTTTTTTATTTTGTATTTAAGGTAAGTTATCAGAGGAAGTTCACCATTTATTATTTTAAATACTAAGTATAAGTTAATATAAAGTATATAATCGATTAGGTGCAAATGTCGTCGACATGTTATAAATGTTATTAATCTGCTATTACAAGTCCCCCAGTGGCCTTTAATAAATTTATTTGATTTGATAACATTAAAAAACTCTTGGTACAAGAATACTTTCTAACGGTATCGGATTCTACTAACCCCATTGAATGATGATAATTATTGTACAAAATCACAGGATCAATAAATCATTGGAGAGTAATATTTTCCTTGAGAAATTGAAGGAATTCTTAGGCCAGTACCTAAAATTAAAAATTCTAAGCAATGCTAAGGTATTCCCCCAATCAATATTATTCTCTATATAAGAAATTGGTGGGAAAAGTTGTTTATGAAGAACTAGAGAGACATGTTGAATGAAAAATTTTTATAGCACTGGAACAGTCGGGCTTTCGTACATGATATTTCTGGAGAGACTAAAATTAACTGGATGACTTTTGAAAGTAAAAATACTGGCTGATACTGGACATTTCGTCATATTAGTATTTCTAGACCTAAAACGTCCATTTGGTACATTAGATATAAATTTACTATTGTCAAAACTCAAAAGATATGGGATCAGAAACAACGAGTGAAATTGGTTCAAAACAATTTAAATAGGAAGGAAGCAGGTAACAAAAGTTAATAATAATCCATCTAGACAAGACAAAAAGATGTTAAACTAGGTTTACCACAAGGGGCAGTGTTGGGCGTTACAATGGTCATGTTATATATTAAAAATATTGAATGATATTTTAAATTGTGCCGTATAGTCATGCTCGCTGATGATTTTCTGGCATATAGATATATTAATGGCAAAAATTTAGCAGCCTTAGTTCGAAATCTAAACACAGACCTGCAAAACATACATAACTGGCTTTGTTTGAAGAAATTAAAGCTTAATGTCACTAAAGAAAATGTATGCACATCAACAATCGGCAGATATGAAAAAACTTCAAATCACCAACTGGAGAGATTCCGCTAGTGACAGAAATCATTGGAGGACAATTTTGCGTCAGCCCCAGGACCTTCAACGTCTGTAACGCCCAGCAATTAAAATTAATTAAAAATTATGCACATCAATATTAGGTCTGAAGCTTCTACTGTTGCTGTCGTTTATATTAACAATGAGGCCATTAAAGCTGTCAGTAATATTAAATATTTTAGGTGTTATAATAGATAATAAACAGAATTTTCCAGAAAACTTAAACTACATGTGCGTTAAAATTAGTAAAAAAAAATGACTTCCTACGCCGCATTTGAAGTAGTCTTTCATTTGGCACAGTGTCTAATGCGTTTATGTTGCCTCATTTTGATTATGTGCAACAAACATGTTTTCGGGGTCATTAGAACACCTAAACAGGATGAAAAATTTGCAAAAAAAAGGGCATGAGAATCATATTAAAACATAATAATAAGATACGAATTGAAGGGATGTTTCAAGAACTAAATTAGATGAGCATAAAGCAAAGAATGCACTTTAAGGTTTTGGTTTTTGTTTTTAAGTTGAAGTACAATTTATTTCCACTATATCTCACAAGAAACCTATACAACTCGTTACTTAATGTCAGCCGTATAATCTTAGAGAAGAGGAAAACCTTGGAGTTGCACGCCTCAACAGAACAGCAACTCAAAACCAATTAATGTACAAAGGACTCCAGTTGTTTAACTCACTGCTGAATGAGAAATGTATAAGGCTGGACATCTGATATGTTTTCTCCAAGCATTAAATTTGTCAGCAAAACAAAACGATTTAAAATCAAATCCTCATTACAGGTAATTGACTTAACGGTATATTTTTTAACATCACAATCAGTAATTGAAAACGTTATGAGAATTATTTGGAATTACATTTGAATGGTTGAAATAGATTGTATTGGTATGGGATCTATTATAGGTATCTTGGGTATTATTTAGTGTGATTTTTAAGAGAGTTTCTGTTTTTTTGTTTTTTTGTTTTTCAAATTTTCTTTGAAAATCACTTTTGGATGATTTTGTGACATACAAAATAGAATAATGAAATCTTTATTGTAATTTGTGAAATTTCAAGAAAAGATAATTTTTATTTTAAATTTTAAGTCTAAATCCAAATAATGATAAAAATTTAAGCCATTTATGTGGGTAGAAAAAATTGGTAAAAACTAAAAAAATATATATATAAAAATTGGCGGGTTTTATTTATTATATTCGTACATTTTAAAGAATTTAATAGTTTGACATATATATTGGTCATGTGGAAAATGGGGGCCGGTATTTGCAATTCGAAAGATAGCTAGAAGTAATTTAAGCTGATTTTTTAAAAAAAAAACAACAAAAAAATTCTTTAAATGTAGGTGAACTTTTTTTGTAGACAAACTAATAATTAGCCTAATTAATCTAAGCCTTGACAAATTTTAAGAAAAACGGCTTTGATATAACTATTTACTATTAACATTTAAAACTAATTTTAATTTTTTTATGTTAATTTTGTCTTGCTTACTATTTATTTTGGTTAGAAAGCATTTATTAATATATGTTAACATGTTTATTTCATATTTTAAAAATAAGGCTAAAAAGTCTGTATAAAATCTTTTTTTGGTCAAATAAAATCCTAGACCTATCTTAACTTAACCTAATTATTAAGCCTACTTAATCTAACTTTATCTAATTGTTAAACCTAATATTAATTAGTACCTAATTCTGGTTGAATGTGTTTTCTAATCACCAATATTCTCTTTTAATTCTTTTTGTCTCTATCTGGTATAGACACGTTCTATTTTGAAAGATATCCATTTATGCGGACCCGGCTTTTAATCATAGATTCAAAAATTAAAGTTGAAATAGAATATTCAGAATAAACGTTTAACGACCAGAAACTACTTGGTGAGCAACAATGCTTAAATAAACCGAATTGAAGGAATATCATATAAGAGAGAAATTAAAACCATCATTGAAATTAAAATGAATTCGAATTTTTTTCCAGTTGAATGAAAGCTTTTCTGAGATAAAATGAACTTCCTCAGTTTCAGTATCTCGTGTAAATATTTTAAGTGATATGTTTATACATCATTAATGTGTTTGACATGTCTATCAAGATTCTTTATACTTAAAAGAAGTCATTCCTCCCATTATACTATTTATGATGAGTATATAATTGAGTAGCAGTTTAAATAAAGTGAAATTATACTATTTAAAAAGGCTTAGTACCTGATAATAGCAGCATTTTTCCATATTTAATAAGCTGATAAGTCAGAAATTTGATAAATAAATACTAAAAAAAAATATTTACTTAAAATATGCAGTAGGTAACAACTTGCAGTACCGTACTTAATTAAGCCTGAAAAGGTTAAGGTAATAAAAAAACACATTGAAATAATGCACAGAAGTTACTGTCAAGATAGAAAAATTTACCCAAACGAACGAAAAACGAAATGACCTTGAACCCGTTGGTAGTCAGTGAGTAGTTAGAAGAATATAATGAATATACCAACACAGTGCATAAGCTTGTATCTAAAAAGTTTTGAATAGGGTAGACGGTAGACTATCTCAAGAATGATGGTAGATAGGTACACAAATACTAGAGGCTGTCGTCACTCTAAGCGCAAAATAGTCCGGTCCTTGCGTAAAAATGGTATTAAATTTTAATTTAGATTATTGTTTACTAAACTCATATGTAACTAAATTTTGTACATTTATTCATTTATAATTCTCCAATGAGGGCCATTGAATGTAACATTAACCCTTATGTAATTCACTTATTTTATAAGTTTTTTGAAAAAAATTGTAAATTATAACTGTTTTAGAAAATAAATAAAAAAACTGATTAAAAAAAAGAAAATAGGAAAGAAATATATTCCAAATTTTAAATAAAAAAATAAATAAAATAAATAAATAAATAAAAACAAGTCCTACAATAAATCCTAATCAAAACTCGTGTCAGCACATGTGTCAACACAATGTTTCGACAAGCACTACATTTAATACAAATGATTAATTTATTATCCGTTTTCATTGAATTAATTTGAAAAAATTGCGAATGCTACAATTTTTTAATTGGAAAATTTGAAATTTTACTTTTACATAAGGACAGTTATTCCGAATTTTCAAAAAAATGATACCACTTAATTAATAAATAATATTATTTATTTTAAATTTTTAAATTAATCTTTTTATTTGAAAATTAGCATTTATTTATTAATAAAATAAATTTATTTTAAAATTTGCAAAAGAAAATCGCCTTTCAAAAATTGCAATTGTATTTTTCAGCGCACAATGTACGTATAATAAAACGACGAACACAATTGAACAGCATTAAATTCGAAAAAAAAAAATAGTACTGACATTTAATTTATTATTTTTTGATCTATGATAAGTTCCGGTATTTGTGTGGAAGCATCCTATACATATATACAAATAGTATTTTTTTCTATTGTATCAATTCTCATTAATTTCAAAATTGTTAACGCAGTGGAAAAAAAGGATCATCCTCTTTGTCACGGTCCTTTTGGTATTTTCTGAGAATTTTTCCGTTTGTTTTTCATTTATTTTTATTTTGTAACTATCAGATACTTATGGTCGATTCTGAATCGCGCGTTTTTTTTTTCAAATTTACCTTTTTTCGTTTTGTTGTTTAAATTGAATGTAAAACAAAACAATAATTGTATGCGTTTACAGATAAAGTCAGAGAAGCCTACCTGCTTTATATAAAGATTTGCACGAAAGACTTTTTTTTGTTTTTGTTTTTGTTCTTATTTTTTTGCAAACAAAAACAAAAATTTCATACATTATCATGGTGTTATTTTTAGATTGTATATGCAATGTGCATTATTTCAATATGCAATAGAACAATGCTTTTTTTTTATTATTATTAAATCACAGTCACTAGGGATGTTCGTGAATTCAATTTAATTCAAAAATTACCAAAAAGAAAAAAACAAGGAACAAATTTTTAAATTTTTGAAAAAAAAAGCGAAAAGAGAATAAGGTAAAGGTGTTACAGATGATTAGTGTTATGACTTGGATGATGGCTTTAATATTACATTCACATACGTACGCACACATGCATATAATAATGATTGAATTAGCTATGATGTATTTTAAATTATAAAAGTCCAGTTGTAGAGCCGCCAAAAATAATTTATATTATCACTATGTAGTTTCGTACACCTTTTTATTATATATTTTTATTATAAATATATACATATTTTTTTTATTTTTATTTTAAAATATTCACAGGACTTCAACAATAACTGATAAGACTAAATGAAATAAAAAATAAGTCTTCCTTCTCCAGTGTTTGTTACGAGGGAACCTGAAGAAATATTTTAAAATTAAATTAAAACCTAACTTGTAATGTTAATCAAATTTAACCAATTTATACCATATGGGATAAGAATGATATAACTCACCTTTGAGTTCAAAGGGAAAGAAAATAATACTATTTTTTAAAAATAACAAGCCCTCTGTCCATATTAAGCAAGAAAATATTATGAGTATGCGTATATGAGTAACCAATTTTGAGGAGTTATGAAACTATTAGATAGACTTAGAAGGCGATATTCAATTCGTAATTACACTCAATACGATAATCATAATAAAAAAAAAATAAAAAATTTGGTTGAATAAAAATATCAATGGTGTTTATAAATAGTGGCATGTTAATTGGAACCGAATTAAGTTCGATAAGTTTGTCAAATTGGGGACAGTCAAAATGAAGTTGAAAATTTGGCTAGAATAAAAATAAGAGAATTTCTAAGGTAAGATTTTGGCAATCGTAAAATTGAAACGTGCGAAAACGCTCACTCAAGAAAACTAAAGTTATTCTAAGTTACAATAGAAAATAGCTGAGTGTCATGGCAGCGGTAATGAGTGGCCCCTACCTAGTAAAGCAATATATTTATAAAATCGGCCTAACAGGAAACAAGTGAAGTAGAGGAAGAATCTATTTAATATCAGTTCTGTGAATGCAAAGACTCACTTGTAGCAGACTTTGCCATTCAGCGTTCTCTAACAATTGAAGCTACCCAGCATATCTAATCCTGAGTATGATAATTCATTCAAGCATCCTTTAGGTACTTAATTACATTAATACCGGTTATCATAATAAGATAATTTGAAGAAGTGGTGATCGAGCGTTCAGATCAGGTATATACTTATATCTAAAAAAAAAAAATCTAAAAGCTCGAAATTCGAAATGAAATACATCTTGAGTTAAGAGCGTTTTAAAACGAAAATAATATTAACGAAATTAATATTTGTGCAATAACAGAGGTTTGACTAATGACTTTTAACTGCAACTTTTTGTTTTAGATTATTTGTTAAAACAAAGATAATCTACTGAATATTATGCTCAGACTACTTCCACTCTGATATAGCATCACATTTAGGTACTTGCTAAAAATAAATGAAAAACAAACGGAAAAATCTATTCTAACTCGTATAAGTTTCATATAAAATGTTGTTAGAAATAATCTCCATATATACAGGTTCAATATCTTAGATTCAAGTGTTTAGTTTAAAGGAAATTGATTATCCGTTTAAAATGGAACGATATTATTATAAGGACGAAGTTAATCTACTATATCTGTAATTTTTCACATTTAAACTAATTAATTTAAATTTAATAATTTAATTGTTACCAAGTTTCCGTTCACTAATATTTTTTAATATTTGATTGCAAATGTCGATATTTCGGAAGCATCATACTTACTACATCAGAGCTTGTGACTGACTAATTTTCTTATTTCTTTTCATATATACCGCCTTTAATGATGATAAATAGGTTTTAAAATTTTATGATGTTTTTCGATTATATATTTAGTAATTGTCGACTTAAAATTGCTTATTATTGCTAATTCGGCTTCTCTTAAATCGATATTTGCAGTCAAATATTAAAAATTATGTATTAGTAAACCTGGCAACAATTAAATTATTTAATATTATGTTAGTTTTGCCTGTCAGCAGATTTTACATCAAGCTTAATTCCAAAAATTGAGCTGGTTCGAATAGGTGGTGCCATACAACACGTAGCACCTATCAAAAATATTTCAAGAACCCAAACATTTGAGAGACCTAAAAATAAATACTTAGGAACCATCTCAAAAATAAACAAAATTATTTTTTATCATTTTACTGGAATCGGTAGCTGCCATACAGCTCCCATTTAGGTATACTATTTCAAAAATAAACAAATGCGTATATTATCATTTTTCAAAACTTTGACAGATTCAAGAACTCCGATTGGGTATAGCTAGTACAGTACTTTATAGATATTCATTATAGTCTATTTCTTCAAATTTCTATCTATCTATTCTAATACGTTTTAAAGCAAACACAATTCAATATCCATGTACATAACATACATATATCAGGCCCTACTTAACCATAGGGCTAATTGGGCTGTAGCCCAGGGCGCCATTGATTTGAGGTGATCTGAGGGCGTAATCTATTGAAGTATAATAATATTATTCTCCAATATATTGCGCCCTCAGATCATATATTAAAATATACATTTTAAATTACCTAAAAAACAAAATTTTTTTTTAACTAAACTTAAAGAATGTGTTAATAAAATTTAAAAAAATATTACACGGCTATTGAAAATGAATCTTAATAGGAAAAACAAGTCTGGTTATGAAAACCGAAAATTGGCGGCAGAAAAAAAAAGCAAAAGGCAATTTATTATTAACAAAAATACCATCTTTGAAAAACTTTTTTCAAACAAAAAATAATTCAATTGGTGAATAAATTTCTTGATAAAAATCAAGAAACAGAGTTAGTTACAGTGGAAAATCAAGAATTAGAAAGTGAGAGTGAAACTCTATATTTGTCGAAAATGCAAGAACAAGAACAGGAAAAGCAAATTGTTGAAGAGGAAATAATACCAGACTGTCAGAGTACAGCTAATCACATTAATGAAAACTTTAACTATTTAGATTCCGCCAAATGAGGAAAATTCAACGAAGATAAAACGGAAATCAGCTAGATATAGATAAACGAAAATCAGCTTATGATAACATTGCTGGCAAATTTGGATTTACGATGAATTTAGGGAAACTTGATGATAATGTTATTCGAGTAAAGACGAATATTTTATGTAAAGAATGCCATGAAGATCTGGAATGCATGCATTTCAAGCATATCAACTTATTATCTGACGACTTAAAGGCCTTTTAGAAAGCTCAATTGATTTTGAAAACAATCATTGAGTTGCAAATTGAATGCACTTTTCCAAATATAACAACAGTTCTACGAATATTTTTGAGTAATGCACGTACAAATTGCAGTGTGGAAAGGTCATTTTCGACCCTTAAAAGGATAAAAAATTATTTATGTTCATCTTTAGGATAATTTAAACTAAATAATTTAAGTGTATTATCTATTGAAGCTGAACAAAAATAAAACTTATTTGAAAACTATTTCATTCTCTTAGCATTTTTACGTTATATTAAACCAAAGCCCAGGGCGCCCAAATTTTTAGACGGCCCTATGATTTTATATTTAAAATGTGAATGTCAAAATTAATAGAAGGGGGCACCCATTAAATTTATACAATTTTCTAAACATACCTAAATACCAAATTTTTGAATAATTTAAAATTATTGAACTCAAAACGCGATTTTATTTTTCATTTTTATTCCTGCAACACAATTTTTGTTTTTACCGTTTTACATTTTTGTCCTTATTTCATTTCTGTAATTCAATTTGCAAACTAAAATCGTAATCCTGAAGTAAATAAAAATTAAACAACAAAAAAAAAACTAGATAAATAAACAAAATTCTTAATTCCCGTGTTTTGAATTGCAATTCCTTGTTTCCTCTTCCATTTTGATAAAGGTTTGATTAATAATGCAAAAAGGATAATTGCAAAATCGTTCAAAATAAAAATAAAATTACAAAAATCGAATTTTTTTGTTTTTTTTTTTCGCTTTAATTTCGCTGTCTACCTACTTCTTTTATTTTTAAGTTGTTGTTATTGTTGTTTCAATAATCCTGTCGAGTTAATTCTATACATCTAGATATTGCATTTTCAAAATATTTTTTGAATTCTTTTCATATACATATGGATATGAATATATATATTATATGTATTAATTTAAGGTATGAAGTGGAGATTTATCAGCATGAAGCAAATTGTGAAAAAGGATACAAAAGAATAAACGCGTTGATTGCAATAATTTCAATGTGCACTCGCGAAATATTATTTTCCTTTTTTTTTTTTTGTTTTTTTTTTTTACTCTATAGTTTGTTGAATATTGCAAAATTCCACAAAGATTGTTGTTGTTGTTGTTGTTGGGAAAAATTATTGATGATATGTAATTGTTTGGTATAAAATGTGATTACGATAATATCAAAAATTGCCTTAAGGTTAGTTTGTAATACGAATACACAAAACAAACGATACGTATTTATAATATAAGTTTAATGAAAAGAATGTATTGTTGATAAAAGATCATAAAATAATGAAAAAAAATTTTAAATTTTAAAACTTGTGAATAATGTATGGGAAATTATTTTTTTGTTTTATTTTTATTTAAGATCAGACTGAGTACTGCTGTGACTTATTGGTAATCAAGTAATTCATTAAAATTAAATTCTTTTGTGAATTCCTATTTTCAGGGTTAAATATTTTTTTTTGTCGCTCCAATTCTTTCACTACAGATTTTTTTTTTCATTTCAACAACATTTTACTTACGTATAGTTTATTTTGTTTTTTCCATAGCTAATTAAAGAAATTAGCCTTGTCTCAGATTCGTTGAAGCTCAAAATTAATGTATTCAGACAAATGAAAATTTTATAAAATGTTGAAGTAAATTATCTTCAAATAAAATTTCATATTAAAATAAACCAAAGAATTATATTTCATAAAAAAAGAATTCTACAAATTTAAATTAATGAGTTTTTTTAGATTTCATTGTCACAAAAAGGCTCTCTACAATTTTCAAAAACACTTTTTTAATATTTTTTATGATCAAATTAATTTTTGATTAATTATAAAGCTTATCACTCTTATAAAATGCTTCGATGCTTCTTATAATTAAAGTGATACCGAGATATTTAAAGAAACAGAAAACTTTATTAACTACTTTAATAAGTTCTAGAGAATTGAAATTAAAAATTTCTTATATGAAAATTGGGTTTTAAAAAAATGGTGAAATTAACACAAAATAAAATAATCTCCGAATATCATTGCCAACAAATTATACCTCCACAAAGGAAATCAAATGGTAATTGGGCAAGAAGCGATCGTGAGAAAGCAGAGCTTTTTGCATCACATTTACAAAAAGTGTTTGTACCGTATCCACCAGTAATTTCAATGGACGAAAACAACAAGATTGAAAACTACCTGAACATGCCGATAAAGAAAGTCCGGATAAAGGAAGTACAGGAAATTATAAAAAAATCTGTGTCAGATAAGAAGGCTTCCGGGAATGATGGTATCACAGGCAAAATGGTAATGGAACTTCCGTATTACAGTATAAAATTCTTAACTCACATTTTTAATGCTATATTAAGAACAATCTACTTCCCAGATATCTGGAAAACTGCTCCAATCATAATGTTAGCTAAACCGGGGAAGGAGCCAAATGATACTAGTTCCTATAGACCAATAAGTCTTCGGCCAGTAATATCAAAAGATTGATTAAAATAAATAATGAACGAGATATAGTACCAGCTCATAAGTTTGGCTTTCGTCACAATCACGGGACAATCGAGCAAATACATAGAGTTGTCAACCATATAAATAATTCACTTGACAAGAAACAATACAGTTCTTCAGCTTTTCTGAACATTTCGCAAGCCTTCGACAAAATTTGGCACAAAGGTCTCCTTTACGAGCTTAAAAAAAAACTTCCTCACCACTATCAGCAACTTTTGTGAACCTATCGGTTAGATAGGAGCTTCTTCGTTAAATACAACGGAGAACAATCGACACTAAAAGAAATTAAATCTGGAGTTCCTCAGGGCAGCGTCCTTGGCCCACTACTATACCTGATATTTACAGCAGCATTTACTCCCAACATCACCGAGGGTACTCACAGCTTTGCTGACGACACAGCAGTTTTAGTGTCTTATACTAATCCAAGATTAGCTTCGGAAGATCTTCAGATTTACCTATTGGACATTCAAAACTGGCTGAAAAAGTGTAGAATAAACGCCAATGAATCGAAATCCCTTCATATCACCTTTACTAATCGCAAGGGAAATTGCCCCGCTGTTCATCTTAATGACATGGAATTGGCACACCACGAGTCGGTTAAGTACGTAGGTATGCACTTGGATACACGCCTGACTTGGAAAAGCCACAGCATCAACAAAAATAAACATTTACGATTAAAATGCAACCAATTATTTTGGCTAATAGGACGTTTCTCCAATTTATCCTTAGAATGTAAAGTTGAAGTGTACAAAGCTATAATCAGGCCAATCTGGAGCTACGTGTTGGAACTATGGGGAACATCTAGTAACTCCAACATATGAAATAATAGAAAGCTTCCAGTCCAAAGTATTAAGGTTTATAGTCAATGAGCCTTGGTATGTCCGAAATCACGCAATTAGATCAGATTTAAATATCCCATCTGTTAAGCAATTCATTAAAAAGGAAAAATACTCTGTTCGACTGGAAAACATCCAAATTACATAAAATATTCAAACAAAGATCCCCTAGTCTAGAAGAAGAATCTACGTCGAAATGATGTATAAAAATAAATATTTGGTCTCTTGTTAACCGTTGCATTGCACTTGATGTTTTGTTTCCTCTAATATTCTCAATTGTTATTCTGTTCTAGCGTATGACGGTTTTTGTTAAATAACAGCTGAGAAAAATGGACCTACTACGTCTATACAGCTTATGTTTATGCTTTTATGATTTTTTTTGTTTTATTTTTTTATTTTTGTTTATTTTGCGATACTATTAAGATTGATAATTTATTAGTATAATATAATTTTACCAATTTTATCGTAATGGCTTCATCAATGAAGACATTTTACGTATTACGGAAGAAGGTAAAGATTAGATACCGTCAGATACTGAGAGTGAAACAGAAAACTAACGATCTGTTTGAAGATGACGTTCAACGCAACGTAGAAGACCTGTGTGATGGGGTTGTCAACACATTCGATTAGATGTGCCTATCTATGTCATACAGTAGAAAATGCAATATGACGATTTTTTAAAACATACTCAATATGGCATTTATAACCTCTTGTATAATATACTGCGATAATGTAGTGGCCAAAACTTTTGAACAGGAGCGATTTTATTGAAATATTAAGCATTGATTTCACCTCAATTTGGATTGAGAAAAGGTTAGAAGTTACATTAGGAGAGATTCACATCGTTAAAATATCAAAGACATTGTTAAAAATTGGTAATTTGCTTCAACCCCATCTACTACAAAATCCTCCACTGAAATTTCATATACTGGAATATTATCTGGTCCAGCATCAACTGTTGATTTCTCATCCATACATGAAGCAGAAAAGAAAAAACGTGGCTTGTATTACTATTGTCCTTCAAAAATACGAAAAATGACAAAATTAAAATGTGATAAATGTGTAAAAGCACTGTGCGACGAACATAAATTTGAAGTTTGCCACTCTTTTATTTAAATTTGTTTTGTTTGTTATTTAAATTTTTTTTAATAATTCAAAGTAAATATTTTATGAAATAATTTAAAAAATCCCAAGGACGGTTATTTTTTGTTGATTTTTGAGTGATATGAATTTTAAGCTTTTTTGTTAACTTCTTAATTAAATCTTGAAATTAATTAAAATACCACAAAATAAATCAATTTCATTAATTTTTTCGGTTTTTTTTATTCATTACATTCTAAAAATTAAAGAAAAAAATACTATTTTCATATGATAGAACAAAACGTACAAATACGGACACAGAATATAATACGACGTATGATTATCTTTTACAGAATATAAAAAAAAATTAGCTCTCTAGGGTTAAATGAAGTGTGCTATACTTCGATATTAAATACAAAAACAAAAAACAGAATCATATTTTCATTTTCAGACCCAAACAACTAAACCAAACTAATTTACAAGAAACACCTTTAAACCATAAAAATTATAAAATTATAAAACTACAACAACAACACAAAACCAATATTGAATTCCGCCAAAAATTTGACTTTAATTTATGATTGCAATAAAAATACAAAACAATAAAAAAATATCCTACACTATTTGAAAAAAATAAAAACCTAAACAAAAAAAAATGCCCAACAACAATTTTTTTTTACTTATTTTCTTTTAAATATCCATCGAGTCATCCAAAACAATGAATAGAAGGATAATAGACAATTCCTGTGATATTTCTCCTTTTTTAAGAAATATATTAAAATAAAATACTATTAAAATATATAATATACATATATTTATTGTACATATTGTGTATGAATATATAAGTCCCAGCTTTATTATAATATTAAAAAGAAAATCTCTGCTGAACATCCTTGAATCTTATTCCTGTTCGAATAAAAGAAGCAGCATAATAAAACAAAAACACAAAACAATGGAACGCAACTTTCCTAAATTTTATTGTTTCCATTTGTACAGGTTACTTAAAGGTACCTATTTATAAAAGGTGTGTCAGTGTTATTATCCTTATAGCAGTTCGATTAATTTTTTTTTTTTTTTATTGTTTTATGACTTCATTGAACAGCAAGGACAATATAAATATATGTATTCATACAATAAATTATATTTATATAAACAGATTTGTGTAGAACGCATTTTTATGTATATAGGTATGAGTATTTAAATATAATATACCGAAGTAATGACGTGAACGGTAATTTTGAAGCATAACAAATATGATCCTTGTTCCCCAGTAACTAATAAATTACAAAATTTAGACTCAATGAATGAGAATACTTATTCTAAATTTTATAGATATATTTTATTTGATTGTATTGTAATTGAAAAAACAAAAAATATAAACAAGCATCGAGGCCAAGAAATTGTTTAAGAGAATGATACTATTTTTTGGATTATAATGGTTGCATTAAGATATGAATTCATTCCAACTATACGTATATATACATAGATACCACGTATTATGTTGTTCAGATAATAATAGTGGAATTCTGATTTTTGTGTTTAATTACTATTATAAATCTTAAAGATAGTTAAATTGGTATTAAAATTTTATAACTGCAATAACAAACATACCTTTATGTAATGTTTAGTATACTATGTATTTACTATTATTGTATTTGTTGTAATTTAATTTAAGCATTCACTGTCTTTAACAGAATTATATTTTGTTTTTATATTGATTTTCATATAAATTTCAAGGATGTTTTAAATTTTTTTCCCTCAGATTTTTGATTTATTGGGAGCGCGAAATTTCTTGTTTAAAAAAATGGTTTGTATTTTTTTTTTTTTAAATTTGACTTTTTGAAATTTAAATTTTATTGATTTAAAAATTTAACAGACCTTTTTTATATTACTATAAAATAGTTTTAACCGTGAAGGATAATGCGTAGCATGCGATTATATACCTAGTTATAGATATTAATTTATTGCAGTTGCAGTTATTTTTATTTCTAAGATATGAGGGATTTGTAAAAAAAAAACTATTGTATAATTAAATACGGTATGTTTTTTTTTTGTTTTGTATTTTAAAATACATATAAAATCGAAAAAGAGTTAAAATAAGTTTTTTTATTGTTTTTTTTTTGTTATTGTGCGCATTTAATTTTTTGTTATAACTTTTATTAGATTTTCGATTTTGAAACTGAGAAAAGAATTAAGAATGGCGATAAAATGTAAAAAATTATCTGAAAAATTTTATCCCGCAGTTTCTCCAATACTCAAAATATACAATAACATAAATATTCATAAAAATTGGACCTCCTATTGAGCGATTGAACAATAAAATAATTTTTGAAATGTATATTATAGTATGTCCTTTAGAAACAAAAATGTAATTTGAAGTTAGTTTCGTACAAATTTGACATTGGTTTAATTTGACATTGAAGTTTATTTTCTTTCTGAAAATTAAAAAAAATAATAAAAAAAACAGTACTTCAGGATCAAGTTCATTTGTAATGGGAATAAGAATTGGAATAGCAATAGATATATGTACACATATACATTTAATTCAAAGAAAGAAATAAAATGAAAAATGTTATGATCTGAATTATTAAATCTTTAGAATTTTGAAGTATTTCGTTAAAGAGAATAAATTGAGTTTTGAGAACATTTTGCTGTTTGTTATCGTATTTCAACTTCAATGTTTTAATATAACATTCAGTAATACCTTATATAATAAATCAAACAAGTAACTCGATTCAAATTCCTTGATACCAAAATATTATCACACAGTGGCCTGAAAACCGTAAGCAAACAAGCAAGGAAAGTCTTCCTAGTCGGCTGGGTGCTTATGTTTTAACTTATTAAACTAATGATATCGTCACAGGTAGTCGTAAAATAAGCACTTTGAGTTAAATAGTATGAAATTTCTAACTTATTTATTTGGATTGGTTTCTTTGATTTGATTCTAACAACGCTAAAATGATTATTCATTGGATTATTGAGCATTCTTTCGGACATTAAACTTTATTAACAAACAAATTGCTCAAATATTTAAAATGTCATGTTACAAGGTTCAGAAAAAAAATTGTTATTTTTGTTTTTTTAAATTCAGATATACAATTAATATTAGAACTGCGTATTTGTATAATTACCTATATCATATGCGATTTTAAATGCCAATATAATGATAAACAATAAAATTGATAAAAATATGATATCAGTTTTAACTAAGTCGATCTATCTATGTTGCACATATAAGATGTAATTTTTTTTGATCTCCTTTACACTTTTCTGCATGGAAAATCATACAGAATTTACTTGTGTCAGCAGGCAGAATTAGGTATTCACACCACACTTTATATGAATGTAGTATGTATTAATTATTAGTACGCGCGTTATTGTGAAATGCGAAGCATATGTGCAGTGTGTAAGATATAATATTAATTTAATTAATTTTTATTTATAATAAAGTATAGTTTATAAATAATATAAAATAAATTGAATATATGTTTAGTATGTTTTTTTAAAAAAATGAAAATTGAAATTTATGAAAAATATTTAAAATTTCATCGCTCACAAAGATGTCAGTTTTATATGTTATACCTATGTGTAACCTAAATTTTTCAAATTATAATACATATTATTTCCCCTAAATATAGAAAACACCTAACACAAACTAATAAAGATAAAAAAATTAAATGTAAAATGTGCTTCTTTACGACAAAAAATTTAAGCCGTTGAAACCATCCTGATATTTTTTTTTAAATTCAACATGTTTTACCCAAAAGAGATAAGTTGAACAATGCAAGAAGTACAAATGATCTACGGAATTCCAGATTTTTTTAACGTTCAAATAAAAATCACTAGGAAATAAGTCTAAAATATATACCTTTTTAAGTACCATTAATAAAACCAAATGAAGGTAGTTTGGCAGGTTAAAAAATTACTACGTTTACAAGAATATTAAATCAAGATCATCAGTACCAAACATTTTTTTCACTTTTCAAAAATATTTGATAGTAAATTTTTATTCAAAATTTAACTTTCTAACAGAAACAACTTTGATTTTTTCTGTTTTGTTTTTGGTTTTGATTTAATATTCCTGTAAACGTAGTAATTTTAAAACGTTGTATTGATAATAATGTGTTGCCTGTATGTATGAATATAATAATTTTGTTATTTTTTGTTTAAAAACATTTTTTTTTTAAATAAATGAATTTGATTAAAAAATTTTATATTGTTTTTTTTACATACTAGATGTGTACTGCATTACACATGTTCATAGCAATTTTCCACTATTTTTTATCAAAACTACTTCTGTAGGTATTTTAACATTCCTGCACTATAATTCTACAGTATAGTACTGTAAAATTTGCCAATTGCTTTGTACTTTTACATTTTACTAGAGTATTATTCTACACTTCACGTGTAATTTTACATTCAACCTGGGTAATGGTTGCTAACTACACGTGTAATTTTTACTTATGAGGTATTGTAGTTTTACATACGAAGGAAAAATTACTACGTTTATAATTGGCACATTTTGTGCCAACATTTATCATAATAAAATTCACTAAAAACTTAGGTAGGTAGTAGGTAGTAGTGGCTACCGTACACTGACACACTTAGCCGAGACACTTAAAATACTGATAATTTTGGAAAAAAATTAAATAGCCATAATTAACGATAAATAATTACAGTTGTAAAGAACATTGTACTAATTAAATTCAGTAAATCTTTCCCTCGCATATCACGTAAAATATAGAACGGCGAACATCGAGTTTATCTTTCCGTAGCATTGAATTTATCCTAAACTTGTAAATATTTTTTCGGCAATAGTTACAAATAATTTTTTATATATTTTACATATTGTAATGTTAGGGCTTTTAACAAACTTTTTGGATATTCAAGCGTATATAAAACCATTGCACATTTCATAAATGCATGCAATAACATTTAGGGTGCTGTTCTGATTCACAATACAACCTGATTATCTGTCAATCTGTCAATCTGTCACAACACAAGCTAATTTTAAAGGTAAGTTGTGTACAAATATACCTATTCCGATTGACAACAGTTTATGTTTAAGTTATTTGAGAAGACCAGTTGTGTTTATATATTGTTAAAATTAAAGAGAAAAAATAATCAAAAAAAAAGAAAGAAAGGTATGTAGTAATATTTTATTATTTTTAAAATTTTTATTTTTGTTAATAATATTTTGTAGGTAGTTGATTTTAGAATACGTAAAGAAAAAAAACAATCGAAAAATCAACTTTTATTATAAAATTGTCACTTATCAATGGCTATATGCAATGACATACAACCTCTTTACAACAGCTAAAAGTTGTTATTCAGAATAGCCAAATTCGGTTATGTTGTCGATTGGGTTGAGTTGTGTAAGAGATAACTCAACTAAATACTGTTGTGAATGGGAATAGCACCCTTCAATATCTTCTACACTATAACAGTTTTGGAACTTATTACTAATTCAAAATTATTTCATTTCTATCATTAAAATATCACCAGTTTATGTATATGCTTTTTTACGAGACTATGTATTTTTGTACAAGTATCTAATTAAATAACTAAACAAATAAATATATATTATATAAATAATAATAATTTTTACTTTGTTTAATACCAAATCAGATGTGCAAAAATCTTAGATTTTTAATTAGAGTGACCACACTGATTCAATTCTATAACAAACTATATCGTATCCGGACAGAATGTTTACCACTTGCTTTTAATAATAAACAACTTAGTTTGTCCCTTTTTAGATGTGTGTCGTTTTTAAGCATTTATCGTCTTCTCTAAGTTCTTATAAGAATGCATTGAAATAAACGGTGGTTTACTGTAATTGTCTTACTTTTGTGATAAGACAATTTTTTTCTGCTAAACAGCTAAGGTCACGGATGATGGGTGATTCTGGTCCCGTAGTTATTGGTGACCCTTTCAAGCTCTTCTTTTACTGTTTAAATCTTTGTGCAAGGTTCTATTTTTCATAGGGCATTAGTTACAGCTCTTAAGATTTTTGATTGAATTCTTTGTATTATCTCCACATTAAAGTTAAAAGTACTTCGCCATAGCTGGCATCTGTATGACCGGATGTATTTTAATATAGAATTTTATATAATTACTTTGTAGTCTAATTTCAGCTTTGAATGTCTATTATCTATTAAACATTTTAAAATCTTTAACTTTATTTTGAGCTGGTCTCTTTTGTTTGAAATATGTTTTTTTCAAGTCAGCCGTCTATCAAGATGTTCTCCGAGATATATAACATCATTTGTTTGCCGTACAGGTACTCCATTTATGTTTCTCTAAGGACATGACCTTCTCTTGAGTGTAAAAATAACATGGACCCATGTTTTTTTTAAATCTACTCTAAATAATTATCAAATAGATAACCTTTGTGGAAATAATTTCAAATAAAAAAAATATGTAGAGGGTCGTGCTATAGTTTGAATGTACCGATAAAACAATTTTCATATTTCACATTTCGGGCTTAAAAAAGTTAAATTATAAAATTTATAAATAACTATTCCAACTTAGTACATTACAAATGCTATAACAGTCATAGATTGAGGGTACTATTTGGAATAAAAATCTATAACATTTCAAATAAAACGACGGGTGCAATAGTAGGTAGAGGTCGAAAGATCCCAAGTTCGATTATTAACGCTTTGCCACGCTATGTTATTAAAATAAAATAAAATATAAAAAAACGAATAGTCCCACATGCCAAAAAGCATATTAATATGCACAGCAAAACAATATATAAATAAAAAAAATAAATAACAGATAATTGTTGAAACATAACTATTGGAAAAATATCACATAAGTACAATTGGCTTATTTATTATAAAAAATTATTTAATGATTTGATCGGTTTCGTCCTATCTAAAAATTTGCAAGTGCTATTTCTTAAAAAATTCTTCTAAATTTTGCAGATAGCATACAAATGTTATGTGTTTCGTTTAGAGAAAAAGCTGATGAAACTGAAAGAAAATATTACGAGTATCTAGTTATATCTAGAGTTGAATTTCTATTAATAGAATTCACTTTTGAATTGTAGACTAAATAATTTACATTCAAATACATTCTACTAATTCCAATAAATAAATTCCACTTTTAGAAAATTTTCATTTACTTTGGGTAAGAATAATATATCTATAATTTGATAAGATATTTCCCTAATTTAACCGAAATGTTATTGAATAAATTTGTAATAATGATTTTTTGTTGTTTTTTGTTTTAAATCGGACGCTTGGACATATATTAAATAAAATATTTAAAAGCAAATTGTTTTTGTTTTTTTTTTTGTTTTTTTTTTTTTAGCTGTGGTTTATATTGAAGTTCTGCTTTTGTTTTTGATATGATGTCGTTCTTTAATATTTTGTCTATAAATTTCATCCCAAAAAAATAAAAACAGACAAAAAAAGAAAATTCAATCAATTATGGGTTTCAATTTTCTTGAATATTTTATAAAAAAAAAATATTTTGATATACAACTACATGTGTTATGTATTCATATACTAAATACACTATGCTCTTCGTTTTGTATCTTAGATACAATTTTTACTTAAGTATGTTATCGAAATTAGATTTTTGTTGAAAATTTATTTAAAGTTTAATTTTGGACTAGAATTAAGTTCTAAATTTTTTCTTATACTTCCTTTCTATTCTTTACAATTTGAAAGGCAGCTGCATACAAATAACTCGCTTCAAAAACTTGAAATAATTTGAAATTCAAAGATATTCGCTTTTTTTTTTTTAATTTTTAGTTGTTTTTTTTTTGTTGCCAGGATCATATTCTATATGTGTACGAATTTACCGTAATTCAAGATGATGACTTGTTTATAAATGTATATATATATCTATATATTTGTTGGTGTGTTGTTGAATATGTGATATTTCTTTTTTGAAGAATTATTTTTGTTGTTATTGTTGCAGTACTTTTTCTTCATATATCTTTCATCTATTACCGTTTGTCCATTGAGATATTTTTATTTGCAAGCAAAATGAGTCCTTTTTTCAGTTTTTCTTTTTATTTTTTTTCCAATTTTCATCCTCGATTTTTTCAAATATTCACGTGTATTATACATGAATATGTATAATATATGTATATATAGAAAATATAAAACGAAGAGGACATAACAAACCATATATGAAAAAGAAAACAAAAACACAAAAAAAAAAATAAGAAATGAAACAAAATCAAAAAAAAAAATAAGAAAACTAAAATTTCAGAAAATAACGGTTTGAAGAAAAACCATCATCAGTTAGAAAAATTGATGGGTGGTAGTGAAGGTGTGGTATGAGTTTGTATGAATGTTGTTGCAGAAAGAAAATGTATTGCCAAACTAACAAAAATATCGTCAAGAGTTTTCTTTTTTTTTTTTTGATTATTTCTTTGTTTTTTTCTTTTTTTTTTTAGGTGAAGAAAATGAATGCGGAAAAATTGAAAAATAAAAATAAAAAGTAAAATCAAAAGAATAAGAGGCAAAAAACGTATAGAAAGAAAAAAATTAAGGCTTGAAGGCTGCAAAGAAGAGGCAACAAACAAATGAAATTTCCACATGTCTCATATGGCTGGCTATTCAATTTACACATATATTCATACAAACATACACCCACCCATCACAATAATGTAGATTATAGATATGTACACATATATAATGTATTATGTATATGTACATCGATTCTATTCTATATTTAATTTTCAAAAAGCAGAAAAAAAAAACAAAAATAAACCAGCATCAGCAGGACGTGTTCAAATGCTTCAACAATTTCGCTAAAATATACATACACACACATATATGTAATACGTAATTTTTTCATATATATACACAATAGGATATAATAACGGTAAAAAGACCCTCATTTATAAATATACATACATATATGATATAATGTATAGTTGACTATTTTAAGATACATGTGTGTGTGTATGAATATGCATATGAATATTTCAAAAAAAAAAAAAAAAAGTAGCGAGATGGCCTTTTCTTTAGGGAAAAAAACCGTTTTCTTTTATATTTTGTTTTCCTCGATTTTATTGAAGGATTTTCTCTACATTTATTTTTTTTTTCTCATATTAAGAATTTTATTTTTTCTTTTTTTTTTTCTTTCATTTGCAATAAGTAAAATGCTTGCCAGTCCATCCGCTAAAATTTGATTTTTATTTTCTTTAGGGCTCTTTTTTGTGTTTTTTTTTTTTTATTTTACTTGGACGTAGAAAAGATTTGATATGAAATGAAATTTTTCTTTCACATTAGTTTTCGAATAATTTAAAAAAAAAAAAAATTATTTGTTGTGGGACGGAAATTTAAGGTTGTTAAATTTTTAAGAAATATTTTTTTTCGTAGATACTAACAAAATATTTTTTGTTTTTTTTTTTATTTTTCCTTTTTAAAATCTTTGATAAAATCTAATTTATTTTAGTTGCTGTGCCATATATAGTGATGCTGATTTTTAAGAGAAGTTAAAATTTCTGTGTAGTTTCTATATTTAAAATTATTAAATTTTCTCAGATATGACGATTTCAATATCAAATGAGAAGAAGTAGTTTTTAAAAGGATTAGATTATCCAAATCTCTTCTGTTTATAAATTAAGGTTTTTTTACAGCTTCTGATAGCCGAAATCAAATATGAAAAATTTTAAAAAAAAACTACCCGCAAATAATTAGGGATGTTTTAACAACCTCTGAAAGAGCCAGCGTAATACGATAGTTACATTTACCAACCCGATATAAAAATCAAAGATCTTACTGGTAACCTGCATCCAGGTTGTTGGAACTTCCAATAATGGTTTAGAATATACATTATTCGATACGAGACCTACAATTACTAGTATAGGAGATCTATACAGAGATATGACAACAACTGTATGAAGTTGTAGGATCAATTACTGGTACAGGAATCCTTTTTCTAGATATAATAGCAACTGTATCAAGATGACAGAGTTATTTTTATTAATCCTAATTTTTTTTATATCATCAAGTTGGATCTTAGACATTAATCGTTTGGGTCTTTATCTAAATATCTATTCAGTCGACCACGGAATGGTTTTGGTTTGAATTGAAACAAAAAAAATACGGATCTTACCGTTTTTCAAAATTTTGATTGGTTCGGGTAGCTGTCATACAAGTCTTAGGACCCGCCAAAAATATATCAAAAAGCAAAGGTGCTAAAAAATTGTACTGAGGTAACATTTCAAAAATAAGTAAATTTGCTTTTTACTTTTGATTTGGATAACTCCCATGCAACTTCTAACACACAGAAAAAGTATTTAAAAAACAAGTTAGTCTTACCGAGTTAAAAATTTGTACTCAAGTACTCTCTCAAAAAAAAAAAAATGTGCTTTTTACAGGGAGTAAATACAGATATTTATTCTGAACTAATTTATTGATGTGATTTTTTTTTGTTACAGTCTTGACAGTAACCTAGGTAGAGTCACCTTTTCGTGCTTAATTAAGTACGATACTGCAATTTTACACTACAATATCTACGACATTTTGATTATTTATTTAACAAACTGCTGGTCTGTCTACTCATTAAATTTAGAAAACTACTGCTATTGTTAGGAACTAAGCTATCTTAAATAGAATAGCTCCATTTTATTTAAGTTGCTACCAGATTATACTCTCAATTATTTTTTGTCATTTATTTTATCACAATGACAAAGGGTACTAGACCAGGTCGAAAAACTAATAAAGCATTTTTTTGCTTTATCTGGAATCGAACCTGGGATGTTTTGGTTGAAAGGCAGACGCTCTACTTACTGGGCCACCCAGCGTATCACTTTTTAATTAGGCATATAGCAATATACAGAGTACATATTATACCACTGTTTTTTGATAAATTCCGTTAGTCCGCTTCGGCATGTTGGTTTACGGATTTTTCGTTTCGTTGTAACGTCTGAGAACTGTGACCAATTGACTGGAAACTTGGGAAAATATGGTTTCTTTTCATAGAAGATTACTGCTTTGTTTTGGTTTTTCACTGGTTAATCACTGGTTTTTGACCCCTTCCGACACGGCGATTTTGAAAAAAAAATTTTGTTGCAAAAGAATTGTGTCAAATTTAAGAGAAGGGAATTCTATGGTGTTAAAAAAGGAGAAAAACAAATGTTTATTGAATTCCGTTAACCCGATTCGCCATGCCAATGTAATAAGCTTCTTTTCGTTTTTATTGTCCTGTCTCAATGCCTTGATCGATGGCTTTCAAACACGGTAGAAATATTTTTTCTACCAGAGGACCTGCCAGGAAGAGCTTCGTCAGGAATTGTTCTCTCAAATTTTGTGGCACCCAAAAGTTTTTTTTATCGGAGCCCAAGATATGTGTATTCAATTTGAACCAAATTAGCCATGTAGTTTATGAGATACAGGCTTTAATTCAAATTATGGTTCTAGCGAAAATGAGGTCCTCTGAGCTTTGGGGAGAAATGTTGCTATCAGGAATCAACATGTATGCAAAATTTGAACCAATTGGCCCAGTAATTTCCAAGACAAAAAATTTGGTTTTAAATCGAGCTCCTACAGGATGTACGTCTCCAAAATTTTCTAATAAGAAAACCAGTTTTTATCGAAATCCAATATGTGCCCTAAATTTGAACCGAAATTGCCCAGTAGTTTCTGACATATAATATATTTCGTGCAAATAATGACTCCGGCGCGAAGCAGGTAAAACAATTTAGCAGAACGTGCTAGAGGCGGGATCGAAGCTGTTTCCAAAATTTCAAGTCCCTACCTCAACAGGAAGTGAGTCTAAAATTCCTGAATAATTCTGCATGTTGTGCACATATGAAATTTGTTTTTTTTTTTAAATAAAGTATCACAAATATGGTTGTTGTCCAAGATAAATCAATGAAAAAAGTTATAGTAAATTGAAATTATAATATTATTAATTCTTATTTATTTATAATCGTAGCCTTTTAAGCATTTTATTGATTTCATATAGAAAATATCTACTACGTTTCAATTCTAATAGAATATTTTTTATCAAAAAAACTTCTTAAACGCATGCAAAATAACGCATCCGAAAACAAAAATTACTAAACATGTATTTGAAAATGTTTTAAAATTCGATTATAAAAAATGTTAAAAATGTTGTCACATTTTTAGTATCTTAAAGAATATTTCTGAATCATTGTCATTGGCAATATAAAAATAACTTTGCCAAGTGTTTCGAGGGGAATAATTATACGGCAAATTTTACTTAAATAAAATGTACTAATTTTATTAAATGCGTTTTTTTAGTCGAACAACTTACAGCGAATAATATAAAATTCTTAAACAAATGTCGGAAACATGGCTTTTCTATGACAAATTTATATCTTGTAATATTTTTGGAGGATTAGAACAACTTCGTACAATAAATTGGAGAAAATCCGATTTACAAGAACTGATATCGTAACAACAAGTGAAGAGAAATAATAATATGAGCCAAATTATAATTTAAACAATCATTTGTTTACCAAAATATATAATTCCGACCCTCCAGAATAACTAGGAAAAAGTTTTTGGTCACCAGGAAAAATATTAAACTATAATTATTCATTAGTCTTGACAATATTAAAAATATTAGGATATAGTTATGAAATAATCCGAATAATTAATACAGGCCGATATTTATTTTTCTATACAATCTATCTTAAAACGACTGATCCATAACTTCATCTTTCCATGTATTATGATTAATCATTTTTCTTATTTATATTTTTTTTTTGCTTTTGCATTGATTAAAAACTAATACAATTTTGCGGATTCACTTAATTTAAGCATTATACTTAATAATCACATATTTTCCATACCGGTATATGATTTATATTTAGCGTTATAATTTTTATAGAGTCCCCTTCCCATATGATTCAATGAACTTTATTGTTCTTAATAATGATTCTTAATAGTATATACTTAAAACATTATTACCCATGATTTTCTTTTAATACAATAATATCATGATTTTAGTTTCCTTCGTGGTAAATAATTCAATTTTTAAATACGCATTCATAAAATTTCCACTCTATGTATTATTACAACATCATATTTTTGAGGAGTTATAATACTGTGCAACTTTATCTTATCAAAAGGAAATTCCCAATTTGATAATTTTCTCTATAATATAAAATGATAATATTCCAATGTATTATAAAAAAAGAAGAAGAAATATACAGTTCTACAGATTCCTTTAACATTTATTAAAAAAAGAAAAAATAACAACAAAAAAAAGCGAAATAAAAAGAAAATTAAGGGATCTACAAAAAATACACGAAACGCTAACATAACACCGTCAACTTTATTCATCCATTTCTAACTTAATGTATGGATTTCTTTTTTTACTTTTCGTCCTTTTTTTCACTTTTATAAAAATTCAACATTTTTTATTATTTTTTTTTTTTCTTATTATACTCTCTGATATGTATACATGTCCGTCCATTATTTAATAATATTCGTAAATATATGTGTACCTTAAGCACTTTTTGCAAGCAACATAAAAAAAAAAAAAATCACAGAATAACGAAATGAAAGAAAATATTCTTCAAACAGGACTTTAATAATATATACATATATCCAATTCCATACGTATCATGTATGATATATAATATAATATATAATTGTGTGTATATGGAAAAATAAAATAACAAGAAAACAGAAATTCCATACATGACAAGCGTTTTCACTTATTTTTCTTTATTTTTTCTTTTTATTTTTTTGTATTTTTTATTTTTGTTCAAAAATGTTCGCGCGCGTTATCAACCCCTGTGGCGGATCTACGTATGAACATACATACGATACGTAAGTCCAAAATATAATGTACGAACATACATATGAACATTTTATAAAATTCGCTGGATTTTTTTTTTTATTATTTTTGTTTTTTTTTTTTTGTTCTTTAAGTTGTTCAGCTTTCACTTATATTACTGGTTATATTGTTGTTAGTTATATTTTTCTGTCCCAAGAATCTTAAGGACTCTCTGTTGGCTGATAAAATTCTACATATTCTAAGAAGAAAAAAGAAAGAAGAAAAAAAAGATATAATCATATTGACATGACAGTGTTTGTTTATATACGTGTGCGTTCGGATGTACACAGAAATCCATCTCGATTTATTTCACATTTTTTTTTTGTTAAATTTTTTTTTTTTTTTATTTTTTTTTTTATTTTCTATTTAATGTTACGTATTTTAGACATATAAGATGTTTTGGTAAGAATATTAAAAAGAAAATAAAATTAAAATAGGAAAAAATTTTCAGTTCGGACTGAATAATTTTGTTTCGTGAACAATTTCATATTAAAATAGAAAAAAAAAGAAAAACAAAAATAAGTATAGTTGGAGTAGACTTGAAATTTCAGTAGAATAAAAAGGAAAAAATGAAAAATAATAAGAAAGAAAAAATAAATGACTAAAAAGGAAAGGTTTCCTATTTCTTAATACTCTAAGATACACATACATATACATATTTGTATTAAAATGATTTTTTTTTTCAGTTGTGTAATCGGTCGGTTGATCGTTTGTTCGTCCTTGTTTCTTATTACATATGTTTGGTATAATATTTTGGTTTTTTATCAAGTCAGTATTTCTCAATTTCTTCAAATATGAAAATCTTATAAGCGATCTAACGTCTGTATGGCTTCCAAAGAAGCTCTTCTATGAGAAAGGAATAAAAGTAATAGAGTAAAAATCATTAGGGTACAAAGCATTGATAAAACCTATTCATATTGTCGTCGTTCTGTGCAAACTAACTAAGTCCAAATTGATAGTTTCGAGATATTTAACTTTTAATATATAAAACCCTCTGAAAAATCAGAAATACTTTAATATGATCCATTGTCTAAATTAAATCATAAAAAACCATTGGCTAGAGACATTACGCTCTTTAATTAAAATTATTTATGATTTTAGCTTGTTTAAGCTTGATTTTAAGCTTGTTTTATGGACTTGGATATTTTTCATAGACAATAAAACAGAGTTTTTTGTATTTTTTAATTTTTAAAAATCCGAGCCCTCGGAATCGCTTTTGCAGGCAAGTTCTTGATTATTGTAAGCTTGAATAGCTGTATTGAATTACTTACACCAACAACAAAATTCTTCTGGTATGACACCTATATTACATAAGTGCAGTAAATAATTCAATTTTTCGTTTGAAAATTTATTTGGTTGTTTTTAAAGTTTTGATATTTCATTTACTACATTTTAAGTCTACCTTCTCTGCATATTTAAAGTGTTCTGTATTGACTATTGTAATCGTAACGGAATCGTATAATATCTGGCTATTTTTTTTTGAAATTTCAAACATTTTATTTTGAGCCAGTTGATACTTTCATTCTGCGTATCTATTTTTCTATTTCGAATAATGTTAACGGATCATTTTGAAAGGTCTAAAAAGTCATGGCACATATTTCAGTTCAACGAGTTCATACCTGTTTTTGTTAAAACTTCTTTTGGATCGTGCTAAGCAAAAAATGTTAAACCAGGCATGCATTGTATAAAATATTGAGTTCTTTTTTATCGATTCTATAGCACTACGCATGCTATTACATTCCATCATGGAGTGCCCCGATTCGAGAAATTTCTGTTCAATCACTTCAATATTATTTGATTTTTGAGAAACTACATATAAAATAAGAGCAGCTACATTTCAGTCTGAAATTGTACTTATGTAGCGAAGTTAAATATTTATATAAACATGTTCAATTTCATAATTTCCTCTTTTTCCATTAATTTCAGTCCAAGCGTAACAATAAGCATTGTTAGGTGGAGCTCCTTCATAAATTGTTAAATTGTAACAGAAAAGTTTTCTTGAATAATACATTTGTGAAACGTTGCTACAAGGAATTTGTAGCACACTTTTTAGATCAAAAGTAGCGGTAACAAAGCTTGAATCTGCTGAAGCATTTTCTTTATCATATGATTTATCTTGAAGAGAGTCTCGTTCTCTTTCTTTATGTTTATTATATTCTGTTTCAAGGAGTTTCTTTTCTACATTATTGGCACTACATTTATATCTTGTACACCAATGAGCATTGATCTTTTTTTGGCTTGAAAAACGAATAATTGTATTCCGTTCCGAAAATTCTTCTATAGGAAGTAAGACTTATAACATTAGCTGTATCTATCTGCTATTTCAAATACAATTCATACATTTTGCCAATTGACAACTGGCTATCAAGGTACTTTCTACCATCAACTTTCCGACTGTAATGAGATTCTGTTAGCGGAAAACTTTCTATGTGACTCTTTATCGCAAGGCTAACTTATTTTGGAAATTTTATTCCAGGTTTATGTTTTCCACGAAGATCCTGGCCTTGAAAAGTACCACTAACGGTGAATCTTCCTTTCAAGGATGTAACAAATGCGAATTGTAATATATATGAAAAATTTATTAAATAATAATTATTAATAATAAATTTATTTCTTAACAAAATGTAAATAAAAATCACTAAGTCCCGTTAGTTAGTTTTCGTTGTTAAAGAATTCTATATAAATGGACTAAGTACTTTTTAACTTTCAATAACTTCTAAACTAACAACGATAGCACTTCAGGAGTTTTCATAGAATGAACTTTAAACTATGCATATTTTTATACAATATTAAGCTCATTTTTACAAAAAAAAACGGACTTATATGCTTGCCCAATATGGTGTAATATAAGTCCATCCTGTATGGAGTTATTGAGAAAGTTTGAAAGAAAATGTATAAGGCATTGAATAGGTGAATTTTTAAAACCGGAAACAGACTACTTATATATATATATATATCGAACTAAACACTCCATGTGATTAGCAAAATAAATAAAGAAAAGAATTATTGTAGGTTAGAATTTCTGACAGAATATAGTCCTGATGGCTCACCCAATATATCCAGATGATGCATATACATTGAGATGAAAATGAACACTGGTGATATAAATTCCACCAAAAGGATGGAAACAAATTTACCTGGAAAAATAAATATATTGAAAATGATGATAAATTACCCATAATATACCTACCGTTATTTAGGAGACCTACACATAACAATCATTTTAAAATCGCAACAGGGAAATGTTTAGGTTCGTTATGTATGTAACAAATAAAGACATAATAATAAGCATTTATGGCAAGAACAGAATAGCGCTTGTCACGAATTTCGTATCTTCGTATTTCGTAAATTTACGAATGTCAATTTTGCATAACATAACAGCTGATATCTGACGTTAATTAAAATTAAATTTGATTTCCAATTTTAATTATGGTTGTATTGTTATTAGAATTTAATTATTTTTAATTGGTAATATTTTGTGATTTAAATTTGACTATTTTCAATTTGTAATTTTTTCTGATATGGAACAACACAAATTAGGACGCGTAAGATGCGTAACAAAAATGTGGTCCTTCGCGGAAGAATCGATGCTTCTAAAAAGTATCTCAAAAGCAAATACAAATATTTATTTTATGTATGTATTAATACAAATATGTTATTTATACACCCATACACCCATACCCTGAACAGGATTCGCACCCCACGTAACATTTTATTCTTATAAAAACAAAATTAGTGTTACAATGACTTGACAATGTATATGACTCCCGATAAGCACTAAAGATGTTATAATGATGTTTTTATGGGAATAATGTGATTAATATTGCTATAAGAATGTTCTTGTAGCAATTGCAGGAGTTATTATAATGAGATTTTCCGCAAGTGATACAGCAATGTTTTTATAAATCTAAAAGTGCGTAATCCTATAGTAAGAGTTAAAGTATTGTTATAAGAATAGAATTGCTAGAATAGCAGTAGTGGTGTTGTTATTTTACTGTATTCCAATGATGTTCCTAATAAACTTACTGTAGCTTTTAGATGAATATTTTGCGACAGTCCTTATTTTCTACAAACGAGGTAAATTTTTTTTAAATAAACAAAAACTGAAAAGTTTTATTTTGCATTCTTTTGGCAAAAATATCATTTTTACTTAAAAGAATAATTATTTAAATATCAAATTTGATGTTATGCATTAATTAACATACATTATTAAATATTTTAAAGATGCAATTTAAAAATATATTTTCTTTTATTTATTTAAAAACTGGTCATTTTTGGAGGGCATTGTATTTTTTCGATTTATTTTAAATGTCAATGAAATTTCATTCCCAGCCAAATTTTGCATTTCGGTCACAATAATTATAAATATTAATACAATTATTTTTGACCGAAATAATTTATTTATTAGTAAGACATTTTTTATATTATTAACCAATATCTATCTCCCTTTCTCAGGAAATAAATAGAAACTCCATAAAATTATTATTTGAAAATAAAAAAATAATACCTTTCTCACTCTCGCATAACATAAATTATTTCAAATGAATATCATTTCAAAATAAGAACATATACACTAAAAATGTATACTCATCCTATAACAATATTACAGCACTTGCTCCGGTGCCTTATAGGATTCTCCAATTTAGTGCTATAACGTATTTATAACCTTTCGCAGCAATTGCGGCGCACTCAAATTAACACTAATACTTCTATAAGAGTGTTTATAATAGTGTTATAAGAGTGCGCAAGGGTCTTAAAGCAATAAAATTATTTCGTGGGACCTGGGAGCTTCCGATTAGGAGTCAAATATCATAATTATTACAAATCAACAAGGCAGACAAATTCGTGACTAATCACCCACCCTCTGTTATTTAATTGTAAAACTTTAAAAAAAAATATTAAAATAGAATTTCGAGTGAATCATTAATAAGTAATAATGCAAGTTAAAAATTGATATTAACCCTACCCTATAGTATTTCATAATAATATATTATAATACTGCTATAACAGATTTTTGAGTCTGAAAATGCCTTAAGCTAAATTTTAAAAGATAATTTGTATTTAAACAAAATAAATTATTATACAGAATATTTTGATCAAAAACTATATACTTTTGTGCAGTGGCTCAAGGTTGCCCTGGTAATTTGTATTACTTAACTATAATATGTATAATAATATATTAATACATATATATATATATATATAAAATAAATAATTTAAAAAGTTTTCTAAGTAAATCTATTAATTTTTTCAAAATGGATTAGTTAAAACTTTAAAATATTTGTGTTAGAACTTTAGTATTCCATTGGATTGCGTTGCGATTCAGTGAAATAAACACGTTTTGTTCTTTCTATACTACTGCAGTACATAAAACACGTGCTTTTGTTATTGGTTAAATTTTCATTTGATTTTACAGAGTTTAAACTTTCCGAACTGTTTTTTATAGGTGCAAAATTTTAAATCTAAGTTATATGTAGTTATGTGTGTACATATATTGAGTACTTTCATTTTGAAGCAAAAATTTGTTGAAGAAAAATTTATTTGAAAAGAAAATAAATATTAAAATTTAATATTTTTTAATATTTAAATCTTAATTGCTTAGTTTGAGAATGGCTGACACTGGACAATAATAAAACACAATATAATATCTAGTCATGTGATGTAGGTGATGGCGACAGCGATGGAAGGCAATGGTGGCAATGGTTTTTACTAATACTGGTTGATGGTGGGTGAATGAATGTGATAGGTGGTAGTGATTCTTGGGTGTTTCATTTAAATGAAAAATATCTTTATATTGTAGAGAACTGAACTGAAGAATATAATGCCTTGGTAACACATCTTTCAATATACATACATATATATATATATCCTTCACATTATACATCACATATGATGATATTTTTTTTTTTACTTATTTTTGTTTCTTCCTTTAAGCTTTTTGTTTTTTTTTTTTCATTTTAAGAAAAACAACTCGAGGACGAAATGGGATCAAGTGGACGTGTAGAATGGACAGAAAAATTTTGTTTTTTTTTTTATTTATTTTTTGTATTTTTGCAAAAAAAAAAAAGAAAAAAAACATTAAATCCAAGAAACAAAAAAAGGAAAAAAATTAAGAAAAATTCCTCCTGGCGTTTTCATTTTAAACATCACACACAGAATTTAAGGACTCATGTATATTGTGAACCCATCAGTTCTAAGCTTTCATATAAATATACATAATTATAGATGCATATACATAAATATGATATATGTATTGAATTGAATTGCTTGGATGTTGCTTTAATATTGCTTTATTTGTACTATTTTATAATATTGTTGATGATGTTGATTATACGATGCTGATTTCAATTCTAATGTTACTGATGTTGATGCTGATTCTGACCATATACATATTATACATATATTTAATATATAGATTATGTATAAAGAACGATACATGATCATCACAAACAGTTAAGATATTTTAGGCTTTCATTTTTCTTACAAGACACATACAATACACACCTACAAAAAAAAACTATAGAAAAAAACACAAAAACCTTAAATTGATTTTTGTTTTGCTCATTTTTCGACCAAATAGAAGAAAAAGAGTATAATACATATTATGTTGTGTGTCATGTGTGTGTGTGTATTGTAAAATTAGGAAAAAAAAATAAATGAAAAATAAAAACAGAATAGAAATTGGAAAACATTTTCTATATATATATATATATATATATATATATATACATATTTTTTTTTTTGGTGGAATGAAAAATTGTAATAAAATGTGAAAAAAATAACAATAAAAACAACAAATTTTAATTTTTTAACCGTCATCTTTTGATAGATCATATCTTGATGGACACATGCTGATGTTGATGATTACTTGAATTTTTTTTTTATATTGCTATCTCTTTCTTTGCAATTTATTCTTTATTTTATATATATATATATTTTGTTTTGTCAGTTTTGTTTGAATATATTTTGTTTTGCTGTGAATATAGAAATACGCATATATCCAATATTTATCACAAATATATTATTCTGCAACTTTAAGAGTCGGTTGTTTTATATTTATGAAATTTATGTATGAGCTCCTTGACATTATTTCTCTCTTTACTTCTAAAATCTACTTTTTTTTACTTCAAACATCTCGACCGCTAAATAGAGCACGCTTCATGTAAATGTGTGCTCAATATGTGCTCAATATTGTTTTCAAAATTTTTCGGCCCTACTTACTTTGACTTTGACCGACCCAGATCTTTTTACAATTATATTTCTAGAAATATGTTCTGGAAAACTCAATATAATTTTTCTTTATTCTAATATAGTATTCTAATAATTCTAATTCTATTTCTTTATTCTATATGTACAATATAGTTTTTCCACTACATAGGATCCGTCTCTTTTTCTTAACCCATTACAAATCAATAATATGTACATCATTTTTTTTTTGCATCCATGTTTTGTGTAAGTCATAAACCTTATCGATATTCTGATGAGCACAATGTAATTTTTTATGATATCCTTTGTATCTTTACTTAAGTGAGACATTTTTGGTTCTAAAGTGCTACACAT
Organism: Argyra leucocephala; assembly: GCA_963942445.1. Classification (NCBI taxonomy): domain Eukaryota; kingdom Metazoa; phylum Arthropoda; class Insecta; order Diptera; family Dolichopodidae; genus Argyra; species Argyra leucocephala. Next base: position 93,832,301 of record OZ012677.1, read on the forward strand.
AAATTTTGAGATTGTTTTACATGGCAGGTATTGATGATGTTATCAATAACCTAAAAAACCACCAATATAAAATAAGTTGTTTATTCGTGATATTAAAACCAAATCAATTAATGATTTCGACTGGCCATTTTTATTATATTTTTATTTTATTTTAATATTTATTGAAATTCATTTCGATTGACCTTCTAGTGTCCTTCGATTGGTGTATATCTTAAAAATGTAACACCCTAAAAAATCGACGAGTTTGCTTACTAAATTTCAAATTTGACATCTCTTAACTAAGCCCATGTAATTATTTTGGAATAAGAAAATCATATTTTTATTTTCATTTGGAACCAATTTAAAATTTATATAAAATTTAAGAAGCAAATTTTAATAATTCTAAGATTCAATTTCAAAAAGTGTGAAATTGAAAAAGTTATTAGAAGTCTATTTCTAAATTTAAATTCGACTATGCATAGTACCATAATTGTGACTGTAAAATATTTTCAAATGTATAACCGAAAAAATCTATAGTTCATCTGAGTAGTTCTTCTAAACTAAGCACTTTTCATGTATTCATCTGATCATTTTGACCTAGGACAGCCTAACTGTGTATACTTGAAAACTTGACAAAAACAAGAAAAATTGTCTTCATATAGGCATTAAAACTTTTCTTATAATTTTGTTTGTATACTTCAGTAAATTCAAATAAAGACATATTTATGTATATGGATAATTTTCAAAATTAAAAAAAAAAAAACAAAAAAAAAAATACTGAAATGATTTTTCTTTAAAATTCATTGAAAATCACGTCAAATTATTGTTAGTTTTTAAAGAAAAACAACAAACAAAAAAAAAAAAAAACAAAATTAAAACAAACAAAGGAAAAAATAAATTAAGAAGAATATTCTAAAAATTATCCTTACTTCAAATGTATTGTAAAAAAAAGGACATATGTATAGTATTTGAAACCATATACAATAGTAGATAACATTTTTAAAATGAATTAAGTGAAAATATTAAAAATTGAAAAACAAAAACAAAAAAAAATATATATATTAATGTACAAAAAAGTGTCTAGCGGCTGTAGGTTAAGAATTTATTTTTTTTTTAATATTTATAATTATTATTATGATTTTTGATTTCTATTAATCATAATAAAAAATAATAATTCCAAGCTCTGGTTGCCAGTGCTCTAGGCCTTCAAATATTACTTTTTTGATAAATAGATACGTTATTTAGTATCTACGGAATGAATTTATTGACCTTAATAAATCTCAATTTTTGTATATTACATCAAAACTGTAAATTGTGTCCTACGCTATTCTGCTAAACAGAATACAAATTTTACATGTGTATTTCTAATAATCAGGTATAGAGAGTTAAAAAGGTGAATAAATAATAGTACGTTTTTTATTTCCAAAATTGTGAGATGCACAGCCAATCTTTTTGGTATATCAAAAAATTGTAAGTGTAAAGCCACATTTTTGTGGAATATAATTTAGCTTTCATTATATATGAAAATGTTATAACTGATAACCAAGTTGTATTCTCAATTAATAGAAAACAACAATTAAAAAAAACATTTTACAATATACAAGTCCTGACTGAGATACAAAAAAAATACATTTTGATTTGTAGTCAAATTATATAATCACTGTTCCATATCGGTTGGTGCTGTGCTACGTTTAAATGGTAACCAAAGGTTATCAATGTGACAACTACACTCCTTTTGGTACAGCATACCTGATACAATTAACCATTTAAATTAACGATTTTAAAATCAATAAAAGTAAACAAAGATTTATTTCAACCCTTTTCGATTCAGCTGGTATGCCGTATGGACCACAAGCTTTAAACATTTTTTTAAATTAAAATTTATATATAAATTGGTGTGAATCTATACCAAAAAAACGGTTTGTAAAATTTGATATTATAATTTCTGAAAAAAATGTTTCATTTAGTATTTTTTCGTTGCTTTGTTTACCGTTATTTTTAGAAAAGAATCGATTGTGATTAGTCAAATGTGAAATAGTTTTTCTTCAGTTTATGACGATTTTTTTTATTTAGAATTACATAACAACTAAAACTAAATATAATAAAAGTTTATAGAAATTACATTACTGAAAATGTATAGAAATTGGAAATATTATTAAAGTAAAATAAAATAAATATAAGAGTTCTAATTGCAGAAGGTTAGCTTATGAAAAATTGTTCTTAAATATATTTATGGAGGTGGTAAAGATTTATTACGGATATATTACAGATATTACATTGAAGGAAGAAGATATATACGCTGGGTGGCGCAGTAGGTGGGGCAGCGTCTGCCTTTCCGCTGCACCACCTACTGCGTCGAAAGGTCCCAGGTTCGATTCTCGACGAAAAGTTCTTTATGAATTTTTCGACCTGGTCCAGTATTCTTTGTCATTGGGATACAATAAATGACAAAAAATAATTGAGAGTATAATCTGATAACAAATTAAATAAAACGAAACTATTCTATTTAAGAAAGCTTAGTTCTTGACAATAGCAGTAGTTTTCCACATTTAATGCGTTGATAAGCCAGTAATTTGTTAAATATATACTCGAAATATTGTAAATATTGTAGTGTTAAATTGCCGTACCGTACTTAATTAAGTACGAAATGGTGATTCTACCTAAGTCACTGTAATAGTGTAAAAAAGAAGAAGATATATTTCATAGATATCTTCTGGGTGTAGATAGGCTCCGAAAAACTGAAATTACTATTTCCGCCATTTAAGCAATTCCGTTGAGGAATTCGAGAGGCTGACAATGCTCACTCCTACACTGTGGAAATAGCAAGATGATTCATGACTGGTTATGGAAATTCATTTATAAATAGAACTTCTAGAATGTGAAATCGTATCCACTACAAGCATTCCCAAGAGGGGACAAATTTTATGTGTTTTATTTACAAATATACAAAGTGATCAATAACATTGTTCACAACCCTACGCCGAAACTTTCTTTTTTTTTTCACAAACTATCCCGATCTTCTCTGACCTAGGTTTCTCTGACCTAAATTTCATCTAATAATATGTTAATGAAATGGAACTATTTAATTTAAATCATAAAAAAAATTCAAATATGTGATTCCATTATGTTACTGGACGGTTGGTATATAATTTAGACCACCTAAGGTTTCGGATAGGACATCGTTATACCACCTAATATCCCAATTTTGTACTACCTAATATCACAGGTAGTATGAACAATATGTTATACAAGCAAAGATCCCAAAAAATACATTTTTGTATTCACATCTTGCCCAAAAATATAAGATAATAACATTATCCATTTAAATTTAATCCTATCTTTTGAATTCGAATGCCATCAGTGAATCTATACCTAAAGAAAAAATATGTTTGATAGTAGTGCTATTTTTATTGGAATTTTTAACAAAAATACAAGGGAACAAAAACCATCAATAATACTTTTTTTTTAAAATATTTTCAATTATCATTTTATCCAAAAAAATATTTCAATAATATTAATTTATCTTTCTATAAAAGAATCTAACAAAAAAAATAAAAACAAAAACTTCGAACAAAACTTCCGCAATCAATTTAAATAATTAAATACAAACAGAACCCCAAAAAACGCGCATACCAATTAATGGTTGGTGTCTTTTGTTTTTATATCAACGAAAACTATATATATAACTATATATATATATATTCTAAAAAGTAAAGTTTATCAAATGATGCAAAGAAAATCAAATAAAATATCATTTTCATTAAATTCAACTGAAAATAAATAATCTTTTAAAATTAAAATTTATATATGTATATAGAGCAGGACATAACACCAAAAATAAAATACCCCATTCAGTATATTTCTAATATCATTACAAGTTATTACAACTATACAATAAGCACAACTACTACCATCATCATCACCACCACCACGATTACTACACCATCATCGTATATCCCATTTCAAATTACCTACCATTTAACAATACCTAGGTATATTTACAGAATATAACTAACCCCTTAATACCAATAAAAGTAACATTATAAATAAAGAACCATATAGGCATAAAAATAAAAACAGGTTAAGATATTTTCATTCAGAATCTTATTGAATCGCAGCGTCCTATTCAAAATTATTTAGAAATATATAAAAAAAAAAGAAGACAAAAAAAATAAACTTTTTTTGTTAGCAATAGTATGCCCTGGAGATGTAACAACTTATATATATATACACAAACGAACGCATAAGATAAAAATTTAAAACAAAAATTCAAAAAAGAATAAAATTAAAAGCAAGAAAAATTTAACGCGTTCAACTCTAATTTAGTTGAAAGTTTATATATGCGGACCCTTTGCAAATCCTTTACTATTTTGAATACACGCACGAATACTATTATTTTTATTATTATTGTTATTATTATTGCTATTATTATCCTTTAACAAGTCTCGTTCTTTTATATTAACAGCATACATACATACATGTATGTATGTATATATTATAACAAAATTTGAAAAGTAATTTGACTTTATCTTTTTCGCTGTTTAGAAAACAGCGAAAAAGGACTATTGAAAAAGGACATCGTCTCCATATTATAATATGTTAATTATATTATGTATGCGATGATATATAAATTCTCGTAAGAATGAATATGAATGTATTGTATTGTATTAAGGTTATCAGCAATAATATTTTATCATTATTACTAATACTTGTAAGGTACCGACATAATATAACACAAAATTGTGGGGTTTTAAAATTTTCTCAACATTTAATGGGAAAATTAATATACACATTATTATGTACATCCTCACATAAATAATTATGCTATATAAATGTATTCATACATACATATGTATATATATAATACATAAAAGAAAGGCCGATTTTTCAATGAATCAAGAAAAATGTTAACTTAACTTATTTTATACCAAATTCAGGACATTCATATAAGTAAATTTTATTATAATTAAGATTTCCAACTATTTTGAATATTTTTTTAATTTTTTAATCGGAATTTTTTTATTTTTAGTGATAATTTAAATTAAATAATTTAATTGTTGTCAGGTTTTCGTTCACTAATTATTTTAGAATTTTCACTAATTTAATTTTTAAAAAAAATAACGGAAGCCGAATAAGCAAGCATAAGAAGTACTACCAATTTTGGGTCGTCAATTGCTAAACACATAATTGAGAAACACCATAAAATTGATAAAACCAATTTATCATTAATAAAGTAGGTAAACAAAATAAGACAACTAGACGCATACGAGAGTTTAGCAATTTCGAGGGTAAGGTAGAAGATAAATTGAATAATGATTTAGGGAATGGATACTCACCGTTATTTAAATTAATAAAATAATTTGAAAAAATAAAAGGTCAAATAGATATCTAGTACGGAGGGAATAGGATATAAAACATATTTATATAGTTAGTCAGAAGCACTGATGAGGGAAGTATGTTACTTCCAAAATATCAATATTTGCAATCAAATATTAAAAATTATTAGTGAACGGAAATTATTTATTTTGAATATTTTAAAAATGAAAATACCACCAGAAAGCTGATTTACTCATGGAGGAGTAATAAGTATCATAAATCTAATTATTCTAAACAATTGTCCAATACGATTCTTCATAATTGAATTCGTCAACTGTCAACAATACAACTAGTCTTTTATTTCTTTAATATAATATAATTTTTTTTTTGTTGGTTCCGAGAAAACCCAGAAGGTTTATGGGCCCATCATAAAACTCTATAAATTAAATTATTTTTTTTTTGTTTTAATTATTTTAGATATGCAAAGATGGAATACGGAGAAATATCCATTGTAGAGCCTTCATAATATCAATGTTCCACTTTATTTTTAGTGAAAACTAAAAACTCTCCACTATTTTTTTATCTTTTATTTTATTCCAATGACAAAATGTGCTGGACCAGTTCGCAAAACCAACTAAGCATTTTTTTTGCTTCATCGGAAACGAGCCTGAGACCTTTCGGACCAAAGGCAGGCGCTCTACCTACTACTGATCTGCATATTAGTAGTAGGTAGAGAGGCTGTTTCATACAAATTAATATAATAAAAATATTGGACTTGGTTCTATTTACTTTTTATCTCAATTTTGTTTGAAAATTACCACATTTGGTAACCCTAATATTTGTAAATGCTTAGAACTACACATTCATATGCAAACAAAAAAACCAAAAAACAAAGAACCATTTAAGTTATGTTTATTTATAAAATATAATTATGTACCTAAGTACACATATAGGTCTATATAGTATGTACATATATTTGCAATTATATTGTGTGGAATTTCGCGCTCAAAATATCCTTGTAGTATATTTCCTTTTTTAATGTTTTTTATTCTCCTTTTACTATTATATCCTTAATTTCTGCTTACTATTACTACTAATATTCTCCCATAATAGTTTGTTCTACTATCATTTCGAATTGAAAAACTAAAATTAGGAAAAGTAAAAGAAAAGAAGAAAATTCATTAAATTAGAATGAAATTTTCCAGGATTCTATTTCGTCACTCATCTTTTATCTTTTTATTTTTTAATGTACTCAGTGTATATTATATTTAGATGAGGTGGGTGGTAGGATGACGGGATTGTATAGTGACAATTTTATGTACATTCTATAAGGAAATGAAAAACAACAACTGAAAGAAATTTAGTTTATTTATCCTTCAAAAAATACCATTTTGTATTTGTATTAGTTTTGAAAATTATAAAATTTATTCATGAGGGTAGGTATATATATATATATATATACTTGTAATGTAATGATGACCATCAAATGAAGAAGGAGCATTATTTATTTTATTCTATTTTTTTTTTGTTTTATTTTAGAATGACTATCTCTAATACCTTTCTATCAATTGGTTTCTGATCTCCCTAAGGATTGAAATTAATGAAAAATTCTGCGATATATTTCAGGTCAAAATTTACGTAAGGATATTTTAAATTATTTAAATAATATATAGATCTATATATTATTATTACCTTTATAGAAATTAAAGTAAGTCTAGGATGAGATTGTAAGAAATGTATATTATTATATTATTATATAGATATAATAATTTGTATAATATACACGAGTATATAAGAGTAGTTTATTTAATCTTATCCTCACAAATCGTCAATATGGTTGTTGTTTGAGGAACGGTTACAAAGACGAAAACGGCTTTATATAAATAATTTGAATAATATAGAATATACTCATACATATAGTATATGGTCATTGATTAATGACTTCTTTAGTTATTTTTCTCCAGAAAAAAAAAACAAAAACCAATAAAAACAAAGGAAAAAACCATCTATAGATACAGCCTTCAAATAAGACCTACATATGTACATATATCAAAATAAAACATACAAAATTGCCTTGTCGTTGGTCCTGTTTTCTATTCTATTTTAAATCGTCTTTTTTTTGTTTTTTGTTTTGTTTTGTTAAATTATATAAAAGAAAAATGGTAAATGGACAAACATAAGAACGGGGATTAATATTACAAATAAAAATATTATAACAAAAAAAAATAAAAATTTTTCCAGCATCTTTTAGAGTTGGAATGAGGTGCTATCGATACGTATAGAACGCGTTACTCAGTAACATGTTTTTTTTTTCAATTTATTTTGTTTTTTTTTTATATACATATATATATAAAATATATTTCCAATAAATGATTTTACATTACTGGACATTTAAATATTTTCATATTTCATATTTTCAACTCCACATCTGGCATACTCAATGTCCTTTATTCTATATTATATATATTTTATATATATATATATATATATATATCAATATTATATATATAAGATGGTTTAAATTTTTCTAACATGTGAATAGAAAAGAAAATTTTTCAATCAAGCGGAAAACTATGCGAAGTTATTTTCAACAAAAATTGATATTTTGCGTGGGGCTTTTTTATTTTTTTATTTTTTTTATGTATATTTATATATTTTTCCATGTCAATCATATATTTGATTATTTTAGTTATAATATGTATTATAAATATATTTAGAAAAAAACAGGAAAGAGAAGTTTGAACATTGGATCTCATTTGAATTCAAAATATGAACTGCGATTAAATTTTAAGATAATTTCTGAGAAAATAATATTTGTTATGTGCTTGCTTGCTTTTAGACGCTTGATGAAGTTTGATGAAACTTATTTTAGAAATAAGTAATTGAAAGAGAGAGAGAGAGAGAGTAGGACGAGGAAAAAATTATGCAAAAATATAGTAAACGTGAATTTAAATTTTTTGAGAAGAGAATAATAAATTTTGAATTTTATTAATATGGTAAAATTCTTTAAAATTTTCACAATCAAAAATTTTGCATGAAAATATCTAATTTTCAAATGAATTTAAGACAATAAATTTTTAATTGAAATTATTTGTATTGTAAAGTGGAGAAAAAATGAAATGGTAAAGCGTGTAGAATATTTTAATGCATTTCAGTTACATTAACCCAGGTTAAACTTCACAATGTCGAATCTCGCCCTCAAAAGTATTCCATTATTAAGCTGAGTAGCTATGATAAACTTTAGCTACTCAGCTTAATAATGGAATCTATTAACCAACCCAATTAGTAAAATGGAAGTTACTGAACAAACAAGAAAAACGTATTTCATGAATAACCTCAATATATGACAATATATTTGGTAACAATTTAAATAAAATGGAACTACGGTATTTAAGAAGGGTTAATTCCTGGACAATAGTAGTAGTTTTACATATAGAATAGTTCCAAGTTGTTGTTTCCAATGTTGAATGTTTCCAATGTTGGAAGACTAGCAATTACAGTACGAAAAATGAAATGACTCAAAATTAACACACTTGGTATTTGTGATGTTCAATTGTCTGAGTTTACCCGTTCCAAACCAGGATCAAGTTGATAGTGAAAAATTTTACTATTCAGATAATAAAACTAAAAATTATCGTGTAAAAATTATCTTTGAATAAGAATCTATGAAATATGTAACAGAGAATGATATGCGTGCTTAAATGACTTCGAAGACAGCACATAGTTTTAAATAGTATTCAAGTCTGTTTATGTAAAAATGCAGTAAAACTCTATAAAAATAAACCAAACCACACAAAATATGATTTAGAAGACAACTAAGACAACAAATTTGGAAAAGCGGAAGAACGATGAAGTGAAAGTACGTTATGTTTTGGAAATAAATAACTACTTTTAATCTCTGAAAATTGATCAAAATACTTATAGTCGTTATGGAATAAAACAAAAGATGTATTAAACAGCATTACAAAAAAAATTTAAACTCCAAAAGGTACATATAGAAACAAAAATGTATGACAAAAATTATGTTTCAGGTCTAATGGGAGAAAGGGTAAATTATCTTAACAATATAAAAATTTAAATATTCCAGAATATAGACCAATTCAAAAACTAATTCGATCGAAAATAAAATAATCAAAACTTGAATGAACGAAGCGATAAAATGACGTTGAACGGTTCATGATAGCCTAAACAGTAGGTAGACGAAATAATTGCATTATAACGAAATTGTATAATTAAATTATTTTATAAATATTTACTGTATTTATAAATAATAACTGTTATTAACATATTATATAATAACTCTGTTGATTAATTTATTTAATTATTAGACTACATTTATATTAGTAAAGCTGTTAACAGCTATTGAGTCTGATGAAATGCGATATTGCAGAAAAGCCAAACTTTCTTCTGTGTGATGATTGTGGAGATTTTAAGAAACTATTTTATCTACTAATAAAGATATATAACAATTCAGATAATAACAAACAATAACATTCAGATGAGCAAAATAATTAATAAAATAAAATTACTGAAGCTTATGCAATTAAAAAAGATCCAGTAGTTTCAGTAGAGCCAAACATTAATATAGACAGCATTGTTAAAACAAAAATTAAATTAAAGCGACATAAATGATATCCAATAAACAAAAAATTGAATGCAAAACGTAATTTGAAAAAATAAATACGACAATTGTAGTTTTTTTGAAAAATGAATCCGTTAAAAGTATGAAATACTAAATAGAGATGAAATACAATGATAAATATGAAGTTGGGACACCAAACGGAAAAAAGGAAAAATTTTCATTAGAAAAATATGAAGAAATAAAAGTGCCACATAAAATAAAAAATTAGACGGACACATTCTTCAATAACAAAATTATAGGATGATACGTTCATAAAAAAATATAAATTGATATTAAAATTTTTGCTTTTAAATTACGATAATTAATAAAGTGTAAACATATTTTTATTTAACAAAAACAAAACGGAAATTCAAGGGAATCAAATAAAAAATTTTAAAAACAGTTTTTACATCAAACACCAAAATTTAACGAACGCGTACAAAACTACTTTATTCAAGAGCTGAGGTATCAAAACAACGTAGCACTTTAACAATTATAAAACAAAACCCACATTATTTTTGACCAAATTATACCCAAGAATTATAGTAAAAATAAAACGTGGTTTAATTTTTAAAAAAAAGTGTTTAATAATAACGACTCCCTATAGGACTAACAATGTACCAACAGTTCATATGTTCAGTAGTTTTATATAAAAAGAAAAATTTCATTTTAATTCATAAGCAACAGAAATGACTGAATATTCTATTTTTTTATATTTTATTTTTCTTTTCTACAACCCATTTAAAACTTTTTTTGAAATAACTCGCGACTTAAAAATTAACTGTTTTTTTTTCTAATTTAAAACTCGTACTCGTATGTATTTTTAATCCTTTTTAAAAACTCATATTGTATGTTATTTTTTTCCAAATTATTTTTATGCAAGAACTTAATCCATTAATATCGTTTAATATTTCATAATCCCATTAAAACTACTGCAAAATTGTACAATATATTATCACTTTTGACTATCATCTCAGCACAAGAATATTAGATTGATTAAATTACATTGATTGGTTTACAAGTACATATAATACAATTTATTTAAAAGAAAATTTTATTCAAATAACTTTATTAAATTGTTCAAAAGAATGAATTTTACAGTCATTATGTTCTTCGTCATATACATTTTTTTTTTTATCCAGTTTGATCTTCGGTACATTTCTCAATTTTCTTTTAATTCAATTTATTAGGTTATAAATTGGTTTTGTAAACTGATTTTATTTATAAAACCCTTAGGGGATTCTGAGGGAAATGTTGTATCGGCGTAGGAGGACCTAATGATCATATCCTTTACATATGATAGTTGGAATTGCTAGCTTTCCAAAAATATATATCTTTAGTGGCGCATCTTGTCCTTTAAGGACGAAAAGGACATTTAAAGGTATCCTTGTGGTTTTGATATTTTCATATAAGCACCGTTATATCCGTTATATATATATTCAGTTGATCTATTAGATATATATATATATATTCTAGAAAGATAGCGGTCTGGCCTATTATGTTAACATTTGTTTGATGATGATTGGTGCTGCCGTTATGAAGATATTGTAGTTCAAAGTAAAAAATTTTGGAATAAGAAAACAATCTTTTTTTTCTTTCTTGAAAATCCAAATACCTTAAGATTTTACCACAAAACCCCCCAATATTTATAGACTGTTGGAAAGGTATAATTTTTTTCTATAACTCATACATTCGGCAGCCACTACTACCTACCTACCTACCATACATACATACTTTATGTCTACGTCGAATAGTTTAGAAGATATAGGCATTTATGTAAAAGAAATTGTTTTTGGAGATTTGAAGATTTTCTGGTTAGGACCTCAACTTAAGAATAGCTATAGAGACTTTTCTATTTCGCATTGGTCTTTTTTTCAATCTAAAGTTCAATCGATTTTTTTTATCTTACTATATAGTTGTAAGTAATTAATAAGTCTCCTTAATTAAAACACGTAATAATACAAAAACAAGTTTAACTCTAACGCGTATTATACCTTCGCTACCAATGTTTCACCAGTGAACAATATGAATTTTCGTTCCCAGACCCGGGAATTTTCCTTCCTCAAGTACAAACTCTAACATTGAAAATATCACTGGTGACGAAAATGAGAATAATCACTGGTGATATATTTAAACCAGGAAATAGAAAGATGTGTGTCACTGCTGATTATGGTAGCTAATCAACGTGTTAAGCCTAAAATTATACTTTAGTTAATTATCGGTAACTTCATAATTTAAAGAAATACATTCAAACTTCTTAGTTTTGCAAATGACTCACAGCTTTTTACTACTATATTTTCTTCATCGGATTGTTTAAGCTTACAAAATGATAACAATTTCGATTCTTGGTGTTCCAAAAATGGACTTGAATCGAACACTTCTAAATGCCAAGTCATTACGTTTTCTAGGAGAAATTCTGCTCGGACAGTTTGGTTCAACTACCAAATAAATGACTGTTCGCTTTCAATAGTAAATTTTATTATAGACCTGAGGTTAACACTTGACCCTAAACTGAGCTTTAAGCTACATTATGATAAAGTTGTGAGCAGAGCAAATTCTTCTTTAGGTTTCATTAAACGAGAGAGAATTTTCTGACCTGTAACTTTTCGTGAAATGATCCACTACGACTTTCACCTTACTCCCACTGAAATAAACTCATTGACTTACAGTTATTGTCTGATATTCTTGTAATTGCAGATATCTCTTTTATTCACCAGATTCTTTCGGATAAAACAATATCCCATAAAATTTAAATCATTTGGTTGAAAGAATCAATCGGAATATTGTCAGAGCCGCTGAGTTATTCCACATTCCCTTCCACCCTACTGAATATGGTAGATTTGAGCGAATCACTAGAATGTTCCGTATAAGTATTTTAACCGTAAAAAAAACGATTACGTTTTAATGTACAACTGAGACTAACTAACAACTGTTCTTTTTAAATTTTGATAGTCACCAGTTCGGCCTAACTTTTGTAAGTATTTTTAATTAATGTATAGTTAATGACATAGGTATAAACTTATGACTTTTATTTACTCTTCTACTAACAGCATGTTATCTGGTTTAGTTTATTTTTAATTTTTGTCTAATCAAAGGCTTTACTAACCCTACTGGATGACGATATTTTAGCACAATCAAATTGAAGCAAGCTTTCGTCTAGTAATAGAAATCTAATGTGCTTGTTTTAAGCATTAATCTGACAGTACTAAATCTTATAACCATAATACATTGTACTCACCTTTTATCATCACTTAAAAAATTTACAAAAGTTCAAGCGTAATATTACGAATTTATTAAAAATGGCCCAAGCTGACCCAAGCGACATTTTTCTGTTTATAATCCTCAATTAGTCTAAGCTATGGATTCGTGTATATAAATGTACCGCTTGAAACCTAATTTTTGGCTTAACATAAACAAAAATCATAGCTGTACCTATTAATTGTATGGGGTACTACTTATTAAATTTACCAATACACAAAAATTATAATAATGATGGTTGTAAATAAAACTGCAACTTTATGTGTAATTAGAACTAAGCGAATAAAAGTTTTGTACAGATAACTTGACAATAATTGCAACAGCCATTAGGTAAATTTTATAAATTTTAAAATGATTTGTATTACGTATTATGCAGTAAAGTATAACCAAAAATGACACAATTAACTTAACACAAAGTTAATCAGTCCGGATTAACCCTTTATCAAATATAACTCAAATTGACCATTGTAATAGTAATAGAATGATATAAAACAAGCTATTCCCATAAATTTTATTGATAATTGAAAAATATATTGTCCGGTTTTTGAATTTCATATGATTTTTTTCCTTCGAATAATTTTCAGTTCATAAACTCACCTATATAGTGTATATCATCAACATTTCCCCAAAAAGCTCCAACCCACCTCTAACCCACTTCTGAATTATGTTATTTTTTTTATTTTTTGAAACGCATACGTAGATTACTGGATCAACAAAATGATTTCTGATCACTGTATAATTTTTCTTAAGTTTAGCTATATACAAATATTGTAAAAGGTAAACATTTTATTATTTTAATCCCCCATTACTTTAGAGACAATCATTTAAATTGTAAAATATTTGTATACGCCTAACCAAGCTCTTACAGTCAATGACCACATAATGATTTTCCATATCTATTCCATTCTAAGTATTTATTATAAATATATTATAATATATATATATACATATACATTTTCCTCATAAATAAATTGCCTCCATCACAGCAAATACGAAGACTACAACTTTTCCACTTTAATTCACTGGACAATTAATCAACGATACCCCATTTTTTCTTAATAGTAGTTGCATTGCAATAAAATGCAATCAATAATAACAAAAACAAAATAACAAAAAAAGGAAAAATTTTTAACTGCATCATGCATAATATTTCTGCGTTTATTGTATTTATTTTGTTTTTCTTTCTTCTTTCAAAGATTAAAATTCAATTAAATATTTATTAATAATGTTCACATTTTTTATATAATTTATTGATTTGTTTGTTTCATTATTGTTATTATTATTATTTTCTAAATTGTTTATGCATAAGTAAATATTTTGCAATACAATATACTTTACATATATATATATAAATTGTACATATTCACTTCCCCTCTATATTATTAAAAATAAAAAAATAGCTATTTTCATAATTTTTACATTGAATCTCTAGCCATAGATTTTTATATAAAATTTGTCGCTAATTTTTATACACAAACATTGCATAATAAATCTATAGCTGCCGCCACAACAACAAAACTTATCTTTCTAATAAGGTACACACAGTCAGTAGATTTTTCTGCCTGCATATGCATATTAGATTTTAACGCTTGCCATTTGTTAAAAAAAAAGAATGGTTTTGAAAATAATTTTTATTTTTAGTGTTATTCAGTTAGTTACAAGCACTGATGACGGAAGTACATTGCTTTCAGCATATCGATAGTTGCGATCATATACATATTAAAAATTATTAACGTTTCCTTTAGTTAAAGAAGTAAAATATATTATGGAATGATTGAATAGCAACCTGAAAAATCATATTACTTAAATTGCAAAAATCTTATTACAATATAATTTGCAATTCATGTCGAATTTAAAAAGAATTTGTAATTTATAAAAACCTAAAACTGTACTCCCTCTCCTAATCCAGAACCACTTTTTCTTTATTTAATTACTATGGTTTAGTGTAAGAACATAACTGGGATGTGGCACTTTATTTATCAAAAGTGATGCCAAGCCCTACGGTTAAAAAAACTGACACGCAAATGGTCAAATAATAAAATACAAACAATTTACTATCATATCCTAATCTAAACGTTAAATATTTCCCAAATATCATTTTAAGCGTAGTTAAGTTTCCGTAAACGATAATAATCCAAAATAAAATTAGAATATTTATCACAAAATCAAACTAATTTAATAAAAAAAAAAATAACTGGCAACTCTAATAGACAAAATATCCATACAAGACATATCTAAACAAAAATAATATCCTTCTAAAACTCAATAGGATATTTCTTAATAAATTAATATAGTAATATACATATATATATATATATATATATATATATATATATATATATATCGATACATTACAACGAATATACAAACATACATAATATTATAAGCTCACATATCACTTCTTATTCACATGCATTTAAAATGAAAAAGTTGAGATTCTCTGTACACTGTACCTTTATATTATTTCACCCTCTTGCCTCTCAATATCTTTTTCACATTCTTGTCCTTTTCCTTTCTTTTAATTTAAATTTCTTTTTTTTTTTCTTTTTTGTTTTTAGTGCACATTATTGTACACGTTTTCTATCACCTCATTGAAAATTTTTCGACTTAAAAACTATCCATTCGATAATTTTTAAAACCCTCTCAATTTCATCCCCTTCTTGCATTCAAATTTTGTTAGATATAATATCCACATACATATACACATATATTATATTCTCACATTAGCCAGTAAAAGATAATCTCCGCATCGCGTATTTTTAAGAGCATAGAAATAAAAAAAAAATAGAATAACAATAAGAAAAAGAAAAACCACTTGCCTTTTGTATTTTATCAATTGCATGACATTTATATATATATATATATATATATATATATATATTATTATTATATAAGCCAATATAGATATACACACATTTGCAGAAATTTATTCTTCAATATATTATTATATCATGTGTGGATATGTATATTTTTAGATAGTCTGTATAATTCGTGTAAATGGGATACGCGAATATGTCGCTAAAAAGCAATAATATTAATGATTGTACACACATTTATACATACATCTAATCATATATGATGTATAATATGTGTGACCCATCTTTGGCCACCATCAACATTCATATAGTATCCTTTTGTTAGGGTATATGCGTATGTAATTCAAATATTATCGTCTTCTATAACAATACAGAAAATTTTCTAAAAGAAAAAAAATAAAAAAAAAACCGGTTTTCTAAAGTTGTTCATAATACTTAACGAGAGGTATTACAACTAGCATATAAATTTAAAAGAAAAACATTTCATGTAGGGAAAATGAGAATAATTGCACACTGAGAAAACACAATTTTTTTTTTAGCATTTATTTTACAGTTAGTATTAGATACATTAATTTTAAGGGTGTTATTGCGATGCAAAAATATTTGACATTATTTTAGTTTAACGAAAAGAAGAAGTTTAATATTTCGTTTCTTAGTCCAGTGCATAAACAGAAGGAAATGTTATATATTAGTACAAGGAGGTCGTACAACCGTGTACTTACAGGTAATAGTGCTGTTAATAGTTGTTTTCCTCAACGCGTTAGACGATCCGCTCAAAATACCATATTCAATAAAAAAAAAACAGCTTTAGTGTTTTTCGATCTGACTAAAGCATTTGATTCAATTGATAGGAAAATATTGTTAAGAATCTTATATGAATTTGGAATAATGGATAAAGAGTACAACTGGTTTGCAAGTTATTTTAAGGACAGAAAACAGTACGCAGAGTGTGAGGATATCAAAAGCACTACCAAAAATATTGACTACGGTGTAATACAAGGAAGCTCTTTGGGACCAGTATTATTTAACTGTTATGTGAGTGTACTATCAAATCTCAGTCTCAATGGAAGGCAGTTTATGTACGCTGATGATTTAGTTGTAATATATGCTGAGAATAATTTAGAAGAATTGGAAATAAAAATAAACCAGGATATGCTAACTATTCATAACTGGATGTCACTACAATTAACAGTGAATGAGTGCAAAACTAAATTTATGGTGATTAAAGAAACAATCAAATTTATCTATATTCTACAATAATTGTCAAATTGAAAAAGTAAAGCAGAATAAATATACCTAGATACTGTTGTTAATGAGAATTTACATTGGAACTGTCATGTGGATGAATTAATCAAAAAAACACGAAGAATAGCTGGGATATTTAAAAAAATTGGAAACCGGGTTCCAGAAAAGGTAAAACGAAATATCTTTTCACAGTGTTATATTCTATGGTGTAGCTATCTGGGGAAACACATACGCTAAGAATATAATTAAATTACAAAAGATTCAAAATAAGGCAATAAAAAATCTTTATGAACTTGGTCATAGAACATCTACCAATCGTATACATCAGCAATAGAAAATCATTAAAGTGGAAGACAGCAGAAATTTGGCTCAAACATTACAAATACATAACATGCAAATAACAAATATAAAATCGAACACAAAGCTAATTACTAACATGATGATGAAATGCATAACTACAACACTATATCGGCAAATAATCTGCGTTTGATCTCAGGACATAACTCAATAATATACCAGTCAATTAAACTCTGTAATACAGTTCCAGGGGAAATTAAAGCTTTATCATACATAAAATTTAAAAATTCAGTCAGAAATAGGTTATTGTCTAAGTATAATAATGAGTAAATTCAATATTAAATATCAATCCCAATCCTAGCTCAATCATATTATGTCAACTTATTTTTTCTTTTATTGCTTATTTTTATTCTCTTTCTTTTTTTTTGTATATTATAAAATTAAATATAATCATATAATCAGAACTAACTTTATTTTTACTTTTATATTTCGATTTATTGTTAAACTTGCACTAAAAAACAAAAAAATAAAAAAAAAAAAAGAATAATTTTTCCTATAGAAGAAAATCATCAAAAACTGCCTTCAGCTATCGTTCTATTATTAGGGGGGAAACGAAGTAAAGGACTGTACGCACTAAAAATTCATATCCTTATGTTGAAATTAAAACTAGCTTTTTAGAATAACCATCCTTAACCATCCATCAGTATTATTTTGACTCTATTACTTCAGATATCTGTAATCCATTGAAATCTCATTAGAAATTTTTGATACATAAAATATTTTAACCTAACACAGTTCGAGTTTAAGTCGTCTAACAAAGTTTTGATTGTCAGCTAAGGGTAATACAACAAGTTTTTTATTTCTTCTTTTATGATAGGGATCTTGAGATCGCTATGAGTAGCAGCATAATGAACATACCGAGGTATATTATCAATGTTCACATTCCTTTGTTTTGAAACGTTTGGATAGTTTGAATACGAAGTTACTCAGCACAACCTCATATTTCAATACAGTATGCCCAGACTGGATTTAATGAATGTAGATCAAATCTTAGGTATATATCGAAAACGTAGGTGTGCGCCCAATTGAATGTTTTTAATTGTTTTTGTTTTATTGTTTGCAAAACAAAATGCATGCTTTCGGCAGAGTTGAAAAAAAACTGTTTCTTTTGCGTAACAGGCTTTGGATACAAGAAAGGAAATATCCGCTTTCTCCAGAAAACTTTCTTTATTCATATAAAAAATTTGATGACCTTTCATAAGTATTTTGCTCGAATTTTGGGATTTCGAAGTTAAATTTTTTTATTTTTTTCACCTTCACATTGACTTTTAAATTTTCAAATTTTGATTTGAAGATATTTGACCATATTCAAGTGAATACATTAATTTATCGATTGTGGATTATTTTTATTTATTTCTTTCATTTTAGTATACTTAACACAAGCATATTACAAAAAGTGGTTCATCATTTCTTTTTTTGCTTCTCAAAATTACTTTGGACGAGCATTATGATGCTACTCATTCTTAGGTAAAGTATAATCACATTAAAGAATTGATTCCCGAATAAATTTGGATCTAATCATGGCTCTAATTGATATCCCATCAGAAACTGCTAGTACAGAACTCCTAACGATATCTCCGAACGATCTCTTTGTTGTTGTACTGTAATCTAATAGTTAAAAGTTAAAGTGGAACTAAAATAATTGAGAATTCTAAAATGTCAAGACAATTTTCGTCACCATGACAAAAAAAAATCCAAAGAACAGAACCTACTCTACTAAGTTTTATCGTTTTTTCATATTTGATCATTTGTCAAGTTCTCACTTTTAGTTATCAACATTTCTAACGGATGGATCAATTAATTGTATTTGTTCTTAAAATCTAGACTATTTATTTTAATAGTAAATATCGGTGAATCGGGATTCGGCGAATTTCAAAAACGGATCCCGATTCCGAATCCCAGGGGAAGATTCGCCGAATCCGATTCCGAGTTATTCGATATGAGAAACTCTAATATATTCCAATAATTTTTACTTATTTATGATGAAACAAATAGAGACAAATAAGGTTATGACAACAAAGAAAATGAGTTAATTTTAAATTGTACCTTATTCATTGAAAGATTAATGTTCTCTCTGTATCTATTAACTAATAAGATAAACATTCTTTTAATAGGTTCGAACTTACCATAATTTGTACGATGATGACCAACATTGAATATATTTTCAGAACGAAAACGTGTACTAGTATTACGATGATGATTGATCTTATAATTGATAATTAGAGAATCAATTTCACCAGAATTAATCATTAAAATAAATACGATGTCAGCAAATATTCTTCTGGATTCAAGAGTGTTTAATTGTAAAAGCTTTAGTCTATCTCTATAAGGTGGTAAACGTATAGGATCAGACAATGGAAGATTTCTTAAAGCGAATCTAAGGAACTTCTTCTGAATAGCTTCAATCCTATTGGTATGGTCGACGTGTAGTCATGTAACCATACTGGGCTAACATATTCTAGATTTGAACGAACTAAAAAAGTAAATAGAGATTTAATTACACAAGGATCATTACATTCTTTTGACCATCTTTTAATGAAGCCTAGTAATGAATTTGCTTTATTGACTATAATTTATTATAAAGTAATTAACTCTATTCGAAACTAACGAAGAAATACGACGAGTGTAACTGATTTGAGCACATTTCTCCACGTTCAATTTTGATAATGATCGTAAGTGACTGCCTAAAAAGTACGTTATATGTTCGGTCGATCAACTAGGTACGATTGAATCCAATTTATGAATGTTGTTGGAAAATTAAGGTTAGCATTTTAGTCATAACATTGTGTGGTATAATTTCAAACGCTTTACTCATATCAGTGTATATTATATCAATTTGAAAACTAGCTTCCATTGTGTTGAAAAAAGAAGAGCAACTTTCTACTAAGTTAGTAACTGTTGACATATGTTTCATGAAACCATGTTGACAAGAAAATAAAAAGTTTGAACAGTTTTCATATATAGAATCATTTTTAGATTTTCTAAATTCTTCTTGTTCAATCTGCTTCCCAAAATTTAATTTCTATGTTGGTTCATTTGCATTTTTCAATTGTCAATCAGTGAATTATGATGTAGCTTTAATTTATCTACCAAACTGTTTTTTTTTTTACTTTAGGTATATATTTCATATAACCAAAACCATCTTGAAGTCCTCCTTATTATGTATTAACTATTTGTTGTAGTACTTTAGATTGAAATCTTTCAATAATCTCTATATTGCATTTGCAACTTGTTAGCACAATATCATAATATCGAATCAATGATAGAAACAATGGTCAGTTTGTTTGCTTGATTTCTTGGTAGTAATTTTTAATTCAATTCAATTAACACTTACATCACATTTTTATTCATTTATTCATATTATCATAAAATAAAATTCTTAAAATATACATTTACAAAAATTAATATGTATTATAATAATTAAACAATAGATTAATTTAGTTTTTGAATTATTTGTTTTTTCTAATTATTAATTTTTTTATTTAAGCTTTTATTTTCTTTGTGTGTATTTTTGAAAATCAACTTAGCTATTAGCAAAATAATCCGACGTAAACGTTAAAAGAAAAACAAAATTCAGGACAACAGCAATCTAGAAAACATGAAAAACAAAAAAAAAATTAAATAAACTAAAAAAAAAAAAAACACGAAATGAAAACGGAAAAAATAAGCAAAAAAAAAAGAAGGTCGGTTGCTAACATGTGAGGGTGGCTTAGCGGATTTTTCTGCTATATTTGTATGTTTCTTTATTTTTTTCCAAAGATTCACATTCTACATATACTAACAAATTATATGAATGCATTTATCGATATATGAATATATATATATTAATGTATGTAAAAAGAATGATGATGGACAGGACACAAACTTCAAGTCATTTGAATTGAGAAAAATTTCAAAAGAAAAAATAATTTTTTGTTTTGCTTTTTCTTTTAGGTATACGTATATATTATTATGTATATACGTATATAAACTTGGCCATAATGTGACATATATACAATGTTTGTCACAAACGTTCATACATGGGATAAAATATAATATGTGACATAACAATATAATATTATAACACGAAAATATACAAACAATAATATAAATATATTTACACACATACGTACGTTATGTTATTCGGAATTTTATTTTAGATAAATTTTATATTGAAAAATCAACCTTAACGTTATCCTTACCAAATTGTTATAAAAAATATATATGTTTGTAATAATATACACCCTAATGTATTGCTTCATATGTGTACATATATATATATATATATATAGAAATGGTACAGTTAACTGATTTCATCTGTAATATAATTTTGTAAAGCCAAGAAGAAAATTAAAAAGAGAGAAAGAGAAAAAAAACAGAGATAGACAAAATAGCCTTCATCATTTTATACAAAAAAAAAATAAAAATAAAACAAAAAAAACTAAAAATTGAAGAATGCTAAAAGGATACGCGAATATCGCGAGAATATGATCAAGTCGAAGGCTTTTATTTCTAATGGGCAGTGTGATTTTCTTTTATATATGAAATTTTGTATATATATAAATTTATATAATATATTATGTGTGTGCTTATGTATATTATATGTGGTATAATGTGAATATGGGGTCGCTTGATTTTTCTCAAATATTTTATACTTATTTGGGATGTTAAGTATAGTACAATATATATCTAATATGTTAAATATTCATATATATAATATTAGTTTTTATATATATATATATGAGAATATAATATAATATATTCGTGAGTATAAGAGCTAGTGATGTGTTTAGAATCTTTGGTTTTTTTTTTTAAATAAAGGAGGGTGTAATGAAAATTTTGAAATGATTTCGCTATATGGTATGTTTTAGCTTGTGGACATTTAATAAAAATAATAAAAATAAAATAATATATTTATATATATAAAATATACATATATATTTGAAAAAGAAAAGAACCATTCTACAGTATGATTGTGTATCTAAATAGTTAGCTCTTTGCTGTTTGTTATTCAAGAGTCCTTTTAGTTTGTTTTTATTCTGTTTTATTTTGATTTTTAAAATAGGAAAATAAAAATATACATATATGTTTTTTAGTGAAAATTTTATAAAATATATGCACATTTACACGAACGTACATATATCACATACATATAATATACAGTCCATATATGGTGGACGTGTGTCTTGTGTATGGCTTAAGTATTGAATTTTAGAGCCTTTTAAGAACAGAAAATAAGTTTTTGACCGTTTCGTGAGGATATTTTTTTTTTATGTTCTTGTTGTTGTTATTTTCATTATTTTCTTTTGCTTCTTTTTTCGCCACTTAAATTTTGTATTTATATTATAGAAAATGGAAGAAAATAATATATGTATATTATGTATGTTCATATTATATTATTTTATTGTATAGAGGTGAAAAAGACCGTGATGGTTAGATGCGATATATCATATATATATATATATATACGCACATATGTACATAGAAATAGTAATTTTAAGTTATTATATGTGCGCGCGAGAAAATAAGAAAAATAGAAAACCGAACAAATATTCATCCCTTATGAATAAAAAGAAAAATTCTTTATAGAAAAATGGGCACAAATATAATAGAAGTATGTAGATATGTACGAGTATATTATGTATAGATTAATTTTATATAAATTTTGTACATATATAAAAATATATATAATAATATATATTTATTTACATGCATATCTATAAATCTATTTGTGGAATTAAGATTGACTAAAGAATAAAATTTGTTTAGAAATATATATGGAATTATATATATAGCAAAATATATGAGTGATTAATAATTACAGGGTGAAATCTTTTGTTACTATTATTATTCAGTTTCGTACCTGAATTCATCGTAATATTTGAGAAATAAAATTGGCTTATGAAAAAGCTTAACTTTGACTTGAATATTTTCTTGAATTTACGATGTATATTAAATTCATAAAAATTCATTTAAATCAATTCAATTCGAGTCTACTGAAATTTAATATAACCAATTTAGGAAACTAAATTGGTCAGTCGTATATGTCTAAACAGTCGAATATGTGGAAAGCTTCTCTTACCTAGGTAACATTCTAACAACAAACGGAGGTACAGAAGCAGATGTCAACAACAGACTACGTAAAGCCAGAGCTGCGTTCGGTGAACTAAGTCCAATATGGAAGAATGGCCAAATAACTAGAAAAACAAAGATTAGAATATTCAAAGCATGTGTAATGTCAACACTTATGTATGGCAGTGAAACTTGGATGACGACAAATAACATCAGTCAAAAACTTCAAGTATTTGCGAACAAATGCCAAAGAAGAATATGCAGAATATTCTGGCCAAACACCATCAGCAATAAGGACTTATGGCAGATAACAGGTGAAGAACCGATAATGCATCAAATTAAGCGCAGAAAATGGAGATGGATAGGACACACTCTAAGAAAACCATCAAATAATATAACAAGAATGGCCCTAGAATGGAATCCCCAAGGGAGCAGAAGGCGAGGAAGACCCAACAACACCTGGCGTCGGACTGCGACTTCTGAGGTAATAAGATATGGATGAACTTGAGGAGATAAAGACCATTGCGTACAATAGAGAACAATGGAGGAGGCAAGTTGATGCCCTATGCTCCCACGAGGAGTAACAGGAAAAAAAAAAAAAAAAAAAAAAAAGGAAACTAATAAACAAAATCAGGGTTACTCTAATGTGTAATAAACTATGTTTCGGTGTACGAAGATTAACTAAATTACATTTTTTTTCTATTTTTCCATCGTATCCTAATTAGGACAATGAAAAAAAATGTATTACAAATTATAAAACATACGAGTTTAGGTCATGAGTTTCTGAAATAAATGTTATATATGTATGTTTAGAATGTACATTAAGCAAATCTTAACTCTAATTCTTCTTCACTGAATTTGCACTGTATTCAGCATTTTTTTTTGTTAGCATGTTAAGATGTTTTTGTAGTTTCTATTTATATTTGATATGAAAAACTCGAAGTTCCTCTTTTATAGTAAGCATTCCCAAGTTCCTACTGAATAAAATAATATTGGAGCAGGGACATGTACTAAGGTTCGTAAGGAGTTTTGTAGGATTTGCTGAATTTAATTGATGACAGCCATTGAGGTTGAGCCCCACAACTGAATCGCATACATCCAAATGGGTCAGATAATTACTTTATATATAAAAAGAACTTATTTTTGAATGTAATTTATTGAGATTTGAATCATATAAGCAAGTATAGAGATTTTATGCCAAAGTGTTGATTTTTAGTTGCTTTATAAGAACATCATCGGTCTACTTGTATTTGTATCGAGAAGCATTTCACTTCATCGACTTGTAGAATTTGCCTCCCATCAACTTCCCCTTTCTTAAATAGAATAGCCTTATTGCCTCCCTTCTTAAATATAATAGTTTCATTTGAAATAAGTTGTTACCAGATTATACTCTCAATTATAATAAATGACAAAAAATAATTGAGAGTATATATAATCTGGTAACAAATTAAATAAAATGAAACTATTACCATTTAAGAAGGCTTAGTTCCTGACAATAGTAGTAGTTTTCTACATTTAATGAGTAGATAAGCCAGTAATTTGTTAAAATAAATACTCAAATTATTGTAGATATTGTAGTGTAAAATTGCAGTACCGTACTTAATTAAGCACGAAAAGGTGATTCTACCTAAGTTACTGTCAAAATCATAAAAAAAAAAAACTGATATCTGTACTTTTAATTTTCCGCTTCTTGAGCAAATCTTCGAATTCTAGTAAGTTTCTTTGGACAAACTCTTAAGCTACTACATGATCTCTATGGGTAGTCATTATCACTATTTTATCAGCGAATGTTGCACCCAGGGAATTTACTGCTTCAAAGAGTAAATATAGAGTTGTACCCAAAACACTTGATTATAAAGCTCTCAAGTTTATTTTACATAACTGGGCTTCTTCCTTAAGTTTCATTATAAAATATCTTTCTTTAAGATATAACTTCTAAGCCTCATAATATAGATATTATAATATTTTCTCGAGAAAGGATGCCATATTTTATCAAAAGCCTGAGCAAATACTGCTAAATAGTATTTCTTATAGTCGAAGGTTCTTTTTATACCCAGACTCGATGAATTTTCTTTTATTTTTCGAACTTAATATTTTTCTAATGCTTATACCAACTTATAACTAAATTCGAAACCAACTTTGGCTTTACATCTATAGTTTTTTAAATTTTTAATACTTTAATTATTAAAAAAATTGATTTCTGGAGAAAGTAGAAAGAAAATCTTCAATGAATTTGATATTATCTGTACATTTGTTTTTCTTTTTTGTTTTATGTTCTTGACAGTAACTTAGGTAGAATTACCTTTTCGTGCATAATTAAGTACGGTACTGCAAGTTTATACTAAAATATCTACAATGTTTTTCGAGCATTTATTTGTCAAATTACCCGCTTATCCACTCATGAAATGTGGAAAACTACTACTATTGTCAGGAACTAAGCCTTCTTAAATAGAATAGTTTCATTTGAAATAAGTTGTTACCAGATTATACTCTCAATTATTTTTTGTCATTTATCTTATCCCAATGACAAAAGGTACTGGACCAGGTCGAAAAACCCATAAAGCATTTTTTTTACTTCATCGGGAATCGAACCTGGGACCTTTCGGTTGAAAGGCAAGCACTATACCTAATCCGCCACCCAGCGTGTAAGCTACTACTTCACTACAACTAAACTGTAACAAAACTATTATATATTAACATTATATATTAATCAAACTATCACTACATTTGATATTATGTTTAATAATCCAAAAATTTGCAGGCTTACATGAATCAAGAGTGGCATTTTGTAAGGTGATAAGTAAATCATCGTGAAAAATAATCACAAATTGCCATTATGTAAAGTTTTTGTCACTGCGATAGTAACATTTTTTGTTAAATTTAGAGTGACAACAAATTCGTTGTCACCGCCATACAAAAGATACAAAACTGTAATTTCATATATTTGTCATTAAATAATATTTATTTTTTGGTATAGTCATATGTGTTGCTTGGATTTTAATATAGATCTTTAGATGTTGCTTAATGTTGGTAGTTTAAAAATGATCATTAATCACTTTACAAAATACCGAACATTTTCTGATCGTTTTTACTTTTTGTCGCAGTCATTAGCAATATCACCGTACAAAGCTGTATTTTTACTCTCCTTTAATTTTCCTACACTAGATCATCAAGTTTTAATTTTTTAGCCTTCTTTCGTCATTTGATATGTACTTAAAAAACTTATTTTTAAGAGGATTTTGAATTTCAGTAATTATATCACTTATATTTTTTATTTCTATAAGTTTACTTTGACATTACGGTGTGAATAATAAAGTTGACATTTTTCTGAAATTAAAAAGTGTGAATTTTCCTAAAGTGTTTTAAAGAATAAAAATTTCAAGGAAGTTATTTTCAACTTTTGAAAGGTGAAAATTAGATTGAAGTCAAAATTGAAGACTAAACAGTTGAAGTTGGAAAAACAGGATTCGATTATTTACCACAAATATCCCGCTAATAATATACATTTCAATTAGAGAACCTAAAAGTAAAAGATCAGAAAATTTCTGAAATAATAAAAAAAACATATGCAACTACATAACTTATTTATATTCAGGTTAGGGAAAAAATTGTATCCTAAAAAACTTCCAATGGTGTGATTATATTTTAATAAAGATTATCAAAAATTAAATAAAATTGATTAAATGGTCAAATCCCAATTTTATATTATAAAATAAATAAGCTTTAAAATTTTATTAAATGACAAATATCATAACTAATATTATATTGATGGTTAAATTGCAAAAAACGGTCTATTCTAGTCCAACTTTTTGATATATATCGACGTTTATCTGGCAGACCAAAAGAGAGAGAGTGCAGAGTATATTTGTATTGATCCCAATTCGATCTATTCTGTATAAAGGATTATTAAGGTATGCAACAGATTTGGATATAAGGATAGATTTAAGTAACTTATACCTATGAGAAGTACATACGTATATATGTATATGTATATGTATATGTATATATATGTATATATGTATATGTATATGATTCAATAATATCGATTAAATTTACATGGGTATAAAACAGTATATTTATTTATTTATTTATTTATTTATAACAGTGGTACAGGTCCTTTTCCCTTTCGAAATGTGTGTTTCTTATAAAATAATTATCTGGTATATATGTAAATATTGTATATTATGTTATTTTTTATTTGTTTTATTATATAATATATGCTTATTAATTATTATTATATTATATTAGTCTAGAACTGATGTGGTTGTATTGAAAATTACTTTCAATAATCTTCATCATTTGACAAACGTTTCGGTTCTCACGGAGTTTGAATCTGTGCTCCCCGGTCGTTACATTCCTATACCCGAGTGCTTTACCACTCGACTACCGAGGCCACACAGCAAAAATAGAAAATACTATTTGAAAATAGCAGAATTTTAAATTATAAAGTTAATTAATAAATTGCTAAAACTGTGTTGGTTGAGTCAAGTAAAAAAAAAAAAAAAATCAAAAGTGAAATTATGATAATGGTGCAGCATGTACTTACTTTGCGATCATATGTCACACGGTCAGATTATCATAAAAAAGAAAGTCAAAGCTAGGATAGAAGGATTAAGTATCTAGCGGCTAACTACGTTTACAATTTCTATACTTGAGACAGTATGTGAGAATAATATAAGTGCGTTTGCACATATTTGCACCAACATATATTTAACAAAAAACTGTTGTTCAGAGATAATTCGTTTAAAATATAATTTATTATTATCTTTTCTTTCCCGAAGTGAATATTTTCCAGTAAAATCATACATGTGCCTACATCATTCGAATGATACAAAATTTCAAGAAAATTTAATTTTTCTAAAAGCTATTTTAAGCATTTTCAAGCATTTTCATTTCAATAATTTTTATTAAATTGATATTTTTTAATAAACTAAAAAGTATGATTGAACCCACATGACTCTACCAATATTTACAGAGATTAGAAATTTACCTGAATTGACATCATCATATTTCCAGAAAAAAAAAAAAAAAATTTTTTACCTCATTTTTCATTTTGAAAGTTTTTTTTTTTTTTTGTTAATATTTGCTATTGCAACCACCCATTTTATATTCACTATTGGTATTATTCAATTGAAATTGCGTTGACTTTTGTAAACAAAATATGTATACTGATGGTAAATTCAATGCAAAATTGCAAACGCAAAAAAAAAAAAACTAAAACTAAAATTAAACAAAAAACTATATTGCAAAACCATATTGCACTATTTGCATTTTATCAAAAAAAAAAATTACACACACTTACACACTTACAAATTGAAAGTTTGTTTATTTTGTTTTTTATGTTTGTTTTTTTTTTTTTATTACCGGAACCAATAATGGTTTACCAAACCAATTGTCACAATTCTAGTAACATCCCCCGGTACCATAAACTCGATAGCAATATGCAATATACACACAACAATTTTTATCTATTCCAATATTCTAATAAATACCGTTTAATACCACAGGTAAATTTGTCATTGCATAGTCAAAAAAAAAAAAAAAAAAAAAATTAAACGAAAATAGAAAATTTTTCTAACAAAAAACTAATTTACTTTTTTATAGGCCTATTTGAATTGAATAACATCTTCAATATATATACGTATTTGAAAGTATCTCAGTAGTTTCCACTTTTCTAATAGTATTTTTTTTTCATTTCTTTTCTTATATTCATTATTTTTACTATTTTTTATATATAGGCATATTTCTAAGTTCTTAAATATGTACACACATGAATACAATCTTAATTTACTATGGTCAATATTTTTCTAAAATTCTACAACTGATGGTCAACGAACACCCTGTTTTCAATAAAAACTAAAACAATAACAAAAAAATAACAAAATGTTCCGTATAAAATTTATTATTTGCGAAAAATTTTCGCTTCGTGGACACAGCAAAAACATACACTAGCCATCATAACAAAAACAACAACAACTATCCCCGCGAATAATGTACATTTTCACTTGAAGAGTATAGTATATACTCATATGTATATATTTGCATATATATATTTTTGAAGTATGCACAAGAGAAAGATAGCAACAAAAGTTAAAAAAAATAAAATAAAAGAAAAACAAAAATGAACTATTTTCTATACATATTTTAGTACAAACATTTTGTATTCATATGTATATAAATTAAAAAAATAAGGATAATATAAGTACATATATACGTAAACACAACTTATAGAAAAACACGAGTAACATGTACAATCGCGAGAAAAATAATAAAAATAGAAAAACAAAAACAAGAAAAACTTATTTCGTCCTTTTCTTCATGTGTTTTTTTTTCCTCCTTCTTCTTTCTCTTGTTTTTGTTTTTCTTTTTAAAAATAATCACATGAGGAGTCATCGTCGATAAAGAATAAAATAAGAGGAAAATAACAACAAAAACAAAAAAAATTAAATAGAATAAGAGAAGGAAAAATTGAAAAGAAAAGCAGAGAATTTTTTTTTGTTTTTTTTTTTTGTTTTTGTTTTGTATGGTGTATGGATGCAGGGCATCACACATGATAAATACATACATACATATATGTAGTTTGAAGTAGCCGCATGTAGCACTTAAACATGTATGAATTCATATGTGTTGTTATTTTATATATATATGTAAAAAAAAACTTATATTAAATATATACCTATATGAATATATATAATACATATTATCTATATATATATATATATATATATATACATAATAATATAGTTTTTGAAAAATTTCAAGATAGAAAAACAAGTGGTAGGAAATTATTATTGAGGACACATTGGCATAATTTATTTTCGTGAATTTATTGTAATTTTGATTTTTTCCAAATGATATTGATTTTATCCCTCTGATTAGATGAATTTTCGCATGTTACCCAATTTCCAAATAAAACCCAATTTTTTCTTCAAATTTGCTTTTTTACAAGCACCTAGTTACCTTTATAATACCTAATTTTTAATCAGAATACTTTCGACATAGTTTTTAAATTCTAGAAGTTATCATGAGATTGCTACATACAAATATTTGCTGCTAAACACCTTCAGCATTTGTTTCATGGCGATATTTTAATTAGTTGAGTTAAATATTTTAATTTTCATTATAGTTTAATTTGTCCTAAGCTTAAATTCGATTGTTGCACTGGAATAAAAATTGTTTGTAGTTAAAACTAATCCTAAATATGCCTTAGAAATAAGTTATGACATACCTATAATATTGTATAAACATATTGCTTAATGCGTATTTAAATTAATTACTCAAACTATGCTGAGAATGTTTGTAGTATGTGATATGTTTGATGTTTGTGATATGCGTTAATTGAAATATGTTTGGTTATATACATAGAATATACTTAGAATTCAGATTCGATAATGCTAATTAATTGTCTTTAAATTTTTTTAGATTTTTCAGTTAATCTAATTTTTATTATCTACTCTCTGAAATAGAAATACATACTATTGTTTATTTACTAACAGTAGCGTTGTTTGGTATAGTCCAATCGGGAAGATGGCAGAAAAATGTATTCTAACGACACGTCTTTATGAAAGATAAAAAAAAAATTCTATAGAAGATCAAATTAGTCCTTTCTAATAGATTATAGTTGACGCAATCGATACGACGATATGACCAACATTAGGCTAATCAACTATTTTGTGAAAATAATGATTGTTTAAACTGAAGTACAATCTGAGAAACACAATAACTAAACATTTTTCGTTGTAAAATAGATCGTAGATGACTCAAAACTCCTCTTCTTCAATCACCTGTTTCTGCATTTCTGTTTGAGTTGTTGAATATGCAGTATATTAAAATAGTTAATTATTGAGTTGTTGAATATACTGTATTTTATGCTACATAGTCATTAATCCATACAAAAATAATGTAATAACGTGTAATGAAGTACTTACTTAATTACCTAAAACTTACTTCTGGACCCTCTATAGACTTTGAATTTCCTGGCATGACATAGACTAATTGGCTAACCTTCACTAATTAGCGAAATATGAATTTTTTTCATATTCACTGATACTTCATCTTCCCAACGAAGGAGTTTTCTCTCTCGAAAAAGAATTTGAATTCGTAGAGTTTTTTAGCTTGGGCGTTTTTGTCCAATCGTTCTACTTGGCATAGTCAGAGGAAATATGTTAGTATGACTTGTTTTGTCTATAAATTTATTTCGATAAGCTAATTCAGCTTTATATCTCTTCTTCGATCTAATTAATTAAATCAATTTCTTATTTTTTAGATAATTTCATTAGGGTTAAATTTCATTTTAGTCTCATCAAAAGTAGAGGGCATTTTTTTGTATTTATATTTATATGAATATATTATTTTATAAAAGAAAAAGGATATCCAACGGAGAGTCAATTCAGAGGAAGAGAAATTTTCCTTTTTGGCACACAGACGAAAAAATACGACTTTATCGTTCTGTACCGTTATAGATTGATGATGATATGTGTTCACATATACTCACATATACACATATTCTTATAATATATTTTAAGATTATTTTTTTTATGTTTTTGTTCTTTTTTTTTTATTATTATTAAATATAACAAATATATACCTACATATATAAATAATTTTCTTTTCATATATGTATTTATATATATATAATAATATAATATATAAATATATTTTTTTTATTATGTTAGAAAAGCTTTGATATCCTTTCTTGCTAGTTATATGTTAGATATTATTGTAGCCACCAGATACCCGCCAAACTTTGAAGAGTAAAGACCAAGAAAAACGAAAAAAAGAATAAAAAAAAATATAATAAAAAAACTAGAGATTTTTTTGTTGTTGTTTTTAATTTAGTTTTGTATATTTGTTTTACTTATTGGTGTATTCTAGTCAGTGTTTATAAATATCAAAAAGTTTTACAATTGTTTTATGCAACAATAAAAAAAAAAGAAAAAAATAACAAAAATAAAATTCAAATTTTAAATATAACTGTAAATGAGAAAGTAATAGTTCTTGTAACTGTGTTTTGTTTGTGCATTTCTAACAAAAAAAAAAATTAAATAAAAAAAGAAACAAGTCTGATAACGTGTTTTTTTTTATTGAATTTTTGAAAAAAATTTGAAAAACAGAAACAAATAAAAAAAATAAAGGAAAAATATTATATGAATGAAAAATTTTCTTTCTTTCATTCACTTCATCATTCTAATTATCTATATATATATACGTATAACAATACAACAATACATACATATAAAAGAAAGAGGTGATAAAATAGTTTCTAATTAAAAAATAATTGAATAAAATAACTGTTAATTGCAAGTTAAATAAGAAAATAACTTGTTTTCAATTTTCTTCTTTGAAAATATAACGGTAAAAATTAAGTTTAATAATTATTATTGTTTTAATATAAGAATATTTACGTTTTAATTTTAAATTTAAATCAATAGATATAGTGTAAAAGTAGATTTGTTAAATAAAAAAAAAATATAATATAATTAATATAGTATAATATAAAAAAAAAAATTTTAATGAAATTTTGAATTTTCACCAAATATATTAAAAATAAGGTATTACAGGTGTTAAAAAATATAATATAAAAAATATTTAAAGCAACATTTTTTAAATGCACTGAAATAAAATTCTTGAGGAAAATCCAACAAAGAAAACATAATTCGTAAGTTTAAAATTTTTATTTATATATCTATTTCAATTTAACAAATTAACATGTTTATTAAATAAATCATTTCATACAATTTTCAAAATATACGATGAACTAGATACTTTGTATTAATTAGGACTACATTGATTTGATTAATATTACAACGTATTATTTTCAATACTAAAGATAAATTTAAGTAAATTTACTTCATTTTAGTCTGTTAAATAGACCCAGATTAATCAAATAAATTTTACTCGTAAATTTTCATTAAAATTCAAATTACTACCTTTCTTTTCAACTCAAATTTCACTTTACAAACACTGTTAAAAACTTATGAAAAATATTTAACTACATAAGCTTATAAATACATTTATAAATTAATATTGTTTGAGAGGATTAATTTATTAATCAAAATCGTTTTTTTTTTAACCTGAAGAGTACTTTACCGAATTGCAATTATTATAACTAATAGAGGAAAAGAAACAAAACCATGTTATGAAAATATTTCCACTCTACAGAAAAATTTTATTAAATTGAAAATTTTTTTACATAATTAATTGCAATAGATTTTTTTTTGTTCATTTATAGCCTTTGATTTTTTATATTTTAATTTATTGAGTTGCTTATTTCGTTATTGAGTTCGGTCTTTTGGATGCAAAATAGATATTTGATATAGTACCCCCCTTTAATTAATGCTTTCTTTATAAACCATTATAATTACTATTGCTATCAAAATTAGATTAGGCATGGTCAACTGGATCTAACGGAGTGAATATATTACTATAGATTTTTTAAGTATATGAACCAAGTTGCTAAATAATAATATCAAGATGCTACAAGTGCATTACTACTAATTTATTTATTTATTCAAATTCGTTATACAAAATAAATATATCATAACTATATCAGTATGTTAATAATATAGGTTTAATAGGATGCTAATAATATAACTTTAGGTTAAGCCTCCATTTGATTTTCTCTCAACGAGGGATCATAAACTGCCCAATACTCAACATTAATAAAACAAAAATAAAAGTATTTTCAAGCTACTTGGTAGTTTTTTCAGTAACTTCGATTTTTATTAAACAAAAAAAATAACAACAACTTACTGATCATAAGAATTTTCATTTTGATAATAGTAAAATTGAAAGGAAATCTAATTTTAGTTCAAACTGTTGTCTTGTATAATTCAATGACACAGCTTTTATACAATTTGAGCTAATAATGGCGTACTATATTTTAGTTTTTAATAGAAAAAATAATATAACAGTTTGCTGCGATTAAATTGGCTTGTGCAGCGTTTTCCATCGAATACCTCTGAATCAATCAGTTATTTTTATTGTATATACATATGTATTTAAATTTATTATTATAATAAATATAACAAAAATTTATTTATTACTATAATATATATAATAACAATATATAACGAAAATAGTCTATCAATTAACACCTGGGGTGGTACAGTAGGGATAAAAAGGAAATATTCTATTATGAAGGAAATGTTATACTCTGCAACAGATGTAATTTTCCGCTTAGATAAATCATAAAAATTCTAAAGCAAAAACTATTTTATATATAATTGTGTATGCCAAATCTCTATCTAAAACATGGTTAGGTCGTTCATCCGATAGACTTGGAATTGTATAAACAAAAATCTACTCAAAATTAAATGTTAAAAAAATTGCAAAGATGTCAATTACTGGAAATGAAATCTTTTGAATACATAACCACAAAATTATTTTTTTATTTGTTATTAGGGCTACTCACGATTAATATAGTTCGTATCAAGAATCTATTTTTAAATCAATAATTGAAATCAACAACCAATTTTGTAGATACTAAAATTGTGAGAGCTAATGTTATAAAAAACATTTTCAAAATAAATGAAATAATTCGCAATCGCCATGAATCGTGAAAAACCAATTCCAATTCAATTCCCAAATTCTGAAAAACCGACAACAATACCATTACAATTTGATGTACATCAAAAATTTAATTTTTGCTATTAGGTAAGTGCCACATAGGTTTTGTATAATTTATAGAGGCAAATATTTATCGGCATATGGCTGTTTCTTAAAATTTCAGAAATAAATAGAATTATTAATAAATGTTAAAACTTAATGACGTCACATTATATTTCAATAAACATTTTATAATTTGACATTTAACTTTTGTGTGAAATATACACCACGCATTGGGTGATTATTCTTAGTTGAATAGATGACATTTGAAATTAGTTTTTAGTACAAACAAATTGAAATTTTCTTAAGAAGATAACAAATAGCTAGGAAATTAATTTTTCCAATTTTTTAAAAAAAATTCATCGGTAAAAAATATTTCGATCTAAAGTCTGTATTCATGTTTTTGTAGCAGAAAATTCAATCATTAATTTCAGTTATATTAATATGAATTATAACCTTAATTTAAAATAAAATCACTCATTACATTAAAATTTGTATTCATACCAATATTTATTTTGTTAAAATTTTCTATTTTATTAATAAATATTTTTCAATTTTTAAAAAAAAAAAAAAAAAAAAGTGCTTTAAGTTTTAAAGAATTAATAAGAATTGTCAATAAAATTCCAAATGCCATCTATTAAATTAAAAATGATCAACCAATGTGTGATAGATATTTCACACAAAAGTGAAAAATGACAAATTAAAAATAAATGTTTTTGAAATGAAATATAATGTGACGTCATCAAGTTTTAACATTTTTTTTTTGGTTTAACAATAGAAAAATTACGTTAAAATATATTAAAGAGTAAAAATCTTTAATTTAAAAATTTATTTATTAATCAAAAGTGAGAAATAATTATGGAAAAACTGTACTGGGAAAGCAATTTTAACTAAATTATTAATTTTTTACACCATAACTAATCGGTAATAATTATTGTTGTATAGTTTAGTGTTTAGAAATCTCTGATCTACATAATTATATTAAAATTAGCTTATTTATACAAACAAAATAAGATAAACAAAATAAATCCGAAAAATTCCCTGTATTTATTTCTGAATTAGTTATTTGCAATTCAAATAACTACTCTACTAAGCTCTCTATTAAATAAATAAATTAGCAAACAATATTAATAATAGTAAAGAGAAATGAATTAATATAATTGGAATAATAGAGACCTACTATTAATACCTAATTTAACATTTAATTATAAAATAATTATTGAAATATATTATTGTTCTAAGACAGGAATTGGTACCTCATCCGTATTTAACAACAAAACAAAAAACATAAAACTTTAAACATTTTCGGAAAAAAAAATATTCATTGCAAAAACATATTGTTAGTACCTTCTGTAATAATTAGTATAAAAATTTAAATATATTCAAAAATATATAATTCTTCTTCAATATACATATTTGGTATCAGTATGTTTAATCTTACTCATTTATCTCTATAAGTAGTTTCGTGATATTTTCGTATTGAAAGTACGTACATTTTTTTTATTTTTAATTTTTTATTTAATTTAGATGAAGAGTACTAAGGGTTTGTATTATGTATTCAGAAAATAAATGTATGTCAATTAACATATTTAATAAGGAATTTAACGTAAAAGAACATCGAACAGCGGTAGTGTGCTGAATTAGAAATTTAATCATATAAAAAATTTAAAAAAAAAATATTTTATGTTTTTATTACAAATCTCGTAAATATTCAATACTGCCCAGCATTAATGTATTGATCTTTACACGTTGGGTGGCATAGTAAGTAGAACACCTGTCTTTCAACTGAA
Organism: Argyra leucocephala; assembly: GCA_963942445.1. Classification (NCBI taxonomy): domain Eukaryota; kingdom Metazoa; phylum Arthropoda; class Insecta; order Diptera; family Dolichopodidae; genus Argyra; species Argyra leucocephala. Next base: position 93,869,341 of record OZ012677.1, read on the forward strand.
TGGTCCCAGGTTCGATTCCCGACAAACGCAAAAATAATGCTTTATTAATTTTTCGACCTGGTCCAATGCCTTTTGGTCATTGATATAAAATAAATTAATATTTTGGTTATCATTAAAAATAAAATGGAGCTATGCTATTATGAAGACCATAATAATTTAGTAATTTAACACTTTTTTGGCATAATTTGATAAATTCTACTTTTTATTATTTTAAATTAAAACTTATTTGTTTTTTGATAACTCTTAAAATGTAACTAACTATACGACCATACAGCCTAGGCTAAGGTCTGAATAATTCTGTATATAACTATTTTCTCCAAAAATGAATAATTCTGAAAAATAGATATATTTAAACATGATTTTTTGTTAATAAAGAAAGCAAAAAGACCAAGTTACTCTACAATAGGTATAGTTTTCCATATTTAAATAAATATATCATAAAAAATTCTAAAGAAAAAACTATTGTGCTTAATTGCTAGATCCCTGGGACTTTGAATTATATAATAAAGAAAAAATAGTATAAAGAGTTAGTGGCAACAAGAAATGTTGATCAATAGTCACTGATAACAAAGTACATAGCATAAATGTGTAACTTCACAACTATAGTCGCTGGACTCGGCAAGAACAAATTATGTATATATATTTGATATAAAATATACACATCTATATTGAGCATTATATTTAAACCCAAAAAATCTAATTGAAGAGAAAGACACTAAGCATTTTATTATTATACTAAAATCGAAGTTAATACTAGGTTGTGGTAGTTCACCAAACTTATAATCAACAAAATAATTTAATTTAATTTAATTTTTTTATTCATTCCAAAATATAGTTGACATATACTTTCTTCATTATCTTCGTCATTATCGACTTGTATTAATTTAGAGCTTAGAATAAATCATCTTATCAACTACAATTTACATTTTGTTTACATACTATTACATTGCCTGCTTAATTATGGATTACAAAATACTCTTACTTGGGCAAAAGGAAAATTGGAGAAAAAAACCTTTTCGATTATTTTTATTTAAAAAAAACTTAGGTAATCAACAAAATAATTTTTTTGAATGCGGGTGGATGTTTGGTGCTATAACCCTGACTTCAAACATCTATTGAACTTTCTTATAATACATAGCTGATTGGTATTAGAAATAAAATTTAAATAATATGATTGTAAATAAAAATATTTAAATGTGCGGTTATCAAATTTTAATCGTTTTTTTATTTTTTACTTTAAAAGCCTCAACAATCTAATTTTTAGAAATCGTAGTTATTAATTTTAATTCAAATTTACTATTTTTCAAAATAATTTAACCGACACGTATCAACTTCTTAAATTAATATATTATAATTTTTATAACTTTTAATAAATTCCACAAAAGAAATAAGATAAACTGGAGGAAAAAGGAATTTCACGTTATTTTTTTATTAATCGTAATTAATAAATTATTTTATAATTGTTTAAGTACTTAAAGCGGATGTTATTTTAAATTTTATTACTTTTAAATTATATAATTAAATTTTAGTTTTACTTCAATAAAAAAAAAATATAAAAATTACATTCTCAAATTAAATTATTTAATAAACTATACAATTTTAAATTTCAATAAATGCAATCAAAATAATTTCCATAATTATATTTAAAAATTCTCTTTTAAAATTTATTATTTAAAATAAAAAGTAAAAAAAAAAAACTAAAATTGAAATCTATATTTACAAACCCTAGGTACATACACATATGTATATATGTAAACATGTATTAATCCCCAACAATTTATAAAATATTTAAAAAAAAACCAAAAATAAAAAAAAATAAAAAAGTAACAAAAATAAACAAAAAAAAAACAATAATAACAACAACAAACGAAAAATTAAAAAAAAAAAACTTTTTAAATAATATGCGAATGTCCAAGACGTACGAATACACATGAAAGCCTCACAAAGTAGAAGAAAATGATAAAGTAACCCCTCAAAAAACAAAAAAGAAACACAAGCAAACAAAAAATTTAAGAAAACGAAAAACATATACACACTGACCATTTGAATGAAAAGGAAAAAGGATATTATTTGTATTCAAGAAGAAAACAAAAATGAAAAATCAAAAAAAAAAACTTTTTAATATACAGCATGGACAAGCTCACATTCTCTATGGTATCTTTAAATAATACATACCTACATAACAGACATATATGCTATATTTATACAAATATATTATGTTTATATATAAATAATATCCTTAGTTATCCTTACAAGTTTTGGGCAAAAAAAGAAAACAACAAAAAAAAAACTTAAATATATTGAGAAAATTCTTAAAAGGCACAAGTCATTCTTCTATTTTATTTTCTAATATACACATATGAATACGTTTTCATTTTAATTTTTTTCAATTTTATTTTCCTTTTTTTTTCTTTTTTTTTGTATGTATGTGTTAGAATTTCTAAATAATAACAAACATACACATATTCATGCATTTACCTATCTACCTCTATGGTCATTCATATGAAACGTAAAAGCAAGAAGAAACAGAAATGAAAAAAAATAATAACAAAAAAAACAAAAAAAAAACAGCACAAAACTAAAATCCATTTTCCGAACAGAAGCAGTGAAGAAAACGCTTTGAAAATCTTTTGGTCATCTCCTCATCAGAATATTTTCTCCTGTATTACTTATTTTCCTTTTTAATTTTCTGTTTTTCTTTTTCGTTTTTGCTGTACTATATTATATGTATATTTTTATATATATATATGTATTATTGTTGTTATGATATTTATAGATTGTTCATTCGACTAAAACGGATCAAATACAATATATATCATACATGTATGTACATACATAATATAGAAAATGAATTTGAGAACACAATAAAAGAAGAAGAAAAAGAAGAAAAGAAAAAAAACCTTAAATTCTGAAAGCCAACATCTACCACGAGAAACCATCATATCATAATGTCCATCTAAATATATGATATATGCATGCATACATATATATATATATATATATATCTTTACCACCATCGCAATCATTAATAACCCCACCATCTTCATCATTGATACACTATATTTCTATACCATATATAATATATGATCACTACCATTGTCCTGCCGCCTGCTGCCATCAGAATCACCATTATTTTTTACTCAATTTTCTTTTTCTTCTTTTTTTCTTTTTTTTTTTAAGCCATCACAATCATTTTCATCATCATCATCATCATAATCAATATTAGCAATATCAAAATTATCATTATCATCATCAATTTGAACTCTTCTTTAGCATTCAAATGTGTATTAAGAAAAGCGAAGAAACAGAAAAATAAAATCAAAATAGAAAAAGAAAAAACAAAAAATATCAAGCCAACAACCCAACCAAATTGAACATTTTATATGATTTTGTTATATCTATATACACATATATATATAATATACATATAAGTAAATGTTCAATAGAAATTTATAATAAAGAAAATGGAAAATTTGAGAAAGAGAGAATAAAATTTTATTTAATGTATGTGTGTGTGTATATGCATGTTTTATAATATATTCTATAGTGGACATCATATTGCACATAGCACATCTATAAGATGGACATTTCGAACTTTTGTCGCTCGTTATTTTTCTATCCTTATTTTCTAGTATATATATATATATATATATATATATATATATATATATATATATGAATTTACATAATATATGACACTATAAACATACCTATATAGAATGGTTAATATTGAAAAATGTTTTACTTTACGTTTATATATGAAAAGATACAATATTCAAAATACCTTCAATATGATTTCTAGAAGAACTTTTTGCATAAAAAACTAAAGGACTAAATAATAATAATAATAAAAATAATAATAAGAAAAGAAGAAGAAAAAAACAAAAAAAAAAAAAAATTAAAGAAAAGAAGAGTATTATCGTAGTTGATGAGAAGAAAAATTTCTTAAAATGAAATAAAGAACGACCATATTTATGATATACATTTATATGTACATATGTCTATACTTGTTGTGTATATGTAAGATATGAACGTGATTTTGAGTGAAAAGTGTTTCTACACTACACAGTTATTATAAATTAGTTTTCTAAATTCATATATTTGTATATATGTTTAGTTAAAGGAAAAAATCTCAAGATATATTGGGTGTTTTTATATATATATATATATATATAAATACAGTTAGTATAGTTAGAATATAGGTAGAAGTAAAAGCTATGTCAGCTAAAGATATTTACACTTTAAAAATACATTCAACTATACCTACTCATGGTGAAATATTTCGTTTTCTTCTATTTTTCAATTCAATTTACATTATTATCAAACAAACACACTACTACCATATTATAAATAATAATTCGTTCGACGGGTCAGTCCAAAATACGGAAAATTTCATATTTAACTAATTTTATACGTCATATAATAATATTTAAACAATATATAATACATATTTGTTAGTTTAGATACTTTCAACGAAGCTACCTAGTTGATTTTCTTATACATATTATGTACTTATGTATATATAACATACGTATGTAGGTATATATAATATATTTCAAATGGAAAAATTTTGAATAAAGTACTATATAGAAAGCCCAATAATAAGTACCAAAAAAAAAAATAATAATAATAATAATAATAAAAAAAGTAACCAACATTTGTTGAAAAATTTTGAACAAAAGAACATGAATAGATAGATAGATAGATAGATTGATAGATTGACATCGAGAGACAGATTGAGAGGATTCAAGTTAAAAAAAAATTAAAAGTAGTAAAAAATTAAATTATTAAATTTACCAAAATATCTGATAATAATTATTAGCATCTTCTATATTATTTTTAACCAAAAATTTCTTATTTATTTTTTCAATCAGTGGGTCTGCAGATAAACTTCAGATTCAGATCCTTTTCCATTTCGGAATGTGGCCACAAATGTATTTTTACCATACTTTCTTACTATTGACTACCATACTTATTTACTATACTTAACAACCTGATGTTTGAGCTTAATTCAAGTAATATTTGCTTTATTCATTTATATAAAAATTAGTTTATTAACACGTGCACATCTTTGACTTAAAATATCTTATAAAACTTCTAAAAGTTAAAAACATAAAAAGGAAGAAAAATAATAAAATAGATAAGCCGATAACCCTAACAATAATTTATTTGAATGTTAATTGTAATAAATGTTAATATACAGACATATACGGAAAGACAGTTAAAGCAAGTTTGTGGAAAATATAATTTCTAAGTGATTTTGTATTCAAAAAACAAACTAATATATTTATTTTTATTTTTAACTAAAAGTGAAATTAATTAACATTTTTATTTACTATTGTTATTTTTTAATTTTATTTTTAATTTTATCAAAAATTTTAAGTATAATAATATATTTTTTTTAAATACATTCAATTCGTGAACGCGATTATCAAATACACCTTCTGAATTCAAAATACAAATTATTAAAAAAAAAAACGAAAAAAAAAACAAACAAAGAGAAAATGAATAGTGTTAGATTGAAAATCCACCCTTACATTATTATGATCATCTATAAATAATTTCTACACGTATACTATATATGTTTACCCTATCCTATTATGTACAAGAATATTCCTTGTCAGAATTCTCTTCATATAATTTGATGTCATTTCAATATCAAGAAATGGATTTACCATAGTTCGGACATTTGATATATAATGAACGCGACATTATCATCCATCCTCAGCATATAAGAAAATTTCAACTACTTATATATATTGACATCTAAATACAGGAATATTATTATAAAATTGTATAAAAGGATATAAATTATTTACATATCTACATACATGTACCTATATATATTTTTAGATATAATATGTATACGTTTTAATATTGTATAAAAAACATTTCAAATGTTTCATATTTACATAAATTTGAAAGATATTTTTTGTGATGGTGTCATTACTTACATGTTCTACATCTAAATGGAAATTTTCGTAATTTATTGGTAAAAGGATAACAGCAGAATTTAAAAAGGAAGGAAGAGGATTAAAATAAGAACAAAGATGAAAAAAAAGAAGCAAAGTAGTGTTTTTTTGTTTTTCTAATTTAATTGTTTTGTTTTTTTTTTTTTGTGTTTGTTTTCCTATGTTGTTTTTCGTATTCATAGTACAATACTGGAATATGAAATATATATATATGTATATTCAAACATACATAAATATAAAACTGATTATTTTTTATTACATTTTTTTTTTGTTTTTTTTTTCTTTACTAAGAGAAACGGTCAAGACGAATTTCAAATTAGATATTCTGATGTAGTTAATTAGAAATTATGCAAAATAAAAAGTTTTTTTTTTTATTAAAAGTTGAAATACATTTCTCAAACGTGTGTAATAAAACGAGAGAAAATCAAGAAATAGAATTCTTTGAGACAAACACAAAATTATTTGAACCATTCGATAAGATTATTCAACTATGTTTTACAAAAAAGGTTAACGAACTTGCGAAAACTGCTTAGTTGATCTTCAACCTGAAATTACGAAAACAAAATGTCTGTTACGTTTAGTCAAATTATTTAATACTTTTATTTTGGACAACTTAAAAAATAAAACAGTTGGGCAAACTCTTACCAAATCTCCTAACGAAACCATGTCAAGACTTCGTAAGATTTCGACAATAGATACAATAGTAACATCGAAAATAGAAACATTAGTAACATCGGCGACAAAAAATAAGCCGGTCAAAAAGAATAGCTAACATTATAAATAAATAAATATGTTAATAACGAGGCAAATTATTATAAATATTTATAACCTCTTCCTGCTTATCAACCACCTGGCCTTCCCTTATAAAAATAAACGATATAAAAAATAAGGATGGTTATTTAAGGAACCTTAAAGAATGAGGTATGGAAGTATATCAACTCCCGTGATTTCTAGTCTAGCTCTTACATCAGTGTACAAAGGGCAAACCTTAAATAATATTGCTGTATATAGTGATTGCGGTATCTGGGAAACAGTGAAACGTTGATTATACATTTTGAGGTCTTTTCAAAGAAGTAGCTGGATGTGTGTGTCCTATTCAGAGTACCGAAAAATGATTTCTAGTCTAGTCGATACTATTTTATCTGGGTACATTTCTTTTATTTTTTTTAATATACTTTAGTTTCTTGGTGAGAGGGTGGTTTTTCCAACTTGATAAATATCGTAAATCTCGATCACATATCACTTTATATCACTGTAGTACCGGTTTTGTTGTTCGAAATGTAGTTCTAAAAGGGCTTCCTTTGGCAGTTTTGTCTGCTTCTTCGTTAACGGTAATGTTGGCTGCTATTTTGTTTCGATACATCTGTGTATATTGGTATGTGGTCTTTGAAGGTAGTATTTAGTTCGTTTTTGAATAGTTGTTAGTATTGCGTTTTATTTTTATTTTTTTGTGTGTATTTCGAGCCAAGTTAATAAAATCAAATATATTATATATTGAAAAAACCCAATTCATTCTATTAAAGTACAAAATAGTATAACATTAATGATGATCATGACGTATATCATAGGAATAGCTAAAGATATTATTTTATCGGGGTAAATTAATCCTGGAACCCTAACTTTATATAATTTATTTTTTTAATTAAAAATAAAGAAAAAAGATACTGTAACTCTTTCTATTAATGTTTCAAAAGGTTCTAATCACATTTATTTTAACAATTGAAATATTTCAAATGAAAAATTTCACAAATATTCATTCATCATGAATTCAAAAGATATCATATAATTGATATCATATTATATAGTCTATAATACATGGATCAATTCGCTGAAAAAAAAAACATCATGACACAACATATGCAGCCAAAATTATGTAAATTTATAGTTCACCAACCAACATGGTGTAGCAGTCATATCATCTGATTAGTAGTAATAATTCTATTTATTACAAGATTTCAAATTACCCCCAAGGCATGAATGCCAGAAAAAAAACCTAATTTTTGTAATATTTATTTACAATTAAATTATTACTAAAAACATAATTGAAACAATAATGTTGTGAATTCAATGTTGTTTACCACATTCAGATTAGTTGAAATATCAACAAATCTATAATTCAAAAAAGAAAAAACTTACTCTCTTTCTGAATAAGTCAAAATGCTAAATTATTGTCAATTTCTAATGAAAAGATTCAATAAATACTTAAACCGTTTTAAAAAAAAAGTGTGATTGCTAGTATGTCAAGAAGCCTCTGCACAAATGATTCTAAATTACAATCGTATATAAAATTTATAAAATTTACCCCATTTGAAGCTACTGCAATTTTGTTTAAAAAATCATTTTAAATCATGTTATTGTGCATTTCTATTAAATTTTATTACTGTTATTTTAATTTCATATAAAAAAAGAATAATCTAAAAAAAACATAAGCAAAATAGAAATAATAAAATTAAATTGTATTATAATATTATCGTCGATATATTAGGTACCAACTAGATTATTTATTGCCTTAAAATTGTAATTAAAAAAACCGGTTCTTAAATCCACGAATAATTTTTCGCATGCCTCTACAATTTACAATTTTGAATCGTCATTAAAAACTACTCATATCAAGACAATTTTTATCGAGAATTCTCAAAATATTATCAAAAATTATTTTATTTTTAGAAACAAAATATAATTTAATGTAGTTCCTGCAAACTGTAAGATACAGGCTTATCAAACCAAATTCTGTTACAAATTTATTTCTTTTTCGAAAATATTTATTATTACTTTGAGAAATTAATTATTTTAAATCATTCAATATATAATTAACTTAATTTACAAAAAATGTTCGGGTATAGTTTGACAAATTTTCAAAAAAAAAAAAATCACTTTATATTTCATTGAAAAACAAAAAATTTTTTGATTTTTGTTATTGGCACTAGACACAAAATTAAGTTTTAGTAAATTTCGGTATGAAATATAATTTATCAAGCTAACTTGTTCTTTCTATTATTTGTATGTCTTAAATTAAGCGAATTATACGCCAATTCATTGAACCTACCCATTGGAAGTTAAACAATATATCTTTTTAAAAAATAAAAATTGCTACACAATATTTTGAAAAACAATTATTAATTAATTAATCAAAATAATAAATATTGAATGATTATTTAATCATATACAACATTTAAAATATGGTTTTAACTTAGGTAGAATTATCTATTCGTACTTAACTAAGTACGGTACTGCAAGTTTATACTAATATTTTATATTTTCTACATACTTTTAAAATGATACCAACGTAGTCAGTTTACCTAATAAATTTTTTGTTTAGAAAAAATAAATATCATAAACGAAATATAAATATATAAACGAAACGAAATATAAACATAAACGAAACCTAAACGAAATATAAACGAATATCAAATAATTTGATAAACTACAGTACTCCGTCAAACAAAAGCCGATAAGTCCAAAATCTTTATTTTGCGAAAATCGATTTAAAAATTTGTTTTTGTTAATAATATTGTTTTTGTTGAAATTTGTTCAATTTGTGGATTTTAGAAGACTCACCTATATATAATATATAAAAATAAAGTACTATTTGGCCCGAAAAAATTTAAAAATTCCTTCAAACCAATACGGTATATGTGATAAAGTTAAAAATTTTACAACAAGTGATATGTGTATAAATAACACATTTTTTCACCCCTTAAATAAGTTAATTAAGACTTATTATAATGTGTCCACCCGAAAAAGATCATTTAGGATTGTATTTATGAAAATGTAGATGTAAGCGGATATACTTACATAAATTTTGAAGCTATATAATAAAGTTAATTAAGTTGTCTCAGTCTTATCATTTAGGTACTGAATTTATTCATGGATGAAATAAAAACGATTAGGTGCGTTTGGGTTGTAATATTTCACATTATAGTGAGATATATATTACAGTGTTTGAGACCAAATTATAAAACAATTATAAAATAAAAAAAAACAATTATTACTGTAATAGATAAAACAGAAGCAAAATTTCTACTAACCATCAGTTTAAAAAAGAATTATAAACAATTTTAAAATACAATCTAGAATATTTTACTTAGCATTTTTGGATAGTTTAACAATTTATTTGTATGTAAATATAATTAATTTAATATTAATGAATAATAAGTCGTCCTTCATTCAGATTTAACTGATTTCAAATTAAAACTTAGAAAATATTTACATATGTGTAATGTTTGTATGAAATGTTCTATTAAGAATTTGTTATATATTATAATAGATATAAATAATATAACAAATATGTTAAAAATATAAATAAGAATACTTCGATTTAATTATTAGTTTTAATAAAATCAAACTAATAAAAATGTTATAATAAACGCTTCTAACAAACGCTTTTGTTATAACTACAAACAAAAACTTAAATTGTTATTTGTGAAATAAATAATCATAAAAAAATTAAGACACCGATAATAGTTTTTTTGGAATTTCGTGATGTTCAAATGTACTTCAACTGATGTAACATTTTTCAGTGCAAAATTTATTGCTATTAATTAAAAATGTTTACTATAAAACCAAAAATTACCCAAATATAGAAAAATTTATTATTTTTAAGCAGAACAGTACATTTTCAAGTGAAATAACTGAAAGTTATTGATTAAGCTTTAACTAAGGTTCATCATTATTGTTGTGGTATGGTATATTTTCTTTTGATTTAAGCTGATCTATTGATTGCCCTATTTTGTTTTAGTTCGATTCAAAAACAAGTAAAAAACTTTATTATTTTTTTGCTATTTAAATTATATTCTTATTGTTTTATAAAATATAAAGAAAAGCAAAGAAAAATAACAAAAATGAAAAAAAATGTAATAACAAAAAATTTTTAATATGGTAGTTTAATTATGTTTGTAATTTTTTTTTTGTGTAATTAATATTTTATTAATCATATAAAACCAAAAAAAATTGCAGTTTATTTATAGCGTATCATTCCACACTAGTAGCACTTTATATAACTTAATAATTAACATTAATTAATTTAAATAATAGAAATTTAGTTAATCAGGAGTTTCAAATTGATAGATTTTTCTACAAATCAGATTTCACTTATCAGAAATTTAAAACAAAATAGAAAAGTTCAAGCTAAAATAAATCGCTTGTTTAAAACAACAACGGCATAACTCAAAAAACATAGTTTTTTGCTAGACGCATTTTAAGGTTCTAAACTATTATATCCTGGCTAATACATAATATTTATCCTTCAAATTAAAACTTTGTATTCTAAGAACATTAAACTAGAAAGAAAAAGTGCAACGAACTCGATAGGTAGCAGCTATTTAAAATATTTAGAGTCTTTAAAAGGACCTGGGTTCCAATATAATATGTCGTTGTTGCAGCCGAATCTGTTTTGTACGACGACTTAAATAGAATTGTGACTTTACAACACCTAACAAAATATAAAAAATAACAAATTATTTTTACTTATGTCAGTCTTGTATTAAAAATTTGATGATTTATGTTTCTTAATTTGGTTTATTACTTTAATTTTTTTAACATTTAGAATATTTAGATAGTTAAAGAGGTATAAAAAAGTATACTATTTACATTTCAATTTTATTTTAAATAATAATTCAATATAAATCTTTTAACGAAAAATCATTAAAATATTTTTAGTTTGAAATTAAAATAAGTAACATAACTTTAAACTTAAAATAAAATACTCTTCTTAAGCAAAACAAAATTAATTTTTGTCTTAAAGCTAAAAATAAATCGCAAAAACTTAATTAAATTAAACTTGAGAAAAAAAATCAGGTTATCTATAAATGTTTAAAGAATGGATCCTTTGGAATATGGTTTTTTTCAAGCAGTTCGAGAAAATATTTTTGTTTTTGCTTTTGTCTGGAAAGCCTTCCTTAGTATAATTTTATTCTTCAAGTTTTGTTTTTTACTTTTTATCACAGTTGTTTCAATAAATTCGTCTTTATATGAAGTTTTGAAAAAAAAGCGAAGTTGGTGATTGACGTTCAGTTCGTAGTACTTTTAAAACATTGAGCTTTTTACTGGACATATTTAAAGGTCCAATTTTGCTTGCTAGTAATTTTATATTCAAAATATTTTCATAAGGAAATTCAATCACGGTTTTCCAGTGTTTTTTGTCGCTAGGATAGAAGAAATAAATGATTCAGGTGTATAGATGGGATCCCCTTTTAATTGATGATTTACTTGTCTCTCTATTAAAGAATGATCAGAGTTACCCTCATTTTGAGTATAACACTTTATAAGATATTTTTGAATAATATTTCTTACATTTAGGTGACTAACAGCATAAAGATAAAGAGCGATCATGAATTTATTTTTTTGCTGTCCGACACAATTATCTGAGTAAAACACTATCTCTTCATCACCAGCTATAGTTTTTTCGTTTAGGAAATTGAAAATACAGATTCCAAGCTCATTGACACTATATCTATTTCCATGAGACTCATCCCAAACATAAAAATATCATTCATTTTATTTCAAGTCATAAATAGTAAAAAGTTGAAATATTTCCTTTAGGTATTTGAAACACGACCTGTAAATCATATACTGCATTTCTTCTCTTGACAACTTTTTTTCATACACATCTTGCGATCTCTCTTTTTCTTCTCAGACTTCATTATCGCAGTAAAGTTTTGAAATGAACAGCGTCGTAACTCCAAAAAGTACGTTATACGTGCATAAAATTGTAATAAAATCAATACTTAGGTTGATTGCAATGAAGAACTAACCTGAAATGTACCACTTTTAACTTAAATATTTAACCATTTTCACTATAAAATCACTGGCACAACTAAAAATAAATCAATGTTGAACTAAAATTTCCGAAAGAATCAAGTTATGCCAAAACGATAATTTTTCTCTCACGGTTTCAATTTGAAAGCTTCAACTTAGCTGCTTTGCTATATAATAGAGAATAAAATAATCCAATTTTTTGAGTTATGCCGTTGTTGTTTTAAACAAGCGAAATGTTTAAGTTGTTAATTATTAATAAAAAATTATCTAGCTATTTGTTATACTAAAAAACAAATAGATGATTTTTAAAATAATAAATTTAGTAAAAATAGAAAATTATACTATAACAATAACATCTAGATTATTCAGCCATCGCCATCCATCTGGGATGATTGCTATCGAAATATTTATATATAAGTCTACATAAGTATATTATACCACCGAAAAATATACTTGTAAAGTATTTTAAGCTTTAAAAAGTATACGCTAAATAATTAATTTAACTTCAGTAAAATTTTACGATCTTTTTAAAAGAAATCTAGAACATATCAAGATTCACTTATAGTCGTAGGGAATACGAAAACATTTAAAAATCTATATATTTTTTTTTTGATTTGCACATATTTTTCACTTTTACAAAATTATAATTCGTTGTAAATATAATATAATTAATTAAATAAGGAACTGTGTTTCAGATCAAACAATTAACATTTACACTATGGTTCTTATTGTATATATTTCAGTGTCAGACATTAATTAGATACAATTTTGGTTGTTGTTTTTGTAAAGAGCATCATGAAAGTATATTTTTTAAAAATTAAACTTGATGAAAAAACTTGTAGGAATATTTTAATAAGGAATTAAAACCCTAACCTATTACACTATCACTTGAGTCTATCGAAGTGCAGTGGGTTGAACTAAACGAATATTCTCACTACCTTTGATAAAATCTCTATCTTTTTTTTAATTCTTACTTAATGTTGTTCAACCTTTATTCCTTATACCCGTTATTATACACTCTGTACGAGCTTTCAGCTCTTTTTGAGATAATAATTTAATAGAACAAAAATTATTTAATTTTTTTAGAAAACAAAAAACATACATACATATCACACTTCCCATCTATAGTATATCGTAAGTCTAAAATGGCATTTTACAGGAGAGCGTTTTAAAGATTTTTATTTTATTTTCTTTCGTTCTCCGTTTGTGCAGTTGCAGAAGAAGCAGTTTTTCCGAATTTGGTAATTATTTAAAGTAATGGTAATAATATACTAGAAGGGACAATTTAGGAAATGTTTAAAATATATGGTCGTATGTCTAGTTGTAACATTGATTTTGAAAAAATTTCCAAATTATAATATTATAACTATATGCTTACTTATTAATATTAAGTACCGGACATTTTGACGATTTATATGTTGTAAGTATAGATACGATAGAAATGTTTGGAGATATCAATTGAAAGTTGGTTTTGTAAGTCTAATTTTTTATTAAACTTATTCTTCCTCGTCTTCTTCGAAGGTTTCTAGATTTTCTGCTTCACTTGAGGTGTGTTGTAATTTTTTTTAAAAATTTGTGTAGAATTTAGGCATATATTTTGTTAGTTGAAGCAGGTCATCATATTTGGCTTTTGAAATTTTAAGAGGATCGTTTTAGACAACATTTGGTTGAACAGTTAGAAATCCAAATGTTTGTTTGCGTTTTGTACGCGAATTTATTTTGTCGCCATATAAAGCATTGGTAAAAAATATTTCCGGATCAGATATTGTATTTGTATTTGTATAATAGTTTATGGGGCTCTTTTTTCTTTATTTTTTACTTTAATCATATTCCGTTTTATTTTTATATTGCTGTCATTTCTATTTAAATTTACGTAATTTGTAAAAGACGAAAAATTTAAGGACTTATTTTAATTCATTGAACAGAATATTGAAGCTACGTCATTATGAAATTCGTTTCATTTTGCAATTAAAAAAGCTTTTTATATTTCTTACTTTTTTAATTCGTAAAATCAAAAACGCACAGTTTTCTCTTGTAGTAAAATATACTAGTGTCCTCACACGGAACAGTTAAAATCTTTTGAAAATCAAAAACTGCTGACATGACTATTTGACATACCCTCTTTTGCTTTAATTTTATGATGTTCTTTTAACTCTCTAACCTTCTGTTTCGAAAAAATATGCAAATCGTGTTTCATTTTGGCTTTCTCTTTTCCTATTGCCCCCATATTTTCATATTTAGCACAATCATTACATTTGTCTTCTTTAGGTATATAAAATCCTGTATTGAAACACAAATTAAAAATGTCTCGATATTGTCAAATAGTTACGCTACATTCAGTCATGTTCTGATCTTCTATCCAATTAAAATAAAGTTTGTGCATTTTGTTAATATTTTTACTAAATTACTTACTTATTTTACTTGCTGGGCACTACAGTACCAACGGCTTGCAAGGATAATTCTTCGCCTTACTTCAGCATCGATGTTATTGGTAGAATTGATGCTGGTTCCAAGGTAGAAAAACTCCTGAACTACCTCAAAATTATATGAGTCGACAGTGATGTTGTGTCCTATATGGTGTTGTGAGGACATTTTATTTGTCAACAGCATATATTTTGTTTTATTCTCATTTATGAGAAGAATATTTAAATTACCATCAATAAATTTTCTTCTGCTAGTTTTTTTTCTCAAGTAATGCGATTCTACAGCTGCGCAAGCGAATTAATATGATTTTTAACAACTTCTTTTCGTTTTTCAGTTATATGTGATAATTTTCGTGAAAATTTGCCTCGGCTATCTTCAGAGAGATTTTCATTTTCACACATCAATTTAGAAAACGCTGTCTAAACCATTTGCCAACTTATATTTAAAGTATTTAAAAAGAGTTTAGAGCACACTTGAGCTATCTTGTAACCAAAATTAAGCAAAAATATTGTTTTAATTTCACTTTCACAAAAAGTATAACTTACAATACAATTTTATTGCTCAAAATTTTGGTCTTGATTGAAAACAAAACGTCAAATAAAGACTAACAATAACAAAATATTTTTAATATTTAAAAAACCGTTAACTGTTGTTATTGTTTGACAGCATCTCTCTAAGCATTTCATTGCGTTAGTATAAAGGTAATTTGAAATGAATTTTCGGAAATTATTCATTGAACTTTAATATTGTCCAAGCATGTACATCGCATATTAACTTACGACATCATGTTTTAATTTTAAATGTGCACTGAAAGTATTGTAGGAATTACTTACAGCGTCAAAAATTCGTTCAATAAAACAAAAAGGCGACTATATTTTATTGTAAGTCGACTTAGGACATTAATATTCAAAAAAGTTCCAGGCATAACTATTTTAAATTCACTTACAATTGAGTGATTTATATTTTGTACGTTCCAGTTTATAGTAAGTCAACTTACAATATAAAAGAATGGAGCTTTTTAAAAACGAAAGTAATATTGTATGTCATCTTTTCTCGATAACTTTCGACGGAAGTTAAGTTTAAGTTTAAGTTTTTAAGTTTTAAAATTCTTTATTCTCAAATTTACAATTAAAGTGTTCAACATATTACAAAAATATAGAGTGATTTTTATATAAATTTACTTTACAAATAAGAGAATTGTTATACAGTGTTAAGCGCCACTTCAATAAAAGTTTACATTTTGAAATCAACAAAATGTTATTGTGGAGTAACAATAAAGTATTAAAAATTCAATATACCAAAACAAATAAAAAAAATTCAAAATAATACATGAATAGGTAGGTAATAAAAGAAAACAAAAAAAATAAGTAAACTAAGATAAAATAGAATGCGTGTAAATCATGAGAAACAAAAACCAAATTATTCACAAACAAAATGTAAGTTCAATAATTAAAAAATTCAAATATCCAAATATTGAAAAATAAATCATAAATTAAATTTGAATCATAAAAACAAGTATTAAAAACGAATTAGAAACGAAAGTTAATAATTCAAGATCAAATTATAATTCATAATATTGTTAAACTAAAAACTCTAGAAGAACTTCGATTTCATCATGATTAAAACCCAAACGCCAAAACTTAACCAAGCTTAAAAAAATGTTATTATTTAAAATTCTGATTGCGTGTGGAAGTTTGTTAAATAGTCTGCCTGAAACTATGGAATAAGAATTTCGGAAATTTTTTTCGCGGAAATCCATAACTAACAGGTTATTGTTGATTCTTAAGTTGTAATTACTAGAGATTCTAGAGTTTCATAATCCGCTCTTAACAAAAACAATTTTAAAGTCTTAAAATACTGCAAATGTCTAACAGCTAAGATTTTAAGATTCAAAAATAATTGAAATGTTGGATGCAAGCGATTTTTGTTACAAATATTTCTGATAACACATTTCTAAAGTAAAAGTAGAGGGGATATTTTATTACAGTATGATCCCATAGATGAGCCCAACCCATATCATTGTCAAAAGTAACACCCAAGTTTTTAAAGCTTTTCACTACTTCAATTTTGAAACAATTAACACTACCAAAAGAATGATCACAAAGAGAACGCTGAATAGCAATGGGATAACAATTTTCATTAATTAATTTAAATTTGCCACATTCAGACGCAAAGAAAATTAAATCTAAATCCGGATAATTTTGTTGAGGCAAACTAAAAAACCTCAATTTGGTTTTATTATTAACAACCAGCCTATGTTACGAAAACCAACTTCTACTATAATTATTAACATCCTTAGAGTTACCTTTCTTGAAGAGTGGCATAACAGTTGCAAGTTTTAAGGACTCAAGAAAAACCAAAAAAAAAAAAAACTCAACATTTTTTCGGCAACATTTTTTAAAAATACATTCGAAATACCGTCTTCACCACAAGAGTTAGAACTATTCAGGACATTAATAGCAATCATTAATTCAGAAGGCACAATCGAACTAAAATATAAACTATTCGTACGACAAACATCATTAACAAGATTAAGACTGTAACAACAAGAGCAGAATATAGATGGTTGACCTGGAATAGTGTTCTTAGCTATTTAAATAAAGTAGTTATTAAATCAGTTACCAATTACTGCTTCGTTGTAAAATTTTGCTCTAACTTTCCTAGTACAAGGCCTCATATGTAGTTCTAATACTTTTAAAAATTTGTCATATGCAATGGAAGCATTATTTTCTTGATGTACCTCTTCCCAAAAAGATGTTCCAAAAGTTGGCTTGGTTGGTCCGCTAATAAAAGAAAATAAGCCAAATTTAGACAACATAGTAAGATAAGAGTCAACATCTACATTCACACCTAAAATATCTAAGTTAAAATTACCTAATATAATAAGGTCACCTCATTTTTTTTTAGATAAAAAATTTGAAAACTCGTCGAGAAACATTTTAACATTAATCATATTTAAAAATATTATCATCACATTTATTACTATTAATATTCATGTCTAAATTGAAAATAGAGTTATCGTTGGAAAGGTCGTAGTTAAGGTTCATTTAAAAGTTAAAAGATAAATGTAATTCTCGTGAAATACAAAGAATTAAATTAAATTTTATTTAAATCATCAAACAACCTTAAAACGATTACTTGACTATTTTAAATTTTTTTTGTAAATATTTTACAGTCTCTATACCATAAATATTTATAGTTTTTTTTTCAATTTTGAGTTTTATGGCTTCCCCAAATAGCTTTCTCATGTACTTAGCGAAAGCCTCATTGATATAAATATTAGTTGGTGCGATAAGAGTCACAACCACTAATTTGGTATTTAGATTTTTTTTCCTGTGAGACCTTTTTTTGACATCATTATTGTAAAAGTGTACGCAAACTATATTCCTAGAGTTAGCAGTTGATGGTCGTTTATTGGATACAACGTTATTTGATTACTTACAGTTATTTCAGTAATATTATCCCTTTGATTTTGATCAGCCAAGTTCAATCTGGTTTCGAGATAATTAATTTTATTTTTTAACAAAGAGCTTTCGTCTCGTAGAATTTTTATTGTACTGAGAAACTCTCTATTAATTTCTTCCAAACTGCTTAACCTATCATAAATAAGTCGCGTCGATAACTCATTGTTATTTGAGAGAATTGACTCAGTAACAGCCATTCCAGATTTAGCTGGCAAATCAACCACTAGTGGAGACAGAGGTGGTGAACGCAAAGTAGACCCTCTTCTTAAACGGTTACATTTATGTAAAAAAAATTTCAACTTCATGTATTTAAAATATTTTTCATTTAATTTTTCACACTGCAAGGGATAAAAATTTTTGCAATTATCACATTGAATGTTCAACTCATTAGGCTTAACTTCTTTTTTGCATGAGCATAGAGAAGGTTAAGTTACAATAATTAAAGAATAAAAAACGAGAATTAAAAACTTCCTAAACAAATTATAAGTTTTAATTTAACACTTAATAAGTTAAATTAATTGTGAATTAAAAGTAAATATACTACTTATTTTTAGATTATTATGAATATTATTGTTATTTTTACACTTTGAGTTAAATTAATATTATGTAATTAAAATTTACTACTGTTTGAGCTGTTCTTCCGATAGGCGCAATGACATACGCGGGCGCAAAATTATACTGGCATTTACGAATTCAAATTTCTTCTTTTTGTTTTAATTTTTTTTATTTTTGTTTTCTTTTTTTTTATTATAAATGTTCTTCAACTTATTATTAAAAATATCATATATTATTATAAAATAAAATAATAATTAAATAAAAAACTATCTTGTGTTAAAATTTTTTTAAAAAGTTATTAAAATTTCTGTATTAGTTAAATTAATTAAATAAAATTTTCAATATTATTGTTTGAATTGTTTATTAATAATAAATTAATTGGAAAATATCACTATATGTATTAAATTATGAAATTATTTATGAAATTACAATATAGCTATTTGTGAAATTAAAGATATTAAACTTTACACTAGTCTTATTATTTACTTTTTATTTATTTTCTTTGTTTTAATTTTTTAATCTTTATTTAAGGTAATTAATTGGAAAATAGCACAACTAAAAATATATTAAAGAGTTAGAGAAAATAGGTATTTCACCCCACAAACAGTATTTTCGAAAGCGTCGTAGAGTTCTGAAATTTTGACTGTAAATGCCTTTCGTTATTACCATTTTAAATAATCTATTATTCTATTATGTCGTAAGTTGAGTTACGACATACTAGACTGAGTAGGAGGTGCGATATATATATAATATAAATTGTAATTGAAATATAATTTACTTAAAAGGCTTATATTAATTTGGTTAAGTTGAGAATAGTCAAAATTCACATTGCAAAAACAGACTTAGTACATTTTATATAAAATTAATTTCAATTTTATATAACTCAATATCTCTATAAAATTTTCAAAGCAGTATTTTAACCTTCAAAAAAGACAAAATGCAGCTTCCGTGTTCCCATAAAAGCAAAAAAGGTTTCAAATGAACTTCATTGTAGCTCGTCAAAATAATTATAATAGAATTTCGGGCTTTTGGTCATTTGTCGAATAAATACTTCGCCTTTTAAAATACATTCTTTAAATAATATTTCCGACAATCCTATTTATTTATTTATTCAATTATTAATTATTTTTTACATATGTTAACCTAATCTGTCGACAATTCTCTGTTTTTTTTAAAAATATAAACATTTTTTCATTCATCTTAAAATTCGTTTTTATTTGTAAAATTAACATTACTTTTTTTTTCTTTTATTCTTATTCTTATTCTTTTTATTTACAACAAAATTAATTAATTAAAACTAAACAAAAATTTTTTTAAAAGATCTCAAATTAGGTTGTTGTAAACTGAATAACTCCACACAGTAGTAGATAAAACTACTAGTGATGTATAGTTGAAATTCATTTACTTTTTGACAGTTTCATTTAAATAATTTATTTCATGGGCACTCGCGAAAATTGGGCCAGAATTTAACAACAGGAAAAAATTTCATATAAATTTGGTTCAAAATAATTTTCTATGTTGTACCTGTATATCTTGCAACTTTGCCATTTCCACCTTTATATTAATTAACTTTTTGTAAATAAAACACCTGTAAAAATTGGCTATAGCAGTTTTTTTATTGTAAAACTTCTAAAATTGTTTACACAAAAAGTGAATATGTGAAAAAATGAGTAAAGTGATATGAGTAGATAACAAATTGTATTTTACCAAGTGATACTATGGACAATTTATATGTGTCAGAGCAGCAGCCAGAATTAACTGAAGAAGCTAATTAGGGAAAAATTATTTTGAGTAGCTTTGAGTTCAATTGATTTATTACATATTAAAACTACATAATTATTATTTGATATATATTACTTTCAATATTTGATCAGATTACCATTTTATGTTCTCTTTATCTTTTGTTTCAGTTTTTGAATTAAAGCTACATTTTATTTTATTGTTTTGTTTAATTTTTTGAATTTTTGAAGTTTGATTTTATTTTAATACTGATCGTGATTTTTAACAATTAAATGTCTTAGAATTGAATTTTTTTTAAAAAGTTATTTGATTAATATGTTAACTATTATTTAAATGTTTAGAATGAAATTAGGTTCAAAAATTTTAAAATATTATAAAATTTGTGTTAAATTTTCAATTCAATTTTCAATTTATTTTTGGTGACCAATATGCATAAATAGTTTATCCTGAATTACATATATCATAAATATTATATATATAAATTACAATAATTATCAGAGAACGTAAAATGAAAGTTGATTTTATTGTTCGAATTGGTTTAGATTAGTTTTTGTATTCCATTCATTTGACATAAAATGAAAAAATAATATAAGTACCTACATAATAAAAAAGGTTTCAAAGTACTGATCAAAAACATCAACTTTATTTTGAAACTTCGAACCAATTCAATGGAACACATATTTAACTTCGATTGAAATAATATTTGTTAGTAGTAAAATCAGCTGGAAATTACTAATTTATTTATTTATGTTACATTATTAATAGATATTATGTACTTTAAAATTTAACTTAATACTATTAACTATATACAAGAGAGTTACTACATTATTTAAACTGTTTTAATCATTTTGTACTTTGTTAGAAAAAATTACAGCAAATCATTGTAGTAGGTAATGATCTAAATTTAACATATTGAATTTTCCTGTAATAAAGCCATATATTAATTAAAATAAAAATAAAATAACGATTATATTCCATCCTAAATACATACCTAGTAAAAACACATTTTGATGATTTAAAAATTTTTCAATTTTTTAAATAGAATTGATGAATAAAATAACTGATCCCTTTTTAAAATAAAAATTAAAAAAAAAAAAAAATATTTCTTGATTCAAAATAGCTCATAACAAAAAAAAATTTGAAAAATTCACGCACGCATATTTTTTCAGAATTATTCATTATCATTTCGTACGATATAAGTTAAAAATAATGACGTTGATGTACTCCTCATTCAGAAAAAAGAAAAAGAAATTAAATAAAAATAATTTTTTTTTTTCATTTTAATTATTTTGATTGATTGGTAAATTACAAGAAAACGATACCAGAAAAAAGCAAAAAGAATCCATCATTTTTTATTTTTTTAAGATAACTTTTATTCAAATGTTTTCTCCAATATGCAACTCATTCCGAATTTTAAATGTAGACGTGTAAATAATGTGTTCTTGTGAACAATTGCTTGAATATAAATTCATTCGCTAGTCATTCACTTTGTTCCCCTCATTTTCTTAGCTTTTCAAATTGTAAATTTTACATATATTCTCCTATACAAAGAAAATACATAATTTTCTTTTTTATATTCAAAAACACAAAAACAACAACAAAAAAACGACTGTCCAAAAATTGTGTATTAAATAAAAATAAATGTCCGCAGGACAAATTACAATAATAGCAGCAGTAGCAACTAAAAACAACACAAAAAACAAAAATAATAAAAATAACAAATCGCACGAAAGCAATATAATATGTAGGTAATAATAAGTTAATATATAATGTATTATATATATTCATATACACATGCACGAATAAAAAAAAAATCCTCGCATTTTCTGATGAACGATTTTACATTTTATACGTACCGATTTTTATTTTAAATTTGACCATCTTCTATAGAATATTTCGCGCAATATCCACTCTATTTGTAAATGTGTACATTTTACCTACATTTATATTATATATATATGTATATATCCATATACCATATTTAGAACATCCTACATATTTTTAAAGTACAAAAACAAAACAAAATATAGAAAAACTATTGACTTGACTGATAAGGTCCATCTCTATTCTAATCATTATCATCATCATCATTATAATCATTATCATCAATTTAATCACAGTTTCTATAAATATTTCTTAAGCTATACTGTCCACTCTGTACATAGTATAAAAATATTTCTTATATTCAATAATTTTAAATAACAAGAAAACATCTTATCAAATTTGTATATAAGACAATTTTTTTATTGCAAATATATAAATTTTACCTATACAGGTACATTTTTCTTAATACACTAATACAAAAAAAAAATTAAAATAAAAAACGACAATAAGAAAATTTAAAAATTTTCTCTTTTTAAAAACAAAAAGAAAAAGCAAAAAAAATGTTCATGCAAAATTCTACTCTTATATTCATATAGACTAGGCGCTCCGCTCCTTTTTTACATATTTTTATTTTCTTCTGCTTTTATTTTTATACAAATATATATATATATATATATATATATATAAGCGTTTTCTTAGATTTATTTATTAATAAATGTGTGTTCGGTATTTTTATAAAGTTTTTAATTTTCTTTTAATACATATATATATGTACATATGTATTATAATATATAATAGGCCGACCAGGTAGGACAGAACAGGACGTATAAGAGTTAAGATTTTAATTTTTGGAGATGCATCCAAAATATTTTAAAACAATGCCGACCACTTTACATAATGCATTGTAAATATAACTCGAGTTATATATAAATGGACTGGTTTAAAGGGCCTTATAGTAATAAAATTAACTATAATATTTTTTTCTTTTGTAATACATGTTAAAGTTATGTATAGATATCATAATATAACGAATATAAATTTAATCATTAACAGTAATTTTTCCAAGTTAAAAATTTGTAGATACCCTAATTGAATTTAAGAAATAGGAGTAACATAAAAATATAAAGTATAGTTACAGATGCAACAACAATTATTATATGTATGTATTAACAACTCAGGTAGAATAAAAATATGTGTGTACATTATAAAGAGTGACTATATGGTAAAAATCAATTCAACAAATAATAGATAAGAAAATGATAATGATAAGAAATTTTTACTTAACATAGTTAAATACAAATGCGAAAGGATATTCAAAACGAAAATATGTACATGCATAACTATATAAATCGTGTTATAGTTACTAAATTAAATATAATGCACTTCCTTTAAAAAAAATAAAGTTCAATAATTACATTCTGTACAATTTTAGGAACTAGTGCAACACACGGTTTAAAGAAAATTCACAGTACTGATGTATGTTTACTTAATGTTCTGTTGCTAGGTATTTTTCTGTAGCATTAAATATATTAATTGTGACTCGTGACATGAGGCTTTAATTTGAGTTAAGAAATGTCACAGTTAATTTCTTATCTCAATTTAAAAAAAATACAAATTTGTTAGGTGGTTATATTATATGGTGGTTACATTGTTTATTTGCATATATTTACCTGAATAATATTATAATGCCACCAATTTCTAAACTGCAACCTTTTTAAAAAAAAACAAAATTGCAATTTTTTATTTTAATTATAAAAACGAATAGCAGTTGCAACATAACCGTAATATAATGTTGAATGGTGATCATTGATCATTATAAAATTACAACAGAATTATATTGATGAGGATAAGGATGTTGATTATATGTTGATTTTTTATGCAAAGATGCGTGTGTATGTGATTGCAAATGATTATCAATTTATTGAATTCGCACAAAATTATTAGAAATGATAAAAATTTTGCTCAGATTTATTTATCCATATACAATATAGTATGTATATCATACAAAACATATACCTATTTCGTATATAAATTCAATACCACTGCATAAAAAATACTCTTCTTCATATAGATACCTTACCTACCAACCTACCTAACCTTTTTTAAGTTTAATAAAATGCATAAGCCTACAATCATATACAAATCTATGGTCCAGTCCCAGTGTCAAATTGTCACTCCATTCATGGAAATATACATTCATACATATATGGTTGAATGGAGTTTGCAAAATCTCTAAAATTTAACAAGAATAAGAAAATTTTGAGAATAAAATAACGATAAATACATAAATATCTACAACATTCATTATTATATGTATATTTTCATTTAAATACAAACAAAAATTCATATAATTTTAAAATGTATCTGGACATTATCATTATGCCTTAGAAATGCTATATATTTGTACATCTAAGGATATTTTATATCCATATACCTACCTATATATTTTAAATCAAAATCAACTCATTCATTAGATCACCACATATGAATATATTATAAAAAGGATGCAAATACAATTACATCATTTTTCTATAATATAAATATGCTTTTGAAGAAATTTTTTTTTTCTCATATTTTTTTGTTTTCCATCACAAAAGTCGTGAGATTTTTATCCATACAAATGTACATATATGTATATATTCATAATGTAGATATAGCGGTAAAATTTTAACTATTTTACATTTTTACAATACATTAGTTTATAATATTAGGAATACAAATATTCTGTCCTGAGTTCTAATCTAACTGAATTCATGAAACTATAAACTGAACTGAACTCAACTATAATTCTCCACAATTCTTTCTCTTTTCTTCTTATCAACAAAATAATAATAATATAAAACATCCATGCGTATTTACAAAACCATCCATCCATATACAAAACATGGGTAATTGAATCTACTTAAAAATATATTTTAGATACAAATTAACAATAACAACAAAAACAATAATAAAAAAAAGTAACAAGAATAAATTATATACCTAGAAGAAAATTCATCATAAATACTTAGTTAGAATTAGAAACCTTTATACAATACAAACTACTGTATATATAGGATAAGAATTGTATATACGTAATTAGTATTTCGTAAAATGCAAAAATAGTTCTCAATCTCAGCTCTGCATATTATATTGAGTGAGTAATGTATTATATTATTGAGTATAAGAATTATTTCTATTTGTTGTTGTTGTTGTTTATTTTTCCTTACCTTTTTTAAATTCTTTTCTTATGTATTGAATTTGTGTATTTATGTTTTCTCTTCTTACTTATTCTCATTTTCATTTTATACTCAATTTTATTTTATTTTGTTCCTGTTTTTTGTTTTTATTATTGCTTTTATTTCAAAAAATATTTTCTTCTCAAAATATCACACATGTATTAGAATAACATTTATTTTAGTTGGAAAGAAAAGATAAGGAAGAACAGGAGATGGAATAATAAAAACAAAAATTTTTGTTCCATACATAGAAATGCACATACCTACATATTCATATGTGGCCATATGGTAAATAAATATAACGTTTTTTAGCCAGCAAAATACAGAAAACAGTACAAAAGTAGAATTTATAATAGTAAATTGACAGGGCAGAATATCGCGACGCGTCAAAACCTATCAGACGGCGATAGAAGATGGTTCAATATTTTTGTTAAGAAATTTGAAACGGAAAATTTTGGATTTGTATTATTGTGACGGTGAATGGATTTAAACAAGTCGCGTTTAATTATTTTTCACATTATACATGTATAACAGTTAACTTTAAATAAGAATACAATATTCATATGTACGTACGGGTGTATTTTAAGAAGAATATTGGGAATATAATATTATCATACCTCACTCAGTATGTATTTTAATATTGTTCTTCTCTGCATCGAAATATGAATATTGTTGCGATTTTATTATTTTGGTAAAAATAAATTTTCAAAGTGAAATACACTTAGAAGGTTAAATACCGTTTAATATCAAGTTATCGCATTATCTTATTATTTTACCACCGGTGAAGATCAGAATTTACATCACATGCACTATTCATCGCTGATAAAAAAATTTTTAGTGTTAATTTGACCGTCGAGTTATTAATTGTTGTGTTTTGAATGCGGAAATACAAAAAAAGAAATACTGTTAAGTGTTAATATTGATACATATGGGATATTTAAATAGTGTTATAAATAAAAAGAATTTCCACGAATTATTTTTTTTTTAATTAAAAAAAAAAAGTGAAAAGAAATTAATAAAAAAATAAATAAAAGTTAAAAAATATGTCATAACAGAAAATGTAGAAAAATATAAAGAATTAATTTATAAAGAATAAAAATAGAGAATTACATTTTTTTTTAAATATATGTATAAGTATAATATAAACTACATTTTACAGTATTAAAAACAAAACATAAAACAAGTGAATATTTTCTGAACAAAATAAGTCAATTTTAAATTTATTAAAATAATTAATTAATAAAAAAACAAAAACCAAACAACAATTTATAATTTTCTCGGGATTAAAATATTTTATTTTTTTTTATTTTGTAAAAAAATAAAAAATTGAGAGTAAGAGGTAAGAAAAATTTTTCGGTTTTCTCAAAATAATATTTATTATTAGAAAATAGTTTTAATCGAAATTAATCAAATTTTGCCGGTCGTAAGTCGATCTATATTCTTTTTGCAGGGCTTTTATGTGTAATTTTTTTTTAATACATTTTAGTAAATATTGTATCTCAATAAAAATAGTAAGATTAGATTGATAACTTAAGTTAATATTCATAATTTAAGTATAATGTGGTAACCAGCTAAATAAAATAAAGCTATTCTATTTAAGAAGGCTTAGTTCATGACAATAGTAATAGTTT
This sequence comes from Argyra leucocephala, assembly GCA_963942445.1. NCBI lineage: Eukaryota > Metazoa > Arthropoda > Insecta > Diptera > Dolichopodidae > Argyra > Argyra leucocephala. The sequence goes on from OZ012677.1 coordinate 93,896,925, forward strand.
TCCACATTTAATGAGTTGATAAGCCAGTAATTTGATAAATAAATGCTCGAAACATTCTAGATATTGTAGTATAAACTTGCAGTACCGTACTTAATTTAGCACGAAAAGGTGATTCTACCAAAGTTACTGTTAAGAACATAAAAAAAAACAAAAAAAAAATTAAAATAATATACCTACCTACCTATACTATTTTAATAACTAAATAAGCCTAACTAGTTATACTTAGTTAATTAGTTAGTTAATTACCTTAAGTTCTTGTTGATGTAAATACGAAATTGGACCTTATCCTATAGTAGATTAATTTATTTTTTAATGTACACTTATTTGGAGTGAAATATATATGAATTAATGTACTTAATTATTCCATAAATTTTTGAGAAAAATTTATTTTATAGACCTAACTACACTCATTATTTTTCGTTTCTTTAATAGATATTATTGTTACTAAAAACTAAATTTTAATTCAAAACATATCATTAACAAAAAGGTTTTATTATTTTATAATAATAATAAAAAAAAATGAAACAAAATATTTTCTACGCTTATGAACGCATAATTTAGAATGGTAATCTTTACTAAGTCCATTCTTAATAATTTAAAATGGGAAGTTTCTACATATCTAATAGGTTCCTATATTAAATAAATAAAACTACTACTACTACCTACTTAATTAGGCTTAATTTTAAGTGTAATTTTAATATATATGTAAATATATTCTCCCTAATACCCCAATAGCCGTTAATGAATTAAAAATAAGTAATTTTAGATAAGTACTTAACTCTAGTATAACTAACTAGTTGATATCAGTTTTTTCTGTTAGAATAATTAATTATAGTTAGTTTGAATAATAGCTTAGTTATAGTTTACTTAAATAGATTTCTCTTTGCAAATAGTTTATATAAAATGCTTAATTCAAAAAATCCATATATTTACGTATTTAATTATAAATTTGCTTAAAACTTTAAATACTAATTATATTAAAGTTAATAATTAAAATGTCCTTTACAAGAATTTTAATACGAAATCTCCTAGATATGCTCCGTGCAATTTTATCTTAATAAAAAGTTCTTTTAAATGAAATATTTGCATAAAATAACGAAAATTATCAAAAAATCTTCTATTTTTATTGCTTGTTGTAATTTTTTAGTGATTCATTGATAATTGATTAATTAACTAAGTTGTGTACCTAATTATTAAAAATAGGTATCAATAGTGTTAGAATTGAAAAGTTAAAACTATCAAAATTGAAACGGAATTATTCTCATTATTTGAATATTAATTAAAAAATAATTTAAATAATCGTTATTAACTGACTAAAAGTTTAGGTTTAAGAACGTTATAATTTAAATTTTTTAAAAAATAAAAAATAAAAAAAATAAATTAACTCTCTATATACATAACTAGATTACTTATCAATCATTTTATATTATTTTTTAATTTATATTTGTTTTATTAATTCTCTGTACTTATTTTCATAACTATCTATACTATCTATAATATGTTGACTATTTTTTATTAACTATCCATGTCTCGTAATCTTAATAAACTTAACCAGCCGATAATTTCATTAGATTGTTATAAAAAAATAAATGAAAGTGAAATGTGAATTAACTATTTAACAGTTAAGTACTTAATAAAATATGTTATTTTTGTAATACTTAACTATTGAAATCTTTAAAAAAAATTGCAATCGTAGATCTATATTTTCAATTATCGGCATTAAAGGAACAATTTTTGAAAAGTAAAAATTTCGATTAATAAAACTTTTTATAAACTTAAAACACGTGCTCTTTAACTATAATTTACTCTACTAAATATATGTGTGATATTTGGCTTATATGTGTAATTGAAATTTTCATTTAATAATTTATATATAATAATTAAAAATCACTTACTAATTCACATTTATAAAAACAAAATATACTTAAGTAACTTCCTAGTTATATAAATTAATAAATTAGACATACCATATTAGTTTTTGTTTTATTTTTTTTTTATTTATCTTCAAAGAGTACAATAATTGCTTTTGATATTTCATCTAGGTAAAATATATAGAATATGTAGGTATGTACTCATTTCAATTATCACACATCTATATTTTCTACCTTATTTATAGTTGATCTATTAAATGAATTTTAAGATTACAATTTAATATTACAATTAAATACAACATAAACGTTTTTTTTTTTTTGTAATCCAAGACTAACTATGGGAAAACCATAAGAGAAAATTATCTTATATAGGAATAGCAAATTATTCGTCTTTTATTTTTTAAATCCAAATTAATTTCAAAGAATAAATAAAAAAATGTTGACAACGTCCATGTCCTAAGCGGACATTTAATATAGCCAGTACACTATGCCGGTCAACTATTGCATACAAATCCAGTTAAATTATTATTATTACCATCATTTATCATTTAAATATTCCTTGATTTAATTTTTTTTCTTTTAACTAAGTTTTTACTAAGTATATTTAAGTATTTGGATACTTATATATATATTTATTTATTTATATAAATTGTACATAACAAAATTACTCTTTTATGCATTTTCAATAGTTCAATTGAGTTTAATTTGGTTTACACACATATAAATATATATAATAACACTTATATATATATATATATATATATAAATATATTTAAATAAATTTAAAAAAAAAAAAACAAATTAGAAATTATAAAAATATAAAAAAAAACTTATAAATTTAAAAAAAAAAACTTATAAAACAAAACAAAAAAAAAATTAAAAAATGTACACTAATAATAAATATACTTTACTTCAACTATTATGTCGTTCTGTCTATTATCTCGTAGCAGAAAACTTTTCTGATCAATTGAACTTTATCCAAAATATCAATTTAATTATGGTATTTGTATATATTTACATTAGGTATCTAAAAATCAATATTTAAATCAAAATTAACCTGATAACTAAGTATGTGCTTATAAATTCAATTTTATTAGCGTTAGGATAATATTCATATGCATATGTAATAACAATAAGCTTTAGCCACGTAAAATTTTTTCTTAAATTTCTATATTGAAATAAATATAATTACACAATTATATAAAGGTACATAATATGTAAAAATTATTTAAATCCATCCTAACCAAAATCAATAACAAAATAAAAATAAAACTGTTTGAGGTAGGTACCTATACCTACCTACTAACTAAACTAATATTTACACTTCTTAAGATAAAATTTCGCGTTCTACTTGCATCTTCTTCTTATTAATTGACTTTGTTTGTTTTAATATTATTCATTATAGATACTTACTATTTATTAATTAAAAAAATATTATTTATATAAATAAATAAAAATATAATAAAATAAAATAAAAGAAAAAAAAAGTTATCTTATTATTCTTATTATACGAACAAGTGTTTCTACATACTCATATTAAGTAGAATATTTAAATTCAATTTGTAATTTATAGTTACAATTTTATTATTAATTTTTAAGTTTTTCTTATTGAATGAGGGTGGAATTCCTTTCCTAAAAAAATAGAAACAAAAACAAAATAAAAAAAATGTAATTACACGACATTTATATGTGTGTAACTATATACTATTATAGTTAAATGTAATATCATGTTATGATGAACTCAACATATTTTTATTAATGACAAATAACTACTTATTCTACATAATAATAACAAAATATATATTAAATGTAATTATTCTATTTTTTTTTTTTTTTGTTTTACGGGAAACATTTACAAAATTAATTCATAATGAACAAATAATAAATAAACACAGAAATACACATTGGCATGTAGAATAAAAGAAAAAAAAAAGTAAATAGCGAAAATAAAATTAAAAACTATTTTACAAAAGTGAAAAATAAGTTAAAAAGAATTAAAGAGAAATTACAAAGAAAATAGAAAATAAAACAACAACAAAAAATTATACAAAAATATTTACACACATACAAAATATTTTTGTAGGTCAAAAATCATATGACTTCCTGCATCCGCAAATCCTTTGAGAAGTTTTATTTTTTCCTTTTTTCAAGAAAGAAAAACAAAAACAGAAAATTCGAAAAAAAAATATTTTTTTTATTATTCTTTATCCTCTTTATCCACATACAAAACATGTTTAAAAACGTAAACTAATGTAAATATATATGTGTATATAGAAATGTATCATATTATTTTTTTCATACATATTTTTTTACGATATCCTTTGCATCCTTGTACACGAATTATATGAGTTAAAAAAAAAAAAATACTCAACTTATGTCAACAGCACACTTCTTTTATTATTTTTGCGTACTGTATAACTACACAAGCAAAAACAAAAACAAAAAAAAAATTAAATAAAAGCTGAAACAAACATTTAAAAAACACATTTAAATATATGAAAATATTATATGCATGCAATAAAACGTTATTTAATAAAATTATATTATATGTATATATATATATATATTATATATTGTACATTATATATATATATATATATAAATAATTATATAGATTACTCCATAATTTACAATAGCATATATAAATAAATTGTTTTTATAGCTGTGTGGTGTGGTGGTATAAGTCATTCTTAATCAATTTGTTTTCAATATTACGGTATATGAATGTAGTTATACATATAATTGAATTGTATGAATGTAGATATTCTTATATGGAATCAATTCTGTTAGTAAGCATTATGAAAATTTTATATGATATTAATGAGAGAATTAAAATTAAAAGTTTTTGAAGATAAAAAAATAAAAAAAAATTTAAGAAACCCAGATAGAAAAACTTTAAAAGTCTAGATAAGTCAAATTTATGGTGGAAAAATTACAATTAATAAAATAATCAAAAATAATTTTTAAATCAAAAATTTTTGTAAATCGATTTCTATAAACAGTCAAGCTTTAAAATATCCATTAATAAGATAATAATAAAATAATAATAAAAATAAAATTTGTCTTTATTTCAAATATAAAATTAAAATAATATTAATTTTCAATAGATTATAATAATATATACATATATAAATATATATTATATTAAAATTGAATGATAAATCATATCAAACACTTATTTTTTAATTAATTTTTTTAAAGTAGAATTTTTATATTGTAGAATATATTAAATTCAATGAAACAATAACAGACATATTATTTTTGAAATGACGACATTCTATTCCCAACTAAGTCATTAAGGAATATAAATTAAAATTTTTTTAACACCATCGGGCCATAAACGGGATTCAAATTCGTTTTTCTTGCAGCAGTATCAAAGACGTATAATCACTGTATACCAATATAAATGGCAAACTAAAGTTATTGTGAAATTTAATTGGTTTGTAAATATTTGGCTGAATTAAGGCTCAACTAGATTAGATTGAAATTTTTGAAATAATTACAAATTAAATAGATATAAGGTAACTACTAAAAGAAAGTTAAAAAATAAAATAAGTTGATAACTAAGTGGCTACTGATAGAAGGTTTGCTTAAAATCATTCAAACTATACATATTTTTTTACAAGTAGATATGCATTCTTATATATGAAACTATTCTTGGTTATTTTTATTAATTTTGTTACTCAAGAATATACAAATTTTTTTCTATTAATAGTGTTAGAGATATTGGGCACTTTACGAAGTCATATATAATTACGTAATTTTTTTGACAACACTACCTATACATCTATACGTCAATACGATTTGTTCGAACTTCCTGCTGTACAATTCAAAAATGAAAAGTAATTAAATTGAATTATAATTATTTATTTTATCAATTGGTGTAAAAAAATAATTTTCTAAACATTGTTACTAAGCATCGATCAAAAATTGAGTTTCAAATATAATATTGCGAAAACTATTGAACAAATCTGTGACAAGCATTATTCTTTTTATTAACAGTACATTATTTTCTAAGATCAATTGAAAACAAGTTAGTCCTGATGAAAATAATTTTTAGTCCATTTTTATGTTTGGAAAATTCATATAAAATAGCACACTTCGGAACTAAATGCTTAAAATAAAGTAATTAAAGGGATATTTTCAACAATATTTAATTATTCAGTTTTAAGTGTCATTATAAAATCGGTTTGGACCCCATTAATTTTTTTTTTTTTTAAACACTTGAATGTTACGCAAACTTCGTATTAACCCTTCTTACGTTAATTATAATATTATTGCTAGTTTGTTCCATACACCACTTTTGTCTTTTTTGACTTAGGGGTGCTTTCCATTGCTTTCCATCGTTTTTTAATGTGATATTTCAGAATCTTTAATCCGTTTTACTATATCTGTTTTAGTTAGTAAAATAATTACTTGTTAATTTGTTCCATGTCCAGTTTTTTAGTAATTTATTTCTGATAGTTTGTTACATATGCCAGAAAGTTGGATATGGCCCAATATTTACATGTTCAAAATTTTTTTGTATGTGCTTATTTCATTATTTGTTCCAAAACATAATATGACAATGAACATGGAACAAATAGTTACAACAATACGGTTAGGACTGAAATGTACCACGTATATAGAAATTTTTTGTTCTATAACTTCATTCCTATTGATGTGGAACAAACATATTTTCTAACTCGTTAAAACAAGTTTGTTTGTTAAAAGAATAACATTTCAGAGTGATTCGTGTGTCCCGTGTGACTAAAAATATTTTTGCATTGAAGTAAGATAATGTTAGGTTCAATATCTCAAAAGTGCGGGTTTTGTGAGTGCGGGCATTCTAACATTCAAGAACTTGATTGTGTTCATTCTGCAATGGACCGGTTTTTCAAAAATAGAGAAATTGACAGCCCGTTATATACCTTATTATATTACTAGAAATATACAACTTAGAATTCTGAAAATGAAAAAAACTGATTTAAACAATTATAGTGTACCTGCAACAAAATTGAATTACACTCAAGTTTCGTTTTTTAAGATTAAATCTATTTTATATGAAAAAATACCTCTGCAGGGACTTTTGCAATAAAATACAAAACATCATTTCGTGAGACTGAATTTTGAAACTATATCATTGAATTTAAAAGCTTTATTAAAATATTACCAATTCCAAAAAAATTATATTTGTCAAGATTATCTAATTTGCAAGAACGATCTCTAAAAAGAGAATATATTAAATATAAAGATTTGCTTGCGTTTCTTCCACCAGAAGACGTAAAATATTATCGTACCTTACTTAAATAGTTAACCTGCATTAAAAAATTTAAATTTAGTTACTAGATATAATAAAAACAAGTAGATATTATAATAATATACTCGTATATATTGTTTTTATTTTGTTATTGAAATTTAAAGGATATGAAAGCTGTAATTTTGTTTGTGAAGCTATTATTATACTTAGCTATTATCCAAATAAAAGTAATTTTATTTTATAATATAATTTTCGTTTAATTTTATTTTGTTTAACAAACTTGATTAAGTTATAATAATATTTTAAACTTTTATTCAATTCTGGAAATATGTGACAATTTGCACCAATTTTGAAGATGATGCACACAATTAATTATTTTAAATGTTGTTAGCTTGTTCCATAAACAATTTTTTTTGTTCCACGTCAGCTCTGTATGACAGACGATTAACGAACAAATCGATTCAAAAAATGGATATGAAACAAACTGAAAATTTTCACTTTTCTTAAATTGCACCATAACTTTTTTGTCATATATTTTTTTTTTAGATGTGAAGTATAATGGAAATTAACTCTAAGAAATGTAAACTAAATATTCTGCAAGTTTAAACGAATTCTATCGTTGGGTTTTTTCTCTATTACATTTCAAACTTCAACTTCAAGTTTCTCTAAAATTACAATTTGGCATATGGAACAAACTAGCAATAAGTCGACGAATTAGTATTATTACGAATTAGAGTCGTAATTTAATTTAGTTAAGTGTTCGTGATTTATTGATAGGCTTAATTTTAGTTAAATGTATGTAAGTTTTAGACTTAGATTAAAAATATAAATTGAAGTTGTAAATCAAAGAAATTCGTTAAGTACCTATCTAAAGAAAAAAGTAAAAATTGAATATTTTCGAAATATATTTTTATAACTAGATATGAATTACTTTATTTATATATAAAGAACAGAATATAATAAAATAGATCTTAATTAAAACATTGATCGCAAATTGTTAAAAATTTTAACCGAATTGGTTTTTTTAGATAATTTTTTTAACATTTCACTTTATATTAAAATTTATTTAGCCCTACCGCTGCAATAAAATTGAAAACAAATTTTTTTGGCATATATTTACTATACGTATCGCTACAATTGCCAGACTGGATATAAGAAACAAAATGTTCTAGGGCGAGACCTTACTAAATTTCCAATAAAAAGAAATTATTTTTTTTTCTTTCTCTAATAGTAGTAGTTACTTACATATCTACTGTCTCGACATATTACATTAGTATTTTCCTATGTTAATTTCAATCAAAGTTATTTGTAAAATTACTTAATTTATAATTCTGTAAATTATTTAGATAACTTTTTCTTCCACTAAGGAGAAAACTTTGATTAAGTTTCACACCAGAACCTATCGATACAAAAATTTTTTATTTTTAAGTATACTTAGCTTAAATAGCTTGAATGGGGTAAGACTAACTGTATATGTATCTTCCAGATATTATTATAAGTAGTCAACTTGTCTCTAACGTGGAATACTCTGAATCTACGATTTAGACATCAATTATTTTTCAAATACCTTTCAAAGTGGTTATAAACCCATTAAAAAAAATTGCAGGGACCAACAGACTGAATTTGGTATCTGTAATTTTATTTGTGTAATTTTTGTTTTATAACATAAGATTTCGAACTATGAAATAAGGACCCAGTACAGTCTTATTATAACTACCAACATACTATTAATTTGTTTTGCATCAAAGTTATTGATGTGCGAAGTAAACATTGTAGTTACTTACTTCAGGACGATATTTTGTTCTCAACTATAATATGGTTGTTTTACATATGATTCACTAACATAATATTATGTTAAAAAAAATACAATATGGTTGAATGAAAAATAATTATGTTTACACCAAACATAAATTACTGTAGGTCCAATAATGATATTATTTTCAAAAACTTGAATTGCAACAACATTAATTTTAAGTATAAATTATATTCTTAAAAATATATTATACATAATATAACTAGTTAATTTCAATGTCAATTGTAACATGGTTGGATTAAGTTTCAATAAATAATAAATTTGGTTAAATTGGTACTCATTTCTTTAAATCAGAATTGAAAACATTACTTTTAACTGAAAAAATAAAAAAAATAACATATTTAATAGTTAAGATTACCCTTAAAATGTTTTCTTAGGTTATTTATTCTTTTTTGGTAACTAACTATGTATTATTTAATTTATTTATTTCTCAAGAACCTTCAAAGTAGTTGTAAACCCAATCAAACAAAGTGCAGAGACCAACAGACTGAATTTAGTACCTGCAATATAATTTGTGTAGTTGAAATATTTCCACTGGCAACCCAGCTTAATATAAAATACTTGCATCTAAAGTACTTCTACCAAAATCTAGAGAAAATGTTGTGGTTATAGTTTATAATGCTATGGACAAATATATAAGAAATAAGTATATTTGAAAAACATATATATAAGTAAGCAAACTTAAGTACCAATTTATATCGTAACTGCCAAGAATTTTTATATTATGTTCACATTTCCAACGAACAACAGAAGATTGAATATTAAAATGATTTTTTAATTTTAAAGCATTTTATTTTAACGCCAACTAACTGTAAAATGATTGTTACCATCATAATATGATTATTACGACTATAATTTGTTGTACAAATAACTATAATAATATGATTACTTCAACCATAATATAATTACTTCAAACTAACTATAATATGATTACTTCAATCAACTCTTGATTACTTTGATCACAAGGTAACTATAATATGATTGCTTCCAACATAATTTTATTAGTATTACTACAAATAGTTAAATAATAAAGATTAAAACTCTAGGTACTTATTTTATTAAATATGTATCTTAATTGATTTCGGTTAGTACACCATCATCAGAGGATTGATTTCGAAGTTATCAGCCTTCTGATGTTAGGTAATAATCGCAATCGATTAAGATATTTAATAACATAAGTTAAACATACCTCGAGTTTTAATCTTTAGTTATTTAATTTTAATGTTTCACTAATAGAGCCTACAGAATATTCTATAAAATATACTTATTATATACCTACAACTATAAAATGATTTCTTTAAGCAAAATATGTTTCATACAACTACTGGTGGTGGAGGGGGGGGGTATAGTGGTGATATCCACATCTATATAATATCGTAACAACAATATTTTGTATGAATAATATTTTTTTTTCTTAAATACTGTTGTAACAACCATAATTGATTACTATATACATAGGTATATTTCGACTATAATATTTTCGACACAAATATAATATGTTTCTATCAACCTAAAGAAAATATCACTCAAAACAGCATATTTTAGTGATTCCCTCAAGATCGTCATAGTTAAAACTCATACTGATTAATAATTGCTAATATTGGTATCAGAAATTTGAAACTATTTGTTATCAACTTCATTCATATTATATTTCTAATTGAATATCAACTGATCCCTCAGTAGAAGAATCAATACTACATTTTCAAACAATAATTTTCTTCATTTATACCGACATAATTATGTATTATAATGCATGTACGAGTATAAGTAGTTAGTTACGGGTTATATTCGTACGTAAAATGCAGTAAAAATGATAAATCTTTAAATAACTACTTACTTAAGTAACATATTAACATTTATAAATATTTTGATTTTGTTTTATTATTATTTAGACTCTATATTTTTAATATATATATATATATGTATATAAAAATATATCAAAGTCCTTTTTAACACATAAAATACATAAATATTACATAAAAAAAACTGTAAAAATATCATAAAAGTTCAGACATATTTTTTGTTTTTGTTTTGTTTTGTTTTCTGCCCTTTCTTCCTATCTGGGTTATTTTTCTTTTCAAAGCCATACAGGAGTAGAAACAAAAAGAAGAAAAAAAAACAGAAAAATTAAGGGAAAAAAATGCATAGAAAAATAAACGTTAAAAAAAACAGACGATAGTATAATAGTAAAAGAAAAAAAAAAATATAAACGAATAAAAGTAATAAAAGCTTTAAGACAGACACAATTTTTTTTTACTTTTTTCTTTTGTATTTTCGTTTTTATTTTTAGTTATTTTTATTATTTTTTTTTGTATGCTTCTTTACACGTTAAATCCTTATAACAGCTGATAAGTAATAGCTATACAACAATAATAAAAATAATAATGATACTAACTGAATTTTCAAGCAATGAAAAAAAAATGAGCAGATCCTTTAACACAACTATATACACTCGTTCTTTTGATATATATATTTATATAGTGTTATTTTTATACGTACGCATACATTAATATATGCTAGCTAGATAGTTATCCTGTTGTATTTAACAAAAAAAAAAAAAAATTCATGGTCACAGCACAAATAAAAATAATATAAAAAATAAAATAAAAATGATAATAAAATCAAAGAGAAAATTTCATAAAAATTTATTATGTATTTATGTAAAAGGAAAACAAATATAATATAATAATAAAAAAAAATGTAGTGAATCTCTATAAATACAAAATACATACCTATACATATCCGTATAAAAATTTTCTACGTTAAATTATCAAAAAAAAAGTGCACGTTTTATAACCACGTGCTTTTTATTTTGGTGGAAAATGTTTTCATTCGTTTTTCAGATAGACCAATGACATTTCTACAAATTTTCTTTAATTCAAATGAAATTAAAATTATTTTCCAATTGATTATAATTGTGTAGATAACTTATATTCAAATTGAGTTCTGAAAGAAAGGTTGTACCTATTGTGAGTTTTATGTTTAACTGTCATATCATATGCAAGCCTAATATTGTATAGTGGGTATGTTAGAAAGTATTCGATTGATAATATTTAAATTTTTAAATAAATAATAATAAATAAATTTTGAAAATATGGAATAATAATATTATTTAAAATTTGTGGCTTTTTACATTTAATTAATTATCAAACATTTGTAAAACATTCATTTCACTTTTAATAAGCAGTGTATATAAATTCAATAAATTCTATCTAGCTTATTCAGACAATATATTAGACTAATATATCAGACAATAGGATATTAGCTTTGTATAGATTAGTATATATATAGTGTATGTAGTTAGCACAAAGCTAAATAAAATTACGAATTTTCATCAACTTTATCAAGTAATTAATTATTTATCTATTATTGATTACTTTATATATATAGCCTAATTATTATTCTTCCTAGTTATTTGTTGTCATAACTAGTTCTAATCCTTTTTAATCATTTTTTTCCTAAGTAATCCTTCCAAATATAGAAAGGAAATTTAAATTGCAAATCTTGGCACTTTAGTTATTTTTCCATTGTATCATTGTATTAATTTGTAGTGAAAAAGTTTAATACAAGAGTATAGATTCTGTTGTACCGGGTGTTCCAGACCATGCGTATCCGCTTTTTAAGAGGGGAAGGAGCCGTTATTTTAAAATTGAATAAAAATTTTGTTGATATTTTCAAATTCCGGGAAGGAAGGGAAATCAGTTTTTTCACACCAAAAATCGCAGAAATTGGCCAAAATCGAGATTTTCAAATGAGAAGGGGTACTTTTTTATGCATATTCGGATTCTACGTCAAAAAATAAGTAAATTTTGTAAAGTAATTTTTTTTTTGTTTAAACTTTGTAGGAACCCAAAACTGAGATAAAAAATATGATAACATGAAAAACAAATTTATTTATAAAAATTATTATCATTAATCAAAGGAAAATATTGAGCATTTTTGTTTTATTGTTATTAATTTTGACGAAAAATACTAAGAAAACAAATAAAAATCATTCAACATATTTTCCTTATTTTTTGCCGTAGAATCTGAATTTGCATTAAAAAGTACCCCTTCCCATTCAAAAATCTGGATTTCGGCCAGTTTTGGCGATTTTTGGTCTTAAAAAACCAATTTGCGGTCCTTTCCGGAAGTTCAAAATACCACGAATCGATAGAGCACCCTCGATTTAGTTAACAAACTTTTTTTTAAATTTTAAAATAACGGCTCCTTTTCCCTTCTTAAAAAGCTGATACGCATGCTTTGGACCACCCCGTATATACAATCAAAAATTTTCTATTTCTAAATGTGCCGATGTAAAAAGCATAAAAGTTTAAATCATTTATTAATCGTTTACAATTACCGATTTCAAATTTTAACTAAATTTAAAGAAAGTTCGAACTAACAAAACCAAGTTATATTAATATTTAGACACTTCCCTAAAGCGCGGCCGATAAACGAAACTTTATCGTAAAAATATTTGTTTTGTATTATAAACATAGTATATTTTCAAATTTGATCGTAAGTTTTATCGTAACGAGCTTTTTGAATCTTTTTAAATCTTTTTAAATTACTAAGTGCAAAAATTATTATTAATTTATGAATTTATAAAAAAAATTACATGCATTTGAGAAATTGTCACTTTTTTATAATTTGTTAATCGATACAATCTGGCTGTCGATATGAAAGAAACAAATAAAATAAAAATGTTTGCATGGGCTTCTTGTATAAAGATTTGATTTTTCAATAGTTTTTTATCCTCTCTTTGGTTGATATATTCTATCTTTGAGTGTTTGGCAACTTGGCTATCGTGACCTAATTTGTATTTAATATAAGTAGTAGCAAAGTTTTAGTATACTAATTAAAATACGAAAAATAAGTAATCTTTTAAGATTTACGGTCTTTTATTAAGGTCATTGTTAAATTATTTTTTTATTGTTTATAATTGCCATTATTGGATAAATGAATTTGTATACCTCTTCTGATTGCAATTTTTCTAAACACTAAATTTTATTACGTTTGCAATATAATGGAAAATTTATTGTAGGTACTCAAAAAATATATACCTAACTGGTAGGTGCATAGATCGAAAAAGCTATAAATTTTTCAACATAATTTTAACATCATATTTAATTTCTTAAACAGATTGTCATTGTAGTAGATCTTAATCCTTCATTAATCTGATTTACTTATTTGAAAAAAAGGTTAATTTTGAAGTTTTTTCTATTTATTTATTGATCAGCAGACATGTAGATAAATTTGCAGGCCAACTACAGGTCCTCTTCCTTTTCGAGATGTGGGCCTTCGAGGATAATTTTCCAGATTTTTTTTTTTTAAATAATTTAAACTTAATTTTGATTAGAAATAAAAACAATAGTTGTAAATATAGGTATACTTAAGTACTTATACCGAATAATCCACCTATACTTTCAATGTTGTGATTTAAGCCAAGTTCAAACTAAAATGCCGTGGAAAATAAAATTGGTCATTTGTACAATAACACGTCACAACCGATAATAATTATATAAAAAACAATGGAATTGATAAAACATAGTAATACAACAGCGCAACACAAATTAAAACTATTTAAATAATTTTACTTTTAATTTGTATAGCTACTGTCAATACTCAATATACTCTCAATTTACAAAAATAAAAATATTTATTAAATTAATTGTTTTTTTCTTAACACCCAATTTCATATACAAAACCTCATTCTCAGCGCCAAGGACCTCATCCTCATCATATTTCATATTATTATATATTTATATATCCATACATATATGTACATAATATGTATTTAACTATTCAGGTATATTCGCATACAATACACTATTAAATTAATGCATAGCAGATGAATGCAAAATTTTCTTTCAACAAGCCACTTATCTTAAACTTGCAGTATAGTAGCACTACTGTAGTAGCAGTAGTTCGAATGAAATGAAAATAAAAACCAACAAACAAACCAAAATTCATTCATTCAATTTTACAGTTTTTTGTTTTCTTTTTATTTATAATTTCCGAAAAATAACTCCGAAAAGAAACACAAAAAAAAATAGTTCCATATATTAAAGTTTAATTGTATAAATATACATTATATAAATAAAATACATGTATGCATTATTTTTATTTACATCAAAATTTAAAGCGAAAATAAAAAATATACACCTGTATGTAAGTATGGATATTGCCAATTGCTATTTGCAATTTTTAAAAATGTTAAGTAGCGTAGATAAGTATGTATGGAATAATGCAAAAAAAAATAATTTCAAAAACTTAAATTTTAAAGAACATACACAAACGCAATGCATATTAATAAAAAACCATTTGTTTATGTATGAATATTACTCTTCAAGTCAAAATATATTTATATACTTCTTTTAAATTTTAAGAGAAAACACATTTCATTTTCTTCAAAGGCTAAAAGAGTAGTATTATGATGATGATGATGATTAATTGATTAAACAAACAAAATTAGACAAATTTTCATATAAATTTGTTATCCAGCGCCAACCAGATTAAAATTCTTATTCATATACAAAACTACAAAATATAATTTTACATTATACTTTCATAACGGTAAATTATTCATAATAATAAAAATTTTCTCTTTAAAAAAACAAATATCCTCTATTACTCTTAAAATTTCACTTTGTTGTAAATGGTAACGGTAGAAAATCTAATACAGAAACAGAATTCGTATATTTTTATTTTACTCTTATATTCATATTCACATAAGAGAACATCAAATAAAAACAACAAGATAAGAAAATTATTTTGATTTTTGTTTACATGTGTTTGTGAATTCATTTAATTTATTTTCTCATTTCTTTTCTACTTAAAACATTTAACAACATAATCCTTCGGGAAACTTCGGTTTATTTTAATACATTTATTTTGCGTAGGCTAGAGGAAGGCAGACAAAAAAAAGACAAGTAGTTGAAATTGCATGGATAATATTGTATAGCTATATAGCATTATTTGTGTGTGAGTTGATTGTATTGTGTAAATTCTTTTTGTTGATTTTATTATATTGGTTTTTCTGTTTTTTTTTTATAGGAATATAGGAGGCAAAATTGCAACACTTCGGTAGGCAGAAAACGTGCTTTTCACTTGCTTTTTACTTCTTTATTTATATCTTTCACTTCTTTTTGTACATTTCAGTACCCTATACTTGTTTTATTTTATTTTTTTAGTTTTTTTGTAGTTGTGTTGCTTCAGTTATGATTCGAAATTTTCTATATAAATTTTTTTTTTACTGTACTTATATACTATTTTATTATTTTTAGGATAGTTTTGTTAATTTGTTGTTTTGTTTTAACTCGTTTTTTATCTGTTCCTTTTAAGGTTCTCTTATTTTAGTTTTTTGAGAAAAAAAATTCTATGCAATCGGCATGTTTTTCTGTTTCTTTACTTTTTTAGTAGTTTCGCGAATCATGCGCCTCTGTTGATTACTAAAGACTTTTTTAGTGTTTTTGTTTTATATAATATATTAGACAATATGCATTCAGTATATATATATATATATATATATATATATATATATATATAGTATATATATTATTGTTGGATAGTATATTTTTATTTTTGTATATCATGATTTAATATTATGTATATATATATATATATAGAGTATGCATAGGGATATTGAGATATTGATATATTTTCTTAAAAATTTTAAAAGGCGGAGCGAGCGAATTAAAATAAACACAACAAAATAAGAAAAGGCTTTTTAAAATTTTTTAATTAATTTTTTAAGGTGGGAACAAAACAAAAAATTATTTTTTTTTAGTTTTTATTTTTGTAATTAAGTAAATTTGAATACAAGAACATTTAGGTATACATACTCATACATATATTCTTTAATTAAATATAAAAAATGAACAGTTAATAAGAAAAAATTAGAATGAATAAAAAATTGTGAAAGGAAACAGGATAAAGAGCTCAAAAAATAAAAATGGAGTTAAATATTTTATTTTTTATAAACAAATAGGTAAATTAATATGTTTTGTTGAGTTTTATTTTGTTATTTTATACTTATAATCACCACGTGGTTAAAAGTGAAATTTGATATTATGTTTAAAAAAACCTATAGGTAGGTTAAATATTATGTACATACATATATAGGTAAAGGTACAATAACATTTTTAAATAAAAAGATTAAATATTGTTATAGAATAAATAAATAAAAAAAAATATTAATTTACACAAATTATTAACATTATTAAATTAAAAAGACATTAACATTAAAATATGAATGAAAATAAAAATAATAATAATAAAAGCTTAGATAAATAAGAAGTTAACCAATTTCTTTTTTAATCGAAATATACCTAATCTATAATAGTTGTGACAGGAATATTAATGCATTTAGGTAGCTAGGTACCTATAATTAGTTTAATGTTTTAAAACAAAATGATAATGCAAGTGTAAACAGTAAATTTTTGATTGAAAACATTTTTTTAAATAGGTACCTACCCACCTATATTTTTTCAAATCGCTTTCAAGAATCCGACAAATTTTCAATCATGTAAATTTGTTTGAAAACTGTCAAGTAGGAGAGGCGGCCCACAGACGATCAATAATATTGCATAATATTTTGTATGTTAATATCTAAAAATTTTTACAATATTATTGCTCTATAAACCGAATGAAAATGTAGCATTATTGCAGATAAAATATAGGCAATGAAAATTACTAAATCAAAAGGATTTTGCTACACTCGTACAATCTATTAATTTTAATCCTATAGATTAAAGACGACCAATTTTAGAGCATAATATCAAATATTACTCAAGATATTTTGTGCTTGTCGATTGCGCTTAATGAAACTAAACATTTTTTAAAACTGATGACAATTTATTTCAATTCAATTCATTTATTTCCTTCAATATAATTTTTTTTAAAAACAGAGTTTTTTACAGAGTTTAGAGATATTCTCTTTATAGCTGAAACATTTTAAATTTTAAATATTAATATTAAATTTTTAAGGGAAAACAGTATAGTAAAAATCTTATCCCAATGACAATTTATTTAAAAACTCAAAAACACGGAAAATTTCGGCACATTTAAATAGCAATAGTTTAATCAAATGAGACCTACATCAAATATGTCGAACTAGATGGTGTAGTGGTTATGTAAAGTTTTCTTTCATTAGTTAGGTATTCATAAAATAATTAATATTTTTATTTAAGCTCAAGTAAATTAGAACGACGCTATTTAAGAAGGCAAATTATATGATAATGATAATGATAAGAATTGTGATAATGGTAGTAGTTTTTTTAAACATTTAATTTAGTTTTAACCAGAAAATTATATTAAATCTCCTACAATACAAAAATTTAACCTTATACAATACAAGAATTTTAAAATAACGTAAACTGCCTTTGCATTCAAATTCAAACTTTTTTTTAAGAATCAAAAAATTAAAAAATTTTGAAATTTTGCCGTTTTGAATCAGGCGTTAAATTTTTTTTAATCAAAATAATTGACGGTTAATATTTATTTTTAGTTTTCACAATAAACAAAAAAACGTATTAAATAAATTAACAAATTTTGTAAAAAAAATTAAATTTAATTAAATTAAATTTTGGAGTTGAAAATTTACCGTATTTTTATTTAATTGTAATAAAAATATTTTCTTCAAAATATTTAATTGTAATTTTTTTTTTTATTCAACAGGTGAGCAAACGAATAACGGCTTAAAACTGGATACTGCTACATATCAACATTTGAATGTCAGAATGACATCAAAAGGTAAACGTCCATTACGTAGCTTAACACCAAGCGATAAAGTTCAAGCAATACAACGGATACATGATGGTGAATCAAAAGCATCAGTTGCACGTGATATTGGAGTACCAGAATCAACATTACGTGGTTGGTGTAAAAATGAAGATAAATTACGTTATATGTCACGTCAATCAGCTCCAGATAAAATGGCTGCTGATTCATTAACTGATAAACTAGTTGATAATGCTGCTGCAGCCGCTGCTGCTTTATTAGGTGGTGGTGGTGGTGGTCCACCAGAAAAACGACAAAAATTAGATTCATCAATACCATTGAATTTTTCTAATAAAATTAAATATGAAGATTTAGCATATAAACGTAGCCCATTAAATGGATTAGATTTTAGTGCTAATAAAGCTATTTCAGAATTGGGATTTAATGGTTTGGGACCAGATTATAGTAATGCATTTAAAAATCCTGATTTTGCTGCAGCATTAAATGGTGCAAAAAATAAAGGTTTTGGTGGCGCAGATTTATCACGTCCCTCTGATCCATCATTGGCTGCAATAAGTCCTTTAAGTAGTCTATCACATTTATCTGGTTTGACTGGTTTATCACATAGTCCATTAGCAATTAGTTTCAATGAATTAACATCAAATCTAAATTTAATTGCACAACTAAATCCTAGTTTAGCAGCCATGTCCGGTTTAAATGGTTTAAATAATAATAATGCATTGCGAAATATAAAACCAAAACCACCAACACATAGTCCTAGAAGCGAAAGCGAAAAAACATCGCCAACAGGCTTGAGTGTTAAGAATTGGGCTAAGCAGCATCAGTCACAGTCATCAAATCAACAATCCCAACAAGCTCAACAACAGCAACAACATCAACATCAGCACCAACAACAGCAACAACAGCAGCAACAACAACAACAACGTTCTAATTCGGTTGGTGCTGCTGATAATTTTGGTGGCTTAAATCTAAGTTCAGATAATAAAACTAAAATGAAAAGTCCTTCACCGTCATTACCACCACCATCCATAAATCGTGATGGTCATATTGAAGATCCACTATTGTATTGGTTGAAATCACAACAAGCAATGTTGGGACTCAATAATTTATACACAACAACAAATCCAAATTCAACAAGTCCACCACTAAGGGCTTCAACACCACAAAGTCAAGCAGGTCATCAAACAACAAGTGCAACTCCCCCAATATTTTCTACACCACAAACACCATCGACTACTCCATCAGGTAGCTCAGATGATACAAAAAATTCAGCATGGTTTAATTGGTGCAAAGCATTTGGTGCCAGTTTAACCACATTAACACCAGCTGCAGCTGCAGCTGCAGCTGCTGCCGCAGCTCAAAATCCACTTAACATCAGTGCCGGGAGCATTGATTTAAAACCACACTATGAAAATATTTTATATTCACATTTAACCAAAGATCCAAGCGCACTTGATAATTTAAATAACAACGAAATCTCTACAACACATCATCATCACGACCATCACCATCATCATCATCATAATAATAAACCAGAAGATTTATCAGCTAAATCAACTGGAAGTAAAAGTCCTCGATCAACAACACCCGATGTTGTTGTTAAAAGTGAAGCAGATACAGTTACAAATTCCAAAGAAACACTGGACAATCTCTTATATAAATTGAATTCGAATGGTAGTGAAAGTGATGCTAGTTACAATAGTGATAGTTTGAATAATAATCATCAACATAATAATAATAATAATAACAGTGACAAAACAGATCAAGAAGAGGATAAAGATGATAAATATTCAATTGATAAATATGGTGATGAAAATATAAATGAAGATGATATTGATGGATTGTATGAAGCATTAGAACATGGTGAAAAATTCTTAAAATGGTTAGAAAACTGTAGTAATCCAAGAGTAACTGCTGTACAATTAATGCAATTAAGATTTTTAATAACAGCAATTAGAGCTGGTACTGAACATAAAAAATTGGCAAATGATTATGATACTCAACAACAAATGCAACAGAGAACAAAAATTCGTCGTCGAAAATAGGGTCAACCAAAATTGGCTTTCATTTTGCCAAATATTGTACAAACAACAACAATACTTTCACAAAAAAATAAACTATTAAATAATATTATAACAGAAACTGCTATAATAAATATTGAAAAAATACTAAATAATACTGAGAATCTTGTAAAACAAGAAACAAAACAAACTAATATAATAAAAGAAAAAAAAAATGAAGATAATATAGATAATATAGATGACAAGAAATATAATAATACTAATATGGTAAATAAAGAAATAGTAGAATTGAATGAATTTAAATCAATTGAAAATATCATTGAAAATAAAATGAAAGAAAATGATAAAGAAGAAGAAGACGAAGAAAAAAATAAAATTGATGATGATGATATCAAAATTGAAAAGAAAACTATGAATGAAATTGAAGAAATTACTGAAAAAAACAACATAATAATCGAAAATGAAATCCAAAATATTGAAAAAGATAAAAATGAGTGCAATGAAATTATTAAAATTAATAATAGTAACTGCGTTAATCAAAATAAATCAATTGAAACAATATTAAATCAAAAATTTAAAATATTTAATAATGTTAATTCAGAAAATAATAATCAAATTAATAACAACAAAAATATTGTTGATGTAGTAAATGATGAAGAATATAACAAATTTGAAAATATCACTGAAAATCAATTAAAAAATGGTTATGAAAATCAAAATAATGATAATAAATTAAATATATCAAAAAAAATTAATAATATAAATTGTAATGAAGAAAAAGAAGATGAGGATGAAGAAGAAGAAGAAGGAAAAGAAGAAATTATCATAGAAAATAATTCGAATTCAAATGATGATGAAAAATATATTGAAGATTTATTAAAATATCGTCATAAGAAAGATATAAATTTAAATAATTTAAAAAATAATAACAACAACAACAACAATAATAGCATTTGCTCAAATTCTTTAGAAATATAAAATTTAAACATTTTTTTTTTATTTTGAAGTCATCTTTATAAATAATTCTACAATACACACATATGATAAATAGACATATAAAATATATATATATATATATATATAAAAATTATAATAATATTAATGAAATTAAATACGTATAAAATATTAAACATTTTTAATTTTAATCATTAAAAAAATATGAAAGAAAATATTTTTTATTTTTTGTTTAAGTTTTAATTTTCACATTGAATATTTTTTTTTTTGAATTTATTAAATTAATTTATATTTAAATTTATATTAAAACAAATTAACTAATATATATATATATATATATATATATATATATATAAATATTATATTATTTAATATATTATTATAAATACATTTCTACAAAAAAAAATATATATTACATAAATATGGATGTATTTATTTATATATAATATATATGTAAGCCTTTTCCTAGTAAATTAAAAACAAAAAACTTTTGAGAGTCGATATCATTAATTCAACAAAAAAAAATAAAAACTAAAAGAAAAAAAAAATATGAATTGTACGTTTTTTTTTTAAATTTTAAAAGATTTTAATAATTTTTTTTTATGTAAATAAAACTCTATATACATTATTATATATAATAACAATATATTAAAAAAAAAAAAAAATTTAAAAAGAAATACACAACTTAAATATTAAATACTATAAAAAAAATGATATTATATTATAATTATTATAAATTAATTAATTAATTAAGGTATAGAAGAATGTTATTTAGTTAAATTATGATTATTTTTTAGTATAAAAGAAAACATGTATAATTAATTATCACAAAAAAAAAAAAAAATATATGCAAAAAAAAAACAAAAAACAAATTTAAAATGGAGTCCTAAAATGAAAATTTTATATTAAATTTTTATTTAAAATTTGTATGTACAAATAATTTAATTTTTATTATGTTTTGTTAGAAAATAAAAAAAAAAAATTTCGAAGACAAAATTTAAATTTTGAAAAAAATTTTACGTTAAATTCTAATAACGTATTTTTGTTCTTTCTTTATTTTTGCATTTTTATTAATACTAAATAAACATGTTTATTTCTGCAATAATTTGAATTGTTAATTTTTTAATTTATTTTTTTTTTTAGAAATTTAATTATTTAATTATCTTAAATATGGCAAATCACAATTGTATAAGGAGATATTAAACTGGATGAGTTGTTTATTTTAAAATGTAGAATAGTGAGTTCAAACCTCGCTTCAGGAATTTTGGAAATTATATTAAAGTTAGATTTGTAATTATTTAAATATTTATTACAAGTGAAGTTAAAATTATTTGTTTATTTAGATGGAAATAAAGATTAAGTTATTAATTAACTGAATATTTCCTTTAGATGGACCTTTGCTTCTCTGTTGCTTGGAGACAGTAGAAATTATACCTAACATAATATATTGTAAAAGCCAAAAAAAAATGTTAACGACGTCATACTACAAAATTTCGAAATCTAATATTTTATTATTTTTATTAGGTTAAATTTTCCAATTATGTTCAATTTATATAATTCAGTATCTACGTCTCAAATTGTGAAACAGTTGATTTTTTTTATTTTAAATTCATATGAACGTAGATAAAAGTTAAAAGTCAAATCAAATTATTAAAATAACTATATGTTTATTGCGGCTTGGACGCTAACATAAAAACTTGATTTTAAGTATCCATAATTTTTAACGTAAATGAAAATTGGCTTAAACTTATTTCTCTACTTTTTATTTACTTTCCCTGACTACCTAATTTGGCCGGGGTGTCAAATAAATAAAAATGAAATTTTAATGCATTTTGATTTTATGTAAATGAAGCTACATTAAGTTACTTTGTAGCATCTTTTGACACCAAAGTGTTTGTTAATACATTTTAGGTAATACAAACAGGGTCTAATAAGATTTTAATTTCGGTAAAACTTAATTTAAGTGCAATTATAAAATTGACCAAATTAATATACAGAACAACAAAAATTTCATAATTGTTGTTTTAAAAAACCTTTGTAAATTGCTTTTTTTTTCATTGAGTTAAAAACAAAAAAAAAATGGAGTCCACTATTAATTGTACATAATTGTACATAATAGTACATTTAATAAAAAAATTCATTTTCTGAAACTACGTTTTATTGGTTAAACGCATGCAGATGACCTTGATCTAGTAAAATACATTGAACTTATATTCTGTTTTTGGTATTGATCAGTATCAGATACAAAATTATTATGAAATTTTCTTTTTGAAAAAATTAAGTATTCTACCTGCTTGCTGCGTCACCACATTCCGAAAGGGAAAAGGACCTGTAGTTCGCTTCGGAAATTCAAATAATTATCTGCAGATTCACTGTTATATAAATAAATAAATAAATAAATGTAGAATGAGCGAGCCATAATAGTAGCTACACTCAATTGTTAGAACTAGGGCGATATCTGATCCCCTTTGAACCTCTAAATATCGTTCTTAATTAATAATCAAAGACACGTGGACAATTTTAATTTTTGATATTAATTTATTTATTTTTTAAACTTTCTATTTAACCTAATTTTTCTAATATTTAGATTTATTTACTATTCATTAACTAATATAGAGACTATTTGATTTGATTTAAATATTTAAATTTTCTAAAATGTAAATGTGTAATATTATTTATTTTTGGGAATAAATAAAACAAAATTTTAAACATCTTTCAAACGTCTACTACAACTTTTCATCTTAATATATTATTTCTCGCCTTATTATTTAATTTCGATTAATTCACAATACAAATCCACAATGTAATATCAAAATTACACAATTTAGGGTTAATTGTCTTTCCAAAAGTAATAGCCACTTTCATCAACTCTACCCGTCAACAATAAATAGGTACATAATGTCGATCTCCCCATATATATACAATTGTGAATTTTACTTCTGGATTTTACTTCTCAAAATACATATCAATTTAGTATGTATTTAGTTGAAGTAAAATATAGTCAGTTACTTAAAGAAGAATTTAAAATATAAAAAACAAAAAAAAATATGTAATACTATTTTATTTAAAATAATACAGAAAAATAAAAAAAAATTAAAAGAAATTCTATATTATAAACTAATAATAATTATGCTAGACATAATTACTAAAACAAAAACAACAACAAAAAAAATTATATATCTATATATATAGTATATAATTATTAATTATTATTATTAATATTAAAAAAAAAAATAAAAAGAAAAAAAAAATCTTCCAATTCTTTAAAACTACAAACTTAATAAAAACAAAAAAAAAAACTAAAAAAAAAATTTAATTTAATTAATTTAACAAAAAAAAAAAATGAGATAAAAACAAAAACAAATAAAAAAAAATAAAAGACAAAACACTGAATTTGAACTGATTGATATACGTAAATAAATGTTTATTTAAGAAAAAAAAAAACACAAATTTTGTTATCTTTTTTAAAAAAAATATGTTTTTTTTTTTTTTCAATTTTAGCTTTTTTATAGTCGTTTGCAATCGTTGAGTATTCTGGTATTCAGAACTACAGGAGAAATATTATGAAAATCAATAGATATAATATGTATGAATATTAATCGGGTTGGTTTTTACAAAATTCCAAGATAAAATTCAAACAAGTATTTTTTACAAACTCTGGATGACTTTTTATTTTTAGTATCCAACAACGGCTACAGGATCGCTACAAAATCTAGTAAAAGACTGTATAACTTCCCAAGATGGAATAATCAACTCTGGAAGAAAAAATTTCTTTTTTTTGTGTATCCAACAACAACTACGAGGGACAAAGTCTGGTAAAAAACTGTATGACTTCCCGACATGGAACTACCAACCCTCAAAAACGAAGATATTAAGGGCTTTATTAAGGTTAGGGCTTTAAATCGATATTACCCAGTCAGGGCTTTAAACAGATATTATGAATAGAAGTAGTTTTTCGCTTTTAATTAGTTAGTACATAAGTTATACAAATACCTATATAAAGAAAATGTACAAAAAAATATTTTCTCCATCGATTTTGGAGCACTTAAAATTGTTTTTTTTTAAATTGTACGTTATTGTATTCTCTTAAAGGGTTGAAAATTTTCTAAAGATTGTAAAAACAATTCTCAATAAGCTTCCATAATTTAACAGTTCATTTGTCAAAATATTAAAGGGACAATTTCAGTGTCTATTTTGCTATGTAACGAAAAATATTGTTTAATTATTGTTGAAACAATATCAAAAGTTTCATCCATGGGTCAACCATTAGGGTCCCAACAAAATTTTTAAGCTTAATTTCATTCAAAGAATTATGATCTTGTTGTTTCCAAAACCATTTTCGCAAAATTCTTGGAATTTATTTCGTTGAATGATCCATTGCGACTTCCACCTTATTCCCAACGTCTTAAACTAATTGACTTACAATATTGCCAATATTTAAATTTACTTGAAAACATTGAACATTGGGATAACGCACTTACCGATCCATCAACATTCATATAATATCAACATTTTTCCCATCACATCCACCACAGTTATGGGAAAAATATAAAGATGCTATGACCGATGACATTTTATATCAGGCACGTAATTGACACATTTTTTCTTTTGTATGCATAACCCAAACACTAGGTGGGGACGTTTTATACCGATTGGTACGTTTGGCTAGGGTGGGAAAGGAAAATTAGGAAAGGAGGGTGGTAAAAGCGAAGGAGGACAATTACAAACGAAGATGTTAACGTTCGTCTTGAATTTATTTAGGTCATGAATATAGAATTTGTCATGTTTTGGGAACACATAAGATGGAATTTGGTTCCACATTCGGGATGTTGAAGTTATAAACGAATTTCCATAACTTGTTTTATGTCATCTAGAGATTTCAATGGTGTGGGGATGAGCACATGCTGCCCTTCGTGTTTCGTGGGGGAAACGCTTAAGTGGAGGTAATATAGATTTAATTTCCACTGAGCATGTGCCGATGTCTACGAGATATATATAAAAAAGTGAGAGAGCTACGACTATACGACGATGTCCACGAGGAACAAGATGGGCTGTCACATTTGAGTCATTGATTAGACGAATAGCCCATTTTTGGACTTTACCCAATTGTACTCCATTTTGGGTCGCGTGAAAGCATTATATACACATGTAAACTTATATTTACAATATATTCCGTATGTATAATCAAGCATTGATTTACATTGAAGATATTTGTTTAATAATGGTAAATAAAAGGTATTGAATTAATTGGGGATTCTATCACCTAATCGAACCATTGTAGACGCATGAAATCGTGAAATACAACAAAAAAATATACGATATTGATGTGTTGAATACATTTGTTCAACAAATCATTCCAAATATGAGTGAACAGTAAAAACAAGTGTAAGACACTATAATTCAAGTTATAATTCTAAAACTGGTGAAATCTATTTTCTTTTTGCACCAGAATGCACTGAAAATACATACTTGATTTCCTTAATTTTGGTAAAAATACGGGGACACAGCAATAAAGCATTGGCAATAGTCTCCTTTGGAATTACAGCTGCATTAGATGTTGCTTATATGGACGACACATATCCGCCATTAAAATTATTTTTGAATATCTATGCAAATAACAGAAACTCCCAACATGCAATATTTCTAGATCATCTGGAAAGGCCAATGGCACATGTGAATGCCCAATACCAATAGCACATAAAAAATCATTAGAGGCATTAGATTGTACCATGCAAAATTTTGAACACAATCAACAACCTTTTGGAGGTGCTTTTACATTATTAGCAAGTGATTTCAGACAAACTTTACTTCCTATCCGCTGATCAACACCAACAGATGAATTAAACGCATTCATAATATCACCACATTTGGGGAGATTTGTTAAAAAATGATCACTCAATGTAAACATGCGTATACAACTACAAAGTGATGCAGCAGGCCATTTATTTGTCAGTTACTAGAGATTGAAAACGCCAATATAACAATGCAACAGAATTAACAACATATTGACTGGCAATTTTTGTGTACTAAATGAATCAGAATAAGACTTAATAATATCAAGTGTATATCTTTTAATCCAATATATAATGGGAGGAAATAGCAAACGTCATAAGTTAAACATAGGGCAAGAGGTTTAAGAAAAAATATTCTTGAAATTGAATTTTTTGTAAAAGCTAGGAAATGTATTGATGTCATTATGATTGGGGAAACTTGGTTATATTCAGAGGAGGAGAAATTTTTTAATATCCAAGTATACTCAGCTTACTTTAATTCCAATGATTTATCTAGATGAGGTTGAACTGCAATTTACGTCAAACAGAATTTGGAGTACAAAGTCATGGAAGCTGTAAAGCAATTTAATACAGTAATTGTCTCACTAAGTGACACTACTCCAACTTTAAAAGTTGGTGTATGCTATAAAAAACCAAGTGAAAACAATAGCGAATTTATAGCACATTTAGACTCAATATTTAATAAATATAAAAACATTATTATGATGGGGGACTACAATATTAACTTATTAGTTGGTGCAGACCTCACAAGATCATATAAATCAATGCTAGAATCTAATGGAATTAATATTATGAACAAATTAAGTATGGAATATACAACAAGAGTAACTGAAAATTCCTCTACGATCATTGATCACATTCTGTCAGACCTTGAAAAATATGAATTTGATATAAAATTACACGATATTGTAAACTTAGATCATAAAGCTGTATTCGCCAAAATAAATAAAGTTGTTAAAAAGATGGAACCTATCTTCAATAAGGAAATCCCTATCATAAATTATCAAAAATTTAAAGATAATGTTAGAAATCTACTTGTGACAGTGATTCTGTTGATGATCGTAAGAAAGCAAATGAGAGTAAGAAAGCAAATGAGAGTTCGAAAAGACAACTTGTGGATGACCAATGTTGTTAAATATTATAAAAAAAAGGAATAGATTGTTCAAAAAGCTAAAAAAAAATCGTCAAAGCCTTATAATTCTAGCAAGATACAAAAGTGCGAAAAATAAGGTAACTTATGAAGTATCCAAAGCAAAACAAAATTATTTCAAAATACAATTGGCAGGGTTTGACCAAAGGAAAATGTGGAAATAGGCCATAAAGGAAATAAATATAGTAATGGCATTAGAATATGTGATAGTCTTGAAATTGCAAACTGCTTTAATATGCACTTTAGTGAAATTGGAAGCAAATTAGCAGACAAAATTAAGGATGCTGGCAAGTATACAGTAAAATATTGATTGTGTAGTCGAACTATTTTTCTTCAACCAGCAAGTTAAAAAGAAGTATTTGAAATCATCATGCAGTTAAAAAATGGTAGGTACCCCAAGGATTGATAATATTACAGCTGAAGATCTAAAGCATGTTGCAACAGTAATATCACCTGCAATTGCCTGTTTGGTAAATAGATGTTTTTATACTTTTTTATACTTTTATATTTATCTCTGGGTCAACGTTTGATTTATCGAATTACAGACCAATTACACTCACAAGCTGCGTGGGAAAAGTGTTTGAAAAAATTATAAATGCCAGAATTCAAGATTTTGTACAAGAGGTAGTAGGTTTTGATGTGAATCAATTTGGATTTCAAAAAAGAATTGGAACTAATTCAGCAGTTGTGGAATCCACTAACTCAATTATAAGTAAATTGGATTAAGAAAACTATGAATGCTCTGTATTTGTTGATTTAAAAAGGGTTTTGATACGGTGGATCACAGCGTATTACTTGATAGATTTTATAAAATTGGTATACGGGGACCAGCTCAGGATTTACTCAATTCAGTTTAAAAATAGGAAAACTATCACAAGGATAAATGGAGTACTAAGCAATCAAATTTCAATAAATATTGGTCAATAATATTTGCTGATGATATTCTACTTATACACAGTGCCAAAAATTGCGATGAATTAGAAAGAGTAATAAATGCAGATTTGAGAAAATACAATAATTGGCTCAAAGGTAATAAATTAACTATAAATACTGGAAAAACCAAATACATAGTGTAAAATAAGAAATAAAGTCGAAATAAATCCAAAACTGTTAGTAAATAATAATTGAAATTGAAAGAGTTGCCACATATAAATATTTTGGTGTTGTAATTGATGAAAAGTTGAAATGGGATGATCATATCAATAAACTGGAAAAAAATTGTACCTTTATTAGGTGCTATCAAAAGAAGTGGAATCATACTCAGTAGACAAACCGCTGATAATATTTCACATATTAGATATTATTTTCATATTATTTCACATTGTAGATATAATATATGTAATTGGTCTAGTTGTTCCTCTGGAAATATAGAACAGTTTTAATTTAGATCTTTTCGTAAAAAAATTAAAGTATTTATTAAAAAATAGTCCTGCAGAAATGGACAGATTAATTAAGGAGTGAATTATCACATAATATATATATATATATTTTTTTTTTTCTTCTCTGTTTTTTTTTGTTTTTTTTTTTTTTGTTTATGTTATGATATATAATAATTTTATATTGTAAGTATCTTACTTTTATTTTTAAATATGGATTTTCTGCGATGTTTTATACCAAAACTGATGTTTTGTCTATATCACGGTTAAAGAAAACTACTTGTATGTGTGAATTTTATAAATTATTAAATATTTTTTAAATTGTATATTGTAATTTTGCCAATAAAAGTAATGAATATTAAAAAAAAAAATATCATGGTTGTGATCGTGCTAAATTGGCAAAAAAATTAAATGATCGTGCAAAAATTAAAACACAATAAGTCTCCAAACAATTAGGTACATACAGGTCAACTGATTGCGTGATGAACAATGATGAAACTGTGAAGTACCTAATTGGAGTTTCAAATGCACTCGATTTACCAGTCAAAATTGATATACCCATAATTATGTTACACAATTTAAATCAACCGCTGTTATAATAATCGCACAAGATTATCAGTGAAAAAATTAATGAAAAATATTATCTAAGCAACTATATTGGCAAATACAAAAGAGAAATTGTATTAATTCAACGAATATCATCAATCAATCCGTCATATGTGACATTAATTAGTTTAAACGTATCAAATTTCCAGTTCGTTTAGCACTTGCAATATGACAATATAAAAATCACAAGGCCAATCGCTACAAGTATGTGATGGGATCTTTAAAATGACTGTTTCTCACATGGCCAATTTTATGTAGGATGTTCACGTGTTGGAAAACCTTCGGCATCATTTATATTTACACATCACGAAGGAAAAACAAAAAAATGTTATTTACCAAAGAGCATTGCAATAGAATAGTAAATTAGAAGATAAATTTTAAGATTTCGAACTTCGTAATCATTTAAAATTCAAAATATAAAGTTATTATTATGTATTTTAATAAAGAATCAAAATTAATTTATTATAATCCACTTCCTACATGAACGTATCACTGGTCTGTGTGTGTAATACGGACATTTTTATCAACTGGGTGTAGCAAAGCGCACCGGGTCTGCTACATGCTAATAAAACCAAAGTTCAAATGATCTCGGGAAAATGGTGATTCAAAACAGTCATCAAAATTTAAACAGAAATATAACTTTGAACATGACTGTAAAATCTAATCTACATTTTGTCGAACTGGGCTATAATATTATTTTTCAAATAAAACTTAAAATTAAAATTTGACGTGATTTTATTTTAAAAGACAAAATCACTCATCCACACACAAACAAACAATTAAATAAAATGAATTTAATCACTTACCAATGCGACTGGGTTTTTTAATGGTTTGTAAACAATAAAATCAGCAACAAATTTAGAAATTTCTTGCCATGTTGATAA
This sequence comes from Argyra leucocephala, assembly GCA_963942445.1. Taxonomy (NCBI): domain Eukaryota; kingdom Metazoa; phylum Arthropoda; class Insecta; order Diptera; family Dolichopodidae; genus Argyra; species Argyra leucocephala. The sequence continues at coordinate 93,928,354 of OZ012677.1, forward strand.
TGTTGGAAAAATAAATGCTGTTGGACGTATTGTTGTACAAACAAATTTTTCAACTTGACATTCATTTTTAACTGCAAGCACAAGAGGTCGAGTATTTTTATATTTTGCAAAATATTGTCGACGAAAATTCTCAGCAAATAACAATAAAAGTCTTTCTTTCGATGACAGTGTATAATAACTGGGTAGAAATTGGCTTTTATCTTCATATTCCAAATGTTCAGGAAAACTTAAATCAATTTTTCCTGATGGATTTTTTAAAGATTCATTTTCATCAAAACTTTCATATTCAACATCAGATTCATAGTCTTTTTCGTATGGTTGATTATTTTTATCCATTTTTTTCTCTTTATTATCACCAGAATCATTATTCGATGGTGATTCGTTGTTGTTGTCAATTTGATATTCAGATTTTGATTGTGAGTCACTCATTGTAAAAAACAAAAATATTGTAGTTTTCTTTTCAAACACAAAAAAAAACGGTTGAAAAATTTTAAAATTTTTTAATTATCAGTTTTAACTAAATTTTGCATTTACAAATTTAATTTAAATACTTAAAACAATTTATATATTTATTAAAACACAATAGGTATTATTTATTTATGTTAATTTTGTTGATGTTAAAGAAATAAATAAACAAATATCGTTACCATAGTTAAATATTTAACAATAAAAACATTAAATTGACATACGCCATTTTGGCAAACATATACGTAAATTTTAATATGCAAATAAACAGTTTATTTTGTAAATATTTTAGAACTAATTTTAAATTTAAACTGAAATTGCGTCAAAAATTAAAACTAAAAATTATTCTTACGTAAAATAATCAAACTTTATTGGAAAATTATCCTTTTTACAGTTTTATAAAATTGACACAGAGCGGCGCTGTTAATTTTAAATTAATCCCAATGATAAAGGAAATATATTATTTCCTTTATGTCTCAATTTCATTTAAGAAGGATTTTTGTACTAAATATTTTAGCTGAGACCAGAACCGAAATACTTTATTGTGAAATATAAGAGAACTAAAAATTTCGGAAATGCGTTGATGTAGAAATGAAATATATTTCCTACAATAATGGTTTGTGTATATGGAGATATACATTTTTATTTTTATTATATTCATAATAATTGTACTTGCTAAATTTATATGAATTGAAATTGTACAAGGTAGATAATCAAAAAGTAACATTTGTAAAAATGTTGACTTTGAGAAAATCACGAAAATAGTTTCTAATTAATTTTTAGAATGTACTTAGATGAAAACAGTGCAAACTGGGAAAAGGAACGAAAAAATAACGGTTGGTATGGCAAAAAATATGTACCTGATATTTATATAGGTCCGGTTTAGAGCAAAAAATTTTTAGGGGTGATTCCTTGGAGTATTTTAGGAAAAAAATTGTAATAAATAACTGCATAAACTTAAAATTTTGCTTTTAAAAACTGAAAATTTTGTAAAAAACGTTGATTATCTCGAAAAAATTCGCAAATATACATATACAACTTTCATATCAGGCTTGCCGTTTTTCATGTAAAGTCATATTTATTATTTGGGTAACCCGCGTTTTACTAAGAAAAATAATAACTGAGAGTTGAATTTTATTTTTTAGTCAAAATTACTGAAATTAGTTAGGGTTATTGAAATTTTATATGAATTTACCTGGAATGGAAATTTACAAGGAATCACCCCTTAAAAACGTTTTGCTCTAAACCGGACCACCCTGTATATGTAACATATGACTGTTTTTCTTTATGATTATGCCAATGCCTCTATATCATCTAGCCAAGTTACAGGATGATTTTCCCGGAATATATTGTATTGCGATTTTTTTTTTAAATTTAGTTTTGTGTATAAATTTTTTTAAATAAAAATTTGAGAAAAACACAACTAATCCAAACAAGAATATTCTGAAAAATTTAATACCAAAAATTAAATACAAACACCATCAAAGGTTTTGCTCAGATAAAAAAAATAAACAACAACAATTTACATGCTATTTTAATTTCGTCTCAAAAATTTTATTGTATCCACTTCCACAATCCACCAGCTTTATTTTCAGTGTTCATTAGAACTTGATAGAAGCAAAAAATACGATAGAAGATAGAATCTGTTCTTTGATAGAAGTAAATAATTTTCACGTTGGAGAATAAATTTTTTTTAGAAGGTATAGAGGCAGATTATGCACCTGTCTTTAGTTTTATTGAAGATTTTGATGGTACCTGCCTATTAATTAAATATAGTATTTGTGTTGTTTAAAACATTTCATAAACATTTGCCTTTCTTTAATAAAAAAAATAAAATATTTTTTGTTTAATTTTCACTAATGTGGGCATAACAAAGCAATAATAAAAGCAAATCAGATTATCAGATATCTTTTTACTTTTTTTTATTATCTGTGGGATATATAGACCTTTTCAGTTCTATTGTGCTTCTTCGTTTGATCATTTAAAATGGCAGGTCTGACTCTCAAGTCACTGACGAACGTTATTATTACATTATAGCATATTCTCATTTATCGAGTTAGTTATGATTAAATCCTTAACCATAATATAAGTATACATAATTTTAGGGTATAATTTTAGGTAACAATTTTCGTAAGTTTCATTGAACCTCCATTGTCATGATATACTCTAAACAACGAAACCTTAGAAAAGGTTAATTCAATTAAGGACTTAGGAGTTTATTTCGATGATAAGCTATCATTCAAACTCCACTACGATAACATCATTAATAAAACTAGTTCAATGTTGGACTTTATAAGACGTTGGTCAAAGGAGTTTAACGACCCTTACATTTTTAAATCATTGTATGCATGCCTCGTTAGACCCCATCTTGAATATGCATGTTAGGTCTGGTCTGCATTTTATAATTCACATATACAAAGAATAAAAGCTGTCCAAAAAAATTTTTTTTAAGATTTGCACTACATAGTTTGCCTTGGGATGAGCATACAAGATTTCCTCCATAAGAGCATAGGCTAAACCTTCTCCATCTTAAGTCTATGTGGAAAAGACGGGAAGTAGCTGATGTTTTATTTATTTTCGAAATTATTAAAGGCGGTATTATTTCCCCTTCAACTTTAAATAAAGTTATCATTAACACAAATACTCGTTTACGCCATTCAAATCTCTTTACATTAACATTACACAGAACAAATTATGGCAAATATGAACCTATTAATAGAACGTTAATAGTAATTAATAAATATAAGAATAGTATAAATTTTTCAATATCTAAAGATACTTTAAGAGGAAAATTATATGAAATTAATTGAATATTTTGTTAACTTGAATTTATATTAAAAAAAATAATAATACTATTTTCGTATTTTGAATTTTGTTTTTTTTTTTGAATTTATATAGCTACTAAGGGCGTTTCCGAACCTCTCGCACTTGCACTTGATACTCGCACTAAACTTGTCAAATCGCACTAAATTTTTTCCGAAAAATTCTGAATAAATTTAAGTGCGTCCGCACTTGATTTGTTGTCAAAATTTTAGTGTAGTCTCAAGTACACTAGATATCGCAAAATTAAAGTTATTAAAAGTGAAAATAAAAAATAAAAAGTGAAAATAAAAAAAAATTAACATTCAAAGAAGAAACCAACGAAGTTTGATATAAATCATCCATAAAATCATCCAAAATAATATGAACATGTTATTTGATGAGCTCACAACACATATTTTGACGAATGCTGTAAATAATTTTTACATAACAAAAATGTACTCTATTTTTTAAAATTTTTAAAATTTCAGACTTCAGAAAGGATATTTTTAAGAAATATAAATAACAGTGACATTACGGATATGTTAAATGATAGTGAAATCAAATGCAAAGAACATATAAGACCGTTCTTTTAAGGGACTGTGTGATGAAGTAGAGCCGAAACCATATGGCTGGAATGTTGTTCTAGAAATTTTAATTTTTTTGCTTTGGCTTGGCAGTGGATCTAGTTATAGAATTATATCATTGTGTTCTGGAATACTTATATCCACTGTATTTGACATAGTAAAAAGAATTTTGGATTATTTGACAAAAAATATTTCAAAATATATTAAATTTCTAGAACAAAATGAATTATATTGTACAAATGCAGGAGCAGGTTTTGCAAGACGAGGTTTTGTGTTATTTTATTTTTTTTATTATTGAGAGAAAAATTGAACAGAAATTTTCGAATATAACATCTACCCGTGCATTATTATTTTTCTAGGTATAATCAAATATTTTTCTGAAAGCTGCTGGTGCAATTGACGGGAGTTATATTAATATAAGATGTCCACCAAGTTTGCACGATCAATATTTCACCAGAAAATTAAATTATTCAATTCAACTCCAGGCAGTGTGTGACGATTCAGGAAAATTTATCAACATTTTTACTGGATATTCTGGTATAATCTTGATCAATAACATAATATAATAACTATGACTATTTTATCAAATTTATGGTTTTCAGGCAGTGTGCACGATCAGAGAGCTTTTATAAACAGTCCACTATACTTTCGAGCAAATTTTCCTCCTGCAGGTTAATAAACTATTATTTATTTATTACTTTGCTTTAATATAATAATATAAAACTATATAATATATTATATTGTACTATTTTTAGATTTGTTTTTACTTGGTGATAGTGGCTACAGACTCTCTACTCAACCTATAATAATGTTAGTGCCATTTAAAGAGGGTAATACGCTGCTAACATCAGAGGAAAGAAAACTTAATTACCATCATAGTCTGGCTAGAAATATTATTGAAAAATTATTTGGCATGATGAAAATGAGATGGAGATATTTGTTTAAAGATTCTGAGCTCAAAATAAAGAAGTCAATAAAAGCTATTGCAGCGGCTTGTATCATGCACAATATTTGTTGCGAAGAAAACGACTATTTTGATCCTGACCATAGCAGTGAAATTATACCAAATTTCTCATCACAAAGAAACGAAGAGCAAGAACGAGAAAACGCAATTGCCTTTAGGCGTGCTTTATGCACAAACTTAAACAATGAAATTTATAATAATATAAATTTGTAAATAATAACATAGTTTTTTGGTTTTTAAATTTTTTAACATATTTACAGATTATCTATAATAAAAAAAAAAATTTAAAAATCTTTAAAAATTACTATCTATAGACTAGACACAATAACAAAAAATAACAAACAAAATAAACTGGCATTCTATGCAAAACAAAAATATTTCATAAAACCAAAAAACAATATTATGATATGTACACGCTAATACTATTATTATAATTATATAAATATTCTATTTATATGTCATATTTGACAATTTTTTCAAAACATAAGTATTTAAAGTTGTATGCTTTCATCAGCATTTACAACTCATCTTAAAAATGAAAATTGTTAATTTAATATTTAATATATTAATAAAATATATACAATGAAAATTGATCCGTGATATTTTACAGTCAAATAAAATAAATTTTAGCTTAGCAAAGATGCACCCAATAATAAAACGAATAAATTCATCTTTAGTTTTATTATGCACATTAAATTGTTTTAAATAAATTAATTTTTTTGTTTATTTCATTGTGTGTAGTAATTCAATCTAATTAGGAAGTTAAGTATATTGGAATTTGCAATTTGCAAATTTAATTTCAAATGTAATTAGTTTGACGAATAAATTGTTTTGCGTTACATTAGGTAATAATTCTATGTTTTAAACTTGTATTAATCTTCATTATATCGTCTACTCACAAAATTTTGATCTACCAAATTGGCAAACCACTCATTTTCATAATTACCAACCGATAATTGAAAGTCGACACACTGAAAATTCTGATTTCTGATACTGAAGAGATCAGTGATCAACAATAAAACATCAACATTATTCTCTTAATTTAATAATTTTCTCACACACAATGAGAATTATATAAATTAAAAAAAAATTTCCCTCTTCTTTCTGAGTATGTCAGCAAATGCAAAATGCCCATGCATATGGATACATTTATATTATATTTTATATTAACCATTCTTTTATTTTTTTGTTTTATAGGTTTTTGTATACATAATTATTCATTCATATATTTTGTTTCTGCTCTTCTTCTTAAAAATAAAAATAACAATAAAAATAAAAAAAAATATCTTTAACTTTACTTTACTACTTCTTCTCTGTCTCTTTTTCTCCAATTTCACTAAATTAAGCTCCAGAGCTGAGCTGATAAAGAAAATAAAGAAAATTAAACGATATAAAACCAAAATACATTTTCAACTGTCAAGAGTAAACTCTCTTCATTCATGATTTCTATTTAATTTGAACCAAAACCAGTTTTATATTTTCTGTTTCTCCCTCTTTCAATTAACAAAAAAACAAAATATTAAAATAACAATTTCTTCAGATGTAATTTTGACACGTCAGATTTCAGTCAATTTAAAAGTGCTTAAACAAAATATTTAATGGTTTTTAAATTTAATAATAGAAAGTTTTAACTTTAATTTATATGTAAAATATGAATTAAAAATATTATTTTAATAAACTTATAATATATAATTTATTTAAAAAAAATGGTCACAAAGAAAGAAAAGAAACTGGAAGATCATTTTCAAACTGTTGAAAAATTGTAAGTCTTATTGTTGTTGTTGTTGTTGCCATTGTAAATAATGTCAAAAATTCAAAAGAATTAGATTGAAAACTTTTTTGTTTAAAATTAGAAAAGATAGTAAAGAAATTAAAATATAATTATATTAAATGAATAATTTAATAAAATTTTTATAATTTTAGAAATTGGTGGGTTGTTTTTATAACGGTATTAGCTTTAACAGCATTTAGTAGATATTACAAAGTAACGGAGCCAGATCATGTTTGGTAAGTTTAATTATTTTGGTTTGAATGTTTTGATATGAAATGAGTTTTGACATTCTTCTGAGATTTATTGTAATATTTTTATATTATAATTTTTTATTTTTCAAAAGAATTTTTTTTTTTAATTTAACTTGGGTAGAGTACAGCTACACAATTATTATTTTATATGCAAAATTAAGCAAATGAAAATAAATACATTTAGAAAAATAAATACTGTTTCGTAAAATGATTAAAAATTGATTTTATTTGAAATATTTAAGCTTAAAATATTAAAATTTGAAACTGAATTTGTTTATTAGAATATTTTTATTCTACAAGTTGATATCTTTTAAAAAAACTGTAACGTTATATAAAAATTTTAGTAAAAATCTATTATTCTAGAAGCAACAATGTACCATTCTAGAATGTTTGAAATCTGGAAATCTGGTAATATAAACGAGTTATTAATTGAAAAGGAAATGTTCAGGCATAACGTCGAATATTCATAAGTTCGTTTTGAATAGTAGGCTGAATACTACGGTACTGTGATTCGGGATATGAAGTTAATCTATCCAAATGAAGTTGTTTGAATCCTCTTCTTTATAAAATAGAACATCTTATATATGATACAATTTATTTCATTATCGGTTTTATTATAGCTTAGAACAATTCTCGTTTAGAACTTATAATTCGACGCTTAACGCTGAAATACAACCACATTAAATCGCTTTCTTGAAGGTTAGTCACCGAGCTAGAAGCTCTTACTTTTTTTTTTTATTTATTTATTCTTACTTAGTTTAAGGGTTTACAAATTACACTATTAAAATTTACAATAAAACCATTTTACAATAATAAAATATAAAACGAATACAATTAGTAATTTAAAATAGAGATTGTAAAAATTATACAATTAGTTTACACAAAATTCGTAATGAAATTAGGAAATTACTTTAAATAAGGATTTCTTTGCAACATCTTTACTCATATCAAAATTTATTGTTGTGTTGTATTGGTTTATATTTATCATCATTCTGCTAATAGGCTCATATTTTCCGTAGTTAGTCCTATGAAATGTAATAGAAAATATGTGTTCATGCCTAAATCGTGCTCTTGTGTTAATTGTGATAATTGAATCAATGTGTTCATTATTGTTCTTGTATTGTCAATGTGTTCAATTCTTTACTTGGGTTATAAAAACAATACCTAACACAGTTCTACTATCTTCTAAAGTACACATATTAAGCAGTTTAAGACGTTCAATGTAGGGGGACAATATTAAGAGATTATTCCAATTCAAAGCTCTTAATGCAAACCTAAGAAATTTTTTTTGAATACTTTCTATTCTATCAATGTGCTGGCGATAAAAATATATTAGTATATTAATACAATTAGAAGTAGGTCTTAGAGTATCCTACATGGATTATTACAACAATAATATAGTATTTTTAAGTTTATTTTTGGAGCGATATTTAAAATAATAAAAATAAATTTATATAAAAAAATACTGTTCCCAAAATCAAGATTTTATTTTCACATTCTTTTAACGAAACAATTAATGAATTATATAGAGACTGAATTTTATTTATGTTTTGTGATTTATATCAAATTCCAATCTCAGATTTTTTTTCAGCCAATGAAGTCGTTCGATTTTATGACGGTTTGTAACTACATAAACTTCAAATATTCAAAAACTTCAGCCGTTTGCCATAGGCATATGCAAAAAGTTATTCAATATATTAATAAAAATCATTTTAAGATTAAATAATTGCAAAAATTATAACTACGACGGCATAAATCACACCATCCTGGTATGGTATGTCACTTTTCTAATAATGTTTGTAATATTTTTAAAAATGTTATTTGACATTTTATTATTACACTATAAATCTCTGTAATAGTGTAAGGTGTAAGGTGTTTGATGTATAGTGTATGGTGTATGGTGTATGGTGTAAGGTGTAAGGTGTTTGATGTATGGTGTATGGTGTATGGTGTATGGTGTATGGTGTATGGTGTATGGTGTATGGTGTATGGTGTATGGTGTATGGTGTAAGGTGTAAGGTGTTTGATGTATGGTGTATGGTGTATGGTGTATGGTGTATGGTGTATGGTGTATGGTGTATGGTGTATGGTGTATGGTGTATGGTGTATGATGTAGGTTGTGTTTGCTTAGTATAGTAGTTTAGTGTAAAATGCATTATATTATTATATATTTTACTAGGGGCCCCTGTTGAGTAATTATCATTCAAGTTAAAGCCAAATTTAAAGTTTTGAAAAGAGTTGTAATTTTCGTACTGACATAGACTTCTCACAATAAAGCACAAACCACTCAAGTTTAATAAAAAATTTTGAGGTTAGTAAGTTTTATTTTTTGAACACATAAATACACCTCCCTCATATTCTGATTTGTTTCCAATATATTCTCTATAAACAGTGGCATTTAATGGATAAAATTACTTAAATTAAATTTTTTTGTAATTAAAGAGGTATATACCTACATATACATATTTTTAACCAAAACTATATGATTAGTACAAATGAACAAAATATAGGAAGCAATAATTTGAGACAGTTACTTAAAAAAATTAATAGAAAAAATTTCCCTTAATTATGTATAAAAATAATAAGATGTTGGATGACATAAATAGGCTATATTTTATTTAAAAGTTTGAATATTATAAAACCAAATATAATTTTTTTTGACCCGTATGCGCATTTCGGTGGTATATACAATTTATTTACATATTAAGAGTTCCTTACGAAGAAGCGAAATAAAATGAACTGCGCAAGTCCTTAAATGCTTATCAATTATAATTATAGATTAATTATTGGAACCCAAAACTTATTTAGAGATGATTTAGAGATGGGTTCAATATTGTTTTCAATGTTTTTTAATTTTATTTTTTTTTTTTACAAAAATTCCAAAGCGACACTAACATTTTCACTTAACCTATTTTAACACTCTATATCTCGGAAACTACGTATTAAATGTCTTAGATATTTACCCGATAGAAAACATGCACTTTTAAAATAAGTGCATAAGTTGCACTATGCCATCGATGTATTCCTGATAATAATAAAAATCAATTAAATTATTAATCCAAATCAAAGTAACAAAACTCATTATAATTAATGCTAATCTGACTTTGTAAGAAATTGTATGAGCAACTGCCAAGATGTTCAGGTTACTATACTGCATTCACAATTATAAATAACCAAATAAAATACAATTTCTTAATTAAATAGAGGTATAGACATCCACAATCATAATACCAGAAATAAATTAAAATTTTATCTATATCTCTTTCGAACCAATCATCAAAAAATAATTGTCGTTATAACGACATAATCATAAGAAAATCATACTAAGCTTAACAGCCAGACGAATTGAAATAAATATTGAATCTAAATTTGTTTAACACTAAAATTAAAAGAATTGTGCTACTAGTATAACTATATTAAGAATATTAATCAATAAATATTAATGATAAAACAAAAAAAAAATTCTGTTCTTCATCATTTTAATTGATGATGTCTAATCAAAGATAAATTATTTAAATTTGTAATTGTAAGTAATTAGACCATACATTAGGCTATATACTAGGGTCATATAAAAGAATAATAAAAAATTTTTTGGGATTTCCAGTTATAATTTGGAAAAAAAAAACAAAAATACAAATTCTGTACAAAATTTGATATAAAAAATTTTCTTTGTAATGCAATATTTTGTCTCATCTAATTTATTTTACTTAAGTTCTCGAATTGGGTTCAACTTCATAAGGGTCCATCTTTTGGATAAGTTTTATATATTAGTATTTCCCAAAAATTAAAATTATAAATGATCTAAAAAGTTTTCTTATATTTAAAACAGTGAATTTAGCAATTTTATGAACTAAAATGACTGAATTTAAAATCCTATAATTGTATTCACCACTCTATTAACCAACAGTGTAATATCAAGTAATATGTAAAAATACATCCATTATCATATCATAATGTCTATTTAACTTAAAATGTAATTTTTTTAAAAATGAAATCATGTAAACATAAATCTGTCCATTTTTACGAAATTTTCCAATGCATTTCATAAAAACAAATTTATTATGTTTTTTTTTCTCAATATTATTGTGTTCGAAACAAAATAAATAAATTATTTAAGTAAATAATAATTAATGTTTAAAATAACAAATACAAGTGTAGTTAAATGTAAAATAAATGAAATATTATTACAATGACAAAAATATGTCACATACAATGACAAAACTTTCACCAAAGCAAATAATTTATCAATGTTTTATTGTTTTAATTTTTTTTTTTATTTTTGTAGTTGGGATGAAACCCATTTTGGTAAAATGGGAAGTTGGTACATTAATCGAACATTTTTTTTTGATGTACATCCGCCATTGGGCAAAGTAAGTATATAGAATTTTTTTTTTTTTTATTGTAATTAATGTAATTTTATTTCACATTTAAAAAGAATATTTTTTTGCAGGATAAAAATTTTAATAATTTAATTGGGAGAGTGTATTGAAAATAGTCAAATGATTTAATAAATATTTGCAAATTTAATAATTTAGTTACATATTTAAATTTAATTAGGTTCATCTTATCTTTTAATTGTTTTCGAAAACATTTTGTATTTAGTTAGTAGTACAGAGACAAAGTTCAAAATTTCAAAGATCAGAAAATTTGTGATAATCAAAATTATGATAACACTCAGGGAAAAACATACTATAAAATGTTCAATAGTACAGCTATTGATTCAATAGGACGAGAATTAATATATTTTTACTATAAAAATAATAGTTTTCTGTTTAAAACAATATGTTCTATAGTTTTGATTTAATAAGATGCATACTATTATTATATTAATAGTAGACCGCATTAATGTAATTATAATAGTATTTATAATTACATTAATGCGGTTATTTTTGCAAAAATTTAAAACTGTTCTACTCATTATATTTATTAGATTATACTATTACTTCAATATTAAAAAATATTTAATTTTTAATAACATTACCAGAATTAATTTAATGATAAATGGTTAACCACATGTACTATTAAATATTATACGCATACTATTGTTTTTATGGTTTCAAACTATAATACTGTCACTGTGTCCTGTACTTGCCGCGCTTTTTTTTAATAATGACACATATTTAATGGTATATACTATAAAGTCAACGATACCATTCGGAAATCATTCAAAAAACGCGCTAAAAATAACCTATATAGGACCCAGTACTGAAATATTTGTTCAAAAGTAAAAATCTGTTTAAAGAGATAATATCACCTGTTTGAACTTGATTTGCTTTCATTGAAGGAGTAAAAAAAGTTAAAAGATTAAATAAATAAATTACAAATTTAAAGTATTAAGAGGAAATTTAAAAATAAAGATAAGAATAAATTAGAAATAATTGAAATAAAAGAATAAATAGAAATTTAAAAACTTAAATAAGCTTTAATAGTGCTTAAGTTCAATGTCATAATATAGTTAAAAAAAATTTAATTTCGATAAAAAATGTTTAATAAATAATTAAAGTTAGAAGTTAATATATTAAATACTATATTTGAGTGGACATTAAAAATAAAAATAAAAATGAACGTTATTCAAATAATAGTGGAATATAGTAAGAAAAAGTTATAATTTTGATCAAAAATTTTTGCTAAATCAACTATAATAAAGAACTAATATTTCATTTACATTTCCAATCAAAGCTGGTCTTTAATTTTCATATCAACTTGCTACCAAACGTTTTATCGAAAGTTTTTTGAAATGTATTGAGTTTCCGAAGCTAAGTTTATATTTAACAAAGTCGGATATTCAAAAAGTTCCACTTTATCAAATTGAAGAAATAGTTTTACACAAAACTGGGCCTTATATCATATACAAACAGTGACATGATAATTATTTTAACGAGTATTTCCTATGTTGTGTGTATGTTCGAGCCTGTGTTGTAATTGTTCTAAATAATTAATCTTAAGATTTTTTCTTTTTGTTAAATCTAATTTTAATATATTTATATGTTTAATATTAGTTGGTTATTACTGTTATTAGTTATTTTGAGAGATTTAAGCTATATTTCTATTTTTATGATAAAGTACAAACAAGTTAAAAAGTACAAGTAAAAGTAAATAATGTTTATAGAGTAAAATGATTTAATAAATAATTAATATTGTTTCATTTAATTTGGACTGCGAATCTTACATAACAAATATAGGTACTAGAACAATAGGATTTACCTCATTAAATTAATATGAAATATAAAAGTAATAATATTTAATAATAAAATTAATGTGATGCTCCTATTATAAAAAAAGTATACCAATTTGACAATATATTTAAAATGATAGTATGCATACTATTATATTTATTAAATTAATATTATTAAAACTATTCTTATAGGATATAAGTACTACAAAATTATAATGTGATGCATTATAATATTTATAGGACAATACTATTAAAATAATAGTGTGTATACTATTAGTTAGATTTATTAAATTAAATTTAAGAACCACATAGAAAGTATGTGCCATATCAGTTGAATCACAAATTTTGCTCAAATTACGATCAATTAAGATGAGTGAAAAACTTCACAGAACTTCAATAACAAATGAAATAAGATATTGAGTATTATAAATTGTACCTTCAATGAATAAAAATTTTGTTATGTATGAGTCACAACTTAGATGACACAAAACTGTAAGATAATCAATTTATTATTTTATTTATATGGTTTAACTACATTATAATATGCAAGAAAACATCAGGATCACCTTTCGGAATGAGGACCTTTTATTGTTCATTTTTGTGATTTATTTTATCCCAAAGACACAGATTATTGGGCCACCTAAAAAACCCATAAACATTGTTCTTTCATAGGGAATAGAATCTGAGACCTTACGGTTTAAAAGCTGGGGTTCTGACTACTACACCACAAATATTGTATGCGATTTTAATCAAATTATTCTGAACATTTGGACATTTTCAATGGCCATGGGGAAATCTAGGAATTTTATGCATTAAAGCTTTTATTCCGGTTTCTAACCTACTTGATGTTGTTACAATTAAGTGCGTGACTTCATAAAATACGTATACGAAATTTTATAAATGAACATCCTTTGAAACTAAATAAAATAAATTGTTCTTAATAATTAGACTTTCCTAAAACTGAAAATGCGGAAAATATATTGCTGAAGAATATTTAACAAGAATTAGCAATTGAAAGTTTTCACATCCATTTAATCCTCATTTCATAAAATTCCAACCTATTATTTTTGATACACCCTTTTTAAATACATACAACTATTTTCATTAATATTGAATGGTAATATATTACGTACGATCCATACCGTGAATTGATTACAATTCACAATTGTTTTTTTTTTGTTTTTTGTGTTTTTTGTGTAGCTAGCTATAGCTTTTTTTTTTTGTTTTAAATACATGTGTTTATCATGTGTGTATATAGATAGCTATACGTATATTAATTTCAGATGTTAATCGGACTTTCTGGATTATTAACTGGATACGATGGTACATATCCATTTGAAAAACCTGGTGATAAATATTATGAAACAAGATATGAAGGAATGCGAATTGTAAGTTTATATAAAATATATAAATCAGTCAATCAATCATTAATCAAATAAATCAATCAATCAAATTATAAATATTTAAAATAAATAATAATATTTGTATAATGTATATACATAAATACATATATTTTATATACATAATATTTATTATACAATATAAAAAAAATATTTATTTAACAATCAGAAAATAAATTTACAATAAAATAATTAACAAAATTAAAATTTATTACCTTTAACAGTTTTGTACAACATTAGGTGCTTTAATAATTCCAATGAGTTTTGATACTGTTTGGGAATTAACAGGATCGAATAGTGCTTCAATAATATCAGCTGCTTATTTAATTTTTGGTAAATTTAATATTTTAAAATAAATTTTGTTTTTATTTTAAGTGTGAAATTTTTGGCTAATTGAAAAAAAAAATTATTTTCATTTATTCTTTTTTTTTTTATATACTCAAAATTGATTAAATAAATAATTTAGAATTTTTTTGTTTGTTTGTTTGTTTGTTTTTAGATGTTGGAATCCTTACATTAAATCAATATATCCTTTTGGATCCAATTTTATTATTCTTTATGGTTGGTTCAATATGGGGTATGGTGAAAGTATCAAAATTAACACAAATGAATAAATCCTATACAAAATCATGGTGGATGTGGTTATTTTTAACTGGTACAATGCTATCATGTACAATTAGTACTAAATTTGTTGGATTATTTGTTGTCCTTTTGGTTGGTTTACACACAATTAGTGAATTATGGACAATATTAGGGGATTTAAATAAACCGATTGTATGTATTGTGTTATTCGTTTGTTGAAAACCAAAACAAAAAAAAAATGATTATTTTTTTTTTCAATATAAAATTTGAAATTAGAGCGAGATAGATTTATTAATTAATATATTATGTATATATGAATGTCATATATTTATGTACAGTTCATAACATTCATTTTGAGCTTTCTTTTCTTTGTATACTTTAAAAATTATTTTAATTACTTTTCCAGTAATTTTAATTCATCGTGAGATAATCGAAACTTATTTCCTTTCGTTGATCATTGTATATTTGAGTGGAACTTAATTTCAGAATTAGGCACGTAATTCAATCTAATATTATAGAAACTTTTAGCCACTATAGAACTTTTCCTTATTTTTGTAGAACTGTTGCTTTACCAGTTTCGTACGGATATACTATTTACGTCGAAAATTTTTTACAGTAGTTTCCCACTGAGTCGGTCCTTTTTTAAAACTAGTCGTCGTTTCAAGAAATAGATACTTTTTGTAGCTATGCCTACTATAAGAGAGACGTTTCGGTGATTAGTTTCTTTGATATTTAAATCAAATATAAAATTAAGTTGCGTTTTGTTTGTTTACTGACTCCATATGCACCACCATATGATTTGTTTACAAAATATTCCCACTAGGTTGTTCAGTATACCAAGAGGTGCCGTCATGAGATAGTACAACTACACGTTTGGTAACAGATGCTAGATTTATATAACTTGATACTGTTATATATATTAATACATTACACATGTCACTCACGCCTTATTTGATATTTTTTTCGATAAGTTGACGTTCCTTATAGTAACTAATGAACGCCTTGTCTGGATTAATTTTTGTATTTATTTTATTTTTAATTTATTTATTTATTCTTCTACATTATTATTTATTTATTTTGTTGTGTTCGATTGTCGGTAAAACTGTAGTGTAAATTGAATATGACAATGAAATCAATACAATATATAGTGTTCTGTGAATCTAGAATTTAATTTTATAAAGTTTTCCCTACTATTGTCACATTTTGTAAAATTAAAATTCTCTGATTTTATGAACCACATGTTATTTTGAAATATGTATGATCGTTTAAGAATATGGTTAAATTCGTTTTTCAATGGGTTCAACAACCTTCGATTCTATCAATAAAGTTGTTGAAACCTTGCTTATCTAGGTCTAGAAACTTAATTAAATTAAAATAAAAGTTATCCGTTATAGGTAGTTAAATTGTTATAACTTCATAAATGTATCATTTTTTAAGTACAGTACAGTACTCAAAATAGTTAAGAGAGACAGACGTATTTAAAAAAATAAGTGACACTAAATTAAAGTCGATAACTGTATTATACACATTTGTATATATACATATATACAACAACATTTATTATGTACACAAATTAAATAAAATCTAAATTGAATGAGCAAATAGAATAAAAATAAAAAAAATAAATAAATAAAATAAAATAAAAATTATTTCGTATCCTTTTTGAGTGATGTTGTTGTTACATGTTGATGATGTTGTACTACTCGTATTTCTTTTTTTTTTTGTTTGGTTTTCATTTTTTTTCGCTTACTGATGAACAACATTCTTATATTTTTTAACATAATTTTCTATATATATATATTATTTTGCAGACAGAAACAATTAAACAGTTAATATGCCGTGGTATCACTTTAATTATATGGCCAATTATATTATACATGGGATTTTTTTATATACATTTAGTTGTATTAAATCGTAGTGGTAATGGTGATGGATTTTATAGCTCTGGATTTCAATCTAGACTAATTGGTAATTCATTATATAATGCAAGTATGCCAAGACATGCTGCATATGGTGCAATTGTTACATTAAAAAATCACAAAACTGGTGGTGGTTATCTGCATTCACATTTTCATTTATATCCCAAGGGTGTTAGCAGTAGACAACAACAGGTTAGTTAATTGAAATTTGAAATACTATTTAGAAATTATTCCATGAAAAAAAATATGTTGTGAGTAAAAATTTCAATTTTTGAAATTTTTAGAAAATAATTAAAGTATTTTACAATAATTTTAGAATTTTTTTTTTTATTTATAAAATTTATTTAAAAATATTTTTTTTTTTTTTGTAAAATATCTAATTTAAAAAAATATATTTTTATATTAAGAAAGTTGTTGCTTTTAATGTCTGCGATTTGGTACTTTCTGCCGTATTGTAACTACGATTTTTTATTGGGTGCTAAGAAAATATCATGAAAATTGTTTTCAATAAAATGGTGAAAATTTCACAACGGACAACTTATTAATATGGTATTCACATTACGAGTGTATAACATGTTATCGAGTTCAAATAGTTCGTTATAGAAATATAGGTTGTCATACTACGAATAACTAGTTTTCATTTGACGTTTAAATCTATATATGTAAATATTTTTTTGCTTTATAATAGAAAAATGAAAATTTTATTTTTATCATTTTTTGTTTATAAAAGATATATTAATTATTTCATATCAATATGACATTGACAATACATTTTTGATCAATACGTCATTGACATTGACAGCTAGAGTTGTTAAAAAATAACAATGTAATCGAAAATTTTTCGTGTTTTTTCGGAAAACATGTGTTATTTGACAGCTGCATTTACATACAAAATTTCTAGTAATAACACCTTGTATAATCGCTGATAGTTTGTTATAAAGCGTAGTGTGAACAGGGTATTAGATGACCAAAATACTCAGTCTTATTTGAAATTTTAAGGAATTGATTATTTTATTATATACAAAAATAAATTTTAATTTTCTAAAAATAAAAACTAAAACTTTTTAATAAAACTTAAAATTAATATCTTTTAATTTCATCTACTCTGTCGTGTTAAAAATGAAACGTGATTGAGTATACTATAAAATATATTAAAACTTTATGAAAATTCTTTTAATTTCGGAAAATATTTTTCGTCCAATATTTCATCGAATGTTAATAAATAAACAAAAACACTACATCGATTTTACATTAACCACAGTCCAACTAAAGAAAAAGCTGCACTTACTTATTATAATTTATAGTTAATATAAATTTATAATTTTCTAACATTCTTTGGTAATAAATTGCAAAATTGTATAAATGTCAATTTTAATATTAAAATCTAGAATAAAGTTAAGCTTAAAATTATATTTTGCTTGTTTAATATTGTTCACTTATGTTTGTATAAAGCATAAAAAAATAAATAAAATAATATACAAAATGTGAAAATATTCAAATGAAAATTCTTTAACCTTTTCATAACAACAAGGATTAATTTACTCTCTCAGTTACAGCATTTCGTAATTTCTATTATATTTCTGTAAGCCGCATACAGTAATATTTTCTTTGCAATTATACCGGGTGCTCCAGAGCATGCGAAGCAGAGCGGCTCCTTCCCCTCTTAAAAAGCTGATACGCATGCTCTGGAACACCCGGTGTATTTTGAATATAATAAGTTCAAGGTTTTCAAAACTAATAAAGTAATATTTTATGAATTCCATAATTTTGGTACCGCTTTCTATGTTTCTATGTTATAATCCATAAATGTTTTTAGCATCTAAACTAAACATTTATAATAATATATGAATATTGAAACTCCTAATAACTAAGAAAATTTTGTTAAAAAATTTAATTAAAATATTTAAAACATTTCATTTTAATTTCCAACAAATTTTTCTAATATAAATTTTGTTTTGGTTGCCACAATAATAACTATTTATAATTATTTTGTTTAATGTTCTCTTAATTTATTAATCCTTTGACATTTCATAAATATTTCAGAAAAATAAAAGAAAATTGTATTAAAACCGAAAAATACTTTTATTTTTTGACAACATTTAATTTAATACCTAAAATTATATATTTTAATTAAAAAATTATTTTCACTTTATATTTTAAATCCATCTAGGATAATATTAAACTAATACAATCATGCAATAATACAATAAATGAAGTCCTTTAACTGATATAAATGTAAAAATAAAGCATTTTTTTTTTATGAATTAAGTCTTATGAAACAATAAAAGTAACAAAATAGAAATAAAACTTTAATAAAAAGCAAAAAAAAAAAAAACTTTAATCCTTAAACTAAATATTGAGAATGTATCCTTTTTGTACACATATTCTTTATTATTATTCTTTTTTATATAATAAAATATATATATATTCGTACTCATATACATTTTTTCTTTTTTTCTTCTTTTTTTATTACAATTTTTATTACATATATAGATAACAACATATACACACAAAGATTATAATAATAAATGGTTGGTAAAGCCATACGATAAAGAATTTTATCCGGAAGTCCGATTCCTTAAGCATGGTGATTTGGTACGTCTAGAGCATATTCAGACTAGACGTAACTTACATTCGCATAGAGAACCGGCACCATTAACTAAAAAGCATCATCAGGTTACTGGTTATGGAGAGGTAATAAAACATTTTGTAATTTTTCTATTTTTGTTTTGTTGTTATTTTTATTTTATTTTTATCCTTTTGATTTTGAAAAAAGAAAAAAAAAATTAAGTGGAAACTCACTTCATAGATTTTATATTGGTTATTGGTTTTGTGTTTTTTTTTTTTTTTTTTACTATCGTGGTAATACCATAATATAGGATGATGTATAATAGTATAATTTCTAGGATACAATATTATATTGAAACAGATAGAAATAAAATAATAGATGTATAAAATTATGGTCTCTATTGTTATCTGAATTATTGTAATTTGGGACTAGTCCGTTATGTTAGCATAATATTCCGTTATATTTTGGTAAAATATTATATGTATAGTTATTTTATACTCTTTTTACTATGTGAATATAATGTTGAGTTCTGAAGAGTATGAAGATGATGATGAAGAAAAAGAAAAAGAAAATTTTGTTTATTTTTTCTAATATTATGATGAACTATTTAGAATAGATTACATTTCATAAAATTGTTGTTTATTCAATGAATATTTTATAATTTCAGTTTTATAGAATCATAGTAATATAATTTATTTTGAGAAGATTTTATACGAAACGTATAAATAAAATTTTTTGTGTATGTGAATTTACAAAAACGGTAGGTACCCATATGAAAAAAATTGATAAATAATTCATCTAATCAAAAAAAATCGAAGTAAATTAATCAAACAAAAAAAAAAAATACAAAAATATGTTAATAAATTATTAGATGTATACAGTAATGTTACTTTAACACTTTTGAAGTGTTTTCAAAACTTTTAAATAAAACAATATATTCGAATTTCGTAAATTCTGTCGATTTCGATTGATAGCTGCGATAGTAAAGATATATAATTCATCAGAAATTTTTGTAGTAGCATCATACAATTTTCTATAGTCATAACCTATGCTTAATAAAACGTATTTTTTAATGGGCAACAAAACTAGTGAATGGGTGACGCAATAGGTAGAACGCCTGCCTTTCAAACCGAAATATTCCAGGTTCGATTGCCGACGAAGGCAAAAAATGCTTTTCTGGATTTTTCGATCTTGTCCCTTACCATCTCGACCAGGTACCCTTTATTCATTAAATAATTTATTCGCCTAAGTGGCATTGTAGAGACATACATTATATAAAAGAAAGCAACAAGCGTTTTTAGAATAAACTACATTAGTCTTAATGAAGCTATATAATAAAAAATAAAAAAAATACAAGAAGTCTTGAATAATAAATTATAAAAACTTAAATAAATCTTAAATAATATTTTAAATTTTAAATTTTAGATTATATATTATTAAGATACACAAATTATATATTTTTATTAAATTTTATATTAAGCATTATATTAAGTTAAACAAATGATCGCACTCCAAAAGAAACTCCTTTAGTAATTTTTTAAAAGAACCCACTCATGCTATATTTTTAATATTACTACGTAACCGATTGTATAACCTAGATCCTGAGACTGAAATTCTCTGAAATGCTAGCACATTAATAACTCTTGGTATCCTAATATTATTTCGGTTTCTAGTATTAAAATGATAAGTATAATTTTGAATGGAATTTATGTTGTAGTGTCCGATATTATTAAGTATTTTATATATCCCCAAAATTTGTTGAAATTGAAAAATTCATTTTATAGGCATTATTTTTAAGTTTATGTATAAGCGATGAGTATTATAGCGTAAAGGTAAATTTAGAATATTTTTCAAAGTTTTATTTTGTGAAATTTGGATTTGAGAAATTCTATTATTGGGTGCCCAGATTGCTGTGCCGTATGAAAGAATAGAATTTATACCGGGTGTTCCATAGCATATATCAGCTTTTTAAGAGGGGAAGAAGCCGTTATTTTAAAATTTAAAAAAAGTTTGTTAATTAAATCGAGGGTGCTCTATCGATTGGTGGTTTTTTCAACTTCCGGAAAGGACCGCAAATCGTTTTTTTAAGACCAAAAATCGCCGAAACTTGCCGAAATCGAGATTTTCAAATGGTACTTTTTAATGTGAATTCAAATTCTACGACAAAAAATAAGAAAATTATGTTAAATGATTAGTGTTTTTCTTTAAAATTAATAACAATAAAGCAAAAATGATCAATATTTTCCTTTGGTAAACTAAAATTAATGATAATAATTTTTATAAAGAAATTTGTTTTTCATGTTATCATATTTTTTATATCAGTTTTGGGTTCCTACAAAGTTTGAACAAAAAAAAAAAAAAACAAAAAAAATTTACTTTACAAAAGTTACTTATTTTTTGACGTATAATCCGAATTTGCATAAAAAAATAGCCCTTCCCATTTGAAAATTTCGATTTCGGCCAATTTCGTCGATTTTTGGTCTGAAAAAACCGATTTCCCTCCCTTTCCGGAAGTTAAAAATATAACCAATCGTTAGAGCACCCTTGATTTAGTTAATAAATTTTTATTTAATTTTAAAATAACGGCTCCTTCCGCTCTTAAAAAGCTGATACGCATGGTCTGGAACACCCGCTATATGCACGAAACATTTTTAGCTTAATACTATTAGGAATTTTGGATTTATATTTAAATAAAATACCATTAAAAGCATTGAGCTTTCTATCTAACATATCAATATGTGGCTGCCAACTTAAATATTTTTCAAATATGACTTCAAGAAATTTAATTCCCTCAACTTCTTTCAAAACTACATTGCCAATTTTAATTTCAATACAACCTATATTTCTTTGACGCTGTCTAAAATGGATGATTTTAGTTCTTTCCGCGTTCATAACGATTTCGGTTAATCTGAAATACTTCGTTATTATCATCGTATCATGATCTACATGAGATTTAATAGCTTCTAAATTATTTCCAGAGTTGAACAAGCTGCAGTCGTCTGCGAATAGGTATAATTTACCTATTATTGGCAATTTGTGTATATCATTTATGTAGATTAGTAATAATAAAGGACCCAATATAGAATACTGAAGAATACCAATGTTAACTGAATTGTAAGAGCTAAAGCAGTTATTATACGAAACAAACTGATTTCTATTCTTTAAATAGCTTTCAATTAACTTCAGCGAACCAAATCTAAAGTCCAAAAAAGATAATTTTGTTACAAGCAAATGGTTAACTGTATCAAAAGTTTTTTTCAAATCGATGAATAAACCTGTAATAATATTAAAGTCAGAAATTTTCTAACAGATCATATCTACAATGTCTCCTTTATCATTGGAATAAGATAAATGATAAATACTTGAGGGTCTTTGTTATGACTAAAATTAAAAATGGAACTATTCTATTATGAAGGCGAAGTACTCTTCAGTAGATATAGTTTTCCACATTTAAATTAGTAAATATACCATAAAAAACTTTACAGAGAAGCTATTGTAATTCCAAATCTCTGTGTAAAAGCTGTTATGGTTTTGATTACATAGACTTGGAACTATATATTAAAAAAAGACATTATCTAATAATAATGAAATTTTTATCAATAACAATCGGTGTACTGATGGTACAATGCTTTTACCTGATAATCCAAACATTTTGCTACATGTGGTTGATTGGTACTGCAAAAGTGGTTAAATGAAGTTTTAAGGATATTTTTTGATTTTCGTAAATACCCTAAAAAATTCATTCTTGGACTGATTTCAAAAATTTTCAACTGATTTGCTTTTCTTAATAAATATTCTAAAAGATTTTTCTAAAAACAATTTAGAGGGAACTAAACATGAATTTTCAAAATTTCACCTCAAACCTTTTTTATTTTTAATTTGAGAGACTTTTTTCGAAATAAATATTGGCTATATTGAGATAAATATTTTTAACGGAGCTTCTATTGTAACAATATACATTATACATACATACATTTTCAAAATTTGACAAAATTTCGTTATTAAAAATTTATTTTTTACTTTATAGTTAAAATTTTTATAAATAATGTGTTTTTTTTTTTTTAATTTTTTATTTTTTTTTATCCTTTGACTAAACACGACAAATAAATATTAAGTTCATATATTAAGTTATCTCTATAATTTTCTTAAAATTTTACACGATCTAAATTGAATTGAATGGGTTTTTGTTAGTAGTTTTCGAGATATGAATTTTGGTTCAAATAAAAGCAGACTCTTAAAAGTTATTATGAGATATAAATTTGCTTATAGCAAATTAAAACAAAGTTCCAGCAGTTTCTGAGATAAGAATTACGGTCCATATAATAACTCGGCCAGAAGCAGACCCCTCAAATTTTGACAAAAAAGTAAATCGGAAATTGAAATTTTGTACAAAATTTGAACCAGATTGATCCAGTGGTTTCTAAGATGTGCATGTTGGTCCAAATAAGAAGACTCTCTAAATTTATACAAAAAGTGTTGGTATCAGAAGCCAAAATGAATTTGAATCCTATTAGTTCAATAGATTATGAAATATGAATTTTGGTTCAAATTTGGGGCTTTGTCCAGGACGAGGGGACTCAAATTTTTACAGAAAATATCGTCATCCAGAATCCGTGCTGTGTTCAAAGCTTTTAAGTCCTAGTTAGAAGGGTGTTTAAATGAGCCAAAACAAAATATAAATTTTGGTGAGAGCTTTGGTCGGGATCAGTTTGATAGACAATATTGTCTTAGCTCTGCCTTAAATTGCATATATGTGACTCAACGGGAATTGTATCTAAAATGTCTTATCAGATTCAGTAAAAGAACGGTAGTGAGCTTAATAAAAGGTTTTAATAAAAATAATTTGAAAATTATAAAATTTTTCAAATTGACTTTTATTTCATCATAAGTTTTTAGAATTTTCATTATAGAAAAGGAAACCAGTTGGAAATTGGTGAAAAAACCAAATTAAATATTATGTTCGAATATAAAACTTAACCCACCTTAACCTAACTTAATCTATAAAAACTACATACTAGGCTTTGTCTTTTGACAATAAGAGATTCTAGCTGTTGTTTAGCCACCAAAACTCTCGTTTTGTAAATGTATCTTTAAAAGGAATGCACATGTCGTATTTCATTGCATCTCTGTTAATATTGCCTGGAGTAAATTCTATTTTTGTATTCGTAGCCCGTCTATTATACTGAAATAATATAGGGAAGAAATTTTGGATTTGGATATAGCCTTTGCTATCTAGGTAAATAAAATGTTCGGGTGCTATAAAACCCGTTTTTAATGTACTTTCTACCTATTCCTATGTAAACCATTTTATAATAATCAATTTTATAATAAATTGGTCGATCCTATTTATTTTAGAATCATTATAGATATCTATTTGAATAATAATGGATATATCCAATTTCAGGCTTACGGGATTTATTTATGCAAACCCTAATTCATTTTCTTTCAAATTTGCGTAATTGTTCCATTAGGCTACCACTGATATTGTACCATATAAGAGCTGCGTACGTTAGAGTAGATCTTATTAGTGTTTGATAGGCTATCACTTGAATTCTTTGGTGTATAGTTTTATTGCAAAATAATTTTTTGGAGGCTATGAATGCTTTGTTACCTTTTAAGACGGCGTTTTTAACTTGATCTGCACATTTTAGGTTTTAATTAAGAAGCACTCCCAAATACTTTACAGTTTTTTTATTTTTTAGTTTTGTGTTATTTGCTGTTTTTATTGTAAAGCTTTCCCAGTTTTTTTTATGCTGTGGTTTAGATTACTGTATGTGTCTCGAAATAGGATTGTTTCGCATTTATTAAGATTTATTTTTAAAAGCCATATTTTGCAGTAATCAACAATTATGTTAAACATTTTCTGTACTTTATTTTGTACGATTTCTACAGTGTTAGATGCTGAGTAAAAAATTATATCATCTGCAAAGGCTAATGTATAATTTATTCTTTGTATTCTGTTGAACGATGTCATAGGAAAATCGTCATAGAAAAATATACGAAATTTTATAACTGAAGATTGACAAAAAATATAGTGGGTAATTTTTACTCAGTAAAGACTACTACATAAGTCCCTTCTTCTCCTTCCATTTACCTTCTTCAGAAGGTAGTGACAATAATGACTTTTTTTTGTAGTTGTTTTCAAGTTTTATAAAAATATATAAAGTTCTACGTAACAAATCGTGATTCCATCCATAATCCATAATCTATTGTGGGTGCACAACACTTACATAATCGTAAATACGCTTTATTGCATTTGCATATTTGTTTAATTTGCCTCATATTTTTTTTCTGAGAAAATATTTCTATGTAAGTTCTGATAGAGCACATATCATGGAACATTCACGTCATGTTTTGCATAGCAATATTTTGAAAAAATTGGAGAGCTGTACCACATATACCTAGATGGACTTCATTATTTGATTGTGATTTTTGAATAGTATAATGTCGTCCCCGCAATGACAAACTATCGAATCTGCAAAATCAGCGAATTTGAGCTGACATAGTAGTTTTACATGTTTTTTTAAGTTCTTTACTGTGACAAAGTCCCGAATCTCTATCCTGTCTCTAAATCGATGTAATTGCCTTTTGTAATTTGGCGAAAGTACATATCTAACATTTATCACTACAACAAACTGTCGAATGTGCTTTTGGGTTAATTTACTTTTGTCATTATTTTTAAAATGCTAATTTTCACTTTGAAAAAGTAGCGAAAGTGTCAGATTAGTGTTTTTGTCGTTGTGAATTTTTAATTTAAACTTAAATTTTACTTAATCTACAATCAGTAAAGTGACGAATCTTTCAATTCAATTATTATATTTCTACAATAATCCCTATTTATGCGTAATAAATAGCTATTATTATTTCTTTGACCTTATTTAAAAATTGTTTTAAAATGTTTAGTTGATTTTAAATAGGGAACCAGAATGAAAAGATTTTGTTACAGCATGAAAAATGTCACGTTAAAAATTGTGATTTGCAAAGAATATGCATTATGAATAGATGTTGTGGGTGTTCTTTCGGTATTCAGTTTATAAAATTGAATTGTTATCGATTGTGATCGAGTTATAATTAAATGTCAAGTGAAAATTTATAAATTTTAACCGTTTGAGTAAAATTTATTCCGATTAAAAATTTTAGAAATTTTCAGTCATTAAGTTTACCAAATTCAGGTAACGAAAAAATTATTATTAATTAAAAATCGAAAGTACCTGTAAGGTTATAATGTAAGGTTGCAATAAATAATATGTAACATATATAATGAAAAACAAAAACAGGTGAATTGTCAGCTATAGAAAAATACAAACTTGACATTCACATAAAATGAAAAGAAGCTGCTCGTAACTTAAAAAATATTCAAAAGGAAAAGAATCAAAAAGATAATTCACTTTTGGCGTTTGAATTTGATTTACAAGCCGTTTTGAGTACCCCTAAGGGAGCTACTAGTCCATTTTTCTACGTAAAGCTAGCAGTATATGTTTTAACAGTATATAATTTAGGGGATGCTTCAGTAGAATGCTTTTTCTGGGATGAGACCGAAGGAAAAAGTGGAAGCATTGAAGTTTCTACCAGCATATATAAATATATTATGCAGTATCCTGAAGTAGAAATTGTATTTATGATGTCTGATAATTGTGGAGTATACAACAGAAAAATACTAAATTTGTGTGTATGTGTTTAGAGTTAGTTAAGAGACACACACGTTACGTTAAAATAATAAATCACATACATTTTGAATCAAGAAAAAGCTTCATACAATGCGATTCAATACATCAAAAAAAATTTATGACGGAAAATGACTTCCGTTGTGTACTCCAGAAGAATGGGTTCAGCAAATAAGAAATTCACGGAAAAATCCATCTCCGTATAGCGTTTCTTCGCTACCACACACAGATTTTATAGACTATGTATAATTCAGAGAAAGTTTTTTTTATAGGAGACGAAAACAACATATTCCCTTTCAAAATTTTTGTTTGTTTTCAGTATTCGAAGGTCACCCCCGGATAAATTGCATATAAAAACTGATTATGAGCAAGTTTTTATACAATACAGTTTAAAGCAAAGGAGATGTTACCCTTCGAACTTACAACAAATACGAGCCTATTCGATAAGATTTTCAATATCAATGGGATTTAGAAAAACTGTGCGATGAATTGCAAATTCCAGTCTATCACGTATTTTATGAGAATTTGACGCCCTCTGGTTCAGTAAGAGATGCTTTTGCAATAACAGATATTTCTGAAGAATCTGATTATGAACAGCTTTAAGATTGAAGCCCTTTTATAAATAAACTTATTTAACTTTTATACTTAATAAAATGAATTGTTATGTTTTGTTTATTATTCGTTATTATAGATAGAAATTTTAATTGTTGTTTTCATTTATTTTTATATAAAATGTTTTGGAATAAAATTTATTATTCAAAAAATTTTACTCGAAACTTTTAGGAACTCTGAAAAACTAACAACAGCAAACTAACGAAACTGCAATTGCTTTTCGTCTCTTTCGTAAATCTTTGCTTTACCCAAATATTTTTCACACTTCAAAAATAAATTAATAAACAATTATTAATAATGAAGCCTATGCAAAAAAAATCAAAGCGAAAAGTATAAAACCTGATTTTACACGAAAGGTTAAAGTTTGTTTTTGCCCTCCTGAAAATTGTAAAATTTACACATTCGCGAGTTTGCCATTGAAGGGACGATGTAACCATTTTTGTTTTTTTTAAGTTCTTGACAGTAACTTAGGTAGAATCACCTTTTCGTCCTTAATTAAGTACGGTACTGCAATTTTACACTACAATATCTACAATATTTTGATTATTTATTTATCAAATTACTGGCTTATCAACTCATTGAATGTGGAAAGCTACTGCTACTGTCAGGAACTAAGCCTTCTTCAGTCTTTTTAAATAGAAGCTCCATTTTATTTAAATTGTTACCAGATTATACTATCTTTTTTTATGGTGTATAAGATATTGTAAAAAATGATGATTAGTGTAAATTTATTAAATTTACAGTTAATGTTATAATACGTTCTAGGTAATAACAATTATGTAATATATTGGTATATATATATTATGTTGATGCAAGAAATAATTTCATAATTACATTATGTACCTTTTCGAGCACAATAAAAATGTATATGCAAGGAGAACTCGAATTTGTGTCACTGTCAATGCTGGCTAGTATAAATAGAACCAATAGAGAGCCATATTAATTTATTAATGTCTTCCCTTTATTAGATCTAAGTAGATATTAAATAATTCAATTATTTAAGACTTAAAAATTTCTTCTAGTTTAGAATTTGAATAATGTCCCCAATTTCTACTAATTCGTAATGCTACTTGAAACATAAATTATAATGAATGAATGGTTGCTAGGATTTCTATTTTTTGGGTAAAGATAAGTTTTAACTTTTTTTACTGTATTCCCAAAAAAAAAAAAAAAAAAAACAATTTTCAAAACTTCTTAGAAATGTTATTTTATATCTATTTTTTTTGTTTGTTTGTTTTTGTTAGTATAAATTATGTAAAATTCTACTCCGAAAAATTCTAAAAGGAATTTTCAAATTTTAAATAAGTTTTTCATGAATTTTTATTTGCGTTTTTTTTCTATTTTATTTTATTTTTATTATTTAATTTTATTCTATTCTATTCTAGAATGGTACCGGAGATGCTAATGACGTTTGGACAGTTTTTATTGTTAATGGTAAAGAAAATGACACTGTATTAACGGTGACCACAAAATTTGTCCTTGTACATTACTTACAAAATTGTGCATTAACATCAACTGGCAAACAATTACCAAAATGGGGGTTTGAACAACAAGAAGTAACATGTAATCCGAATATAAGAGACAAAAATGGCTTTTGGAATATCGAAGAGAATACTAATGAAAATCGTAAGTATATGTAGTATATATGAATGTGTGCTTGTGAATTTGTGGATAAGGTAAAAATGTAATAATTAGTTTAAACAGTTTAGATCTACATAATATACACATAATATACACATATACACATGTAAAAATATATTGTATATTATATTGTGTAATTATAAAAGTTTAAATTTAGTAAAGTGTCTAATAAAATTAAGTCAAATAGCTATTTTTTGATAATTGAAGAGGGAGGAAATTTGTATATATAGAAATATATATTTTTTTGTTTTCAAGTCAAGTGTGATAATGTGATAGTTTTGTTGCTAAATTATTTTGTCATAATTATGATTTTCTATATATATTTTGTAAATAATATACGATTTAAATAATTTCATTAGTCTTTAATATAGTATATCCATTAAAATATATTGATTAATTAATTTTGTGGGTTGAGAAAGTGACTAGACAAGTTACGCGATGCTTTCCCGGATGAAAAAAGTATAAAATTTGGTTCAATAAACTTTTGTTTATAAACTGAATTTAAAAGAAAAATATATTTTTTTTTCAAGTATCAGCTTAATTACTCAACTAAAATACAAATTCGATAAAATGTTCAAGATAAAAATATCGTTCGTAATGAACAATTTGGATTCAGAAGCAAACAATCAACTTTTCAATTAGAATATATGGGGTATTCCAAAGCATACGTATCAGCTTATATTGAGAGGGGAAGGAGCGGTTATTTTAAAATTAAAAATTTAATTACTTTATTTAATAAGTTTCTTTTTTTTTGTCGAAGCATCGGATTTTGCATAAAAAATACCCTCTTCCTTTTCGAAAATCTTGATTTCGGCTAATTTCGACAATTTTCGGGCTTAAAAACCTTTTTTGTTCCTTCCCGATAAAAAAAATAGTTAAATAAAAAAAAAAATATATTATGCATATGTGAGATCTTATTAAAATAATAAACAAAAAAAAAAAACAAATCAGTTATTATAATTTCATACTTGCAAATGAATCTATGTACATATGTCAAATAAAAGCAAAAAAACAAATTCATCTAAAAAAAAAATATAAAAACAACAAAAACAAAAAAAATCAGTTGAATTTTTCATATGACTGGCAAATTCATTTTTATATAGTAGAGTTAGATTATCTACAATTATAATTGACAAGCATTTAAGGACCGGTGCAGTAGACACATTTTCATTTTATATCGCTTCCCTTTAATGACAAAATGTTTTTATTATTAGTAATTTTATCCACTAAATGTTTAGTTTTTAGTTTTAAAATTCTTTATTCTCAAATTTACAATTAAAGTGCTTACAAATAAAGATCGATTTTTATATAAATTTTCTTTACAAATAAGAGAATAGTTAGCATCCAAATAGGAGAGGCATATTTAAGGTGAAGACGTACAATAAAAGTATATTATAATGATTTAAATGTAAGGGTCAGTAAAATTTATAGAATTTAAGGATGAAATGTTAATTTGCTGTCAAATTATGTTTGAAAAATTCCATTCGCATGGTTTTTTTTAGTTATTCTTATAATTGTACTTTTCCAAGTTCATATGATAAAAAAATTATCGAATGTAATGATATGTTCTTTAAATCATTAATCATTTCGATTCGAGTCGTTTTAAAATAAAAATGATTTTGCTTAGATTTCTGCGGATAGAGCAAATGAAACAAAGGTTAATATTGAATCTCACGCGAGAACTTTTGTTTTTGTCTTTTTATAATCAGCCAAAGCGTTAGCATATTATCTTTAGTAGTTATGTACCACTTACTTGGGCTAAGACAAGATAAGTTAGGTAGGAAAAAAATTATGAGATAGATTAGTAGGAAGTTGAGGAATAACGGTATTAACATTTTCCTTAAATTTATATAAATTGTATACTAAATGTCGAACGGAATTCGAAACCAGCATTTTTTGATTCAAATGACATTACGTCTATTTACACCACACCACGTCAGTTGGCTAATAACATTTTATTTATTTATTTGTTAGTTAGGGTTATAAATAGTCGCTACCAATTTTTACATCTTTATACCCTTCATACCATTATATCTTCACACCATTATACCTTCATACCATTATACCGGTTGTCCCAAACCATGCGTATCAGCTTTTTATCAGGGGAAGGAAGCCGTTATTTTAAAATTTAAAAAAAATTTTATCAACTAAATCGAAAGTGCTCTATCGATTGGTGATATTTTAAACTTCCGGTGAGGACCGAAAAACGGTATTTTAAACCCAAAAATCGCCGAAATTGGCCGAAATCGAAATCTTTAAATGGGAAAGGGTATTTTTTTGCAAATTCGGATTCTACGATAAAAACTAAGATTTTTAGTAAAATTCAAATTCATTCTTTTTACAAAATTCAATAGAAAATAGAAAATTCAATTTTTGTTTTTGTAAAATGCGAGTCGAGAATATACTTTAGGGATCCTTGAATCGTAGCTCATTCCGTTTTCCCTTATACAGATAATAACTTAAAAAAAAATTCACTATTATAAAAATAACATAGGGTTTTTAAAAAATTTTAGATACCCAAATACCTGTCAAACCGGTCGCGAATACATTGTCAACAACAATTTTGATCATGAAACAATATCTAAAGTTTTTGTCAGCTTTTGTTGACATTTGAAATCATGCACATGTTTTATTCAACTTTTGTGTTGGGATATTTACGATGTCAATATTATTTTTACTTTCACAATACAAATTGTTGAAATTTAATTAATTTTTTCACATTTAATTCTAATATTTAATAAATAATAATTTTAATTTATTTATTAATTTTTCTAATAATTTACAATATTTTTCATATTATATGCAGTGCCAAGTGTTAGTTTTAATGTGTATGGACCTGGATTTTTAGAAAGATTTTTGGAATCTCATGCTGTTATGTTTCAAGGTAATTCTGGTTTAAAGCCTAAAGAAGGAGAAGTTACTAGTAGACCATGGCAATGGCCAATTAACTATCGGGTAAGAGTAATTTTTATGATAAAACTTTTTGTAAAATTAGATTTTTTTATTTTATCAAAATATTTTCAAATGTTTTAAATTTAATTCTTTGTCAATTTGTTCTAACAAGTTACAATATACATATACATATTTTTTTTTAATTAGTTTTGTGTTCTTTTTAATAACAATTCTGTCACTTTAATTGTTGTTTTTTATTTCATTTTTATTGTTTTTCTCGCGTACTTAAGATTTGTGTTGTATAATTTAAAATTTTTTTCCTCTATTTCAATTGCTTTATGTTTTATTTTTTAAATAAAAACAATATTTTCTTTCTTAACTCGGAAGACGCATTGTCTCCTCTTTCTATTTTTTTTAAAAGAGACAACATAACTATTACAATGAATATTGCCTTCAGAGTAAAAATAGTGTAGCCAGATCATATTCTGACCCACTGTTCATTTCCAAGTTAGCAATTTTAGTGATAATTTCAGTAACAACATAGTGCCTAGTTTTAGGTTTTTGTTCGGTTTACTGCTGACTTTTATTACAACATTACATATCAATCGCTTCTATTGGTGTCCTATTTTGTCTATTGATAGTCCATTTTTGGGTAAATATCAAAGGATTTTAATAAATTGTATATTTTTGTACGTACTTTATATTATTGGTAACAATTTATTGTAAAAATGAATCAATTTATTCGAGCTTTTGAATACCTCACAATTATTATTACATTTTTTTTTGTATTGAAAGAAAAATTTCAGTTCGGTTTTTCCGCGACATTAATTCAATTTAATGAATTGATAATTTAAGGAGAATTTAACTTTATGTAAAACCTAAAACCAAAAAATTAACTGAAATTTATTCTTATTATTTTTTGTTATATTCTATCATATTATAATTATTGTGATAAATTTGACGGTAAAATTATTTACCATTTTTTACGTCCGACCATTAACATCATCAGAATCTATAATTACAGGAGCGTAAACTGATGATACTGCGATGATGATAATTATGATGATGATGATGATAACATTGATTATAATTATTTATTTTAATTAATTTTTTTTTTTCAAATTTAATTTAATGTCACGTTTCCTGCAACACCATATTTTCAATTTAATTTGTTTTACTCCTTAAATTGAATTTATTCAACGGAACAAGAAAAAAGAAACACAAAATACAATCAGAAATTTTCGCGTCATATTTAATAGGAAATCTTTGAAACTTTTTTTGTTATTTGTTATGTATTTATATATTATATGTATACATTTTTTTTTACCGTTAATTTGATGCGCGAAGATTTTTTTAATTAATTTACCAAATTAAATTTATTTTTAATAAAAATTAACGATATAATAAATTCTATTACATAATATTTATATAGCGCTTGAGTGATTCCATGTAAGAAGAGATGAAGAAATTTTAATAGAAAAAAAAAAAAAAATAAATAGAAAAAGTACCTATCTAAAATTTTTTTTTAACGATTTTTTAAATCTAAATTTTTTTGAAGAAAAAGAAAAGAAGGATAACGGTTATACGAAAGAAGACTATAAAACCAATGATTATTTTTTGTTTTTTTTTTTTGTTTTGTTTTGTTTATAGGTTTATCCGTTCCAAAAGAATAATTTTTGTCAATTTTATTAAAGTTAGAGTGCGATTCACGATTTCTAAACGATGACAATTTTTATTTTTCTTTTTTATTTGTTCTGCTTTTACACTTCTACTTCATCTCTATACACACTTTTTATTTTTTTTTATTATTATTTTAATGTCTCTATTTGTTCACATACTGCGAAATGAGATGAATTTTAATGAATTTAATTTTGTCTATATTTTAACTTTAAATTGAATTTTTCGTTTTTCGTAATGAAAAATTAAATGGCAAAAATATGTGTTCTCGTGTATATAACTAAGTACTAAATAGATTGGGTCGGTGGTGTTGGGTGGATTAATACATTAGAAATGTTATAATTTTAATAAATAATTTTCTTATAATCTATACTTATAAAAGGGAAAGTTTGTTTGTTTGTTTGTTCGCTATACACGCCCACAGTTTTAAAAATAGAGTTCAAATTTTGCACAGTTATGCATGGTCAAATAAGGTACCGGACTACTTTACAAAGCCATCAGACGACAGGTTCGGGTTACTGCCGTACAACTCCTAGCACATACGACTCAGGAATATTTCAAAAACTAATAGTGTTACAGGCATGAAAATTTACACTTACATATATGAATTATCACATTTTGAACTATCAGAAATGGTTCAAAAAAAAAATTGTGTTACAGACTTGAAAATTTATTCATAGGTACTCTATGAAAAATAAAAAAACATGTATTGTCCTGAAAAAGTATTTTCGAATTTAGGAATCAGTGTAAAATTTTTACATGACTATGTGAAATGGTTATGTGAATTAGCCACAAAAATGTGACAATTCGTTTTATTAATCAGAAAATACTGCAGTGTTCCATGGCGTCCATGTGTACAAATCGATAGATACAGTTATCGATGAAAATGAAGTTGTTCCTCCTTATCAATTGGAATTAAAAGTAGTAGCTTCAATATTGCTTCTACGAAACTTGAAGAAGCCAAAGCTATGGTCCTAGATTAAGAATAAGAACTTGGAATCCTCATTTCATTTAAGTACAAATTCCAATTGATTGTGGAAAAGGTGAACATATCTTTCTTTCAAGAATACCTGAACAGCAAGGAACGTATTTGCTTATACTTCATCAGAAAAGACCTCCGAAATATTGTTTACAAAGAAATAATTTTAATATAAGTATAGTTTAAGTTGTAGTATTGTTGATATTTTGTTATCGTAGTGAATATTTTTGATAAACCAATTTTTTTCAATTCGATTCATAAATCGAACTTCATTGAAAAAAATTTGATACATTTTGTGGTCGACCCTGACAACGTCGGGTAACTTTGCTAGTATAATATATTTAAACCTGAAATGGATGGAAAATGAAATTGTGTGGTGAATAATTTAGTAAGAATTTCGGTAATTTGATGGTCTAAGAATTTGTTTAGTTAAATTTATTTTTGTTAAGAAAATAGATTCGAAATTGTAACATGATCGGAAATTCATTTGATAATGTATCTGCGACATATTTGCAATGCGGTTTGTTAAATTTTGCTCGATTCACAATACACATATTTTTTTTTTGCGTTGATTGGATTTACTGACTAAACCACACCCCTTCCATTAAAACTAGTACGACGGATTAACCATTAATTTATTTCTAGTGTTATTTTCTTAAAGAAAAAATTTACGAAATTCTATATCGTATTAAATCTAGTGGCTTAATTCTTTTAAGCCTTCTGATATCATTTTGATTGATTATCTAGCAGTTGAGTGGCCTCAACGTCAACATGACCATCCAGACGAGCCAAATGCTTTGCTGCACATCTTTTCGTTTCATTTTCTATGCAAGGAAATTTTAAATCTCTGTGCAAGTCGCTGTTGCGAACATAACAAGGGGCAGGCATTTACCATGTTGCGCAAGACTTTATTTTGTATACAAAGTACATGTGTTCGTTTGGCACATCCCCATATTTGTATGCCGTACAACCATATCGGTTTGATTATCTGATTATATAACAATATCTTGTTATGTATAGGTAATTTTGAATTTCGACCTAAGAGCCTGTACATTATCTCTATATTTATTATCAAGCTCAATTTTTTTTCTTTTTGACGTGCTATACACATATTGAAGAATAATAGCATACACACGTATAACTGTCATTAGAAAATTTTGTTTTGAAGTTTGTTCTTCAGTATGTGTTGTAGTTTTATAAAGTAAAAATGCAATTTAAGTTAGTAAGTTTAAAAATAAACTATTTTTTTTTTACTTATATAAAATTTTTAAGTGTTGTTTTTTTTTAACAAATTTTTAATTTTAAATTTAAAGTGATAAGAAATGGACAAATGCGAGCAAAATACGGTGATATTGCACTACAAATCAAGCTTCAATGATTAAAGAAAATTTTTTTTCGAAAATTGTTCATTTTTATTTTGCATTAATAAGAAAGTAAGAAACATATTATGATCATAATGTGAAAAAACCTGACTAATAATTATAGCGACACAATAACCATTAATACGGTTAACGATTCAGTTGAAAATCTAAAATATCCATCTATAGGTCATCCTGAATTTACTTCTGTTAAAGAAATTGCTATTTTAATTAAGCAGCTAAAAATTAAAAAAGCTCCCGGTCAGGACAAAATACCCAATATTATACTTAAAAACTTGTCAAAGACAAGCTATAAAATATTAAGTAAAATTTTCCAGAAATATGCAAAGTAGCCTTAGTAACAAGGAAAAGACCCATCATGGCTGGAAGCTATCGTCCAATAAACTTACTAAATTCATTAGGAAAAATTTTCGAAAAAATTTTAAAAATTCGCATAAAAAATTTCCTGCTAGATAAAAATATTCTGCCGAACGAACAATTTGGTTTTAGAAGTAAACATTCCGGCACACATCAAGTCTGCAGAATAAAAAATATTGTTGAAAATAGTTTAAATAATAAAGAGTCAGTGGGCTTGGTAACACTTGATGTTGAAAAAGCATTCGATTCTGTATGGCATCAAGGTTTGATTCACAAAATGAATAATTACGAATTTCCAGTTTACCTTTTTAAATGAATCCAAAGTTTACTTAGCGATCGATTTTTCCTAGTCAAAATCGGAATAATACAATCAAACAAAATAAGAATTACAGCTGGTGTACCACAAGGTTCATCACTTTCTCCCATTTTATACAACATGTTCATAGCAGATTTACCGAGACCTCCAAATTGCTATACAAGTTTATACGCAGACGATACTGCCCTTTTATCATCTTCCATATATCCAAACGAATTAATAAATAATCTTGAAAATGATTTCCAAATAATTCAAGAATTTTATTACAAATGGAAAATCAAAATCAATGGCGAAAAAACAAATTCGATTTTCTTCACAAAAAGAAGGAAATCATGTTACTTGCCTATCAGAAACTTATTTTTAAATAATAATGAAATAATATGGGAAAGAGATAATATTAAATATCTTGGTTTACATTTGGACAAAAAATTACTGCTTAAAACACATATAACTAAGACAGTCAATAAAATAGATCTAGGTATAAAAATGTAGCTGTATCCAATTATAAATAAAAAATCCGGGCTAACTGTAGAAAACAAACTAATAATATTTAAAGTCATTTTTCGCAGTATTCTTTTATACGGGTTCCCTATATGGAAAAGAGCGTTGCGAGAACAAACTTAAATGTGCTACAAAGAAAACTAAATGCAATCATAAAATGAACTTTGGCTAAACCTTTTTGTTTTTTCATCAACAGATAGCATAGCAAATATTAATACTGTTTCCGAACAAATAGCAAAGATATCGTCTGCCTTTCTAGAGAGCTATATAAATTCAGTAAATCCGCTAATAAGAGCGATTGTAGATTAATCTTTTACCAATTAGATTTTCATTTCATAATTATTTCAGATAAATTGTGTTGAAAGTGAACAGAATTGTAAACAAAACTTAGGGTTTTCGATACAATGTAGTTGAACTCTCAATGTAGTAGTTATTTTTATATTGTATCGCGTTGCTATATTTTTTACGATATTTCCGATGTCATGGATGTATAGCATTGTACACAGTATTATCCATTTTTTATATTATTAGGTATTTGCAATGATATTGATGGTGAATTCTTTCCGACTTCCAACTGCGTTGATCAATTCATCTACGGTTCCTATCAATTTCTGAAGTTG
The DNA here is from genome assembly GCA_963942445.1 of Argyra leucocephala. Taxonomy (NCBI): domain Eukaryota; kingdom Metazoa; phylum Arthropoda; class Insecta; order Diptera; family Dolichopodidae; genus Argyra; species Argyra leucocephala. The sequence goes on from OZ012677.1 coordinate 93,966,474, forward strand.
CGCAACCATCTTAACACCCACACTAATATTTGCCACTTCATTTTGGATATATGTATTACATTTTCCAATTTTAATTCTGTATTTCATCTTTTTATATGAGTAGCAGTTTTTTTCTACTAAACGTTCAAGATATTTACCGTTGAAAATATATCATTTTTTTTTTTAAATAAAATTACTCTAACTTAAGAACGTTACAGAACAGAAAAAGCCCTCAAGGTTGAATTGCAATAATACATTTATTTTCTTTTAAAACCAAATATCAAAAAATTAAATATTTAAGCGGTGACAATAATTTCCTTACATATGATTGTAATTAATATAAGTTGAGGTATAAAAATAATGGTTGTTAACGTCATTGTTTTGTTAATTTAACTTGTGTATTACTTTTTCAATAACATTTTAATAAAATATTTCTTTTAAAATTAACTGTCGGGTGGAATGAGAAACCTTAATTATTCAAAAGCTCTAACTTTGTATTATTTTATTTTATTTTAGGCCAATTTGAGTTTCAGTTTAAATTGCCGTTATTTAATGATTTTCATAATTAAATTTAAAACTTTGATTTGAATTTTAATAAATATTTCTATAATTAAAAACTTAGTATATACCAAATTTTCTTATATAAAATTTTCGAGATTATTTTTGTCGCTGATGCAAAATAAATTTGTTCGGAATTTTTTTTTTTTTTGTTTTTAATTATTAACAATAAGAGAAACTATGTGAAAGGATGTGTGAAATAAATTCCAAAAACAAAATTTTTATTTATTTTAAGGAAAATAGTTTAGAATTCCATTAATACTTACTTAGGTGGCAAACAGATCATGTAGGTAGGTCCTGGGCTTCTCTCCAGTTGGAGATACAAAATTGTTTGATATCTGCCGATAAACGAATTTGTACATTCTGTTCTGGATTCGAAGATACTCTTGAGCATTTTCATTCACTACTGTAGTCTTTTCACTTTAATTTTCTTGATAACGTCCAGCTTATTGTACAGCTCATACAGATTGGCATTATATTTTCTCCTCCAGATCCTATTGTCATTTTTAGGACGATATATATATAGGACGTAATATAGGACGTAACTGCATGCCTACTTGCCTTGGGCAGTGTCCATGATTCGAATCCGTACAGAATATTTGAATATATTTTGTATATTTTAACTTTGGTGTTTGGTGCTTTGACACAATTCAGATCCATTGTAATACAAAAACCGACCTGGAATAACATATTTTTTTATTTAATTTTTAAATCTTTGAAAAATTTCAGCATCAGTTCACGTATTTTATTCATGGATTTATTTGATCCTGCCACTTAAAATACTACTTGACATTCTCAAGTTTCCAGCGTCCGGTTTGGTTGTTTTTTTGCTTTTTTTTTCTAAGGACAAAGTTATTTTATAGTAGAAATATTATTTTTGACATGAAATTTAAGTAAAAATTTATTTTTCGGAAATTACGTAAGTAAGTACTCTAAGTAGTTAATCCTATTAAATGATCCAGTTTTATAAATACAAATAAATAAAGTTTTTAATAAAGAGTTTTAGAACATTGCAAATTTTGATATTTACTTCTAAGGCGTTATCCGATTACATAAAATAAGTAGTAGAATTCTGAATACTAGTTTGAGTGTAGAGTGTTATGTTATGGCAATGAGTAAGAATATTAATTTTTTTTCAAGAGATTTTGTCAGCACTGCTACGAATATTCGTGCCACAAATGTTAAATAGAATATTAAATTGTCATATCGTGTGAAGTGAAAACTGCCATGTCATGAAGAATAATGCGACAGAATATTTTTTAAATTTATTGTTTTATTTTCAGATTGACTTCTCTCAAATTTAGATTTCAAATTTAGTTCAAATAGAACTATTTTTTTTTATTATTTTGTAGGGACTGTTGGGTATAATATTTCTTTACAAATTTACTTACTTGTTGGGCGCTACAGATCTTGAAGGTCCTGGGCCTGACACAAAATTGTCCTCCACTGACTTCTCCATTTGTTGATTTGCATTTATTTCATATCTGCCGATACTTCATCTCTCCAGCGAAGGTGTGGCTTTGCTTGACGACGCTGGAATTTGAAAGGTTTCCTAGCCAATGAAGACGTCTTATTCTGACTTTTTTTTGGCTAGGTCCATGTCGTTGAACAGCTTGTATAGTTCGGCATTGCATCAATACAATTTCTTTACAAAACTTTACCAAAATATTTACTTGGCAGTTATTTAAATTTTGTTATGGAGGGTATTTCATACAAACATATGAAGAAAACAACAAAAAAAAAAGTAGTTATAGCAAAATATCCAAAAATATTACTAACACCATTACAATAAAAAATCTTCTAAATATTTTATAAAATTCTCTATTTCCGTAAAGATATTTAAATTTATAAAACATTAAACAATAACGGTCCAGAAAATTCTTAAAAAAAAAAACAAAAACAAAACGTATTTTTAACTCAAATTTGTTTTGGTATAAGTTATTAAAATCATAGTATTATAACTGTACACCCACGAATCGTTACTGACATTTTTAATCCCTAAACAGTTCTTTTTGCCATTTAATTTTATGGCACCTTAAAATATTCCCGTGACTTTAATTTTATTTTCATTTTTTTTTCTTTTTTGTTTAATTTTTCTATCATTATCTGTTAGATATACATACATATTTACTTATACACATACACAAATATATTATATAATTTATTTTTATTTTTTTTTTCCAACAGGGACAATTCTTTTCGGGAAGTTCTTATCGTATATATTTGTTGGGAAATCCAATAATCTGGTGGAGCAATTTAATTTTTTTGCTACTGTTTTTAATCGTTTTCTTTATAACTGCTATTAAGGAACAACGTCAAGAAGGCTATCTTAATAAAAGAAGAGTAATGATGGTAAATAAAAAAGAAGAAGAAAATATAGAAGAAAATCAAAATAAAAGAAATCAACATGAATCGCAACAAATAACATCAAGAGAATTAACTTCAATTCAACAACAACAACAACAACAACAATTTCAAAATATGAAGCCAGTTGCTGTAGTTAGTAAACAATCAACAATTTCAACTACAATAACAAAAACACCAGTAACAAATAAAGCAGCTCAACGAAGAACGCATCAAAAACAACAACAAAAACATAAGGAGGAACGTGATAATTCTGCTTCTTCATCCTCAGGCAGTATAATAACAACAATTGGCGGCGGCACTAGCAGCAGTGACATTATTATTAATAAAAAAGGCGGGGTTGATAACAATCAAAATATTGGTAGGGATCTTAATTTCATACAATAAAAATAAAAAAAAAAAAAATAAAAAAATAATAATAATATTACTGACATTGACAGTATACCATCAGTTATTATAGTGTGGTAGTAGTGGTGGTGGTGGTGTTGTTGGTTGATAGCGATGGTAATCGCAATAATAATAATAATAGTAGAAGTAGCATCATCATCAAATCAACAATGAACGCTAATTTCAAAAATACTTTAAAAAAAAAATTTCTTTTCTCATTATTTTACCATTTTTCCTTGCTTAATTTAAACAAAAAAAAAAAAAAAAAACAAAAGTTCTTGTATTTAAAAATCCTCGATTTACTTTATCTCTTTCTCTACTTTTGTATGATTTGAAGGAAAGAAAACAAAGCTTATATAGCTGTAATTTAGTTAAAAAAAATAATAATAGAATAAAAGGAGAAAAATCAAAAAAGAAAATTGAGAGAATGAGAGAATAAGAACATGATAAAAAAACTCATACCGTTATTCTTTTCTTCTGGTTAATGAATTCTTATTCGAGGTCATCGTGATTATTAAAAGAAAAATATTATTTTCGAACAAATTTTAAAGAGATACTCAAATTTAAAATTTTTAATGTAAAAGTTTAAATTCTATGATTTAAGTGAACAGTTTTAATTTTTTATTTTTGAATCCAATTCATGGTTTTTGCTTGTACTGGATTCTAATTTTTCTTTATTTATTCTGTTATTCCACGTGAGTTTTTATTTTTCTTATTGACATTTTATTTTACATAAAACTAGCGCTAACATCAATGTTTTACATCTATTCATTTGAATATAATGACATCAATAAAAATATTCACAAAAGTTTAATTCAATGGTAGCATTTCAATTTCATTCTACTTTGTTCTGTAAAACAAATATATTTGAACGTTTGGGTGCCTCCACGTACTGAATTTGGAAATGTATTTTGCATTTTTTTCTGCAAGTCTTGCAAATTTGTTTCTATTAGATTATTTAATTTTTAAAATTAGTTAAAAGTAACACTCTTCTTATTGAAACGATCATTTGAACATTCGGTGTATAAAGGCCTTCGCACGTTAGGTAATGTTTTTAAGCTGGATTTTAAAACCAACTTTTATACCACCGAAAACAGCTACCATAAAAATCTCCCCTTAACATGATGAAAGCTTTTTTCAAAATGGCATAAAAACAGATTTTTGTTAATGAAATTATTAAGTTGAAAAAATATTTCTTTGAAATTTGACACTTTGACCAATAAAAACCGATTCGTTCGAATAAAATCTAAATTCAATTAAATCTCAGTGTTTTATACCGCTTTCCATAGTTTTTTATGCCGGTATGCCGCTCTTCCATTGTGGTATGCTATTTACGATTCCAATTGTTTCGTATTATAAAAAAGCTGGCTTTAAAAGCCAACATAAGAGCTATTATGTGCGGCCTTAAATCGTGCATTAAAAATTAAATTTCTGTACTTAATAAATAATTTCAGATAAATTCAACAAGCCACATTTTTGGCGTTGTTGACAAAATATGATACAAAAAAAAAACTCATATCGCTGAACTATCTTTTTATATAGAGTGGTTCAAGGAAAATTCTGAATAAGTAAACGCTAAAAAATCAACGATGTGTTATTTTATCAAATTATACTAAGACTTGCACATAAATCTACATCTGCCCGTTCTCAGGTTAAGTAGAACAACTCAATAACTACTGAAAACTAAAGCTCGAACCCTCGAGGCAAACTCGACCCCGTAAAAAATTGTACGTCGCAGAACGTCGAATTTTAAATTAACCAGGAAGACTGAACAGCATCAAATGACATTTAAAACATATCCATAAAGTTAAATATTTTGGATAAACTTTTATAAACTTTTATAAATTGCAAATCTTTCGCAGAACTGAATTTTCCAAATGCCAACGTTTTCTTCTATCATGTACAATCACAAATTGTTATTCTACGCCGAAAAAGTTGAAACGAATGAACTTTATTTTTTTTAGACGTACGTCGGCGAATATCGGTTGTATAAAATACCTGTTTATATTGTTTCCATATTGTTTAACTTGTTTCTGACAGTTCACAGATCCGTTAGCCGTACAGACGCCGTTGAGTTTGCCTCGAGCATAAAATATTTTATCAAATCATATAAATACTATGAGATTAAACACCCAAAACTCGCTTGAAGCATGAATGTAATAATTTTTTATGGTTTAATCAAATTTTTTCAACAATTTTATGTCGTATTAGTTGAGGGTATAATAGATGAAATATACTTCTAATAATGATATCCAATATGCACAGCTGTATATTAATATTCTTTTTATTAATTTTAAATTTGTTTTGTCATCTCTTGCTGTTTCATTTCATTTTTGCTATAGAAGAGCTCAAAGTAATACATAGAATGAGCCTGGAATTTAATTGTAAATAATATTTTACATTGACATAAAAACAATATCTAACATGATTTTTAAGGAAAATTTTGTGTGAAGGCAACATATAGTGCCGACCGTGTTTACTTTCCCTTGTCACACTACACGTATCAGTACTAGATTGAAGAAGTCGTATGATAGTGCATCTCCTTGTCGAAATCCGGTAAATGTATAAAATAAGTCAGAAGTGTTATTTCTAATCACCAAAGCATATCTTGAGTTTTCAAGTGATATTTTTGACAATCGGATGAACTTGGATGGTATAGCGAATTTCGTCATAGCAATCAGCGTACAGCTCAATTCGGTATATGCTGCTATCGTATGCAGACTTAAACTCGATAAAGGGGTGGTGTTTATCAATTTGAAACTCATGAGTATTTCCTAAGGGCGAACATCTGGTCGGTTGTTGATTTTCCAGGGCGAAAGTCGTATTGATAACTGCCAATGACAGTATCACAATAGGGCTTCAGCCATTCGCACAAAATGTTGGATAGGATCTTAACGGCTGTTAATTCCTTTTATAAATGGGGCATTTAGAGCTGATACATAAGTCATTAGGCATGCTGTATTCCATCTAGATATTTCCAGTGATTTGGTGCATGCGGTGAACCAAAACATAGCCTCCAGCCTTCAGAAGTTTATACTCACAGTATATTATTCTTTTTTTGCAATTCGCTGGATTCAGAGCTGTATTGGCGACTCTAATTAATTCTGAAAACTGCTCTAAAACTAACTGAAACCAATCTTTAGACTTGTTCATTAGAAACATATAGCTAAAGTACTAAAGAAATCGTTAAGATAAGTCGATCTCAGCCTGTGGGATTTCCTAGTTAAGACTTATTTACACATACCCACAAAAACTATCTTTTAGAACTCATTTTTAATATATTTATTTACACAAATTGCTGACATCTAGTTAAAAAATTAATCAAAAACCTAAAATAAAAAACATTTATTTAAATTATCAATATTTTGCACAAGAAATAATTTCAATGGTTTCATTGTACCAATAGATACCAATTACTTCAAAAAAAAAATATGTAATCATTTCGATCCAAAAACAAAAAACAGAAATGGAAAAAAATGTAGGTCCTTGTTTTCCTAATTTTAATAACACTATGAATCCCTTAAATAATTCTGATGGTCATGTCATTGAAATGGAATGAATAAAATACCATTTAAAAAGAAGGCAAAGATTACCGTAAAAAAAGGTCCCCCCCGTTCTTTCTTCTCTGTCCTTTTGTTTCAATTTTTATGTATATACATCATAATATATACATATATACAATAAAAGGACCACTGATACTAACGATCTCTACGTGAAATTATTCAATAGTTAAGAAGACCAAGGGTATTATGCTATATTTTCGTATGCTAATTTGTTTTCTGTTATTGTTTTTGTTGTTGCTGTTTTGTTTTTAACTATTCTAAAAGCCGTAAAGAGTCATTGGACATTGGTGTTTTTGCATGTTGTTGTTTTTATTTTTTATATTTTCATTTTGATAGAGCTTTAATTGTTTTAATATTGTTGTTCAGCATATTGTCAGTAATTTGTTAAAGAAAATAAGGGACAAAAATAAAAAGAATCAGCAATAAAGTGAAATTTTCTATTTTATTATTAAGGGTGTAGATTTTTCATAATAATAGTTATATAAACGGGAAAAATAAAAGTAATTACCTAATAAATAAGTAACGTTGATTTGTCTGTGTGTCATATTTTTATTTACTTGTTAACTAAAGTATTTTCCGCATTATATTGCAAAGAACTATGAAGTAGATAGATGGGCCAACATATTAATAAAACGTTGAAAATGAAAATGTATTGAATCAACATTATCATGGCCATAGGATCCTGTGGCTTGACGATAATACAGCTTTGTAGCTCATAAAAACTTGGAAGGGTGAAAACAGTGACAGAGATCGACACTGCGAAAAACTAAAAATTGGAATGAATAGTGGAATAGAATTAAATGGGGGCTTGCCATTGATGATGTATGACACCGAAGGAGTGGTGTAAGGACCAAGTGATGACATTGACTTATTTTAGGAAAAGAAATAAGCAGAACGGCATGAGAATTGAAAAAGGAATATTTAAATATTTGGGCATATTCAAAGAAAGGAAAAATTAGATTTTAAAATGTATAATAACAAAATTTTCAGTAACGGGTCTCTGATCTCATTTCCTAGTACGCTAATTATTTTTTTTTGTATCGCTTATTCCTCTAAGGGGGGCTATTAGTGGGGCAACAGAACAACTTGAGCTCCAGTTTCCTATTGGCAAATACTGCACAGTCTTCCAGAAGAAGCAAAGATGGTCTAACAAATTCATTAGACTCTTTAGTGACAGTCCGACTACCTTAAAAACTCTTGAAAGTAATCTCATCAAATCTAGATTAGTGGGAGAATGTCCGGAAGCAGTAAACCTTATAGAGCTCCAAACCAATGTACAACTGATTTGTGGTCATAGTGGCTTGACTGGAAATGGGAAGGCTGACGAACTAGCCAGATCATCGGCGTGAAACCTTTATGGCCTGGAACTGGCAGTTGGTATATCTATTGATAATATTAAACTATCGATAGAAAACACCCTGAGGAGGGAAACAAACATTCTTTGGGAGCGTATTGAAGGCCACAGAGTCTCCAGAATATATGTACCAAGAACAAACATCAAAATAACCAACTTCCTGCTAACTCTCAATAGAGTAGACTGTAGGAAAATGGTTGGCATACTTACTGGTCATAACCACATGAATAAGCACATGTGTAGACTAGCAATAAGTAACGACCCAACTTGCAGACACTGTCTGGAAGAGGAAGAAACCTATACACATGTTATAGGAGTGCCTAGCTCTTTCAAGACGTTGTTGGAAACGCACTGCATAACCTCAGAAAGCTTCTGCATGATAGAACCCACAAACCTATTGGCCTTTATCAAAAGGGTCGACTAAGTTGAGGGTAGAGGAGGGCATAAAGGGCTAAAAAGCTGCATGCCGGCCCTGACTCATTAGAGCCACCTCCGTTTTAATAAAAAAATAAAAAAGGGGCGCCATTGATATTTGCTAAGGACAAATGAAGCTGTACCTGTTTGTAGTTACGATTTTAAGTATGCAAATATTGTTATTGCAAAAATGGAAAAATCCGAAACTAATTTCGTTGAATTTATTTACGAGTACTGGTTTAGATATGAACAAAGCTTTAGATTTCTGATATTTTCGTATATTCTTTTTTCGTTAGTTGAAATTACAACAAGTGTGTAGTAGCTCGAACCTACAGCAACTTTACAATACAGTGATTCAATGACTGAACTATAATGCTACCTACAAACAATACACCTTGGTTACAGCGTTGTACAACTGTATCCTCTACACATATCAAAATAATTTCAATTTATTTTACAACCGTAAAATTTTTTTTTGTGTAATTTGACTGACTTAATTCTATTGCAAATTTTTTTATAAATTCAGGAAAAATAAAAAATGTACTATTTACATTAAAAAAATATTTTCAAAATCACGGTAAACGTCCTTTAGTTGTTCACAGGTTTCTTATACACATAAAAACGTTTATAAACAACCAACGCCACATAAAAATATGAATTTTTGACTTTTCGCCAACTAACTTACAATAATTGTCAAATTGGTTGTAAAGTTGGCTGACAACTGTTCCACACACTATACAATTTGGAATGTTGTCAAAACAACCAAATTGTATCGTGTGTAGGCAGTATGAAGAGGGTTACCCCCGATATCTCGAAAAAATAATATTGAATTAACAAAAATCTCGAAAAAAAACAAGTCTTGAAACAAATCTCGAATTAACTAAAGTCTCGAATAAAAATTATTGGGTGTACATTGTTCCTAAAAACTATCTTAACCGAATTTTTTGAAATTTTGCAGAAAGGTACGTCATGACGTTGCATTCAGCTCTGCAAAGTATCGGTTAACGATTATGGAATTAAGGGCTCATTACGTCACTTTGAAAATTTGTAGGCTAAATTCACTTAAGTCAATTTTTAATTTTGAAAAACAAAATGTTGAAGAAAAAAATGTCGAATTAGGAAAAATATACTCGTATGATAATTTAAAATAATTTTTGTTTTGATTTTATTTATCTACTTTCATACGACCCTAATCAATATTAGCTCGGACACTACAAATTTTAAAAATATTTCATAAAAGTTTCAGAAATTGTACAAAGCTACTTTCCGTTATTACTGACAGAAATTATGAAATTTCTAGATCTACGTGGAAAGCTTCCAAAATCCAACTTTAAAAGTCGAAATATTAATATCCAAACTTTCAATTTCCAAACTTCCAAAATAATTATGGTAGATATTCTGGAAAAAGGGATATGTCCACTTTTTTGCATCAGAGAGCGGCTACGCATAAAAATAATAAAAATAAAAATAAAAAGCGCGACCACTACGAACACGCCTGATTTTATTCTGTAAACAAATGTTATTAAAAAATCTCGAAATCGAGATTTGAAATTCGCGATTTTTTTTTTCAATATATTTTTTTTCAAGATTTGTGCTTTCCAGATCTTTT